>CM038671.1:768093974-769457966 GCA_021605145.1 Aegilops bicornis | reverse complement strand
TAAGCAGGAGGAGGGTGAGTCCATAACTCATTGGGTGCGCCGGGTCACGGAAATAATACACTCATCGTATAAGATGGATGCCGGCTCTGCAGTACTTATGCTTCATCAGAATTGTCGCTTTGAGCCGCTGAAGCAGAAGCTGGGGCGCCTTAAGCGTGATTGCAATGATATGGGTACGCTGATGGCAGCCTTGGTCAAATACGCCGATTCTGATACTACCGATGATCCCGCGTCTGGGGAGGAAAAGACAGGGAAATGAAAGAAGAACGGCAATGGAAAGGGTCGGCAGCATAACCCGGCAAGTCAAGGGGAGAACAAGCGTAAGGCGGATGGTAACCCGGAGTTTGTGGCCAATGCCAATGCACAAGGTAACAACCAGAAACGTAAGGAAAGACCGCCCCCTCGATCTGGCGGCTCAGGCCCATCTCTTGAGCAGCTTCTCAATGAGCCTTGCCCGAGACATGGCACTCGGGAACGTCCCGCCACCCACTTATGGAAAGACTGCGCAATCATGAAGGCTTTCAAGAATTCTAACCTGTTCGATGGCAATCATGGATCAGGCGGCGGCTCAGGGGCCGGTGGTTTTCATGGCCCGGGTGGCGGTTCAAATTCCGGCTTTCGGGGAGGTCAAGGTGGCTATAATCAGTAGCAACCTGGTCAAGGGGGACAGCAGCAGTAGCAGTCAGGTTATCAGAGCCATCCAAAACAGCTGAGTGGTGGGCAATACCATGTGTTCACCACTAACTTGTGCAAACGTGACCAGAAGGTTCATAAGAGGTCGGTGAATTCGGTTGAGCCGGCAGTTCCCCGTTACTTGAGGTGGTCAGAGCAGCCTATCATATGGAGCAGGGAAGATCACCCCCTCCGAGTTGATAACCCGTGACAGTTGGCCTTGGTGGTGGCTCCTCAGGTTGGTGGATATAAATTCACTAAAGTACTCATGGACGGAGGAAGCAGCATCAATATTCTCTACTATGAGACCTTTTCACGCATGGGGTTAATCGATAAGGACTTGAGGACGCCCAACACTGTCTTTCATGGCGTGGTACCTAGTAAATCGGCATATCCAGCTTGGTAAGATTGAGCTGGAAGTAGCCTTTGGAGATGAATATGATTCCAGGGCTGAGAAACTGACGTTTGAGGTAGTCAGGATCAAGAGCCCGTATCACGCTCTGTTTGGGCGGCCGGCTTATGCCAAGTTCATGGTGCGACCGTGTTATGTTTATCTGCAGCTCAAGATGCCGGGTTACAAGGGCACCATCACTGTGCATGGGAGTCGAAAGGTAGCCTTGGAATGTGAGGAAGGCGATGCGGCTTATGTTGAGTCTGTGTGTGCAGAAGAGGAGCTGAAGTTTTATCAAAATAATGTTGACCCGGCGGATATGACCTCTTTAAAAAAGCCAACTACAGAGCAAGACTCGGCGTTGAAGTTTAAATCGGCCGCCGAGACAAAGCTGGTTGACTTCACTCCAGGCGATTCTTCCAAGCAATTCAGCATCAGTACCAATTTGGATCCCAAATAGGAAAGCACGCCATCGAAGTTCATCCGTGAGAACCGGACATCTTTGCATGGAAACCTTCCGACATGCCGGGTGTCCCGAGAGAACTCGTTGAGCACACTCTCAATATTGATCCAAGTATAAGCCGGTCAGGCAATTTCCTGGCGGTTCAATGAGGAAAGGCGGAAAGCCATCGGGAAGAGGTCGCCGGCTCTTAGCGGCTGAGTTCATCGTGAAAGCCGTAAAGCATGGCAATAATCGAACTATCGAGTAGTCATCAGCTTTGCTCTGCCAGACGTTCATAACGTCCGGAGTTGCTCCTACATCAGGTCTTGCACCTAGCGGTGCTTCCAGGACGTAATTCTTCTGTGCAGCAATGAGGATAATCCTCAAGTTACGGACCCAGTCCGTGTAGTTGCTACCATCATCTTTCAACTTTGCTTTCTCTAGGAACACATTAAAATTCAAGGGAATGGTAGCACGGGCCATTGATCTACAATAACATAGATATGGAAAAACTATCAGATACTAAGTTCATGATAAACTAGAAGTGTGACCCGCGCTTTTGCGCGGCTAGATGGCTACATATTGCAGTGTTTGACATTGTTTGTAGTGTGAGTAATTAAGACCCACAACTAATTGTATTGATTTAACTTCACAACTGCATCGCCATCGGTATTGCATTCCCAATATTGAAAATATTGTGATACATTAAAAAGCATAAAGTTTGATACGGTGGTGGTTAAATCCCTTTGTGAGTGAAGGCCAATGAAGGATGACATCAAGTTCTTCATTTCAACATTGAAATCCTATGATATTCTTTCAGTTCTTTATTTGCCACCATCATGTATTAGTGTCTATCTTCTAATAATATTATCGTGCATATTTTTAAATTATACTCCCTACATCCCATATTAATTGCCACTGAAACAAATGTATCTGAACACAATTCAGTGCTAGACATATCCGTTTGAGTGACAATTAATATGTGATAGAGGGCGTAATTATGAACTATTTGTTGCACCTACATAACTTTTGGCGACCCTTTCCTCACATATATTTGTCAGTTGACCTATTGCAGTTGCCTTTTTCATTTAATGTTGTGGCATACCTGATGCCTCAATATGTTTTTGTGCATGGCCACCTTTCTCTTATTAATTTATTTTAGTGGATATTCCATCCAAGAAAATGTAATTATTTGTGTATATTCTAACAAAAGTTCCTTAATTTTCTTCGGTCCTCGAAATTGAAAACCTAAAAACATGGGCACTTAAAGAAATAAAATTTTACCACTCAAAATATTTGGTTTATTAGTATACCTCGTGTTGGGAGGTCGGAGTGCAAATTTTCAAGAGAAGGAGATGGCCTAGGAAATGTTGGTTTCTCTTTTATTACATATGTGTTCCTTCATCCCATAATGTATGTCCTATTATTTTTTCTAAGTAAAACTTTCCTTCGCTCAACCAAGTTTAAAGAAAATATTTGCAAAACAAAACAATACTGATATAGATGGTCAAGAAATATATTTTCATAGTGATTCATTTGGTATCTTAGATATGAATATTCACTTCAATCGAATTGCTTAAACTTTACATATTGACTTTAGAAAAAAAATAGGCATACACATATTTTAGTAAGGTTGGTCCAAAGCAGTAAGCACTTTTATTTTCTAAGGAGGATAATTGAATAAATATGTATAATGCATTATTAATGTTGCACTATATATATTTTTTGCATTGTCGAGTCCTTGACGCATATGGATTCTTGTCTAGATTTTTTTTTCTAGTACTCTTATGTAATTAATGGTTGATGGATGTTGATAACTTGAGACCTTGTTGCTGATGCATGATTCTTCAGTGATTGATCAACTTCTAATGTATGCAGAGACCTAGTGGAGTATGCATGCATAGAGATCTCTGTCAGCCTGGCATGATCTTTGCGCATTATGGGAGCTATTTTGTCCTAGTACTTATACGATTATTATGAAACATGGTAAATGGATATTTAATTTTGAAATATTTCTTTTCCTTATAATGTTTACAACCCCTAGCCTCACTTGTTTATAGATGTAAGTTGTTGTAATCGATGGTTCCGTAGAATATTTTCAAGTATATTGTATCTTGCAATCTTGCCACAACTCATCAACCATGTAACTGACTTGTGACAAACCTTGCAGCGTACAGGTTTCAGTAATTTTATATCTTGGCCCTTCTTCTTTGTCATAAAATTTCATTTGTTTGTTTTCTAATATGAAAGATAAATAAATCAGTCTTTGAGCGTTGTGGGACCATATTGGATGCATCATTGTGTCATGCCTTTCCTTTGGTTCGACCATTGTACATGGCGTATATTCTTGAGTTTTCAATCATTCTTCACTGATTGATCAACTACTAATGTATGCAGATACCTTGCAGAGTATGCATGCATAGTGATCTCTATCAGCCTGGCATGATCTTGCGCATTGCGAGGAGCTATTTTGTCCAAGTACTTATACGCTTATTATGAAACATGGTAAATGGATATTTTAGCTTTGAAATATTGCTTCTCCTTATAATGTTTACAACACATAGTCTCACTTGTTTATAGATGTAAGTTGTTGTAACCAATGGTTTCGCATAATCTTTTCTACTATATTGTCACCCTGCAATCTTGCCACAACTCATCAACCATGTAACTGACTTGACAAACCTTGCAGCATAGAGATTTCAATAATTTCATATCTTGGCCCTTCTTCTTTGTCATAAAATTTCATTTGTTTGTTTTTTGATATGAAAGATAAATTAATTAATCATCGAGCGTCGTGCGACCATATTGGATGCATCATTGTGTCATGCGTTTCCTTTGGTTCGACCATCGGACATGGCGTATATTCTTGAGTTTTCAACCTGAAAGAAGTGCATGCATGTATTCTTGAGTTTTCAACCTCCAGACGTCCACACATATATTGATTATTTTCAGTAACTGCATATATTGACTATTTATTTCCTACCAGCGCATTAGTGAGTTGTGTACTGTGTCTTGGTCTTTTATATTAGTCTAGCTCACTGAGCCAGTACAGAAATATGGATGCCTCTCTGGCTCACTTATTTTAGATGTGTATATTCTTTTCTGGTCAGTTAGGTTTCACTGGTAATCAATCCGGGCCGGCACCTTATATGTGCTTGACACTGTAAATGAGAATCAGGCTCTATTTTTAGACTTGCTATTTCCATGTATAGATAGGTGACCAGATGTACGTGTCCTAGCTGTACAGGGCTTCATTTTTTAAAGGATTGGACTTTATATATTTCTTTGAATAGACACATACACATGTGATCAGATGATGCATAGCCTCGTTTTACACTTGTATGTGTCGAATAAAGACATTACACCATTATTGGCATGCCTTACTTTTTTTCCTCTCCTAGGGCAATTATTGTTTGTACGTATATGTGTTCACTCTATGTGAGTATTCTCTTTTTTGCGAATCCTATGTGAGTATTCTCATTAGAAGGAAAACACAAAACTCGCTAACCCAATAGGATTTTGAAATCTCTATAGTTATTTCTTAAGCAGTGTAATCAACTTATATTATAGTCATGAAGAATTAACGTGCCACAAACACTATGAATCAAAAAAGTCACTGACTCAAGAGTACATCTAATTTCTTATACTTTTATACATTGAAGTACAAAAAAATAAAGACCAATAAACTGCTTGTACGTCTGACTCCAATTTACCTACTACATCAATGTGATGTACGTGAGCATTATAACCACACTTGTCTGACTAATGCACGTATGCGCCCGTACAATCAAATGGCCAAGTGTATGTTTCATTCCATTGCATGTAGTACTGGCCGTACACAATAGCCAGTCCAATTACTGAAGTGGCCGAACATATCAATTAATTTATTTGCTTTCTCGCTGTGCCTGGTAATTGTGCCAAAGCCAACCAAAACCATTGGCTAAGCTTTTTTTTTACGTGAACCATTGGCTAAGGTTGGTTTGTTTGGCTCTTACATGATACGGACACCTGCAGGTTCCAGTCGGTTTCTTTTATTTTTTTTCTGTTTTCTTTTGCTACCCGGTCGTAGGAGTTGTCTTGCACGTGTCAGATTGTATATGACAATGTTTTACGTAAATTACTGATCGGTCTCCTCCTCTTATTGGTCTCCTTGTCTCATACGTGATCTTGCCTTGCACCTTCCCATCGGAATACATGTACATGGCTCTAAAAAAATTCTACGTGACAGACTTCCTATGTTCCAAAAAGGAATATACACAATATTTGTATGTAACGTTTACACCTGTAAATCCTAGCCGTTAATCTCTAAATTTAATGGCTAAGATAATTTAATATATGTGGATGAACGTGATGGCTTATTTTTCTCTTGTCTTAATTATATAACTAAGCGGGGTGACCCAGCGCATTTATGTGACTAGATGTAACTCATGTGTTAGCAATTCTTTAGTCTGGAAGGTTTTGATTTTCTGCAAAATATAGCAAAATTTACATTTAGGGGAAACATGGTGACACTTACTAAGGTCGTTTACCTAGGAACTGAAGAAGATTTCAGAAAAGGAAAGCTGTTCGAATTTAAATGTCATGTAGTAGCACAAAGAGATGAAACACATGAGATTATACATCATGCTTCTTTTCCTCCAAAACCTCTATGAATGCTGCATTCCATAAAAGATTCATGTCATCAAATATGGATATTCTTCGTTTCCAAATAGTACCCATAATTTTTTCCTACTGATGAAATCTTCTTAGTTGTTATGATACTTTTCAATGTAAAATAGGGAACATTAACAAATGACCAGCTGAATAGGTGTACGTGGCCTGACATGGAAAGCCTTGATTTATATGTAGTGGATCTTCCTGTTTTTATCTTCAATTTGTCCCCATCCATCATTTTTATCCTCCAATCAATCATTTTATGAGAATTTGATTAGCAAGGATTGATTATGTATAATTACGTAAGTAAACTCGTTGCTAAACCAAGTTGCATAGTGTTTTTACTGAAAATGTCCATCTTCATATGCTTACACGCCGACTCATCTTACTGTGGTTGCCTATATCTTTAAAGTATGGATCTAATCCAATGCAATTGTTGGTTTCTGTTACATAAAATGTGAAGACATTATTTCACACTCAAAATCATCAAAGATTGTAGATTTTTCTTTACGATCATGTGTATATTTTTTTTTTCATTGACTGATATCATTCACAACACTTCTGTTACAACAATCTTTGTTGGACGCCGGATCAAATGTTGCCTTTATTTCTCAGCAAGGAGAATGAAATTAGCGATAAGGAATTATACACATGAAAACTAATTATCAATTATACACCGACTCATCTTTATTTTTTATATATTAAACAGTATTGGGACCATGGGATGGTGTACTATGCCTATACACAAATTATCAATTGTTGTATTTATATAAATTACCCGGCTCGTCGCCTAGTGTGGCTCGACTAATTTTACATTACTAAGTGCTAAAAGATTCAATTTTATAACACCCGAAATATTTCACAAAAATACGATATCTTTTGGGCCATTGCATGTCGGTTTCAAATCTCTATTTATGGCATGTGTAGCTTCTATATACCTAAAATTCTGCACATACCAACATGTGGTTGAATGGTTAGGAGGACAGTTGTATCCCCAGTCCACCAGGGTCCAAGTCCTAGACTTGATATTGGTGCTCGCATTATTCCTGAATTTATTTTAGGCTTCCGCGATGTTCGCTCAATGCAAGGAGACGTTCCATCGATTAAGTAGGCACCTGTGTTGACTTCATAAAATTTCAAGGTGCTATGCCGGTTCAGTCTTTCGGAGGTGCCCATAGGGTAGAGTGTGCACGCGTGCGTTCATATGGATGAGTGTGTACTGTGATATGTGAGTAACTTTGATTGTCTGTGTTAAAAAAATATGCACGTACTAAAAAGCGATGTTGAATGTCTCACGATTTGATCCAAAAAAAAAGAAGTCTCACGCATTACCTTTTGTGGGAAGATGTCTCACGCATTTGATCCAAAAAAAAGAAGTCTCACGCATTACCTTTTGTGGGAAGATGTCTCACGAATTAGCTTTTTTTTTTTTTTTGCATTTTGATTTGTGATCGGAGAAGTCTCATGTATTTTCTTTTCTAACTTTTTGAACCTTTTTGTTGATAATTTACGTGTCCATGTGAGAGAAGCCTAGGACTTCTGTTTTTATTATACATGACGGAAATTATTTTATATTTCCTTACCTATACTGAATTGTGCGTGATTGCATGTTTTTTTCTGGAAAGCCCTGCCCGTCTATTTATTTTCTATATAATGTCTACCTGGTCTGGATCTGGTTTTGTACGTGTCTAAATTGGACTCCTTTTTTTAGAAAGACTATAATTTACTCAGTTGGCACGTATCAATAGTGGCATGATACTCTTGGCTGGTACTCTTTTTGTGAGAAGGCTTGAATCTCTAAAAGCGTAGGCGTACATGGTCAAGACTATTTTTATGTGTGATCTTGGTTATTCTTGTCTGAACTCATTAATTGCATCCGGATGCTTGCGTCTTTACTTATATGTACTATACTATATGCATAAGGATATGCATATATGTGAACGTGCTAGTCCGAGCGTATATGGTCTGGACTGTTTTTTTGTACATGGTCCGAACTGTTTTTTTATTGTACGTGTGATACTAACAATTCTTTCCTTCCCTAAAAAAACTATTCTTTTCAGAACTCATTAATTACATCCATATGAATACGTCTTTTTACATGTACCATATATCCATATGCATAGACGTGACAACTGTTGGTCCAATAAGCTGATAAATACATGTTAGCATATTACGTAAAATCTTTTAAATCTCGGCCGTTATTATTCTAATCAAACTGTGTACAAAATATTAGCATATGTGGATGAACGTGATGGCTTATTTGACTTCTGTTTTATGTATATAATAGATAGATAGATAGATAGATAGATAGATAGATAGATAGATAGATAGATAGATTAAAGTTCAATTAATCATATTACTTAAGAACTCCCACATAGATAGACATCCTCTAGTCATCTAAATGATCACGTGATCCATATCAACTAAACCATGTCCGATCATCACGTGAGATGCAGTTTTCAATGATGAACATCACTATGTTGATCATAAATACTATATGATTCATGTTCGACCTTTCGGTCTCGGTGTTCCGAGGCCATATCTGCATATGCTAGGCTCGTCAAGTTTAACCCGGTATTCTGCATGTGCAAAACTGGCTTGCACCCGTTGTATGTGAATGTAAAGCTTATCACACCCGATCATCATGTGGTGTCTCAGCACGAAGAACTGTCACAACGGTGCATACTCAAGGAGAACACTTATACCTTTAAAATTTAGTAAGGGATCATCTTATAATGCTACCGCCGTACTAAGAAAAATAAGATGCATAAAGGATAAACATCACATGCAATCAAAATATGTGACATGATATGGCCATCAGCATCTTGTGCCTTTGATCTCCATCTCCAAAGCACCGTCAAGATCTACATCGTCACCAGCTTTACACCTTGATCTCCATCGTAGCATTGTTGTCATCTCACCAACTATTGCTACTACAACTATCGCTACTGCTTAGTGATAAAGTAAAGCAATTACATGGCGATTGCATTTCATACAATAAAGCGACAACCATAAGGCTCCTGCCAGTTGTTAATAACTTTTACAAAACATGATCATCTCATACAACAATTTATATCTCATCACGTCTTGACCATATCACATCACAACATGCCCTACAAAAACAAGTTAGACATCCTCTACTTTGTTGTTGCAAGTTTTACGTGGCTGCTACGGGCTTCTAGCAAGAACCGTTCTTACCTACGCATCAAAACCACAATGATTTTTCGTCAAGTGTGCTATTTTTAACCTTCGACAAGGACCGGCCGTAGTTAAACTCGATTCAACTAAAGTTGGAGAAACAGACACCTGCCAGCCACCTGTGTGCGAAGCACGTCGGTAGAACCAGTCTCATGAACGCGGTCATGTAATGTCGGTCCGGGCCGCTTCATCCAACAATACCGCCGAATCAAAGTAAGACGTTGGTGGTAAGCAGTATGACTATTATCGCCCACAACTCTTTGTGTTCTACTCGTTCAAATCATCTACGCATAGACCTGGCTCGGATGCCACTATTGGGAAACGTAGCATACAATTTCAAAAAAAATCCTACAATCACACAAGATCTATCTAGGAGATGCATAGCAACGAGACGGGGAGATGTTATGTTAACGCGGTTGATGTAGTCGAACGTCTTCACGATCCAACTGATCCAAGTGCCAAACTTGCAGCACCTCCGTGTTCAGCACACGTTCAGCTTGATGACGTCCCTCGAACTCTTGATCCAGTAGAGGGTCGAGGAAGAGTTCCGTCAGCACGACGGCGTGGCGACGGTGTTGGTGATGTGATTCGCGCAGGGCTTCACCTAAGCACTACGACGTTATGACCGGAGGAGTAAACTGTGGAGGGGAGCACCGCACACGACTAAGAAACAATGGTTATGCATTTGGGGTGCCCCCTGCCCACGTATATAAAGGAGGGGGAGGAGGAGGCCGGCCCAAGGGGGGCGTGCCAAGGGGGGGAGTCCTACTTGGACTCCTAGTCCAAGTAGGATTCGCCCCGCCCCTTTCCTTCCAACGGAGAGAGGAAATGGGTAAGGGGGAGAGGGAGAAGGAAAGGGGGGCCGTGCCCCCACCCCTTGTCCAATTCGGTTTGGGCTTGGGGGGCGCCACCTCCTATGGCAGCCTCGCTCTCTCCACTATGGCCCAATAGGCCCATTAACTTTCCCGGGGGGTTCCGTTAGCCTCCCGGTACTCCGATAAATCCCCGAACCTTATCGGAACCATTCTGGTGTCCGTATATAACCTTCCAACATATCGATATTTACCTCTTGACCATTTTGAGACTCCTAGTCATGTCCGTGATCTCATCCGGGACTCCGAACAAACTTCGGTCACCAAAACACATAACTCATAATACAAATCATCATCGAGCGTTAAGCGTGCAGACCCTACGAGTTCGAGAACTATGTAGACATGACCGAGACACATATCCGGTCAATAACCAATAGCGGAACCTGGATGCTCATATTGGTTCCTACATATTTTACAAAGATCTTTATCGATCAAACCGCATAACAACATACGTCATTCCCTTCGTCACGGTATGTTACTTGCCCGAGATTCGATCGTCGGTATCATCATACCTAGTTCAATCTCGTTACCGGCAAGTCTCCCGTAATACATCATCCCGCAATTAACTCGTTAGTCACATTGCTTGCAAGGCTTATAGTGATGTGCATTACCGAGGGCCTAGAGATACCTCTTCGATACACGGAGTGACAAATCCTAATCTTGATCTATGTCAACTCAACAAACACCTTCGGAGACACCTGTAGAGCATCTTTATAATCACCTAGTTACGTTGTGACGTTTGATAGCACACAAAGTGTTCCTTCGGTATTCAGGAGTTGCATACTCTCATAGTGAGAGGAATATGTATAACTCATGAAGAAAGCAATAGCAATAAAACTAAACGATCGTAATGCTAAGCTAACAGATGGGTCTTGTCCATCACATCATTCTCTAATGTTGTGATCCCCTTCATCAAATGACAACATGTCTATGGTTAGGAAACTTAATAACCATCTTTGACTAACGAGCTAGTCAAGTAGATGCATACTAGGGACACTCTGTTTGATTATGTATTCACACATGTACTAATTTTTCGTTAATACAATTATAGCATGAATAATAAACATTTATCATGATATAAGGAAATATAAATAACAACTGTATTATTGCCTCCAGGGCATATTTCCTTCACCTACTTGTGGTGCGTTATTCAGTGTTACTTATGCTTAATGCTCGTTTTTGAGATTTTTAGTTTCTTGGTTGGTTGCTTCCCCATCTTTTGCTAACTTCACTTATACTAAGTAGAAATACTACTTGTTCATCCAAAATCCTTAAACCCAATTTTGCCATATGAGTCCACTATACCTACCTATATGCGGTATTTTCATGCCGTTCTAAGCAAATTTGTATGTGCCAACTCTAATATTCAAAATAAATTTCCTTTTTGTGTGTTTGTACTGCTCATGAAATGGTAGGGGGTGTACGATATTTTTTCCATGCTAGATGCGCTCAAGATGAGTGTTTATTCACTTATCATTGCATGAGAGTATGGCAAAGGTTTTAGGGATGCCCAGTCTCGAAATGAAAAAAAATACTTTATGTTGTCAAATAATAAATTCCTTGGGAAGTGTTGGTATGCACGGTACCCGTGGATACGGCTAGCCGTGCAATGTGAAAGAATGGTGGAAAAGGAATAAACTTTATTTTCTGTTTGGGAACCGCCTATGATGTATCTAGCATGGAAAGTATTGGGAACTACTAGATCGTTTTCGTTGATGGGAAAGGCATGCCACCCAAAATATTGTATCTCTCATTTTTTTCGCTTTGAGCTCTGGCACCTCTATAAATCCCTACTTCCCTCTACGAAGGGCCTATCTATTTACTTTATGCAATTTTTATTTTTATTTGAGTCTCCATCTCCTCTTATAAAGCACCAACTAAGGGGCGCTATGATCGTACTTGAGCATTGGATGTAGCTAATATACAACAAAATAGGCATGTAGGGACGTTTTCGTGTTGACGCTTTTATGTACGTCTCATTATTCAAAATCACTTTGTGCATAGGAACGATTTATGAGGCGCAAAGGACATCGTGCCTTGATTCCAATGAAAAAAAAAAGATCCCGGTGGTTCAAAATATCTTGCTCCACCACCATCACCATAATCCCCATCGTGCGAGATGTCCCAAGAAAGTAGTAACTACCATGTAAAAAGAGTGCGATCTCTAGCCATGCCACACCGCCACCTCTGCCAAGATCATGCTCCTCCCCACCTCAGACTCGCTGTAGCAGGTTCACCCCCTCGTCCATCGGCATCCAACAGCAGGCCCGGGGACACCGGCCTCCAGGCGGCGGCCCAGCCCCACTCCGGCCGCCTCGACCTGCAGCTCTGGCACACGGTGCACTCCGGCTAAAAGGGAAGATGACGGGTGGCGGAGTGGGCAACGGATTGGGACTGGACATCGCACCTTCTCCTACGGAGATCGTAGTGACATACGACCCGACATGAAACATGGTAGAAGATGAACAAGATCGACGAGGAGGACAAAAGGTATTGATCAGTTAGGCGTTCGTTTATTTGTATGTTCGCTGTCCTTGTCGTTCATACTAAGATTGAGATCCACCTTTCTGTATGTTGCTGTTTTATTTGGTCGCCCAGTGCATCAATGATACTCTCTCCGTCCCATAATGTAAAACATTTTTTGACACTAGTGTAGTGTCAAAAAACGTCTTACATTATGGGACGGAGGGAGTATTAGAGATAGGGGGATATATGCCCCTGTGACGACTCCCACCCGGCCCTCCATTTGCTCGCCGGCATCCTCTGTCTTTAAGAACCCGACGTCTTGCAACCAAAAAATCCTCCAAGTGTCCTCCGTCATGTGAAGCTCGTTTCCATCATCAGGTAGGCTGACCTCGTGCTTGCCACTGTCGACCAGCGGCAAGTTCATTTATATGTGAGTCGATCTACTTTTTTATTTTAGTTTTTCTATCAATTCGTTCCAAGTAAGAATTGGAGCCGCTCCCATGATGCGTACTTAAGTGCGGAGGAGAACGCTGCTTTGCCGGGTTTTTTTTCTGAACTCTCGTCTGTTTACTGATTAAACATTTAGACTACTACAATTTAAAGTCGATCTTACACATCGCTTTCTTCATTGTTTGCTCCCAAATTATTGGCACTCACGTATGCAGGTTCTTGATAAAAAGCCTCTGAGAATATCCTGATAGAATAAGATGGTCAGTGTTCTTAACACATTTTTCTTTTTCATGTAGTTAATAATGCTCGTGTATCAACTATCAAATCACCTTCACCCACCTCCCCTCCCATAACTAAAATTAAGAGCTTTGCACCCACGTTCTAACATTTCTTAGAATTAACATGGCTTCTACTCTAAACGGAGAGATCAACTCATACATGCAGTTTCTCACCTGCAGAAACTTTTCTCATGTTGTCTGATAAAGAGCACCGTGGATGGATATATTATCATGTTTGGTAAGATTTAATCACATGTGTTGCACTATGTCTAGAGCAGATAAATGGTATCATGCTCGCTTAAATACGTAGATATTGTGTTAGACTGAAGATAATTAATATGAACTACCATGAGAATTCAGTATTTTTATGGTAACCCGCCCCCTTAATAAGTAGAGCTAGTATTAAGGCTTAGAGATTATCAGTGTCAACAACCATTAGAATTCAGTCCCTGTATGTTAAGCTGATGTTATTTCTTTACATATATATGCTTCGTATGGTAATACTTACTTAGTTAATTGTTATTTTTCTAACAAATACACTTCAAGCATTCTCACCTTGGCCAATCTATCGATGACATAATCCATTTTCTTCTTAATACAGTATGTATCTATATTTCATATGGGCGCATGAAATCTACACGGCTAGATTGAACTTCTGAAGTGCATGTTTACTCATGTGGTATATGTAATACTGTTCTTTTCTATTCTTATGGTTGTATGTTCAGCAAAGCGAAAACTTACTGATAGAAGTTTCAGTAAATTTATTTATATCTCATTGGGCTTTCTTGGCAGAAAAACTTCTATGTGCAGATTTTGAAGGCAGTTGCCACAAGGATGAACTAGAAAAGCAGAGAAAGCAAGGAGCCATTGTTCCATTATCAGCATGTAGAAACTGAAAATCATATAGATATGTTTCACCTACTTCGTGACATGTAATTGTTCATAGGCGATTGTTGGGGAACGTAGTAATTTCAAAATTTTCTTACGCACACGCAAGATCATGGTGATGCATAGCAATGAGAGGGGAGAGTGTGTCCACGTACCCTCGTAGACCGAAAGCGGAAGCGTTATGACAACGCGGTTGATGTAGTCGTACGTCTTCACGATCCGACCGATCCAAGCACCGAACGTACGGCACCTCCGTGTTCTGCACACGTTCAGCTCGATGACGATCCCCGGACTCCGATCCAGCAGGGTGTCGGGGATGAGTTCCGTCAGCACGACGGCATGGTGACGATGATGATGTTCTACCGACGCAGGGCTTCGCCTAAACTCCGCGACGATATGATCGAGGTGGAATATGGTGGAGGGGGCACCGCACACGGCTAAGGAACGATCACGATGATCAACTTGTGTATCCTAGGGTGCCCCCCTGCCCCGGTATATAAAGGAGAAAGGGGGGAGGCCGGCCGGCCCCTTGGGGCTCGCCAGGGAGGAGGAATCCTCCTCCTAGTAGGAGTAGGAGTCCCCCTTTCCTACTCCTACTAGGAGCGGGAAAGGAAGGGGGAGAGGGAGAGGGAAAGAGGCGCCCCCCCTCTCCTAGTCCAATTTGGACCAGAGGGGAGAGCGCGCCCATGCTGGCTGTCCCTCTCTCTCTCCACTAAGGCCCATATGGCCCATTAAACCTCCCGGGGTTCCGTAACCCTCGCACTCCGGTTTTCTCCAAATCACCCGAACACATCCGGTGTCCGAATATAGTCGTCCAATATATCGATCTTTATGTCTCGACAATTTGAGACTCCTCATCATGTCTGTGATCACATCTGGGGCTCCGAACAACCTTCGGTACATCAACACTTATAAACTCATAATAAAACAGTCATCGTAACGTTAAGCGTGCGGACCCTACGGGTTCGAGAACTATGTAGATATGACCTAGAACTGTTTTCGGTCAATAACCAATAGTGGAACCTGGATGTTCATATTGGCTCCTACATATTCTACGAAGATCTTTATCGGTCAAACCGCATAACAACATACGTTGTTCCCTTTGTCATCGGTATGCCATTTTGCCCGAGATTCGATCGTCGGTATCCAATACCTAGTTCAATCTCGTTACCGGCAAGTCTCTTTACTCGTTCCGTAATACATCATCCCATAACTAACTCATTAGTTACAATGCTTGCAAGGCTTAAGTGATGTGTATTACCGAGAGGGCCCAGAGATACCTCTCCGACAATCGGAGTGACAAAACCTAATCTCGAATTACGCCAACCCAACATGTACCTTTGGAGACACCTGTAGAGCACCTTTATAATCACCCAGTTATGTTGTGACGTTTGGTAGCACACAAAGTGTTCCTCCGGTAAACGGGAGTTGCATAATCTCATAGTTGTAGGAACTTTGTATAATGAAATCTACACGGCTAGATTGAACTTCTGAAGTGCATGTTTACTCATGTGGTATATGTAATACTGTTCTTTTCTATTCTTATGGTTGTATGTTCAGCAAACGAAAACTTACTGATAGAAGTTTCAGTAAATTTATTTATATCTCATTGGGCTTTCTTGGCAGAAAAACTTCTATGTGCAGATTTTGAAGGCAGTTGCCACAAGGATGAACTAGAAAAGCAGAGAAAGCAAGGAGCCATTGTTCCATTATCAGCATGTAGAAACTGAAAATCATATAGATATGTTTCACCTACTTCGTGACATGTAATTGTTCATAGGCGATTGTTGGGGAACGTAGTAATTTCAAAATTTTCTTACGCACACGCAAGATCATGGTGATGCATAGCAACGAGAGGGGAGAGTGTGTCCACGTACCCTCGTGAGAACCCGGAAGCGTTATGACAACGCTGTTGATGTAGTCGTGCGTCTTCACGATCCGACCGATCCAAGCACCGAACGTCACGGCACCTCCGTGTTCTGCACATCGTTCAGCTCGATGGCGATCCCGGACTCCGATCCAGCAGGGTGTCGGTGATGAGTTCCGTCGATGCTGACGGCATGGTGACGATGATGATGTTCTACCGGCGTGAGGGCTTCGCCTAAACTCCATGACGATATGATCGAGGTGGAATATGGTGGAGGGGGCACCGCACACGGCTAAGGAACGATGACGATGATCAACTTGTGTATCCTAGGGTGCCCCCTGCACCCGTATATAAAGGAGCAAGGGGGGAGGCCGGCCGGCCCCTTGGCGCGCGCCAGGGAGGAGGAATCCTCCTCCTGGTAGGAGTAGAACTCCCTTTCCTACTCCTACTAGGAGGGGGAAAGGAAGGGGGAGAGGGAGAGGGAAAGAGGGGGGCGCCGCCCCCCCTCTCCTAGTCCAATTCGGACCAGAGGGGGAGGGGGCGCGCGGCCCATGCTGGCTGCCCCTCTCTCTCTCCACTAAGGCCCATCTGGCCTATTAAACCTCCCGGGGTTCCGTAACCCTCCGCACTCCGGTTTTCTCCGAAATCACCGGAACACATCCGGTGTCCGAATATAGTCGTCCAATATATCGATCTTTATGTCTCGACAATTTTGAGACGCCTCGTCATGTCTGTGATCACATCTGGGACTCCGAACAACCTTCGGTACATCAACACTTATAAACTCATAATAAAACAGTCATTGTAATGTTAAGCGTGCGGACCCTACGGGTTCGAGAACTATGTAGACATGACCTAGAACTGTTTCCGGTCAATAACCAATAGTGGAACATGTATGTTCATATTGGCTCCTACATATTCTACGAAGATCTTTATCGGTCAAACCGCATAACAACATACGTTGTTCCCTTTGTCATCGGTACGTTACTTGCCCGAGATTCGATCGTCGGTATCCAATACCTAGTTCAATCTCGTTACCGGCAAGTCTCTTTACTCGTTCCGTAATACATCATCCCATAACTAACTCATTAGTTACAATGCTTGCATGGCTTAAGTGATGTGTATTACCGAGAGGGCCAGAGATACCTCTCCGACAATCGGAGTGACAAAACCTAATCTCGAATTACGCCAACCCAACATGTACCTTTGGAGACACCTGTAGAGCACCTTTATAATCACCCAGTTATGTTGTGACGTTTGGTAGCACAAAAAGTGTTCCTCCGGTAAACGGGAGTTGCATAATCTCATAGTTGTAGGAACTTTGTATAAGTCATGAAGAAAGCAATAGCAACATACTAAACGATCAAGTGCTAGGCTAACGAAATGGGTCAAGTCAATCACATCATTCTCCTAATGCTGTGATCTCGTTAATCAAATGACAACTCTTTGTCCATGGCTAGGAAACATAACCATCTTTGATTAATGAGCTAGTCAAGTAGAGGCATACTAGTGACACTCAGTTTGTCTATGTATTCACACATGTAGCATGTTTTAGGTTAATACAATTCTAGCATGAATAATAAACATTTATCATGAAATAAGGAAATAAATAATAACTTTATTCACTACAAGAAATATGTCAACTAGTGACCTTTTGTCAGTGACCCTGGAAGAATTGGTCATAGATCTATGACCATTTCATACCAATTGGTCAAAAGCTGTTCGAGGGGCTCCAAACCCTAAACCATTGCGACCATTTTGGTCAGAAAGGTCGTAATTTCCTAACATGAAAAGGTCACAAAGCAAACAGTGCTAGTTAGCTGCCTTATTTCTAGTTGTTAATGACCAATATAGATGGTCATAGCCTTGTATATTGTGGTGGGTTGTGATGACTAGGCGCCATCTCATCAGTTTTGCCTATGTGTCATGTCCATGTGGCGGTTTTTGCCCTAGGTTGTGAAGCAACCTATATTTCTGTTATTCCCAAAAAAATCTCATAAATTCTTTGGGTCATATCTTCGTCAAATATGTAAAAACCTTCCTTGCCTAGTTCAAAAATAATTCAAAAATATTCATTTTCCTATTCTCGATCGAGCAGCACTTTGTGAAGGAAGTACCACTTTGGCATGTCCAAATGGTATCCATTTTCTACTGATGCTTTCCTATGCCCAAATAACCATCCTCCACCAAATGCCAGCTCAATCCATTCATTATTTTGAGCCCAGCTTGAACATTCGTATTTATGTCCAGTGTGGTAGTTTGTAAAGCAAGTACCAGCTAGGCTCCTCCTTTTGAGGTGAAAATTTGTGAAGACGGTCTTCTTAGTAACTGATCATCATCAGCCAAAACTCACGCCCATTAGCCATGTGCATTTCCCATACAGCAAATCAAACACTTGGCTGCTAATTCATGTTTGAGCATCGATCGGTCTCCTCGTGAGCATCTTATGTTGTGATTTTATTCCTAGCACCTACCTGGGGAGTGCCCAACCCACTAGACATGCCTAGGCCACCCATAACACATGGCAACGCCACGATCATGCGGTGACCACGCGGCGGGCATGCGAGCTTACGCGCTCTAGAGTTGGGGCCCTCGGCCACCGTCCAAACCTCGATGTCTCGCAATAAAATCATGTATTTCTGATTAAATAGATACTTATTTACCTAGAAATGATTTTTGGAAAAAATAAAGAGCAAACTATGAGGCAACTGCAGTTCAAATTTGACCCACTTCCAGCTGAATCGACGACAATTTGTATTTTTCACCAGAGGTGGATCAAAAATTTTGACACCCAACCATTTTGTCAATTGTGCATTATATATGGCATAGTATTTTATAAAATTGATTTGGTCCATTTTTGCAACAATTATTTGGTAGTTCCTTCACAAAAAACCTCCTTTTGGGCACTCGGAAAATGAAAAATGAATTTTCCGTGCAAAGAAAATGAAAACTTCCTTAGGAAACATTGTTTGGAATTCCAAGATTCACCCTTGTGCACAATATAAGTTCATTTGAACAAACTATGCCATGAATGTGGCCATAAAATTGATCATTTGGCTTGAAAGCCATGAATCTTCACGCATGATAGCTCATTTCTGAGAACACTTTTTAAAATAATTACCGTATTACAAGTTTGTTATTTTTCCTGGGAACTTGGCCACATATAATGACACAATGCGAAGGTTTCCCAATTTTTGATTTTTTGAATTTTTTATGCCGTTTCAAAATGCGGTCAAAAGCAGTGGGCTTGACCGTTCCTAGCTAGTGGTTGAATCTTGGAATTTTTTTGGTGTTTCTATGATTAAATAGATACTTATGTACCTAGAAATGATTTTTGGAAAAAATAAAGAGCAAACTATGAGGCAGAAACAGTTCAAATTTGACCCGTTTCCAACTGAATCGACGACAATTTGTTTTTTCACCAGAGGTAGATCAAAAAAAAATTCACCCAACCATTTTGTCAATTGTGCATTATATATGGCGTAGTATTTTATAAAAATGATTTGGTCCAATTTTGCAACAATTATTTGGTAGTTCCTTCACAAAAAAACCTCCTTTTGGGCACTCGGAAAATGAAAAATGAATTTTCCGTGCAAAGAAAATGAAAACTTCCTTAGGAAACATTGTTTGGAATTCCAAGATGCACCCTTGTGCACAATATGAGATCATTTGAAAAAACTATGCCATGAATGTGGCCATAAGATTGATCATTTGGCTTGAAAGCCATGAATCTTCACGCATGATAGCTCATTTCTGAGAACACTTTTTTAAAATAATTACCGTATTACAAGTTTGTTATTTTTCCTCGGAACTTGGCCACATATAATGACACAATGCGAAGGTTTCCCAATATTTTGATTTTTTTTGAATTTTTTATGCCCGTTTCAAAATGCGGTCAAAACGGCGGGCTTGACCGTTCCTAGCTAGTGGTTGAATCTTGGAATTTTTTTGGTGTTTCTATGATTAAATAGATACTTATGTACCTAGAAATGATTTTTGGAAATAAAGAGCAAACTATGAGGCAGCTACAGTTCAAATTTGACCCGTTTCCAGCTGAATCGACGACAATTTGTCTTTTTCACCAGAGGTAGATCAAAACTTTTTTCACCCAACCATTTTGTCAATTGTGCATTATATATGGCCTAGTATTTTATAAAAATGATTTGGTCTAATTTTGCAACAATTATTTGGTAGTTCCTTCACAAAAAAACCTCCTCTTGGGCACTCGGAAAATGAAAAATGAATTTTCTGTGCAAAGAAAATGAAAACTTCCTTAGGCAACATTGTTTGCAATTCCAAGATGCACCCTTGTGCACAATATGAGATCATTTGAACAAAATATGCCATGAATGTGGCCATAAGATTGATCATTTGGCTTGAAAGCCATGAATCTTCACGCATGATAGCTCATTTCTGAGAACACTTTTTTAAAATAATTACCGTATTACAAGTTTATTATTTTTTCTGGAAACTTGGTCACATATAATGAGACAATGCGAAGGTTTCCAATTTGTTGATTTTTTTTGAATTTTTTATGCCCGTTTCAAAATGCGGTCAAAACGGCGGGCTTGACCGTTCCTAGCTAGTGGTTGAATATTGGAAAACTTTTGATGTTTCTCTGATTAAATAGATACTTATGTACCTAGAAATGATTTTTGAAAAAAATAAAGAGCAAACTATGAGGTAGCTGCAGTTCAAATTTGACCCGCTTCTAGCTGAATCGGCGGGAATTTGTCTTTTTCACCGGAGGTGGATCAAAACTTTTCACACCCAACCATTTGGTCAATTGTGCATTAAATATGGCCTAGTATTTTAGAAAAATGATTTGGTCCAATTTTGCAATAAATATTTTGGAGGTCCTTCACAAAAAAACCTCCTTTTGAGCAGACTATGCCATTTGAGCAGACATTTTAAAGGTATTTATCGTATTAGAAGTTTGTTTTTTCCTAGACACTAGATCACACAATGCAAAGGCTTTCCATTTTTGATTTTTAATTCTTTTGCCAATTTCAAAACGCGATTAAAACCATGGGCATAACCGTTCGTAGCTGCGGGTGGAATCTTACAAAACTTAAATGGCAAAAAAATGCTAGAACAATTGGAAATGCATACAAGTTGGTTATCATCGTCCATAAAATGTGGTATAACTTGAGTGAAAATTTTAGTGGTTCCAATTACAAAATATTATTGGTAGTTGCTTCATAAACCCCTTTGTTTTTAGCACTTAGAGACTATATTTTAAATTACAGCCGTAGTCTCCAACCAATCAGGACGTTTCCCCCGGATCACCCTACCGTAGGCGATCTGAACCGCCCGATCGTCCCGGATCTAACGGCAGACTTGACCCCCCCCCCCCACCGTCTCACCTAACTAGCCCTAGCACTACCCGCACACTCGTCCTCTCGCACCCACAGCCGCCGCCCTCTCCCTCCCTCAGATCTCGATCCGATCCAGATCGACGCCGCCACCCCTCTCTAACCCTAGCTTCCCGTCGCCGGCGGCGGCGCCCTCCCTCCATCGCCCTCTCCTCCTTCCCTCCTCACGGCCTCGTGTAGATCCCATCCTCCCCCGGTCCCGTCCCCAGCCCCGCCCGGATCCACCGTGCTTGTCCACAACCGCCGCCCCCAGCCCGCCGTCGATCTCGCCCCCGGCGGGCGCCCCCCCCCCCCCAATGTCCACCCCCACCGCAGCCACTGCCTGCCGTCGACCTCTCCTCGATCCGCAACCAATCCCCCACCCCACCCTCCCTCCCTCTCACTCGCGCAGGTGCAGACGCAGGGTACAGCGCCCAATCCAAGGCGGCGCCGTCCTCGTCTGAGCTTCACAGACCATGACGGTCTGGCCTTTCGCGCCCGCTGCCGAGCCACACACGGTGGGGCGGTGGGCGGGCACGCTGCTGGCCCCCGCCATCTACGCGCCGCGGGTCTACTACGTGCAGGGCTTCTACATCGTCTCCTACGGCCTCGGCATCTACCTCCTCAACCTCCTCATCGGCTTCCTCTCCCCCATGGTCAACCCGGAGCTCGAGGCGCTCGACCAGGCCGGCCCCGCGCTCCCCACCCGCCTTCCCCGCCCGCCCGCCTCGCCAGGGCGCCAGCGCGCTTCCGGTGCCGCCGCCGGCTCTGGTCGGTGCGCGCGGAGGCGGTCAAGGAGGCGGAGGTGGGGGAGCTCAGGGCCGGGGTGTCCGTCTACTGTCAACTCTAGCTGTTATCCTCATTTGAGGCTCCAAGCATCTTCTTATTGTCACTTATGTCCATACTTTTTTACATGTTGAAGGGCTTGTCCGCATGCACCAATCTAAAATGGCTCTCAGTCATCGAAAACAAGCTTGTGAGCTTGAAAGGTGCCGAAGTCCTCTCGAAGCTACAGGTGACACTCTTTCCTGGCCTGACATTTCCATCTGACTGAACCCATCCAGGATTAACTTCTAGCTCAATACTTTCTTAGTGGAGAATTTTAGCTGAATACATTTCCATCTGACTGAACCCATCCAGGCATGAACCATAATGCTCAGGAATTACTGCGATCTTTCCTATCATTTGCTAGTGTGATGTTTCAAGATGGCACGTTTTAAAGCACAAACTATTGTAAATAAGAGTTCTGCATCTTGAGGATTAATTATTCATGATATGTGAATACTGTAGTTGATCATCACTGTTGTTAAATGCTAATGCTTGATATGATATAAATATGAGCACTTAACCACTGTACAACTGTTTGCATATTTTGTTTTGTATTTTTTTTATAAATTATGATAGTTTGCGCAAGATGGTACACATGTTAATTTTTGTTGACTTGAATCTGTTATGCCCTTGATTTTTTTACATAGCTTGACCCAGAACAACAACATCCTTGATGCTTACTGACCCCCACCTCGTTCTTGCTCTCGCAGACCTGAAGGAGCCCGTATGCAAGGCACCTTCTCTCTGGTGGTGAGAGCGTCAAGGGTCGTTAGTGCGGCTAATGTCCATGTCCATGGCCATGCCTGCCACCGCCCTCTCTCCAAGGGTGCAGCCAGGAAGACGCTCAATGACCAGATCGTAGTCCTCTCCAAGCGGAGGGGACAGCTCAAGTGATAGTAAGTTTCTAGTACTCTCTGTCATGTTGATGTGGCTTGTTTACCTCGTCCTTGTTATACTTGATTGCATTATATAATTCCTGCTCGACGGATCTGATATAGATGATTCATTCAAAGTAGTACAGTATATGATTCGTGTTTTGTTATAGTTTGTTTGTTTGTCCCATTCCTCTGTTTCATGGCCGCTATGTTCCCTTTTCTAATTGTATTGCACATTCTTTTTGGTACTGGAAATGCGACAGTACTCTGGCTATTTCAGTTCCTGTCGCAATCCAGCAGGCATTGCTTTGTCGTTTGACACTAGTAATTAAGATAGAGTGTTGTATGCTCTCTGATTATTTTTCTAGTGATTACCTGAAGCATCTATCTTCCCGGCTTTCAGAAAGGAGAAACTTGTGACATTTCATATAAGATCTGAATGAAATGTATAGGACTTGTGGTAGTAATATCTGATACTTTACTAAAGAAACAACATATGTGCTCCTGAAACATACTAAATTATTCCCTGCTCCATGTTCCCATTTAAGCTATGTGCCCGATTTAAATTTCAACAATGGTTTGTTTTGCATGCCTACCTGTATAGTAAACCTGGTGCCATGCTTATTTCATGTAGCTAACAGTAAATTGCAAAAAACAAAATGTAATTACCAAGGATGATTTGTTCTGCTTGCCTGCTACAAAGTTTTCAAATAACTACTACTTAGTTGGTCTACTGTTATAATACACAAAATTTTGAACTTGGACAGCACATTCTATAACATTTACTGGCCATTGATTTCTTACCCAACCCAACTCATCCAACGGCCCTGGTTTCTGGGATTCGCTTGGTGCGACCGCGCGCCAAAACGACGTGGAGATGGTCTTTCTGGAGTTATCGTGAACCCACTATACACCTGCGCACTCACGGTCTGGTGTTGATGAGAGAAAAGCTTCTATACAATATCTTTTGTGGCTGGTTTCTGAGAGCACCCCTTGTTTAAAGACATATGGGCACGAAGCCTGTAGAATTGCATCGTGTAACCCGATTGTAGTCTGTTCACAAGACATCACGTGCATGGCATGTACCATCTACTAGTAGTAGCATGTACTGGATTATTATTTAGTCAACATTCTATTCCAAAGATGTACAAAAGAATGTGCTGTCCAGCCCATGTAGCAATCACTAATAGTCTGTATTGAGCAAACAATGCACCATGCTGTAGCTAGCCGCGCGTGGCAGCCGCCGCATAAGACGCGGGTGTGCGTCGTGTGTTGTATAGATTTTCCCACCTTTCTTTCAAAATGTTAGGTGTTGTATTAGTATTATGATGTTAGCCTCTTAAATTGGTGCTACTAGGACATCTATTCTTGAATAGTTTGCTTATAAAGTTTCCTAGTCATTCAGAACCAACTGCAATATATTGATGGACATAGTACTCTGCTGTCTGCTCATGTTTACATGTTTCTTTAAATGTCAGGCTCACATGGTGCTATGGAACAAGAGTTGCTAGAAGGTGGAGAACATTCCTTCACTCTGCACATTCCTTCACTGGTTGTATTTTTTGGTTGGTGCCATCTTATGTTACTAGTTACTAGAGCACAATATGGACATGTGCAATCTTATGAACATGGGGTAATGATACTAAGCTACTAGTTGTGTTATTTTGGTTGGTTCATCTTATGAACCTGTGGTGTAATGATACTGCTGGGCCTAAATTATTGAAATCCTGGAGAATTTTATTATTGTTGTCATTATATTCTCCTGTGTTGGTTGACTGCAAAATTGTGCAATGATTTTTTTCTTTTTGAGACACTATTGGTTGTTGTTGGTCACCCTTCAGTAAGGGCTGGAACAAAAATACTAAATTGTGTGAGTGGGCTAGACCATTTCAAGGCCCAATGTAATTTTTTTGATAGAAAAAATATTCAATATGTATTTGTTTGATAGAAATGGGCTGGCCTAGTTAATGATGGATTGAATAAATGGACTGCATGCCTCGGCCCAGAACGAATATTATTAACAGGCTGATATGTTGGGCTTGGCCCATGCACATGGCCCAAAAGTAATTTGAGAAGTGGGCTGGATTATTGGGCTCATCCCATTAAAAAAATTGATTTGCACCGTTCCTACATGGCATCCACGTCATCATTTTTGCCATGTCATCAAATGTGCCACGTGGACGATGCCATGTGGCTCGGCCACATCAGATCCTACGTGGTCTAGGCTCATTAGTAATGACCATAATTTTGGTCTTAGATTTCATGACCTTAATTTTGGTCAAGGGTGGCCATGTGAAAATTTCAGAAAAGGTCATGTTTGTTTGTTCTTGACGGCCAACTGTTGACCTTCATAACTTGGTCAAAAAAGGTCAATAAATGATAACAATGACGAATCAACGACCAAAATGGGGAGTCATAATTGACCGTATTTCTTGTAGTGATTATTGCCTCTAGGGCATATTTCCTTCAGTCTCCCACTTGCACTAGAGTCAATAATCTAGTTCACATCGCCATGTGATTTAACACCAATAGTTCACATCACCATGTGATTAACACCCATAGTTCACATCATCATGTGACCAACACCCAAAGGGTTTACTAGAGTCAATAATCTAGTTCACATTGCTATGTGATTAACACCCAAAGAGTACTAAGGTGTGATCATGTTTTCCTTGTGAGAGAAGTTTAGTCAACGGGTCTACCACATTCAGATCCGTATGTATTTTGCAAATTTCTATGTCAACGATGCTTTGAACGGAGCTACTCTAGCTAATTGCTCCCACTTTCAATATGTATCTAGATCGAGACTTAGAGTCATCCAGATCTGTGTCCAAACTTGCATTGACGTAACTCTTTACGACGAACCTTTTTGTCACCTCCATAATCGAGAAATATATCCTTATTCCACTAAGGATAATTTTGACCGTTGTCCGATGATCTACTCCTAGATCACTATTGTACTCCGTTGCTAAACACGATTGTAGGATATACAATAGTTACGGTACATAGCATGGCATACTTTATAGAACCTATGGTGATGCATAGGAATGACTTTCATTCTCTTTTCTATTTTCTTCCTTGGTCGGGCTTTGAGTCTTTACTCAACTTCACACCTTGTAACACAGGCAAGAACTCTTTCTTTGACCGTTCCATTTTGACCTACTTCAAAATCTTGTCAAGGTATGTACTCATTGAAAAAACTTATCAAGCGTTTTGATCTATCTCTATAGATCTTGATGCACAATATGTAAGTAGCTTCACCGAGGTCTTTCTTTGAAAAACTCCTTTCAAATACTCCTTTATGCTTTGCAGAATAATTCTACATTATTTCCGATCAACAATATGTCATTCACATATACTTATCAGAAATGTTGTAGTGCTCCCACTCACTTTTTTGTATATGCAGGCTTCACCGCAAGTCTGTATAAAACTATATGCTTTGATCAACTTATCAAAGCGTATATTCCAACTCCGAGATGCTTGCACATTTTTTAACATCTTTAGGATCGACAAAACCTTCTGGTTGCATCATATACAACTCTTCTTTAATAATTCCATTAAGGAATGCAATTTTGTTTATCCATTTGCCAGATTTCATTAAATGCGGCAATTGTTAACATGATTCGGACAGACTTAAGCATAGATACGAGTGATAAACTCTCATCGTAGTCAACACTTTGAACTTGTCGAAAACCTTTTGCGACAATTCTAGCTTTGTAGATAGTAACACTACTATCAGCGTTCGTCTTCCTCTTGAAGATCCATTTAATCTCAATTGCTTGCCGATCATCGGGCAAGTCAACCAAAGTCCACACTTTGTTCTCATACATGGATCCCATCTCAGATTTCATGACTTCAAGCCATTTTGCGGAATCTGGGCTCACTATCTGTTGGGGATATAACTATTTGTGTAAGCCGCCCAGGAGGGGCCGGGTTACGCAAAGAGGATTCACCAGAGAGAAGCCCAAGACCAAGCATGAAGATGGCGGTTCAATAGAGGGCTTAAGGCCCACAGGCGACTTAAGGCCCGTTGTAGTAAACCGCTATGATGGCATGACTTGTAACATAAGGTAGACTTAACTAGTCACCGAACCGAACATTGTTTATAAGCCGGCCGGGACTCTGTAAGCCACAGGGTGTCAACCCGTGTATATAAGGGGACGACCTATGGCGGCTTAGGGCAAGAAACAACTCCTCGAGAGCCGGGCATAGCGTATCTCGCTCCCTGGTTATCGAAACATCAAGCAATACCAACCCAACTAGACGTAGGCCTTACCTTCACCGTAAGGGGCTGAACTAGTATAAAACCTCTCGTGTCCTTTGTCCCGATTAACCCATTAAAGCTTCCTAGTTGCGATGGCTCCACGACTAAGTCCTTGCAAGAGCACATCTGCCGTGACAATTCCACGACAGTTGGCGCCCACCATGGGGCCAGCGCACGGTGGATTTGAGTTCTTGAAGAGCAGCTTCGAAGGGCTCAAGGGATACGCAGTGGGCCGGATGACCAAGAGTCGTCGCGGCAAGATCTACATCGACAACGAAGGCTAGGGCCCCGACGCCGACTCGATTGAGTACGGGTACCAGGTCCCTTTTGGCAGCATCCACTTCTTCATCGGCCAGATTGGTGAGCGGGCCTGGCCGGACAACTGCACCGACCTCATCGAGGCGGCTCGGCGTCGAGACCCGCCCGAGCTCAACCCGTCATGAAGCGTGCCTTCGTGGCTTGTGTCCACGGAGAAGAACTTCCTGAAGGATCTAAAGATGGCGGTGAGACGGCCGTCCCCTCGGATGATGATTCGTCCGCCGGGTCAACAGATTCTTTATATCAAATCCAAGAGGGCATGCTTGGGGGCTGTTCTGACGACTCTAGTGCTCCGGACTTCTGTGAGCCGCCGAGCTGGGCAGGAGTCTTTATGGCTGGTACTCAGCCCGGCCAAAACTCGACGGCTGCAATAGCGATAACCTCCGGGTTAGGGGCAGCGGGGCAGGAGGCCCTCTGGCCCGCCCGGCTCGGTCTTGATGGATCTTATGGATAAGTTGACAGCCCTGTTAACCACCACGGTTATTCCTGCAAATCAAGATGAGCATAACGCGGAGGTGGCAAAGGTGCATGAGGAGATAGCCCGGGCCAAGGAGGCTCTGGCAGCTGAGGATACCAGGTTAGCCATGGAGCGGGCGGCTTTGGACGCACGGGCGCAGCGACTCCAGTCAGAGGCTTTCCAGCTTAAAATTAGTCTGAACGCATCTAATGAGGTCATGAGGAGGAGACAATAGAAAACCCAGTCCCGTTTGCCTCCGGTTTACGATCCTCGGAATCTTTTCACTACACAGTGCGGTCCTAGCGATCCGCCTGAAGCCAATCAGTTTATGACACCCGGAGCCGGAGGACCGGTTCAGCCCCGAGAGATACCGCCTCATGGGAGTATGGCCCCGCCCCGCTACGTACCAATACCACCAGGTCACTTCTCCAACCCCATGGAGAACTTGATAGCGGCATCGGCGCGTTTGGCAGCTCTTCCAGTAGACGGTGATGACCCGACAGCGGTGGAGACCCGGAGGGTTAGAGATCTCATTCAGACGGCCTTAACACAGCAAGAGACCTATTCTTACAGCAGAGACAGGATTCATTCGACTCCTCAGCCTTGGCTAGCACCTCGTCAAAACTGGAGCCCGAGTTACAGCAGGCGCATGGAGTCAGAAGCTTTATCAAGCAACGCCCAGCGTCGTAACCAACCCGGTGGCTATAACCCGCATGCAGGACCGATTACGTCGGAGGGCGAGCACGCAGCGGCTCGATTAGCGGCTCAGCGAGGCGTATGAAGGTCTCCCAGTACCCGATGACTTCATTGGAGCAGGAGTGGCCACTAGAACCGGTGGTGTCCCTTGTCTGGTGCCGGCTCTGCGGGATGTACGTCTGCCCAAGGACTTCAAGGGACCTCGAAAGTTTCCGAATTACACGGCCGACTTACAGCCAGGGGCATGGATTGAAAGTTACGAGATGGCTATGGAGTTATTGGAGGTCAGCGACGCGGCAATGGCTAAGTATTTCACCATGATGTTAGATGGAACGGCCCGGTCTTGGTTAAAAAGCTTGCCTCCCAATTCCATCAGTTCATGGGCAGAGCTAAAGGCCCGGATTATCCATAACTTCAAGGACACTTGCAAGCAGTCTATGTCAATTGTGGACTTGACCAATTGTAAGCAGGAGGAGGGTGAGTCCATAACTCATTGGAGTGCGCCGGGTCACGGAAATAATACACTCATCCGATAAGATGGATGCCGGCTCTGCGATGCTTATGCTTCATCGTAATTGTCGCTTTGAGCCGCTGAAGCGGTAGGCGCCTTAAGCGTGATTGCAATGATATGGGTACGCTGATGGCAGCCTTGGTCAAATACGCCGATTCTGATACTACCGATGATCCCGCGTCTGGGGAGGAAAAGACAGGGAAATGAAAGAAGAACGGCAATGGAAAGGGTCGGCAGCATAACCCGGCAAGTCAAGGGAGAACAAGCGTAAAGGCGGATGGTAACCCGGAGTTTGTGGCCAATGCCAATGCACAAGGTAACAACCAGAAACGTAAGGAAAGACCGCCCCCTCGATCTGGCGGCTCAGGCCCATCTCTTGAGCAGCTTCTCAATGAGCCTTGCCCGAGACACGGCACTCGGGAACATCCTGCCACCCACTTATGGAAAGACTGCGCAATCATGAAGGCTTTCAAGAATTCTAACCTGTTCGATGGCAATCATGGATCAGGCGGCTCGAGGGCCGGTGGTTTTCATGGCCCGGGTGGCGGTTCAAATTCCGGCTTCGGGGAGGTCAAGGTGGCTATAATCAGTAGCAACCTGGTCAAGGGGACAGCAGCGATGGCGATCGGTTATCGAGCCATCCAAAACAGCCGAGTGGTGGGCAATACCATGTGTTCACCACTAACTTGTGCAAACGTGACCGGAAGGTTCATAAGAGGTCGGTGAATTCGGTTGAGCGGCGGTTCCCGTTACTTGAGGTGGTCAGAGCAGCCTATCATATGGAGCAGGGAAGATCACCCCCTCCGAGTTGATAACCCGTGACAGTTGGCCTTGGTGGTGGCTCCTCAGGTTGGTGGATATAAATTCACTAAAGTACTCATGGACGGAGGAAGCAGCATCAATATTCTCTACTATGAGACCTTTCGCCGCATGGGGTTAACTGATAAGGACTTGAGGACGTCCAACACTGTCTTTCATGGCGTGGTACCTAGTAAATCGGCATATCCAGTTGGTAAGATTGAGCTGGAAGTAGCCTTTGGAGATGAATATGATTCCAGGGCTGAGAAACTGACGTTTGAGGTAGTCAGTATCAAGAGCCCGTATCACGCTCTGTTTGGGCGGCCGGCTTATGCCAAGTTCATGGTGCGACCGTGTTATGTTTATCTGCAGCTCAAGATGCCGGGTTACAAGGGCACCATCACCGTGCATGGGAGTCGAAAGGTAGCCTTGGAATGTGAGGAAAGCGATGCGGCTTATGTTGAGTCTGTGTGCGTAAGAGGAGCTGAAGTTTTATCAAAATAATGTTGACCGGCGGATATGACCTCTTTAAAAAGCCGACTACAGAGCAAGACTCGGCGTTGAAGTTTAAATCGGCCGCCGAGACAAAGCTGGTTGACTTCACTCCAGGCGATTCTTCCAAGCAATTCAGCATCAGTACCAATTTGGATCCCAAATAGGAAAGCACGCTCATCGAGTTCATCCGTGAGAACCGGGACATCTTTGCATGGAAACCTTCTGACATGCCGGGTGTCCCGAGAGAACTCGTTGAGCACACTCTCAATATTGATCCGAAGTATAAGCCGGTCAGGCAATTTCCCTGGCGGTTCAATGAGGAAAGGCGGAAAGCCATCGGGGAAGAGGTCGCTCGGCTCTTAGCGGCTGAGTTCATCGTGAAAGCCGTAAAGCATGGCACACTGAACTATCGAGTAGTCATCAGCTTTGCTCTGCCAGACGTTCATAACGTCCGGAGTTGCTCCTACAGCGGGTCTTGCACCTAGCGGTGCTTCCAGGACGTAATTCTTCTGTGCAGCAATGAGGATAATCCTCAAGTTACGGACCCAGTCCGTGTAGTTGCTACCATCATCTTTCAACTTTGCTTTCTCTAGGAACACATTAAAATTCAAGGGAATGGTAGCACGGGCCATTGATCTACAATAACATAGATATGGAAAAACTATCAGATACTAAGTTCATGATAAACTAGAAGTGTGACCCGGCGCTTTTGCGGCGCTAGATGGCTACATATTGCAGTGTTTGACATTGTTTGTAGTGTGAGTAATTAAGACCCACAACTAATTGTATTGATTTAACTTCACAACTGCATCGCCATCGGTATTGCATTCCCAATATTGAAAATATTGTGATACATTAAAAAGCATAAAGTTTGATACGGTGGTGGTTAAATCCCTTTGTGAGTGAAGGCCAATGAAGGATGACATCAAGTTCTTCATTTCAACATTGAAATCCTATGATATTCTTTCAGTTCTTTATTTGCCACCATCATGTATTAGTGTCTATCTTCTAATAATATTATCGTGCATATTTTTAAATTATACTCCCTCGTCCCATATTAATTGCCACCGAAACAAATGTATCTGAACACAATTCAGTGCTAGACATATCCGTTTGAGTGACAATTAATATGTGATAGAGGGCGTAATTATGAACTATTTGTTGCACCTACATAACTTTTGGCGACCCTTTCCTCACATATATTTGTCAGTTGACCTATTGCAGTTGCCTTTTCATTTAATGTTGTGGCATACCTGATGCCTCAATATGTTTTTGTGCATGGCCACCTTTCTCTTATTAATTTATTTTAGTGGATATTCCATCCAAGAAAATGTAATTATTTGTGTATATTCTAACAAAAGTTCCTTAATTTTCTTGGTCCTCGAAATTGAAAACCTAAAAACATGGGCACTTAAAGAAATAAAATTTTACCACTCAAAATATTTGGTTTATTAGTATACCTCGTGTTGGGAGGTCGGAGTGCAAATTTTCAAGAGAAGGAGATGGCCTAGGAAATGTTGGTTTCTCTTTTATTACATATGTGTTCCCTTCATCCCATAATGTTTGTCCTATTATTTTTTCTAAGTAAAACTTTCCTTCGTTCAACCAAGTTTAAAGAAAATATTTGCAAAACAAAACAATACTGATATAGATGGTCAAGAAATATATTTTCATAGTGATTCATTTGGTATCTTAGATATGAATATTCACTTCAATCGAATTGCTTAAACTTTACATATTGACTTTAGAAAAAAAATAGGCATACACATATTTTAGTAAGGTTGGTCCAAAGCAGTAAGCACTTTTATTTTCTAAGGAGGATAATTGAATAAATATGTATAATGCATTATTAATGTTGCACTATATATATTTTTTGCATTGTCGAGTCCTTGACGCATATGGATTCTTGTCTAGATTTTTTTCTAGTACTCTTATGTAATTAATGGTTGATGGATGTTGATAACTTGAGACCTTGTTGCTGATGCATGATTCTTCAGTGATTGATCAACTTCTAATGTATGCAGAGACCTAGTGGAGTATGCATGCATAGAGATCTCTGTCAACTGGCATGATCTTGCGCATTATGGGAGCTATTTTGTCCTAGTACTTATACGATTATTATGAAACATGGTAAATGGATATTTTAATTTTGAAATATTTCTTTTCCTTATAATGTTTACAACCCCTAGCCTCACTTGTTTATAGATGTAAGTTGTTGTAATCGATGGTTCCGTAGAATATTTTCAAGTATATTGTATCTTGCAATCTTGCCACAACTCATCAACCATGTAACTGACTTGTGACAAACCTTGCAGCGTACAGGTTTCAGTAATTTTATATCTTGGCCCTTCTTCTTTGTCATAAAATTTCATTTGTTTGTTTTCTAATATGAAAGATAAATAAATCAGTCTTTGAGCGTTGTGGGACCATATTGGATGCATCATTGTGTCATGCCTTTCCTTTGGTTCGACCATTGTACATGGCGTATATTCTTGAGTTTTCAATCATTCTTCACTGATTGATCAACTACTAATGTATGCAGATACCTTGCAGAGTATGCATGCATAGTGATCTCTGTCAGCCTGGCATGATCTTGCGCATTATGCGAGGAGCTATTTTGTCCAAGTACTTATACGCTTATTATGAAACATGGTAAATGGATATTTTAACTTTGAAATATTGCTTCTCCTTATAATGTTTACAACACATAGTCTCACTTGTTTATAGATGTAAGTTGTTGTAACCAATGGTTTCGTACAATCTTTTCTACTATATTGTCACCCTGCAATCTTGCCACAACTCATCAACCATGTAACTGACTTGACAAACCTTGCAGCATAGAGATTTCAATAATTTCATATCTTGGCCCTTCTTCTTTGTCATAAAATTTCATTTGTTTGTTTTTGATATGAAAGATAAATTAATTAATCATCGGCATCGTGCGACCATATTGGATGCATCATTGTGTCATGCGTTTCCTTTGGTTCGACCATCGGACATGGCGTATATTCTTGAGTTTTCAACCTGAAAGAAGTGCATGCATGTATTCTTGAGTTTTCAACCTCCAGACGTCCACACATATATTGATTATTTTTCAGTAACTGCATATATTGACTATTTATTTCCTACCAGCGCATTAGTGAGTTGTGTACTGTGTCTTGGTCTTTTATATTAGTCTAGCTCACTGAGCCAGTACAGAAATATGGATGCCTCTCTGGCTCACTTATTTTAGATGTGTATATTCTTTTCTGGTCAGTTAGGTTTCACTGGTAATCAATCCGGGCCGGCACCTTATATGTGCTTGACACTGTAAATGAGAATCAGGCTCTATTTTTAGACTTGCTATTTCCATGTATAGATAGGTGACCAGATGTACGTGTCCTAGCTGTACAGGGCTTCATTTTTAAAGGATTGGACTTTATATATTTCTTTGAATAGACACATACACATGTGATCAGATGATGCATAGCCTCGTTTTACACTTGTATGTGTCGAATAAAGACATTACACCATTATTGGCATGCCTTACTTTTTTCCTCTCCTAGGGCAATTATTGTTTGTACGTATATGTGTTCACTCTATGTGAGTATTCTCTTTTTTGCGAATCCTATGTGAGTATTCTCATTAGAAGGAAAACACAAAACTCGCTAACCCAATAGGATTTTGAAATCTCTATAGTTATTTCTTAAGCAGTGTAATCAACTTATATTATAGTCATGAAGAATTAACGTGCCACAAACACTATGAATCAAAAAAAGTCACTGACTCAAGAGTACATCTAATTTCTTATACTTTTATACATTGAAGTACAAAAAAATAAAGACCAATAAACTGCTTGTACGTCTGACTCCAATTTACCTACTACATCAATGTGATGTACGTGAGCATTATAACCACACTTGTCTGACTAATGCACGTATGCGCCCGTACAATCAAATGGCCAAGTGTATGTTTCATTCCATTGCATGTAGTACTGGCCGTACACAATAGCCAGTCCAATTACTGAAGTGGCCGAACATATCAATTAATTTATTTGCTTTCTCGCTGTGCCTGGTAATTGTGCCAAAGCCAACCAAAACCATTGGCTCAGCTTTTTTTTTACGTGAACCATTGGCTAAGGTTGGTTTGTTTGGCTCTTACATGATACGGACACATGCAGGTTCCAGTCGGTTTCTTTTTTTTTTCTGTTTTCTTTTGCTACCCGGTCGTAGGAGTTGTCTTGCACGTGTCAGATTGTATATGACAATGTTTTACGTAAATTACTGATCGGTCTCCTCCTCTTATTGGTCTCCTTGTCTCATACGTGATCTTGCCTTGCACCTTCCCATCGGAATACATGTACATGGGCTCTAAAAAAAATTCTACGTGACAGACTTCCTATGTTCCAAAAAGGAATATACACAATATTTGTATGTAACGTTTACACCTGTAAATCCTAGCCGTTAATCTCTAAATTTAATGGCTAAGATAATTTAATATATGTGGATGAACGTGATGGCTTATTTTTCTCTTGTCTTAATTATATAACTAGCGGGGTGACCCGCGCATTTGCGCGGCTAGATGTAACTCATGTGTTAGCAATTCTTTAGTCTGGAAGGTTTTGATTTTCTGCAAAATATAGCAAAATTTACATTTAGTGGAAACATGGTGACACTTACTAAGGTCGTTTACCTAGGAACTGAAGAAGATTTCAGAAAAGGAAAGCTGTTCGAATTTAAATGTCATGTAGTAGCACAAAGAGATGAAACACATGAGATTATACATCATGCTTCTTTTCCTCCAAAACCTCTATGAATGCTGCATTCCATAAAAGATTCATGTCATCAAATATGGATATTCTTCGTTTCCAAATAGTACCCATAATTTTTTCCTACTGAAATCTTCTTAGTTGTTATGATACTTTTCAATGTAAAATAGGAACATTAACAAATGACCAGCTGAATAGGTGTACGTGGCCTGACATGGAAAGCCTTGATTTATATGTAGTGGATCTTCCTGTTTTTATCTTCAATTTGTCCCCATCCATCATTTTTATCCTCCAATCAATCATTTTATGAGAATTTGATTAGCAAGGATTGATTATGTATAATTACGTAAGTAAACTCGTTGCTAAACCAAGTTGCATAGTGTTTTTACTGAAAATGTCCATCTTCATATGCTTACACGCCGACTCATCTTACTGTGGTTGCCTATATCTTTAAAGTATGGATCTAATCCAATGCAATTGTTGGTTTCTGTTACATAAAATGTGAAGACATTATTTCACACTCAAAATCATCAAAGATTGTAGATTTTTCTTTACGATCATGTGTATATTTTTTTCATTGACTGATATCATTCACAACACTTCTGTTACAACAATCTTTGTTGGGCCTTTCGGATCAAATGTTGCCTTTATTTCTCAGCAAGGAGAATGAAATTAGCGATAAGGAATTATACACATGAAAACTAATTATCAATTATACACCGACTCATCTTTATTTTTTATATATTAAACAGTATTGGGACCATGCGATGGTGTACTATGCCTATACACAAATTATCAATTGTTGTATTTATATAAATTACCCGGCTAAATGCGCCTAGTGTGGCTCGACTAATTTTACATTACTAAGTGCTAAAAGATTCAATTTTATAACACCGAAATATTTCACAAAAAATCATTATATCTTTTGGGCCATTGCATGTCGGTTTCAAATCTCTATTTATGCCATGTGTAGCTTCTATATACCTAAAATTCTGCACATACCAACATGTGGTTGAATGGTTAGGAGGACAGTTGTATCCCCAGTCCACCAGGGTCCAAGTCCTAGACTTGATATTGGTGCTCGCATTATTCCTGAATTTATTTTAGGCTTCCGGCGATGTTCGTTCAATGCAAGGAGACGTTCCATCGATTGCGAGGCACCTGTGTTGACTTCATAAAATTTCAAGGTGCTATGCCGGTTCAGTCTTTCGGAGGTGCCCATAGGGTAGAGTGTGCACGCGTGCGTTCATATGGATGAGTGTGTACTCGTATATGTGAGTAACTTTGATTGTCTGTGTTAAAAAAAATATGCACGTACCAAAAAGCGATGTTGAATGTCTCACGCATTTGATCCAAAAAAAAGAAGTCTCACGCATTACCTTTTGTGGGAAGATGTCTCACGCATTTGATCCAAAAAAAAAGAAGTCTCACGCATTACCTTTTGTGGGAAGATGTCTCACGAATTAGCTTTTTTTTTGCATTTTGATTTGTGATCGGAGAAGTCTCATGTATTTTCTTTTCTAACTTTTTGAACCTTTTTGTTGATAATTTACGTGTCCATGTGAGAGAAGCCTAGGACTTCTGTTTTTATTATACATGACGGAAATTATTTTATATTTCCTTACCTATACTGAATTGTGCGTGATTGCATGTATTTTTTCTGGAAAGCCCTGCCCGTCTATTTATTTTCTATATAAAGTCTACCTGGTCTGGATCTGGATTTGTACGTGTCTAAATTGGAATCCTTTAATTAGAAAGACTATAATTTACTCAGTTTGCACGTAACAATAGTGGCATGATACTCTTGGCTGGTACTCTTTTTGTGAGAAGGCTTGAATCTCTAAAAGCGTAGGCGTACATGGTCAAGACTATTTTTTATGTGTGATCTTGGTTATTCTTGTCTGAACTCATTAATTGCATCCGGATGCTTGCGTCTTTACTTATATGTACTATACTATATGCATAAGGATATGCATATATGTGAACGTGCTAGTCCGAGCGTATATGGTCTGGACTGTTTTTTTGTACATGGTCCGAACTGCTTTTTATTGTACGTGTGATACTAACAATTCTTTCCTTCCCTAAAAACTATTCTTTTCAGAACTCATTAATTACATCCATATGAATACGTCTTTTTACATGTACCATATATCCATATGCATAGACGTGACAACTGTTGGTCCAATAAGCTGATAAATACATGTTAGCATATTACGTAAAATCTTTAAATCTCGGCCGTTATTATTCTAATCAAACGGTGTACAAAATATTAGCATATGTGGATGAACGTGATGGCTTATTTGACTTCTGTTTTATGTATATAATAGATAGATAGATAGATAGATAGATAGATAGATAGATAGATAGATTAAAGTTCAATTAATCATATTACTTAAGAACTCCCACATAGATAGACATCCTCTAGTCATCTAAATGATCACGTGATCCATATCAACTAAACCATGTCCGATCATCACGTGAGATGCAGTTTTCAATGATGAACATCACTATGTTGATCATAAATACTATATGATTCATGTTCGACCTTTCGGTCTCAGTGTTCCGAGGCCATATCTGCATATGCTAGGCTCGTCAAGTTTAACCCGGGTATTCTGCATGTGCAAAACTGGCTTGCACCCGTTGTATGTGAATGTAAAGCTTATCACACCCGATCATCACGTGGTGTCTCGGCACGATGAACTGTAGCAACGGTGCATACTCAAGGAGAACACTTATACCTTTAAAATTTAGTAAGGGATCATCTTATAATGCTACCGCCGTACTAAGAAAAATAAGATGCATAAAGGATAAACATCACATGCAATCAAAATATGTGACATGATATGGCCATCAGCATCTTGTGCCTTTGATCTCCATCTCCAAAGCACCGTCAAGATCTACATCGTCACCAGCTTTACACCTTGATCTCCATCGTAGCATTGTTGTCATCTCACCAACTATTGCTTCTACAACTATCGCTACTGCTTAGTGATAAAGTAAAGCAATTACATGGCGATTGCATTTCATACAATAAAGCGACAACCATAAGGCTCCTGCCAGTTGTTAATAACTTTTACAAAACATGATCATCTCATACAACAATTTATATCTCATCACGTCTTGACCATATCACATCACAACATGCCCTACAAAAACAAGTTAGACATCCTCTACTTTGTTGTTGCAAGTTTTACGTGGCTGCTACGGGCTTCTAGCAAGAACCGTTCTTACCTACGCATCAAAACCACAACGATTTTTCGTCAAGTGTGATGTTTTAACCTTCAACAAGGACCGGCTGTAATCAAACTCGATTCAACTAAAGTTGGAGAAACAGACCCCTGCCAGCCACCTGTGTGCGAAGCACGTCGGTAGAACCAGTCTCATGAACGCGTCATGTAATGTCGGTCCGGGCCGCTTCATCCAACAATACCGCCGAATCAAAGTAAGACGTTGGTGGTAAGCAGTATGACTATTATCGCCCACAACTCTTTGTGTTCTACTCGTTCAAATCATCTACGCATAGACCTGGCTCGAATGCCACTATTGGGAAACGTAGCATACAATTTCAAAAAAAATCCTACAATCACACAAGATCTATCTAGGAGATGCATAGCAACGAGACGGGGAGATGTTATGTTAACGCGGTTGATGTAGTCGAACGTCTTCACGATCCAACTGATCCAAGTGCCAAACTTGCAGCACCTCCGTGTTCAGCACACGTTCAGCTTGATGACGTCCCTCGAACTCTTGATCCAGTAGAGGGTCGAGGAAGAGTTCAGTCAGCACGACGGCGTGGCGACGGTGTTGGTGATGTGATTCGCGCAGGGCTTCGCCTAAGCACTACGACGTTATGACCGGAGGAGTAAACTGTGGAGGGGAGCACCGCACACGGCTAAGAAACAATGGTTATGCATTTGGGGTGCCCCCTGCCCACGTATATAAAGGAGGGGGAGGAGGAGGCCGGCCCAAGGGGGGCGTGCCAAGGGGGGGAGTCCTACTTGGACTCCTAGTCCAAGTAGGATTCGCCCCGCCCCTTTCCTTCCAACGGAGAGAGGAAATGGGTAAGGGGGAGAGGGAGAAGGAAAGGGGGCCGTGCCCCACCCCTTGTCCAATTCGATTTGGGCTTGGGGGGCGCGACCTCCTGTGGCAGCCTCCCTCTCTCCACTATGGCCCAATAGGCCCATTAACTTTCCCGCGGGTTCCGTTAGCCTCTCGGTACTCCGATAAATCCCCGAACCTTATCGGAACCATTCTGGTGTCCGTATATAACCTTCCAACATATCGATATTTACCTCTTGACCATTTCAAGACTCCTAGTCATGTCCGTGATCTCATCCGGGACTCCGAACAAACTTCGGTCACCAAAACACATAACTCATAATACAAATCATCATCGAGCGTTAAGCGTGCAGACCCTACGAGTTCGAGAACTATGTAGACATGACCGAGACACATATCCGGTCAATAACCAATAGCGGAACCTGGATGCTCATATTGGTTCCTACATATTCTACAAAGATCTTTATCGATCAAACCGCATAACAACATACGTCATTCCCTTCGTCACGGTATGTTACTTGCCCGAGATTCGATCGTCGGTATCATCATACCTAGTTCAATCTCGTTACCGGCAAGTCTCCCGTAATACATCATCCCGCAATTAACTCGTTAGTCACATTGCTTGCAAGGCTTATAGTGATGTGCATTACCGAGAGGGCCTAGAGATACCTCTTCGATACACGGAGTGACAAATCCTAATCTTGATCTATGTCAACTCAACAAACACCTTCGGAGACACCTGTAGAGCATCTTTATAATCACCTAGTTACGTTGTGACGTTTGATAGCACACAAAGTGTTCCTTCGGTATTCAGGAGTTGCATACTCTCATAGTGAGAGGAATATGTATAACTCATGAAGAAAGCAATAGCAATAAAACTAAACGATCGTAATGCTAAGCTAACAGATGGGTCTTTTCCATCACATCATTCTCTAATGTTGTGATCCCCTTCATCAAATGACAACATGTCTATGGTTAGGAAACTTAATAACCATCTTTGACTAACGAGCTAGTCAAGTAGAGGCATACTAGGGACACTCTGTTTGATTATGTATTCACACATGTACTAATTTTTCGGTTAATACAATTATAGCATGAATAATAAACATTTATCATGATATAAGGAAATATAAATAACAACTGTATTATTGCCTCCAGGGCATATTTCCTTCACCTACTTGTGGTGCGTTATTCAGTGTTACTTATGCTTAATGCTCGTTTTGAGATTTTTAGTTTCTTGGTTGGTTGCTTCCCATCTTTTGCTAACTTCACTTATACTAAGTAGAAATACTACTTGTTCATCCAAAATCCTTAAACCCAATTTTGCCATATGAGTCCACTATACCTACCTATATGCGGTATTTTCATGCCGTTCTAAGCAAATTTGTGTGTGCCAACTCTAATATTCAAAATAAATTTCCTTTTGTGTGTTTGTACTGCTCATGAAATGGTAGGGGTGTACGATATTTTTCCATGCTAGATGCGCTCAAGATGAGTGTTTATTCACTTATCATTGCATGAGAGTATGGCAAAGGTTTTAGGGATGCCCAGTCTCGAAATGAAAAAAAAATACTTTATGTTGTCCAATAATAAATTCCTTGGGAAGTGTTGGTATGCACGGTACCCGTGGATACGGCTAATGATGCAATGTGAAAGAATGGTGGAAAAGGAATAAACTTTATTTTCTGTTTGGGAACCGCCTATGATGTATCTAGCATGGAAAGTATTGGGAACTACTAGATCGTTTTCGTTGATGGGAAAGGCATGCCACCCAAAATATTGTATCTCTCATTTTTTTCGCTTTGAGCTCTGGCACCTCTATAAATCCCTACTTCCCTCTACGAAGGGCCTATCTATTTACTTTATGCAATTTTTATTTTTATTTGAGTCTCCATCTCCTCTTATAAAGCACCAACTAAGGGGCGCTATGATCGTACTTGAGCATTGGATGTAGCTAATATACAACAAAATAGGCATGTAGGGACGTTTTCGTGTTGACGCTTTTATGTACGTCTCATTATTCAAAATCACTTTGTGCATAGGAACGATTTATGAGGCGCAAAGGACATCGTGCCTTGATTCCAATGAAAAAAAAAGATCCCGGTGGTTCAAAATATCTTGCTCCACCACCATCACCATAATCCCCATCGTGCGAGATGTCCCAAAAAAGTAGTAACTACCATGTAAAAAGAGTGCGATCTCTAGCCATGCCACACCGCCACCTCTGCCAAGATCATGCTCCTCCCCACCTCAGACTCGTTGTAGCAGGTCCACCCCCTCGTCCATCGGCATCCAACAGCAGGCCCGGGGACACCGGCCTCCAGGCGGCGGCCCAGCCCCACTCCGGCCGCCTCGACCTGCAGCTCTGGCACACGGTGCACTCCGGCTAAAAGGGAAGATGACGGGTGGCGGAGTGGGCAACGGATCGGGACTGGACATCGCACCTTCTCCTACGGAGATCGTAGTGACATACGACCCGACATGAAACATGGTAGAAGATGAACAAGATCGACGAGGAGGACAAAAGGTATTGATCAGTTAGGCGTTCGTTTATTTGTATGTTCGCTGTCCTTGTCGTTCATACTAAGATTGAGATCCACCTTTCTGTATGTTGCTGTTTTATTTGGTCGCCCACTGCATCAATGATACTCTCTCCGTCCCATAATGTAAGACATTTTTTGACACTAGTGTAGTGTCAAAAAACGTCTTACATTATGGGACGGAGGAAGTATTAGAGATAGGGGGATATATGCCCCTGTGACGACTCCCACCCGGCCCTCCATTTGCTCGCCGGCATCCTCTGTCTTTAAGAACCCGACGTCTTGCAACCAAAAATCCTCCAAGTGTCCTCCGTCATGTGAAGCTCGTTTCCATCATCAGGTAGGCTGACCTCGTGCTTGCCACTGTCGACCAGCGGCAAGTTCATTTATATGTGAGTCGATCTACTTTTTTATTTTAGTTTTTCTATCAATTCGTTCCAAGTAAGAATTGGAGCCGCTCCCATGATGCGTACTTAAGTGCGGAGGAGAACGCTGCTTTGCCGGGTTTTTTTTTTCTGAACTCTCGTCTGTTTACTGATTAAACATTTAGACTACTACAATTTAAAGTCGATCTTACACATCGCTTTCTTCATTGTTTGCTCCCAAATTATTGGCACTCACGTATGCAGGTTCTTGATAAAAAGCCTCTGAGAATATCCTGATAGAATAAGATGGTCAGTGTTCTTAACACATTTTTCTTTTTCATGTAGTTAATAATGCTCGTGTATCAACTATCAAATCACCTTCACCCACCTCCCCTCCCATAACTAAAATTAAGAGCTTTGCACCCACGTTCTAACATTTCTTAGAATTAACATGGCTTCTACTCTAAACGGAGAGATCAACTCATACATGCAGTTTCTCACCTGCAGAAACTTTTCTCATGTTGTCTGATAAAGAGCACCGTGGATGGATATATTATCATGTTTGGTAAGATTTAATCACATGTGTTGCACTATGTCTAGAGCAGATAAATGGTATCATGCTCGCTTAAATACGTAGATATTGTGTTAGACTGAAGATAATTAATATGAACTACCATGAGAATTCAGTATTTTTATGGTAACCCGCCCCCTTAATAAGTAGAGCTAGTATTAAGGCTTAGAGATTATCAGTGTCAACAACCATTAGAATTCAGTCCCTGTATGTTAAGCTGATGTTATTTCTTTACATATATATGCTTCGTATGGTAATACTTACTTAGTTAATTGTTATTTTTCTAACAAATACACTTCAAGCATTCTCACCTTGGCCAATCTATCGATGACATAATCCATTTTCTTCTTAATACAGTATGTATCTATATTTCATATGGGCGCATGAAATCTACACGGCTAGATTGAACTTCTGAAGTGCATGTTTACTCATGTGGTATATGTAATACTGTTCTTTTCTATTCTTATGGTTGTATGTTCAGCAAACGAAAACTTACTGATAGAAGTTTCAGTAAATTTATTTATATCTCATTGGGCTTTCTTGGCAGAAAAACTTCTATGTGCAGATTTTGAAGGCAGTTGCCACAAGGATGAACTAGAAAAGCAGAGAAAGCAAGGAGCCATTGTTCCATTATCAGCATGTAGAAACTGAAAATCATATAGATATGTTTCACCTACTTCGTGACATGTAATTGTTCATAGGCGATTGTTGGGGAACGTAGTAATTTCAAAATTTTCTTACGCACACGCAAGATCATGGTGATGCATAGCAACGAGAGGGGAGAGTGTGTCCACGTACCCTCGTAGACCGAAAGCGGAAGCGTTATGACAACGCGGTTGATGTAGTCGTACGTCTTCACGATCCGACCGATCCAAGCACCGAACGTCCGGCACCTCCGTGTTCTGCACACGTTCAGCGCGATGACGATCCCCGGACTCCGATCCAGCAGGGTGTCGGGATGAGTTCCGTCGATCTGACGGCATGGTGACGATGATGATGTTCTACCGTCGCAGGGCTTCGCCTAAACTCCGCGACGATATGATCGAGGTGGAATATGGTGGAGGGGGCACCGCACACGGCTAAGGAACGATCACGATGATCAACTGGTGTATCCTAGGGTGCCCCCCTGCCCCGGTATATAAAGGAGAAAGGGGGGAGGCCGGCCGGCCCCTTGGGGCTCGCCAGGGAGGAGGAATCCTCCTCCTAGTAGGAGTAGGAGTCCCCCTTTCCTACTCCTACTAGGAGGGGGAATGGAAGGGGGAGAGGGAGAGGGAAAGAGGGGGGCGCCGCCCCCCCCCCCCCTCTCCTAGTCCAATTTGGACCAGAGGGGGAGAGGGTGCGCGGCCCATGCTGGCTGTCCCTCTCTCTCTCCACTAAGGCCCATATGGCCCATTAAACCTCCCGGGGGGGTTCCGGTAACCCTCTGGCACTCCGGTTTTCTCCGAAATCACCCGGAACACATCCGGTGTCCGAATATAGTCGTCCAATATATCGATCTTTATGTCTCGACAATTTCGAGACTCCTCATCATGTCTGTGATCACATCTGGGGCTCCGAACAACCTTCGGTACATCAACACTTATAAACTCATAATAAAACAGTCATCGTAACGTTAAGCGTGCGGACCCTACGGGTTCGAGAACTATGTAGATATGACCTAGAACTGTTTTCGGTCAATAACTAATAGTGGAACCTGGATGTTCATATTGGCTCCTACATATTCTCTGAAGATCTTTATCGGTCAAACCGCGCATAACAACATACGTTGTTCCCTTTGTCATCGATGCGTTACTTGCCGAGATTCGATCGTCGGTATCCAATACCTAGTTCAATCTCGTTACCGGCAAGTCTCTTTACTCGTTCTGTAATACATCATCCCATAACTAACTCATTAGTTACAATGCTTGCAAGGCTTAAGTGATGTGTATTACCGAGAGGGCCCAGAGATACCTCTCCGACAATCGGAGTGACAAAACCTAATCTCGAATTACGCCAACCCAACATGTACCTTTGGAGACACCTGTAGAGCACCTTTATAATCACCCAGTTATGTTGTGACGTTTGGTAGCACACAAAGTGTTCCTCCGGTAAACGGGAGTTGCATAATCTCATAGTTGTAGGAACTTTGTATAAGTCATGAAGAAAGCAATAGCAACATACTAAATGATCAAGTGCTAGGCTAACGGAATGGGTCAAGTCAATCACATCATTCTCCTAATGATGTGATCTCGTTAATCAAATGACAACTCTTTGTCCATGGCTAGGAAACATAACCATCTTTGATTAATGAGCTAGTCAAGTAGAGGCATACTAGTGACACTCAGTTTGTCTATGTATTCACACATGTATCATGTTTCCGGTTAATACAATTCTAGCATGAATAATAAACATTTATCATGAAATAAGGAAATAAATAATAACTTTATTATTGCCTCTAGGGCATATTTCCTTCAGTCTCCCACTTGCACTAGAGTCAATAATCTAGTTCACATCGCCATGTGATTTAACACCAATAGTTCACATCACCATGTGATTAACACCCATAGTTCACATCATCATGTGACCAACACCCAAAGGGTTTACTAGAGTCAATAATCTAGTTCACATTGCTATGTGATTAACACCCAAAGAGTACTAAGGTGTGATCATGTTTTCCTTGTGAGAGAAGTTTAGTCAACGGGTCTGTCACATTCAGATCCGTATGTATTTTGCAAATTTCTATGTCAATGATGCTCTGAACGGAGCTACTCTAGCTAATTGCTCCCACTTTCAATATGTATCTAGATCGAGACTTAGAGTCATCCAGATCTGTGTCAAAACTTGCATTGACGTAACTCTTTACGACGAACCTTTTTGTCACCTCCATAATCGAGAAATATATCCTTATTCCACTAAGGATAATTTTGACCGTTGTCCAGTGATCTACTCCTAGATCACTATTGTACTCCGTTGCTAAACACAGTGTAGGATATACAATAGTTCTGGTACACAGCATGGCATACTTTATAGAACCTATGACTGATGCATAGGAATGACTTTCATTCTCTTTTCTATTTTCTTCCTTGGTCGGGATTTGAGTCTTTACTCAACTTCACACCTTGTAACACAGGCAAGAACTCTTTCTTTGACTGTTCCATTTTGAACTACTTCAAAATCTTGTCAAGGTATGTACTCATTGAAAAAACTTATCAAGCGTTTTGATCTATCTCTATAGATCTTGATGCTCAATATGTAAGTAGCTTCACCGAGGTCTTTCTTTGAAAAACTCCTTTCAAACACTCCTTTATGCTTTGCAGAATAATTCTACATTATTTCTGATCAACAATATGTCATTCACATATACTATCGGAAATGTTGTAGTGCTCCCACTCACTTTATTGTATATACAGGCTTCACCGCAAGTCTGTATAAAACTATATGCTTTGATCAACTTATCAAAGCGTATATTCCAACTCCGAGATGCTTGCACATTTTGTTAACATCTTTAGGATCGACAAAACCTTCTGGTTGCATCATATACAACTCTTCTTTAATAATTCCATCAAGGAATGCAGTTCTGTTTATCCATTTGCCAGATTTCATAAAATGCGGCAATTGTTAACATGATTCGGACAGACTTAAGCATAGATACGAGTGAGAAACTCTCATCGTAGTCAACACTTTGAACTTGTCGAAAACCTTTTGCGACAATTCTAGCTTTGTAGATAGTAACACTACTATCAGCGTCCGTCTTCCTCTTGAAGATCCATTTAATCTCAATTGCTTGCCGATCATCGGGCAAGTCAACCAAAGTCCACACTTTGTTCTCATACATGGATCCCATCTCAGATTTCATGACTTCAAGCCATTTTGCGGAATCTAGGCTCACTATCTGTTGGGGATATAACTATTTGTGTAAGCCGCCCAGGAGGGGCCGGGTTACGCAAAGAGGATTCAATAGAGAGAAGCCCAAAACCAAGCATGAAGATGGCGGTTCAATAGAGGGCTTAAGCCCCACAGGCGACTTAAGGCCCGTTGTAGTAAACCGCTATGATGTCATGACTTGTAACATAAGGTAGACTTAACTAGTCACCGAACCGGACATTGTTTATAAGCCGGCCAGGACTCTGTAAGCCACAGGGTGTCAACCCGTGTATATAAGGGGACGACCTGTGGCGGCTTAGGGCAAGAAACAACTCCTCGAGAGCCGGGCATAGCGTATCTCGCTCCCTGGTTATCGAAACATCAAGAAATACCAACCCAACTAGACGTAGGCCTTACCTTCACCGTAAGGGGATGAACTAGTATAAAACCTCACAAGTTGCGATGGCTCCACGACTAAGTCCTTGCAAGAGGACATCTGTCGTGACAATTCCACGACAGTTGGCGCCCACCGTGGGGCCAGCGCACGGTGGATTTGAGTTCTTGAAGGGCCGCTTCGAAGGGCTCAAGGGATACGCGATGGGCGGATGACCAAGAGTCGTCGTGGCAAGATCTACATCGACAACGAAGGCTAGGGCCCGGCGCCGACTCGATTGAGTACAGGTACCGGGTCCCCTTTGGCAGCATCCACGTCTTCATCGGCCGGATTGGTGAGCCGGGCCCTGAGCCGGACAACTGCACCGACCTCATCGAGACGGCTCAGCGTGCGAGACCCGCCCGAGCTCAACCCGTCATGAAGCGTGCCTTCGTGGCTTGTGTCCACGGAGAAGAACTTCCTGAAGGATCTAAAGATGGCGGTGAGACGGCCGTCCCCTCGGATGATGATTAAATCCGGGTCAACAGATTCTTTATATCAAATCCAAGAGGGCATGCTTGGGGGCTGTTCTGACGACTCTAGTGCTCCGGACTTCTGTGAGCCGCCGAGCTGGGCAGGAGTCTTTATGGCTGGTACTCAGCCCGGCCAAAACTCGACGGCTGCAACAGCGATAACCTCCGGGTTAGGGGCAGCCGGGGCAGGAGGCCCTCTGGCGCCCGCCGGCTCAGTCTTGATGGATCTTATGGATAAGTTGACAGCCACATTAACCACCACAGTTATTCCTGCAAATCAAGATGAGCATAACGCGGAGGTGGCAAAGGTGCATGAGGAGATAGCCGGGCCAAGGAGGCTCGGCGGTGAGGATACCAGGTTAGCCACGGAGCGGGCGGCTTTGGACGCACGGGCGCAGCGACTCCAGTCAGAGGCTTTCCAGCTTAATATGAGTCTGAACGCATCTAATGAGGTCATGAGGAGGAGACAATAGAAAACCCAGTCCCGTTTTCCTCCGATTTACGATCCTCGGAATCTTTTCACTACACCTGGTGCCGGTCCTAGCGATCCGCCTGAAGCCAATCAGTTTATGACACCCGGAGCCGGAGGACCGGTTCAGCCCCGAGAGATACCGCCTCATGGGAGTATGGCCCCGCCCCGCTATGTACCAATACCACCAGGTCACTTCTCCAACCCCATGGAGAACTTGATAGCGGCATCTGCGCGTTTGGCAGCTCTTCCGATGAAGCGGTGATGACCCGACAGCGGTGGAGACCCGGAGGTTAGAGATCTCATTCCGGCCTTTGAGCACAGCAAGAGACCTATTCTTACAGCAGAGACAGATTCATTCGACTCCTCGGCCTTGGCTAGCACCTCGTCAAAACTGGAGCCGAGTTACAAGAAGCGCATGGAGTCGAAGCTTTATCAAGCAACGCCCAGCGTAATAACCAACCCGGTGGCTATAACCCGGCACAGACCGATTATGTCGGGGAGGACGAGCCAGCTCGATTAGTGGCTTAGCAGACGGCGTATGAAGGTCTCCCAGAGTACCCGATGGCTTCTGTTGGAGCAGAAGTGGCCACTAGAACCGGTGGTGTCCCTTGTCTGGTGCCGGCTCTGCGGGATGTACGTCTACCCAAGGACTTCAAGGGACCTCGAAAGGTTCCGAATTACACGGCCGACTTACAGCCAGGGGCATGGATTGAAAGTTACGAGATGGCTATGGAGTTATTGGAGGTCATCGACGCGGCAATGGCTAAGTATTTCACCATGATGTTAGATGGAACGGCCCGGTCTTGGTTAAAAAGCTTGCCTCCCAATTCCATCAGTTCATGGGCAGAGCTAAAGGCCCGGTTTATCCATAACTTCAAGGACACTTGCAAGCAGTCTATGTCAATTGTGGAATTGACCAATAGTAATCAGGAGGAGGGTGAGTCCACAACTCATTGGGTGCGCTGGGTTAAGCAAATAATACACTCATCTGATAAGATGGATGCCTGCTCTGCAGTATTTATGCTCCATCAGAATTGTCGCTTTGAGCCGCTGAAGCAGAAGCTGGGGCACCTTAAGCGTGATTGTAATGATATGGGTACGCTGATGGCAGCCTTGGTCAAATACGCCGATTCTGATACTACCAATGATCCCGCGTCTGGGGAGGAAAAGACAGGGAAATGAAAGAGGAACGGCAATGGAAAGGGTCAGCAGCATAACCCGGCAAGTCAAGGGGAGAACAAGCGTAAGGCGGATGGTAACCCGGAGTTTGTGGCCAATGCCAATGCACAAGGTAACAACCAGAAACGTAAGGGAAGACCGCCCCCTCGATCTGGCGGCTCAGGCCCATCTCTTGAGCAGCTTCTCAATGAGCCTTGCCCGAGACATGGCACTCGGGAACGTCCGCCACCCACTTATGGAAAGACTGCGCCAATCATGAAGGCTTTCAAGAATTCTAACCTGTTCGATGGCAATCATGGATCGGTGGCGGCTCGAGGGCGGTGGTTTTCATGGCCGGGTGGCGGTTCAAATTCCGGCTTCGGGGAGGTCAAGGTGGCTATAATCAGCAACAACCTGGTCAAGGGGACAGCAGCGGCGGTCGAGTTATCAGAGCCATCCAAAACAGCTGAGTGGTGGGCAATACCATGTGTTCACCACTAACTTGTGCAAACGTGACCAGAAGGTTCATAAGAGGGCGGTGAATTCGGTTGAGCCGGTAGTTCCCCGTTAATTGAGGTGGTCAGAGCAGCCTATCATATGGAGCAGGGAAGATCACCCCCTCCGGGTTGATAACCCGTGAAAGTTGGCCTTGGTGGTGGCTCCTCAGGTTGGTGGATATAAATTCACTAAAGTACTCATGGACGGAGGAAGCAGCATCAATATTCTCTACTATGAGACCTTTCCCCGCATGGGGTTAACTGATAAGGACTTGAGGACGTCCAACACTGTCTTTCATGGCGTGGTACCTGGTAAATCGGCATATCCAGTTGGTAAGATTGAGCTGGAAGTAGCCTTTGGAGATGAATATGATTCCAGGGCTGAGAAACTGACGTTTGAGGTAGTCATGATCAAGAGCCCGTATCATGCTCTGTTTGGGCAGCCGGCTTATGCCAAGTTCATGGTGCGACCGTGTTATGTTTATCTGCAGCTCAAGATGCCGGGTTACAAGGGCACCATCACTGTGCATGGGAGTCGAAAGGTAGCCTTGGAATGTGAGGAAGGCGATGCGGCTTATGCCGAAGTCTGTGTGTGCGGAAGAGCTGAAGTTTTATCAAAATAATGCTGACACGGCGGATATGACCTCTTTAAAAAAGCCAACTACAGAGCAAGACTCAGCGTTGAAGTTTAAATCGGCCGCCGAGACAAAGATGGTTGACTTCACTCCAGGCGATTCTTCCAAGCAATTCAGCATCAGTACCAATTTGGATCCCAAATAGGAAAGCACGCTCATCGAGTTCATCCGTGAGAACCGGGACATCTTTGCATGGAAACCTTCTGACATGCTGTGTGTCCCGAGAGAACTCGTTGAGCACACTCTTAATATTGATCCGAAGTATAAGCCGGTCAGGCAATTTCTTCGACGGTTCAATGAGGAAAGGCGGAAAGCCATCGGGGAAGAGGTCTCTCGGCTCTTAGCGGCTGGGTTCATCGTGGAAGTTTTTCACCCAGAGTGGTTGGCTAACCCGGTGCTTGTACTCAATAAGAACGGCACCTGGCGGATGTTTGTGGATTACACGAACTTAAATAAAGCTTGTCCGACTGATCCCTTTGCTCTACCCCGTATCGACCAAATCATTGATGCTATGGCGGGCTGCGAGCGTTTGAGCTTTTTGGATGCTTACTCTGGTTATCATCAGATCAAAATGGCAGTTAAGGACCAGGAGAAAACAGCTTTCATTACTCCATTTGGAGCCTTCTGCTATGTATCTATGCCATTTGGGCTCAAGAGTGCCCAGGCGACTTATCAGCGGTGTGTACAGAATTGTCTCCATAATCAGATTGGGCGCAATGTTCATGCTTATGTAGATGATATTGTGGTGAAGTCCAGAGAGAAGGAAACACTGATATCCGATTTAAAGGAAACCTTTGATAATCTCCGGGTCTATAAGATGATGCTTAACCCGGACAAGTGTGTGTTTGGTGTACCTGCAGGAAAACTGTTGGGATTCCTGGTTTCGAATAGGGGCATTGAAGCTAACCCGGAGAAGATCAAGGCAATTACCTCTCTGGCTAAGCCGGTGTGCATCAATGACGTTCAACGACTGGCGGGTCGCGTCGCTTCTTTAAGCCGATTCATAAGCCGGTTAGGTGACAAGGCTCTACCACTGCACATGATAAAGAAAACAGACACCTTTGTTTGGAGTGAGGCTGCTGACGCTGCCTTTGAAGATTTAAAGAGACAATTGTCTGAGCCGCCAGTTCTTGCAGCTCCCATTGATAAAGAGTCGTTGCTGTTATATGTCGCTGCTAATTCACGAGCCGGCAGTGTTGCCATCGTGGTGGAGCGCAAAGAGGCTGGCAAGGAGCATCCGGTTCAACGGCCGGTTTATTATATCAGTGAGGTGCTCATAGAGTCCAAACAAAGGTATCCACATTGGCAGAAACTTGTTTATGGAGTGTTTATGGCAAGCGGAAGCTAAAGCGATACTTCCAAGGTCATCCTATAAGCTGTGGTAAGTTACGCCCCTTGGGAGACATCGTCGAGCAGGAAGCCACAGAGACGAGTCGCCAACTGGGCTATTGAGCTTGGGCCTCATGGTTTGAAATACATGCCACGTACAGCTATTAAGTCTCAAGCCTTGGTGGACTTTATCAATGATTGGACAGAATTACAGGCACCTGAAGAGAAACCAGATAACACATATTGGACTATTCACTTCGATGGGTCCAGACAGTTGGAAGGCTCGGGGGCTGGAGTTGTTTTAACTTCTCCCCGAGGTGACAAATTTTGTTATGTCCTCCGGCTTATGTTTCCCTGCACTAACAATGCAGCTGAGTACGAGGCTTTACTCCATGGACTCCGGATGGCTAAGGAGATGAATTTGAGCCGGGTAAGGTGCTTGGGCGATTCAGACCTCGTTGCTCAACAGGTGTCAGGCACGTGGGACTCCAAGGATCCCCTTATGGCGGCTTATCGTCGTGAAGTTGATGCGGTGGCCGGGTACTTCAAAGGTTATCAAGTAGAGCACATTAATCGAAGGAAGAATGAGGCGGCTGATGCTTTAAGCTGGTTGGGGTCTCAGCGTAAGCCGGTGCCGCCTAACACCTTTCTTGATGTTTTACATAACCCTTCTGTCAGAGTGCTTACAGAGGAAGAACTAGCAGTGCCAGACCCGGAGGCACAGCTGGTGGCGGCTCTTCATGCCATCCCAGATTGGACGGTCCCATATTTGGCCTACATGACCCGGGGAGAGTTGCCTGAGGACGAGACCTTGGCAAGGAAAATCATCAGGCGGTCCAAATCTATGACAATTGTTCATGGCGAGTTGCATCACCGCAGCGTCACTGGGGCGTTTCAACGTTGCGTATCGCCTGCGGAGGGTCAGCAGATACTTCGTGAGATCCATGAAGGAGACTGTGGTCATCATGCCGGCTCAAAATCTCTGGTGGACAAGGCTTTTCGTCATGGTTTCTATTGGCTGACGGCTCATGCTGATGCAGAGGATCTGGTCAGCAAATGTGACGGATGTCAAAAATTCTCACGACGAGCTCATGTGCCGGCTCAAGAGTTGAGGATGATTCCAATTACTTGGCCGTTTGCGATGCAGGGTCTTGACATGGTTGGACCTTTCAAAAGGTCTAAGGATAAGAAGACACACCTGTTGGTGGCAGTGGATAAATTCACCAAGTGGGTTGAAGCAGAGCCAGTCAGTAAGTGTGATGCAGCCACGGCGGTTCAGTTCATGAAAAAGGTGATTTTTCGTTTTGGCTTTCCACAAAGCATTATAACGGAAAATGGTACTAATCTCTCCAAAGGTGCCATGGAAGAGTTCTGTCAATGAGAGCACATCCGGCTCGACGTTTCGGCTGTTGCTCACCCTCAATCTAATGGTCAAGCAGAAAGAGCTAATCAAGAAATCTTGAAGGGTATCAAACCCCGGCTCTTAGTTCCCTTACAGCGAACTCCCGGTTGTTGGGTGGAGGAGTTACCCTCTGTGCTATGGAGCATCAACACAACGCCTAACAGATCTACAGGTTATACACCTTTGTTCATGGTGTATGGAGCAGAGGCAGTTCTGCCAAGTGACATCCGGCATGACTCACCCCGAGTGGCGGCTTACGTTGAGGCTGATAATGAAAAAGCTCGTCAGGATGCACTTGACTAGTTGGATGAGGAGCGAGACTTGGCAATAGCCCGCTCGGCGATTTACCAGCAAGACATGTGCCGCTATCACAGCCGCCGGGTTAGAAGCAGAGTTTTTCAAGAAGGCGATTTAGTGCTCTGGCTCATCCAGGATCAGTCTGATATGCACAAGCTATCCCCTCCTTGGGAAGGACCTTTTGTGGTCAGTAAAAATTTGATCAACGGGTCATACTACCTCATCGATGTTCGAGAGCATAAAGACTCACGTAAGTCAGAGGAAGAGACCCGCCGGCCGTGGAACATAGCTCATCTTTGGCCCTACTATACTTGAGCCACCGGCTCTCAGAGTATATATATATATATATATATATATATATATATATATATATATATATATATATATATATATATATATATATATATATATATATATATATATATATATATATTTTTTATTTTTAGCAATGTACATATTACATAAAGCAATAAAGCAGGACCTCTTTTATTTCCACCCTTCAAAAGTTCATATATCTTCTTTATCAGGTGGTGGAAACAACCAACAGGGAGTGGATCGTATCTGAATCCGGCTTTTCCTTTGGTCCGGCTTATGATCATATCTGAATCTAGCCATGGTCACTTGGGGGCTTCCTATTCAAACATAGGTCGTATTCGAACCAAAGAGAACATAGTTGTCGATACCCATTTGATCGGCATCGCCAAAGCCACTGGGGGCTATATGATCTTATCCGAATCTTAGCTTAACCCCTTTCGAACGGTTTACTGATTGTATTCGAATCAGAGGCCTTTGAGAACTAAGTTTGTTATTCATTATACTATGTAAGTATAAATGATTCTAAGGGTCAGGTAAACATTATATGTGCCAATTTTCAGGAGTTAAATTAATTCTCTGTTTTTGGGTCACATAAGCCGGTAGTATACACCAAACAAGATAGCAGGTATGCTATTACGGTCATAATCATAAACCGGTTTGTATATGATGTTTTGGTTCATATTCCGGGTTATTTCTACTTTATGTGACCCCGGACGCGATAAGTCGCCAAGGGAATTCTATTGTTTGTTTTATACACAGGATAAAGTAAGAAGGTTTTGAACATCCAGGGAAAATCAACATAAGCTGGAAGTATATAACGATGGCGGCATACGAAAATATTAAGCACCACAAACATGCGCGAAGGCATGACAAAGTTAAGAGGTTTCTACGACCCTATTACAAAACTCCCCGAGTCTGAATAATGAAGCATTATTTTTTGCAAAAGTTATAATGCCTGGCGATTCACTCTTTTGGTGGACTTGATGGTTCCGGGTTATCCTTCTCTGCCTCTTCGTGGTTTGCTTTGTCCTGGAAGGTTGACGAGGACCAGTCAATGCCGCTCAAGGCTTTAAACTCAGCTTCATCATCTATTAAACCGGTTGGATCCACTTCGGGGGCAAAAGTTTGCTTACGCGTTGGAGGAATCAGGCTGACTTGATCATATGGAGTGTTTGGAATTATCCGGTTCTCACTGTCATAGCCCGGAGAGTACTTGGAGAGGTCAGTATCGTTCCCAATCAGGGTAGCCACGGGACATATGACTTTGACGCAGGCAGTGAAGTCATGATCATCAAATACAGTACCATCTTCCTTTAGACTCGGGTATCCAAGAGCAAGGTCGGCCGGGTCTAGCTCTGGAATCCATGCTTTTGCCCGGCTCAATGCGGCTACAGCCCCGGCTCTTGAAGATGCCCGCCAAAAATCTTGAATCCGCTGAGGCAGCACAGCAAGACACTTCAGCACATCTTGCAGAAGGTGGGGAGTAGTATTTGATAAAGCTACAACAGCCAAGGCACGTTGTGACCCGGTGTACAGTTGCTCCACTAGAGTGTAAACCGCTTGAAGTTTCACCAGCATGTTCTGCTTGAGGTTGGTGCTGCTGGGGCATGTATATTCACCAACACAAAGGTGAGACGGAGATAATGATTACGGCAATAATCAAAGGAATAATTGCAATGTTTTGGGGTTATGAACAATAGTTTACCAAATATGGCTGAGACCATTTGAGATATATGACGCTTTAAGTCGGATAGCTCAGTTGTTGCTTCTGCAAGTCACGCCTCAGCTGTCTCGGCCCGGGTCACCAGTGAAGCCTTCTCATCAGCCCAGATTTTCTTCTCTGACTCAAAATTCTTCTTCAACTTCTCGTGTTCAGAGAGGCTGAATTCAAATTTGGAGTTGGCTTTTTGAGTTTCAAGCTCTTGAGTTGTGAGACGGCTCTTCCGGTTGGCAATCTCGGACTCAAATTGATTTATGGTGACCTACATCGATACCAAGTTATGATAAGAATCATGGTAAGATAATATTAAGTCCCAAGTACTTTGCAAGCAAAGATGCTTGACCCTTGGGGGCTAATGTGTGCTAAAGAATTTTTAATTTACCATGTTGGGTTAGGCATATTAAAGTCTCAAGCATTTTACATGTAAAGATACTTGACACTTGGGGGCTAATGTGTATCGCAAGTTCAAGGTTATCATGCTATAACCGGGTTAAATATATTCTCTTTAAACCGGACAAACCAATAGTAAGCAGATTTCTAAGTCTACAGCATATCTATTTATAAGCAGTAGACTTGGGGGCTGGTACAGTAAGTAAGATTGAGGAAAATAGTATAAATTATACCTCAGATTTGTGTTGTATTTGCTTCACCATGTCAATTTCCAGGTCACGGCTATTATGCACTTGATTCAGATAGCCCGAGACTATATCACCAATACTTAAGTGAGTATAGTCAGTGATGTCCTGCTTGGCCTTTCGGCGTTCGATAAGTTCTTCCTTGGCAGTACATTCGGCAAGAACAGTAGGCCGCGCCGGTTCAACAAATTGGCTCTTCAGATATTCGACTTCCGGGTCGGTTGTTTTGGCCGGGCTAGGAGCTTCCGGATTATCGGAATTGTGGATAACATCTTCAGCAGGCGGATCAGAAGTTGGCACAAGAATATTAACAGCCGGTTCAGGCGGCGGTTGATGGGTGGAGCTGTCAGGAGCAGACAAGTCAAGCGCCGGTTCAGTGACAACCGGGCCTTGAGACGGCTTATTTTTCCTTGCCCTCTTGCTGGGCTTCACTTGCAGAATGTCAATAAAGATAGAAGGATGAAGTACTAACGCATAAGTATGGTAAAACCCAAAATAAGAAAGGTTACGTTACCCAGGAGCCGTTTTGAAAGCCGGCATGTTTGATTGCATAGACTCGTCAGAAGAAGGAGAGGTATCCTGATAATTAGAGTCAGATGAATTGAGAGGTTGGCGAATCAAACCCGCCAAAGGTAAAACGGAACATAAATCAGAGATAACCTCGGTCCAACGCTTCCTAGTTACATCGGGCAAGCCGGAGGAGAGTTCTGCGTCTTGATTGGCCCGAGTCTGCCTCCGGGTCTCGAGCTGTTGTTGCTTCAAAAGAAATTGAGGATCTTGATAAGCTAGAGGATGTGAAAATCTTACTTTCCGGGTCACCCTTCGGATTTTTTGGTTTGGCAAGGGCTCTGAGTCGGAGGAGATTATAGTTACCTCTTCTTCAGCTGCTTGACTGTTCCCTGTATCCTCCTGAAAGGATAGAATGTCAGTAAAAATGACAACAAAGGAGTTAAGCAAGTTAAAGAGTTACCTCTTCATCATCCGAAGAAGAGTCATCCAATTTAAACATATCGGAAGCGCTGGGTTTCTTCTTCTTTGAGGTTCCCACCTTGGCGGCTTTCCTTTCGTTTTTCTTGGCTATCCTGGCTTGTTTGGTAGCCTCGTGGTCATACTTGACCTTCCAAAAATTATCACCGGCATGTGATAAAAGACAAGGAATTATAAGTGCAAATAAGGTATAACATATTAGAAAGTATTTATTAAGATTGATAACTCACTGTAGGGGCCGGGTTCTTCTTGCAGAAGGGAAGTAAGCCGAAGCCATTACTAGTTACAGTGCCTTCCTTCAGCAGTGACTGGGTTGTAGCATCTACCACATCATCTGTTAAGTCATCTGGACTATGACGCATTGGATCATCCTTTTAGCCTGTGTAAGTACACATTAAGCCGGAGCGGCGGCTTAACGGTAGTATTCGCCAGGTGACCCAGACTCGGACCAGATCGATGCCGTTTAACCCGTTTCCTAAAAGAGCTTTGATCTTCTTGATGGTGGGATTGAGAGGTAGGCGTTCAACAGCGGTCAGCTTATCCGCCAGCGGATGGTTGGGTTCAAGGCGCAGGGCGCGGAAGCCGGGCAGAGGTTTTTCATCAGCCGGTGAAGTGTCTTGACAGTAGAACCACGTCTGGTTCCAATCTTTGGGGTGACTCGGCAGCTCAGCATAAGGAAAAAAGGAAATCTCTCCGCCGCTGGATCGAGATGCCGCCAAGCTCAAGACTAGGCCCGTTGGCGTGTTCGTTCTGCCGATTCAAGTAAAAAAGTTCTCTGAATAAAAGAAGACTTGGTTCCTCTCCCAGGTACACCTCGCAGAAGACTTGGAAATTGCAAAGGTTTGACACGGAATTGGGTCCAATGTCTTGAGGTCTAAGATCAAAGAAATTCAAAACTTCCCTGAAGAATTTTGAGCCAGGAGGGGCAAATCCCCGGTTCATGTGATCCGTAAAAATTATCACCTCCCCTTCTTTGGGTTGAGGTTTCTCTTCAGATGGGTCAGGGACACGATAAGATATGACCTCCTTTTTTGGCAGGTGGCCAGACTTCACGAAATCAGCAAGTTTACTCTTAGTAACTGTGGATGGAACCCAATTGCAGGTTACAGGGGCCTTGGTCGCCTTAGGTGCCATAACAACAGTTGGCCTATTACAAAATAAGAAGATCCGGTTCAATTTTAACCCAGGAGACATGTCCAATTTTTTCAAAGTAACGGCTTAACTCGGGGCCTAATGATATAGGGATGGCTGAGTAACAATATTTAAGCCGGTACAAGTATCAAGAGCAGTTCAAAATTCTTAAAGTCATGAGAAGCAGGCAAGGCTCACAGACCAGTGTTATTTATTTAAACCGGACACCTGGACAGTTTAAATGGAATTTTACAGAAGACGTTTTCCGGGTGATAAAAACAGGTTCTGTAATCTGTTACTATTGTTTTGGATCAGAAGACGGTTCTGACAACGAAAATTTTCTAGACCTAAAAGCTGATGCAGATGTGTTCATAGGCTTGAATGAGGCTCTTATGCAGACAAAGGGATCTGTGTTCTATCCAAAACAAGTGCGAAACAGTGACTGCGGCCATTTTATATCATTCTCACAACAGAAGAAGCATCTAAGAAGGAAAACTAACAAGAGTTTGGCGTTAATGGTGATGAACTCCGATGAACTCGAGGAAGCTCTAATGCGGATCTAAGCAAGGAAGGGAAGGGAACTTACAGATCTGGATGGGCTGCGGAGGTGCGTCGTGATTCTCTGGTCCAACCAGGTCGATGCAGCGGCCTGGGATGGTGAAGACCGGAAGCTTGACGGCGGCGGCGGCGGAGCTCGAGAGGAGGCAGGAGGAAGAAGACGGCTAGAAGGAGGAGAATGGGAGACCTAGGTCGCACCTATTTATAAGGAGGGGATAACTGAGACGGCACAGGAAACGAGGAGATAAGAATTATTATCCAGCGGCCCCGACGCCTCAATTTTCGGAACGGTCAATAAAAACAGAGATCCGTTGAAAGATACGATGGAATAGAAAAGGAATTTAAGAAAAGGATGACGTCACAGCGGCTTAACCCGGATCCAAGAGATGACATCATGGCGGGTTAAAGGAAACCTTCTGCACGGTCAGAAGGCTGAAGATTTATTTTTTTAAAGTATTTTTAGATTGACATGAACAGGTTCAAATCAACCTGGGGCCTAATGTTGGGGATATAACTATTTGTGTAAGCCACCCAGGAGGGGCCGGGTTATGCAAAGAGGATTCACCAGAGAGAAGCCCAAGACCAAGCATGAAGATGGCGGTTCAATAGAGGGCTTAAGGCCCACAGGCGACTTAAGGCCCGTTGTAGTAAACCGCTATGATGGCATGACTTGTAACATAAGGTAGACTTAACTAGTCACCTAGCCAGACATTGTTTATAAGCCGGCCGGGACTCTGTAAGCCACAGGGCGTCAACCCGTGTATATAAGGGGACGACCTGTGGCGGCTTAGGGCAAGAAACAACTCCTCGAGAGTCGGGCATAGCGTATCTCGCACCCTGGTTATCGAAACATCAAGCAATACCAACCCAACTAGACGTAGGCCTTACCTTCACCGTAAGGGGCCGAACTAGTATAAAACCTCTCGTGTCCTTTGTCCCGATTAACCCCTTTAAGCTTCCTAGTTGCAATGGCTCCACGACTAAGTCCTTGCAAGAGGACATCTGCCGTGACAATTCCACGACACTATCGCTTCTTCATAGTTTGTAGGTTCATCATGATCTAGTAGCATGACTTCCAGAACAGGATTACCGTACCACTCTGGTGCGGATCTTACTCTGGTTGATCTACGAGGTTCAGTAGCAACTTGATATGAAGTTTCATGATCATCATCATTGACTTCCTCACTATTTGGTGTAGGTGTCGCAGAAACTGGTTTCTGTGATGAACTACTTTCCAATAAGGGAGCTGGTACTGTTACCTCATCAAGTTCTACTTTCCTCCCACTCACTTCTTTCGAGAGAAACTCCTTCTCTAGAAAAAAAACTTTGAATTTAGCAACAGAAGTCTTGCCTTCGGATTTGTGATAGAAGGTGTACCTAACAGTCTCCTTTGGGTATCCTATGAAGACACATTTCTCCGATTTGGGTTTGAGCTTATCAGGTTGAAACTTTTTCACATAAGCATTGCAACCTCAAATTTTAAGAAACGACAACTTTGGTTTCTTGCCAAACCACAGTTCATACGATGTTGTCTCAACGGATTTAGATGGTGCCCTATTTAACGTGAATGCAGCTGTCTCTAATGCATAACCCCAAAATGATATTGGTAAATCGGTAAGAGACATCATTGATCGCACCATATCAAATAAAGTGCGGTTATGAAGTTCGGACACACCGTTACGCTGTGGTGTTCCAGGTGGCATGAGTTTGTGAAACTATTCCACATTGTTTTAACTGAAGGCCAAACTCGTAACTCAAATATTCATCTCCACGATCAGATCGCAGAAACTTTATTTTCTTGTTACGATGATTTTACACTTCACTCTGAAATTCTTTGAACCTTTCAACTATTTCAGACTTATGTTTCATCAAGTAGATATACCCATATCTGCTCAAATCATTTATGAAGGTCAGAAAATAACGATACCCATACGAGCCTTAATACTCATTGGTCTTCATACATCAATATGTATTATTTCCGACAAGTTTGTTGCTCGTTCCATTGTTCCGAAGAACGGAGTTTTAGTCATCTTGCCCAAAAGGCACGATTCGCAAGCAACAAATGATTCATAACCAAGTGATTCCAAAAGTCCATCTTTATGGAGTTTTTTCATGCGCTTTACACCAATATGACCCAAACGGTAGTGCCATAAATAAGTTGCACTATCATTAACAACTTTGCATCTTTTGGCATCAATATTATGTATATGTGTATCACTACGATCGAGATCCAACAAACTATTTTCATTGGGTGTATGACCATCGAAGGTTTTATTCATGTAAACAGAACAACAATTGTTCTCTAACTTAAATGAATAACCGTATTGCAATAAACATGATCAAATGATATTCATGCTCAATGCAAAACACCAAATAACACTTATTTAGGTTCAACACAAATTCCGAAAGTATAGGGAGTGTGCGATGATGATCATATCAATCTTGGAACCACTTCCAACACACATCGTCACTTCACCCTTAACTAGTCTCTGTTTATTCTGCAACTCCGTTTGAGTTACTAATCTTAGCAACTGAACTAGTATCAAATACTGAGGGGTTGCTATAAACACTAGTAAAGTACACATCAATAACATGTATATCAAATATACTTTGTTCACTTTGCCATCCTTCTTATCCGCCAAATACTTGGGGCAGTTCCGCTTACAGTGACCAGTCCTTTTGCAGTAGAAGCACTTAGTCTCAGGCTTAGGTCCAGACTTGGGCTCCTTCACTTGAGCAGCAACTTGCTTGCCGTTCTTCTTGAAGTTCCCCTTCTATCTATTTGCCCTTTTTCTTGAAACTAGTGGTCTTGTTAATCATCAACACTTGATGTTTTTCTTGATTTCTACCTTCGTCGATTTCAGCATCACGAAGAGCTTGGGAATTACTTTTGTCATCCCTTGCATATTATAGTTCATCATGAAGTTCTACTAACTTGGTGATGGTGACTAGAGAATTCTGTCAATCACTATTTTATCTGGAAGATTAACTCCCACTTGATTCAAGCGATTGTCGTACCCAGACAATCTGAGCACATGCTCACTAGTTGAGCAATTCTCCTCCATCTTTTAGCTATAGAACTTGTTGGAGACTTCATATCTCTCAACTCGGGTATTTGCTTGAAATATTAACTTCAACTCCTGGAACATCTCATATGGTCCATAACGTTCAAAACGTCTTTGAAGTCCCGATTCTAAGCCGTTAAGCATGGTGCACTAAACTATCAAGTAGTCATCATATTGAGCTAGCCAAACGTTCATAACGTCTGCATCTACTCCTACAATAGGTCTGTCACCTAGGTGCATCAAGGACATAATTCTTCTGTGCAGCAATGAGGATAAACCTCAGATCACGGATCATTGCTACTAACATCTTTCAACATAGTTTTTCTCCAGGAACATATCAAAACAAACATAGGGAAGCAACAACGCAAGCTATTGATCTACAACATAGATATGCTAATACTACCAGGACTAAGTTCATGATAAATTAAAGTTCAATTTAACCATATTACTTAAGAACTCCCACTTAGATAGACATCCCTCTAATCCTCTAAGTGATCACGTGATCCAAATCAACTAAACCATAACCGATCATCACGTGAGATGGAGTAGTTTTCAATGGTGAACATCACTATGTTGATCATATCTACTATATGATTCACGCCGACCTTTCGGTCTCCGTGTTACGAGGCCATATCTGCATATGCTAGGCTCGTCAAGTTTAACTCGAGTATTCTGCGTGTGCAAAACTGGCTTGCACCCGTTGTAGATGGACGTAGAACTTATCACACCCGATCATCACGTGGTGTCTGGGCACGACGAACTTTGGCAACGGTGCATACTCAGGGAGAACACTTCTTGATAATTTAGTGAGAGATCATCTTAAAATGCTACCGTCAATCAAAGCAAGATAAGATGCATAAAGGATATACATCATATGCAATCAAAATAAGTGATATGATATGGCCATCATCATCTTGTGCTTGTGATCTCCATCTCCGAAGCACCGTCATGATCACCACCGTCACCGGCGCAACACCTTGATCTCCATCGTAGCATCGTTGTCGTCTCACCAAATATTGCTTCTACGACTATCGCTACTTCTTAGTGATAAAGTAAAGCAATTACAGGGCGTTTGCATTTCATACAATAAAGTGACAACCATATGGCTCCTGCCAGTTGCCGATAACTTCGGTTACAAAACATGATCATCTCATACAATAAAATATAGTATCACGTCTTGACCATATCACATCACAACATGCCCTGCAAAAACAAGTTAGACGTCCTCTACTTTGTTGTTGCAAATTTTACGTGGCTGCTACGGGCTGAGCAAGAACCGTTCTTACCTACGCATCAAAACCACAACGATAGTTCGTCAAGTTAATGTTGTTTTAACCTTCGCAAGGACCGGGCATAGCCACACTCGGTTCAACTAAAGTTGGAGAAAGCAGACACCCGTCGACCACACGTGTGCAAAAACGCGTCGGTAGAACCAGTCTCGCGTAAGCGTATGCGTAATGTCGGTCCGGGCCGCTTCATCCAACAATACTGCCGAACCAAAGTATGACATGCTGGTAAGCAGTATGACTTGTATCACCCACAAATCACTTGTGTTCTACTCATGCATATAACATCAACGCATAAAACCTGGCTCTGATACCATTGTTGGGGAACGTAGTAATTTCAAAATTTTCCTACGCACACGCAAGATAATGGTGATGCATAGCAACGAGAGGGGAGAGTGTGTCCACGTACCCTCGTAGACTGAAAGCGGAAGCGTTATGACAACGCGGTTGATGTAGTCGTATGTCTTCACGATCCGACCGATCCAAGCACCGAACGTACGGCACCTCTGTGTTCTGCACACGTTCAGCTCGATGACGATTCTCGGACTCCGATCCAGCAGGGTGTCGGGGATGAGTTCCGTCAGTACGACGGCATGGTGACGATGATGATATTCTACCGACGCAGGGCTTCGCCTAAACTCCGCGATGATATGATCGAGGTGGAATATGGTGGAGGGGGGCACCGCACACGGCTAAGGAACGATCACGATGATCAACTTGTGTATCCTAGGGTGCCCCCCTGCCCCCGTATATAAAGGAGCAAGGGGAGGCCGGCCGGCCTTGGGCGCGCCAGGAGGAGGAATCCTCCTCCTAGTAGGAGTAGGACTCCCCTTTCCTACTCCTACTAGGAGGGAAAGGAAGGGGAGAGGAGAGGGAAGAGGCGCCCCCTTCTCCTAGTCCAATTCGGACCAGAGGGGGAGGGGGCGCGCGGCCCATGCTGGCTGCCCCTCTCTCTCTCCACTAAGGCCCATAAGGCCCATTAAACTTCCCGGGGGGTTCCGGTAACCCTCCGGCACTCCGGTTTTCTCCGAAATCACCCGGAACACTTCCGGTGTCCGAATATAGTCGTCCAATATATCGATCTTTATGTCTCGACCATTTCGAGACTCCTCGTCATGTCCGTGATCACATCTGGGACTCCGAACAACCTTCGGTACATCAACACTTATAAACTCATAATAAAACAGTCATCGTAACGTTAAGCGTGCGGACCCTACGGGTTCGAGAACTATGTAGACATGACCTAGAACTGTTTCCGGTCAATAACCAATAGTGGAACCTGGATGTTCATATTGGCTCCTACATATCCTACGAAGATCTTTATCGGTCAAACCGCATTACAACATACGTTGTTCCCTTTGTCATCGGTATGTTACTTGCCCGAGATTCGATCGTCGGTATCCAATACCTAGTTCAATCTCGTTACCGGCAAGTCTGTTTTACTCGTTCTGTAATACATCATCCCGTAACTAACTCATTAGTTACAATGCTTGCAAGGCTTAAGTGATGTGTATTACCGAGAGGGCCCAGAGATACCTCTCCGACAATCGGAGTGACAAAACCTAATCTCGAATTACGCCAACCCAACATGTACCTTTGGAGACACCTGTAGAGCACCTTTATAATCACCCAGTTACATTGTGACGTTTGGTAGCACACAAAGTGTTCCTCCGGTAAACTGGAGTTGCATAATCTCATAGTTGTAGGAACTTTGTATAAGTCATGAAGAAAGCAATAGCAACATACTAAACGATAAGTGCTAGGCTAACGGAATGGGTCAAGTCAATCACATCATTCTCCTAATGATGTGATCCCGTTAATCAAATGACAACTCTTTGTCCATGGCTAGGAAACATAACCATCTTTGATTAATGAGCTAGTCAAGTAGAGGCATACTAGTGACACTCAGTTTGTCTATGTATTCACACATGTATCATGTTTCCGGTTAATACAATTCTAGCATGAATAATAAACATTTATCATGAAATAAGGAAATAAATAATAACTTTATTATTGCCTCTAGGGCATATTTCCTTCAGCGATGTGTACAATTAAGTTTGTAAGCTACTACTACTCTCAGTAATACAATGTTATTATTTTGTGCCATGCCATACAATTTTGGAATATTTTCTGATATGTAAATGAGAATCCAATTATTTCATAGGAGCAAGTAATTCTATTAAGCGCAATTGATTAAAAAAATTACACAATAGAAAGAGGATATATGCAGTTGCATCTAGCATGAATTTATCAAAGCATCCCTAGGGGCATAAAGATTCTCTCAAAACACCTCATATCCATGTAGACACGCTTTGTAAGGACGCTCTTAAACGTCTCATTTCCGTGTAGACACGCTTCCTCCGCGTCTCAATGGTCTTTGAGACGGTGCGTGAGGAGACGCTCCTAGGATGCTTTAATGAGCGACTCTAAAATCAGCTAGAGATGATTTAGTGCATCTTTAACACCTACATTTAGCGTCTCTACGTGGCTTTTTTTGTTGTAGTTTCATGAATGGATCAACGATTGAGCATGATGGGCTAGGGATAACTTTCTTTTAGTGTTGATATTTTGAAAGACATGGTTGCTTGTTGGTATGCTTGAGTATTGAAATCTTCATGTCAAAACTAGACTATTGCATTGAATCATATAGAAGTCCAAATTTCCATGCTACAGAAGAAACAATACGTGATGAACATGTTAGGCAGCATTCCACATCAAAAAATTTGTTTTTATCATTTACCTACTCGAGGACGAGTAGGAATTAAGCTTGGGGATGTTGATACGTCTCCAACATATCTATAATTTTTTTATTGTTCCATGCTGTTATATTATCATTCTTGGATGTTTTAAAATAATTTTATATCAACTTTATATCATTTTTTGGGGCTAACCTATTGACATAGTACCCAGTGAGTTGTTTTTTTTTTTGCTTGTTTTTTACTTCACAGAATATAGGTACCAAATGAAGTGAAACTTTTTGGAGAATTTTTATGGACCAGAAGGAACAACATGGGCCAAAGAAGTACCAGAGGGGTGCCCCGAGCGGGGCACAACCCACCTGGGCACGCCTGGGGGCCCAGGCGCGCTCAGGTGGGTTGTGCCCACCTAGGTGGCCTCCCGCGCCGCCTCTTCGCTCTATAAATACCTCAATATTCCAGAAACCCTAGGGGAGACGTCGAAAAACAATTTCAGCCACCGGAAGTTCCAGAACCACTAGATCCAATCTAGACACCATCACGGAGGGGTTCATCATCCTAATTGGTGCCTCTCCGATGATGCGTGTCTAGTTCATCATAGACATACGGGTCCGTAGGTAGTAGCTAGATGTCTTCCTCTCTCTCTCTTTTGATTCTCAATACAATGGTCTCTTGGAGATCTATTTGATGTAACTTTTTTGCGGTGTGTTTGTTGGGATCCGATGAACTTTGAGTTTATGATCATATCTATATCCACGAAAGTTATTTGAGTTTTCTTTGATCTCTTATATGCATGATTACTTATAGCCTCGTATTTCTTCTTTGAATCTTTGGTTTAGTTAGGCCAACTAGATTGATTTTTCGTGCCATGGGAAGAGGTGCTTTGTGATGGGTTTGTTCGTGTGGTGTTCTTTCCCAGTGACAGAAGGGGCAGCAAGATAGGCATGTATCGGTGCTATTAAGGATAACAAGATGGGGGTTATTCCTACATGAATAGATCTCGTCTACATCATATCATCGTTCTTATTGCATTACTCCGTTTCTCAATAAAATTAAAACACTAGATGCATCATGGATAGCGGTCGATGTGTGGAGTAATAGTAGTAGATGTAGGCAGGAATCGGTCTACTAATCTTGGACGTGATGCATATATAATGATCATTGTCTGGATATCATCAAAATTATTTGAGGTTCTATCAATTGTCCAACTATAATTTGTTTACCCGTCGTATGTTATTTTTTTCTCGAGAGAAGCCACTAGTGAAATCTACGGCCCCCCGGTCTATTCTCCATCATATTTGCTTTGAGATCTATTTTATTCCCTTTTATTTTCAGATCTATTATTCCAAAAAACCAAAAATGCATTGCTGCAGTTTTTATTATCTATTTTGTTTCGCATTTTATCAAGATCTATTTATCCAATCTATCACAATTTTTATCCCGTCAATTTGACAATTTCTGGCATCGTTACCCGTAGAGGGATTGACAACCCCTCATAAGTGTCGGGTTGCAAGTATTTTTTTTCTTTGTGTGCAGGTACCATTTACATAGTGTTGCTTGGTTCTCCTACTAGATTGATACCTTGGTTTCATAACTAAGGGAAATACCTATGATGTCGCTTGAAGCTACGTCGGTATTTCCCCAAAGAGGAAGGGATGATGCAGCAGAGCGGCGGTAGGTATTTCCCTCAGATATGAATCCAAGGTTATTGAACTAGTAGGAGAACCAAGCAAAACAACGTAAACAGCCCCTGACACTGATAACAAAACCTCGCAACCCGACGTGTTAAAGGGGTTGTCAATCCCTTCCGGGGTACGGCGCCTCAAGATAGGCAAACGGACATGAGATAAATTTATAGTAAATTGATAGATCGAACGCCAAATAAAATAAATAGGAATAAATTGCAGCAAGGTATTTTTGAATTTTTGGTTTAATATATCTGAAAGTAAATGCAAGGAATAAGTAGATCACAAAGGAAAATATATGAGAAAGAGACCCGGGGGCCGTAGGTTTCACTAGTGGCTTCTCTCGAGAAAAATAGCAAACGGTGGGTGAACAAATTACTGTTGGGCAATTGATAGAACTTCAAATACTCATGACGATATCCGTGCAATGATCATTATATAGGCATCACGTCCAATATTAGTAGATCGACTCCGCCTGCATCTCGCTACTATTACTCCAAACATCGACCGCTATCCAAAGATGTATCTAGTGTATTAAGTTCATGGAAAATGGAGTAATGCAATAAGAACGATGACATGATGTAGACAAGATCTATCTATGTAGAGATAGACCCCATCATTCTATCCTTAGTAGCAACGATACATACGTGTCGGTTCCCTTTCTGTCACTGGGATCAAGCACCGTAAGATCGAACCCACTGCAAAGCACCTCTTCCCATTGCAAGATAAATAGATCAAGTTGGCCAAACAAAACCCAAATATTGGAGAAGAAATATGAGGCTATAAGAGATCATGCATAAAAGAGATCAAAGAAACTCAAATACTTACATGGATATAAAAAGATGGATCTGATCATAAACCCAAAGTTCATCGATCCCAACAAACACATCGCAAAAGAGTTACATCATATGGATCTCCAAGAGACCATTGTATTGAGAATTCAGAGAGAGAGAGAGATGAAGCCATCTAGCTACTAACTACGGACCCGGAGGTCTACAAATAACTACTCACGCATCATCGGAGAGGCACCAATGGAGGTGGTGAACCCCATCTGAGATGGTGTCTAGACTAGATCTGGTAGTTCTGGACTCTGCGGCGGTTGGATGAATATTTCGTCGATGCCTCTAGGGTTTCCGGAATATTGGGGTATTTATAGAGCAAAGAGGCGGTCCGGGGGGGAACCCGAGGTGGGCACAACCCACCAGGGCGCGCCTGGGCCTCCTGGCGCGCCCTGGTGGGTTGTCCCTCCTCGAGGCATCCCCAGGCGCAGCCAGGGCCCATTACATTCCTTCTGGTCCAAAAAAATCTCCGTAAAGTTTCGTTGCATTTGGACTCCGTCTCATATTGATTTCCTGTGATGTAAAAAACATGCAGAAAACAGCAACTGGCACTTGGCACTATGCCAATAGGTTAGTACCAAAAAAATGACTAGAAAATGATTATAGAACATCCAAGATTGATAATATAACATCATGGAACAAGTAAAAATTATAGATACGTTGGAGACGTATCAACTTACCGTAGCTGTACTACATCATCCCTTCCTCTTTGGGGAAATACTGGCGTAGTTCAAGCGACATCAGCCCTCTCAATGTCCCGGCCAAACCATCTACTTTGTGGAAAATCTGTCAATAACAACCTACTACTAAATCACCGTGTACAAGTACATACATAAGGCTGAAATGGCAGTGGTGGGGTGCACTTTATAGTAAACACACCTCGTCGTGCGCCTGTTAATGAAACTAGCAGGTGAAGGCGCGGCGACACTCCGTGCCCATTGAATAGTCTGTGCATGTGTCTACATTGCATGTTTTTAATAAGAGAAAAGGTGTCGTTCAGCTTAGTGTTGTGCTAGGGGGGCTATGCCCCCCCCCCCCCCCGAGCCATGCATAATTCTGTGAAGGAGAAAAATAGAGTGCTTAGCTAGGAGGAATATTAGTATTTTGCACCTTCAAATGTTGACATTTTGTGTCCCCCCCCCCCCAAAGTAATTTTAGTGTAGCTCCGCCACGGGGTATGGGAGTTCTTGTCGTTTGCTGGATTCATTCTAGTCCTTCCCATTTTCTTGTTCATTACATGCAGGTCCTTGTTGGCTTTTCGGAGGGATTTTGTGTGTGTGGCTAGTTTCTATTTCAAGCAAACACTTAGATTCATTGATTGCATACGATTACATGAAATGAGGGACATATCAAAGAAAGCTTAGAAAATACATGGGAACTCCGAGTTTGATTCTCAATACAATGGTCTCTTGGAGATCTATTTGATGTAACTCTTTTTGCGGTGTGTTTGTTGGGATCCGATGAACTTTGAGTTTATGATCATATCTATATCCATGAAAGTTATTTGAGTTTTCTTTGATCTCTTATATGCATGATTACTTATAGCCTCATATTTCTTCTTTGAATCTTTGGTTTAGTTAGGCCAACTAGATCGATTTTTCTTGCCATGGGAAGAGGTGCTTTGTGATGGGTTTGTTCGTGTGGTGTTCTTTCCCAATGACAGAAGGGGCAGCAAGATAGGCATGTATCGGTGCTATTAAGGATAACAAGATGGGGGTTATTCCTACATGAATAGATCTCGTCTTCATCATAACATCGTTCTTATTGCATTACTCTATTTCTCAATAAAATTAATACACTAGATGCATCATGGATAGCGGTCGATGTGTTGAGTAATAGTAGTAGATGTAGGCAGGAGTCGGTCTACTAATCTTGGACGTGATGCATATATAATGATCATTGTCTGGATATCATCATAATTATTTGAGGTTCTATCAATTGTCCAACTATAATTTGTTTACCCGCCGTATGCTATTTTTTCTCGAGAGAAGCCACTAGTGAAATCTACGGCCCCCCGGTCTATTCTCCATCATATTTGCTTTGAGATCTATTTTTTCCCCTTTTATTTTCAGATCTATTATTCCAAAAAACCAAAAATACATTGCTGCAGTTTTTATTATCTATTTTGTTTTGCATTTTATCAAGATCTATTTATCCAATCTATCACAATTTTTATCCCGTCAACTTGACAATTTCTGGCGTCGTTACCCGTAGAGGGATTGATAACCCCTCATAAGTGTCGGGTTGCAAGTATTTTTTTTCTTTGTGTGCGGGTACCATTTACATAGTGTTGCTTGGTTCTCCTACTAGATTGATACCTTGGTTTCATAACTAAGGGAAATACCTATGATGTCGCTTGAAGCTACGTCGGTATTTCCCCAAAGAGGAAGGGATGATGCAGCAGAGCTGCGGTAGGTATTGAAGGAAATATGCCCTAGAGGCAATAATAAAGTTATTATTTATTTCCTCTTATCATGATAAATGTTTATTATTCATGCTAGAATTGTATCAGCCGGAAACATGATACATGTGTGAATACATAGACAAACATAACGTCACTAGTATACCTCTACTTGACTAGCTCATTAATCAAAGATGGTTATGTTTCCTAACCATAGACATGTGTTGTCATTTGGTTAATGGGATCACATCATTAGGAGAATGATGTGATTGACATGACCCATTCCGTTAGCCTAGCACTTGATCGCTTAGTATGTTGCTATTGCTTTCTTCATGACTTATACATGTTCCTGTAACTATGAGATTATGCAACTCCCGTTTACCGGAGGAACACTTTGTGTGCTACCAAACGTCACAACGTAACTGGGTGATTATAAAGGAGCTCTACAGGTGTCTCCGAAGGTACATGTTGGGTTGGCGAATTTCGAGATTAGGTTTTGTCACTCCGATTGTCGGAGAGGTATCTCTGGGCCCTCTCGGTAATGCACATCACTATAAGCCTTGCAAGCAATGTAGCTAATGAGTTAGTTACGGAATGATGCATTACGTAACGAGTAAAGAGACTTGCCGGTAACGAGATTGAACTAGGTATTGGATACCGATGATCGAATCTCGGGCAAGTAACATACTGATGACAAAGGGAACGACGTATGTTGTTATGCGGTTTGACCGATAAAGATCTTCGTAGAATATGTGGGAGCCAATATGGGCATCCAGGTCTCGCTATGGGTTATTGACCGGAAACGTGTCTCGGTCATCTCTACATAGTTCTCGAACCCGTAGGGTCCGCACGCTTAACTTTCATTGACGATATAGTATTATATGAGTTATGTATGTTGCTAACCGAATGTTGTTCGGAGTCCCGGATGAGATCATGGACATGACGAGGAACTCGCGAATGGTCCGGAGATAAAGTTTGATATATGGGATAATAGTGTTTGATCTTCGGAAAGTGTTCCGGAATTCACCGGAAGGAGTTCCGGATGTTTCCCGAAATGTTTGGGTACGAGAACACATTATTTGGGCCAAAGGGGAAAGCCCACAAGGTTTTTGGAAAGCGCAAAAGGAAGTTTTGCGGAGTCCAGGGGCCAGACGCCAGGGTCCCTGGCGTCTGGCTACAGACGCCGGGGACCCTGGCGTCTGGCCCTGGAGTCCGAGAAGGACTCTTGCCTTTCGGGTGAAACCGACTTTGTGGAGGCTTTTACTCCAAGTTTCGACCCCAAGGCTCAACATATAAATAGAGGGCAGGGCTAGCACCAAAGACACATCAAGAAACACGAAGCCGTGTGCCGCAACCCCGTCCCCTCTAGTTTATCCTCCGTCATAGTTTCCGTAGTGCTTAGGCGAAGCCTCGCGAGATTGTTCTTCACCAACACCGTCACCATGCCGTCGTGCTGCCGGAACTCATCTACTACTTCGCCCGTCTTGCTGGATCGAGAAGGCGAGGACGTCATCGAGCTGAACGTGTCCAGAACTCGGAGGTGCCGTGCGTTCGGTACTTGGATCGGTCGGATCGTGAAGACGTACGACTACATCATCCGCGTTGATAAACGTTTCCGCTTAGCGATCTTCAAGGGTACGAAGATACACTCCCCCTCTCGTTGCTATGCATCACCATGATCTTGCGTGTGCGTAGGAATTTTTTTGAAATTACTACGTTCCCCAACAGGTATTTCCCTCAGATATGAATCCAAGGTTATTGAACCAGTAGGAGAACCAAGCAACACAACGTAAACAGCCCCTGACACTGATAACAAATCCTCGCAACCCGACGTGTTAAAGGGGTTGTCAATCCCTTCCGGGGTACGGCGCCTCAAGATAGGCAAACGGACGTGAGATAAATTTATAGTAAATTGATAGATCGAACGCCAAATAAAATAAATAGGAATAAATTGCAGCAAGGTATTTTTTGAATTTTTGGTTTAATATATCTGAAAGTAAATGCAAGGAATAAGTAGATCGCAAAGGCAAATATATGAGAAAGAGACCTGGGGGCCGTAGGTTTCACTAGTGGCTTCTCTCGAGAAAAATAGCAAACGGTGGGTGAACAAATTACTGTTGTGCAATTGATAGAACTTCAAATACTCATGACGATATCCAGGCAATGATCATTATGTAGGCATCACGTCCAATATTAGTAGACCGACTCCTGCCTGCATCTGCTACTATTACTCCACACATCGACCGCTATCCAGCATGTATCTAGTGTATTAAGTTCATGGAAAAATGGAGTAATGCAATAAGAACGATGACATGATGTAGACAAGATCTATCTATGTAGAGATAGACCCCATCATTCTATCCTTAGTAGCAACGATACATACGTGTCGGTTCCCTTTCTGTCACTGGGATCAAGCACCGTAAGATCGAACCTACTGCAAAGCACCTCTTCTCATTGCAAGATAAATAGATCAAGTTGGCCAAACAAAACCCAAATATCGAAGAAGAAATATGAGGCTATAAGAGATCATGCATAAAAGAGATCAAAGAAACTCAAATACTTACATGGATATAAAAAGATGGATCTGATCATAAACTCAAAGTTCATCGATCCCAACAAACACACCGCAAAAGAGTTACATCATATGGATCTCCAAGAGACCATTATATTGAGAATTCAGAGAGAGAGAGATGAAGCCATCTAGCTACTAACTACGGACCCGGAGGTCTACAAAGAACTACTCACGCATCATCGGAGAGGCACCAATGGAGGTGGTGAACCCCATCCGAGATGGTGTCTAGAGTGGATCTGGTAGTTCTGGACTCTGCGGCGGCTGGATGAATATTTCGTCGATGCCTCTAGGATTTCCGGAATATTGGGGTATTTATAGAGCAAAGAGGCGGTCCGGGGGGAACCCGAGGTGGGCACACCCACCAGGGCGCGCCTGGGCCTCCTGGCGCGCCCTGGTGGGTTGTGCCCTCCTCGAGGCAACCCCAGGCGCAGCCAGGGCCCATTACGTTCCTTCTGGTCCAAAAAAAATCTCAGTAAAGTTTCGTTGCATTTGGACTCCGTCTGATATTGATTTCCTGCGATGTAAAAACATGCAGAAAACAGCAACTGGCACTTGGCACTATGTCAATAGGATAGTACCCAAAAAATGACTATAAAATGATTATAAAACATCCAAGATATATAATATAACAGCATGGAACAAGTAAAAATTATAGATAGTATCAACGTACCGTAGCTGTGCTACATCATCCCTTCCTCTTTGGGGAAATACTGACGTAGTTCAAGCGACATACCCCCTCTCAATGTTCCAGCCAAACCATCTACTTTGTGGAAAATCTGTCAATACTAACCTACTACTAAATCACCATGTACAAGTACATACATAAGGCTGAAATGGCAGTGGTGGGGTGCACTTCATAGTAAACACACCTCGTCGTGCGCCTGTTAATGAAACTAGCAGGCGAAGGCGCGGCGACACTCCGTGCCCATTGAAAAGTCTGTGCATGTGTCTACATTGCATGTTTTTAATAAGAGAAAAGGTGTCAATCAGCTTAGTGTAGTGCTAGGGGGGGCTATGCCCCCCCCCCCCCGAGCCATGCATAATTCTGTGGAGGAGAAAATAGAGTGCTTAGCTAGGAGGAATATTAATATTTTGCACCTTCAAATGTTGACATTTTGTGTTCCCCCAAAAAAATAATTTTAGTGTAGCTCCGCCACGGGGTATGGGAGTTCTTGTTGTTTGCTGGATTCATTCAAGTCCTTCCCATTTTCTTGTTCATTACATGCCCTTGTTGGCTTTTCGGAGGGATTTTGTGTGTGTGGCTAGTTTCTATTTCAAGCAAACACTTAGATTCATTGATTGCATACGATTGCATGAAATGAGGGACATATCAAAGAAAGCTTGGAAAATACATGGGAACTCCGAGAAGCAATGGGTGGCTGGCCCTTTTATAGGCGGAGGCTGTAGTCTGTAGTTTCTTTAGTTGGAGTGGCCTTTTGACACATAGATGTGTGCACTTGACATGTATTACTCTACGTACCTGCATACTTGGAGTGCTGAATATGTTTCAATTACATGGCAAAAGTTGTTTGTGCATGAAGGCCACTTGTTTGTGTTACATGCACAAGGCATCGTAAGGGGAAGGCAAGTGGGCCCGTTGCATGTTGAGGGATCAGTATGTTCTTTTTATTTTTCTTAGGGCATTGGGGGTTTGTTTACTATTTTTTTTGTGTTTTGTTGGATGAAGAGATAAAATGTGCGTGAACGACCTGTGTAAGCACTGTGTGCAAACATTTTTGTATGTGAATCGCAAGTGGGTTGGCCACCTGATTAAAGATTTGTATGTGTAAATGGAACAAATATCATTCTTTTAGGTGCTCTACTAAGAGCAATAACATTTTTATATTTTTTGGGAGGTACTAAAGCTGGAAGCATAAGATTCTTTTATTAGTGCTGATAAAAGAGGCTCTCTTACATCGAGGGACATATCTTCGAAAGGATACATTTCGTGTGCTAAAGCACTCTTTATGGTTGGTACTGAGCTATTAGCTACAGATGTTTAACGCTAACTCCTCAAAATGATCAAAGTTATTGAAACCGAGTGCTAAAAATCGGAAGTAGCATTAGACTGATGAGATTTGTGCCGAAAAGAATAACAAATGTGCATATGCTGTTAGAGGCAGAGGTTTTCATTTTTTTTCTATTGATGGAAAGTAGGTAAGATTTTGCTTACCATTAATCAATGATGTCTTCCATACTCTTTTCGGCTCAAATGTTGTTGTAGTTTAGGCCTAGCATGGTAGAAATAAGGAAGTATGCAAGTTCTTTGACATGTGTGACGTCGGGTGTATTCTTGTGGTGTACTTGATCGCTCCTCTTCAAATGTGTTGTGACGAATGGATCAGGTATTTGATTTTTATTGTTAGGATATCTTCGTTGGTGACAATTGCCCACGGTAGGTGTTTGAATATGGTGTCATTTTGTTTGAATAGATGTCCATGTTCTGCGGTTGCATCCTCTGTAGCTTGAAGCTTGGCTTACTTGCATGGTGGAAAGGTGCCTGCGGTTGGTGGTGTCTTTCGGCCTTTCAAAGTTGATGTCATCAATGATAATGTAACCTGATGCAGTGATCTCTTTAATGGTCATTTCAGCTTTTGTTGCTATTTTTTCGTTTTTGTTTGTTTTGGCATGGTGGATAATGTTCGATATGGCATGCATGGGGTATCTAGTTCCAAATATGCAATATGTGGTGCATCTGATGTTGTGTGGATCTCACATGAGTGTATCTGAAGTTTTATAGATCTGCATATGTCTTCTAGGATCCGCATGCGTGAAAGCCTAATGGCATGTTCATAGATAGGGTACAAATCAGAACACAATTCATGCAAAATGTTGATATTTTATTTTGGCAATGAAATACCTGTGTTGGGGATAGTCTTCGATCTTTTCGTTCCTCGTGGAATTTCAGCCGGAGCCGGTGGACATATTCGATATTTTGTGCTAGTAAACATAGAAAGAGTTGACAATGAAAGCAGCTAGAGAGAGAGAAGGCCAATTTGGCTCCCGGGCTCAGCTGCACCCGCTCCAACGAAAAAAATCAAAACAAATACTAGAAAAATTCAAAAAAATCCAAAAAAATTGTGTGGTAGATAATTTGATGCGTGAGGTTCGCTGTAAAATTCAACTCGTTTGGACATTTGAGCAGCTCTCTACAAAAAAGACAAAATCAGGGTCTGTAAAAAAGTTTATTGTTCACAAACTGTTTTGACCCGATTTGTCTTTTTTGCCGAGAGCTGCTCAGATATCCAAATGAGTTTAAATTTGGAGCGGACCTCACGCATCAAATTATCTACCACACAAAAAAAATTGGAATTTTTTGATTTTTTCTAGTATTTGTTTTGAATTTTTTTTCTGATCGGGAGCATCTGAGCTGAGGCTCATATGCGGATTTTTGCTAGAGAAATTTCAAGTTTATGTGTGTGTCTATACATAATGAAAATGTGCCGAAGGTGATGAGATAAAAAGAGCTTGTAAACTCTTTACCTTGCGACTATTTCTGCTTCCTCTGTCATTCGACATGAAAATAGTGTAGGAGTCTTCACCATGAGTAAGCTCCAAGAAAGAAGTTTGGATCATGTATATGGTGATTGTTTCTTGCAGATAATTTGCTAAAAATCCATAGATAAAAAAGACTTAGGGGTGTTGAGAGCCTAATATGATGATGTTTGTTTTTTGCAAACAATTTGCTAAAGAGCCAAAGATAGAGAAGATTTAGGAATAACTAGATCATGGTAGGCGTGTGTTGCCGCGCCCATCAAAATGTATAAAATGATAGAATTTTTGTAGATATATAGTGTTACGAAACATTAAAAATTAAATATGAAATTTGATGAATGTGCAAACACTACTAGGGAAAAGCCTAGCAGCAGCGCGGGTTTTAGGCCTATCAGTAGCGCGGCCTAGAGCGCTACTGATAAGGCGCTACAGCTAAAACTTAGCAGTAGCGCGCCTGGACCCGCGCTGCTGCTAACATGATCTAGTAGTAGCGCTTCTCCTGAGCGACGCTGCTGGTAGTTAGTTGTAGCGCTCCTCCTTGCCCGCGCTACTACTATTATTTAGTATTTTATTTCTTTTTTATTTCATGTTGTATTTCATACACCTTTACACAAGTTTTCATACAACTAGAATTTAGAGACTGTTTTTACATCATAATGAGTAGGTGAAACAACCGTGGACTAGTTTCAAGTGGATGGACATCCACTTGAAACTATTCCGCGGTTCTTTCACCCAATGATATAATAAATTTCATCATCATTATCGTATCATTAACAACTTATCATCATAATACATCATTGTCATATAACACCTCCTCAAGATCATCGTTTTCATCAATGAGACATCACATAGCAAATTGGTCACTAGTCGTAATCACAAGTACTCATCATCATCAACTCTAACACATTGTATCACATAATAAACATATTGTACCTCATAGGACCTACTACATTCTCTTAGGACCTACTATATTCTCTAAGGTAAAATAGCAAAAAACAAGATAGCCCCGACTCTCCATTATGAAGAATGGAGATTATCCTGTCTCCAATTCTTGCCTTTCGCTTAATGTTACTTCCAAGAACTTCCTTGCGAATGTCCAAACATTTTTTCCATTCTTTGATTAGCATGTGTTCACCGGTTTTAGAAATCCGATATGCACAGGTGAGATCCGTAGGATGACCTGGCTATATGTTCAGAACTTCAAGGCGACCATTGTAATACATCAGATGAGGCACACAATCCATCGGGATTTTCTGTTGAAAAACATAGTAATAACTTCGTAGTTAGCAATGATGTACTAGTTTTGGAAGTATGCAAAAGATGCACGGATGTCGTAATAGTAAAAAATCTTACCAGGGTATCTCCATAGAAGTTATCGTGGTTCAACACGTGCACTAGTGGCACGTATTCACCATAATTTGGAGGAGTTCGATAATACGTATTGTATGATTTTTCTCCTTATAAGTTAATTCGGAGCCACCACTGTAGTGGGTTTTGTCTACCATCTTCTGCATATTCTTTGAAGATTCAAAATAAGCTGTCAATGGAAATAAGCTGTCAACTATTTTGAAATAAACAATATAAATTAGTTAATTACTATGTTTGAGAAACTCACATTGCGGTAGAATCGGAAGCGTATCAACAAGGACCCAAATGTCCATATTGTCTTGCTCGATGTCGGGATCACCAAGATCCATGGTGACAATCATACCCTCATAAAAACCATACATTTTGCAAAGTGCTTCCCAATTTTGGCAACCAAAATGGGTTACGCTCTGAGCATTGTACAGATTTACTTCAAAATCCATATCATTATGGGTCCTTAGGTGTATTTTCTTTGTTTCAAAATTTTCATGGTCTTCAAAACCCATCCTCTCCAAGACATAGCGCCTTGCATGGCATGGGATAAGCTAGTCGAATTGTAAAAGATGAAAATTAGACGTTGAAATAGTTGAAGTCATGCTTAATTACGAAAAAACTCTTGTCGTTGTTTGCATCGTTTCAACATCGAAGGTCTCCTCGAGCTTAATGCTGAAGCGCCGATCTTCGTCCAGCTCAACGAACCTGCCGCACATACCTCGATCGTCGTGGCACCAGCTGCACTCCCCCGGGAGACTGTCGTCGTCTGAGTACGACATTTTCTACGTTCATAATTCAAAGATTAAACTTATACAATTAAATATATGTACTAAAAAACATAGGCCTGAAAAATCCGGCATGACCTTTGCTAAAAAAAGGACATATCGAGCGCCTGAAATTTGCCGGAACGGAAATTAATCAACACTCCGGCAAAACATAGGCCACTCGGAGGTGTAAACTGAACATGAACGGCCACTTGGCAACCACTATCCTATTTGAGCAACAAAAGATATACATGGATATTTGGCTGGTCTCACCTCGATGTCGGAGGGGGTCGGTGACGGGGACGACGGCGGGGATGATGGAGGGGCTCCTTGATTTTTGCAAAAGCAAAGACCGTATAAGTTATCACTAATACATCCCGAATAATTGCTTAAACTAAAAAATAACAACAAATATGACATGTTCAACTAGTTTTATTAATTCAATTAGTTCTTACTAAATATAAACTTACTATAAATAGAATATGTGGTTCAACTGGTTATATTAATTATCTTACTAAAAACTAGTTCTTTCTAAAAATAAAGTAGTTCAACTAGTTATATTAATTATCTTACTAAAAATACATTAGTTCTATTAATTCAACTAGTTCAACTCGTTTATTAATTTACTTACTAAACTAGTTCAACTACAACTAAAATAGTTCAACTACAACTACTATTAATCATACTGCCCTAAATTTTCTTACTTCTATTTTATTCAAAACACCTACGATTTGCAAGAACAGAGACAAGGGACGGAGGGAGGAGAGAAGAGGGGAGCGGGCGGCGGAGGAGGAGGGAGGGGCGGCAGCGGAGGGAGGAGGGCATGGTGGGAGGAGGAGGGAGGAGGGCGCGGTGGGAGGAGGAGGCACGGAAGGAGGGAGTACCTCGGTGGCATCGGACGATGGTGAGGTCGAGAGCGGCGCGGTGAGGTCGAGAGCGGAGGGGGTGGGGGAGGCGGCGGCGGCGGTGAGGTCGAGAGCGGCGGCGGGCGGCAGCGGTGAGGTTGAGGGCGGCCTCGGGCGGCGGCGGTGAGGGCAGGCTCGGGCTCGGGCGGCGGTGATAGAGGAGTAGGGGAACAGGGGGAGGAGGACTTAGTGAAATTTTGAGCGGGGTTAAGTCGAACTAGCAGTAGCGCACTTTAGAAACCGCGCTATAGATAATGTAGATATAGCGCATTTTACGAAAAAACGCTACTGCTAAGTCTAAGCACGCATAAAAAAATACATTGGCCATCAATGATCTTTTTGTGTACAATCTGAATTGTCAATATGAGTCCACTCCGGTAGGAACTGGAGAAAACTCATATTGCGCCACAAATTCTACATATAGAGTTCAGTGAAGACCAACTGGTTGTGATAGTTTCAGAAGTAACATATTTAAGGTGGTAAACAGCCTGTTCGCGGAGCGAGGTGGGACTAAACTTGTGGGCTGATCGTAGCAGTAGCGATTTTCTTAGAAGCGCGCTGCTGCTAACTTCTATAGCAGTAGCGCGGTTCACTATAGGGCACTACTGCTATAACTAGTTGGGTTGCGAAGTCATGGCAATTAGAGCAGTAGCGCGGTTTGGCGTGGGTGCGCTACTGCTATTTTCCTTTCAGCAGCACGTTTTTATATCCGCGCTGCTGCTAAATAGCAGTAGCGTTGTATTTTGAGGAGCGCTGCTGATAAGATTCTGTGTATAGGCTTTTCCCTAATAGTGAAATTGAATCTATGCATACATATGTAAGACAATACAATTATATTAGTAGCATTGTCCAAGATACACCAGGAACATATGAATGATCACGACATGACCTAAAAAAACATTGTATATCAACAAGAGGGCATAACGTGAAACATTGTACATAAAAGCCGTTACTTTGCTCCTTGCCTAGCTAACAGCTTCCTCATCATCTGCACCACCAGCCATGTAGCCCCACCGTGACTTTTAGTCTCCACCCTTTAGTGCCGGTTACGGAACCGGCACTGAAGGCCTTTACGAACCGGGACTAAAGCCCGGTTCTGCACTAGTGTCCCCAAACATGGAACGAACAAATCAAGTCTCTAACAATTTGAGTGACAGTTCCTACAACAAATTGTGAGCAAAATATAATAATTATGTTATGCGCAATATGGCCAGGGGGTACAGCAAAATGAACTTGGTGTCAGTCATGTGAAGGCATGCAATGCTAACCTGATGCATTAACAAAACTTTACGTATACAAAGTCCTGTTGTCTTCACAATGCTAACCCACTGCATTATGCTGGCCAGCTGAGCTCTTATATATCTTCTTATCAGGAAAAGCGACAAGGGTTAATATGGTATTGAAAACCCTGCGTGACAAACTGAAGCAGCACCAAGAAATTATGTTGAAGTATAATTTCAACAACGGATTAACTGAACATCATCAATATGAACGAATCTGAACTTTTTTGACGAGAAAAAACGAATCTAAACCTTTAGATCTATTTGCTAGACTATGGGGAAAGATATAACTTCGATGGCAGTCGCTCACTCGGATCAGCGAGGATTCAATCATCATACCTTGATGGAAGCGTACAACTGCATCACCAGCGTCGCCTCGCCCGACCGTCTCACACTTTCTTTTCTGGAAAAATGACCGGCTGCCTCTGGTGCACTCGTGGTTTGATGACATCGACCAAGCACAGTTTTCTCCTCCTCGCACCTGCGGGGGAAGGTAAAGATTGTTGTGGAGGTAGGCAGCGCCACCGCCGCAGATCCGCCAAGCTCATTGCCGCGCCATGCACCGTCTCAGTCTCCTGCCTATCACCATTCGCCGCCGCCGGAGTTCGCCATGTGAGAGAGGGTGAAACCATGGAAAAGGAATTCGCTTGCCGTCGCTGTTGCCATCACCTCTCTCCCTAGTGGCGGCGGTGTCCTCAGATCGGGAGGGTTGGGGCATGACCGTGAGAGGAGGTGGGGAGCGTGCGCCCATCGCGACCATCTGTTCAGGATCGGACGTCAAATCGTGGCAACGAAGCACAGGCTTGCAATTCGGCTTCTGGAATAGCGGCCACGGACAACCGGCCGACGAGTGGCCCATGCAGGAGCGACGCAACGGTGAATTGGACGATAAAGAATGGGAGTCCCTAGCTGGAAAATCCTATTGGCCGCTTATTGCGGCAAACTGCGGGCGCTTCGCACAGGGGCGAGCAACCGAGCGATGCTTTGGGCCGGCCCACTTACGTGTACATGGCTTAGAAACTGCCCCACTCCGGTTTTGTGAACCTTCTAGAAGGTTCCACGAACCGGGTTTTTTTCTTCTTATTGGTTTTCCATTTTTTTCACTTTTCTGTTTCTTTTTTCTTTCTTTTTTTCGTTTCTGTTTCTTTTTCATTTTTTTCGTTTTTCGTTTTTGTTTCCTTTTCCTTCTCAAGTTTATTTTTCTTTTTCAGAACATGTTCGCAGTTTTACAAAAAATTTATGATTTTCTTTTTTGTTTCTTTTTCTTTGCTTCTCATTTTTCAAAAAAAAATTGAATATTTTAAAATTTGTTCATGTTTCCAAAAAATGTTCTTAAAATTCAAAAATTGTTCTCGTTACAAAAAGAAGGTCAAAAATTTGGAAATTCAGAAAATGTACCGGATTTCATTTTTTGTTCACATATTCAAAAATTGTTCGCGCTTCCAAATTTGTTTGGAATTTTTTAAAATTGTTCTCCGTTTCAAAATTTGTTCTCAAGATTCAAAAAATATTCGTGCTTCCAAATTTGTTCTCATGATTCGAAAATCGTTCGTGCTTTACAAAATTGTTCATAAATTCCAAAAATGTTCATGTTTTTCTAAAAATGTTTGGGAAATTTAAAATTTGTTTGTTTTCATAAAAAAATTCACATATTTAAAAAATGTTCATGTTTGAAAATTAGTTCTTAAATTCAAAAAGTTGTCCGCATGTTTATTTTTGACTAATTGCGTTTTAAAAAAGATTTTATTTTTAAAAAATATGCTTCAAATTTTAAAATAAATTTTAATGTGCAACGTGTTATAGTTCATATGCTCCAGGCTGCCATTGTACTCACTAAATATTAGATAGTACAGTTTCTACTGACATGCTTCCCTGTTTGGAGGACTCGAGTTCGATCCCTCGCCAACAAGTTTAAATTTTTGGAATTGGCTGAATTGGTTTTTATTTTTCGCCACTGCAGCAGTTTATTTAAGCTCCCGCTGCTGTTCTTTCGCAATATCTAGCTTGGTGCAGTGGCTAGAGCATCGTGTGCAACAATGCAAGGTCGTGGGTCGAATCCTATCGGTACAGCGTGCTCTCCTTTTGGCGATTTTTTCATTCCTTGAAGGACAGCGAATGGGCCGGCCCAGTTGCACGACCCCTGTGCGTCGCGCGACCTATTGGCCGCAAAATGCGGCATATAGAAGGTCTCTCCCTAGCTGACGCTCGCGAGCGTCAATCTGACTTGCTTTCGCGCAGGGTGCGGTCTTAATGGGCCAGCCCATTCCGTGACGTTCATATCGAGTCGCGACAAAAATCCAAAAAAAGGACGCATTCTTGAGGAATCGAACGCACCACCACACGATAAGAACTAACCGTTAGTTACCACTTGAGGTAGCTAGTATCACTGATTTGTAGGCCGCGCGCGTATTTAAGAACTAGATACAGAGGTAGATAGAAAAGCCACTAAAAAAAGGTAGATAAAAGAAAAATCGAAATTTTAACCATTTAATATTTTTATATATACATTTAATATCTTTCGATATACGATGAACAATATTTAAATACACATTGAATACATTTTTACATACTCTGAACAATATATATAAAATGTATATTGAACTTTTTTAGATGTACACTGAACAATTTTTAACACAATGAACATTTTATTAATGTATGTTGAACAATATTTAAATACACATTGAACAAATTTTCTGATATACGCTGAAAAAAAATTTCATTGTGAACAAATTTCGGAAATTGAACATAATTTGATAACTGTGAACAATTTCTGAAATCATGAACAAAAATTAAAATTTCTAACATATTTTGAAAACAAAGGTTAAAATGATAAAAGGTAGAATAAAGGTGAAATAAGAAAGGAATAGGAACAGAAACAAAAGAGGAAAAAGGAAAAAAAGAAAAAAGAAAACAGGAAAAACGGAAAACTGGCACAAGAAAAAAAACAGCAAAACACCGGTTGAGGGAACCTTCCAGAAGATTCCCAAAACCGTTTTGCCTCGCAGTTCTATTAACGCTCGCAGTGGGCTGGCCTGCTTCGTGGTACTCGCTCGCCTGCTTCAGCGGAAGCGCAGCAGTTCGACGCACGCGCGCGTCAAATAGGGTTCGCCATAAAGAATGACCCAGAGCTGAGATCCGACGGACAAAATTCTTGATAGCCTAAGAGAGCTCCGTTTAGGCTCGGTTTTACTGTCCTTAATATTGAGGAGACTTGCAAATGAATAAGAAGCAGAATAGGATCATGATGAATAGGAGGCAAAAATAGTAAATGACCTTAGATAGCCAATGCATGGAAGATCATACACCTTTAAGCCACTTCATCATCGTCGATCTATACCAAAAGCACAGAGTGGTCAGATATGTTTTGTACAAATTGCTGATGAAGACTGAAAGAGTTGTACAAAATCTTGGTTTCTCGTTATATATGGGTAGTAGGGTGGTAATTGCGATAGTGGGTCGATAGATATGTGTTCCCACATGTTGTATGCAAAATGTGTACATGTAATACTAAATGTGCCATGAATTTTGGTAAAAACATAGCAGACATGTAAAAAAAATGTTTATCTTGAAAATGGAAAGTACCCCAATATGCGAAGTGATTTCGCAATTAAATTTGGGCAGAAATATTAAACGACCTTAGATAGCCAATGCATGGAATATCATACACCTTTAAGCCACTTCACCGTCGGCGATCTATACCAAAAGCACAAAGTGGTCAAATATGTTTTAAATACAAATTGCTGATGAAAGACTGAAAGAGTTGTACAAAATTTTGGTTGCTGCGTTATATATGGGTAGTAGGGTGGTAATTGTGATAGTGGGTGCGTAGATATGTGTTGCCACGTGTTGTATGCGAAATGTGTACATGTAATACTAAATGTGCCATGAATTTTGGTAACAACATGGCACACATGTATTTTTTTTATTTTTTATCTTTAAAATTGAAAGTGCCCTAATACGGGGAAGTGATTTCACAATTAAATTTGGGAAGAAATAATAAACGAGCTTAGATAGCCAATGCATGGAAGATCATACACCTTTAAGCCACTTCACCTTCAGTGATTTGTACCAAAAGCATAGAGTAGTCAGATATGATTTGTAGAAATTGCCGATGAAAGACTGAAAGAGTTGTACAGAATTTTGCTTGCTCGTTATTTATGGGTAGTAGGGCGGTAATTGCGATAGTGGGTGGGTAGATATGTGTGTGCCATGTGTTGTATGCGGAATGTGTACATGTTGATGTGTGTTGTGTCAAGATAGATGGTGGTGGGAATACTAAATAAGCCATGAATTTTGGCAACAACGTGCCACACTTGTAGTTTTGTTGAACTTTTTATCTTTAAAATGGAAAGTACCATAATATGAAAGTGATTTCACAATTAAATTTGGGAATTGACTAGGCCAACAATGCGATTTGCCCAGTAATGGTGGGTCATGTTATATCTATTCTTTGGGCCGAAGTGCATGCGCGAAATGTTTTTGCTGGTATCAGACATTATTTTTTGAAACGGAAAATAGTGTTTTCATCTTGTAGGAATTCCGGCAAGCTAAGTTCTCGTTAAATAAAATGGTCATGTTTTTTGTCCATTCATAGGTAAATGGTTTTTTTTCTGACCCCTGAAAGGTGCTTCTTAATTGAGTTAAGTGCATGGTCTATTTTTTATTAGCAAGCATTTTTTAATTTTCCTAGAAAATGTTATTCAATTAAATTAAGAGCGCAGCTTATTATTATAGATCTAAGCATTGTTTTGGGTTTACGAATAAGTTTTTTATGGTTTGAGCAAATTTCATGTTTTAAAACATAATAAATAGCAAGGGTGAAACAATGTCTATTTCTATAGATGTAAGCATTGTTTTGGATTTAGAAATAAGTTTTTTAAGGTCAGATATGATTTGTAGAAATTGCCGATGAAAGACTGAAAGAGTTGTACATAATTTTGGTTGCTCGTTATATATGGGTAGTAGGGCGGTAATATCGATAGTGGGTGGGTAGATATGTGTTGCCACGTGTTGTATGCGAAATATGTACATGTTGATGTGTGCTATGTCAAAACAGATGGCGGTGGGAATACTAAATATGCCTTGAATTTTGGCAACAAGTGGCAGGCTTGCAGTTTTGTTGATTTTTTATCTTTTAAATGGAAAGTACCTTAATATGGGAAAGTGATTTCACAATTAAATTTTGAATTGACTGGACCAATAATGTGATTTGCCCAGTAATGCTGGCCTCTTCTTATATTTTATTCTTTGGGCCTAAGTTACTGCACGCGCTAAATGTTTTTGCTGGCATCAGACATAATTTTTCTTAAACAGAAAATAGCGTTTTAATCTCGTATGGAATTCTGGCAAGCCAAATTCTCGTTAAATAAAATGGTCATGTTTTTTCTCCATTCATAGGTAAATGGTTTTTTTTCTCACCACTGAAAGGTGCTTCTTAATCAAGTTAAGTGCATGGTCCTTTTTATCAGCAAGCATTTTTAATTTCCCTAGAAAATGTTATTAAATTAAATTAAGAGCGCAGTCTTTTTTCTATAGATGTAAGCATTGTTTTGGATTTACAAATAAGTTTTTTATGGTCTGAACAAATTTCAAGATTTAAAAATTAATAAATAGCAAGGGTGAAACATTGTCTATTTTTACAGATGTAAGCATTGTTTTGGATTTACAAATAAGTTTTTTAAGGTCAGATATGATTTGTAGAAATTGCCGATGAAAGACTGAAAGAGTTGTACATAATTTTGGTTGCTCGTTATATATGGGTAGTAAAGTGGTAATTGCGATAGAGGGTGGGTAGATATGTGTTGCCACGTGTTGTATGTGAAATATGTACATGTTGATGCGTGCTGTATCAAAACAGATGGTGGTGGGAAGCTCATGTTATATCCATTCTTTGGGCCTAAGTTACTGCATGCGCTAAATGTGTTTGTTGGCATCAGATATAATTTTTTTAAACAGAAAATAGCATTTTAATCTTGTAAGGAATTCTGGCAAGCTAAGTTCTTGTTAAATAAAATGGTCGTGTTTTTTCTCCATTCATAGGTAAATGGTTTTGTTTCTCACCCCTAAAAGGTGCTTCTTAATCAAGTTAACCGCATGGTCTATTTTTGTTATCAGCAAGCATTTTTTAATTTCCCTAGAAAATTTTATTCAATTAAATGAAGAGCGCAATCTATTTTTATAGATGTAAGCATTGTTCTGGATGTACAAATAATATTTTTACAGTTTGAAAAAATTACAATTTTAAAAAATTAATAAATAGCAAAGGTGAAACATTGTCTATTTTTATAGATGTAAGCATTGTTTTGGATTTACAAATAAGTTTTTTAAGGTCGGATATGATTTGAAGAAATTGCCGATGAAAGACTGAAAGAGTTGTACATAATTTTGGTTGCTCGTTATATATGGGTAGTAGGGCGGTAATTGCCACACTGGGTCGGTAAATATGTGTTGCCACATGTTGTATGCGAAATGTGTACATGTTGATGCATGCTGTGTCCAAAAAGATGGTGGTGGGAATACTAAATATGCCATGAATTTTGGCAACAACTTGGCACACTTGTAGTTTTGTTGATTTTTTTTATCTTTTAAATGGAAAGTACCTTAATTCGGGAAAGTGATTTCACAATTACATTTGGGAATTGAGTGGGCCAACAATGCGATTTTCCCAGTAATGGTGGGCTCATGTTATATCTATTCTTTGGGCCTAAGTTACTGCATGCGCAAAATGTTTTCGTTGGCATCAGACATTATTATTTTTTAAATAGGAAATAGTGTTTTAATCTTGTAAGGAATTCTGGAAAGCTAAGTTCTCGATGAATAATTTTTTCATGTTTTTTCTCTATTCATAGGTAAATGTTTTCTATTTTTTTCTCACCCCTGAAAGGTGCTTCTTAACCGAGTTAAGTGCATGGTCTATTTTTTTTCTATCAGCAAGCATTTTTTAATTTCCCTAGAAAATGTCATTCAATTAAATTAAGAGTGCAGTCTATTTTTGTAGATGTAAGCATTGTTTTGAATATACAAACAAGTTTTTTTATGGTTTGAACAAATTTCAAGTTTTAAACATTAATAAATAGCAAGGGTGAAAACATTGTCTATTTTTATAGATGTAAGCATTGTTTTGGATTTACAAATAATTTTTAAGGTTTGAACCAATTTGAAGTTTTAAAAATTAATAAATAGTAATGGTGAAACGTTTACATCAGAGAAATAAGTAGTTGTGGAGGCAGCTAGACGCATATGTTCGACAGAGGTGATGTTTGAACAAATTTTAAGCTTTAAAAATTAATAAATGGCAAAGGTGAAATGTTTACATCAGAAAAATAATAGTTGTGGAGGTTTACATCAGAGAAATAAGTAGTTGTGGAGGCAGCTAGACGCATGTCCGGAGTACACGTAGCATATGTACGACAGAGGTGAAGTGCATGTAGCATATGTATGACAGAGGTGAAGTGGCAGTCAATCCGCAGGGCTTATGCGATTTTTGTTTCTTATAAATAGCTCCATATAGACTGGGATAATCATAGACACAGGGTCATATGTTTTTTAGCCGGGCCAACAACAGGAAACGATATATGAGCCAGATTCAGTGCCTATACTGCACCAATAATCTGTAGCTATAAACGATGAGCCAAGACAAAGTTGTATAAAAAGCACACATGTCAACGCACCACGGAGAATCGTCCAACACCTCAAGCTCTTGGCAGCAGCTATAGCTTAGCCAGTTTATAATATATGTATGTACGTACGTACGTGTGGATCGATCAGCACCAATACTCTGTTCTAACGGAGGGATGTCTTGGGTGCACCCTTGCAGCACTCTCGAACGCAGACTCGATATCATCGAGTACACCCTCTCGATTTTTGCTTGACTCAGTTTGGGTGTCTCTGAGACGGACGCAGATGGCCTGGAGGCAGGGGAGGTGCTCCATTCCGACTGGTGTAGCGCCTCTCCACTCTTCCCAGCCGAATGCCAGGGTCAGCCTTGTTAACTTGGGCATAGCTCCTGCCTCGAAGCTCAGGTACGCACCGACGTCTTCATTAGCCTTGAATTTAACTTCCTTCAGAACCGGGAACAATCCTGTGCTAATCACAACCATACCTTGAGAGATATCCGACACATCCAAGGTGGCATTGATGATGGAAGGAAGCTCTCCAAGAACACGAACATCGTCACTCGACAGGTGGAAGACACTCAGTCTGATGTTGCAGAGGCAGTGTAATCCACCAATCCATTTGGGAACTCTACTGAACGTCCAACTTAGCAGCTCAAGTGACTCGAGGTGGGAAGGAGGATCAGGTAACGAGTCCAGCTTCCTGTCATACTCATCGCATTCACTCCCGCAGTCGAGGGAGAGGTCCTTGAGGTCATGGAGCATTCCAATGGAGGAGACCAAAGCATCGACCTCTTCAACCGTCAAGAACTGGTCGTCAGGCGTTTCTAACATTAAATGCTTCAGATTGGTCAGCTCACCAAGGCCTTTCATTTCCTCCAGAGAACCCTTCACTATGCCGGTACAGCACAGAGTGCGGACTGATTTCATATTGTGAATCCCTTCAGGTAGCATTGTACCATCTGGAAGTTCCAGATGAACCAATTTGGCCAAGCGAGTTATATCTGATGGAAGGCTCTGTGTGACCACGAAGAATAAATCCAGAGTTTCCAAAAGCGCAAGGCCTTGAATTTTTGTAGGCAGTGCTACTCCACAGTTTCCGGATGCACAAACCTTCAAATACCTTAGTAGGAAAAAATTACCAACTGCAGTCAGGTCGACGGTCGTATGCCAATCAAATGGAAACTCCAAAATAAGCACTCTTAGGTACTTAAACTCTGAAAGAGGAAGTGTGTACTTGGAATCCCCGAAACGTGCATATGATCTGATCTGTGACAAGCTAGTAGCAAGTGTCTCTGATGTTCCACCTTCTGCACCTGCACCTGATTTCAACGATAATCGACGAACCTTGTACTGAGAGCTGTGCAACCTTGCCATGTCTTCATGGTCATACGCTACACGGATAAAATTATCTTCTGTGCACTTGCTTAGGATCAAATCCAGCATCATATCGTGTACTCTGCAAGAAACTACCTCCCCACCTAATGTCTCTTCTGGCTGAATAAGACTTCTATTGATAAGCTCGTTGAAATAACTTTTAGCAACATCATCCAGATCCGCTCCGTGCAAATTACAAATAAAACCTTCGGCAATCCATTGCTGAGTCAGGTCATCCCTGGAGACGCTGTCATCTTCTGGGTACATGCCAAGGTACAACAAACACGGCCGGAGATGAATAGGAAGGTGCAAGTAGCTCAGGTTCAGTATATCCCTCATCTCTTCCAAGGTGGGTTCTGAGGCAAACTTGGCACCAAGAGAATTCTTTACGCTCTCCCAATCATTCAACGATCTTGATTCTCGGCTAGCTATTAGGCTAGCTATGGAGATGATTGCAAGTGGCAATCCGCCACATTTCTTGAGAATTTCAGCTGAAATTTCTTTAAACTGCGGTGGACAGACAATTTCAGCCCCAAATACTCTGTTCATAAATAGTATTCTTGAGTCCTGCTCTCCGAGGTTCTTCATTCTGTAAATGCACTCATGGTTATTGTGACACGACCGTGCTATCTGATATGATCTTGTAGTTACCATTACTCTGCTCCCATTACCATTTTCCGGAAAGGCACAGCTAATGATATTCCAGGCTGGTTGATCCCACAAATCATCAACTACAATAAAGTACCTGTTGCAATTTATGCACGAGTTAAGCCATACATTATATCATCACTCATCAGTATATAAGCATGATTAGAAGATGCAGAGTAAAGGTTCAAACATAAAATGAAGGAAATGAAAAATAGCAAGGCATGGTGACGCATGTATTCAAAATTGAAAGGAAAGGAAGAATATAAAAATGGAAGAGAGCAGGGTAAGGGGGCTATACAGCATAGTAAGGGAAGCAGTCCCTTCCTATGGGTACTACCAAACGTAGGGTGGATGATCTGATGCCTGCGGTATCTAAACTGGACAAGACACTCTCTGGTATTGCTTCCATGATGTCCTATGCTGGCAGACTAGTACACTTAAAGGCAGTTGTATCTGCTCTTCCTATCTTTGCTATGTGCTCTATTAAACTACCATATACCATTGTTGATCACTTTGAGAAAGGGGGAAGAACTTTCCTATGATTTGGTAAGAACATTGATAAACATGGCAAGTGCCTTGTTAAATGGGAGAAAGCTTGCCTGACAAAGTCTGGTGGTGGTGGTCTTGGTGTCCTGAACTTTCTACTCATCAAAAATCTATGTAAGTTCTTCAACCACCAGGATTTACCATGGGTCCACATGATTTTGGAGCATCACTATAACAATGACACAGTACCCTCGGCTAATTCCAATGTTGGCTCTTTCTGGTGGAGAGACTGTTGTTCCCTCATAGATGATTTTAAAGATATGACCGCAATCATGGCACATAATGGTATTACTATCAAATCCTGGGAGAACGAGGGGTTAAAAAACAAACTGTGTTTGCTTTTCCTTCAACTGCACTCTTTTTCCAAAAATTAAGATATCACATTATCTAATGCAATGGAGGAATATGATTATGATTTCTATGGCATGTTCCATCTTCCCATGTCTAGCATTGCTGTCCAGCAAACTAATAAATCTTCTTGATAGCAGAGGAAGGCCCATGCATCATGATCAATGGCAGTTCATTTGGCACAGCAACAACTACTCTACAAAAAAGGCATACAATGAACTATTGGGCAACCCACCTCCTGATTCTACGAAAAAGGTATACAATGAACAAATACTGTACGAAAAAGGTGGATATGGAAATCTGTTTGCCTTCCAAAGCAAAAGTTTTTTTTCTGCTTACTCATGCAGGACAGACTAACTGCTAACCAGAAAAAACTTCTATGTGGAAGAAATTTATTGTGTTCTATGCAATGAGAATGACACAGAGGATGTCATGCATTTGTTTTTGTCATGTGACTTCAGCCAATCATTCTGGATGCATCTAGCAATCACATGGAACACTAATCTGGACCTTATTGATATGCTTATTGCATGCGAACAGAGACTATCTTTCATATGCTTTTAAAGGAACTATCATTGCTGGATATAGGAGTAGATGGAAACATAGAAACAGCATCATTTGTTATCATAAGAGTAAAGATCTCAGTTACTGCATCAGATGCTTTAGCGTGCATTTTGACATGATCATGAAGAAAGCTAAACCCAGTTTGAAGGAAGGCATGCAGGCTTGGCTAGACTCCTTGTAATTTTGCTACTGTCTTCCTTTTCCCTACTGTCGATATACATTGTACATATTTCATCCATAAATGAAAATGAGTTACAGAAAAAGAAAGAAAGAGAAGCAGTCTAGCTCCTCCTTCATTTTGTATTGAAACTGAACACCCCGTAGAAATAACATCCTCCATGGAAAGCTGGGGAGAGAACTCTATTGAAATTGAACACCCAAGAGCCCAACTAGGGAAGATTATTATGCAGAGCCAGGGGCATTCCTCATTAAAAAACTGTGGTGATATTATGAAAAACCGTGGCATTCCTATGTTTCCAGATGTTCCAGGCTACCATTGTAATAATTTCGGAGAAGGGTTTGCTATTCCTGATCTTCATGTGAGAAATAACATCCTCCATGGAAAGCTGGGGAGAACATTTGGACTTCCAAAGCCACTGGAAGAAAACGAGGGGCTTGAAGGTGCTGGAAGTGGGATTTGTAAGCCACTGGATTTGATGCATGTTAGAGAGAAGGCGTCTGAACTCATGAAATTCATCAAAGGCCTGACTAGAGACAGGCTGCTGGAATTCAGATTTACCCCAAACACCTATTTTCTCCTAGCTCTGTTCCCATGTAAAAAGTGAGAATGGCACTAATCACAACCTAGTGGAGCCCATAGGGCGAAAGGGAAGGACTCAATCTTACAGCCAAACTAAAGGGCATAATCCCTCATTCTCAGCAAGATTAGCCATTTTTTCTTCAGGAGTGTTAACAGGAGCATGCAAGACTTGTAATATGCAAGTATATGAGTGGGTACTAGAAGAAAATTACCTCTTATCCTTTAGGTGTTCTCTAAGCCGGTCAATGATCTCTTGCAGCTCATGCGCATGAGAAGAGTCCTCCGTCCCAAGCTTTGATTGTAAGCCACTGAGAAGGCTTTTCACATCTGGTCTTTGGGAGACCGAGAGAAATGCCTTAAAGTTGAATTGCCCCCCAATCTCATCATACACTTGTTTGGCCAGCGTCGTTTTACCCAAACCTCCAAAGCCCACGATGGAAACCACTTTAAGCTTCTTCTCAGAATCCATCAACAAGCTGACAATCTCTTTTCTTGGCCCATCAATACCAACAAGGCCTGCTGCCTCCTTGTATATCGCCGACATCCGGGGATCCACAACCACAATACCAGCACTTGAATCGATGCACTCATCGATCTTATACCTCTCGCGCCGAGCATTCGCCTCCTCCACGAGAACTTTGAGCTCCTTGATCCGGCCTGGCAATCTGATGCCGTCTCCCCAACCTCCTGAGACGCTTCGCCATCTTCTTTACGAAGCCTGCCTTTGACTGGGGGCATTCAATCTCACGCATGAAGTCATCAATGCAGTTCTCTATATCATACGACATCTCCCTGACATGGTCCCTCCAGTTCTTGGCGGAGGGATCAAGCTTATCCATTAGCTCCATCCTGTCAAGGAGAGCTTTCATGGCACTCAGCTCATCTTTGAGGAAGGAGGCCTGCTTCCTCACCCCCGTGAGCTTCTTGTACTCCTCCCGAGTAACATCGTGAGCTTGCTGAGGAGGGGCTTCATCACCCCCATCGTCGCACTAGCTGCCATCCCGATCGAGCTTACTCCCCTTCACGCACTGCCCCGGAACCTAGCATGAAAGGTCAACAAGAAGCACATTGTTAGAAAGTGTCTTTACCACCGTGCAATATACAGTTCGGCTTCTCAGAAATAACGCTGAGATGATGATTTCTACATAATGCTATCAACTAGGAATTCCTTATGTACATCAATACGTAGCAAACAGTACAGACCAATGTGTAAGTCAAAAGCATTTAAGTTAATATTTTGAAGTAAAAGCATGATACAATGCATAATCTTCTCCACTTCAGATTAAAGTTAAGTTAATTGTTACAGAAGATGTATCACTTAGAGGCAGAGTTTTTACAGCATGATACATCAATACCTATCAACTAGCAGTTAAGTTAATAGTTTGAAGTAAAAGCGTGCTACAATGTGCAAGGCAAAAGCAGTTCAGTTAATATTCTGTCTTGCAAGTCAAAAGCAGTTAAGTTAAGTCAATAGTTACAGAAGATGCATTACTTAGAGGCAGAGTTTTTACTCAGGCATATGATAGTTACAGAAAGATGCTATCCTCTCCACTCGAGAAGGAATCACACGGAACCATTCGATTCATATAAAGTCCAACTCGTTTGTTTCGGTTATGAAATTCAGAACCATTTTTTAGATGACAAATTCAGAAATTGGTTACCCCGGTAGAATGCAGAATTGCTACCTGCTGCTCCCTTCAAGAAGTTATCTCAACGAAATCATAATCCTGCTACTTCTCACAAATGATAAGCATCAAATGTTCCTTCCTTTGGGTCCAAGAGAAGAGGATGTGGCTTCTCCGGGCGGGCCCGCACCGCCGATTCTTCCTTTCTTCTTTTTATTTCCTTCCTTCACCAAGGAGGTTCTACAAGCAAAAAACACTTTGTGATTATAATTTCAAATTTGTACACTGGAGGCAAATGAAAGGCAGATAATGTGCACAAGACACCAAAACACCTTGGTATATTACAACATTTATTAATGAAAGAAAAGATAGATGTGGAAGACATGAAATATCAAAGCTTCCAATCAATGTCATATACTTACAGCAGCACACCATATGAGTGGGTGTTGCTTCAGTGTCATCCATATACTAAATGCTGATATCATACCATGTCATGTATGGTGCTTTCATGAAATATGACCAGCCCATGTAGGCTCTCGCTCATCTAGTATGTATGACTAATACAGGCTCAAAACAACGCTTAATTAGCCAATAATTAAGAGATCTAAATCAACCAGATTAGACATGACAAACCACTCTAAACAACGTTTGATTAGCCAATAATTCACAACATTATCTTGCTATTGCTCTTCAACTTAAACTTGTACTGACATTCAAATTGTTTCTACAGTCAAGGCCGGTATTGTCAGTAATTGGAGGTTCTTGCAGCTTCACAAGCCTACTGGTGAACATATGAATGAAGTGAACTAGCACCATTATCAATTTCACTAAGATAAGATACTGTTTTGGATCACAGAAACAGAATATCTATCACCTTTGGAATATCACAGGAATGTGGAGTACAAGGACAAAAAGGAAGGGACATTTGATGCTTCACATGCAACAAAATAATGTCAGTTTGGCTACTCAGAAACAATGCTCAGGCCTGATTTCTACATAACACTATTAACTAGGAATTCTGTATGTACATCAATACATAGGAAATAGTACAGACCAATGTGTCAGGAAAAGGCATTACGTTAATAATTTTGAAGTAAAAGCAGGATACAGTACAATGCATATGCGAGTTACAGAAGATGCATCACTTAGAGGCAGAGTTTTCACTCAAGCATATGCAAGTTACAGAAAGTTGCTATCTACTCCAGTCGAGAAGGAATCGCACAAAACCATTCGATTCATATAAAGTCCAAATTGTTTGTTTTGTTTATGGAATTCAGAACCACTTTTTAGATGACAAATTCAGAAACCGTTACCTGGTAGAATGCAGAATTGCTAGTTGCTGCTCCCTTCAACAAGTTATCCGACCGAAATCAGAATCCCGCTGCTTCGATGCAGTGTCTATTTTACAAAGGAAACAAAGTGATTCCTAGATCAATTAGCTACAGCCACGAGAATTAGAAATAAATAGAGTCAGGGGATCAACTAATTTGGGGTTAACGACAGAAATTTCGCAGACAAATCTGCCGCCGTCTTACATGTTTCTGAACAGATCGCAGTGGACATGATCTTCTCCTTGCATGTACTCCATCTTCATTGCGACAGTTGTCTGCCGGCCTCACTGAACATAATAAAACGCAAAAATTAACTAGGAATTCTGTATGTACATAAGATGCCATCCTCTCCACTCTAGAAGGAATCACACCGAGTCGTATAAAGTTCAACTCGTTTGCAGGTCCCAATTTTTTTCAGATGGTAAATTCAGAAACCGGTTACCTGGTAGAATGCAGAATTGCTACCTGCTGCTCCCTTCAACAAGTTATCTGAACGAAATCATAATCCCGCTGCTTCGGTGCAGTGCCTATTTTACAAAGGAACAAAGTGATTCCTAGATCAATTAGCTACAGCCGCGAGCATTAGAAATAAATAGATTCAGGGTATCAACTAATTTGGAGTTAACGATAGAAATTTCGCAGATAAATCTGCAGCCGTCTTACATGTCTCTGAACAGATCACAGTGGACATGTTCTTCTCCTTGCATGTATCTTTGTTGCAACAGTTGTCTGCCGGCCCCACTGAACATAATAAAACAAGCAAAATAAATTAATTGTTGATTGTCAAACCATGCACAATATACAAGCATATTCAAATCACATACAAAAAAATGGCAGGATAGCGGAAAATTTGTCGAAACAGTAAACGATTTGAATGGAACATGTTTGCATATGTTCATTCTGTAGCAACACTATAGCAGCAGTTCGGGATTTTTTGGATGGCTATAACACTGTAACACTATAGCAGCACTACAAACACTATAGAAGCAGATTTGGATGGAACAATTATGGTTGCAAGTCAGCGGCTCACCGAGCGGATGAGAAAATGGGAAAATCCCAGTCAGAGATGTGACCGGCACTGGAAAATGCCTCGCTGCCGCGCGCCGGAGATGTGGCCGCAGCGCAACAGAAACCCTTCCCACGGTGCTCCCACAGCAGCTCGCAAGGACGGCTCGCAGCAGCTCGCGGTGGTCAGATCCGGAGAGCAGCGTCGTCGATGAGGTCGAGCGGGAGCTCCTGCGGCTCGGTTGCACAACGGCGGTGACCTATGGGAAAGAGAGAAGTGAGGCGGCGACCTACGGCGGATAACAGGGGAAATGAGATGGAGGGAAGGAGAGCCGGCTGGAGCGCGCGGCGGCGGTGTACCTCGAGGCGGCGGAGACTGCAGGTGCTGCTCGCCGGCGATGAAGATGAGGCGGCACGCGGGATCTGACGCGCGAGAGGAGCACGGGTGCCTCCGCTGTGCTCACGCGAGTGGGAGAAACCCTCCGATGGCAGTGGAGAAGAAGGGGGTTGGTGGAGATTTTGTTGTTGTTGCGATGCGAAGAAGTGGACAGAGAATGAATATCTGTCGACTTGTCGAGCATGTGTGGTGGACTCTACCTCAGCTGTGTTGACTAGCAGCTGTATTGCATTAGCAATGTAGTAGTCCGTCCGTTTGAAAATATATGTGCATCCCTCAAACCTACCTACATCTGTTTAAATCGCGTTATCCGGACGGCAAAAGTCGTCCTACGCGGGGCTGTGTCGGTTCGAACATACTTTCTCCCGCAAACAGAAGACAAACGTGGGGGTTTTGTGAGAATCCGGACCGTTGTCACGCCTATCAACCCCTACCACCCCCCTCCCCCCGCGCTTCTCGTCCGTTGCCAGATACCGCATTCATGCGAGTGCTGCTCCACATTAAAGGCGGCTCATGACGGACGCGACCTCCTCGCCGCATTCAAACGCCTTCATTAAACTCGCGTGGAAGCCGAGAAACCTACTCCGGGCACACGTCTGTTCACGAGCAAGTCGACATTAAGCACAACGTCGGGCAAGCTCCTCCAGCCCACCCTCTGTTAAACGATAGAATTGTAGCATGTCAACTTGTACAGAATATGTGTACATGCGTGAGTTGTATGGGGAGATTGTTGCAAGTCTATCCTTATCTTGTATAGCTTGGACTAGAACCGCCCAAACTGCATATATATTAACACGAACGCGTCCCTGATATAGATCATCAAACGTTTAGAGCATCTCCAGCCGTTGAGCACCCCAGGAGGCATTTTTTCCGCCGCCTGGAGGGCTGCCGGCGAAAAACTAAGCCCGGGGGTGGATATTTATCCACTCATTGCCGTACCCAGCCACCACCACCACGCGAACCGCCCTGGCTAGTGGATCGCCTACTTGGTGGCGATGAAGCGCGGCCACGGCTCCGGCAGGCTGGCCGGCGACGGCGACGGCGCGTTCCCCGACCCGTCTCCTCCTCCTGCTCCTCCTTGCCGCGGTCGCCTGCACGGGGCTGCCCGGCGCCGTGTCCAAGCCCGCGATGCTCGAGCCTTGCGCCTCCGCCACGGCCTGCCCCGCGCTGCTCTCCTACACCCTCCACGCCGACCTCAAACTCGCCGAGCTGGCCGCGCTCTTAGCCGCCGACCCGCTCCGCCAACGACATCGACTTCGGCGCCTCGGGCCCGGACGGCCGCATCCTCCAGGTCGGCCTCGCGCTGCGCGTGCCGGTCCCCTGCGCCTGCTCCGGCGGCATCCGCATGGCCACCTCCGTCCGCTACGTCTCCCGCCCGGGGGACACGCTCACCTTCATCGCCTCGCGCGTCTACGGCGGCCTCACCGCCCCGGACTGGATCAGGGACTCCAACGGCGGCGTCCTCGACGCCGGGACCGCGCTGCTCGTGCCGCTGCTCTGGCCGGGCGACGAGGAGGAAGACCACGCTCGTGCCGCTGCTCTGGCCGGGCGACGAGGAGGAAGACCACGCCCGCGCGCGTGGGGCTGGAGCGCTACCCGTCGGCAGCGTGGACGGGGGAGCGGAGGAGGCTGCGAGCACGCCGTGCTGTGGGAGGTGGTCGCGTACCTCCGGCCCGGCCGTGGCCAGCTGCATCTCCGACTGCAGCACCGCCCCGGCTCTGCGGCTGCATCTCCGTGGCCTCGCCGGGTGCCCACCTCATGAGCTCTCCACCTCCCTACTCCGGCGCCCTCCCATGAGCTCCCGCCTCCTGCTCCGGCGCCCTCCCTCCCATGAGCTCGGCGCCTCGCCCTGCCCGGCTCGCCACACTGCTGCCAAGCCCGTCCCATGCGCGCCTGCTTCGGTGGGTGGGGGATGGGGGAGTGTGAGCACGTGGGTGGGGCCTGCAGAAAAGAGAGGGAGAGAGAGAGGAGAGAGGGTGTTGGGACACTGAAAGTGGACCATTTGCATGCAAAATGAGAGTGCCGGCGTCCCCAGCTGCCTCCCGGGGGTCTGGGTTTCACCTGCGCGCGCCGGCCGTATTTTTCCTCGAATCCGGCGAAAACTGTGCTCTTGGGGTGACGAGTGGGAGGAATTTTCCTCGCCGACGGTGAAAAAGTGCCTGGGGAGGGCTTCTTTGGGGACTAGTGGAGATGCTCTTAACACCTTTCTTTCATGGTATTAGAGCCTACCTCGGATTCATTCATGGCGAGCTCCTCCACAAATTCGTTCCCCTCATCTCCTTTTGCACACACCGCAACTGAGAAACTTACGAGAGGGAACGAAGCACTCCGGCGCGCCACCGTACTCTCGGCCATCAGGGGGACGCAGATGGCGGCCTTCCTCGACGTCGAGCAAGTGGTGCCGCCCATGACCATTGAGGTCATCGCCGGCGACGGCAAAACCAAGTCCAAGGCTTCGAACCCGGAGTTCGGCGTGTGGTACGCGCGAGATCAGCAGGTTTTCTCTTACCTGTTGACCATACTACCACGCGAGATGGCCATCCAAGTTGCAACATGCCACACCACAGTTGACCTGTGGAACACTGTGCAAGGGATGCTGGCTTCGCATACTGGCACGCAGACTGTCAACATCAGGATTGCACTGGCAAACCTCCAGAATGGCAACTCCACCATCGCTGAGTACGTCGGTAAGATCAAAACACTTTTGTGATGAATTAGCTGCTTCAGTAAAGAAGGTGGACAAGGAAGATGTTGTTTCTCACATCCTCGCCGGACTCGATGAGGAGTTTGATCCCATGGTGTCTCCCATGTGTTCACGGGTCGAGCCCATCAAAGTCCCGGAGCTGTACTCGCAGCTCCTGAGCTTTGAGACTCGCATGAATCTTCGTGGTGGGTCCTCCCAGTCATCTGCAAATGCGGCGGCACGTGGGCGCTTCAACAAGAACGGCGGCGGCGGCAGTGATCGTGGCCGTAGCTTCCCCAACAAACAAGGCAGGGGTGGCGGCGGTGATCGCAACCGCAACTTTCCCAAGCATCCAAACCATGAAAACGGTAGTGGAAATTGTGGCGGTAGCGGTGGGAACTACAACAACAATCCCTCAGCTAAGCCAACGTGCCAGATCTGCTGCAAGGTTGGACATCTAGCATGGAAGTGCTGGAAGAGATATGCCTCCTCGTATCAGGGAGCACTACAAAAAAAATACACTTCCGTGATGATACGTGTTTGTCAGTAGGTCGCGTTTTTTGTCATGCATGTACATCCATGACGATTTTATGAAAGAATCAAGATAGTCATACCTGTGTTGTCGTAGAAGTGTTCCATGACATTACCAAAATTATCATCACGGAAGTGTCCACTTCCATGACGATAAATCGCGTCACGTAAGTGCTTTTCGTCAAGGGTGACCGACACGTCGCATCCACCGTAACGGAACGACGTTAAGCTATCGGGTTGGGTTTTGGATCCGATAACCCGTTAACAGCCCCGACCAATGGGGATTTTCCACGTGTAAAATCATCATTGGCTGGAGGAAACACGTGTCGGCTCACCGTTGGGACAGATGTCATCGCTCATTGGACCGAAGGCGCCTATGATACGACGACACGTGGCACGGCCCAACAGAGGCCCATTCCTGTGAAAAGGCCGGCCCGTTTGACTTGGTCAAAAGGTGGCGGGCCGGCCCACGGAAAGCCTGTTAACGGCCTATTCGCATATAGCCCATTTACAGCCCGCTAACCCAGGGCCCGTTACGCCCTATCCGAATTAGGCCCGATGGCGTCATCCTGGGCCGTCCAATATGATTCAGCCCGCTTTAACTTCCGACCCATGTGTGGCCCATGACTTCTTCGGCCCATATGAGGACCTTTGTAACTCTTGGCCCATTAACGGCCCGTGGTGAAACTGGCCCGTAATGAACAGTGTATCACTTTATACCCATTAACGGCCCGTTATTCCATTGGGCTGTTTCCAGCCCAAGTTATCTTCCGGCCCATTGCAGCATTCGGTTACATACGGCCCGTTACTGTCATTTTCTGCTTGTGGACCAAATTCAGTCCATCGTTACAGTCGGCCCGTTTGCGGACCGTTAATACGTTTGGCCGTTTTCATGTCAAAAAAACCCGTTGGGCTGTTTTCATAGAGTTATCAAATACGGCCTATTAACGGCCGGTTATGGTCCACGAATAGTACGGCCCATGATTGGCGAAATGATGATACGCCCCATAGAAGGCCCATGGATCCTATGGCCCGTATGAGGCCCATGGATAGTACGGCCCGTAGAAGGCCCATGGATCGTACGGCCCGTAGAAGGCCCATGGACCCTACGGCCCGTAGAAGGCCCATGGACCCTAAGGCCCGTATAGAAGGCCGATGGATCCTACGGCCGGAAGAAGGCCCATGGATCATACGGCCTGCAGGAGGCCCATGGTTACAACAGTCCGTGTGTTGCCATGATTATTTTGGCCTAGTTACAAAAAATAGGCTATTGTGGCCACTAGAAAAAAACAGAAAAAGAACTGCAGTGACTACAAGCAAACAACTAAACAAGACAATAAGGAAATAAATAAGCAAGCAATTAACGCTAGCCAATTACCGCTATTACACATATTACATCCACTAGGCATCAAAGTTCGCCACTAGTGCAAATATAGGAAACAAAGCAGCACATTACATACACTGGCCGTCAAAATTGGCCACCAGTGCAAATAAACGCGACAGCAAAACAAGAGCATAACTGAAACAACTTCAGAAGAGCTCAAGAAACGTTATCCTAGGTATCCACCATGCTGGCAATAAGCTTAGCAAGCTGATTAGCTTTGTCCTATTTGGCGCTAAAATCCTCCAACGCTTGCTGTTGCACCAGAAAGTATGCATCTGAATGCTCCAGGGACTTCCGCAGTCCTTCCGCTTCTTGTTGCAGCACAGCTGATCGATGTCTTTCAGCTTGTAGTTGAGACTCAAGAAACCGAACTGATTCAGACAGTGAGTTTGAATAGCTTGTGCAAGCGGTAGTGGCCAGTAACTCGAACACTAAACCAAGACAGGACTTTGGGGTTGTCTTGCTGTCTTCAAGATAGTCTTCCTTAGCTGTTTTATCAGCTTTGTTGGAGACCAACAAGGATGTGTCACTATCGTGAACCTTATCTGCATTACTTCCTTTACCATTGCTTAATAAGGCACTCTTCCCCAATATCCTGTCAGCATTCTAAAAGAAGAAACAAGCAGACACATAACAAGTTTAGCATGTACTAGTATATGAAATTCATTTCGGTGAACCAGTTCATTAGTAAGATGGACAGGATTAAACTACCAAGTCTTCTATTGCCAAGTACTAGTACATAATAAAAACATCAAATAAACATATATCTATGTCCTATGGTCATTGCATTGTCTTGTCAAATCAAAATAGAGACACGGTTCAAATCATATCAGTTCAAGACAAAGCAGCGGTGAAAGAATACAAAGCGTGGGAAACTACACGGCACAACAAGATTTCAGACGGGTACCACGGGTCTACATGTACAACAACACTATTGGCTCTGTTGTGATGCTAGTAATGTGCATGATATGAAAGTCAACTGTATACACAATTGAAATTGAAATCAACAGAGCTATTGATAAGAGCAAACATGTTAAAGAAACATGCTTGAACATACCTGCTGTGCCATTGGAGTTTCGATTGGATCCTTCAATTTAAAAATAAGTTTGTATGAGTAAATACAGTGATACAAGAGCAAAGCAATCATAGTTAAAAAAAGGCGCGCCTAAGCGAGCGCTTAAGCGCGCCTAGGCTCTAGGCGTTGGCAAAACGCATTGCGCATAACTACGCATAATCTGTGCATAACTGCGCATAAGCATGCACTTTGGTCAGAAAAGCGCAAGGCGGTGGCAAAACGCACAATTAACGCCCAACGCTTTTTTGAACTATGATAGCAATGGAATCTTAAATTGGAACAGTTGTTCTTCAGGTTTAGGCACTTGTTCTACATTAACATAGAACAATAAAAAGCAAGAATATAATACTTAAAAATAGAAAATGAGCTCATAGACATTACCACAATCTTGGTTCGGGACCAAGATGTAACAAAGGCGTTCCTAGTCATCGTCCGATAAATGTGTCTCGAGGAGAACGTAAGGGAATTTGATGAGTTTCTTTGCGGTGAAGTGCGTTTTCTTGTGTAATTCCGATATCTGCCACCAAGCATTCTTGAAGATAGCGAGAGGTATTAGCACAGGTTACCTCATCCTGAAGTTTCCAAATCGGTCCTTCTCTATAGAGAAAAATGGGAAAATTTGCTGTATTATAACCATCATGGAGGTAGGATGTATGGGACGAAGAAAAGTAATTGCCATGAATAACATTACTTACACATAACTCCTGGACAAACACACCGCAACTGGCATTTTCCTTCATCTTCAGTATAATATTTCCAAGATGGGAAGATACGCACATATGATTTAACAACATCAAATGCGATAGATGCTAAACTACGACTAGCTGGTTGTGCTTCCTCCACAGGAATAGGCGTACTAACTGGTGGAGTTGGGGTTAGCCGTGATAGTACTGGCCCTTTGGGCACTGGAGCTGCCTTACTAACTGCTCTTGTTTGGGAGCTCTGTGGTGGAGATGGTGCTGTGTCAACAGGAACTGGGTTACTATCGGCTGGGGTTGGTGTTGGGGATGTTACTACTGGGCGTAAACCGGCCTATCTGGGCCGGGTTAACTTCATCAGTAGTCACTACTTGAAACTGGAAATTTGCCATCAGCCAGCTCTTTGCCATCTGCCAGCTGATGGCAAAGAACGTCTTTGCCATCTGCTTATAAAAAATAGATGGCAAAGAACTGACAGACGGCAAAGAACATGGTTGCCATCAGCCAATTCTTTGCCATCTGCTAGTGGATGGCAAATAATCTTTGCCATCTGCCAGCAGATGGCAAAGAGGTTGGCAAATCTTGTGGCCGTCACGAGTGTAACGGCGTACCAGCCCCACGTCTTTGCCATCTGCCAGCAGACGGCAAAGATTCTTTGCCATCTGCTGGCAGATGGCAAAGAGATGGGTTAGTTTTTCCAGGTAAAAAAAACTGTGGGGTTCTCCCCTCCCTCGCTCCCCCCCCAACCAGGTAAAAAAAATATCCGCCGTTGCTGGCTCCTTCCTTCCTCACCCTAGCCCCAATCCACAGCCCCACGCCCCTCGCTCCTTCCTTCCTCACCCGCCGCCGCTCCCTCCCACCTCCTCCTCCTCCTCCCCCTTCTGCGCCCTAGGATCCCCTTGCCCGTCCTGCTGCTACTCCTCCACCGGCCCGCCCTGCTGCGTCATGAGCCCCTAGAATCGACAAGCAAGCGCCCGCCGCCCGCCGCCCTTGTACGACAAACCGCCCGGTGTCGCACGCGTCTGTTCTTTCCCCTGCTGCTACCGTGCTACTAGTTCATCCTGCGTGCGGCCTTCGGTCGGCCTTGCTCTGTTTGTTTGCTTCTTCGAAGAACAAGATAGGGCTGCTGCGCTAGTTTTTTGCCGCCCGGTTCCGCCGGCCAGTCAAATTTGGATCCATGCGCGGCCGCCTCCCGGCTAATTTTAGCCCCTTTTTTTCGATTTCGATCTGTATTTTCATGCGCGGGCGGGAGGCCGGGGGTAATAGCAACCTGAATTTGCATCTATGTTCTGTCGTGGTGAAGGTATGCATTTTTGCGTATTCCTCCCTTGGGTGTCAATTGCCAAGTGCCATTACGCATAAGATCGTTGGTGTTTTCCTACTTGGGATTATCTTTTGTTGGTAATATATTTCTGCAAGAAAAGAAACTTATTTTAAGTATTCAAGTAGAGATGTGGCCTCTCAATTAAACAAACTTTATTCTATCAAAAGTCAAACAATCTTTCTCTTTGGCTGTAGACTTGAAGCATTGTATAACATCGAACACATGAGAGATGAACTTCTCGGTGACGGCTTAATCGGAGTGAGGCGATGCTTGCCTTGCTGATCGATTCAGGTCTCCTCCCATGCAGAATCTGAGGCTCCTTGCTGCGGTCTTTGGAGAGACGCCAGCAGGAGCATGGAGTGGTTTGGCTGTTAGATCCATCGCCAACTCGAGCGAACACCATACTGGGCAGGTGCCATGGTGGCCGGTGCTTGCGTGGCGGGCAGCAGCCTCTGGCTGCTGATCGTCAGCGTCATAGGAGCCCCCTCACTCCAGTGCATGTGTGCCACTGAACCATTCCTGTAGCTCAAAGGACACTCCAATCGTAAGTGCCTTCCGTTCATGCTACTATCTTTGCCCCCTTTCTTATCTCTAGATTTGGCCAGTCCTTTGTTTGATGAAATGCATAAATCAGTTTTTTTCTTTGGATCTCTATGTATGCATTCCCTTAAGTCTCCAATTCATGAAAGCGAACATTGAAAATGTGCATGTAATTATCGGCAAATACATCATGAAATAATAATTGTCTGCAACTTTATTAAGGATCTATTATTTAGCTACATATAGCAGATAAAAACATTTAGTGTATCATGTAATTTCTCCCCACACTAAAAATTTCTAGAATTTCCCATGCCAAAATATCAAAATGTTGTATTGTAGTATGTGTCCTCCCTTTCTGCCAAAGAAAACAAAGTGCAGTTTAATCATTCTTTTCTAGAAACAGTAGTATACATTTTGTATGAATCTACAGTCCCAAATATGAACCACACTTAATTTTCTTGGTTTAACTATCTACCCCATCAAACGTTTCGCTCCGTTTGAAGCTCATTAGACTGCACAAAAACCATATCCTGCCGTACTACCCCAGTACTTCTTTGCAAGCCAACTAAAGTTTACCTCTCTTTTATTGCTAACAAATAGGTCAATAGTTGCAAATTTTATTGAAGAAAATTCTAAATAGACGGGCGCGGCAACGCGCGCCATCAATGATCTATTAATTACTATTATGGTTACATTATGCTACACCCTTGGGCATGGGGAACACGAGTAGCTAGTGATTGAATCATCTCTGAAGTGTGAATTGCAATGACCCTTGTTTGCCTCTTGATTATCAATCCAGTATAATATGCTACTGTTAAACCCTTGGGCTTAGAAAACCCCAAAAGGTAGTGATTGAATGATCTATGAAGTGCAATTGCCGATTGCCATGTTTCTTGACTGTTGATGATCATAATATGGTTACATTAGGTTTAGAGAACTCGAGAAAGTATTAGTTGAATGATCTGTAAATTGCAATTGTCCTTTTCTTTGGTTCACATAAAGATTCTAAAGGCTCATTTACAACTGTATTTAATAGTTGGTGGGATTATGTATTCTGAAATATTGTTGAAAATCATCATTCATCTACTACTAGCCACTTATAATGAGGAACATGGTGTAAAAGGTTGTGGTGAACTGTCTAAGATTTAGTTGTGACGAGATGTTGCTTTCGTTGTATTCCTGGGTGCCACTTATTGATTAACGATAATAACTCTTAATTTGGTTTTGAGCTGTTGTTTCCCTAGGTTTGCTTCAATATTGTTTGGAAGTGCGGACCGCTCACCGAGGATGAATTTTTTCCTGCCATTGAAGAAAACTACTATATCTCAAAGAAGTTCTACTTGACCTTTCCTACCAGCGGTGTGCGCATGCTCAACAGGTAGGCAAGCTGCTTCCTATAGTGACTGATTGTGGCTCTGCCAGGTTTCTCTACATTGATAGTGTGCAGTGAGAAGTATGATGGGCCAAACAAATAGTTCTTGTTCACAGTGGTTCAAATTTAAATGTTTTAATTATAGCTTTTTGTCCCTGTAGTCGATGTTAAGAAGCGCTTCCTTCATGAGCTTAGTTTGATTTGGCCCGGTTTTGATGCCTCTGCAGTGTGTGCGCATGCTCAACAGGTACAGTCGCAACAACTCAATTTCTTCAGATGTGGCATAGGAAGTCATGTCCTCATGTGCTACTATTTCTAGAGGTAGACTCCTAATCAAATAAAAGTTTGTTGTCTGATTCATGATACAATATTTGTGCTTGGTGGAATAAATCTCCAAGATGACTTAATTCATTTTGTTAGCTGAATGGTACGACCATATGATCAATAGCATATGCTTGTACCACATATAATCTAGGCTGCCCGGAAGTGCAGTAAAAAATAGTGATATGATGAGCTGGGGCTAGAAGTTCACAGTGTTGAATAGAGAATCAGGCTTTTTTCTTGTATTATTTGAAGTAGATCATATGTAAAACTTCAAATAATTTCTGAACCCACCAGATATTGCAGTGTGAACTACTACTTCAACTTGAAAAGCGTCAATGATCTTTTCATAGTTGTTAATTGTTAGCTTATCTACTGATTGTGGCTTTATTTCCTGTTTGGTAAAACCAGGTTAGCTTTATTGTAAACTGCACCTATGCAATGGTGATGGGTTTCAAGGTTTTTCTTGAGAAGCAAAGATGACAAGCTTTCTTGTTTCCAGAAAAGCTTGCAACTTTGTTTAGACAGTAGAGGGGCCAAGATAATAGATGAGCAGAATGGTGGTGATGAGAGGGCCGCATAGTGTTTGCTTGCCGAGATAACTTATTTTGTTTACTTATTTATCTTTTCTTGCTTACAATATTATGCTCAGTTCTCCACTAGCTGAGTTGATGTTTGGTTTTCTCACATAGATGAACTTCTCCTAGGCTGGTTTGTAGGTCAAAGAAATTTGATGATCGATACACCTTTTGTTCCAAAATATTATATTGTCCTATCGTTTTTGTGATGTTGGTTTTGTTGCATATTTATACTTTAATATGTATGTTTGTTGCAGCATGCCGAAGGCGATGTGTCATGTCATGCTGCAGCCTCCCGATCCGCCTCGGCACCCACATCAAGTCCTCTCGGTCTACCTCCTCCATCGTGTAGCATGGCTTTGAGCGGCCAGTGTCCCAGATTGACAAATGACGGCAGCGGCATGAGGGTGTGATAAAATAATAATTAGCGATAACATGCACTAATATGAGGTTTAGCACCAGGGTAACTTTATGCAATCACACTTAGTAAGTAGCATTTTCATTTGCTCTATGATTTTTATGTGGGTAATGGTGATCTCTGTACAGACTATAGATGATGTTAAAGTACATGTCACACTGAAAAAGAACATGCCTGAGATAAGGCCATGGAACCTTCATGTGGTGCATACTAGGGACAAGAAATGCTATGCTATAAAAGGTTTTTGAGCAGAGGTACTAGCAGTTGGATGCTCCATGCCACCACTTTGGTTAATTGCTTGCAATTGGAAACATGTGTTGGATATATATGTGTTCATGACTATTGGTAATATGTGTTGAATATGCTATATTAGTCATATAAATATATTTGTGTTTGATTTTCTATGAAAAGGAACTGATATAAGAAAAATCAAAATTAAATGGAGCAATATAGTCACTTTGCCATCTGGGCAGATGGCAAAGAGCTTTACCATCAGTGGCGAGATGGCAAAGAGGCCATGTGCCATCTACATGTAAAATTTGGGCTCTTTGCCATCTGCCGGCCAGTGGCAAAGCTCTTTACATCTATTTGGCGAGCAACAAAGCATGCAACCTTTGCCATCTGGCGGCGGGCGGCAAAAACCTACAGCCTTTGCCATCTGTGGCGACGGCAAAGTATGCCGTTAACCTTCTAACGGGCTAACCCGTTAAGAGGCTTTGCCATCTGCCAGCCAGATGGCAAAACCTGACTCTTGCCATCAGCCAGATGGCAAAGAAGCCTTTTATCGGCGAGGTTTCGATTTACCTGTTTGCCATCTCTGGCCGGCTGATGGCAAAGCCTTTGCCATCCGCCGAACATGCCTTTGCCATCTGCCATGGCAGATGGCAAAGTGCCAGATTCCAGTAGTGAGTCCAATGGTGTAAAAGCACAAGGGGCATAAAGGGCCCAAGGCCTGTAGTCGGTTTAGAACTTGTAGCCGTAAACCGGCCTGGTATGTAAACTTGTATTGTAAGTTAGGAATAGAGAGAGACCAACCCGGATACGAATATGAACCGGAGATTGGGACTCTTCAACCGAGGGCGTCACCCGTGTTTATTAGGGGACGACCCGGGGTGGTTCAAGGAGAGAGTACTACAACTCGAGGCCTAAGCGAAGCTTATTTGCTCCCTAGTCATCGAGACCACATCAATCCCATCACAAACTAGGCGTAGGCTTTTACCTTCATCGAAGGGGCGAACTAGTATTACTCTTGTGTCTTTGCGTCCGCTTTAACCCCTTCAAGTTAACCCGTAGCGATGGCTCCACGACTAAGTCCTTTCATGAGGACATCTGCCGTGACAAAACCACGACAGATAGGCGCCCACCGTGGGGCTATCGCCGCGATGGTTTGATGATCTTGGAGGGCAAGTTCGAAGGACTCGAAGGCTACGCTGTGGGCGGATGACCAAGAGTCGTCGCGGCAAGCTCTACATCGATGATGCAGCGGGGCCCGAGGCGGCTCGATTGAAATCTGGTACGGGTCCCCTTTGATGGCATACACGTTTTCATCGGCAAGATCGGTGAGCTGGGGCTGAGCCGGACATCTGCACCGACCTCGTCGAGACGGCTCAGCGTCTGAGAGACCTGCCCAGCTAAACCGGCCGTGAAGCGTGCCTTTGTGGGAGTCATCCACGGAGGAAGTTATGAGGGCGGATCGTAATCTGGTGGCGAAACCGTGCTCATTACGGCGACGAGTCGTCGACCAGGAAAGCAGTAATCTCTATATCAGCTACAAGATGGCGGATTGGGGCTGTTACGATGGTGACGATATTCCGGACCCTCTGATCTGCCCAACCGGGTTGGAATATTCATGGCGGTACACAAGCGGTGCTTCACTCTTTGGCCAGCTGCGACAATGGTTGTTGGTTCAACGGCGGCGGCCGCCGGGCGAGGAGGCCCTGTGCGCCCGCCGACTCAAGTTTTATCAGACCTATTTGATGCGTTGGCTGTGCTCATGGCAGAGGTTAACCCGGCGGACCAGGACGCTCATAATGCGGAGATCGCAAAGGTGAAGGAACAAATCACTCAGGCTAAGGCGGATCTGGCAGCTGCGAAGCGGGATGATGATGGCGAGCGGGCGCTTTGGATGCACGAGCTTATAGGCTCATGCTTTGGATCGGGCGCGTCGCATGAAGTCATGAAGAGGAAATACAGATCCCGTTTGCCTTCGGTCTTCGAGGGAAGAGATCTCTTCAACACCCCAGGAGCGGGAACCAGTAATCCGCCGGTGATAAACCGGGCGGAAGTACCTGGGACGGGCGCGCCGGTTCAGCCCCGCGTAATAGATCTACCTCGCCATAATGGCAGTATGCCTCAGGCTGTGCAAACACCTCCAGGTCACTACTCCAACCCGATGGATAACCTTGTTGCAGCTGCGGCACGGCTGGAGGCAATTCCAATTGAAGGCGATTCACCACAGGCAGTAGAGACACGCCGGGTCAAGGAGCTCCTCAGGACAGCTTTGGTCCAACAGGAAGCATATTCTTACAGCCGCAACCGGATCCACTCTACCCCCCGCCCAAACCGGAGCTATAGCAGACACGTGGATGAACCGGCCGTATCAAGTAAATGCACGGCGTGGTGTGCCCCGTGGCAACAACCCGGCAGGTGGTTTCGACAACGCTCAGGAGGTGGTGGACCGGGCCCGAGCGCCAGGAGGCCGAGTTAGCGACGATCAAGATTATCGGCTTCGCCGGTTCGTCCGACCATCTCGGTCGAGCCTGGGGTTACCTCTAGCTCTTTGGGGGTGCCTTGCCTCGTCCCGCTTTCGCAATGTGCGCTTGCCCAAGGATTTCAAGGGTCGCGCAAAGTGCCAAATTACACCGCCGATTTGGCCCCAGAAGCATGGATAGAGAGTTATGAGATGGCCATGGAGATGCTGGATGTGGATGAGGCCGCGTGTGCAAAGTACTTCACCATGATGCTTGAAGGCACGGCCCGTACTTGGTTGAAGAGCTTGCCACCCAATTCTATCAATTCATGGGCCCGATTCTTGGACCGGTTTATCCAGAATTTCGAAGATACCTGTAAGCAGCCCATGTCCGTGGTGGACTTGGCGGCTTGTGTCCAGGGTGAAGGGGAGTCAACAACCCATTGGGTACGCCGCGTTTCGGAAATCTTGCACTCGTCAGACCGGATCAACGCTGATTCTGCGATCTTGACCCTGGAGGGCAACCGCGGTTTAAACCTTTAAAGTTGAAGCTGGGGCGCATGAAGCGGTTTTGCAATGACATGGGCACTCTCATGGGCGCTTTAGTGAAGTATGCTGATTCTGATAGTACCAAGGATCCCGAGTCTGATGATGACGAGACAGGGAAGGGAAAGAAGAACAGCAACTCCAAAGGCCAGCAACATCACTCGGCAGGTAATGGTGGAGGCAAGCGTAAAGCGAATGGCAACATGGACTTCGTAGCCAACACCAACGTGCAGGACAAGGGCAATGGCGCAAGGGTAAACAACCGAATCGAGGTGGAGCACCTAATCCCAATCCGGACCGCTGAACTATCTGTTGAATCAACCTGTCCGAAGCATGGGACGAAGGAGGCGCCAAACAAATCACCTCTGGAAGGATTGTTACATTATGCAGGAGTTCTAGAGTTCTAATGCTTTTCAGTATGATAATGGTTCCGTCGGCTGTTCAGGATCCGGGCCGGGTTTCGGTGGAGGAAATTCTGGTTCAGGATTTAATGGTAATAAGGGCGGACCTAAAAATCAGAACAATCAGAATAACCAAGGTGGTTACAATCAGCAGCAGCAACAGTCGGGTTATCAGAGCAACCCAAAGCAGTTGAATAGTGGGCAGTACCATGTCTTCACCACTAGCTTAGACAAGCGAGATCGGAAGCTTCAAAAGCGGGCAGTCAACGCTGTTGAACCGGCCGTGCCTCATTACTTACGCTGGTCAGAGTAGCCCATTGTATGGAGTAGAGAGGATCATCCTCCCCGGGTTGACAATCCGGGTCAACTAGCCCTGGTGGGGCACCTCAGGTGGGAGGTTATAAGTTCACCAAGGTGCTCATGGATGGAGGGAGCAGCATTAACATCCTGTACTATGAGACCTTCCGTCGGATGGGGTTAACAGATAAACATCTCAAACCGTCCAATACAGTGTTCCATGGTGTGGTGCCTGGCAAGTCAGCATATCCGGTTGGTAAAATAGCTCTGGAAGTGGCCTTTGGAGATGAATATGACTCCGGTCCATATCATGCCCTGTTTGGGCGGCCGGCTTATGCCAAGTTCATGGCACGGCCTTGTTATATATATTTGCAGCTCAAGATGCCGGGTCACAAGGGGACAATAACGGTTCATGGGAGCCGCAAGATCGCTTTGGAATGTGAGGAAGGTGATGCGGCTTACGCAGAGTCGGTTTGTGCCACCGGGGAGCTGAAGTATTATAAGGACAATGTTGATCCGGCGGATATGACTCCATTGAAGAAGCCAACTACAGGGCATGATCCGGCCCTAAAATTCAAATCGGCAGCTGAGACTAAGCTTGTTGACTTCGCGCCTGGCGATTCGTCCAAGCAGTTCAGCATCAGTGCCAACTTGGATCCGAAATAGGAAAGCGCTCTCATCGAGTTCATCCGTGAGAATCGGGACATTTTTGCATGGAAGCCTTCTGACATGCCAGGTGTACCGAGGGAACTCGCTGAGCACACTCTTAATGTTGATCCCAAGTACAAACTGGTGAAGCAGTTTCTCCGTCGGTTTAACGAAGAAAGGCGTAAGGCCATTGGAGAGGAGGTGGCCAGGCTCTTAGCAGCTGGCTTTATCGTTGAAGTTTTCCATCCAGAGTGGCTTGCTAAACGGTGCTGGTTCTTAAGAAAAATGACACTTGGCGCATGTGTGTAGATTACACAGATCTTAACAAGGCTTGCCCAGCAGATCCTTTTGCCCTCCCCCGCATTGACCAGATTATTGATGCCACTGCGGGTTGTGAGCGTTTGAGCTTTTTGGATGCGTATTCTGGGTATCATCAGATCAATATGGCAGTTAAGGACCAGGAGAAGACAGAGTTTATCACTCCCTTTGGAGCGTTCTGCTATGTGTCTATGCCTTTCGGGCTCAAGAGTGCCCAAGCAACTTATCAACGCTGTGTACAGAATTGCCTGCATAAACAGATCGGCCGTAATGTGCACGCATATGTGGATGATATTGTGGTCAAGTCAAGGAAGAAGGAAACACTAATTGATGATTTGAAAGAAACCTTTGACAACCTGTGGGTTTACAAGATGATGCTCAACCCGGCCAAATGTGTTTTTGGTGTTCCGGCAGGCAAGTTATTGGGCTTTCTCGTGTCCAATAGGGGGATTGAAGCTAATCCAGAGAAGATTACGACTATCACCTCCCTGGCTAAACCGAAGTGTATTAATGATGTCCAGCGTTTGGCAGGCCGGATTTCCGTCTTTGAGCGGTTTATCGGCCGCCTCGGAGAAGGCCATCCCTTTGTACCAGAATCTTTGAAGAAGACAGATCGGTTTATGCGGAGTCTAGCCGCCGATGAAGCGTTGGAGGACTTAAGCGGCAATTGGCCAACCAGCGTGTGCTCGCCGCTCCCATCGACAAGGAGCCGCTTCGCTATATGTTCTTTGCTAACGCCGAAGCGGTCGGCGTAGCCATTGTGGTAGAGCGGAAGGAGGCGAGGAAGGAGCATCCGGTTCAACGTCCGGTTTATTATATCAGCGAGGTGCTTATTGAATCTAAGCAAAGGTATCCGCATTGGCGTAAGCTGGTGTATGGAGTTTTTATGGCAAGCCGGAAGCTGAAGTATTTCCAAGGGCACCCCATCACGGTGGTCGATTCAGCTCCCTTAGGTGATATCAAACATAACCGGCAAGCGACTGGACGGATTGCCAAGTGGGCTATAGAGCTTGGGCCGCACGGTTTGAAGTACGTGCCTCGGACGGCGCTGAAGTCTCAAGCACTTGTGGATTTCATTAATGATTGGACGGAGTTGCAAGTGCCTGAAGAAAAGCCGGATCATACACATTGGACCATCCATTTTGACGGATCCAGGCAGTTGGAGGGCTCGGGAGCTGGAGTCGTATTAACTTCCCCACGAGGTGACAAGTTTTGTTACGTTCTCCGCTTAATGTTCCCTTGTACTAACAATGTAGCTGAGTATGAAGCCTTGCTCCATGGTCTTCGGATGGCTAAGGAGATGAATCTAAGCCGGGTTAAGTGCTTCGGTGACTCGGACCTAGTGGCTCAACAGGTGTCTGGCACTTGGGATTCAAAGGACCCACTCATGGCTGCATATCGTCGTGAGGTGGATATTGTCATGAGTCATTTCAAGGGCTATCGGGTGGACCACGTGGACCGTCGGAAGAATGAAGCAGCGGACGCTTTAAGCGGTTGGGCTCTCAACGCATAAACCGGTCCCGCCAATGTTTTTACGGGCGTCTTTGCACAACCCGTCAGTCAAGCTCCCTGGTGAAGCGGATTTGTCTATTCCTGATCCGGAGGCTCAATTGGTGGCAACTCTGCACGTCACTCCGGATTGGACACTTCCTTATCTGGCGTACATGAACCGGGGCGAGTTACCAGAAGATGAGACGTTGGCCCGACAGATAGTTCGGCGATCTAAGTCTATGACCATTGTTAATGGCGAATTGCATCATTGCGATTAAGGTGTCGTAGGCGTTTCAACGCTGTGTGTCCCCTGAGGAAGGCTGTGAAATATTGCGTGAGATCCACGAAGGAGATTGTGGTCACCACGCCGGGTCAAAATCCTAGGTGGCTAAAGCGTTCCGCCACGGTTTCTATTGGTTGACTGCCCATGCCGTCACGGAAGATCTGGTCGACGATGTGATGGTTGCCAAAAGTTTTCCAGACGTGCTCATGTACCGGCCCAGGAATTGAGGATGATTCCAATTACTTGGTTGTTTGCGACTTGGGGGCTGGATATGGTTAGACCTTTCAAAAGGTCCAAGGACAAGAAGACCCACCTACTGGTGGCGGTCGACAAATTTACAAAGTGGGTAGAGGCAGAACCTGTTAGCAAGTGTGATGCGGCCACGGCGGTTCAGTTCATCAAAAAGATGATTTTCCGGTTTGGCTTTCACTAGTAGAAAAAGGGGCTATCGTTGAGGCCTGTTTTGCCCATTAGTCCCGGTTCAATCCAGAACCGGGACTAATGCGAGCATTTATCCCGGTTCGTGAGCCCAGGGGGCTGGCGGGGCCACGTGGGCCATTGGTCCTGGTTCGTCCGGACCTTTTGGTCCCGGTTGGTGGGACGAACCGGGACCAATGGTCCTGGCTCCTGGCCCACCACTATTGGTCCCGGTTCGTGGCATGAACCGGGACCAAAGGCTTCCCTTTAGTCCCGGTTCATGCCACCAACCGGCTAATGGTGCTGCCTATATATAGCCCCTCGCGCAAGAAGCGAGCACACTGCTCTGTTTTTTCTGGTCGAGGGGAGGGCTTGGTGGTGCTCTAGCTCACCTCCTATGCACACAAGGTGTTCACGGAATGCCCGAGCCACACTACTTAAGCTTTCTCCTCTCCAAGCTCGACCTCTAACCTCCATTTTCCTCAATATTTGTCTAGGTTTAGCGGTCCGTCACGCCCGTCCCGTCTTCACCGCCGTCGATCACCTTGGCGATCTCATCGCCAGCACCACCGTGGTGAGCCTCTTGTTCTTATCTTCTTTCTAAAAGGAAAAATATTCTTACTTGTATTATTTTCTTACTTTTATTATTGCATCTTATATAGTGCGATGGTTTTGGTATCCGCCCCCGTCGGCCCTCGTCACATCTATGATTCGGATGTGGTATATATTATCTTTTCATAACTATTGGTTCATTTATTGTTTATGAAAATTAAGCCGATAACGTGACATAGATTTTATTTATCTAGGAGGTTGTTGAACCGAAATTCTAACCGACCCTATTGTCGAGAGGTTAAATTTAGTTGAAGAAGAAAACAATTTCTTGAAGGAAAAAATAAAAAAACTTGAGGAGGAGAAGATGATATTGGAGTTGCATGTTGCGGATGTCGTCGATGATCACAAGATCAAGATGGATGCAATGCGCTTGAAGATGAGAAAGATTGGAAAATATGCCATTCATACCGAGGCTTGGTATCATTATGCCGTTGGATCAGTTGTTACCTTGGTTGCGATTATGATCGTATTTGTTTTCACATTGAAATGTTTTACATAGTTTCAATGTATGGTTTAATTAATTTAGATGCTCTGCAGAGCTTTATGTTGTTAGATGAGAACTATGTATGTACTTTGGTTTTTATGTGATGATGAACTTCTATTAATTTGGTCATTTAATTATCTATTCATGATGTTATGTAATGATTTTTGACACACTTAATTATATATAATGCACGCAGATTAAACGGCAATGGATGTACGGTGACAGACACACCTCCGAGTACAGTAATGGCGTGCATGCTTTTCTCGAAGTGGCTGAGGCAAACAAGCAGAATGGTTTTATGTGTTGTCCACGCCCTATATGTGGGAATACGAAGTCTTACTCGACGGAAAATCCTTCACACCCACCGCTTTACAAGGGTTTCATGCCACACTATAATGTTTGGACGAGGCACCGGAGAAATAGGGGTTATGATGGAAGACGGCGAGGAAGAAGAGTACGATGACAACTATGTGCCCCTGAATACGGTGATGCTCTTGAACATCAAGTTGCACAGACGATGTGCCGCGATGGTGCTTTGCAAGCGAAGCTGCTGAAGATCAAGATGAACAGACGATGTGCCCCATGATGATGATCTCCGCCGGGTCATTGTCGATGCAAGAACACAATGCAAAAGTCAAAAGGAGAAGCTGAAGTTCGATCGCATGTTAGAGGATCACAAAAAAGGGTTGTACCCCAATTGCGAAGATGGCAACACAAAGCTCGATACCGTACTCGAATTGCTGCAGTGGAAGGCAGAGAATCTTGTGCGATAAAGGATTTGAGAAGCTACTGAAAATAATGAAGAAGAAGCTTCCAAAGGATAACGAATTGCCCGACAGTACATACGCAGCAAAGAAGGTGGTATGCCCTCTAGGATTGGAGGTGGAGAAGATACATGCATGCCCTAATGACTGCATCCTCTACCGTTGTGCCTACAAGGATCTGAACGCATGCCCGGTATGCGGTGCATTGCGGTATAAGATCGAGACGAGATGACCACAGTGATGTTGACGGCGAGCCTCCCGGGAAGAGGGTTCCTGCGAAGGTGATGTGGTATGCTCCTATAATACCACGGTTGAAACGTCTGTTGAAGCGGAGAGCATGCCAAGTTGATGCGATGGCACAGTGAGGACCGTAAGAAAGGCGGGAAGTTGAGAGCACCACCGCTGACGGGTCGCAGTGGAGAAAAATCGAGAGAAATCTTGGGATGAGTTTGCAAAGGACCCAAGGAACGTATGGTTTGCTTTAAGCGCGGATGGCATTAATCCTTTCGGGGAGCAGAGCAGCAATCACAGCACCTGACCCGTGACTCTATGTATGTATAACCTTCCTCCTTGGATGTGCATGAAGCGGAAGTTCATTATGATGCCAGCTCTCATCCAAGGCCCTAAGCAACCCGACAACGACATTGATGTGTACCTAAGGCCATTAGTTGAGGAACTTTTACAGCTGTGGAATGGAAACGGTGTACGTACGTGGGATGAGCACAAAAAGGAGGAATTTGACCTGAAGGCGTTGCTGTTCGTGACAATCAACGATTGGCCCACTCTCGATAACCTTCGGGACAGACAAACAAGGGATACCACGCATGCACGCACCGTTTACTTGACACCGATAGTATATACCTGGGAAGCTGCAGGAAGAATGTGTACACAGGCCATCGTCGATTTCTTCCGACCAACCATCAATGTCGAAAGAAAGGCAAGCATTTCAAAGCGAGGCAGATCACCGGAAGAAGCCCGCCATGCGTCGGTGATCACGTACTTGCTATGGTCAATGATTTACACGTAATCTTTGGAAAGGGTCCGGCGGACTAGCTGTTCGAATGACGCCGAGAATCACGCACCCATGTGGAAGAAGAAATCTATATTTTGGGACCTACCCTCTTGGAAAGACCTAGAGGTCCGCTCTTCGATCGACGTGATGCACGTGACGAAGAACCTTTGCGTGAACCTGCTAGGCTTCTTGGGCGTGTATGGGAAGACAAAAGATACACACGAGGCACGAGAGGACCTGCAATGCTTGCACGAAAAAGAGGGCATGCCTCCGAAGCGGTATGAAGGTCCCGCCATTTCACGCTCTTACGAAAGAAGAGAAAGAAATATTCTTTCAATGCCTGCCGATATGAAGGTCCCGACTGGCTATTCGTCGAATATAAAGGGAATAATAAATATGTCGAGAAAAGTTCCAGAACCTAAAGTCTCATGACTGCCACGTGATTATGACGCAATCGCTTCCGGTTGCATTGAGAGGGCTTCTACCGGAAAAGCGTCCGATTAGCCATTGTGAAGCTATGTGCATTCCTCAATGCAATATCTCGTAAGGTGATCGATCCAGAAATCGTAGCAACGCTTAAGGAGTGATGTGGCGCAATGTCTTGTCGATTTCGAGCTGGTGTTCCCACCATCCTTCTTCAATATCATGACGCATCGTCCTAGTTCATCTAGTCGGCGAGATTGTCATTACGGGGCCGTATTTCTACACAATATGTACCCCTTTGAGAGGTTCATGGGAGTCCTAAAGAAATATGTTAAGTAACCGTGCTAGGCCGGAAGGAAGCATCTCCATGGGCCATCAAGCGAGAGGATGTCATCGGGTTTTGTGTTGACTTCATTCCTGGCCTTAATAAGATAGGTCTCCCTAAATCGCGGTATGAGGGGAGACTGGAAAAACGCGCTTGGAAGAGACTCAATAATATGCAGGGACGGATATTCTTGGTCTCAAGCACACTACACGATTCTCTGAGAACTCTACCTTGGTGACCCGGTATGTCGATGAACACAAGAACGATCTGCGCTCCAAACACCGGAGGCGGTCGACGGCCTGGATTACATGTGAACACATCAGACTTTCAGCGGTTGGTTGGAAACACGTCTCGGAGGTGACAGACTGTTTGTGATGAGTTGTACTTGTTGTCCAGGGGACCATCTTCGATTGTAATGATTTGGAAAGGATCTGAGATAAATGGGAATACATTTTACACGATTGACCAAGATGAAAAGAGCACCAACAAAAACAGCGGTGTCCGCTTTGATGCAACAACCGACAAGGGAAATGACACATATTATGGTTACATAGTAGACATATGGGAACTTGACTACGGAGTAGATTTTAAGGTCCCTTTGTTTAATTGCAAGTTGGTCAATCTGTCGAGAGGCGGAAGTGCAGGTAGACCCACAAGATGCGGAATGACAACAAGGATCTGAAAAATCTTGGGTACACCTGACGAACCGTTCGTCCTAGCCAATGATGTGGCACAGGTTATCTATGTGAAGGACATGTCTACCAGACCGAGGAAAAGAAAAGATAAGGAAGCGAATACATCATACAATGAGCCAAAGCGCCACATAGTTCTTTCGGAAAAAGGGACATCCACAGGAGTGGAGGGCAAGATGCAGACATGTCTCGAAGAGTATGAAAAGTTTCATGAAATTCCCCCTTCAAAGTCAAGGCTGACCCAAGCATCCTGATAAATGATGAAGATTATCCATGGTTACAGCGCAATAAGCAAAGCGACACAAGCGAAGAAAAAGTGAAGACTTTCTCCATAACTATTATGATGATACCATGCCAACTTTGTAACACACAGTATTATACCATTGTCCGTTTTGTTCATGAACATACTATGCCAACTTTGAGAACCTCGCCAACCGAAGGGCGCTCACACCGGTTTATAAGCCCGTCCCTCTACGCCTTGTTGAGCTCACAAACTTGTGATTCACACAAGTTTCAAAGAATTCAAATTTTATAAAACTAATGGCACAAACAGAAAGTTTATAATTGTTCTAAAACAAATGGCACTAACAGAAAGTTTATAATTTTGCTGACCTAAAAGCAAAAAGAATTAAAAAATAAAGCAAAAACCAAAAGAAAATAAATAATGCAGGAAACAAAACAAAAAAACTTGAAAAAATAATAATAATAGCAACAATAAGCATTTTGTTGTAAGTAGAAACAAAATAAAATAAATAAAGCAACAAAGAAAACAAAAAAGTGTTTTTGAATTTTAAAACTAATGGCACAAAGCAGAAAGTTTATATTTTTTCTCAAACGAAAAGCACTAACAGAAAGTTTATAATTTTGCTGACCTAAAAGCAAAAAGAATTAAAAAATAAAAGCAAAAACCAAAAGAAAATAAATAATGCAGAAAACAAAACAAAAAACTTGAAAAAATAAAAATAGCAACAATAAGTATTTTGTTGTAAGTAGAAACAAAATAAATTAAATAAAGCAACAAAGAAAACAAAAAGTGTTTTCAAATTTTAAAACTAATGGCACTAATAGAAAGTTTATATTTTTCTAAAACTAAAAGCAAAAAAGAAATAAAATATAAAGCAAAAAAACTACCACCTACTAGGCCCCCACAAATGAATACGACTAGAAACCCTACATGGGCCAGATTCAGGCCCGCAGAGGCCCAATAAGCCCTGAGCAGTAGCATGATTAGGCCCGAAAGCCTGCATTTGAGAGGAGCTCGAAGGGGACGCACACCAGTAGCTTATAAACCGTGCAGCGCCCTTCAACTAGCGAGGTGGGACTAAACATTTGGCGCTGGCAGCACAGGCCTTTGGTCCCGGTTGGTGGCACCAACCGAGACTAAAAGGTGGGTTTAGTCCCGGTTCGTGGCACGACCGGGACTAATGCCCCCTTTAGTCCCGGTTGGTGCCACCAACCGACCAAAGGTCGCTTCCCGCCCTTTGGGCTGCTGAAATTTGGGCTTTGGTCCCGGTTGGTGGCACCAACGGGACTAAATGGGGCATTAGTCCCGGGTCGTGCCTGACCGACTAATGCCCTGCTATATAAGAAAACACTTGGGATATTTCAGATTCATCGCCCATTTGCCCCCAACCTCCCCTTGCGCCGCCAGCTGCCCAGCCGCCCGCCCGTCGCTGTCATACCTTTGTCGTCATCATCGCCGTCGCGCCCTTATCGCCGCCCTTCGTCGTCGCCGCCGTCTGCCCCTACCGTCGTCGCTGCACCGCATCTGCCCCTTGTGCCGTCGCCCTGCCTCGTCGTCGCCGTCCCGCCCCGTCGTCGCGCCCTCACCGTCGCCGCCCACCGCCTCCGCGACCTCGCCGACCTCGCCGTCGCCGCCCTGCCTCCCGACCTCGCCGTCGCCTCCGCCTCCCGACCTCGCCGTCGCCTCCGCCTCCCCGCCGCCTCCCGTCGCGCGACACTGGCCGTCGCCTCCGCCCTGATGAGCCCAGCGCGCCTGCCCTGCCCCCCCGCCCGCCGCCATGATTTTTTTTTTTCATAAATGTTCATGATTTTTTCATAAATGTATATATATTGATGTATGGATATATGTATGATGCTTTTTTGCAGTGTTGATCTAATGTTTTTTTTGCATATATATGTGATTTTTGCAGTGTTGATCTAATGTTTTTTTTCTGCATATATATGTGATTTTTTCTGCATATATAGATATGATCATATATATGATGTATGCATGGATCGATGTGGATGGAATATGATGTTTTTTCGTTCATAGAATATGATGTTTTTTATTCATAGATTTTATTTTGTTCATTAGAGAGAGGCGGGGACGTCGAGGAAGTTGTACTGTTTAGAGTTAGGGTCGCCGAGGAAGAAGGAAAATAAGGAAAAAGAATAAAGAGGAAGAAGGAACAAGGAGAACCAGAGGAGAAAAAATAAGAAGAGGAAGTAGAAGAAAAAAGGAGAAGAAGAAGGAATAGAGGAGAAGAAGAAAAAAAATTCTATTTTTCTTCTTCTCCTCTTTTCCTTCTTCTTCTCCTCTCTTTTTTTCTTCTATTTTTTCTTCTTCTTTCTTCTTCTTCTCTTTTTTCTTCTTCTCATTTCTTCTTCTTCTTCTTCTTCTTCTTCTTCTTCTTCTTCTTTTTATAGGGAACGAGGGTGTCGAGGATCGCTGAGGGGTCGACGGTGGGAACTAGGCTAGAGGGTCGAGAGGGTCACTGAGAGGGTCGAGGGTCGTCGAGGTCGGTCGAGGGTCAATGTTTTGAGGGTCGAGGGTCGTCGAGGCCGGGTCGAGGTTTCGAGGCACAAGGGTTTGAGGGTTTGAGGGTTCTAGGGTCGAGGTTCGAGGGTTCTAGGGTTCGAGGGTTCTAGGGTCGAGGTTCGAGGGTTCTAGGATCCGAAGGAAGAAGGAAGAAGAAGAAGAAAGAATGAGAGGAAAAGAAGAAGAAGAGGAGAAGAAGAAAGGAATAGAGAAGAAGAAAAATAGAATTTTTTCTATTTTTTCTTCTTCTCCTCTATTCTTTTCTTCTTCTCCTCTTTTTTCTTCTTTTTCCTTCTTCTTCTTCCTTCTTCCTTCTTCCTCTTTTCTTCCTTTTCCGATGAGAAGTGCCGATAGTGTCAAAGTATTGAAGAAATCCATGGCTTCATCATTAGCGGAAGTAACCATGGCATGATGATGCGAAGTCCTCCAAAGTTGTTACGGAATGGAGTCCGGATAGGATAATTTGCCTTTTGCTGAACTTTGTACCAAAAGCGGGTATCCTATCTGAACTCCGCTCCAAAACAACTTTGGAGAGCTTGCACCATCATGCACCTGTTACTTTCGCCTAATGATGAAGACATGGTTTTGTTGAATCCTTTGACACTAGGCAACCTCCCGACCCTCGGCGATCTTCGACCCTTGACCCTCGACCACGGCGATCCACGACCCTCTACCATACTTGTGGGACATAGATGTACTGTTCAACGCCGACCCCCTCCGATAGCTTCAACACGTGGGGGGGTCGATACGCACCCCTCCTAGCTTGAAGCGTTCTCGAGGCCACCCCTAACCCTTGAAGCGTTGTCGAGGCCACCCCAAACCCTAGAGAAGCAGCGTCGAGGCCACTAATATGATTCCTTATTGTGATTAGCTAGCTAGTTCTACGTTGGCACTAATATATCCATATCTGTCATGTTTGAATAATAGTTGCCATGTTGTAAATATTTGTAGAAACTATGGACACCCCCCGAGACGAAGCACAAGAAGCATTGTTGAGGGACATAATCGCACACGGAAGTTATGCCGTCTCCTCGATGATGTTTCTCAACGTCGATCACGATGGTCTAGAAGGACAGGGTGAAGAAGCAGCTGGCTATGATTTACATGGCTCCGATGACCCAATGCCGGTGCAAGAAGTAGACCGTGAGGATGGCTCCGGTGATCACCAAACCGAGTCCGGCCAGGTATATATATTAGTTAAGCCTGTCTTGACTAGCTCTAAATCTTTGTTTTGGTATATATATATGTACACATATTAATTAACTCTCGTCTTTGTTCTTTTTTCTAGCCCTCCGGATCGAGCACAACTTCGGTAAAGAGGCGAGGCCCGAAGAAAAAGTTGAGCTCGGATGAAAAGTTTGAGATCATAGAAATCGCGCGACGGCCAACCGATTGAACACTACCGGACAAAGAAGGCATTTATTTCTCGGTCAAGGGGTTATGGTTAGGGACAAGATCCCGATCAGCATCCACCAATGGTATAAGCCTAAGAACGAAGACCCTGAGGTGTCTTATGTCAATGATATGCAGAAAAATGATCTTTGGACTGAGCTGAAGTCAAATTTTACCCTACCGCCAGAGGATGATCCGGAGAAGCCAGTAATAGAGCCATTAATCAAGTCTTTTGCTCTTAAGAAGATGGCAGAACTATTCAGGAATTGGAAGAAAGACCTCAATACGTATGTCGAAAAAATGAGACACCAGAATTCACGGGCAAATATGAGAAGATCGGAGATGATCGCCCGCATTTGTGGCCTACAAGACATCGGAAAAGAGTAAAAAGATGTCGGCGACAAACAAGAGAAATGCTGCGAAGAAGAAGCTTCATCATCGCCATGCAGGGGTCGTGGCTACCTCATAGCCCGGCCTAAGTGGTCCAAGGCTGAGAATGATCTGCTTGATAAAGGGATCGAACCCGAGACAATGAACTGGCGCACCGTTGCGGACTTGGTTCTTGAGGCGGCGGATCCTTGACCCTATAACGGGAAGTGCATTTGGGCCAGACGAACAATTGGACATACCAGTCAAGAGGCTTAAGCATTATATCGAAGCAGCGCAGCAAGGGAAGTTCGTTCCAGACAGGGAGAAGGACGAGCTCACAATGGCCCTCGGGAATCCTGAGCACCCTGGACGGACACGAGGCACGCCAGGCTCCCTTTCGTGGAAGGCTAGATTTCCGGACGATGGGGGTTACAAAACCCATGAGAGGAGGAAGAAACTGGAGCAGAGCCTAATGCAGGCGCTGCACGAAAGGGTAATGGGGCTAGAGGAACGAGAAGCAGCCGATCTCAACAAAGCGACCTGCGAAGCTTCCCGGTTACCCGCCATCTCGGCGGAGAAGCGGCGTGGCTTCCACCGAAGCTGCTTCAGCCAGAGCAGCATGCCTTGACGGCTCCTACCAGCTATCCCGTGGATGCTATCACGGATGCTGAAAGTTGCCACCTTATGGCGCAATGGAGCAATTTAAAGGTCAAGGCGGTTGTTGGCTCTGTTTATCCCACTAAACCCGACTCAACTTTTCACTGCCGGCCGATTCCATAAGGATATGCTAAGGTGATGGTCGATGAAATAACGGAGGGATTTGAGGAGCTCCGGCTTGACCACCCTACCGGTGAAGGGGAGTATCGGCTGGGTTCTGCTCTGAAGACTCCATGCCTATGGCGGAATGATCTCATCAACCTTCCGAACTGGACGCCTCCGCCTCCTCCTCCTCCTCCGGCAAGTCAGGGCACTCCGCCTCCTCCACCGCCTCCTCCTCCTCCTCCGGTGAGTCAGGGCACTCCGCCTCCTCCACCGCCTCCTCCTCCGACGAGTGACGATCAGGGCACTCGGCCGGCTCCTTCTCCGGCGCGTGGCGGCACTCCGTCTCCTTCTCCGCCTGCACCGGCGCGTCCGAGCAGCCAGCCTCCTCCTTCTCCGCCTCGTGAGCAAGGCGGAAGAGACCCGCCGCCCGCTCCGGCTGCTCCGTAGCGTCGTAGTCCTTCTCCTCCGCCTCGTAAGCAAGGAAAGAAGACATCCGCTCCGTCTGCTTTCTGCCGGCGTCTAGCAGTACAGCCAAAGGCGGGAGGAGATACTGATTCGGTCCTTCTCTGAAGACTCGGAGAAGTTACCGTATGAGAGGAGCGAGGAGGAAAACGCGAAGATCGCGCAGACCGAAGTGGATGACTGGTTTCAAGGGTTGAAAGCAAAGAGACATCCACCTCTGGAGGAGAAGGTAGATCCGGTCAAAGCGAAGCGCACTCTGGCTGCCGACAAAACCACCCAAGTCTCCGCCGAAAGGCAACTATGAGCGCATTATTGGAAAGGCATTTGCCGAGGCGGAGAGATCGGGAAGTACTGTCGGTGATCAAAGGATGAAAGAACGACGAGCTGGGAAACAAATTGCCCAGCTCGGCGAACAAGCGAAGGAATCGTGCCCCGCTCAAGGTGCTTGCTAGCGACATCGTCGATCCGAGGATGGTGCCCGGTTATGGCAATCCTGAAGATTACTTGCCCGACGATGTACAATTTGATTTCTTGGAGGTGCAGATACAAAGATACGAGTACGGGAAGCCTCTCGTCAAAGATGAAAGCTCTCTAACAACGATGATGCGAAGATTGCATGATTGGTACATGAAAACCTGCAAAGAGTCGAGGGGAGGAATACTTTGTATTTGAGAGTTAAAAAGGAGCATGACCTCCTTGGAATTGAACTGTTGCCTATTCCATTTGAGGAGTTCTATCAGTTTTTCAATTAATTGGCCCTCGATAAAGCAACGGTCACCTGCTACTGTCTGTAAGTAGTACTACTTCTGTCATTAAGTATCTCTATATAACTCATCTCTTTCATTGCATGTATTTATAAATATCCTCACTATATTATGCAGATTGAAGATCGCAGAAATGAAGAAAAAACAAGTGGGTGATATTGGGTTCATTAACACATATCTCATCGATGCAAATGAGGTTAAATATCGTGCCAAGGAAACCGAGGCCAACTTGCTACGATCGTTGGAAATAAATGAACACAAAAATACAATACTCTTTCCTTACAACTACACGTGAGTGTTACTGTCTTGTGGCATATTCGGTTTCCCTTATTTAGTCCAGGTTATAGAAATGTAATATTGATGAGTTATGCATGCGTGCGCAGGTACCACTATATTCTCCTAGAGATTAAGCTTGAGCAGGGAGTAGTAACTGTCTTAGACTCGAGACGAAAAGATCCTAAGGAGTATGCGGACATGACTGAAATGCTAGAGAAGTAAGTTAAATCGATCATTATCCACCATATCAGCAACTTTGTTCATTTCTGATATCAAGTAATTGTTTTCTTTGTATGGCAGGGCTTGGGGAAAATTCACCAAAAAAGCTCCGGGACTACCGAAGAAGCTGCAATTTAGACACCCGAAAGTAAGTACTATATAGTAGCATATTCAACGCGCATCTCCTAGTGATTCAAGCGCTAGTTTCATCAATACCATTTAGCATGTGCTTGGTAATTATCAGTTTGATTGACCTCTGTTTCTTGTAAAGTGGTTGTGGCAGGAACAAGGGAATGATTTCTGTGGATACTACAAATGCGAGTCCATCCGCCACACGACCTGTGAGAGGGGCTACTCCGACAAACAATTTGAAGTGCGTAAATAAAAATATTCACAATTTTATTTTATTACCATCATTTGTGTTGAGTCTCATTCATTCATATATATATATATATATATATATATATATATATATATATATATATATATATATATATATGTGTGTGTGTGTGTATTGACCCCTTTCTTAAAATTAGATGTTTTGGCGGGATGAACTCCTAGCACCAGATCGCATGCGAGCAATTCAAGAGGAATTGGCGGCATTCTTTCTTGACTATGTGATCGCTGAAGACGGGGAATACCATGTGGACCACGCGTCCGTATTGTAAAAGATAATTATTGTATATATTTAGCCGGTAGTGTCGGATAGATATACGAGAACTTGTTGTTCGACCAATCTCTCGGAGAAGGAGAGGTGGTCGATATCACTTCTCTCTGTATGCATATATATGTTCATGACGATCTTCTGTTTGCTTAATTACTAGCTAGCTAGCATGTCTAGTTAGTCCTCTCTATACGTATGTATAGTACGTAGCGTCGACCAAGCACGGACAAAAGAAAGGACACTTTTCTCTATTAATTAGCTAGCTATAGCACAATATATGAAACACCTAAATTAACCCCCAAAACCTCCCAACCCCCTCTTTTGAAAAAAACAAAACCAGAGCCAAAGAAATGCTTGTGGCGTGGATGCCTATTGGTCCCGGTTGGTGCCACCAACCGGGACCAAAGGCCCTCCCCGCTCGGCTCACGGACAGCCACGTGGAGGCCCATCTGTCCCGGTTCTGGATAGAACCGGGACTAAAGGGTGAGGGTATTAGTACCGACCCTTTAGTCCCGGTTCATGAACCGGGACTAAAGGCCCTTATGAACCGGGACTATAGGCCCTTTTTCTACTAGTGTTTCCACACAGTATCATCACAGATTATGGTACCAATTTGTCCAAAGGTGCCATGAAGGAGTTCTGCGAACGTGAGCACATCCGGCTTGACGTTTCCTCAGTAGCTCACCCACAGTCCAATGGTCAAGCGGAAAGAGCCAATCAAGAGATCTTGCGAGGCATCAAGCCCCGGCTTATGGTCCCTTTGCAGAGGACACCGGGTTGTTGGGTAGAAGAGCTACCATCTGTGTTATGGAGTATAAATACTACGCCTAACAGATCCACGGGATACACGCCGTTCTTTATGGTTTATGGAGCGGAGGCGGTTCTTCCCAGTGACATCCGTCATGACTCACCTCGTGTGGCAGCTTATGTTGAAGCGGACAACGAGACGGCACAACAGGACGCTTTGGATCGGTTGGATGAAGAGCGTGACATAGCAGCTGCCCGCTCGGCGATTTACCAACAGGATCTTCGTCGTTATCATAGTCGCCGGTCGTAACCAGAACTTTTCAAGAAGGAGATTTGGTGCTTGGCTCATCCAAGACCAGACCGATATGCACAAGCTATCCCCACCTTGGGAGGGACCTTTCGTGGTCAGCAAGAATCTGCACTGTGGTCGTACTATCGATCGATATTCGAGAGCATAAAGACTCACGACGTCGAGGAGGAGACCAACAGGCCATGGAACATAGCTCATCTTCGGCCTTATTATACCTGAGCCATCGGCTCTATTTATGTACATATTATGACAGTGTATATATTATGAATAAAGTAATAAACCGGAGCCTCAGCTAAAGCGGGGTATCTGTTCTGTTACATCATGCGTGGTTACATGGAGTTGTTATGTCTTAAAGCGGCCTCCGTTTTACCCCCTGAGTCTGCTTTTCAAAGCTTTGTGATATCACTTGGGGGCTTGGTCATATCCGAACAAATGCAACACCTTTTGATAGGCGAAAGCCACCAGGTCACTTGGGGACATGGTCAAGTCTGAACCAGTCACGCCTCTTGATCGGCCTAAGGCCATAGAGTCACTTGGGGGCTTGGTCGAACCCGAACCATTGCCACGCCACTTGATCGGCATAATGCCACGGTTTCAGTTGGGGACCTGGCTGACTTGAACCATGGCTACACCTTAAAGGGAGCTTGGTTGTGTCCGACCATGGTAACACCATCTGATCGGCTCAGTAAAGCCTTATTTTTTGCAAACGATTTATCATTGCCTTTGCTTCCATGTTTTTTTTCATAACTATTATTTGATTTTTGTTGCATTTCTTAAACCGACAACATTTTTAAACCGACATCAAAACTGTCAGTTGACGGAATTCGGTCAATTTTTTAATCCGGAGATAATTTCACCGGTTTGATGTTTTTTCTGTTAACATCCTATTATGGAGTAACAGGGGGCTTATCATGACCCGGCACGGTTTACGTGGTAAACCGGCATTATCAATAACTGGAGTTGTTTTCTCCTTTGACGGTAAGGGTTTATACGACCTCCGCTTCAAGATTGGCTAAGCCAACTTTATGCCCAGCAATGGCAAGTATTTGGTATCATAAATTTTGATTATATACCTTAATATTTCATCTCATATATATATGAACGTCACAAGACGGCTGGCGGCACAAACCGCCGTGGAGGTTTAAGATTTTGTGATTGCAGGCAATATAAGATTGAAAGTTTCGATCATTCAAGCAAGAGTATCGGCACCTATGCGAAGGCATATTCAAAGCAAGAGTGTTGGCTATCCTATTACAAGGCAACATGGTGCCCAAATAAGATCATTGTTTCTTGGCGGAATGTAATGAAGTAGTTCTTCAAACCGGCTTCCGGTTCATGCTTGCTCGCCGCCCCGGTTTGATGGTTGTGGGTCGTCCTGCGCCGCTTCAGCCTCTTCATCTCTACCCAGCTGCTGGAAGTTAACAGTGGTCCAGCCGATTCCCATTAAAGCTTGAAAGACAGCCTCCTCATGGATCAGGGAAGTTGGGTCAATATCAGGAGCGTAAGTATGCTTACGAATCGGAGGGATCAGGTTCTCCGCTTCAGGAATAGGGGCAGCTACTCGCTTGTTCTGATCGTCATACTGGGCTTGATAATGGGACAAGTTTGCCTCTTCAGCTAACTGGCAAGCCAGAGGGCGCACTGCCCGGTTTATCGCTCTCAAATCATCTTCGTTGAATTCTGAGCCGTCTTCATTCAGACTGGGATATCCTTGAGCTGATTCAACGGGATCTAAATCGCACCCATGCTTTGGCCCGGATTAAAGGCGTTGATGGCGCCGGTTCGAGCAGCAGATTTCTTCAGCTCTTCAATCCGGGCGGGAAGCATGGACAACCTCCTAAGAGTATCTTGAATCAAGGAAGGTGCTGGGTTGTTATGTGATGCAGTGGAGATGATCCGCTGCGCTCCAGTATACAGCTGCTCTATTAAGGTATAGGCAGCCTTTAATTTCTTCCGAACATCTGACCCCAAGTGACCAATGCGTGTGCCTATAGCATTGCAAGAGAAATCACAAACCGGACTTATCATAAGAAGGTCAAGATTATCATAGAAGCCAAAGGAAACTTACCGAAGATGGCAGCAGTCATTGAATGCACTTGCCGCTTCACGCTGGTCAGCTCATTTACCACCGGTTTAAGGGCAGCCTCAGCATTTTCAACCTTTTTGGTTAAAGCAGCCTTTTCAGTATCCCAACCGGCCCGCTCAGACTTGAACCACTCCTTGAGTTGCTCCATAGTAGTTAAAGCGGTTTTCAGTTCATCCTTGGCCTTGGAGGTTTCTTCATGTTGAGATTTCAGATTTTCTTGGAGGTCATGGATTTGTGAGGCTTGTTGACGTATCTCACTCTGCAACAAAAAGGGAGCATGTTACATATCGTCATTTCAAAGTCCCCGTGCATAACCAGTTATACACTTGGCACTTGGGGGCTAATGCATATTTGATCTTCATCTATCAATAAAATCACAAAGTCCCAAGCTCAATACAAGTATTCAACTTGGCACTTGGGGGCTAATGGCTATTTGCTCGAAACATGTTCTGATGCGGCGATATAAAATATAGTCCCGGTTTTAACTATGCTAAGTTGAACCGGCCCTTGGGGGCTACATTAGTATATTCTGAAGCATTGAGTTCATACTAAGTCCCGGTTTAACTATGCTAAGTTGAACCGGCCCTTGGGGACTAGGAGAGTTAACAAAAATTGAAATATTCAGGCGAGAAAAGAGCATGGAGGTTACCTCGAATTTCTCTTTCATCATCTTCACCAGGCCAGCTTCATAGTCACGGCTGGTATACAGCCGGTTCAAGTAGCCAGAATGAAGGTCTTGGGGGTTCAGAGCGGCATAAGTTGCCAGATCAACATCCCACTTGCCCTTGCTCATAGTGGAAAACTCTTCTTTGGCAGAATGTTTGGATAAAGCGACGGATTACCCGGTTACGTGGCCAAAACCAGTAATTCTGACGTCATCGTCCTTGGAGTCACCAGTTTGACGAGGGCCGTCGGTTTGTCGTGAGCGGATTGGGTGGTGGATTTTTCAATCTGGGTCGGGCTTCTGGGCTGGTCAGCAGGAAGGGCGGTATCAACATGCCTTTCTTCAGCAAAAAAATCGTCATCTTGCTGTGGAGTATCATTGGGCGTGTCTTCACAGATGGCCGCTTCAAGATTTAGGGCGCTGCCCGGTTCAGGGACAGTCTCTTTGTCGGCCGCTTTATCCAGACGAGCCTTTTTGCTCGGCCTAGGCTTGGCCCTGAAAAGGCACAACAACGGTTAAATACGGCATATACTACACAATGATGCAGTAGAAACAATATGAAAGGTATAACTTACCCAAGCACCGTTTTTAGCGGTGACAGCTGAGTGGTTGATGATTCGCCAGATGAGGAGTGGGAAGTGACCTGATAATCGGAATCAGACGGATTAAGGGGTTGACGAAACCAGCCTGCTTTAGGATAAGCACTGGCAAGCAAATTAGAGACCTCTGAGCAGCGTTTCGAACCGGATTTGTTGGTAAACCGGTGGAGGTAACTACACAGCCGTCTGTGCGAGTTGTCTGGCGAGCTTCATGTTGTTGAGTCTTCATAAGAAATTTGGGATCCAAGTAAGCAAGGGATGAGAAAATTTAATTTTCCGGTTTGCCCGACGGATTTTTAGTGAAGGCAAAGGATTTGAATCGAGAGGAGAATAGTTACCTCTACAACATCATCATTGCTGGTTTCAGCATCATCCTGACAAATATCATCATTAATTAGGCGTGTGAAAAGTAAGCCAAGCGAATCAAGTTCTACCTGAAGGTCCGGATTACCCACATCATCATCCACAGCCGGATCGGAAGATGCAGTGGTTTTCCTCTTATGAGCAGTCTTCTTGACAGCTTTGGTCTTTTCCGGATCAGTTTTTCCGGTTTGTCTGGCTTCTCTGGCTTCTCTTGTGGACGTTTCTTGCTCCAGAACGGATCATCACCCTGATTAAGTAGCAGTTTATGTTAAAAGTGATACCGTAGATGGCAGTAATATATTTAGTAAAAAATAGTCAGAAAGTCTTACAGATGGCGGTTTGTTGGTAGCACAGAAGGGGAGCAGACCGGTCCGGGCACAGAGGTTTTCCGGTTCGTTCAACATCTTCTTCACCGCTTTGGTGACCTCATCATCGGTAAGCTGAATATTAATATGTCGGAGGGGGTCGTCGACACTACCAGTATACTCGCACATTAGACCGGAGCGCTGGGAGAGGGGCAGTATGCTCCAAGATATCCAACAGCGCGCGAGATCAATTCCGGTTAAACCGTTAGCCATGAAGGCTCTGAGCTTGGAGAGTTGAGGAGCATATTTACTTCTCTCACTAGCAGTTAATCTTTGCGGAAAGGGATGTGTGTTCTTTGAGTCGCTCGACGAAAACCGGGCAAGGGATTCTCGTTGGCGGTGAAGTGTCTTTCTTGATAAAACCATGTTTGATTCCATTCCTTGGGGTGGCTGTGCGATTTGACATGAGGATAAGTGACCTCCTTTCTTTTTGGATCGCCACACCACCCAATTACATGTTGGTCCCGTCGGTGAATTACGTGCGGCGGTTTAGGTGGAAACAGTCTCTAAACAGTTCAACTGTAGGTTCTTTTTGAAAGTATGCCTCCACGAGCACTTGGAAGTGACAGATATTGGTATGTAATTGGGGCACAGTATCTTGTGGACGGAGTTGAAAATTGGCTAGCACATCTCGATAAAATTTTGAACCCAAGCGGATTGAAATCCGGGCTAGGTGATCTGCGAAAACTACAACCTCTCCTTCTTGAGGTGTGGGTGGACATTCTTTGCCGTGAACCCTCCAATGGATACTATTTTCTTGGCTAAAGCGCCCGGTCGGGACCAGGTTGTTTAATTGAGTTTGGTGACACGGGAAGGAGCCCAGTTGCACTCATACACTTGTTTGGCCATCTACAAAAAATATATAAATCCGGTTCAAGAAATGTGTTGGGACAAAGAGAGAACCGGTGTACAATGCTAAATCGGAGACAAATACGTCTAAAACGGAGTTCTATGAAGTGATAGTATCTGGTCAAGGAGTTCTGGCGGTTCAACAAGGGGACTAATGGTGTATACCGGTTTATCTAATTTTTTCTATGTTAAGTTAAACCGCCTGGTCTAAGGTCTAAATATTGAAGACAATTGAGGTTGCGAACGGCTAAGTGTGCAGAAACAGGTTTCGTAAGATTTCTCTACAATGAAGGATCTGAAGCTAGATCAGAAAAGAAGAAAAATATCCAAAAAGGAATACAGCAGAGCAGTATTGATGCAATGAGCAGAGATGATGTGCGAGATCTATGGACGTGAGCACGAGACTACAGGCGGATGCTAAAGGCTACCGCTAATCAGAGCAAGGTGTCACAGATCCATCCAGGAGTCTGGTATGAGCATGAGCAGTTCGTGGAGCACGACAAGAACAAGAAACCCTAGAATGGATCTAGGTCGAGGGGAACCGAGGACCTACCTGAGTTGAGGAGGTGCGGAAGAGTCTGCGTTTCTCTGGTGCGTTCAGGTTGATGCAGCAGCCCAAGACGGTGCAGAGGTCGACGGCGGCAGCGGAGCTCAGAGGCTGGCGACGCGAGGAAGACGAAGAGAAAGGACGGAGGGGAGAAAAGGAATGACCCTTCGGTCCTATTTATAAGGCAAGATACCTGTGTCAGCGCTGAATCAAGGAACCACAAACCTAGGAAGCGGAGCTGTCGCCTCGATTATTGCGGATCTATTAAACAAAGAAGATATTGTGAATGCTATCTTTATGGGGACGTCATGCCGGTTTACAGCAACCAGAGAAGGTGACATCATGGCAGTTCAACAATTTAAAGAAGGTATTGAAGATGAAGGTTTTTATCAAGGATTGACATGAACCTGTTCAAATCAATATGGGGCCTAATGTTGGGGATGTTACTACTGGGCGTAAATCGGCCTATCTGGGCCGGGTTAACTTCATCAGTAGTCCAACGGTGTAAAAGCCCAAGGGGCATAAAGGGCCCAAGGCCTGTAGTCGGTTTAGAACTTGTAGCCGTAAACCGGCCTGGTATGTAAACTTGTATTGTAAGTTAGGAATAGAGAGAGACCAACCCGGATACGAATATGAACCGGAGATTGGGACTCTCTGAACCGACGGGCGTCACCTGTGTATATAAGGGGACGACCCGGGGCGGTTCAAGGACAGACAACAACAACTCGAGGCCTAGGCGAAGCTTATTTGCTCCCTAGTCATCGAGACCACATCAATCCCATCACAAACTAGACGTAGGCTTTTACCTTCATCGAAGGGGCCGAACTAGTATAACTCTTGTGTCTTTGCGTCTGCTTTAACCCCTTCAAGTTAACCCGTAGCGATGGCTCCACGACTAAGTCCTTTCATGAGGACATCTGCCGTGACAAAACCACGACAGTTGGGGTTAGATTGGGTGAAGCTGGTTCTCTGTCCATCGGAGTAGGGGTACAATCTGCGAGAGTTTGGGTTATGTGTGGTAGGGCTGGTTCTTGTGCATGTACAACCGGGGTACTATCTCCACCAAGAGGTAGCACTGTTTTATTTGAAGACAGTTTTTTTAGTCCGCTAGATACTGGCATCACCCGCTCCAATTCAAATGGCTGATAAACAGGAAACATAGTTGAATATATAGACATTGTATGAGAGACAGATGCAATAGATAGTATGGAAAAAAAGAGGGCATGAAATAGTTGACATGTATATTGTTAAACTAAAACGGATAGCATGACATAATTTCACATATATGATGTCTATCTAAACTGGATAGCATAGCATAACATAATTCAAAGATATGATGAATAACTAAACATGTTCGCATGACATAATTCACCTACATGTTATCTAAGTAATCAGGATCGCATCATTTAATTCACATATGTGATTTATATGCTAAAGAGAGGGAATTCGATATGATGTCTGAACTAAGAACATGGTGTTGAATATTGTGTATATGATGTCTAAACTATGCAATGCAAGACACCGTATGCATGATATGAGCAGTATAACCGTGCCAAGTTAGAGCATACACCTCAGTGGGGGAATATGACTGGTCATCTGTCTCTGAATCCATCTCTGAGGAGCTATCGGGACCCAACAAGAGATCTACTTCGACAGGTAGCACTGTCTGCTCTGAAGGCCTTGTTTTCACTCCATATTTTTTCATCTCCCACCCAAATGGATGATTCATAGGAAGAGTAGTTTAATGTACAAACATTGTCGACAAATGGAAATGTAATGAAGAAAAGGATGGGCAAGATATCATTCAAATATATGATGCCTGGTTAAACAGGATGGCATTGCACATTTCACATATATTATGGCTGGCTAAAAGACATGAGACTGCATAATTCTCATATATGATATAGAAACTAAACAGGTGGCATTACAGAACATGTCTAAACTAAGCAGATGACATATATGATGTCAAAAGTAGGCACTGCAAGGCAACATATGCATGATATGACTAACATCATCATGCCAAGGTAGAGAAAACACCTTGGGGGGGGGGGGGGGGGGGTAAATAGGAGTGGTCAGTGGCGTCTGAATCCGCCTCAGAACAGATATCTTCCTCTGGATTACAGTCTGGAGAGGGGTGGGGAGGGTTTGCCATTTAACCCACCATGGAGCGATGTCTGCATGACATTGTATTGCCGCGCAAAACTCTTCTCTTTTCCTCTACATGTTCAGCATGAATGTGTACAATATCTGACATGCATATTAAAAAAATATTGTGAGATTATGTAAGGAGAGCATGCAGAAATTTAGAGTGATGGTAACAACCAATGGATCGATGTTTTTCCGTTGAACCAAAGTAGCCCTAATGGATCGACGTGAATGTATAGTAATAAGTGATGCAACAAGTGTACAACCTCTTTGCCGTAGCCGTGTCGACCTCAGCATCATTGGGTTGGTCGCTGAAGCAGTTGAGGCAGAGGTGGCCGTCGGAGGTGTGGAGGAAGATCTGAGGAATCTGTAGACGGCGTCCAGGGCACTGCTCTGTTGTGATGGATCGTTCTATCGTTGGAGCAGCTCCGGTAAGCCGTAAGACGTCAAGGCTGAAGCAGCACAAGACATAGATCATCAATCTCAAGTGGGATTGTAATAGCATCTCCAATAGATGATGTAAAGTAGATGCAAAATTAACATCACCAAAAACCACCTGATTACAACAGATGAGGTAAAAACTGTTGACTCTGAACTTAACTGTCAAAACTGAAATTTACTGTGGAATCTGAATGCTACTGTCGAAACTGAACGCAATGGTAGCAGAGAGGCACTTGACATGTAGTTTAGGCAGGGCCTGCAGTTCATCTTCAACCTGCACCCCCCCTGAGCCGCCAGCCACCACCGGTCGAACCGCCGGCCCCAGCGCCGCCTCGTCGCCCCGAAACAACTCGCCACCACTGCCCCGACCAGCCCTCTAGGCCCCCCGCCCCCACCCTGAACCCTAAGATAGATAGTGGGGTACCTCTCCGGCGAGCCCCCGTCCCTGCTGCGAGTGGTTCTTCCTTAAATCCCGCGAGCCCCGCCAACCCCTAAAAATCGATCGACCCAAAAGTCGATTCAACGATCAAGTGTGGCTTAATCAGAGCAGCAGCAAAGACGAGCAAGGGGAAGAGCAGCAGCAGAGCTGGGTGAGCGAAGCGATCGGCGAGAGCCGGAGCAAGAAAGACCAACATGAAGCGGCGAGAGCTGGAGTAGCAGCAGCAGATCCGGCTGGTATAGACGGCGCCGCCGAAGGGGCCTCGCACTGGGGGAGAGCCGCCGTGGAGATGTCGCCCGCGGCGCCGGCTTCAAGGTAGCCGCTCCATAGGGGTGCAGTATGGAGCACCGTCGGTGCCGGGAGGTTGAGTTAAGGAGAAGGTGCAATGCGATGAGTGTACAACCTCTTTGGTGGTGCCGAGTCGGCCTCGGCTTCGTCCGAGGAGTCGGTGAGGATGTTGCGGTTCCGGTGGAGCAGGTTAAGGCGGCGATGTGGGGATGGAGCAGCCGCGATAGACGAGGCGATCATCGGAGCAGCTCCTTGGAGGTGGAGGACGGGGCGGCTGAACCGGCGGGACGGCGAGATGGACGACGGATCCTCATCCGGGAGGTGGACGAGGGACGTCGAGCTGTTGCGGTGGACGACGTCGTCGGGGAAGAGGCTCCGGCTGGGCAGCGGTGACGTGGCGGACGGAGGAGGGTGGGGTTTCGCGTCTGGAGCGGAGAGGTTATGGCGGCTTGGGATTTCGAATGGCGAAAAGGGGGTGAAGCATGACTTAGGGACGCGCTTGTCCAAAATGTAGGGTGTGTTACAAAAGTACCCCCCACCGATTTGAACTAGCGGCCCTTTCGGCTCAGGGTTAGAAGGGGGATTTCGCATGTCGGGATTTGGCAGCTGGAGGGAGTTTTCCTGCGCGTTGTAATTTCGGGATAGTTAGGCGCGGGTTGTGAAGGCGCCAGTTTTGGGAGCACGATATCTGAATTTTTGGGATATAACAAGATGCGGGTTGAATTTTAGGGACAAGCCTAACGTGTAGTAATATTGTACTTGTACGTACCAAATCAATTCGCACTTCCCTCAACAAAAAAGAAAACGAAAAAAATAAAACTATTCACACCAGACAAAGAGAGAGTCCTGCCCCGTTTTACTATACAAATGCTATTCAAAGCTACTCCCTCCTTCCATCTATATAGGGCCTAATGCGTTTTTGCTAACTTTGACCAAATATTAGAGCAATGATATATGACATGCAACTTACACAAAGCACACCGTTAAATTAAATGCTCGTGAAAGGTTCTTTCAATGATATAATTTTCACATTGTGCATGTCATGTACTATTAATCTTGTCAATAGTCAAAGGCGGTCTTAAATATCTCATTACGCCCTATATAGATGGAAGGAGGGAGTATGAATCCATGTTATGTCCGATTAAATTTTTTCGCTTGCTGTATAATGCATGTAACCTACTCATACCAACATTTTAGTGCATTCCAAATGTCTATACTACCGATGCAATTCGAACTAAATTTGAATTCATTTCTCTATTTTAATAAGAATCGACAATCATGATTGTTGCCAACTTCAACCACCATAGTTTCCTTGCTATCCGCCAGATATAAATCGGACAGCCTATAATGCAGGATGGCAGGCACACCATCATCAACAACTCTGTTTTTTTATAAGAGTAGAGATAAAATATATTAAATGTAGTATAACATGTTTATAACCACACCATGTGTATCACCGTTATATATATTCACACATGCGTCGGTTTAAAACACTATGCTAAATTCTTCAAATATCCGAATTCACTTTTTATAATGAAGTATATATGATCTCTATTCGTATTTTACATGCACACAACCCTCTTATCTTTGTAGCTAGCGCTAACTTTCTCTTGTGCATGCACACGCCCTGCATCCCTCTCACCCTCCCTCAAGCATTCTCTAGCTCCATCAGCGAAATTCGTCTTTTCACTTTAGGTCGTTCACCCATGGTGTGTGTAGGCCCCCCAGCTCCTTCTTTACGGCACACATTGATCGATATGCCTCTCTAGCCAGGTGTGCCTAGCACAAACACAAGCTTCCCCTCTTCTCTTGTCACCGTCCATGCCTCACTCCCACCACTCTTTTCATCGTTCTCGTACTCGCACACTCCTCCCCCTCGATATAGTATGCCTCTCGTACCACCTCCTACATGCATCCCTCTCTCTCTATCCTTCTCCTCGTGCCTCATTTGCTTCTAACACACACATGCATGCATGTATACCGATCGATCTCCCAACATATACCTAGATCGACTTTAACTACCCCCCATTGATCGACGTACCTCACAAGTTATGTCTCTCCTTTCTCTAACAAAGGGCGATTGATCTTCCTATGTAGTTACGTCTGCTTACCACAGCCACATCATCCCCCCTCATCATTCGTGCATGCCTCCTGACCCGTCTCTCACACGCACGTGCACAGGCAACAAGCAGCCATCGCCTCTCTTATTGATATTGCGGGTGTGCCCTTCGTTTGTCTAGCAAGCCTATCACACCATTTGTTAGAAGCAACTCCACTACCACCCCCTCCAACACTCTAGCTCTGTCTCTCTCCCAACCTTATTCCTCTCCTGCACATATGCATGGATGCCGATCGATCTGCCTTAATGCATGAGGCAGATCGATCTCCTTAATACACGAGGTAGGCCTCTCTCCTCCTCCACACATATACCAGCCATTGTACCTCTATAGTTAATTGGGCCTCCCTCTTCCTCCACCAAACACCGATAGTCGAGCGCTGTAGGTAGGTATCCATGCCACAGAGACAAACTGCACATGTCCCCTCTCACATTCCAGTAGGCCAGCCACTCTATATCTTTGACGTGGGCACACACAAATTCGATGGCACTCTTTATCGATCGCGCGCGCACACACACACACACACACACACATCATCCCTCTCTTCGATTCTATGGACACCTCAAGCCTTCCGCCGGAGTTGATGGACTCGCTTATCTTCCAAGCCTTCCGCTGTTATTGTTATTAGATGGCCTTAAGCCATATTTATTGTAATAAGTTCTCTTTTGGAGACATTCGATGTAATAAGTGTGTGATTGCTACTCTGTTATAAATCCTTCAAGTACTGTGTGGTGTCAGCATTACTGATCCAGGGATGACACCTGAGCATAGAGATCCGACTGTTTGAGGTCTGGTCGCTACAAGATGGTATCAGAGCACACGCTGACTGTAGGACACGGCCAATAAGCTAAAGACCTAGATCACTACTCTTTCTCCTCATTTCTGACTCCTCATCTTTTCTATTCTTTTAGGATGGCGGATGCAAGGAACAAGTTCACACAACCGGATGAAGATACGCCCTTTGGATGTCACTTGAAGGAAGTCACTAGATACCTGAACATCGGAGTACCAAGCTTCACCGGGACCTACAACGCCACTTTACCCGAAGAGGAGCGCTGGATGATTCAAGTTCAAATTCCAGGAAGGACATTTGCACCAGTCACGGAGCCCATAGAGTTTTCCTTTGATGCACCAACTTGGAGTCTAGGAAAGAGCATGGCAGCCCACATCGCCATGGGACGTATTGGAGAAGTTTACCACAATGATCTCAAGAATACTATCTACCAGATTTGTGGGCACCGAGATGAGCAATGGGAGATGATCAGCACCAGGAGGGACAGATCAATCGCAGCTTATATCCAGGAGTTAAACCAGCACATCCGACGCTAGAAGAACCAGATGTGCGCAGGCATGGAGGATCTGCAGAAGGCTATGACCAAGATCAAGGAGCTAGAAGAAGAACTCAAGGCTACACGTGAAGACTACATGGAGGAGATCGTCGCTCTAGTGAGACAGAACGACGACCTTAAGGGGAAGATTGAAGTATTCATGGGAGGTTCATCACCCAAAAGAGAAGATGACGATTCCACTTGCCCGAATAACTATATCATCATCGAAGACACCGACTCGGATCCCGACGATAGTGATGATGACTATGTTGATGAAGCTGGAGCAGATATCATGGAGTCTTCATCGGAGCAGTTTTTCTAGTTGACCACCATAACAGTAGTAGATTTCCCCCATTAAAAATTAGTTTAGTCCAAGCACGTTTGTAGCGATAGTTAGACCGTTGTATGCCTTGTTTGAATTGATTGGAGTGATATTGTTTGCTTTTGTCTCAGGTGCATATGGGTAGTGTTTTCTCACTAGACCTCATTCTATTCTATTTTCTCTTCTTTTCTAAACCCTCAGATGCCTCAGGGACGCGACACGGATTTGTTTTCCCACCGGAGATCACTCAGTTGATTCAGCAGCAGAATGCCTTGATTCAAACATTGGTACAGAACCAAGGCAACAACAACAACAACAACAACAACAACAACAACAACAACAACAACAACCCACCACCATCACCCGTTGACCATTTGACTCGTTTCTTGAGGCTAAATCTGCCAGTGTTTTCTAGTAGCACCGAGCCGATTGTTGTAGATGACTGGCTCCGCAAGGTTGGAAGGGAGCTGACCACTGCAGGATGCACTGATGCGGAAAGAGTGCGCTTTGCCGCACATCAGCTTGATGGACCTGCAACATCATGGTTGGAAAATTATACAGCCACACACCCTATTGACACAGTCACGTGGGATCAGTTTCAGCAAGCTTTCCGTACTGCCCACGTTTCAGCAGGTGCTATGGCCATGAAGAAGCGTGAGTTTCGCAACTTATGCCAAGGAGGACGCACTGTAGGCCAGTATGTGGAGGATTTTAGTAAGTTAGCACGTTATGCCCCAGATGACGTTGCTACAGATGCAGCTAAGCAGGAGAAGTTCCTAGAAGGACTGAACGATGAGCTGAGCATGCAGTTGATGGTAGCCACTTTCAATAACTACCAGGAGTTGGTAGATCGTGCGCTTATGATTGAAGGGAAGCAACAGCAGATTGACAATCGCAAGAGGAAGTATGGACAGGGGAAGTACAATTACGGTGCTCGTGAAGCTCGCTTTACCCGGCCGGAGGACAATTTCAGCATACCCACGGAGGAGGTAGCTCGCACAATCATAATGGCACCAAGAATGGAAACGGGAATGGAGGAAGCAATGGACAAAACCGCACCAACCCGTCAACCCCAGCCAAGAGAGACCTGAGCCAAATCACTTGTTTTAAATGTCAGAAGACTGGGTATTATGCAAATGAATGTCCTGAAGCCCAAAATGGTAATGGAAATGGAAGCTCGGGGAAGAAGCCGAACCCTTTCAACAGGGGACAGGTGAACCACGTTACCGTGGAGGAGGTTGAAGCTCAGCCAGATGCAACATAGGTAAGTTTTTGGTTAAGACATTTACTGCAGTTGTTCTTTTTGATACTGGTGCATCGCATTCATACATATCAAGGGGATTTGTGGATAAGTATAAATTGCCAACCCAAGCCCTTAGGTCACCCATGCTAGTAACCTCACCCGAGCGAGAATATATGGCGAGTATATGGTGTGATCGACTACCATTAAGGATTGGAAACTACATATTCCCCTCGGACCTAATAGTTTTGGAATCTCAAGGATTGGATGTGATATTAGGCATGGATTGGTTATCAAAGTACGGGGGAACATTGATTGCGACAGTAAGTCGATTTTGCTTACCACCCCAGAAGGAAGGAGAATCAAGTATGTATCACGGCATGAGCCGAGGAGGGCACATGTAAATTCCTTATCAGGAGTTGTGCAGGAGGAAGTACCAGTGGTGAAGGATTACCCGGACGTGTTTCCAGAAGAGTTGCCAGGCATGCCACCGGACAGAGACATTGAGTTCCTGATTGAGATATTGCCAGGCACTGGTCCGATACCTAAGAGACCGTATAGGATGCCCGCACAAGATTTGGAAGAAATTAAGAAGCAGATTATGGAGTTACTGGACAAAGGTTTTATTCGCCCAAGTTCTTCGCCTTGGGGATCGCCAGTACTTCTAGTGGAGAAGAAGGATGGATCATTAAGAATGGTGGTTGATTACCGAGGATTGAATGAAGTGACCATTAAGAACAAGTACCCGTTGCCAATGATCAACGACTTGTTTGACCAATTACAAGGAGCTAAGGTATTTTCCAAGATCGATTTGCGATCGGGATACCATCAGTTGAAGATTCGAGAGCAAGATATACCTAAGACGGCTTTTACCACCAGGTACGGGCTGTATGAGTATAACGTTATGTCATTTGGTCTGACTAACGCACCAGCCTATTTTATGAACATGATGAACAAGGTGTTTATGGAGTTTTTGGATAAGTTCATCATGGTGTTCATTGATGATATTTTGGTCTACTCAAAGAATGAAGAAGAACATAAGGAGCATTTGCGTTTGGTACTCGAGAAGCTCAGGGAACATCAGTTATACGCCAAGTTCAGCAAATGTGAGTTTTGGTTGAAGGAAGTTGGATTTCTCGGACATGTTATATCAGGAGAAGGTATAGCAGTAGACCCCACTAAAGTTGCCACTCTGACAAACTGGGACGCACCAACGACAGTTGGAGAGAACCGGAGTTTTCTTGGACTAGCAGGATACTACCGGAGATTCATTGAGAATTTCTCGAAGATTGCGAAGCCTATGACGGAGTTGTTGAAAAAGGACACTAAGTTCAATTGGACTGAGGAACGTGAGGCTAGTTTCCAAGAGTTGAAGAAACGTTTGGTTATCTCACCAGTGTTAATTCTGCCAGATCAAAGCAAGGATTACGAGGTGTATTGCGACGCTTCACATCGAGGACTTGGGGCAGTGCTTATGTAGGAGGGAAGAGTTGTTTCGTATGCTTCACGACAGCTTAAGCCTCATGAGTTAAATTATGCTACTCATGATTTGGAGTTAGCAGCCGTAGTGCACGCACTTAAGACTTGAAGACATTTTCTTATTGGAAACCACTGTGAGGTGTACATGGATCACAAGAGTTTGAAGTACATCTTCACGCAAAAGGAGTTAAATCTCAGGCAGAGGAGATGGTTGGAGCTCATTAAGGATTACGATATGAGATTGCATTATCACCCCGGAAAGGCTAACGTAGTAGCAGATGTGTTGAGCCGTAAGAGTCATGTCAACACCCTAACGAATCGGAGGTTTACCAAAAGAATTAGCCGAGAAATTTCGAGAGCTATGTTTGGAAATAGTTACGAGATGATATGTAGAATCATTGGAAATACATTCTACTTTGATGGATAAGATTAGAGAAGCTCAGAAGACGGATAAGGAGATTGCCTCTATTAAGGAGAAAATGAGCAAGGGAAAGGCTAAGGGATTTCGTGAGGATGAGCACAATACCTTATGGTTTGAGGACCGTGTTTATGTGCCAAGTGATCCGGAGATCAGGAAGTTGATTTTGCAAGAGGCACATGATTCGCCGTATTCGATCCACCCAGGAAATACCAAGATGTATTTGGATTTGAAGGATACCTTCTGGTGGACCGGAATGAAGAAGGATATTGCTGAGTATGTAGCAGTTTGTGATGTATGTCAAAGAGTGAAGGCAGAACATCAGAAGCCAGCAGGATTGTTATAGCCATTGCCAATACCCGAATGGAAGTGGGAAAAATTAGGCATGGATTTCATCACGGGATTGCCCAGGACTCGTTCAGGCTATGACTCGAGTTGGGTTGTAGTCGATTGTTTGACGAAGGTAGCTCATTTCATTCCAGTGAAGACTACCTATAGCAGTGCCAAATTGGCTAAGATATACATGACCAGAATCGTATGTCTGCATGGAGTTCCGAGGAGTATCGTATCAGATAGAGGAACCCAATTCACCTCAAAGTTTTGGAATCAGTTGCACGAAACTTTGGGAACCAGACTAGAGTTTAGTACAACTTTTCATCCACAGACAGATGGACAAACCGAGAGAGTCAACCAGATTTTGGAGGACATGCTGAGAGCATGTGCATTGGATTATGGATCAAGTTGGGATGACAACTTGCCATATGCGGAGTTTTCTTATAACAACAGCTACCAAACCAGTTTGAAGATGGCCCCTTCAAGCCTTATGCGGAAAGAGGTGCGAGAACCCATTGTTGTGGGACGAAGTTGGAGACCGCCAGTTGTTCGGACCGGATTTGATTAAGGAGTCTGAACGGAAAGTGAAGTTGATTCACGATAGGATCAAGGTAGCCCAGTCTAGGCAGAAGAGCTATGCGGATTCAAAATGCAAGGAGACAATATACGAAGTCGAAGACAGAGTTTATCTTCGAGTATCTCCACTTCGAGGAGTTAAGCGTTTTGGAGTTAAAGGAAAGTTAGCGCCACGTTTTGTGGGACCGTACAAAGTTTTGGAGCGCATGGGAGAAGTTGCGTATAAGTTGGAATTGCCCGAGGGATTATCAGGTGTTCACGACGTGTTCCATGTTTCTCAGTTGCAGAAGTGCCACGCAGAGATGGCGGATATACCACTGAGAGATACTGTGCCGCTTGAAGCAATTCAGTTGGGTAATGATTTGACCTATGAGGAGAAACCAGTCAAAATTCTCGAATATGCCAGCCGAGTCACCCGCAGGAAGGTTATCAAGTTTTGCAAAGTTCAGTGGAGCCACCACACCGAGGATGAAGCCACCTGGGAGCGAGAGGAAGATCTGCTTAAGGCCCACCCTCACCTATTTTCTAGCCAACCCGAATCTCGAGGGCGAGATTCATCTTAAGGGGGGTAGGTTTGTAACATCCCAAATTTTCAATTTGGAATGTTATAAATAGATCATCACTTGCATGTCATATTTTGTTGCATTTTGGCTCGATCCTAGAAATTTCATGCAACTCAAGGACCCACGGAGAGAGTTTGAGATTTCGTTATTTTCATATTTGAGTTTTCTCAAATTTTGAAAATAGGATCATTTGATTTTATTTATTTTATCTTCATTTATTTCTACTATCAAAGTATGAGAGAGGGAATAAAATGAATTTCCCAAAATAGAGAAATAGTGAAGATTTAATAAAAAAATCAAATAAGATTTTTATTTGGAGTTTTTCGCCATTTTATTTGAATTTAGGAAAAATGTGCGTTTTTCAAAATTGCATTTAGGCCCCAAATAAATGTTCATCTTGTCCGGCTTGATTTTAGAAGTCGGGGAAAATTTATTTCGGGATTTTTGGAGTCCGTTTAGTATTTCTTTCGTTTGTTTTTCTGCGTGGAATTTATTTTAAAAAAACACGAACCGACCTTGGGCCGTAACCGGCCAGGACTCCGCCTGGACGGGGCTTTATAAGCCGCCGCCCGGGGTCCCGAGCCGCCCCAAACCCTAGCCGCCGCCGCCGACGCCGCCGCCCCTCTGCCGCCTTGGGACCCCGCCGCCCGCCACGCCCGGCCAGCCGCCTCATGGGACCTGCCGCCCGAGGTAGCCGCCGTCGCCGGCGTTTTTCCTCAGAAAACCACCCGGTTTTTTTATTAGCCGCGGTTTATTTTTTTAGTTTAGTTTTTTTAGATCGGTTTATTTTCCGGTTCGGTTAAATAGCGAGCGTTCGCTCGTTCGTTCGTTTTAACGAACGCGTTCATCGTTTAGATCCAGTTAACGAACGTTCGTTCATTAAGCTGTTCGTCGTTTTTCTTTTTCTCTGATTTATTCCGCGATTTTTCTGATCGCGATTTCTGATCCGATATTCGTTCTAGTATAACTTTTCGCTCGTTTAACGGAATCAGGCGATTCAAGCGCTTGGAGTTTCGTCTCGAAACCCTCTTTCCGAATAATCAACTCAAACAAGTTTTTGCTTCGGTAAAATTTGACTTAGGTCCAGATTAGTAAAACGAAGCCTGTTTCTTTCGCCGTTTGTTTTTCGTTGCTTCGTTTGAGTTGTTTCTTTTTGCAAACCGGAGTTCTTAAGTTGAACTTTCTGGTTAGATCTTTTATTTGAGTTTTACCTGTGCATTAGATGAGTACTTATTGTGTGTTTGTTTGTTGCGATAGAATACCCGGAGTGCGCCGCTTGCTACTTTGAATCTCTAGGTGTCACGGATCATCAGCAAGGCAAGTAACACTTTGATCATATGTCTTCTGATACCCAGTTTTTATGCATTAGATCAATCCTCAAACATTGCATGATTAGGATCTAATTAAACTGTCGGTTTTGGGAAGTAGTTGAGGTAGTACCTATTACCTGTTTTATTATCAAACCCCTGGGAGTTACTTCTACGTTTGCTTATGCCATGCTATGCCAGTAGACGTGGATTGGGTGAGTGAATCCATGACAGATGTGAGATTGTTAATTAATGGTTTATCTAAGGTGGCAACTTAAACACACATTTGGGTGGATTGAGGTACCTGGGTATTCCAGGATTTGCCTTTTTTTTGGACCGCCACCCAGGCTCAAAGGGATCATGAGATTATTCATGCTAGAAACTTCCGTGTGCAGCCACATGCTACTATGGGCTCTAGCATAGTTGACTAAGTCGTGCGAACTCTTACAGTGGTAGACTAGCTGATGTAGGGGATGTAGGTTGGTACGTTCTACCCGTTCGTAAGGTGCTAGCGCTTCTGAAATACTATGTCTCGGCCATCCGTTTCTCAAACACCATGTAGTGCGAGAATCCCAACGGAGGAGACCGGGTCTTGTGGGGAAAAGTGCACAAACCTCTGCAGAGTGTATCAAACTAATCATGGTTAGCCGTGTCCCCGGTTATGGACAACTTGAGTATCTAGTACCTGGATTTTCATGTGAATCTCATCATGTTACTCTAATTAAGATTATTGGGTTTTAATGATGATGTTTAATTGGGATTGAGAATGCTGTCAACCATTCTCAATGTTTAACAACCACCGTGATAGTTAAATAAAATGTATTCCTTTGCAGTAGGGAAAAATTGGCTTTACATAAAAGCTGTAACCATAGAGCTTTCCACCAGCCATATATGCATGTAGTATAGCATTACTCTTTCATATTACTCTCTATGTGTTACATTGCCAAAGATATTCCATGTCTTGACCCGTTTTTGGGCTGCAACGTTCATGTTGCAGACTTTTCAGACAACGAGTAAGGTGCTTTAGGTCGTGGTCCTATACTCAGTGATGCCGTTGGAGTTGATGGACTCGCTTATCTTCCAAGCCTTTCGCTGTTATCGTTATTAGATGGCCTTAAGCCATATTTTTTGTAGTAAGTTCTCTTTTGGAGATATTCGATGTAATAAGTGTGTGATTGCTACTCTGTTATAAATCCTTCAAGTACTGTATGGTGTCAGCATTACTGATCCAGGGATGACACCTGAGCATAGAGATCCGACTGTTTGAGGTCTGGTCGCTACATCCACTGCCGTAGCTCCATCTCCATGTCGATCTTTCTCTACTTCTACCGGCTTTTACTTGTGATGAGTTTATGTCTCATGAACTAGTGCTAGTACTATTATTCTAATCACACTTCTTCAATATCTTTGCCATCAGGGATGCTCAGGTCGATTTTTGTGGAACTGCACAAAAGCATCGAATGATCCGAGGGTGCCAGCTGTCTTTCCTTCGACATGTTCTACCTGGCCAGGAAATTAAATCATGTTTAGGGTTTATGGTTTAAGTCGTAGTGACCCCATCAGTAGTTTTTCTTTCGTACACGCTCTCACAACTTTTTTCTTTAGTTGTGAAGTAAATATTGGCTATGATCTGTGAATCATTGAGATGCATCAGCATGCGTGCTAGTTTTCCTTTGTATTTGATGGAATGATGTAACGGGGCAACCTTGGAATAGGAATGAAAATGGAGTGGAAAGTTTCCGTTTTTCCGGAGAAAAAATGGAAACGGAGAGAAACCAAACGTTTCGTTTCGTTGGATCGCTCGGCATGCCACTCACCGCAAACCGAGTATACGATAACTTTCCCGTCTGCTTGTCGATGGATCGCGCCATGGAGTACTAGCACTACTGGAAGAGATTGACGAGTTGGGGGAGGACAGCTAGCTGTAGCATGGACTCCCAAGAACTTTTTACATGCATGTTGTAGCCGACTATTGCGACCTTTGAAAACGCGGAGTAGCCGCGTGCACCCGGAAGCGGCGCGAGCGACGCTCTCTCGGCCGGCGCGCCACTTCAATGCCAGCGCCAGTGAGAGTTCGCGTCCACTCTGGCCGGGCATGAATGCGGCACTGACCGTTTCGGGCGGGAAGCACGCGCGGGCGATGAAGAGGGTTCGGGTTGGTCAGGACCGGCCGTGGCAGCGGTCCGGACGTGCGCAAACAAGAGATGTTGTACGTTAATATTGCTGCGTATATAATTAACAACGTAAATAATGTGCCAGTTGGACAAATATGATTGGAGATGGAGATGGAAATGGAATTTTACGTAAACACGAATATGCATGTCTATGTCTATGTGTGTGTGCGCGACAACTCTCGCGACCTGGAAGGGGGGCGTGTTTTTGATCGAGTTTTCTTTCTTGATACGTTAGAAAATCAGTTTGTCTAATTCACATCTAGATGTTATTTAAGGATATCACATCTAAGCTCCCACAAGTATATAATGTAGCAACAAGGAACAAAAAAAAGGAAAAAAATAGACCACAAACAGAGTGGACATCAATTTAGATGTGACATAACTATGTCACATCTAGATGTGTCCTAGACAGACCCTTAAAAAATTGTCCGCCAGTTTTCGTTTCTTTTTTCCGGGAACGCGCGTATTCTATTTAAAACCACTGCTATGGAGAGATTTTTTTACTCCATTATAGCCTCTTGTTTGATAGAGTTTCTCGTGTCTCGCTCTCTCACCCTCTCCATACCAAAACAAGATGACAGTGTCCACTCTATCTCTCTCCTCACGGGTGGCCACAGATCCGGCCGAATCCCGTCCGCTGCGGGAGGTGAGGAGGTGCAGCGTTGACGTTGTCGCCATCGGTGACGGAGGAAGCCGATGCGCACCATCCTCTCGGAGCCGGCGCTCGCGCGTACGAAGATCCTCTGCGCCCTTGTTCGCTACCGTCGTGTGGGCAGATCTTGCCCGCCCGCCTAAACGACATCTCGCCCACCTGAGGTATAACTTCTTGTATTGGTCCAGCTCCCCAGGTCGCTGCGTGCGGTTTTCTTCTATGCGACTACTCCCCAGCTCCCCATGCATAGTAGCTAGGGTTCGTCGGCTGGTCCAACATCACCTACTAGTACTATTATAGAGGAAATGCCACTCGAAATGTTGTCCTGATTTATGCCTCGGTGGAGGTATACATGTTGTTTCGACAAGAAGTACATGGTGGTTGTGCGGTCATTGTCCATATGGTGGTAGTACTATCACTGGTTAAATGAAGAAATGCTTTTTTTTCTCGGGTATCCTGGTTTAGTTCCCATCAAGATAATTATGATGCTTCTGTTCATTGGTGTACTTTTCATTAATTCTTATTGACAATTGAGATGTCATTGCTAACCCTTTTTTATATTTTTGGAAACAGCGATGCGTGTCTCCATACCGGGCATGTCTTCCTCAATTTTAGTGGAACTGCACAAAATTGGATGGCCATTGTTGTACCGCCTCAATGTCCTCGCCACGTGGTTCTTCCTTCCTCGAGCTTGATTACTGAGAAGAAACAGACCACGGTGAGGATTTGTCGAACTTCATAGGTGCCTCACCCAAACTTGATGCCAAATGGATGATGCATCACCATGATGACCTATCGATGCTCATGGTTGCGCCTCATGGTTGCGTCGGCTAGTGAAGCTGATCGATTTTCAATGAAAAACAAGCTGTCTTCCATCACTGCTCTTTGCTTGTTACGCACAAAGATGATATTCTTCGTCAGTTCACCTTGGTTGCGTTGGAGACGCAGGCGTCTATCACGTTGGTGCAATTTTATCACACAATAGGCTATGAACCAAATGTTTCCTCGAAGAAGGATCGACATTGGTACTAAGAGCATAAGTTTTGTATTGATTTCTAAGCCTTCTCACAACTTTGTCTGCAGCTCCCGTAATTTTATTTGTCCAGCTATTAACTTTGATTTAAAAAATGGTGTGGACTAAAAACCCGGATGGACGTAGTAGCCCTCCATTTTATTTACTCCGCATATTAGATTTGACTGAAGTCAAACTTTGTAATACTCTCAAACCTTTCCGATAATTGAGATTAAAATTCTTTATTTGTACACACTCTCACACGTTTCCGATAATTTGGCACATGTGTGGTTGTTCACTTAAGGGAGGGTAATGTACCACACCTGAAGGACAGAAAGTGCGACCAGGACGCGTCGGCATGGATCGTTAGTTCATCGGAAGTAGTACTAGTTTTCTTACTGTACATTAAATAAAGAGTTTCTTTCGTACTTACACAATTTAAATCAATTGTTACGGAGATAATAAGAAAACCACTCCACTATATATTAGTCGTATACACGAGAGTACTATATGGACGCAGCTTCATTGGCTTAGTGCACCTGCCTTTGGATTTATGACAGGTGGGCCCAAAATGTGGCTGGCTCACCTGTCATACAGCCAAAAGCAGGTGCAGTGAAGGCACCGGAGCTCAGTCCATACTACAGTAGTATATATATAAGCGGGAGCCTCAGCGCTTGTTCGCTAGGGTTTGCACTCTCCACACGCTCGCCGCACTACATATATGTTACACGCTGGAGGCTCAGCGTTCATTTGCTAGGGTTTGCTATATTCACAGTCTCTCACCCTCTCTTCACCAGATCTAAACAAGACTGCGTTGGCCTCTTGTCTCTCTCTCCCCCCTCACAACTGGTGAAGGAGACATCCCTATCCCGTCGCACCGGGAAGGGGAGGAGGTGCGGCGTTCACTCTATCGCCTTCGATGAAGGAGGCAATCCACTACCGGCTGCGCTGTTCTCTTTCACCCAGCGCCTGTGCGGGAGGGCCACCGACCCCTTCTTCCTCGCTGCCGTACGTAGTGTGGGAAGATCCGGCCTCCCGTCGCACGCCTTGCCACATCCCGACGACCCTAAGGTATAAGTTTGTTTGAAACCGTCGTTGCTCTAGCTGCATGTGGATCTTTTTCGATCTGTAGTCGAATCTAGGTCTTGGTTCAAAGAGGAAAGAAGGGTGCGGTGGGCTGGAGCAAGAATCTAGGATGTGGTTCAATGAGGAAAGGAGGGGCGAAAGTAGTATAGACTGGCTATCCAGCCGCTTTGTAGGTCGAGAAGGGAAAAAGGGGGTAACCCAGTACACACATCTGTAAGGAACCGATATCTTTGTTGAAAAGGGAAAGAAACTGGGGGGTCGGCTAGTTTGTGCACGACTAGATTTGCTGCCCTCACATAGGAAGAAGGTTCAAAGAGAACACATATGGGACCAGCGCATATATGCTGCTTGGCTACATACTCTGCATCACCCATTTATACGTGTGGACGCACATGGTGCTGGCATGTCCCATATAGCTATTTTGCTGTTGTTAATCTAAGAATGCTACCGGAAAATTGAAGCAATGCCACTGTTAAAAGTAAATTACATTTTTTAACGAATGTTGTTTCAAGAGAATGTCTCTGTTAATATGAATCAATGCAACCGTTTTAGAAATGCTACTGTCCTACTTCGTTTTCCATCCAAGATAAGTTAGATGCTTCTTTCTGTCACCGTTTGTTTCATCCTCCTTTATCGGCAAGTATTTGCTTCCTTTTTTGCCTCTGTTAAAACAGGGGTATCGATTCAACTTGTTGCTATTGCGACATTTTGCTTCGCTACTCGGAACACTTATGTTTTAAGAGTGTTTTGTGTAGTTCAACTAGAATGTCACACCGATGACTTTGCTTAATTTTGGTGGAACTCAACAAAAGGAGATCGAGATTTGTTTCCAGTCTTCGTGGCGAGTTGTTTCTAATCTTGTTCTCAACCACATGATGTGCAGTGTGCTTTGAGATGTTGTGCTACTTGTTTTGGTACTGTTTTAAATAAATCTTGAATTGAAGCTATTGTATTGCTGTCTTTTCCCATTAAGTAGTGAACAAAAATGGGACCAACCCAGACATGATGCTTGTTGCTTTGTTACAACAAATTTAGCACCACCCCCTTTATAAGCCAGTAATTGATGCCACTCTCAAAATTTAAACAGGAAAATCTATTCAACTTGTTGCTATTGCGACATTTTGCTTCACTACGCGAAACACTTTGCTCGATTTCAGTGCAACTGCACGAAACGAGATTGGATTTCCTATTCGTGTTGGCAGATTCGTATTTTATCCTGTCTGTCTCATGAAAGGTCAGTACAGGCCTTCATCCACATGATTGTGCAGTGTGCTTTGAGATGTTGTGCTACTTGTATTGGTACTGTTTTAAATAAATGTTGAATTGAAGCTATTTTATTGCTGTCTTTTCCCATTAAGTAGTGAACAAAAATGGGACCAACCCAGACATGATGCTTGTTGCTTTGTTACAACAAACTCTGCATCACCCCCTTTATAAGTAGATGGAAGCACATACTGTTGTTGCGCCCACTCTCCCTAGAACTATTTATGCTTTTCGTTAATCTAATGTCATTTGGTAAAATTAAGCAATGCCACTCTCGTAATTAATTAACTCATCGAATCTTAGTTCAAAACTGCAACACTTGTTAGGAATGGTACTATCCTGCTTTGTAGTTCTTTCTACATGTTTAACCAAGGTATTGTTAAGATAATGTCTATGTTAAAATGAATCAGTTGCATTGTTTAAGGAATGATACTTTTCTGCTTTGTCGTTCTTTATACATGTTGAAACAAGGCATTGTTAAGATAATGTCTCAGTCAATATGAATGAATCACACTGATGGAGAATTGCTACTCTCCTGCTTTGTTTCCCATTAAGATAAAGTAGATCAGTAGATGCTTTTCTTCTGGGAGTACAAGTCATCGACCGTTATTTCTCAGTAATTGTTTCCCTTATACCTATTGTTGCTTACAGGGATATCATGTTAAAGCTCGGTTTTATTCCGACTTTAATTTAGTTGAACTGCACAAAAGGAGACAATGTGTCCAAGGCAAACTGCTGCATTACTGGGTCCAGTTAATTCGCTCCACTTTGCGTAAAGAAGCGATCACTTTATGCGCTACATTACGTAGGAATGACCGAGAAGCTTTACAGAGTATTATTAGACACCGGTGACATGACTAGTCTGCAGAGACCATTGGCAATTTAACAACACGTGGAGTGCCACAGGCAAAAGTGCCCAAACAAGTACAAGAAGCTACGACGGGACTCCACGATCATAGGCATTACATATTTTGAATGGGAAAAGCTTGTCAAAGTTTAATGATTGATGTTAGCAAGAAGACGTTAGTTTAATATATTGGAATTGGAAAACCTTGTCAAAATTTGCTCATTGATGTTAGCCAGAAGACATGCATTTGATATTTTTGAGTGGGACGCCCTTGCTGTGAGCAGCATCGAGTGTTTTTTCCTATTCCTGTGTTCAGTTTAGAAGTAAATAGTTACTCTGCTGAGATATTCCTGTGTTAAGAGTTTGTTCTGAATATTGTCTATGCAATGCCAGGCCTTGTGTTTCATTGCAAAGTTGAGCTTGGAATGTTGCGGCATGCGGCATCACGAGCTGTTCACCGTGCCTCCTCAGAATAATGCTTCGTATTGTTCTGCATGTCAATCTAATGCCAGTGATTTGCTTGTTAAGAAGATCATCCTCTTCTGTTGTTTCCGTGCTTAAGAAGTTCATCGTCTGATGTTTCATTCATAGCCTATACGACAAGTAGGGTAGGTTAGACGTGAAACCATATGATCTTTTGACCAACTCATGATATTAGGCCGTGATTGGATTGTCGTTTCCCAACCAAAACCGCTTGTAAAACTGACGCTTGTAAATTAAAGCAGATGGTCTAGGGCGAAGGCGCTTGGTTGGTCGATTTCGACTAGTAAAATATCGGAAGTACTTCACACACGATAAAAACGCTGAACGACACTCGGATGATTGCTAATCCAGCCGTTAGCTACTGTTTCAGCCTTGGCCATGGATGGCATGATACGCATGTTGTGCATGTATCATCTGGTAATGTCGTCCATATAGCAGTGCTCGTAAAATATACACTGGTCTCTCAAATTATACGCGTAACCCGCCATTTTTTTACTTACAGACCTCGGGCCCTCGGTTTCATTACGCCTGTATTTTAGGGTTGTTTCCGATGACGAGTAAATTACACTTGTATGTTAATACAAGTTTGAAATAAACCAGAGCTCCCAAGCGCGGCCTTACCATTTCATGCCGTCTCAGTTTCTCGAAGGTGCTCATAGGTGTCTGATGATCCTGGCTTCCTGAATGAGCAGCGGGCGCTGTATCAGACCATCCGTAGGGCTCGCGAGGCCCTCTCTGTTGTCCTTCGAGTTGTTGCGCTGGCCGTGGCGCCGAGCATTGTTAACATCATCAACGAACATGAGGATTCAGGAGATGAATTTATTTTGACTAGATGACACTAGGGACCCACTAGGGCCATAGCCGTATGTACGCAAGTGCCTCCTTATTATGTACAACTATATATTTTTTGCTTTCTCCTGGTTTCCTGACATCACGGTCCCACACCATTGTCAACCTATGTAGTCAATAAAAACGAGAGAATTGCACAAGGTGCGGCCGATAGCTGGGACCAAGCAGCTCGAGCAGTATTTGTGTTTTTGAGGCGTGAGCACTGCAGAGTTTTTCTTGGCGATGTTTTCGTTGTTGTTCAGAGGAGAGCAGGGTATTAACTGGGCGGGCTGTGGCCCGTCTAGCCCAGGCCAGATATCCAGCCCAGATGCTAAATTTTTCAAGATGAAAATGGCTAGCCCAGCTATACATCTTTTTGAGGAATACCCAGGCAAGGTCAACTTGTTATTCTCCGCCCCGCTGGGCTGCAAATCTTACCTAGGAGGGATGCATTAGGCTTAACAGGAAAATGGGCTTTAAAAAATAATAAATGGTATGTAATTATAAAAACTGGGCAGTAACTATAAAAAAATGCACCAAACACGAAATTAGTTTATAAAATATTATTTATGGATTTTGAAACTCTTAAATTTTCATTGGTGCGCGCAGAATGTTTCGTTGGATTTTTACGTAATACAAATTTATATTTAATCTGACTAGAAATTTCGGGATAAAAATATTTCGGATCCCATCAAAATGTGGGAAATTTTATTGAATTCTGTCTTCAAAGGTTGGTTGAAATTATTAATCCTTGTCCTAGCTAGAAAATGGGCTGTACTTTTAACAAACTGTAAATGGGCTGTTGTAAATTCCATTAGAATTCAAAATGGGTTGTACATTCTTACAAAACGCAAATGGGCTATAGTTCTCTGCCACACACTTGTGGGCCTACTAAGTGACGTGTCCCCTAAAAAAATAATTTGACGTGTATGCAAGGCTTTGTCAACTTATTATAGTCAACACACGGTTCTAGCAGCAGTCGCCGTTGGATGTCTATCCAACGGATGTCGTGCTTCTTCTTCAATCTCGGATATTCTTAGCTTCGGCCGCCCAAAAATTGATTCCCCCCCTGACATCTGGGGTGCACCGTTTCGGAGGCTGACCTGTGGGCCTACTAAGTTGGAGCATACCAAGGGCTTTGTCAACTTAGTCAATATAAACGAGTCTAGCTTCAAAGGACTGCGTGACGATGTCCATCCAACGGCCGTAGTGCTTCTTCAACCTCTGGTCTTCTTGTTGCAGCCGCCAAAAGCTGCTCCAGTCGTGCCGCCTGCTCCTGCCTCCCGTGGCCGGCTGTGCTGCCGCGGAGGCCTCACCGCCCCTACTACTCCCACCGCTGGCCAGGCCATCCCTCCACTCACCCACACCCCCTATTATTCTGCAGCGACGGCAGCCTCACACCGCAGCCAAACCAGTGAACCCTCGTACTCCTCTCCGCGCGGGCTTCCACTGCTGGGCCTTCCCCGACTCCGCGTCGTCCCCTTCCTAGGCCTCGCCATCGTCCACCGCCCTGGTGCTCTCGGCGCGGCGTGGTCAACGACCGACTTCCATCGGAAGAGTATCAGACGTGGAGAGGCCGACACTGGTCCACAGCAGCCGCAAGGAAGTGCCTCCTTATTACGCGGACAATAATTATTCCTCCACCTGACAGCAGGGACCCACCGGACGGGCCACCTTATTTCGCGAAAAAAACGTTTCCCCCCTAACTGCTGGGACCCATCGGACGGGCCACCGTATTCCGTGAAAAAAATATCCCCCCCGCTGTCAGCTCGGACCCACCGGAAGTGCCTCCTTATTACGCACATAAAAATGAATACTCCCCCTGCTAGCTGGGACCCATCTTGGTGGGAGGCTGACTTGTGGGCCTACTAAGTTGACGGGGACGGATTGCTTTGTCAACTTAGTCAATATGAACGATTCTAGCTCCAGTGACCGTACGGTGTCCATCCAACGGCCGTAGTGCTTCTTCAACCTCTGGTCTTCTTGCTCCAGCCTCCCAAAGCAGCGCCGGTCGTGCCGCCTGCTCCTGCCTCTCGTGGTCGGTTGTGCTGCCGCGGAGGCCTCACTGCCCCCTACTATTCCCACCGCTGGCCAGGCCCTGCAGCGACGGCAGCCTCACACCGCATCCGAACGAGTGAACCCTCATACTCCTCTCCGCGTGGGCATCCACTGCCACGTCTTCACCGGCTCCGCGTCGTCCCCTTCCTAGGCCTCGCCGTCGTCCACCGCCCTGGTGCTCTCGGCGTGGCGTGGTCAACGTGGTCAAGGAACAACTGCGATCGGACGTGGACTGTACGTGGAGAGGCTGACAGCTGGGTCCACGGCCGCAGCAAGGAAGTGCCTCCTTATTACGCGGAAAATAATGATTCCTCCACCTGACAGCTGGGACCCACCGAACGGGCCACTGTATTTCGCGAAAAAAACATTTCCCCCTGACTGCTGGGACCCACCAGCTACATCTTCGCACGCAAGGAAGTGTGTCCGGGCAAAAAAAAACGATTCACCCCCCTGACTGCTGGGACCCACCAGCTACATCTTCGCAGGCAAGGAAGTGCCTGACAGTCGGGACCCACCTGGTCGATGCGTACGTAGCGTTGTCATTCTGGTCATGAACGTGTACATACATATATACTAGTGGATGTAGAGGGGCGCACGTGTCGTAGTAGAGGCGCGTACGTGTCGTAGTAGAGGCGCACACGTAGCATGTACACGTACGTACAGCGGGCAGGGTGCAAGAAAGAAAATACGGCCACGTATGTGTACATACGGGCGGGGTCTCGAACGCCTACTCGCGCGCACGTCTGGCGGGGCTCGTGTACATGGCTGGGTCGGAACGGAGAAACAACATCGTCGTCGTGTTCATGGGGAGGCAACGGAATGCGTCGTGTTCATGGTTAGGCAACGGAATGCGTCGTGTTCATCGGGAGGCAACGGAACGCGTGGGAGCCAACCGGCTGGGTTGGAACAGAATGCATGGTCGTGTTCATCGGGAGGGCTTGGACGGAACAGGCGATGGAAACGAGGCCTGGCGTACCGCACAATGGAGGAAACGGACCTCCTACGTTCGGAACGGGGTCCTGTTGATCGGGAGGGGTCTGGCATACCGCAAAACGGAGGAAACGGACCATCTACGGTCGAAACGGGGTCCTGTTGATCGGGAGGGGTGTGGTGTACCACAAAACGGACGAAACGGACCTCCTACGGTCGAAACAGGGGTCCTGTTGATCGGGAGGGTGTGGCGATCGCAAAACGGATTTAAACGGACTTGTGTTGGAGCGCTACGGTCGAAACGGGGGTCCTTTTCATCGGGAGGGGTGTGGCGTAGTGCAAAATGGGACTCCACGGGATACTGTTCATCTCCACCGTCGACCTCCTCCAGCCTCCACGGGCTCCTATTCATCCAGCCTCCACCGCCGCTTACTCCACCGCCATCGCTCAACCACCCCTCCACCGTCTCATCGCTCATCCAGCCCTCCACACCATGGGGTCCTGTTCAACCACCCTCCACGGGCACCCCTCCACCGCTTCATCGCTCATCCAGCCCTCCACCACACAACAGGTCCTGTTCATCCAGAGGCAACGCCATCGCCATCGCTCATCCACCCCCGCAACGCCACTGTTCATCCAATCGATCGGCTTCAGTTAGCAGCAGTAGCGAAGGAATCGCTCGATCGGGTTCAGTTAACAGCCATCGATCGATCGCTCGGGTTCAGTAACGCGTAGCCTGCAGTGCAATCGCTCGGGTTCAGTTAGAGCCCAACGCCTCACTCGGGTTCAGTTAGAGCCAACGCCTTGCACACACGCGCGTACGTGTACGAGAGAAACGCGCATCGCTCGCCCCCCGACCTCCGACCGTAACCGGGAACTCCCCGAAATTTTCCTCTCCCTCGCTTCTACCACGGTTTTTTCGTCATGGACGGCCCAAAGAATGTCATGCAGCTGCGTCTCCGGCCCGCCCAGGATGAAAAGCCCATTTTCTGTCATGATTTTTTGTTATAGAAGTAGGAGCCCACCACATCTATGATGATACCGGGTGTTTCACAATTATCGTCATAGAAGTATCATATTATGACAGAAAAAATTTTTGTTCGGCCCAAAATGTCACGGATGTGTCTTTTTTTGTAGTGGAGGGGAAGAACAGCAACAACGCTCGGCGAACATGGAGGCGCCCCAGTATGGAGTTGATACCAACTGGTGTCTTGATAGCGGCGCGACATATCACATTACAGGAGACCTAGAGAAGCTGACGGTTCGAGATCGCTACACAAGCTGACGGTTCGAGATTGCTACACTAGAAACGAGCAAATCCACATAGCTAGTGGATCAGGTATGACTATTGCCCATGTTGGTCAATCTCATATATATACCCCTAAACATGATCTTGTTCTTAAAAACATCCTTCATGTTCCCGAAGCTGATAAGAGTCTAACCTCTGCTAGTCGTCTTTCTGTTGACAATAACTCTTTCGTTGAAATTCATCCCTATTCTTTTTTGTTTAAGGATCGGGCAACGAAGAGAATCATTCTTCGCGACAATGGTAGGCGAGACCTATACCCCGTGAAACACATGGAACAAGACGCCAAGAATCATGTGGTCAGTGTCATTACTCCATCCTCAGATAGATGGCACCGGCATCTAGGGCATCCTTCATCTATTATTGTTAGCAAAATAATTAGCCGTAATAAGCTTCCATGTGTTAGTTTGTCCAATAATGAACTTGTTTGTGACGCTTGACAAAAGGGCAAGAGCGACCAGTTACCCTATCCGAAATCTATAAGTGAATCCAAGTTTCCTTTGGAACTTATCTTCTCTGACGTGTGGGGACCAGCTATTGGATCAGTGGGTCGAGAGAAATACTATGTAAGCTTCATAAATGATTTCAATAAGTTTACATGGATCTACCTAATCAAACATAAGTTAGAAGTTTTTCAAAAAGTTCATGACTTTCAAAACCTTGTTGAACAACAATTCAATCAAAAAGTTCTTGCTATCTAGACAGATTGGGGAGGAGAATATGAGAAGATTAATTCCTTTTTTACTAAAATAGGAATATCCCATCATGTTTCGTGTCCTCATGCACATCAACAGAATGGGTCAGCCGAACGCAAGCATCATCACATAGTCGAAGTAGGTCTTTCTCTTCTTGCTCAAGGTTGCATGCCCCTCAAATTGTGGGATGAGGCCTTTACTGCAGCAACCTACCTTATCAATAGATTGCCAAGCAAGGCTATCAAGTTTGAAACTCCTCTTGAAAAATTGTTCAATGACAAACCCAATTATTCGTCTCTAAGAATTTTTGGGTGTGCTTGCTAGCCCAACTTGCGCCCATATAATGCACACAAACTTCAGTTTTGTTCTAAATGTTGTGCATTTCTTGGATATAGTAATTTACATAAAGGCTTCAAGTGCCAAGATATTTCTACAGGGCGCGTTTACTGTTGGGAAACGTAGCATGCAATTTCAAAAAAATTCCTACGATCACGCAAGATCTATCTAGGAGGTGCATAGCAACGAGAGGGGGAGAGTGTGTCTACGTACCCTCGTAGACCGAAAGCAGAAGCGTTTTAACAACGTGGTTGATGTAGTCGAAATTCTTCTTGTTCCGACCGATAAAGTACCGAACGTACGGCACCTCCGAGTTCTGCACGCGTTCAAATCGATGACGTCCCTTGAACTCTTGATCCAGCAAAGTGTCGAGGGAGAGTTTCGTCAGCACGATGGCGTGGTGATGGTGATGGTGATGGTGACGTGATCCGCGCAGGGCTTTTCCTAAGCACTACGTGAATATGACCGGAGGCGTAATGTCGGGGGTTAGGTGCGACATATGCCAAAGGATGGCTTATCATGGTGGGAGCGAGTAGAACGTCGCCGGTGCCTGGAAGCGGGATGAGGCGTAGACACGAACGCCGGCGCACTTGATACTTCTCCGTCGTATCTACTTTTCCAGACACTTTTGCCCTTGTTTTGGACTCTAACTTGCATGATTTGAATGGAACAAACCTGGATTGACGCTGTTTTTAGCAGAATTGCCATGACGTTGTTTTATGTGCAGAAAACATAAGTTCTCGGAATGACCTGAAACTCCACGGAACATCTAGTTAAAAATAATAAAAAATCCTCGCCAAAGATGAAGACCAGGGGGCCCACACCCTGTCCACGATGGTGGGGGGCGCTACCTCGTGGGCCTGAGCTCCTCCGACGCCAACTCCGACTCTATATATTTGCTTTCGGGAGAAAAAATCAAGGAGAAGAAATCATTGCGTTTTACGATACGGAGCCGCCAAGCCCAAAACCTCTCGGGAGGGCTGATCCGAGTCCGCTCAGGCTCCGGAGAGGGGATTCGTTCTTTGTCGTCATCATCAACCATCCTCCATCACCAATTTCATGATGCTCACCGCCATGCGTGAGTAATTCCATCGTAGGCTTGCTGGACGGTGATGGGTTGGATGAGATCTATCATGTAATCGAGTTAGTTTTGTTAGGGTTTGATCGCTAGTATCCATTATGTTGCTATGACTTTGCTATGCTTAATGCTTGTCACTAGGGACCGAGTGCCATGATTTCAGATCTGAACCTATTATGTTTTCATGAATGTATGTGAGTTCTTGATCCTATCTTGCAAGTCTATAGTCACCTACTATGTGTTATGATCCGCAACCGAAGTGACAATAATCGGGACCACTCCCGGTGATGACCATAGTTTGAGGAGTTCATGTATTCACTATGTGCTAATGCTTTGTTCCAGTTCTCTATTAAAAGGAGGCCTTAATATCCCTTAGTTTCCATTAGGACCCCGCTGCCACGGGAGGGTAGGACAAAAGATGTCATGCAAGTTCTTTTCCATAAGCACGTATGACTATATTCGAAATACATGCCTACATTACATTGATGAATTGGAGCTAGTTCTGTGTCACCCTATGTTATGACCGTTACTTGATGAACCGCATCCGGCATAATTATCCATCACCAATCCAATGCCTACAAGTTTTCCATCTACTGGTTTACGCTTATTTACTTTCCTGTTGCTACTGTTACAATCACTACAAAATACCAAAAATATTACTTTTTCTTCCGTTGCCTTTTATTACCGTTACCACTACTATCATATTACTTTGCTACTAAATACCTTGCTGCAGATATTAAGTTATCTAGGTGTGGCTGAATTGATAACTCAGTTGCTAATATGGAAGGGTATTCTTTGGCTCCCCTTGTGTCGAATCAATAAATTTGGGTTGAATACTCTACCCTCGAAAGCAGTTGTGATCCCCTACACTTGTGGGTTATCAGCACTTTACCTAGGTTCGGGGCTCTCCTAGGAGATAACACCCCTAGTCCTGCTCTGCGGGGTCTTCGCATGATCACTAAGGCACTAGTGAGTACTATGGTGCTCCTCGAGCTGTATGCTAGAGGTAGAAGAAAGCAGGGTTTGCTCTCTCCTCTCTCTATGTATGAGTCTAGGTCTAACAGGTTGGGAACCCTTTGCATGGGTGCCCTGGGGGGTTTATATAGGCCTACCAACCAGGGGTACAATGGTAATCTCGCCTGGTGTAGGACCCGACTGTCAGTGTCTCTGGTCGCCGGCTTCTCCACCAGTTTCTGGGGCCCGCCGCTTGGTGGGCCCGCCAATCGGTCCCAGACGGAGTCGAGCCGCCTCCGCCCGCTTGCAGGTCCGGCAAGCTGCTTGTTACTGTAGCTGCAACGCTAATGACGCATGCTTGGTCGGGCGAGGCGTGGCTACAGTCCCGCTGCCTAGTGGGAGATCACTGTAGCCACACTGTGTGTCATCTAGTTAATGGCGCACGGACTCCAAGGGAAGAGTAGGCCATCTGCTAGAGGCCGGCCTCCCTCGAGTCTGACTGGCCAGGTTCTGCCTCCCTCTAGGCTCTCGCTACCTGGTAGGGCCCGCCGCCTGCTGGCCGTACCGACAGGCCATCGTGGGAAGAGGGTTCCACCTGACAGGGATGATGTCGAGGGTGGAGTAGCAATAGTGCCGCGCCGTGCGGAGATCTCCGCCTGTACGGGGCACTGTGGCCGCGCCTTGCCCTGGATATGGGGGTGATGGGCTGCACTATAGCCACATCATGTCTTATCTTCTTAATGGGGGCGCAGGCTTTGAAGGTGTTGTGGGCCGCCTGCTAGGAGCCGGCCTCTCTGGAGGCCGCCTGCTAGGAGTCGGCCTGTCTTGGGACCGTCTCCTAGAGCTTGGCCGTCTTCTGGCAGCCGGCCGCATTGAGCCAGCCGGCCCCCAGAAAGCGGCGCTTCATCCTTGATGCTTGAGGGGCGCAGCCGTCCCAATGTCTTGAAACTCTCAGGGACTCGGGTTAGGCTACCCGTGGCCCATTACTCCGACAGTAGTCCCCGAAGCTGGTGAGGCATCGCGGCTGATAAGTCGAGAGGCCTCAGCAGTTTCCTTCTCCAAGTGCTCTTGCTGAGTGCTTCATCCGTCTCCTGGTGCGCCACATGTTGGGAGTCGGACGCGACCAGGCGGCTTCGTGTGATGATTTCAAAATTTCAAGGTGGGAACCAGGTGGCGTGCTTGCTAAGCCTCTAGGCCCGCCGACCCCTGTAAGCACGCCATGCAGCGCCAGCCAGCCGGGCCAGCCTGCCAACCCATGCGCATGACGGGACGCGACAGCAGGCTGGGCCCGCCACTACGGGGCCTCGGCGCGCGGGGGGATCCGCCGCGGCCGAGGCAAACGGTTGCGATTCCGCGCGGAGTTACTGCGCGCAGTAACTCACACAACAATCGCTGAGCCGTGGGGTCATGGGCGCAGTTAATCCCACAATCCCACGCCCCGCCCCCTCGGCTTCGTAGCCCAAGGGCTATAAGTAGGGGGAGGAGGGGGAGCGGCAGAGCATGCGCGCCCTCCTCTCCCTTCGCAATTTTCATCTTCTTCCTCCCCTTGCTGCTGCCGCACCTCCGTGCTCCGCCGAGGCGCCGCCGCAACATGCCCCCGTTAGGCTCTTTTGCCCCAAGCTACTCGCTCGATCTAGCTCGGTCTCCATGGCGCGCGAGAAGGGAGGAGACTGGGACGGCTCGGTGGTGATCGATGACCACCTCACCTTCCGCCGCGCCACACGTCGACTGCTCGGTGCGGGCTTTGTCAAGGTGTGTGTGCCGCCGGAGAAGGAAATCTCTCTGGTGCCGCAAGGAGGCGAGCAGGTCATCTTCCGCTCGCACTTCCTCCGCGGCTTCGGCCTGCCGGCGAGTGGATTCTTCCGCTCCTTCATGGAGTTCTACCACCTTCAGCTACATCACTTGACACCCAACACCGTGACGCTGGTGTCCGCCTTCGTCACGGTGCGTGAGGGCTATCTCGGCATCCTCCCCACCATCGAGTTGTGGGGAGCCTTCTTCTACACCAAACTGGGCACCTCCACCAGGGAGAAGGCGGCCCAGTGCGGTGCCTTCGTCGCGGTGCGCCGGCCTTCGGTGAAGAACGCCTTCCCCGCTGAGGGAGTCCTGGTTTAGGGGGTGTCCAGATAGCCGAACTATCACCTTTGGCCGGACTCCTGGACTATGAAGATACAAGATTGAAGACTTCGCCCCTGTGTCCTGGATGCGACTTTCCTTTGCGTGGAAGGCAAGCTTGGCGATACGGATATGTAGATCTCCTACCATTGTAATCGACTCTGTGTAACCCTAACCCTCTTCGGTGTCTATATAAACCGGAGGTTTTAGTCCGTGGGACGAACAACAATCATACCATAGGCTAGCTTCTAGGTTTAGCCTCTCGATCTCGTGGTAGATCTACTCTTGTACTACCCATATCATCAATATTAATCAAGCAGGAGTAGGGTTTTACCTCCATCGAGAGGGCCCGAACCTGGGTGAAAACATCGTGTCCCTTGTCTCCTGTTACCATCCGCCTAGACGCACAGTTCGGGACCCCCTACCCGAGATCCGCCGGTTTTGACACCGACATTGGTGCTTTCATTGAGAGTTCCTCGGTGCTATCGCCGTCAGGAAGGATGCCTCATCCCGTCTTTAAAGACGGCACCATTGCTAAAGGAGCTTTGGCCACCGGCCAAACTCTCCGGCTACGCGGTTTTCTTATGACCGCCTGTTCGGCCGCTGCGTCAACGGTGACTTCTCGGGTCATCGAAAGCAATCTTCACATCAACTCGGAACTCGCCGAGCAGCTAGATCCATGGAGCTCTCCTCCGTAAATGAGCTCTTGGATCGCATCGCCGCCCTGGGAGTCGCTACAGACTACGATCAGATAGGGCCTAAAACCGATCTGAGAGAGATCAACTCTCCCCAGGTTACCCACCACGTTGCTGTGGTAGAGTAACAATACGGCGACCCTTCTTCTATCTTAAGGACTAGCTATGTCCGGATTCCCGACCCCTCCATGTCGGATTCCCGCGGAAGGGCGGACGTCACTCAAGTCCTGAACCTAAAGTCAGACAGCGGGCCTGATTCATTGGACAACATCGAAAAACCCAAGCTTCCGAGTTTGGAAACTTCTCGGCCCCTGAGTCTTAGATTAGACGGGGTTTCGAATTTAGTTCCACCTGCCCACCCAAACATCGGCGATCTATCTCGAATCCGGCAAGAGCCCGCCGAAACAGTACACCATTACTGGGCCAGATTCCTCCTGGCTATGGACAGGATAAAGGACTGCCGCGAGGAAGACGCAATTTCATTCTTCTGCAATAATTGCACGGACAAGGGAATCCTAAACGCCATAAGTCGTCGTGAAATTACACGCTTTGCTGACTTGGCATCCATAGTACGAAAGTACTGTGCGATGGAGAGTGCCTGGAAAACCGAAACCAAATTTTGGGATAATCCGGCCCCGAATACAACCCTAGTCCGAAATAAAAGGGTGCATCATTGCCAGGCACCTGGGTTAAATACCAAAATGCAAAAACCCCCCAAAGGGCACGGAACCGTACTGGAAGGATGGCTTGATGGACCCTGCAAAATTCATAGTACAGAGGGCGCCACTCCAACTCATAGCCTTAGAGCATGCTGGATACTACGGCAGGTGGCCAAAAGTGGCAAAGAGCTCCTAGCTCCAGAACACCAGCCCAGCAATACGAGTACGGTATTAACAGTCTTTGAGACTTTTGCATCAAATAATATGCGAAAACGAACACTCCGCAGCCTTGCCGAAGTCTACCAGGTAGCAACAATAAATCCATGGAGTGACACGGCTATTACCTTTAATGCCAGTGACAAACCTAAATTCCGAACAGCCCGAGCACCAGCCGCATTGGTCCTCAGTCCAATTGTGGACGGCTTTTGCCTTACTAAGGTACTCATGGACGGCGGCAGCGGATTGAACCTCATTTACGAGGAAACCCTCCGAAAATGGAAATAGATCGAGCCGCATTGAGCGAAGCAGCACAACCTTTAGAGGAATAATCCCGGTCGGGAAGCATGCTGTACAGGAAAAATCACACTGGATGTGGTGTTCGGCTCGCCGGATAATTACAGGTCCGAGGAGGTCACGTTCCAAGTGGCCCCGTTCAGCAGCGGATATCATGCTTTATTAGGGCGAGAGGCATTCACAATTTTTCAAGCTATACCCCATTACGGGTACATGAAGGTCAAAATGCCCGGACCCAACGGAATCATCACTCTCGCTAGTGACCCAGACATAGGACTCCGCGCCGAAAATAAGACAGCTGCACTGGCCCTTGCGGCACTATCCGAAGCCCTAGCGGCCGAGGAACTCACTGCACTGCGCTCCATGGTGAATAGGGACGATGTGATACTCGATAAGAGACCCAAGTTCACCTCTTTTAAACCAGCGGACGAAATAGTCAAATTCCAAGTCCATCCAACGGACCCTAGAAAAAAGGCCTCCATCGGGGCACAATTAAACCCTGATGTAGACGCCGCACTACGAGAATTCCTACGCGAAAATTGGGACATTTTGCACGGCACCCTTCGGACATGCCAGAATCCCACGCCGGCTGGCCGAGCACAGCCTAAATATCCTTAAAGCATTCAAGCCAGTCAAACAGGCTCTTCGGCGTTTTTCTGAACCCAAGAGACAGGCCATGGGAGAGGAGCTAGCCAAACTTTTGGAGGTCGGATTCATCAGAGATATTAAACATCCGGACTGGCTAGCAAACCTGGTAATGGTACCTAAGAAGGACAAATCCTGGCGCCTATGTGTCGATTTCAAGGACCTTAACAAGGCTTGCCCAAAGGATCCCTTCGCCCTCCCCCGCATCAATCAAATTATCGACGCTACCGCAGGACACGATTCATTGTGCTTCCTCGATGCATACTCCGGCTACCACCAAATTAAGATGGCAGAGCCAGACCAAGCCGCAACGACATTCATCACTCCATACGGCCCATTCTGCTTCAACAGAATGCCCTTCGGGCTAAAAAGCGGTAGCGCAACATATCGGCGCATGATTCGTATATGTCCGCAAACCAGATCGGCAAAACAGTGGAGGAATACGTGAGACGATGTCGTCAAATCCAAGCGCATCTAAACTCTAGTAGACGACTTGAGGCTCACATTTGATAATCTCCAAACATATGACATCAAGCTCAACCCCGAAAAATGCGTTTTCGGCATACCAGCCGGAAAGCTCTTGGGCTTCATTGTTTCCGGTAGAGGAATTGAAGCAAACCCAGCCAAGATCCGAGCTCTGTCACAATGGATATCCCAAAAGACCTCAAACAAATACAAAAATTGACTGGATGCGTGGCGGCTCTTAGCCGCTTTATCTCCCATTTAGGAGAAAAGGCATTACCCCTTTATCGCCTCCTCCGGCTCACCGAACACTTCGAGTGGACGGATACCGCCATGGCTGGACTCGAAGAAATCCAAGCCATATTGGCAACAAACCCGGTCCTGGCCGCGCCCAACATGGGCGAACCAATGCTATTATATATCGCGGCAACCCATCAAGTTGTAAGCGCGGTGCTCGTCGTCGAACGAGAAACGGACGGACACAAGTTCCCCCTTAAAAAACCAGTTTATTACGTGTCCACTGTCCTAACTCCATGCAAGTCCCGGTATCCGCATTAGCAAAAGATAGCGTACGAGGTGGTCATGGCATCCCGGAAGCTGCGACACTACTTTCAAGAGTGTTAGATAACAGTAGCCTCCGAAGTACCCATTAATGACATTATAAACAACCGCGACGCAACGAGCCGGATTGCCAAATGGGCCATCGAGCTCCTCCCATTCGACATAACCTATAAGCCACGGTGAGCTATTAAATCGCAAGTTTTGGCCGACTTCGTCGCCGAATGGACTGTAGCCGAACTCCCTAAAGAGTACGACGCATATTCCAATTGGATCATGCATTTCGACGGCTCCAAAATGCTGGCCGGCCTGGGGGCTGGCGTCGTTCTGACGTCCCCAACCGGAGATACAGTTCAATACGTACTCCAGATAATGTACACGGACTCCAACAACGCAGCCGAATACGAGGCCCTTCTACATGGCCTCCGGATGGCGGTCTCCATGGGCATTAAACGCCTAAAGGTGCGTGGGGATTCGAACCTCGCGATATCCCAAATAAATGGAGACTTCGATGCCAAGGATCCGATAATGGCAGCTTACCGCAACGCCGTCCTAAAAATGTCAGCTCGGTTCGAAGGGCTCGAATTTCACCATATCGCCCGGGATAATAACCAGGCGGCAGACGTATTAGCACGCATTGGCGCAAAGCGTGATGCAGTCCCTCCCAACATCTTCCTAGAGCGGCTGTTCAAGCCATCCGTACTATAGGAGGGGGAGTCTGGAAACAACAATCCGGACCAAACCGCACCGCCCGACACCGAACACTCTGACATAATCGGTCGGTCTGCCAACAAAATAACATCTTCAGCCCATGAAATAATGGCAGTCATTGCCCCGTGGACGAAACCATTCCTAGCCTACTTAACTAGGCAGGAACTTCCCGAGGACCAAAACGAGGCCCGCTGCATAGTACGGCGATCTAAAGCCTATAAGGTCCATGAGGGAGAGCTTTATAAGAAAAGCACAACCGGAGTCCTTCAAAGGTGTATCTCCGAAGAAGAAGGGCGAAATCTTCTGGCTGAAATTCATGCCGGACTCGGTGGGCACCACGCTGCAGCCCGGGCCCTCGTAGGCAAGGCTTTCCGTACAGGATTTTATTGGCCAACGGCCCGGGCAAATGCTCAGGACTTAGTCCAACGATGCGTTGGTTGCCAGCTCTTTGCTAATCAAAGCCACCTACCACCCACCGCCCTCAAAACTATACCCATCACCTGGCCATTTGCGGTCTGGGGGCTTGACATGGTTGGACCCCTTAAAGGAGGAACCCACAAGCAAAAATACCTATTGTTCATGGTGGATAAATTCACCAAATGGATAGAAGCCAAGCCTGTTAAGACGCCCGAATCCGGACCTGTGATGGACTTCATATCAGGGGTAGTACATCGTTATGGCGTCCCCCATAGCATCATCACTGATAATGGCACGAACTTCATGGCCGATGAGGTCAAACTCTGGTGCAAAAACATGGGCATCAAGCTCGACTATGCTTCAGTCTATCACCCTCAAACTAACGGTCAAGTCGAGCGAGCAAATGGTCTAATCATGAGCGGCATTAAACCCAGACTAGTGCGGTCCCTTAAGGAATCTAACACGCGCCTTTGGGTAGAGGAGCTCGACTCCGTACTCTGGGGCTGCGGACCACGCCGAACCGCACTACGGATTCACACCATTTTTATGGTATACGGCGCGATGGCAGTTTTGCCCCTCGACATAATTCATGACTCACCTCGAGTGCGCATGTACGAAGAAAGAGAAGCCGAGCTCGATCGGCAGGATAGTTTGACGCCTTGGAGGTGGAGCGGCGTGGCAAAAAGCTCGTTCCGCATTCTATCAACAAAGCAGGCTCAAGATATCAAAGCAGAGAAGTACGGGCCAAAGCTTACAATGTTGGCGAATTAGTTCTACGCCTGCCGGATAAGAAAAAGGACAAACTCAAGCCCAAACATCATCGACCAAGTCCTGACCGGCGGAGGGTATCATCTGCGAAACGCCTCGGATAACCGACTTGAGCCGAACCCATGGAACACAGCCCGTCTGCGAAGATTCTACGCCTAGCGTCGGATTCTGAGTTCGTCTCCTTCCTCCGTCTACATTTTATATTTTAGCTGTCTTTTGTTTCTCTCCTTCTCCCTCCTTTTTCTTGAAGCCTTTGGAGGCTCGTTTGCGCATTGTTCGCACACACTTGACGCGCTACCCGCGCTCATTATACCTGGGGGCTTCTTTACGTAAGCTTATTTTACGGGCTTTATACCCAACACATGTGTCACACTTCCGCATGTACCTTGTATTCACCATTATATGCATCTATATGACTTAAGTTTTGGCCAAGATGGGTTGCCTGGCTCCTGTGCTTACCCCTACGTTCCCGATTGTTCGGCTAGGTGGTAAAGGGAGCACATCTGCGATTATTATCGCTGGTCAGCCGGATGTGTACCTCAGACTGGGTGAAGCCGAAAGCTAGCGTTCTTAAGGGAATATTCGGTCGGTGAACTAAAAGATGATTTTTTACCTATTTATCTATCTGCCCCCAGATGCTTTTCTTCTTTTTTCGCAGTCCGGACATGCACTTTAGGGCATGCCTCCCAGGGAAAGGAACCCTTAACAGAACTATTCTCCCTGGAAGATGTTTCTTACTAACCATGTAATATAACATAACTAGTTGAGCACTTGTCTGATAAAGCACTAATGACCCCTACGCCTGGTCTCCATGCATGCCCCGGTTCTTACATAACCGCGAGGGTATTCAGACACACTCCAGACTATTGGGTCCCGAGGTCGAAGCGAAAACGTCCGCTATGACAAACGATCTACAATCCGGCTAGAAGGCATTTCACATGTCATATTAAATTACATAGTCAACTTGACTGATTGTATTCCTCCTCAATGCCATCTAATAGGCTGTCTAATTTACAATCTTGATGGGAATACTTTGCGGCCAATTCTACTTGGCCGTATACTAAGCTCACAGGGATCTCCTTCCCATCGGGCCCCACAGGTCCGACCTCGGCAATGTGGTTTGGGTCAGCCTTCGTGTACCGCGTCTTCACCATGGCCCAGGCCTCCCTGGCGCCTTGACGGCAGGCCGATATCTTCCATAATCGGAAGCGCTGCCGTGCTCCCTGAAGCTTCTCTGCAAGCTCTCCAAGGCCTTCGGGCAGGGAGATAGATGGCCATAAGGCCTGAGCGACGCCTTTCATCACCTGCCGAACTCGTTCGTGCAGCTGCAGTAGCTCGGGAAGAAGATCACCTGTAGAACCGGGCATTTCCTCTGCAGGACGACCCGTGAGCATACCTACATACACATTTCTGTTAGTCGACTTCCTCGCCGAACTCTTTTTCAAAGTTCGTTCGAGCACTCACTAAAAATGCCGCGACGAAGCCGCCGATTCTCCTTCACGGAGTCAGACAGCTGGGCACGAACATCCTTTAGTTACTCACCCAGCTGGGTGTTGGCGTCTTGAAGATTATTCTTCTCTTGCCTCACCCTTGTAAGCACATTCTCGCCGGCCTTTAACCGGCGCAGGAGCTATTGCTTGTCCGCATCTACCTAGGCGCCATCTGCAATATTATTGTCAGACTTATACACACGCCGCACTTCACAAGTTTCTTATCTTTTTGAAGTATATATTACCAGAGGGGGTCTTTACGGCTTCCCCTGTAGCGGCTAGTGCGGCCTCAAGTTGGGCCTTGCACTCTTCAAGCTCCTGGGACAGACGGGTATTCTTTTCTGTAAGATCCTGCATAACAAATGATCCTTAAATCAGTTATTCTAACTATTTTAAGTCTCGGGGGCTACTGGCACATATAACTGTCAAAATTTCCTCACCCGTATGTCTTTTACATACTGCTCCGTGGCTCTGGCTAGGCCATCTTGAGCGGCACGGAGGTGCGCATCTCCCGAACTAAAGGCATTCAATGCCTCTTGAGAGAAACATGCGTCACGAAGAGTTGTCCGGCGGCGCCTATGATTCATGGCGCTCTCCAACTCAGAGTTGGTGGCGGACAACCTGTCGGCATCCTCCGCTGGAGGAGCATCCGACGCATGCCTCGTGTTCGCCTCCGCTTCCGGACATGGCTTTGGAGCCTGGCCGGCGGAGGCTCGGTTGGCAACCTCTCCGGACTTAGTCCGGCGAGCGCTCTTTCTTCTAAAAAGATCACAAGCGTTAGTATGCCTTCCACGGTGGCACTTCATACCGTTGCGGCGGCGTTTCGATCCGGACCGCACTTCTTTTCAGCCTACTGGGCCGAGCTGCCCCTCGTTGGACAGCCGCCGCGGGCTCGGCTTCCCGCCTTAAAGGCACCCCCTGCGAAACACCTTTGGTATACGGTGATCAGAAATAAGCATGGATGGGTCATGGTATTGGGACTTCGGTCACAGTTACCTGGGAAGCTGGAAATATTCCAGGGTAGTCGGCCGTAATGGCGTCCAAAGCATCATCGATGCTAAGTTGGTGAAATACCCCATCAATCAGCTCCACCTTTATGTCCGGATCCTCTTGGGAGGCCGGATCGAGGGACCGTTCCGGATCCTCGGGTTGTGGAGGCGGGCTGTTTATATCTTCTACGGCCCGGCGCAGTTCCTGTGTCGAAATCACAAAGTGAGATATTTAACCATGGGAATATGGATCGGATAGGCAAAATGAAATGACCGCTTACCTAGCTCCGAGGATTGTTCATAGAAAATCCGTTCAATGGGCTGACACGGAGAAAATCCTCCTCTTCCCCTTTGTACAAAGCGGACAAGATCTTCACCAGATCGGCGACCGATCCCGACCCCTTACGGCCATGACGGGTGGCATCATCCTCCCCGTTAAAATCCCACATGGGGTGGCCCCTATACTGGAGCGGCTGCACCCCCCGCATAATGCATGTGGCCATGACTCCGATCATGGTCAGTCCGGAATGAGCCAGCAACCTTATTCAGCTCATCAGGTAAAGGACATCCCTGTCATTTTCCCTCTGGGGGCTCCGCGGGCGCCAGCTCAGGCATTTCTTCAAAGGAGCATTACTTAACTCCGGGAGGCCGATCCGAACAGGATCCGGCAGCGGGACATCTTCCATACAAAACCATTCTGAAGGCCAGTCTTCGGACGCCTTCTTTGGGGTTCCGGATAGATATCCGGTCCCTGTGATGCGCCATAGTTCGGCTCCGCCCACTTGATATATTGACCCCTCATGAGAATGGGGCACAAGGCAAAATAATCTCTTCCACAGCACGAAGTGGGCCTCAATGCCCAAAAACAGCTCGCAAAGGGCCACGAAGCCCGCAATATGCAAGATGGAGGCAGGCGTAAGGTTGTGTAGCGGGAGGCCGTAGAACTCCAGAAGCCCCCAGAGAAACGGATGAATCAGAAATCCGAGTCCTCTTATTAAATAAGAGATGAAGCATACCCGCTCTCCTTTGGAAGGATCGGGGACGCTCTCCGTCTGCTTTCCGCCCTTATAGGTGGCGAGTCCGGCTCGAACCGGAACCATGAAGGACGGGGGAAGAAATCCCTTGGTTTGGAGCGTCACTAGCTCGCTATGCGGGACTGAGCATCTCTCCCAATCTCGTGCCGAGGGCCGGGAGCACGAGAGGAGGAGCCGTGTCGATTGTCCATGATGGAATGGATTTTTTGTCGAGGCGCTTCGATGAATGCTCGCGGAGGGAGGATGGTGTGATTCGGATCTAGATCCTCGTCTCTTTTATAGGCGGCTCATTTGCGCAGCCAGGGGGCTAAATGTAAAAATACCCTGGCTTTTCGCATCCATTCAACACGTGGAAAATGGCCATTATTGGGCGTGGAAGCCGAGGAGCTCGATATTTACAAGAAGACGGACACTATTCAACACAGGATTGGGAGAAGACCCGCCTTGCAATGGCGAAGACAATCAACGTGCCGGACCTATCATCGTTGAAGCCTGGTTCGGGGGCTACTGAGGGAGTCCTGGATTAGGGGGTGTCCGGATAGCCGAACTATCACCTTTGGCCGGACTCCTGGACTATGAAGATACAAGATTGAAGACTTCGTCCCGTGTCCGGATGGGACTTTCCTTGGCGTGGAAGGCAAGCTTGTCGTTACGGATATGTAGATCTCCTACCATTGTAACCGACTACAGGTAACCCTAACCCTCTTCGGTGTCTATATAAACCGGAGGGTTTTAGTCCAGAGGACGAACAACAATCATACCATAGGCTAGCTTCTAGGGTTTAGCCTCTCCGATCTCGTGGTAGATCTACTCTTGTACTACCCATATCATCAATATTAATCAAGCGGGAGTAGGGTTTTACCTCCATCGAGAGGGCCCGAACCTGGGTAAAAACATCATGTCCCTTGTCTCCTGTTACCATCCGCCTAGACGCACAGTTCGGGACCCCCTACCCGAGATCCGCCGGTTTTGCCACCGACACCCACCATCAAGCTATCACAGTCGGTGAAACTGTGGCAGAAATCATATTTCTGCATGGAGAACGTCGACCCGGCCATCGATTTCATCAATCTGCCGCCCTACAAAGCCGGCCCACCAGCCGAGCCTCGGGCCAACTGGGGCTTCAAGACGAAGCCCGTGTCGGCCGACGCCACTGCCGCCATCAACCGACTCCAGGTGCTGACGGAGACGGAGGGCCTCAAGGCGTCCGACCTGCTAGTTGCCTTCGTCGAGCGCCGGGTTCTCCCGCTCCAGGGCCGGCCTCATCTGATCTGTCGGATGAGCGGGCTCCACGACCCGAGCCAGATGTGCACGAGGGACATGCCGACTGCCGAGGTTGCCCGGATGGTGAACGAGATCTCCGACCTCAAGCTGTAGGAGGGGTCTTGGCGGTTTAGCAAGCGGCCATACTCCCGCGTCAATCCGCCGCCTGCTGTAAGTTCTTCAACTCTTTCTTTTTAGTACCTGTCTCGGTCTTGTTCTTGGTCTTGAACAGTCAATCCTTTGGAAGCAGATCTATATGTCTCCGGCGACGGCCACCATCGTGGGGCCGGGTGGAAACTACCAGCCGGACCGGGAGGTGAGCGACGTGGACGACCCCGACTTGGGGGCGGCCGCCTTGGAGGACGACACCATAGGCGGCGGCGATGCAGCAGGCGGGTTCGAAGAAGGAGGCGGCATAGAGACCTGGCCCGACGATGATGATGAGGAGGACGAGCCGCGCCCTGCGCGAGGCGCCGGCAAGGCGGACATGGGCCCCTCTGCCGAGCCGACTGCTCGAGGCGGCACGTGTAAGCGTAAACAGGGCGTCTTCTTGTTTGGCAGCGCACCGAAGAAGACCAAGAACCCGACCGCTGCGACCAGGCGGAAGGAGGCCGCCGCGAAGGCGGCCAAGTTTCAGAAACTCCCGAAGGCGCCACCCATTGTGTCGGTGTAAGTATCTTTTTCTTGTACTTTCCTTTCTTGTTGGCTCCGTCTGAGCTTCCTTGCTATATTTTTCTTGACTTAGGGCCCCGCTCTCTCTTGAGAAGTCGGCCGCCGCCTCCGTAATTGGTTCGGTGGAAACCTCCACCACCACCCGGGGAATCGACCCTGTAGCCGACCTCCGAGAGGCGCAGGAACAAAACGCGCGTTAGGCGCGCGAGGAGCAGGAAGCCGCCCGCAAGGAGAAGGCAGAGGTCGCCGCGTTGAAGAAACTGGCAGAGGCTGAGGCCGATGCCGCGCTGAAGAAATGGCTTGAAGAAGTCGCGCGCTACCAGGAGTCGCTATTCGTCGTTCCCTTGAACTCCGCGCCGCCTCCACCAGAGTTCACAACATCGACTAGGGGAGCCGGCAACGAGCACCCGATCATGGAGAGGGATGGCCGCGATGTTGTTATGCCGGACGTGGCTGTGCCTCCGCCGCCACCTGGAAGAGCGCGAGACAAGCAGCTGGCCGCCCCGCCGGCGCCACCAGCCGGAAACGAGGTGGTGACGGGCCCAACTCCTGAGGCCCATACACCAACGCATCGTCGACTTGCGAAGGCGACTTCGGTGCCACGTCCGCTGGAAGCCAGCACCGCGTGTTCGTCAATCCCAGATGCCGAAGCGACCATCGCCGTGCCCACTGACTGGGTGCGTGGAGGCGGGACGGGAGCCTTAAACCAGGCGATTCTTGACGTCCAGGCCAAACTCCGAGCTGAGGCAGACGCTCTCAAGCATTGCAACAAAGCGTTCTTGGATTCGCGAGTGGCCATTCGGGTATGTTTCTTACTTCTTCATCTTTGATTCTTGTACTTCTCTGTAGGCGCGCCCAAGACCTCTCTCTTGTACCCCGAGTTTGGGGCGGGTCTTTGAGCAGCGGCTCGAACTTTAATTGACAAGCTCCGAGTGCTAACTTTATCTGCCATCTTCATCATAGGACTATCATAACCTCCACGCGATCACCTTCAACTCCAACGTCCGGGATCTGGACCGACGGACCACCAACTTGTCGGAAAGCTGGAGTAAGTCCTCACCTTATTTCTCTGCGGGGGCGCGCCAGCGCACCCGCGGGCTGTAGCCCCCGAGATTCGGGCCGACTGCTGAGCAGTCGGGCTGGATCTTCCGGCCACTACGCTTCTTCTTTATTGAGTGTTGATAACTTCTTCTCCGTGGGGGCGCGATAGCGCAACCGCGGGCTGTAGCCCCCGAGATTCGGGCCGACTGCTGAGCAGTCGGACCGGATCTCCCCGGCAACTGTACTTCTTCTTTGTTGATCGTTGATATCTTTCTCTTCTTCGACTCTTGCAGAGGCTAATGCCGCTCTGCAGCAGCAGCTGGGTGAAGCCAACACCGCGCTGCGTGCCAAGGAGGCAGAGTGCAACGAGCTGGCTCAGGAACGTGACCGACTGGTCACGCAACTGGAGGAGCAGGCGAATCTTCTCCAGACGGCCCAGAAGGAGGCCGAGGAGAAAGAGTCCAGTCTCCTTGCCGATTTGAGACCGAACGCTCCGCCTGTGCCGACAAGGAGACGCTGCTGACTGCCGGCTTCGGTAGCATTGAAGACATGATTGATGGTTAGCTTCTTCTTTTTCCTTTCTTTGAGCTGTCGGCCACTGACCAGGCTGGCTTCTAGCTTTTGACTTCTGCCTTACTTGCTTTCTGTCTGAGCAGACTTCTTCCCTGGCCACTCTAGCGCCGCCAACCAGGCTATTGAGGCTTATCATGAGGAAAGGAGGGCGGAAGGTGTGCAGATCGCTGCCGACGCCCCTCGGACCCTTAGCGAGTAGCTTCTCAGCATCCAGGCCCGCCTTCGGCCGGCTCATCGGATGCTGCATTGTCTTTAGTGTGTCGGGGCCCAGGAGATCTCCGCCCTTTGGCCAGACATGCCGGCTCCGTGGTAGCCGGCCGCCTTGAGGCTTGGAAGGGTTCCTCGGCCCGAGCTGGAGCGCACCGAGCCTTGGAGTTTGTCAAGGCGTGGTACCCTGGGCTCAATCTAGCCCAGTTGAACATGTTTCGACATGAGGCCCAAGAGGAGCTAGTGGCAGCGGAGCGTGATCTTGTCAGGCGGGCCGCGGCGGTCGCCGAGTATACCAACACCAGCATCTTCGTTCCTGAGCTGGCCGAGGACAGTGTGGAGGAGCCACCAGAGTGGCTCAGGCTGAACCCGAAGGACGAAGAAGACTTGGCCGAGATGATCTACTCCAGTGACGAGGGAGAAGACGAGGAGGATGAGGAAAGCAGAGAAGATGTGCTAGAGGTCGGAGCGGATGGCCAGCCTCAGCTTGACCGCGCCTCAAACAACGAGCCCCGCTCGAGTGCGCCGACTGCTGCTGGAGGCGACCAAGCGGCGACTGACCAGCCGTCCACTCCACCAACCGGCACCTCCGACTCCGCCAGCCAGCCGGACCCCTCTGCTGCTCCCTAGGCCGCTGACTTATCTTTATTTTCCTGCTTTATCAGTCTCGACAAACTTTGTTAAATTTGCACAATTCCTCCCGCGGGGTGTATTTCAAACTCTGTTGAATGCTGGCCAAGGGCCTTTTGCCATGTAAATATTCTTCCACACAAGTTGTGCTTTTGCCGAATTCTGACTTTCCTTTGCTTTCTGCTCCTTGGCTTTTTTCCTTTGGCGCCCTCCTTTGGCTGCCGTTTTGCCAGCCAAACAGCCGCTCCGCGGACTGCGGCTGGGTCAAGTATTTAGCTACTTTTGGGAGGGCAAGTACTTAGCCGACTAGACCATTTAGCAATTTAAGTAGAAGCCGTCCGGCTGGCTGCTCAGCAGCCGGTCGATGAGGCGAGAAGCCGGCTTGAACTATGTGCATGCTTTGGATCCTTAGCCATTTTTCATGCGGACACCCTTTCTGCCTTTAGCTCCTACCCACCGGACAGTCGCTCTACGAGCAGCGGCTTTGGCAGGAGAAGGTTGAGGTGCCAACACACTACTTGTCCGGCTGCAGGAAGCATCACATAGTACAAGGCGGCGAGCCCCCGGGCAGACTGGTCGAACCCGGTGCTAGCCAGAGTAATGAAATAACATACTCATAGGCATAATACTTATTATATAGATAAAAGAGGGTGGCCCCCGAGCTCTTCTCAGGGGACCCGGAGTCTTCATACTTAATACAAAAGGTAGCGTGGTACATACTGCATCAACTATAAAATCTTCGAAGGAGGTTTGCATTCCATGGCTGCTCCGCCTCCTTGCCGGAATCGTCTCTCTTTCATGCTCTAGGCTTGTGAGCATCAATCAGGTAGTAGGAGTCATTACCCAAAGCCTTGCTGATGATGAAGGGGCCTTCCCAAGGTGCCGAGAGCTTGTGCTGGCCGGCTATTCGCTGGATCAGCCGGAGCACAAGGTCTCCCTCTTGGAAGGATCTTGGCTTGACTTTTTGATTGTAGTATCGGCGTAGACTCTACTTGTAGATGGTGGACCGGCTGAGTGCCAATAGCCGGCCCTCCTCCAGCAGATCGACGCCGTCCTCTCGTTCTTCTTTTGCCTCCTCCTCGGTGTACATGGTGACTCGGGGGGAGTCGAATTCTATGTCTGTCAGGATGAAGGCTTTGGCACCATAGACGAGGAAGAAAGGCGTGAAGCCGGTTGACTTGTTTGGAGTTGTGCGCACGCTCTAGAGGACGGCCGGCAGCTCGTCGAGCCAACAGCCGACCGAACGCTCTAGAGGCTCGACCAGTCGGGGCTTGATGCCGGACAAAATGAGGCCGTTTGCTCGCTCCACCTGGCCGTTTGACTGCGGATGAGCAACGGACGCTAAGTCCAGTCGGATGCCCTGCGTCACGTAGAAACGAGCCAAGGCACCTTTGGCAAAGTTTGTGTCGTTGTCAGTGATGCGCTATGTGGTATGCCATACCGAGTGGTGATGTCTGTAATGAAAGTCACAGCGGTCGGACCATTCAACTTCTTGATTGGCTTTGCTTCTATGCACTTGGTGAATTTGTCCACGGCGACAAGCTGATGAGTCATGCCACCGCGTGCTGACTTGAATGGTCCCACCATGTCCAGTCCCCAGACGGCAAAGGGCCAAGCAATGGGGATGGTCTTGAGTGCAGAAGCCGGCAGATGTGGCTTGGAGCAGAACTTCTAGCACCCTTCGCATTTCTGGACCACGTCTTTGGCATCTTCTAGGGCAGTCGGCCAGAAAAAACCATGGCGGAAAGCTTTGGCAACAAGTTCTCTTGAAGCCACGTGGTGACCACACTCGCCTTGGTGGATATCTTTGAGGATTGCTTGGCCTTTCTCTGGCTCCACGCAGCGCTGGTGCACACCGGTGACGCTGTGATACGTCTCCAACGTATCTATAATTTTTGATTGCTCCATTCTATATTATCTACTGTTTTGGACCATATTGGCCTTTATTTTCCACTTTTATATTACTTTTGTGACTAACCTATTAACCAGAGGCCAGCCCAGAATTGCTGTTTTTGCCTATTTCAAAGTGTTTCGAAGAAACGGAATATCAAACGGAGTCCAAACGGAATGAAACCTTCGGGAACGTGATTTTCTCACCAAATATGATCCAGGAGACTTGGACCCCCTGTCAAGAAAGAAAGGAGGCGACCACGAGGGTGGAGGGCGCGCCCCCTGCCTCGTGGGCCCCCCTTTGCTCCACCGACGTACTCCTTCCTCCTATATATACCTACGTACCCCCAAACGATCAAATACGAAGCCAAAAACCTAATTCCACCGCCGCAACCTTCTGTATCCACGAGATCCCATCTTGGGGCCTGTTCTGGAGCTCTGTCGGAAGGGGAACCCACCATGGAGGGCTTCTACATCATCACCATAGCCCCTCCGATGAAGTGTGAGTAGTTTACTTCAGACCTTTGGGTCCATAGTTAGTAGCTAGATGGCTTCTTCTCTCTTTTTGGATCTCAATACAATGTTCTCCCCCTCTCTCGTGGAGATCTATTCGATGTAATCTTCTTTTTGCTGTGTGTTTTGTTGAGACTGATGAATTGTGGGTTTATGATCAGGTTTATCTATGAACAATATTTGAATCTTCTCTGAATTCTTTTATGTATGATTGGTTATCTTTGCAAGTCTCTTCGAATTATCAGTTTGGTTTGGCCTACTAGATTGGTTTTTCTTGCAATGGGAGAAGTGCTTAGCTTTGGGTTCAATCTTGCGGTGTCCTTTCCCAGTGACAGTAGGGGCAACAAGGCACACATTGTATTGTTGCCATCGAGGATAACAAGATGGGGTTTTTATCATTTTGCATGAATTTATCCCTCTACATCATGTCATCTTGCTAAGGCGTTAATCTGTTTTCTTGAACTTAATACTCTAGATGCATGCTAGATAGCGGTCGATGAATGGAGTAATAGTAGTAGATGCAGGCAGGAGTCGGTCTACTTGTCTCGGACGTGATGCCTATATACATGATCATACCAAGATATTCTCATAACTATGCTCAATTCTATCAATTGCTCAACAATAATTTGTTCACCCACCGTAGAATACGTATGCTCATGAGAGAAGCCACTACTGAAATCTATGGCCCCCATGTCTATTCTCATCATATCAACGTTCCATCACTTTATTATTGCTTTGCTTTTTTACTTTGCCTTTTATTTTACTTTGCATCTTTATACCAAAAATACCAAAAATATTATCTATCATCTCTATCAGATCTCACTCTCGTAAGTGACCGTGAAGGGATTGACAACCCCTAATCTTGTTGGTTGCGTGGAGCTATTTGTTTTGTGCAGGTACGAGGGACTCGCGCGTAGCCTCCTACTGGATTGATACCTTGGTTCTCAAAAACTGAGGGAAATACTTACTCTACTCTGCTGCATTACCCTTTCCTCTTCAAGGAAATCCAACGGAGTGCTCAAGAGGTAGCAGGAAGATTTCTGGCACCGTTGCCGGGGAAGCTTACGCAAAAGTCAATTCAAGATTTGGACTTCTAACAACGAGCCATTTCTGGCACCGTTTGTCTACGCAAAAGTCAACATACCAAGTACCCATCTCAATCCCTTATCTCTCGCATTACATTATTTGCCATTTGCCTCTCGTTTTCCTCTCCCCCACTTCACCCTTGCCGTTTTATTCGCCCTCTCTTTTCCGTTTTCCTTTTTCTCGCTTGCCTTTTGTTTGCTCGTGTGTTGGATTGCTTGTTTGTCGCGATGGCTCTTCCGAGATTTGGTGATCTTCACCTTAAAAGGTTAGAAGAGATAGAAAGTAACGTCAGGATTTTTATGGTTTTACAATTTGAGCATAATAATTTCTTCAGAAACGAGCTTAGAGAACAAAAAAGTTTTATGAGTTATATGAATAAAGAGCTTGATGATATGTCTAAAGAATTTGATGGTATAAGATCCCAAATTGCTCGTCTTGAGAAGTTGACTAATGAAATTTCGGATAAGCAGGCTACCTTAGTCAATAAGATGGCTGCTAAACCGAATTCCTATGAAAATCAAGATGAAGATCTAAAAGTTATTGATGTGTCCCCTATTAAATCTTTGTTTTGTAATATGAATCTTGATGAGACTAAGTATGATCCAGCTTTACCTAGAAGGCGTTCTAAAAATTCGGAGTTTTTAGATCTTGATGATGAAATTGATAAAAGTGGGATTGAAAAGAATAAAACCCTAGATGTTGCTAAACCCACTATTCTGGATTTCAAGTAATTTAATTATGGAAGTTGTTCTTTAATTGATTGTATTTCCTTGTTGCAATCCGTGCTAAACTCTGCTCATGCTTATAGTCAAAATAAAGCGTTTACTAAACATATCGTTGATGCCTTGATGCAATCTTATGAAGAAAAACTTGAGTTGGAAGTTTCTATCCATAGAAAACTTTATGATGTGTGGGAACCAACTATTAAAATAAAGATTAACGATCATGAATTTTATGCTTTATGTGATTTGGGTGCTAGTGTTTCCACTATTCCCAAAACTTTGTGTGATTTGCTAGATTTCCGCGATTTTGATGATTGCTCTCTAAACTTGCACCTTGCGGATTCCACTATTAAGAAACCTATGGGAAGAATTAATGATGTTCTTATTATTGCAAATAGGAATTATGTACCCGTAGGTTTTATCGTTCTTGATATAGATTGCAATCCTTCTTGCCCTATTATTCTTGGTAGACCTTTCCTTATAACGATTGGTGCAATTATTTATATGAAGGAAGGGCATATTAGATTCCAATTTCCATTAAAAAAGGGCATGGAACTACCATATGAATCTATTATGAGGGCCACTTATGGATTGCCTACCGAAGATGGCAATACCTAGATCTATCCTTGCTTTTATGCCTAGCTAGGGGCGTTAAACGATAGCGCTTGTTGGGAGGCAACCCAATTTTATTTTTAGTTTCTTTGCTTTTGTTTCTGTTTAGGAATAAATAATCCATCTAGCTTATGGTTAGATTTGTTTTTATGTTTTAATTAGTGTTTGTGCCAAGTTAAAACTATAGGATCTTCTTGGATGATAGTTATTTGATCTTGCTGTAATTTCCAGAAACTTTCTGTTCACGAAAACAATTATTAAAAATCACCAGAACGTGATAAATTGTGATTCCAATTGCTGCTGATCAATAAACAAATATCCGAGGTCGCCCTATTATGGCTGAATTTTTGGAGTCCCAGAAGTTTGCATTGGTTACAGAATACTACAGACTGTTCTGTTTTTGACAGATTCTGTTTTTCGTGTGTTGTTTGCTTATTTTGATGAATCTATGGCTAGTAAAATAGTTTATAAACCATATAGAAGTTGGAATACTGTAGGTTTAACACCTATATAAATAAAGATTGAGTTAATTACAGTACCTTAAAGTGGTCTTTTGTTTTTCTTTCGCTAACGGAGGTCATGAGATTTCTGTTGAGTTTTGTGTTGTGAAGTTTTCAAGTTTTGGGTGAATTTTTTTGATGGATTATGGAACAAGGAGTGGCAAGAGCCTAAGCTTGGGGATGCCCATGGAACCTCCAAGATAATCCAAGGACACCAAAAAGTCAAAGCTTGGGGATGTCCCGGAAAGCACCCCTCTCTCGTCTACTTCCATCGGTAACTTTACTTGGAGCTATATTTTTATTCACCACATGATATGTGTTTTGCTTGGAGCGTCTTGTATGATTTGAGTCTTTTCTTTTTAGTTTACCACAATCATCCTTGCTGTACACACCTTTTGAGAGAGCCATACATGAGTTGGAATTTGATAGAATACTCTTTGTGCATCACTTATATCTTTTGAGCTTTATAGTTTTGCTCTAGTGCTTCACTTATACCTTTTAGAGCACGGTGGTGGATTTGTTTTATAGAAACTTTTGATCTCTCATGCTTCACTTAGATTATTTTGAGAGTCATAAATAGCATGGTAATTTGCTTAAAAATCTTACTATGCTTGGTATTCAAGATTTGTAAAACTTACTTTTGAGTGCGTTGAATACTAAGAAAAGTTTGATGCTTGATAATTGTTTTGAGATATGGAGGTGATAATATCAAAGTCGTGCTAGTTGAGTAGTTGTGAATTTAAGAAATGCTTGTGTTGAAGTTTGCAAGTCCCGTAGCATGCACGTATGGTAAACGTTATGTAACAAATTTGAAACATGAGGTGTTATTTGATTGTCTTCCTTATGAGTGGCGGTCGCGGACGAGCGATGGTCTTTTCCTACCAATCTATCCCCCTAGGAGCATGCGCGTAGTACTTTTGGTTTTGATGGCTTGTAGATTTTTGCAATAAGTATATGAGTTCTTTATGACTAATGTTGAGTCCATGGATTATCGCACTCTCACCCTTCCATCATTGCTAGCCTCTTCGGTACCGTGCATTGCCCTTTCTCACATTGAGAGTTGGTGCAAACTTCACGGTGCATCCAAACCCCGTGATATGATACGCTCTTTCACACATAAACCTCCTTATATCTTCCTCAAAACATCCACCATACCTACCTATTATGGCATTTCCATAGCCATTCCGAGATATATTGCCATGCAACTTTCCACCATTCCGTTCATCATGACAGTTTCATCATTGTCATTTTGCTAGCATGTTCATTTAGTTGACATAGTATTCGTGGCAAAGCCACCGTTCATAATTCTTTCATACATGTCACTCTTGATTCATTGCATATCCCGGTACACCGCCGGAGGCATTCATATAGAGTCATACTATGTTCTAGTATCGAGTTGTAACCATTGAGTTGTAAATAAATAGAAGTGTGATGATCATCATTTAATAGAGCATTGTCCCAAAAAAAAGAGAAAGGCCAAAGAAAAAAAAAGGCCCAAAAAAATAAAAAAAATAAAAAGGGGCAATGTTACTATCTCTTTTTCGACACTTGTGCTTCAAAGTAGCACCATGTTCTTCATATAGCTAGTCTCATATATTGTGCTTCAAAGTAGCACCATGTTCTTCATATAGAGAGTCTCATATGTTGTCACTTTCATATACTAGTGGGAATTTTTCATTATAGAACTTGGCTTGTATATTCCAACGATGGGCCTCCTCAAGTGCCCTAGGTCTTCGTGAGCAAGAAATTTGGATGCACACCCACTTAGTTTCTTTTGTTGAGCTTTCATCCATTTATAGCTCTAGTGCATCCGTTGCATGGCAATCCCTACTCCTTGCATTAACATCAATCGATGGGAATCTCCATAGCCCATTGATTAGCCTCATTGATGTGAGATCTTCTCCTTTTTTGTCTTCTCAACATAACCCCCATCATCATATTCTATTCCACCCATAGTCCTATATCCATGGCTCACGCTCATGTATTGCGTGAAGGTTTATAAAGTTTGAGATTATTAAAGTATGAAACAATTGCTTGGCTTGTCATCGGGTTGTGCATGATGAGAGCATTCTTGTGTGACAAAAATGGAGCATGACTAAACTATATGATTTTGTAGGGATGAACTTTCTTTGGCCATGCTATTTTGAGAGGACATAATTGCTTAGTTAGTATGCTTGAAGTATTATTATTTTTATGTCAATATGAACTTTTGTCTTGAATCTTTCGGATATGAATATTCATGCCACAATTAAGAAGAATTACATTGAAATTATGCCAAGTAGCACTCCGCATAAAAAATTCTTTTTTATCATTTACCTACTCGAGGACGAGCAGGAATTAAGCTTGGGGATACCTGATACATCTCCAATGTATCTATAATTTTTGATTGCTCAATGCTATATTATCTACTGTATTGGACCATATTGGGCTTTATTTTCCACTTTTATATTACTTTTGAGACTAACCTATTAACCGGAGGCCCAACCCAGAATTGCTGTTTTTTTGCCTATTTTAGTGTTTCGAAGAAACGGAATATCAAACGGAGTCCAAACGGAATGAAACCTTCGAGAACGTGATTTTCTCACCGAATATGATCCTGGAGACTTGGACCCCCCGTCATGAAAGAAAGGAGGCGGCCACGAGGGTGGAGGGCGCGCCCCCCTAGGGCGCGCCCCTACCTCTTGGGCCCCCCTTTGCTCCACCGACGTACTCCTTCCTCCTATATATACCTACGTACCCCCAAACGATCAGATAGAGAGCCAAAAACCTAATTCCACTGCCGCAACCTTCAGATCCACGAGATCCCATCTTGGGGCCTGTTCCGGAGCTCCACCAGAAGGGGAATCCATCATGGAGGGCTTCTACATCATCACCATAGCCCCTCCGATGAAGTGTGAGTAGTTTACTTCAGACCTTCGGGTCCATAGTTAGTAGCTAGATGGCTTCTTCTCTTTTTTTGGATCTCAATACAATGTTCTCCCCCTCTCTCGTGGAGATCTATTCGATGTAATATTCTCTTTGCGATGTGTTTGTTGAGACCGATGAATTGTGGGTTTATGATCAAGTTTATCTATGAACAATATTTGAATCTTCTCTGAATTATTTTATGTATGATTGGTTATCTTTGCAAGTCTCTTGAATTATCAGTTTGGTTTGGCCTACTAGATTGGTTTTTCTTGCAATGGGAGAAGTGCTTAGCTTTGGGTTCAATCTTGCGGTGTCCTTTCCCAAAGTGATGAGGGGCAGCAAGGCACGTATTGTATTGTTGCCATCGAGGATAACAAGATGGGGTTTTTATCATATTGCATGAATTTATCCCTCTACATCATGTCATCTTGCTTACATGCGTTACTCGCTTTTCTTGAACTTAATACTCTAGATGCATCTTTGGATAGCGGTCGATGAGTGCAGTAATAGTAGTAGATGCAGGTGAGTCGATCTACTTGTCTCGGACGTGATGCCTATATACATGATCATACCTAGATATTCTCATAACTATGCTCAATTCTGTCAATTGCTCAACAGTAATTTGTTCACCCACCATAGAATACTTATGCTCTTGAGAGAAGCCACTAGTGAAATCTATGGCCCCCGGGTCTATTCCTCATCATATCAACCTTCCATCACTTTATTATTGATTTTCTTTTTTTACTTTGCCTTTTATTTTACTTTGCATCTTTATACCAAAAATACCAAAAATATTATCTATCATCTCTATCAGATCTCACTCTCGTAAGTGACCGTGAAGGGATTGACAACCCCTAATCGCGTTGGTTGCGTGGAGCTATTTGTTTTGTGTAGGTACGAGGGACTCGCGCGTAGCCTCTTACTGGATTGATACCTTGGTTCTCAAAAACTAAGGGAAATACTTACTCTACTCTGCTGCATCGCCCTTTCCTCTTCAAGGAAATCGAACGCAGTGCTCAAGAGGTAGCACGCTGCGCCTCACGAGTTCTTTGTTGATGATGGTGTAAGCTGCTTCCCGACGTTGCACTTGTCGGGCCGAGATATCATCAGTCGGCAGCTTCTTGTTCACCAGAAAATTGAGGATGGGATGCGCCCATGAAGGTGCGGCTACCTCTTCAACTGTTAGGACTGCTACTTGCATGAGGGCGGTTGGGCTGGGAGGTGGCGGGTTGGAGTCGGCTGCCGACTGTTGCGTTGATGAAGTCCCGGGCCGACTGCCACAGTCCCCGGGCCGGGTTCAGAAGTCCTCACTACAGGAAACAGGTATTTTGCCGTCTGTGGATCACAGACGGCAAAGACCTAAATCCAGACGGCAAAGATTTTGCCATCAGGAAGAAGACGGCAAACTCAGACGACAAAGATAAGTCGGCAAAGAATACTTTTCCGTCAGCTTTTCATCAGGAAGACGACAAAGACTTTGCCATCAGCTAAATATGCTTTGCCGCCAGCCTTATAAATAACATACGGCAAAGATTACTTTCTTTGCCGTCAGTCAAAACGTTTTATTTGCCGTCATCAAGACTAAGCTACAGACGGCAAAGAATGTTTTTTATTTTTTTTTTAAAATAAAATCATTAGAAGCGTTTGGAGGGCGGCCGCTGCTCCAACCTGCCTCGTGCGCATGCTTGCCGGAGCAGCAGCAACCAGCAGCCGCGGCCCTCTCCCTTCTCCATGGACAGGAACACACCCACGCCACGATGGACCCCCGAGGAGCTAAAGCCATCCGCCGTTGCGCCGGAGCTGGCCACCCTCGTCCGGGCACTGGAGATAGTCGTGGACCCTGGGTCCATTAGACACTACCAACTCTGACAGCGCCAAGCCCTGCCGCTGGCAGAGGAGAGCACCGGAGACTAGGAGCTCGAGTTGGAAAGAGGAAGGAAGACGAGGTGTACGCTGGCGGCGCCGGAAGCAGGGTGGAGGTCGACGGTGCGCACAGCCGCGAGGAGGGCGGGCGGAGGCCGGCGGCGTGTAGAGCTGGGCAGAGGCCGGCGGAGGCGCGTGGCCGGTCGGAGGCCAGCGGAGGCGGGTGGCCGGGTGGAGGCTGGTGCGCGCGGAGCAGCACGGAGCTAGGCAGAGGCCGGCGGAGGTGTGCGGCCGGTCGGAGGCCGAAGGCGGGCAGAGCGGCTCAGATGCGGGAGGAGATAGGCGGACGCCGGCGGAGGCGGGCGATGAGCGGAGGCCGGAGGCGCGCGGAGCGGTACGGATGCGGGAGGAGGCAGGCGGAGGCCGGCGGCGGTGGGGTCCGGCGAGGCAGCATGCCGGTGCTGGCGTGGTGCTGCGGTCGCAGGGAGAGTGGCCCGATGGGTGGTTCCTGTCGTAGATGAGAGCACATGCGTGGTGGGTGGGGTCGGGTGGAGGAAGAAAGAGTGGGTCGGGAGAGAGAGAACGTGGGGGCGTGGGACAGATCCGGGAGCATGGGGTGGGGATCCTGCCACCTCATCGATCCAGGAGATCGATCCGCGAGGTGTGTTTCTTCACTTTGCCGTCTCCATTTATTATTATAGACGACAAAGAGCATAATGTGTCATCTCTAATAAAAACACAGTTAGCAAAGATCTTTGCCGTCTGCGTTTTCAACTACAGACGGCAAAGTAAGCATTTTGCCGTCCGTAATAAAAAATGCAGACGGCAAAGATCTTTGCCGATTGTATTTATTTTTGCACATGGCAAAGTGATCTCTTTGCCGTCTGTCTTTTTTTCGCACACGGCAAAGTCTATTTTGCCGTCAGCTTTTCTTTACCGTCTACGGATGATGGCAAACCCATTCTTTGCACGCTGCCCGAAAAAAAGCTGGCAGCAAAGACGTCTCCTGACGGCAAATTAGCTGTTTCCCATAGTGCCTCGGGCCGGGTGCGACTGCTGCAGCCCCCGAGCTGCCTGCCGAAGTCCCCGAGCTGACTGCTGTAGTCCCGAAGTCGGACCCGACTGCTTCGGGAGCACCCGGCACGAAGATGGAATCTGATTCAGGTGACGGCTTAACAGACGGCTTGAGGAGGCGCTGTAGGGTGACGCCAGCTGTTATTGCTTGCCGGGTGGAGCCGATCCGTGCCAAGGCATCTGCTTGCTCATTGTCATTTCTTGGCACATGGAGGAACTCACACCCTTCAAAGTATCCACTGAGTTGCTCTACGAGGAAATGTTAGCTTGCCATATTTGCATCCTTGGCGTCCCAGACGCCTGACGACTGCTGGACCACCAAGTCGGAGTCACCATAGCACAGGATCCGGCGAATGCCGAGTTCCTTGGCAAGTCGGAGTCCGTGTATAAGTGCTTCATTCTGCTACATTGTTGGAGGCGGCAAAATGAATTTGCAGCGCATATCTGAGCTTGTTGCCTTTGGGAGAGGTGAGGATGATGCCGGCTCCCAAACCAGTGCACATCTTGGAACCATCAAAATGCATCCGCCAATGGGTTGAGTCCGGTGCTGGCGGCAGGTACTGGGTCTGTGCCAAGTCAACGAGGAAGTCGGCCAGTGCTTGGGACTTGATGGCGGTGCGAGGTTGTTAGTAGATGGTGTAATTAAGGGGCCAAATCTATGGCCCATTTGGCCACTCGGCCTGAAGCATCTGGGCTTCTAATGATCTCGGCAAGTGGAGCAAAGGTCAGAACCAAAGGATTGGGTGCTCTTGAAAGTACGGCTTCAGCTTCTTGGCGGCAAAGTGCACGCCGTAGCACATCTTCTGATAGTGGGGGTAGTTCTGCTTGGAGGCGGACAACACTTCACTCAGGTAATAGACCGGCCTCTGGACTGGTAATGCCTTGCCGTCTTCCTTGCGCTCCACAACTATGACTGTGCTGACCACCCGGCTGGTGGCGGCGATGTAGAGAAGCATGGGCTCCTTAGCAGCCGGAGCCGCCAGGACAGGCGGAGTGGTCAACATCTTCTTGAGCTGGAGAAAAGCTTCATCCGCCTTGTCATTCCACTCGAAAAAAGTGGTCTTCTTCATAAGCTGGTACAGGGGAAGAGCCTTCTCGCCCAGCCGACTGATGAAATGGCTGATGAATGCCAAGCAGCCGGTGAATTTTTGCACATCTAGCAGTCGGGTGTGTACCTCCATCCTCTCGATGGCCTTGATTTTCACAAGCTTGCACTCAATGCCGCGCTTTGAGACCAGGAAGCCAAGAAGTTGGCCGGCTGGTACTCCAAAGACGCATTTCTCCGGTTTGAGCTTGATTTGAAAACGGCGCAAGTTTTCAAAGGTTTCCTTGAGGTCCTCAAGTAGAGTGCCTCGCTTCTCTGTCTTCACCACAATGTCGTCCACATAGACGTGGGCGTTCTTGCCAAGTTGCTTGAGGAGACACTTCTGCATGCAATGCTGAAACGTGGCGTCGGCATTCCTCAAGCCGAACATCATGATCAGGTAGCAGAAGGCTCCGAATGGTGTGATGAAGGCGGTTTTCAGCCTGTCGGCTGGGTTCAGCTTGATCGGATGATACCCCAAGTATGCATCCAAAAAGCTCAACAACTCGCATCCGGTTGTGGAGTCTATCACTTGGTCAATTCTTGGCAAAGCAAATGGATCTTTGGGGCAAGCTTTGTTGAGGCTGGTGTAATCAATACACATGCGCCACTTCTTATTCTTCTTCAGTAATGAAGCCGGCTGCTAGAAGCTGGGCTATCTCTTCTCCAACAACTCTTCTCTTCTCTTATGACAGGCGGCACAAGGGCTGCCTGAACGGCTTGGCATTAGGTCGAACATGTAATTTGTGCTTGGCGAAATGCGTCGGAACACCCGGCATGTCCCTAGGAGACCATGCAAAGATGTCCCGATTCTCACGGAGGAAATCGACGAGGTCGCTTTCCTATTTGCTGTCAAGGTTTGCACCTATGACAGCGTGCCTCTCCGGGTGCTCCGGGTCCAAGGGTATCTTCTTTGTTTCCTTGGACGGCTTGAACGAGCCCTCAGCTTCCGACTCCTTGGGGGTTGGTGACATTTTCGGCCGCTTGCCTGCCATTGCCACAACCCGGTCAAGGAGCTACTTCTCAGCCGCGATTACGAGGGACTCGGCTAGCTGGCTGCTGTCTGCTGGACAGGCGGACAACTTCTTGTAGTCCCCAATTATGGTTAGGATTCCCTTGGTGCTTCGCATCTTCATCTTGAGGTAAGCATAGTGGGGGACCGCCATGAACTTGGCCAGAGCAAGCCGGCCAAGCAGTGCATGATGAGGGCTCTCAAGGTCCACCACCTCAAACCAGACTGGCTCTCGGCAGAAGTGATCTTTGTCTCCGAAGAGGACGTCAATCTGTGTCTTGCCGATTGGTGAGCAGGAAAGGCCAGGAACTATGCCATGGAATATAGTCCGACTGGGCTGAAGCTGCCTCTGCTTGATTCCCAACTTCTCCATAGTGTCTCGGTACATGATGTTGATGCTGCTGCCGCCATCTATCAGAACTCGGGAGAAGCGAGCAGCCCGCCTCTCCGTGGCGAAGGTGGCATCCAAGACCAGGGCATAAGAACCAGGAGAGGGCATCACCTCCGGGTGGTCAGCTCTGCTCCAGCTGATGGGCTTCTCAGACCAATGCATGAACTCGGGGGTCTCTGATGCTACTGCATGTACTTCTTGTTGCCGCTGCCGTCTGCTGTGCTTATCGTCGGCCACGCTGGTGAACATGACATAAGTTCCATGCTCTTCAGGATATTCATCTTGTATTGCGCCGTCTGGCCGAACCGCCGGCTGCTGAGGAGGAGGAGGCGGCGGACCGGCAGGCGGAGGAGGCAGGAGTCCGTCACCCTTGGCGATCCTGGTGAGCCAGTAGCACTTCCGAGTGGTGTGGTTGGCCGGCTTCACGCCGCTGTGGAACTTGCAGGGTGCATCGAGAGTCTGCTCGTATGAGAAGGCGGGCAGCCAGTTGGGCTTGCCACCCTTCTGACGCTTGGGAGGAGGCTGCCCTTCCGGCTGCTGATCTTCAATTGTCGCCACCTACCGGCTTGTGGAAGCCGGCTGCGTGGCCTTGCACTTGTTGTAGCTTTGCTGCTGGCGCCGACTGGTGTCACCAGCCAGGGTCCGAGGAGCTTGGGGATCCATCTTGCCAAATGCATCAACTTGAATCTCCGCCTTCATGGAGGAGTCGGCCATGGTGTACTTGTCTGCTATGATCAGCAGTTCATCGAGGGTCGCCAGCTCGTCGTAGAGGAGCCGGTGCTTGAGGAGGGTGCCTTCTCGGCACCCGGCAATGAAGTACTCGATTGCCTACACCTCGTGCATGCCTTCGCAGGAGTTGCGCAACTCGGCCCAGCGCGTGAGGTAGTCGCGAGTCGACTCGTTGAGGCCTTGGACGCACAAGGAGAGCTGGCGGGGCTTACGAGGCCGCTTGTACGTGCTGGTGAAGTTGCGGATGAACGCTTCAGTGAAATCAACCCAGCTGTTGATGCTGCGGGGCTTCAGGCTGTTCAGCCATGTCCGGGCCGTGCCCTGGAGCATGAGTGGAACATACTTCACAGCAACCTGCTTGTTGCCGTTTGCTATGCTAACGGCTGTGGAGTAGTCGACCAGCCAGTCCTCCGGCTTCACGGAGCCGGTGTATTTGGGCGTATCTCTTGGGAGCGTGAACCCTTTGGGAAAGGGCTCATTGCGGATGTAGGGGCCAAAGCAAGGCGGGCCCAATGCGTCTTCTTCTTCTAGCGCTAGGGATCGGTTGAGGCGATCGATCCGGTGGCGGGCATCATTCTCTCTGATTCCTTCTCGGGGGCCAAGCCGGCCTCCAAGACTCGGATGATCAATAGGCAGCGGAGACACGCGCGTCTCTCTGCACTGGGAAGGCTGGTAGTCGCCTGGTCGTTCAACCGCTCGTGGTCGACTGTCTTGGTCACGCTCGATGGTGATGCGTGTCCGACTGTGGCTGGCAGCCGTCTCCTTGTCCCGTCTCTCCCAGTGGCCGCCTGTCAGTGTCCGGAAGGTCGCGCCATGCTCTCGGCGAGGTGGCTGATTCTTAGCCTATAGGCCGGGCTCCGCCACTCGGCGGCCGACTTCTTGCTGCATGGTGGCTGCGTCAAGGAGGTGCTGCACGCGACCCATCATGCAACGACGCTCGTCGCCCTCCAAGTGCTCCAACTCTTCTATCGCTGCTTGGGCGGCTCGTATGTTCTCCTGGGGCGTGGCCTAAGTCGGGCGGTCGGCCCCCAGCATGCTGGCAATGGCGGCCCCGCGCTGCCGGACGATGCCCACGCGGCTGGGCTCGCCACCAGCCGGTGTATCGCCGATGGCACGATCAACTTCGCGCTGGTAGGCCTCAGAGAGGCGTCTCATCGTGGCCAGCTTCTCTGTGCTATCGAAAAGCACCTTTCGGTGCTCCTCCAGCGCCTCACCATCAGCATCTTCGGGTATGGGCGTGGCCAGGTCTCGCAACACCGCCTGCAGCGGATCCTGGCCACCTCCTCCAGAGTGCTCGCCGTGGCTGATGACGAGCACCTCCGTGACGGTGCTACCGCCGCTACCCCTGCGAGGAAGCGGCTCATCGTAGACCGCCACGAGGATTTGATACAGCTACTTGTGCAAGCATTTTACGATTAAGAATCAATTTCTAGTTATTATAGGGAAGTCTAGAGATATCCTATTTGAAGGTGGTGGGGAATGCGTCAAGTGACGCCGTGTCGGTGTCGACAAGCATCGGGTCGGTGGAACCAACCGACTCGAAGTCCACAGCAGGCTCGCTGGCGACATGGAGCTGATTGAGTAGGCTGACGAGGCGGCTCTCAGGGCCTTTTGTGCCCGCGTCAGATACAGGCTCGTCGGAGAGGCGAATCTCTCCAACAAGATCGGCGAGGCAGCTCGCCGCGCAGACGACCCCCGTGTCATGTAGCGCGTTGGCGCAGACGCCGTCCGACATGCCGGGCTGGCTGCGCTCGCCAGGAAGGAACAAGGTTCCCGTCCAGAACAGGTCTCTGGGAGACGGTGCACCTCGCCCCACGGTGGGCGCCAAATGTCGGGGGTTGGGTGCGACATATGCCAAATGATGGCTTATCATGGTGGGAGCGAGTAGAATGTCGCCGGTGCTTGGAAGCGGGATGAGGCGTAGACACGAACGCCAACGCACTTTACCTAGGTTCGGGGATCTCCTAGGAGATAACACCCCTAGTCCTGCTCTGCGGGGTCTCCGCATGATCACTAAGGCACTAGTGAGTACAATGGTGCTCCTCGAGCTGTATCCTAGAGGTAGAAGAAAGCAGGGCTTGCTCTCTCCTCTCTCTATGTATGAGTCTAGGTCTAACAGGTTGGGAACCCTTTGCATGGGTGCCCTGGGGGTTTATATAGGCCTACCGCTAGGGGTAGAATGGTAATCTGGCGGGGTGTAGGACGCGGCTGTCAGTGTCTTTGGTCGCCGGCTTCTTCGCCGCCTGGTGGGCCCCGCCGACTAGTTCGGTACGGAGCCGACAGGCCGCCTGTGCCGCTTGCGGGTCCAGCCGGCTGCTTGTTACTGTAGCCACAACGCTAATGACGCATGCTCGGTCGGGGGAGGTGTGGCTACAGTCCCGCCGCCTGGTGGGAGATCACTGTAGCCACACAGTGTCTCATCTGGTTAATGGCGCGCGGACTCCGAGGGAAGAGTAGGCCGTCCGCTAGAGGCCAGCCTCCCTCGAGTTCGACTGGCCAGGCTCTGCCGCCCTCTAGGCTCCCGCTGCCTGGTAGGGCCCGCCGCCTGCAGGCCGTACCGATAGGCCGTCGTGGGAACAAGGTTCCACCTGACAGGGATGACGTCGAGGATGGAGTGGCAACAGTGCCGCGCCGTGCGGAGATCTCCGCCTGTATGGGGCACTGTGGCCGTGCCTTGCCCTGGATATGGGGGTGATGGACTGCACTGTAGCCACATCCTGTCTTATCTTCTTAATGGGGGCACGGGTTTTGAAGGCGTTGTCGGCCGCCTGCTAGGAGCCGGTCTCTCAGGAGGCCGCCTGCTAGGAGTCGGCCCGTCTTGGGGCCGTCTCATAGAGCTTGGCTGTCTTCTGGCAGCCGGACGCATTGAGCCAGCCGGCCCCCAGAAAGCGGCACTTCATCCTTGATGCTTGAGGGGCGCAGCCGGCCCAATGTCTTGAAAGACTCAGGGACTTGGGTTAGGCTACCCGTGGCCCATTATTCCGACACGTAATCTGTGGAGGGGGGCGCCGCACACAGCTAACAACTGTTGATGTGTGTTCTAGCGGTGCCCCCCTTCATATATATAGGTTGGAGGGGAGGAGAGGCAGCCAAGGGGGCGCCCCAAGTAGGAGGGATCCTACTTGGGGTCCTCCCAATTTGGCCTCCCCCTTTCCTATTCCTATTCGGAGTAGGAAGGGAAGATGGGGAAGGTGGAATCCTATTCCTTTTTTCCTTTCCTTCTTTCCCTTTTCTTCTCCAAATTGGCCAGCCCATATGGGGGGGGGGCACCAGCCCCTTTGTGGCTGATGTGTTTCCCATCTTGGCCCATAAGGCCCATATCTTTTCCTCGGGTTCCGGAACCCTTCCGGTGACCCGATAAGTACCTGGTGCATCCCGAAACACTTCCGGTGTCTGAATACCATCGACCTATATATCAATCTTTACCTCTCGACCATTTCGAGACTCCTCGTCAGTTCCGTGATCTCATCTGGGACTCCGAACAACATTCGGTCACCAAATCACATAACTCATATAATACAAATCATCATCAAACGTTAAGCGTGCAGACCCTACGGGTTCGAGAACTATGTAGACGTGACCGAGACACCTCTCCGGTCAATAACCAATGGTGGAACCTGGATGCTCATATTGGTTCCTACATATTCTACGAAGATCTTTATCGGTCGAACCGTTATGACAACATACATTATTCCCTTTGTCATCGGTATGTTACTTGCCCGAGATTCGATCGTTGGTATCTTCATACCTAGTTCAATCTCGTTACCGACAAGTCTCTTTACTCGTTCTGTAATACATCATCCTGCAACTAACTCATTAGTCACTTTTCTTGCAAGGCTTCTTATGATGTGTATTGCCGAGAGGGCCCAGAGATACATCTCCGATACTCGGAGTGACAAATCCTAATCTTGATCTATGCCAACCCAACGAACACCTTCAGAGAAACCTGTTGAGCATCTTTATAATCACCCAATTATGTTGTGACGTTTGATGTCACACAAGGTATTCCTCCGGTATCCGGGAGTTGCATAATCTCATAGTCGAAGGAAAGTATTTAACATGAAGAAAGCAACAGCAATAAAACTGAACGATCAATATGCTAAGCTAACGGATGGGTCTTGTCCATCACATCATTCTCCTAATGATGTGATCCCGTTCATCAAATGAAAACACATGTCTATGGTTAGAAAACTTAACCATCTTTGGTTAACGAGCTAGTCTAGTAGAGGCTTACTAGGGACACGTTGTTTTGTCTATGTATCCACACATGTACGAAGTTTCCGGTTGATACAATTCTAGCATAATAAACATTTATCATGATATAAGGAAATATAAAATAACAACTTTATTATTGCCTCTAGGGGATATTTCCTTCAGTCTCCCACTTGCACTAGAGTCAATAATCTAGTTCACATCGCCATGTGATTTAACACCAATAGTTCACATCTTTATGTGATTAACACCCATAGTTCACATCGCCATGTGACCAACACCCAAATGGTTTACTAGAGTCAATAATCTAGTTGACATCGCTATGTGATTAACACCCAAAGACTACTAAGGTGTGATTATGTTTTACTTGTGAGAGAAGTTTAGTCAACGGGTCTGCCACATTCAGAACCATATGTATCTTGCAAATTTCTATGTGTACAATGCTCTACACGGAGCTACTCTAGCTAATTTCTCCCACTTAGAGTCATCTAGATCAGCATCAAATCTTGCATTGACGTAACTCTTTACGACGAACTCTTTATCACCTCCATAACCGAGAAACATTTCCTTAGTCCTCTTTAGGTACCTAAGGATAATTTTGACCGATGTCTAGTGATCTACTCCTAGATCACTATTGTATCCCCTTGCCAAACTCATGGCAAGGTATACAATAGGTCGGGTACACAGCATGACATACTTTATAGAACCTATGGCTGAGGAATAGGGAATGACTTTCATTCTCTCTCTATCTTCTGTCGTGGTCGGGTTTTGAGTCTTACTCAACTTCACACCTTGCAACACAGACAAGAATCCTTTCTTTGACTAATCTATTTTGAACTTCTTCAAAATATTTGCCAAGGTATGTGCTTTGTGAAAGTCCTATTAAGTGTCTTGATCTATCACTATAGATCTTGATGCCCAATATTTAAGTAGCTTCACTGAGGTCTTTTCATTGAAAAACTTTTGTTCAAGTATCCTTTTATGCTATCCAGAAATTCTAGATCATTTCCAATCAACAATATGTCATCCACATATAATATTAGAAATGGTACAGAGCTTCCACTCACTTTCTTGTAAATACAGGCTTCACCACAAGTCTGTATAAAACCATATGCTTTGATCACCTTATCAAAGTGTATATTCCAACTCTGAGATGCTTGCACCAGTTCATAGATGGATCGCTGGAGTTTGCAAACTTTGTTAGAACCTTTAGGATTTACAAAACCTCTTGGTTGCATCATATACAACTCTTCTTTGAGAAATTCATTAAGGAATGCAGTTTTGACATCCATTTGCCAGATTTCATCAAATGTGGCAATTGCTAACATGATTCAGACAAACTTAAGCATCGCTACGAGTGAGATAATGTCATTGTAGTCAACACCTTGATCTTGTCGAAAACCTTTTGTGACAAGTCGAGCTTTTTAGATAGTAACACTACTATCAGTGTCCGTCTTCCTCTTGAAGATCCATTTATTCTCAATGGCTTGTCGCTCATTGGGCAAGTCCACCAAAGTCCACACTTTGTTCTCATACATGGATCCTATCTCAGATTTCATGGCCTCAAGACATTTATCGGAATCCGGGCTCATCATCGCTTCCTCATAGTTCGTAGGTTCGTCATGGTCTAGCAACATGACTTCCAGAACAAGATTACCGTACCACTCTGGTGCGAAACGTACTTTGGTTGACCTACGAGGTTCGGTAGTAACTTGATCTGAAGATTCATGATCATTATCATTAGCTTCCTCTCTGGTTGGTGTAGGCATCACTGGAACTGATTTCTATGATGAGCTACTTTCCAATTTGAGAGAAGGTACAATTACCTCATCAAGTTCTACTTTCCTCCCACTCACTTCTTTTGAGAGAAACTCCTTCTCTAGAAAGGATCCATTCTTGGTAACAAAGATCTGGCCTTCAGATCTGTGATAGAAGGTGTACCCAACAGTTTCTTTTTGGGTATCCTCTGAAGACACACTTCTCCGATCTGGGTTCGAGCTTATCAGGCTGAAGCTTTTTCACATAAGTATTGCAACCCCAGACTTTATGAAATGACAGCTTAGGTTTCTTACCAAACCACAATTCATACGGTGTCGTCTCAATGGATTTAGACGGTGCCGTATTTAACGTGAATGCAGCTTTCTCTAATGCATAACCCCAAAACGATAGTGGTAAATCGGTAAGAGACATCATAGATCGCACCTTATCTAATAAAGTACGGTTACGACGTCCGGACACACTATTACGCTATGGTGTTCCAGGTGGCGTGAGTTGTGAAACTATTCCACATTGTTTTAAATGAAAGACAAACTTTTAACTCAAATATTCGTTTCTGCGATCAGATCGTAGAAACTTTTATTTTCTTGTTATGATGATTCTCCAATTCACTCTGAAATTGTTTGAACTTTTCAAATGTTTCAGACTTGTGTTTCATCAAGTAGATATACCCAGACCTACTCAAATCATCTGTGAAGGTCAGAAAATAACAATACCCGCCGTGTCCTTCAATACTCATCGGACCGCATACATCGCTATGTATTATATCCAATAAGTCATCAGCTCGCTCCATTGTTCCGGAGAACGGAGTTTTAGTTATCAAATGATTCATAATCAAGTGATTCCAAAAGTCCATCCGCATGCAGTTTCTTCATGCTCTTTTACCCCAATATGACCTAAACGGCAGTGCCACAAGTATGTTGCACTATCATTATCAACTTTGTATCTTTTGGCATCAATATTATGAATATGTGTATCACTACGATCGAGAGTCAATAAACCATTTACATTGGGTGTATGACCATAGAAGGTTTTATTCATGTAAATGAACAACAATTATTCTCTGACTTCAGTGAATAACCGTATTGCAATAAACATGATCCAATCATATTCATGCTCAACGCAAACACCAAATAATGTTTATTTAGGTCCATCACTAATTCCGGAGGTAGAGGGAGTGTGTGATGGTGATCTTATCAACCTTGGAATCACTTCAAACACACATCGTCACCATGCCCTGTTCATTTTGCAACTCCTGTTTTGAGGTACTAATATTAGCAACTGAACCGGTATCAAATACCTTGGGTTACTATGAAAACTAGTAAAGTACACATCAATAACATGTATATCAAATATACCTTTTTTCACTTTGCCATCCTTCTTATCCGCCAAGTATTTGGAGTAGTTCCGCTTCTAGTGACCATTCCCTTTGCAGTAGAAGCACCCAATTTCAGGCTTAGGTCTAGCTTTGGGCTTCTTCACGGGAGTGGCAACTTGCTTGTCATTCTTCTTGAAGTTCCCTTTCTTTTCCTTTGCAATTTTTCTTGAAACTAGTGGTCTTGTTAAGCATCAACACTTGATTCTAGTTCTTGATTTCTACCTTCACCGATTTCAGCATCGCGAAGAGCTTGGCAATCATTTTCGTCATCCCTTGCATATTATAGTTCATCACAAAGTTCTAATAACTTGGTAATAGTGACTAGAGAACCCTGTCAATCACTATCTTATCTGGAAGATTAACTCCCACTTGATTCAAGTGATTGTAGTACCCAGACATTCTAAGCACATTCTCACTAGCTGAGCTATTCTCCTCCATCTTGTAGGCAAAGTACTTGTCAGAGGTCTCGTACGTCTTAAAACGGGCATGAGTCTGAAATATCATTTTCAGCTCTTGGAACATCTCATATGCTCCATGGCGTTCAAAACATTTTTGAAGTACCGGTTCTAAGCCGTAAAGCATAGCGCACTAAACTATCAAGTAGTCATCATACCGAGCCTTGTCAAATGTTCATAACGGCTGCATCTGCTCCTGCAATAGGTCTGTCACCTAGCGGTGCATCAAGGACATAATTCTTTTGTGCAGCAATGAGGATAATCCTCAGATCACGGACCCACTCCGCATTATTGCTACTATCATCTTTCAACTTAGTTTTCTCGAGGAACATATTAAAAATAAAACAGGGGAGCTATACACGAGCTATTGATCTACAACATAGATATGCAAATACTACCAGGACTAAGTTCATGATAAATTAAGTTCAGTTAATCATATTACTTAAGAACTCCCACTTAGATAGACATCCCTCGAGTCATCTAAATGATCACGTGATCCATATCAACTAAACCATGCATGTCCGATCATCACGTGAGATGGAGTAGTTTTCAATGGTGAACATTTATATGTTGATCATATCTACTATATGATTCCCATTCGACCTTTCGGTCTCCAGTGTTCCGACGACATGTCTGTACATGCTAGGCTCGTCAAGTTTAACCCGAGTATTCCGCATGTGCAAATCTGTCTTGCACCCGTTGTATGTGAACGTAGAGCTTATCACACTCGATCATCACGTGGTGTCTGGGCACGACGAATTGTCGCAATGGTGCATACTCAGGGAGAACACTTATACCTTGAAATTTTAGCGAGGGATCATCTTATAATGCTACCGCCGTACTAAGAAAAATAAGACGCATAATATATAAACATCACATGCAATCAAAATATATGACATGGTATGGCCATCATCATCTTGTGCCTTTGATCTCCATCTCCAAACACTACAAAAAAATACACATCCATGACATTTTGGGACGAACGAATTTTTTTCTGTCATACATATGACACTTCTATGACGATAATTGTGACAAAACCCGGTATCATCATAGATGTGGTGGGTTCCTACTTCTATGACAAAAAATCATGACAGAAAATGGGATTTTCGTCCTGGGCGGGCCGGAGACGCGGGTGCATGACATTCTTTGGGCCGTCCATGTCGGAAAAAACCGTGGTAGAAGCGAGGGGGAGGAAAATTTCGGGGAGTTCCCTGTTACGGTGGAAGGTCGGGGGCCGAGCGATGCGCGTTTCTCTCGTACACTTACGCGCATGTGTGCGAGGCGTTGGCTCTAACTGAACCCGAGCGAGGCGTTGGGCTCTAACTAAACCCTAGCGATTGCACTGCAGGCTATGCGTTACTTAACCCGAGCGACCGATCGATGGTTGTTAACTGAACCCGATCGAGCGATTCCTTCGCTACTGCTGCTAACTGAAGCCGATCGATGCTACCTCTGGGATGAATAGTGAGTGTTGCGTGGGGGTTTGGATGAATAGTGAGCGGTGGCGTTGCCTCTGGATGAACAGGACCCCGTGGTGTGGTGGAGGGCTGGATGAACAGTAGACGGTGGAGGGGTGCCCGTGGAGGGGTGGTTGAACAGGACCTCGTGGTGTGGAGGGCTGGATGAACAGTGAGACGGTGGAGGGTGGTTGAACAAAGAGCGGTGGAGTAGGGCGCGGTGGAGGCTGGATGACAGGAGCCCGTGGAGGCTGGAGGAGGTCGACGGTAGCCCGTGGAGGCTGGAGGAAGTCGACGGTGGAGATGAACAATATCCCGTGGAGTCCCGTTTTGCCGTACGCCACACTCCTCCCGATGAACATGACCCCCGTTTCGACCGTAGGAGGTCCGTTTCGTCCGTTTTGCGGTACGCCACACCCCTCCCGATCAACATGACCCCCATTTCGACCGTAGGAGGTCCGTTTCGTCCGTTTTGCGGTACGCCACACCCCTCCCGATCAACAGGACCCCGTTTCGACCGTAGGGAGGTCCATTTCCTCCGCTTTTGGCACGCTGCACCCTCCCGATCAACAGAACTCCGTTCCGAATGTAGGAGGTCCGTTTCCTCTGTTTTGCGGTACGCCAGGCCTCGTTTCCATCGCCTGTTCCATCCAAGCCCTCCCGATGAACACGACCACGCATTCCGTTCCGACCCAGCCGGTTGGCTCCCACGTGTTCTGTTGCCTCCCGATGAACACGACGCATTCCGTTGCCTCCCCATGAACACGACGCATTCCATTGCCTCCCCATGAACACGATGGCGACGCTGTTTCTCTGTTCAGACCCAACCATGTACACGAGCCCTGGCCGTACGTGTGCGCGAGTAGGCGTTGGAGACCCCGCCCATATGTACACATACGTGGCCGTATTTTCTTTCTTGTACTCTGGTCGCTGTACGTATGTGTACATGCTACGTGCGCGCCTCTACTATGACACGTACGCGCCTCTACTACGGCACATGCGCGCCTCTACATCCACTAGTATATATGTACGTACACGTTCGTGACCAGAATGAGAATGCTACGTACGCTTCGATCAGGTGGGTCCCGACTGTCAGGCACTTCCTTGCCTGCGAAGATTTAGCTAGTGGGTCCCAACAGTCATGTGGGAAAATCATTTTTTCCCCGGACGCACTTCCTTGCGTGCGAAGATGTAGCTGGTGGGTCCCCGTAGTCAGGGGGAAACATTTTTTTCACGAAATACAGTGGCCTGTCCGGTGGGTCCCAGCTGTCAGGTGGAGGAATCATTATTTTCCGCGTAATAAGGAGGCACTTCCTTGCTGCGGCCGTGGACCCAGCTGTCAGCCTCTCCACGTACAGTCCACGTCCGATGGAAGTCGTTCCTTGACCATGTTGACCACGCCGTGCCGAGAGCACCAGGGCGGTGGACGACGGCGAGGCCTAGGAAGGGGACGACGCGGAGCCGGTGAAGACGCGGCAGTGGAAGCCCGCGCGGAGAGGACTACGAGGGTTCACTGGTTCAGCTGCGGTGTGAGGCTGCCGTCGCCGCAGGGCCTGGCCAGTGGTGGGAATAGTAGGGGGCGATGAGCCCTCCACGGCAGCACAACCGGCCACGGGAGGCAGGAGCATGCGACACGACTGGCGCGGCTTTGGGCGGCTGGAGCAAGAAGACCAGAGGTTGAAGAAGCACTACGGCCGTTGGATGGACATCGTACGGTCACTGGAGCTAGAATCGTTCATATTGACAAAAGTTGACAAAGGCCCCCGTCCTAGTAACCTTAGTAGGCCCACAAGTCAGCCTCCCACCATGGTGGGTCCCAGCTAGCAGGGGGAGTATTCATTTTTTTGTGCGTAATAAGGAGGCACTTCCGGTGGGTCCAAGCTGACAGCAGGGGGAACGTTTTTTCGTGAAATACGCTGGCCCGTCTGGTGGGTCCCAGCAGTCAGGGGGGAAACGTTTTTTTCCCGAAATAAGGTGGCCCGTCCGGTGCGTCCCTGCTGTCAGGTGGAGGAATAATTATTTTGCGTGTAATAAGGAGGCACTTCCTTGCGGCGTCTGGACCCAGCTGTCAGCCTCTCCACGTACAGTACTCTTCCGATGGAAGTCGGTAGTTGACCACGTTGACCACGCCGCGCCGAGAGCACCAGGGCGGTGGTCTGGACGACGGCGAGGACTTGGAAGGGGACAACGCGGAGCCGGGGAAGACGCGGCAATGGATGCCCATGCATAGAGGAGTACGAGGGATCACTTGTTCGCTGCGGTGTGAGGCTGCCGTCGCCGCAGAATAACAGGGGGTGTGGGTGAGTAGAGGGATGGCCTGGCCAGCGGTAGGAGTAGTAGGGGGCGGTGAGGCCTCCGCCGCATCGCAGCCGGCCACGGGAGGCATGAGCAGGAGGCACGACCGCGGCTGGTTTGGGCGGCTGGAGCAAGAAGACCAGAGGTTGAAGAAGCACTACGGCCGTTGGATGGACATCGTACGGTCACTGGAGCTAGAGTCCTACATATTGACTAAGTTAACAAAGCCCTCCGTCCCCGTCAACTTAGTAGGCCCACAAGTCAGCCTGCCACTATACTGGGTCCCAGCTAACAGGGGGAGTATTCATTTTTTTGTGCGTAATAAGGAGGCACTTCCTTGCGTGCGAAGATATAGCTGGTGGGTCCGAGCTGTCAGCAGCGGTAACATTTTTTCGCAAAATACAGAGGCCCTTTCGGTGGGTCCCTAATGTCAGGTGGAGGAATGATTATTTTGCGCGTAATAAAGAGGCATTTCCTTGCATGCGGCCGTGGACCCAGCTGTCGGCCTCTCCACGTACAGTCCACTTCAGATGCATGTCGGTCGTTGACCATGTTGACCAGGCCGCGCCGAGAGCACCAGGGCGGTGGACGACGACGAGGCCTAGGAAGGGAATGACACAGAGGCAGTGAAGACTCAGCAGTTGTTTCTCACATGGAGGGCATGCAGCACAGCCGGCCGCGGGGAGGAGGGAGCAGGCAGTCCCGCCGGCGCTTGTTTGAGCGGCTGGAGCAGGAAGAGCAGAGATCGAAGAAGCACGACGGTCGTTGGATGGACATCGTACGGTCACTGGAGCTAGAATCGTTCATATTTACTAAGTTGACAAAGCCCTCTGATGTCTACTACACAACCTTCTTCTTGGAGACGTTGTTGGGCCTGCAAGTGCATAGGTTTGTAGGACAGTAGCAAATTTCCCTCAAGTGGATGACCTAAGGTTTATCAATCGATGGGAGGCGAGGATGAAGATGGTCTCTCTCAAGCAACCCTGCAACCAAATAACAAAGAGTCTCTTGTGTCCCCAACACACCCAATACAATGGTAAATTGTATAGGTGCACTAGTTCGGCGAAGAGATGGTGATACAAGTGCAATATGGATGGTAGATAAAGGTTTTTGTAATCTGAAAATATAAAAACAGAAAGGTAACAAGCGGTAAAAGTGAGCGTAAACAGTATTGCAATGATAGGAAACAAGGCCTAGGGTTCATACTTTCACTAGTGTAAGTCCTCTCAACAATAATAACTTAATTGGATCATATAAATATCCCTCAACATGCAACAAAGAGTCACTCCAAAGTCACTAATAGTGGAGAACAAACGAAGAGATTATGGTAGGGTACGAAACCACCTCAAAGTTATTCTTTCCAATCAATCCGTTGGGCTATTCCTATAAGTGTCACAAACAGCCCTAGAGTTCGTACTAGAATAACACCTTAAGATACAAATCAACCAAAACCCTAATCTCACCTAGATACTCCAATGTCGCCTCAAGTATCCGTGGGTATGATTATACGATATGCATCACACAATCTCAATTCATCTACTCAAACCAACACATAGAACCTCAAAGAGTGCCCAAAGTTTCTACCGGAGAATCACGACGAAAACATGTGCCAACCCCTATGCATAGGTTCATGGGTGGAACCCGCAAGTTGATCACCGAAACATACATCAAGTGGCACGTGAGATCCCATGTCACCACAGATACACACGGCAAGACATACATCAAGTGTTCTCAAATCTTTAAAGACTCAATCCGATAAGATTACTTCAAGGGGAAAACTCAATTCATTATATGTCACACCCTGATTTTCATGCCACTACACTTAAGCTAACAATCATGATGAAATGTGGTTTGACAAAAACTTTTGAGTGTTTTGGACCTTGCCTTGATTGGTTTTTTTGTCTGCTGTTTGCAAGTGCTCTAAAAATGTAATAAATCCTCCAACTCCTATACTTCATCTCCTTGCCCCAAACTTCTGCCCAATGATCATGCCATGTGTATAGAGCAATATAGTATTTTCTTACAAAAATAATTTGGCCAAAAATTATTTTCAAAAATTAGTCTTGCAAAAACCCCTGAACTGAGGTTTGCACGCCAAGTACTTGATTTGGGGTATGAAAAATATTTCAAAGAGTATATTTGAAACCTATTAGATATAGGATTCCCATAAACCACAAAAATATAATTTTAAAAGTTATTTTCCTATTTTATTTAAAAGCTTTTTATTTAGGCCAGAAAGGTCTTTAATAGGGAAAAATTATTTTATTGTTTTAAAAATATTTGACAAAAATCAGGGAAACTCAGTGGGCATATATTTCCCATATATAAGAGTTTCAACACATGGTCATGTTCAAAGCATTGGTCAAATCCCTCAAAAACCCTTTCTGGATATTTCAAGCTTTTGAAATATTTACAAGGAAATATTCCCCAAAAATTCCAAGAAAATTCTAGCATGTCACATATGACATGTTTGATGATCTTGCCAAGTCTCATGTCATGGAAAACAATATAACCCCCTGAAACCCTCTCAAAACCACTTCTGACCTTTTTGATGTATGAACAACTTTGCACTGTCAAATATGTCCAAATGCTCTCACACTTGGTGCACATGCTCAAATGGTGTAATAATGCATCTAGACCAAGTGGCACAAGTTGGAGAACAAGTTAACTTGATCAAAGAGCCCCAAAACCCTTCCTGTCTAGGACCAAATTTGAACAACTCTACATTGGCAACTTTCTCCTTTTGATCTCAACTTTTGTGGACATGATCAGAACCTCTAATGATGACACTACACCAACTGGTGCATCAAGGAGAATAGATTTGCATGACTAAATCTTGGAAAATCCATTTCTGTTCATTTCTAGGGTTTACAAAAGTTGCATTGGCAACTTTGCCCAAATGGACTCAATATTTGTGGAATCACTTGTTTTCTCATGCCATTTGGCCCTGTCAAGCCTTATGACAAGAGGAGTTCATCTTCTTGCCCAAATCAACAACAAACACCTTCTGCCATTTTTCTAAAAACACCACTTTGACCCCTTCCACTAATCTCCATGAGTTCAACTTTTTACCACAGCCCCTACTAGGCCTCTTCTACCTCCAGCAACTCTCGCATGGCCATTGCTCAATGATTAAGGAGTAGAACACCCCAATTTACTTCTCTGGACAGCCATGGCATCTCTCTCTATCATCCCTCTTCTCTCACTAGAGCCTCTACAGAGCATCCAAGGCTCTCTCCCCTTTCTTTACTACCCCCTGGCACTATTGGACACAAGTGGCCGCGCGACTTCCCATTTCTTTGTGCCATGGCATGCAAAAGGCGTGCTCAGATAGGCGCCATGATTGCTCCCACGATCACAGCTGCTCCCTGCCCGAGCCACCCGACCACCTCGGGCCTCCCCAGCGCGCCCGACGAGGTGCCTCGGCGTCCGCGACATGCCACGGCCTGGTCCCCCTCCTTCTTCTCCATCCTGCTGCCCCCTCGCACGCACGCCAGAGCCGCCCGAGAACCCCAATGGCCGAGCCCACACGCACCGGCGCTCTGCCACTCCCCACTCTCTCGCTCCTTCTCACTCGTCTTGGACGACGCCCACAAGCGCCGCAAACAGCCCCGAGCCTCCTGTCGTGGCCACTGCGGCCATTTCCGCGGGTGCCCGTAGGCCACGTCCACGGTGAGCCACGGCCTCGGCATATAAGGCCGCCCCTGACCTCCCTCTGGATCCCCTTTGCTCTCTCTCTCTCTCTCCCGTGCATCCCCTGGACCAAGCCGCACCTCCTCCCGTGCCCTCCAACCTCGTCCATGGCCGGAGCAGAGCCGCCGGCCATCGCCTAAATTCTCGCCGTCAGAGCCCCTCCTCTCCACCTATGGGGGTCATTGCATCACCGCCACCACCACGGAGCTCTCCCGCTCTCCATTTACACTCCCCGGAGGCTGTGGCGTCAAGTCCATCCTCGACGACACCCCGGTCCGCCGCACCCGAAGCCCCTTCTCTTCCCGGGCTCCCCCGCGGGAGTGAAGCACCTGGATGGGCGCGCCTGGTCACGCTGGACCCACCGGTACGCCGAGCGTCGCCGAAGGTGGCCGGTACCACCGGGGATAACGCCGGCGCCCGCTCGGCCTCGCCTCCCCTGCCTCTGCTCTGTTCGAGCGGGAGGTAGGAGACGGCCTGAGCACCGGGCCCCGCCCGTCAGCGACCCGGTGGGCGGGCCCCGCCCATTTTAGTGGAGAAGGCTTTAGCGAAGACGTCTTCGACGTCGCCCTGTCGCCCGCGTGGCCGAGCCGCTGGGCCGGCCCAGTTGCGCCTCGCCGTTAAATCCCGACCAGTGCGCGCTGCCGCCGCTGGAATTTGGCCCATTAGGTATTTCCATTTACTTTTTCTTTTTCAACAAGATTCAAACTTTTCCAGAGACCTCATTTCAAGTCCAAATCTGATGATTCCAATTTGCAGTGACTCCATAAATCAATATCTATTTAATGAGCCATAAGGGACATTTTTACACTGCCTAGTTTCACCTGGATCTAACCAATAGTTCATTTATACTCTTAAACCAGCTTCAAAAATCCATAGAATATTCATTTGAACTCCAAATCGAGTGAAACCAATTTCTAAATGTTTCTAAAATCATGCCTTATTTAATGGGTACTTTTACTCATTTTATAAAAAGGTATTCTGTAGGAAACTTGCAGATCCATTAAATCCCTTATATTGAAATGTTCAGAAATAACGACTGATCCAATTCCAATGAAACCACTCTGGTTATTTTTCATATAACCAGAGGAGTCCTAGAAAAGTCAAATTAATATTTTGTAGAGCACTTTTATTTTCTGCCTTTTTGTGTTGCTTATTATGGTTGCTTTCGACGATAGTTAACAAAGTAGAGGAAATGCTCAAAGTTGGACCAGAAGACTTGAAGACTCTGATGAACCAGGCAAGCAGCCCTTTGACCATGTCTATGAAACCCTTTTTATGCATGACATATAGCACCATATTGTTGTTGCAACGGAATCATGATGAGGTGGTAACCACTTTGATGGTTTGCCACCGTACTTCCTCGTTGATACTTGCATTGTGCATGACCCTACCTTCTTATGAGGGTTATGCTTGGGGAGTAGATAGGATGCTAAAGTAGTTGCTACGCAAAGTGGGTCAGGTTATGCATGGAAATAAACAAGTGTGGTTTGACATACTTGCAACAGCCCCAGAGGGTGCCACTGATGCCCCCGGAGATGATCATGAACTAGGTCACTACTTGGTGGAAAAGTAGTGTACCGAAGCTTGATAAAAGTGTTGTTTATAGAGACGGGTTAGATTTAAGATTTGTCCACCGTCCCAACAAAACATGCGCAACCACTCTACCCTTATATGGGGAAGGGCATTATTGATTACCTAGGCCGATACTAGCTTGGAGCCCGCATTACTAGTGACGGGGGAGAGTTGGTGCTCTCTCTCGGGATGCGGTCGTGCCAGGTAGGGCGACCATGACTATCTTCACAGGGCACCGGACACACCGTTGGTACCCCGTGCTTGTGGTATTTGATGAATATGGGAGCGAGGCTCCACAATTTTAAGATGTGAAATGTTGGGCACGGGGGTTACTACCAATAGAGTGGACTCTATGTTAGTGTCGTCTAGGGAAAGATAGTGATCAGGTGCTTACCCTGGGTACTTGAGGTACCGCGGGTCGTGAATGACGCGGAAGTTCCCCGGATCTTGTGGGTAAAGTGTGCAAACTCTGCAGAGTGTTAAACTATTTGAATAGCCGTGTCCACGGTCAAGGACAGTTGGGTGGTGCTGCTTAGACTATGTCCATATGTTTCTGACAAACAACACGGTTTGGTAAATCTATCGACGGGATTCGTGAGGAAGTCACAATGAGCTTGAGCATGAGTTGTTCATAACTCTCTCTCTCGATGTTGATGTCTGTAAACTCCTGATACTTGTTGCAGACGCATTCATATCCTTGACAAATTTTGATCATATTTGCATGAGAAAAACTAGCTTTCCGCAAAAATGCCAAATTAGCAGTAGAGCCTTGCATAATTATTCTATTATCACTCTTGGGTTGCTTGCGAGTACATTCAAAGTACTCATTGGCTTGCCACTGGTTATTTTATTGGCGGGCATGAAAGAACAGGATGTGATGAAGAACACTTCGGTGATTTAACATGCGATCTAGGACGCTTCCTAGTCAGAATGCCTGTAGGGTTAAGGCAGATGGCATGGGTCCAAGTTATGGACGAAGATTTCCGCTGCGATGATACACTCAAGACTTGACCATAATGGTCCTACTTATGTAAAATGGTATGTATGGATGTAAGACTCTTGTTATTCAGCTTCTGTGTGTTCGGTGAGCATTGATCTCTGGGATCACTGTACACGTACATTCGGTGATCTCGACTTATGAGTCGGGGTCCCCACAGAGCTGGTATCAGAGCCATCCTGACTGTAGGAAGCCTTAGTTAGCATGGTCGTTAGATAGGGTAAAACTATTTCCAAAACTACTACTAGTTTTCAAAACTATCTATACTTCTCTTCCCTTCTCAGTTTTTCAAAAACTAAGGTATACTTTCCTTATTAATCTCTTCCCCTTCAAAACCTTTTGGTCGCTAGAACCCTTATGCCCCGACCACGGGATTCCTTGTAATCCTCGTGGATAATCTAGAAGGATGATGCCTTGCCAGACATTCACCCACATCTCCTGAACACAAGATTGGCGACATCACAACAAGACGATACCAACAGAAGATACATCCTCGAGGGATGAGGACCTGAAAACCCAGGAGATGGTTACACCCTTGACACTGCCCCAAGATGATGCAACCTTAGCCTCGGCATTTATCAGGGCATAGGATATGCAAGATCATGATATACATCGCTAATAGGGTAACCCTGTCACTACCGTTGTTGTATCGGCAACCACCAGTGGATGAGAACCTAGCCATTTGGTCCGCCTCACTATAGTGAGTAGGAGAACAGTTCTCTTCATCCCCCGCTCTCGGTGACGATACTGGCAACAGTGTGTCCGGCAGATTGGACCTCTACTATGCGTTGTTTGTATCATTGCATAAAGGATTACCTACTTGGTACTGTCGACGCTTTAGAAGACAAGGGAAGACCAAGTCAATACCAGCTACGAGGAGCCACCTTTTCCCCATCACTTCAATAGGTGAAAAGTTGTTGAAGACTCTTCAGGCTCAACCTGGATCGTTTTATCGAACAACTACAGGAGACGTAGCGACACCCGAGGAAAACCCAGAAGACTGCATGAGGCACGGAGCAAGGCACGACTACTGAATCCGAGAACCCCTAGGGTAGGATGAGTCGTGTACCCCCTATGCGCAGTCGAGTCCGTATGATGGTTCGAATAGAACCATGATTGTGTGTTGCTTGTTTGTATTTGTTTATGTTTTGATATCAGTCGCCCTTTTGCCCTAGGCAACAAGTATGCAACTATATCACCTGCCTTACTTTGTTGTTTGTGTTTGGCCCTTTTTGGCACTTGTTTGTTTGCACCTCCACTATAGAACCCCCTTAGGCATCCCCATCTATGCCACTTTTGTCTCTCATCTCTCTCATCAACTGAAGACCAGCAAGACAAGATACACCAAGGATTCTACTTCGGCAACCAATTACCACTGAAGACTTTTGCTACGGCCTCCTAGACCAAGTGCAGCCTCTTAGAGTTATGGTTGCCCCTCAAGATTAGAAACCCATTCCTAGACCCTTCGATTCATAAGATACCCGAGCTCGAATCCTTAACCATGTGCTTAACCCACAGAATTGCAAGAGAACCTGTTAAGCCTCCGTAACCTTGCTCATCACTGGGTTCATTACGGAACTAGTGGACATAGTGAACGAGCACATTATCATCCTAAGATAGCACCAAAGCTAATGATGCCATAGGGAAGACCAATTTGAGGATATAGGAATAGAGGACAAATGACTTGATGAGTTTATATCAATGACTTTGAGGAATGATCCGAGACTATTTGGTGGATTATGAGGCTTTCATGTTGGTAGATGAACTTGGTGGGATCATGATTATAGAGTAGCATAACTTTCATTGGCCTTGAGTAAATTGGATTTAGTAGGATAATTATGATCGCGAGCTTAAATTCTTGGAGGTGCAAGGATTTGACTTGATCAGATGATATTGATAGGAGACAGTTGATATTACGTAAATGACTTCTGGGAAACATGTAGGAATTCTCGTTGGACATGAGATTTGGATTTAAATAGGTGATCCTAGTGGAGCGTAGGTGGTGAGTAAATCTACATGGTTCAGAGTAAATTGGGTTTAGACTCATGATCTTGATCATGATACTATGTTTCTCGATGGACAATAAACTAGGAGATTGGATTAATTGTCGGAGTTGATTTAGAGTTATATATAAGCTTGACCTTGGAGTTTACTTGACCATGATAATGGAAATTGGTGGAATGAAGTAAGTTAGCCCTTTCAAGTGTTTGGGGATTATAGGAACCTTAGGAAGATCATGTGGAACACCATAACCATTGGATTTGTAGAATTAAATGGATTATGTAGTGATTAATGGAAGTTAATGGGCTGTTGGAGTTGATTCATAGGAAGGAAACAACATCTTGGAGTGGGTTACGATGTGTTTCCTTAGGATAGGGATGCACTAACATGGACCTTGGAAGAATAGGATGAGCACTTGGATTGTCGTGTTTTATTCCAGCTTGGAAGCTTGTATGCTCTACCCATGAATTTTTAGGGGGTAGACATACATATGGGTTTGGGGATTGTAGACATATATGATTTTGTTAGACCTCCTCTTGAGAGTCATGAGGATATGAATCACATGAGTGATGATTGAAGTTGACCTATACGAAATGATACTATCAGTGATATGATGTGATTTGTTTAAAGGACTAGGGGTGTGTTTGTTTGGGCTCCTAGGAGCAGCTTCTATGGCTTCTGGCCCACATAAGCCAGAGCCCAAACAAACATGCTATTTTAGCGCTGGCTCCAGGCAGCCATCTCGCGGAGCGCTCCAAATAGAACGAGTAGAAGTTGCAGCCGAAAAAACGAGCTTCTGCCCTCGCAGCCGGCTCCAAGTGGCAAATGACTGGTTTGCCCTCCCGCAAAATCACATAAAACGATCGAATTGCCCTTACCAGTTCGGCCATCCACCCCCCCCCCCCCCCTCTCTCTCAGCCCCGTGCGATGTAATCCCCATCTCGCCGAGCTACGTCTCCTCCCTTGGCCGCCCCGGGCAGAGTGCGTGTGCTATGTCCTCGTGGTCGTGCGTCGGCTTCCCGCGTGTGCGTGCGTGCCCGGCGTGCGTGCGTGTGCAGCGGCGGCTGGGCCAGCTGCGTGATGCGTGTCCCGCTGCTAACCCGATTTGCACCTTGTGCTATGCGTGTTAATGGCCGATGCTACGCGTACGTGGGGATGCCGATGCTATGGACGCGTGTGCTGCTTGTGCCACGCACGCTGCTGCCGATTCCACGCGTCCTTTTTTTAGGGTAAGATTCCATGCGTGCTGGTGCGTGCAAGTCCATGCAAATTGCAAATTGCCTATCTTACTACTGTAGAATTGAATGTCGAGTTTTCTAAAAAAACAAATTATTGTACTCCCTCCGTCCGAAAATACTTGTCATCAAAATAGACAAAAAAGGATGTATCTAAAACTAAAATACGTCTAGATACATCTCATTTTATTCATTTTGATGACAAGTATTTCCGGACGGAGGGAGTATTACAGCCAAAAAGATTGTCTTAAATTTGTCTAGACATGGATGTATTTAGACACGTTTCTAAACTAAACGGGGCAGCTCAGGACATTCTGGTTATTTCAGCTTGTTTCTGCACAGCCACAACTGCTACAGCTTAACTACCAAACTACTGCGTCATAGCTCCAACCTTTCAGCCGCAGCTAGCAGCTACAACTGCTTCTTCCAGCTGCAACCGTTGCAGCTGCAGCCGGAGAAGTTGCAGCCCAAACAAACACACCCTAGATAGCACAATTGGCATCTCATAAACTGTTCTCAAGGATGGGATGATAAACATTCACTCGCACACTAGAATCCTTGAAACCCTTACGCCCTACCAAGCCACAACATGGTCGGATCCTGACCTTGGGCTTTGGCTCTAGATCGATAACACCTTGGCCAATGCTCAATCGTGACGATCACCAATGCCTCAGCCCACTTTACGTACCCCATAGACTTCATGGAGTGCTTGGACAAGTTAGTTGTCATCTTTCTTTGATGACATACTTGTCTACCCGAAGACGGAAGAAGAATCGTTGAGCTGCTCAAGGAACATCTGAAGATCATCATGTCTAGGAGGAAGAACCATGTCAACCGCCATCGCCAAGAAGTGAACCTCCTCGTTGAAGACCGTGCGTATCTACAAACCACTCCTCTCTTAGGAACCAAGCATTTCCATGACAAGGCAACCCACACCAAGATTCGTCGGCCCTCTTCAAGATCACTGCAAGACGAAGAATAGATGGCTACCGGCTAGAGTTACCACCTGACTCACCCATTGTGCACAACGTTTTTCCACACGAAACCACTCCGGAAATGTTTCCAACTTCCTAACTAGCCCGGTCTATACAAAGACGTTGACCACCGAGCCATCGACCCCTAGCCCAATCTACCCTACCACGAGCTACCCATTAGCAACCTGGATCAAGAAGAGCGTCATACAGGAAGCCACACCATCAAGTACTTCAAGCTCAATGGAGCACTACACGGAAGCAGAAGCAACATGAGGACTTGAAGACTACCCCAGATCCAAGTTTCGGTATCCCTCTCCGCACCTAGTCTAGGAATCTCGGGGACGAGATTCTTGTAAGGGGGGTAGGTCTGTCACACCCTGATTTTCATGCCACTACACTTAAGCTAACAATCATGATGAAATGTGGTTTGACAAAAACTTTTGAGTGTTTTGGACATTGCCTTGATTGGTTTTTGTCTCGCTGTTTGCCGGTTTCCTAAAATGTAATAAATCCTCCAACTCCTATACTTCATCTCCTTGCCCCAAACTTCTTCCCAATGATCATGCCATGTGTATAGAGCAATATAGTATTTTCTTACAAAAATAATTTGGCCAAAAAATATTTTCAAAAATTAGTCTTCCAAAAACCCCTGAATTGAGGTTTGCACTGCAAGTACTTGATTTGGGGTATGAAAAATATTTCAAAGAGTATATTTGAAACCTATTAGATATAGGATTCCCATAAACCACAAAAATATAATTTTAAAAGTTATTTTCCTATTTTATTTAAAATATTTTTATTTAGGCCAGAAAGGTCTTTAATAGGGAAAAATTATTTTATTGTTTTAAAAATAATTGACAAAAATCAGGAAAACTATGTGGGCATATATTTCCCATATATAAGAGTTTCAACACATGGTCATGTTCAAAGCATTGGTCAAATCCCTCAAAAACCATTTCTGGGTATTTCAAGCTTTTGAAATATTTACAAAGGAAATATTCCCCAAACATTCCAAGAAAATTCTAGCATGTCACATATGACATGTTTGATGATCTTGCCAAGTCTCATGTCATGGGGAACAATATAACCCCCTGAAACCCTCTCAAAACCACTTTTGACCTTTTTGAAGTTTGAACAACTTTGCACTGTCAAATATGTCCAAATGCTCCCACACTTGGTGCACATGCTCAAATGGTGTAATAATGCATCTAGACCAAGTGGCACAAGTTGGAGAACAAGTTAACTTGATCAAAGAGCCCCAAAACCCTTCCTGTACAGGACCAAATTTGAACAACTCAACATTGGCAACTTTCTCCTTTTGATCTCAACTTTTGTGGACATGATCAGAACCTCTAATGATGACACTACACCAACTGGTGCATCAAGGAGAATAGATTTGCATGACTAAATCTTGGAAAATCCATTTTTGTTCATTTCTAGGGTTTACAAAAGTTGCATTGGCAACTTTGCCCAAATGGACTCAATATTTGTGGAATCACTTGTTTTCTCCTGCCATTTGGCCCTGTCAAGCCTTATGACAAGAGGAGTTCATCTTCTTTCCCAAATCAACAACAAACACCTTCTGCCATTTTTCTAAAAACACCAATTTGACCCCTTCCACTAATCTCCATGAGTTCAACTTTTTACCACAGCCCCTAATAGACCTCTTCTACCTGCAGAAACTCTTCCATGGCCATTGCTCAATGATTAATGAGTAGAACACCCCCATTTACTTCTCTGGACAGCCATGGCATCTCTCTCTATCATCCCTGTTCTCTCACCAGAGCCTCTACAGAGCATCCAAGGCTCTCTCCCCTTTCTTTACTACCCCCTGGCACTACTTGACACAAGTGGTCGCGCCCACTTCCCATTTCTTTATGCCATGGCATGCAAAAGGCGTGCTCCAGAGCGCGCTACAGTGCTCCCCACTAGTAGAAAAACACCTATTAGTCCCGGTTCATGAACCGGGACTAATGGGTCGTTACTAATACCTCCCCCCTTTAGTCCCGGTTCTAACACGAACCGTGACCGATGGTCCTCCACGTGGCCGGTGCGCCGAGCCCAGGCAAGGGGGCCTTTGGTCCCGGTTGGTGGCACCAACCGGGACCAAAAGGCATCCACGCGTCAGCATTCCAGTGGCTGGGGTGCTGGGATCGATTGAACTTACTTGCTAAGCATTTCAGTCATGTCCGCATAGGTGCTGGGATCTTTCCGTCTCGAGTCTAAGACGGTTACTAGTCCACGCTCAAGCTTAATCTCCAGAAGAATATAGTGGTACCCGCGCACGCATGCATAACTCATCAATTACATTACTATAACCTCGCCGAGTAATAAGGGAAACCGAATATGCAAACGATCAAGAACACTCACTTGCCGTTGTAAGGAAAGAGTATGGTATCTTTGTTTTGATTTTTGATCAACGATTGTAGCAAGTTGTCCTCGGCCTCTTTGACATGCTTTTCAACCAGAAATACATCTATGATATTTGTGTTAATGAACCCAATATCATAGATTTCATTTTTTTGCACTCGACGATCTTCAATATGCATAATATATTGAGGATAATTAATTATAAATACATGTAATGAAACAGCCGAGCTATATATAGAGACTTAATGACAGAAATAGTACTTACAGGCAGTAGCAAAAGACCGTTAATTTATCGAGGGCCTTTTGATTAATGAACGCGAAGAACTCGTCAAATTGAACACACAATAGATCAGTTCCAACGAGGTCGTGCTCCTCTTTAATATGCAGATACAAACTATTCGTCCCCCCAGACTCTCTGCAGGTTTTCGTGTACCAAGTATGGAATCTTCGCATCATCGTTGTTAGAGATTTTTCATCTTTGACGAGAGGCTTCCCGTACTCGTATCTGTGTTCTTCCACCTTCATGAATTCAGGAAGTGCATCGTCAGGCAGGTAATCTTGTGGATTGCCATAACCGGCCACCATTCCCGGAACATTAGCGACGATGTTGCCGCTAGACACATTGAGCGGGGGGCACGATTGGTTTGCTTGTTCGCCGAACTGGTCAATTTTTTTCTTCGCAGCTGCTCGTTCTTTTGCTCTTTGATGTCTGACAGTACTTCCCGACCGCTCCGCTTGGAAATATGTCTGTTCAGTAATGCGCTCTTAGTTGGTTCTCGGCGGAGACTTTGCCGGTTTCCTCAGGGCAGCCAGAGTGCGCTTCGCTTTCACCGGATCTACCTTCTCCTCCAGAGGTGGATGTCTCTTTGCTTTCAACCCTGCAAACCAGTCATCCACTTCGGTCTGCGCGATCTTCGCGTTTTCCTCCTCGGTCCTCTCGTACGGTAACTTCTCTAGAGGCTTGAGAGGAGGACCGTATCTGTATTGCCTCCCGCCTCTGGCTGTACTGCTAGACGCCGGAGCAGACGGAGCGGCTGCGGCGTCTGTCTTCTTACGTGCTTGCTTACGAGGCAGAGCAGAAGGACTACGACGCGCCGGAGCAGCCGGCGCGGCGGCGGGTCTCTTCCGCCCTTGCTGGCGAGCCGGAGAAGGAGGAGGCTCCTGGCTGCTCGGGAGCACCGGCGCAGGCGGAGAAGGAGGCGGAGTGCCGCCACGCGCCGGAGAAGGAGGCGGACTGCCGCCACGCGCCGGAGAAGGAGGCAGAGTGCCACCACGCGCCGGAGAAGGAAGCAGAGTGCCGCCACGCGTGTCCTGATCGTCACTCGTCGGAGGAGGAGGCGGTGGAGGAGGCGGAGTGCCCTGACTCGCCGGAGGAGGAGGAGGAGGCGGAGGCGTCCAGTTCGGAAGGTTGATGAGCTCCTTCCGCCATAGGCATGGAGTCTTTAGAGCAGAACCCAGCCTAGTCTCCCCTTCACCGGTAGGGTGGTCAAGCACGAGGTCCTCAAATCCCTCCGTTATTTAATCCACCATCACCTTAGCATATCCTTCTAGAATCGGCTGCAGTGACAAGTTGTGCCGGGTCCACTAGGATAAACTTGGCCAACAGCCGCCTTGACCTTCAAATTCATCCATCGCGCCATAATGTGGCAATTTTGAGACTCCGTGATACCATCCACGGGAAAGCTAGCAGGAGCCGTCAAGACATGCTCCGGCTAAAGCAGCTCGGTGGAAGCCACGCTGCTTCTCCGCTGAGATGGCGGGGTAGCTTCGGGGGAAGCTTCGGTAGGTCGTTTGCTGCGATCTGCTGCTTCTCGTTCCTGTTCTCGTTCCTGTTCTCGTTTCTCTAGCCCCATTACCGTTTTGTGCAGTGCATGCAGTTGGTCCTGCTCCAGATTCTTCCTCCTCTCGTGGGTTTTGTAACTCCCTGCGTCCGGAAAACAAACCTTCCACGGAATGGAGCCTGGCGGGCCTCGTGTCCGTCCAGGGTGCTCAGGATTCCCAAGGGCCATTGTGAGCTCGTCCTTCTCCCTGTTTGGAAGGAACGTCCCTCGCTGTGCTTCATCGATATAGTGTTGAAGGTTCTTTAATGGTATTTTCATTTGCTCGTCCATCCACTGGCACTTCCCTGTTACAGGGTCCAAGGTTCTGCCAGCCCCGAAGAACCAAGTCCGGCAACGGTCTGGCCAGTACATTGTCTCTGGTTCGATCCCTTTTTCAAGCAGATCATGCTCAGCCTTGGACCACTTAGGCCGGGCTTTGAGGTAGCCACCTGACCCCGTGCGATGGTGAAGCTTCTTCTTTGCAGCATTTTTCTTGTTTGTCGCCGACATCTTCTTACTCTTTTCCGATATCTTGTGGGCCACAAATGCGGGCCAGTGATCTTTGATCTTCTCATATTTGCCGATGAATTATGGTGTCTTTTCTTTCTCGACAAACTGGTTCAGCTCTTTCCTCCACCTCCTCACTAGGGTTGCCATCTTCTTAAGAGCACAAGACTTGATTAATTGCTCTTTAACTGGCTTCTCCGGATCCTCCTCTGGCGGTAGGGTGAAATTTGCCTTCAGCCGAGTCCAAAGATCTTCTTTCTGCATATCATTGACATAAGACACCTCAGGGTCTTCCTACTTAGGCTTATACCATTGATGGATGCTGATCGATCTTGTCCCTAACAAGAACCCCCGTGACCGAAAGCAGAAAATGCCTTCCTTGTCCGGGTGGGTTCAATCGGTTCGCCGTCGGGCGCGATTTCTATGATCTCAAACTTTTCATCCGAGCTCAACTTTTTCTTCGGGCCTCGTCTCACCAAAGTTGTGCTCGATCCGGAGGGCTAGAAATTATAAGGAAGAAAGACGAGAGTAATTAATATGTTTACATATACCAAAACAATGGATGCATCAATTAACTAGTCAGCACGGGCTTAACTAATATATATATACCTGGCCGGACTCGGTTCGGTCACCGGAGTAGTCAGCACGGTCTCCTTCTTGTACCTCCATTGTGTCACTGGAGCCATCATGAACATAGTCCTCTTCTTGTACCGGCATTAATGGGTCGAAGCCATCATGAACATAGCCCTCTTCTTCACCCAGTCGTTCCTGACCATTGGTGTCGTTGAGAAATGACGCAACTTCATCACTTCCTTGTGCGATTATGTGCCCCAACATCGCTTCTGTTTCTTCGTCTCGGGAGTGCTCCATAGTTTCTGCAAATATTTACAACATGTCAATTATTATTCAAACATGGTACAGATGGATCGATATATGTATATATATATATATATATATATATATATATATTAGTGGAAAACGTAGAACTAGCTAGCTAATCACAATAAGGAATCATGTTAGTGGCCTCGACACAATGCTTTAAGGGTTTGGGGTGGCCTCGACGACAACGCTCTCTTAACTTGGTAAATTTGGGTGGCCTCGTGAGAGATAATTTGTCGGGTAGGGGCGCGGCGGGAGGGGGTATATATATCAACCGCCCCTCATGTCGAAGTTATCCCGAGGGGGTTATATCGACAACAACGCGACATACATATACATGGGAAAATAATGTAATCGGGGAGGGTATCGGTACCCCCTCGTTGGAAGTTTCTTCTTTCTCCTCTATTCCTTTCTTCTTCTACTACTCTTCTTTTTCTTCTTCTCCCTCGAGAAAGGAAAATAAGGAAAAAGGAAGAAAAGAGGAAGAAGGAAGAAGAAAAAAGAAGAAAAAAAGAGGAGAAGAAGAAAGGAATAGAGGAGAAGAAGAAAATAGAAAATTTCTATTTTTCTTGTTCTCCTCTATTGCTTTGTTCTTCTCTCTCTTTTTCCTCTTCTTATTTATTTCTCCTCTTCTTCCTCTCCTCTTCTTCTCCTTTCTTCCTCTTCTTATTTTCCTTTTTCCTCTCATTCTTTTAGTATTGCTTGTTTTAAAAAAATGTTCAAATAGAAAATTTGAAAAAAAACAAAGGTTTTGCCTAATGCATTGTTCATATGAATATACAAATATTTGCATATTCTACAATAATTAATTTCACCAAAAAAATCTATGAACAGAAAAAAAAAACCTAACTTTTCTAAAAATCTATCTTTTGCAAATATATGAAAACATTAATACACATATGAACAAAAAATACATATATGAACAAAAACATGCTCTGAACAATTTTTTAATACATTTTGAACATCTACATACACATAGCCACATACATATACATACACATTATATATATATATATATATATATATATGAACAAAAAAACTAAACTAATAAAAATGAAAAAACAGAGCCGCATATATATATATATATATATATATATATATATATATATATATATATATATATATATATATATATATAGCCACATACATACACATATACATTGAACAAAAAAATTAAACTAATAAAAATGAAAAAAAAACAGAGCCGGTGCGGCGCGGCGGCTCACAGCGGGGGCGGCTAGATGACGATGGCGACGGTGGGGGCGGCGAGGGCGCCGGCCTTGGCGGGACAGGCAGGGGCTCAGGCGGGCAGGCGGGCGGGCTCGGGAGGCAGGCGACGACGGCGGGTTCGGGGAGGCCGGCGACGAGGACGGCGTGGGCTCGGGGAGGCGACGGCCTTGGCGGCGGCGGCGGCGATGGCGACGTGGAGTAGCCTGGCGGCGTCGAGGAGGGTCGGCATCGTTGGGGGCAACTGGCGATGAGATTCTGAATTTTTGCAAAGTGTTTGCTTATATAGCAAAGCCATTGGTCCCGATTCGTGAAACCAACCGGGACTAATGCACCCTTTAGTCCCGGTTGGTGCCACCAACCGGGACCAAATGCCTCTTTTTCCGCAGCCCAAAGGGCAGGAAGCGGCGGCCTTTGGTACCAGTTGGTGCCACGAACCGGTACCAATGCCCCCCCCCTTTAGTCCCGGTTGGTGCCACCAACCGGGAACAAAGGCCCCTGTGCTGCCCGCGTCGGGGCCAAAGTTTTGTCCCACCTCGCTAGTTGAGAGGGGCGTGCAGTGGTTTATAAGCCCCACTGTCGCACCCCTCACGAGCTCCTCTCCGCATGAGCTTCGGGCCTACTTGCTATTGCTTTGCTCGATGGGCCTTCTGGCCTCTGCGAACTGAATCCTGGCCCATAGTAGGGTTTCTAGTCGTATTCAGGCCGTGGGGGCCCAGTAGGAGGCATTTTTTTGTTTTCTTTAGTTATTTTTGCTATTTTATTTTTTTTCCAGTTTTTTTGTCTTGTTTTCTGCATTATTTATTTTATTTTGGTTTTTGCTTTATTTTTTAATTCTTTTTGCTTTTAGTTTTAGGAAAATTATAAACTTTCTGTTAGTGCCATTAGTTTTCAAATTTGAAAACACTTTTTTTGTTTTTTTTGTTTTCTTTCTTGCTTTATTTATTTTATTTTGTTTCTACTTACAACAAAATACTTAATGTTGTTTGTTTATTTTGATTTCTGCATTATTTATTTTCTTTTGTTTTTTGCTTTATTTTTCAATTCTTTTTGCTTTTAGTTTTAGGAAAATTATAAACTTTGTGTTAGTGCCATTAGTTTTCAAATTTGATAATAATTTTTTTGTTTTTTTGTTTTCTTTCTTGCTTTATTTATTTTATTTTGTTTCTACTTACAAAAAAATACTTATTGTTGCTATTTTTAATTATTACGAGGGCCGAACCATAAGACATTAAAGCATGTCCTTCACATAGATAACCTGTGCCACATCATTGGCTAGGACGAACGGTTCGTCAGTGTACCCAAGATTTTTCAGATCCACTGTTGTCATTCCGCATCGTGGGTCTACCTGCACTTCGCTCTCGATAGATTGACCCATTTGCACTTAAACAAAGGGACCTTAAAATCGTGTCCGTAGTCAAGTTCCCATATGTCCACTATGTAACCATAATATGTGTCCTTTCCCCTCTCGGTTGTTGCATCAAAGTGGACACCGCTGTTTTGGTTGGTGCTCTTTTGATCTTGGTCAATCGTGTAAAATGTATTCCCATTTATCTCGTATCCTTTCCAAATCAATACAGTCAAAGATGGTCCCTGGACAACAAGTACAGCTCATCACAAACAGTGTTGTCACCTCGATACGTGCTTCCAACCAACTGCTGAAAGTCCCGATGTGTTCACATGTAATCCGGTCATCGTGACCGCTCCGGTGTTTGCAGCGCAGATTGTTCTTTTGTTCATCGACATACGGGTCACCAAGGTAGAGTTCTCAGAGAACTGTGTAGTGTGCTTGAGACCAAGAATATCCATCCTGCATATTATTGAGTCCCTTCCAAGCGTGCCTTTTTCCAAATGGGTCTCCCCTCATATCACGATTTAGGGAGACCTATCTTCTTAAGGCCAGGAATGAAGTCAACACAAAACCCGATGACATCCTCTGCTTGATGGCCCATGGAGATGCTTCCTTCTGGCCTAAGCGATTACGGACATATTTCTTTAGGACTCCCATGAACCTCTCAAAGGGGTACATATTGTGTAGAAATACGGGGCCCGTAATGACAATCTCGTCAACTAGATGAACTAGGACATGCGTCATGATATTGAAGAAGGATGGTGGGAACACCAGCTCGAAAACCCGACAAGACATTGCACCACATCACTCCTTAGCCTTGGTATGATTTCTGGATCGATCACCTTCGAGAGATTGCATTGAGGAATGCACATAGCTTCACAATGGCTAATCGGACGTTTTCCGGTAGAAGCCCCCTCAATGCAACCGGAAGCAGTTGCGTCATAATCACGTGGAAGTCATGAGACTTTAGGTTCTGGAACTTTTTCTCTGGCATATTTATTATTCCCTTTATATTCGACGAGAAGCCAGTCGGGACCTTCATCGGGCAGGCATTCAAAGAAGATTTCTTTCTCTTCTTTCGTAAGAGCGTAGCTGGCAGGACCTTCATACTGCTTCGGAGGCATGCCCTCTTTTTCATGCAAGCGTTGCAGGTCCTCCCGTGCCTCAGGTGTATCTTTTGTCTTCCCATACACGCCCAAGAAGCCTAGCAGGTTCACGCAAAGGTTCGTCATCACGTGCATCAATTCGATCGAAGAGCGGACCTCTAGGTCTTTCCAGTAGGGTAGGTCCCAAAATATAGATTTCTTCTTCCACATGGGTGCGTGATTCTCAGCGTCATTCGGAACAGCTAGTCCGCGGGACCCTTTTCAAAGATTACGTGTAAATCATTGACCATAGCAAATGCGTGATCACCGATGCGCATGGCGGGCTTCTTCCGGTGATCTGCCTCGCCTTTGAAATGCTTTCCTTTCTTTCGACATTGATGGTTGGTCGGAAGAAATCGTGATAGCCCCTGTACACATTCTTCCTGCAGCTTGCCGGTATATACTATCGGTGTCAAGTAAACAATGCGTGCATGCGTGGTATCCCTTGTTTGTCTGTCCTGAAAGGTTACTGAGAGCGGGCCAATCGTTGATGGTCACGAACAACAACACCTTTAGATTAAATTCCTGCTGTTTGTGCTCATCCCACGTACGTACAACGTTTCCATTCCAAAGTTGTAAAAGTTCTTCAACTAATGGCCTTAGGTACACATCAATGTCGTTGCCGGGTTGCTTAGGGCCTTGGATGAGAACTGGCATCATAATGAACTTCCGTTTCATGCACATCCAAGGAGGAAGGTTATACATACATAGAGTCACGGGCCAGGTGCTGTGATTGCTGCTCTACTCTCTGAAAGGATTAATGCCATCCGCGCTTAAAGCAAACCATACGTTCCTTGGGTCACTTGCAAACTCATCCCAGTACTTGCTCTTGATTTTTCTCCATCATGACCCGTCGGTGGTGCTCTCAACTTCCCGTCTTTCTTACGGTCCTCACTGTGCCGTCGCATCAACTTGACATGCTCTCCGTTTCTGAACAGACATTTCAACCATGGTATTATAGGAGCATACCATATCACCTTCGCAGGAACCCTCTTCCTGGGGGGGCTCGCCGTCAACATCACCAGGGTCATCTCGTCTGATCTTATACCGTAATGCACCGAATACCGGGCATGCGTTCAGATCCTTGTACGCACCGCGGAAGAGGATACAGTCATTAGGGCATGCATGTATCTTCTGCACCTCCAATCCTAGAAGGCATACGACCTTCTTTGCTGCGTATGTACTGTCGGGCAATTCGTTATCCTTTGGAAGCTTCGTCTTCAATATTTTCAGTAGCTTCTCAAATCCTTTGTCAGGCACAGCATTCTCTGCCTTCCACTTGAGCAATTCCAGTACGGCACCGAGCTTTGTGTTGCCATCTTCGCAATTGGGGTACAACCCTTTGTTGTGGTCCTCTAACATGCGATCGAACTTCAGCTTCTCCTTTTGACTTTGGCATTGCGTCCTTGCATCGACAATGACCCGGCGGAGATCATCATCATCGGGCACATTGTCTGGTTCCTCTTGATCTTCAGCAGCTTACTTGCAGCATCATCATGCACATCGTCTGGTTCCTCTTGATGTTCAGTAGCATCACCGTATTCAGGGGGCACATAGTTGTCATCGTACTCTTCTTCTTCGCCGTCTTCCATCATAACTCCTTTTTCACCGTGCCTCGTCCAAACATTATAGTGTGGCATGAAACCCTTGTAAAGCAGGTCGGTGTGGAGGATTTTCCGGTTAGAGTAAGACTTCGTATTCCCACATATAAGGCATGGACAACACATAAAACCATTCTGCTTGTTTGCCTCAGCCACTTCGAGAAAATCATGCACGCCCTTAATGTACTCGGAGGTGTGTCTGTCACCGTACATCCATTGCCGGTTCATCTGCGTGCATTATATATAATTAAGTGTGTAAAAAATCATTACAGAACATCATGAATAGATAATTAAGTGATCAAATTAATAGAAGTTCATCATCACATTAAAACCAAATTACATACATAGTTCTCATATAACAACATAAAGCTCTGTAGAGCATCTAAATTAATTAAACCATACACTGAAACTATGTAAAACATTTCAATGCGAAAACAAATGCGATCATAATCGTAACCAATGTAACAACTGATCCAATGGCATAATGATACCAAGCCTCAGTATGAATGGCATATTTTCTAATCTTTCTAATCTTCAAACGCATTGCATCCATCTTGATCTTGTGATCATCGACGACATCCGCAACATGCAACTCCAATATCATCTTCTCCTCCTCAAATTTTCTATTTTCTTCCTTCAACAAATTGTTTTCTTCTTCAACTAAATTTTACCTCTCGACAATAGGGTCGGTTGGAATTTCCGGTTCAACAACCTCCTAGATAAATAAAATATATGTCACGTTGGTCGGCACAATTTTCATAAACAATAAATGAACCAATAGTGATGAAAAGATAATATATACCACATCCGAATCATAGATGTGACGAGGGCCGACGGGGTGGATACCAAAACCATCGCACTATATAAGATGCAATAATCAAAGTACGTAAAATTATACAAGTATCTATATAAACATACAAGTAAGAATTTTTTTCCTTTCGTAAAGAAGATAAGAACAAGAGGCTCACCACGGTGGTGCCGGTGGCAGATCGGCGCATCGATCGGCCCAGTGAAGACGGGGACGGGACGTGACAGACCGCTAAACCTAGACAAATATTAAGGAAAATGGAGCTTGGAGGTCGAGCTTTGAGAGGAGAAAGCGTAAGTAGTGTGGCTCGGGCATTCCATCGAACACCTCGTGTGCATAGGAGGTGAGCTAGAGCACCACAAAGCTCTCCCGTCGCCGGCCACGAAAAACAGAGCTCAGGGAGTGCTCTGCTCGCGGGCGAGGGGTATATGTAGGCAACTAATTGGTCCCGGTTGGTGGCTTGAACCGGGACTAAAAGGCATCCTTTGGTCCCGGTTCATGCCACCAACCGGGACCAATTGTTGTGGGCCAGGAGCGAGGCCCATTGGTCCTGGTTCGTCCCACCAACCGGGACCAAAAGGTCCAGACGAACCGGGACCAATGGCCCACGTGGCCCGGCCGGCCACCGGGGCTCACGAACCGGGTCCAATGCCACCATTGGTCCCGGTTCTGGATTGAACCGGGACTAATGGGCTGGCCGGGCCTAGACCATTGCCCCCTTTTCTACTAGTGCCCACGCACTATAGCTGCTCCCTGCCCGAGCCACCCGACCACCTCGGGCTTCCCCAGCACGCCCGACAAGGTGCCTCAGCGTTCGTGACACGCCACGGCCTGGTCCCCCTCCTTCTTCTCCCTCCTTCTGCCCCCTCGCACGCGCGCCAGAGCCGCCCGAGAACCCCAATGGCCGAGCCCACACGCGCGGCGCTCTGCCACTCCCCGCTCTCTCTCTCCTTCTCCCTCGACTTGGACCACGCCCACAAGCGCCGCAGACAGCCCCGAGCCTCCTGCCGTGGCCACTGCGGCCATTTCCACGGGTGCCCGTAGGCCACGTCCATGGTGAGCCACGGCCTCGCCATATAAGGCCGCCCCTGAACTCCCCCTGGATCCCCTATGCTTGCTCTCTCTCCCGTGAATCCCCTGGACCAAGCCGCACCTCCTCCCGTGCCCTCCAACCTCGTCCATGGCCGGAGCCGAGCCGCCGGCCATCGCCAAAATTCTCGTCGTCCGAGCCCCCTCCTCTCCACCTATGGGGGTCATTGCATCACCGCCACCACCACGGAGCTCTCCCGCTCTCCATTTACACTCCCCGGAGGCTGTGGCGTCAAGTCCATCCTCGACGACACCCTGGTCCTCCGCACCCGAAGCCCCTTCTCTTCCCGGGCTCCCATGGGCGTGAAGCACTGGATGGGCGCGCGCTGGTTGCGCTGGACCCACCGGTACGCCGAGCGTCGCCGGAGGTGGCCGGTACCGCCGGGGAGAACACCGGTGCCCGCTCGGCCTCGCCTCCCCTGCCTCTGCTCTGTTCGAGCGGCTGAGCACCGGGCCCCGCTCGTCAGCGACCCGGTGGGCGGGCCCCGCCCGTTTAAGTGGAGACGGCTTCAGCGAAGACGTCTTCGACGTCGCCCTGTCGCCCGCGTGGCCGAGCCGCTGGGCCGGCCCAGTTGCGCCTCGCCGTTAAATCCCGACCAGTGCGCGCTGCGCCGCTGGAATTTGGCCCATTAGGTATTTCCATTTACTTTTTCTTTTTCAACAAGATTCAAACTTTTCCAGAGACCTCATTTCAAGTCCAAATCTGATGATTCAAATTTTCAGTGACTCCATAAATCAATATCTATTTAATGAGCCATAGGGGACATTTTTACACTGCCTAGTTTCACCTGGATCTGACCAATAGTTCATTTATACTCCTAAACCAGCTTCAAAAATCCATAGAATATTCAGTTGAACTCCAAATCCAGTGAAACCAAGTTCTAAATGTTTCTAAAATCATGCCTTATTTAATGGGTACTTTTACTCATTTTATAAAAAGGTATTCTATAGGAAACTTGAAGATCCATTAAATCCCTTGTTTCCATCATATTGAAATGTTCAGAAATAACCACTGATCCAATTCCAATGAAACCACTCTGGTTATTTTTCATATAACCAAAGGAGTCCTAAAAAGTCAAATTAATATTTTTAGAGCACTTTTATTTTCTGCCTTTTTGTGTTTCTTATTATGGTTGCTTTCGACGATAGTTGACGAAGTAGAGGAAATGCTCGAAGTTGGACCAGAAGACTTGAAGACTCTGATGAACCAGGCAAGCAGCCCTTTGACCATGTCTATGAAACCCTTTTTATGCATGACATATAGCACCATATTGTTGTTGCAACGGAATCATGATGAGGTGGTAACCACTTTGATGGTTGCCACCGTACTTCCTCGTTGATACTTGCATTGTGCATGACCCTACCTTCTTATGAGGGTTATGCCGGTGGGAGTAGATAGGATGCTAAAGTAGTTGCTACGCAAAGTGGATCAGGGTTATGCATGGAAATAAACAAGTGTGGTTTGACATAGTTGCAACAGCCCCAGAGGGTGCCACTGATGCCCCTGGGAGAAGATGATGAACTAGGTCACTACTTGGTGGAAAAGTAGTGTACCGAGGCTTGATAAAAGTGTTGTTTACAGAGACGAATTAGATTTAAGATTTGTCGACCGTCCCAACAAAACATGCGCAACCACTCTACCCTTATATGGGGAAGGGAATTATTGATTACCTGGGCCGATACTAGCCTGGAGCCCGCATTACTAGTGATGGGGAAGAGTTGGTGCTCTCTCTCGGGACGGGGTCGTGCCAGGTACGGCGACCATGACTGTCTTCACAGGGCACCGCACACCGTTGGTACCCCGTGCTTGTGGTATGTGATGAATATGGGAGCGAGTTTCCACATTTTTAAGATGTGAAATGTTGGGCACGGGGGTTACTACCAATCGAGTGGACTCTATGTTAGTGTCGTCTAGGGAAAGATAGTGATCGGGTGCTTACCCCGGGTACTTGAGGTACCGCGGGTCGTGAATGACGCGGAAGTTCCCCGGATCTTGTGGGTAAAGTGTGCAACCTCTGCAGAGTGTAAAACTACTCGAATAGCCGTGTCCACAGTCAAGGGCAGTTGGGTGGTGCTGCTTAGACTATGTCCATATGTTTCTGACAAACAACACGGTTTGGTAAATCTATCGACGTGATTCGTGAGGAAGTAACGATGAGCTTGAGCATGAGTTGTTCATAACTCTCTCTCTCTCGATGTTGATGTCTCTAACCTCCTGATACTTGTTGCAGACGCATTCATATCCTTGACAAATTATGATCATATTTGCATGAGAAATACTAGCTTTCCGCAAAAATGCCAAATTAGCAGTAGAGCCTTGCATAATTATTCTATTATCACTCTTGGGTTGCTTGCGAGTACATTCAAAGTACTCATTGGCTTGCCACTGGTTATTTTATTGGCCAGGCATGAAAGAACAGGATGTGATGAAGAACACTTCGGTGACGAACATGCGATCTAGGACGCTTCCCAGTCAGAATGCCTGTAGGGTTAAGGCAGATGGCATGGGTCCAAGTTATGGACGAAGATTTCCGCTGCGATGATAACTCAAGACTTGACCATAATGGTCCTACTTATGTAAAACGGTATGTATGGATGTAAGACTCTTGTTATTCAGCTTCTGTGTGTTCAGTGAGCATTGATCTCTGGGATCACTGTACACGTACATTCAGTGATCTCGACTTATGAGTCGGGGTCCCCACAGTATATATGGGTGCAAGGGGTAAGTCGGTGGAGCTACAGGGGCCCCACGAGGCAGGGGGCGCGCCCAGGGGGGGTAGGCGCGCCCCCCACCCTCGTGGGCAGCCCGTATCTCCCCTGACGTGCACTCCAAGTTCCCTGTGTTGCTTTCCTTCCAAAAATAACTTCTCCAGTTGATTTCGTTCTGTTTTGACTCCGTCTGATATTCCTTTTCCTCGAAATACTGAAATGGGCAAAAAACAGCAAATCTGGGCTGGGCCTCCGGTTAATAGGTTAGTCCCAAAAATAATATAAAAGTGGATAATAAAGCCCAATATTGCCTAAAACAGTAGATAATATAGCATGGAGCAATAAAAAATTATAGGTACGTTGGAGACGTATCAAGCATCCCCAAGCTTAATTCTTGCTCGTCCTCGAGTAGGTAAATGATAAAACAGATAATTTTTTATGTGGAATGCTAGTTGACAAAATTTCATAGTAATTCTTCTTACTTGTGATATGGACATTCAGATCCAAAAGATTCAAGACAAAAGTTCATATTGACATAAAAATAATAATACTTCAAGCATACTAACAAAGCAATCATGTCTTCTCAAAATAGCATGGCAAAAGAAAGTTCATCCCTACAAAATCATATAGTTAGGCTATGTTTCATTTTCGTCACACAAAGATGTTCCCAACTTCTATACCCCCGATGACAAGCCAAGCAATTGTTTCATACTTAAATAATCTCAAACTTTTTCAACCTTCATGCAATACATGAGCGTGAGCCATGGATATAGCACTATGGGTGGAATAGAATATGATGATGGGGATTGTGTGGAGAAGACAAAAAAGGAGAAAGTGTCACATTGGCGAGGATAATCAACGGGCTATGGAGATGCCCATCAATTGATGTCAACATGAGGAGTAGGGATTGCCATGCAACGGATGCACTAGAGGTATAAATGAATGCTCAACAAAATAAACTAAGTGGGTGTGCATCCAACTTGCTTGCTCACGAAGACCTAGGGCACTTGAGGAGGCCCATCATTGGAATATACAAGCCAAGTACTATAATGAAAAATTCCCACTAGTATATGAAAGTGACAACATATGAAACTCTCTATATGAAAAACATGGTGCTACTTTGAAGCACAAGTGTGGTAAAAGGATAGTAGCATTGTCCCTTCTCTCTTTTTCTCTCATTTTTTGGGCCGTTTTTTTGGCCTTGCTTTTTTTTTAATTTTTGTTTTCGTCCGGAGTCTCATCCCGACTTATGGGGGAATCATAGTCACCATCATCCTTTCCTCACTTGGGACAATAATCTAATAATGATGATCATCACACTTTTATTTCTCTTACAACTCAACAATTACAACTCGAAACTTAGAACAAAATATGACTCTATATGAATGCCTCCGGCGGTGTACCGGGATGGTGCAATGAATCCAGAGTGACATGTATGGAAAACAATGGATGGTGGCTTTGCCACAAATACGATGTCAACTACATGATCATGCAATGGCAATACGACAAAAGTAATGTATGCCATAATAATGATGATGGAAGTTGCATGGCAATATATCTCGGAATGGCTATGGAAATGCCATGATAGGTAGGTATGGTGGCTGTTTTGAGGAAGATATAAGAAGGTTTATGTGTGGTAGAGCGTATCGTATCACGGGGTTTGGATGCACCGGCGAAGTTTGCACCAACTCTAAAGGTGAGAAAGGGCAATGCACGGTACCAAAGAGGCTAGCAAAGGCGGAAAGGTGAGAGTGCGTATAATCCATGGACTCAACATTAGTCAAAAGAACTCATATACTTATTACAAAAATTTAGAAGCCATCAAAAATCAAGTACTACGCGCATGCTCCTAGGGGGATAGATTGGTAGGAAAAGACCATCGCTCGTCCCCGACCACCACTCATAAGGATGCACAAGCCAGGTACACTTCATGTTTCAAATTTGTTACACAACTTTAACCATACGTGCATGCTACGAGACTTGCAAACCTCAACACAAGTATTTCTCAAATTCACAATTATCAACTAGCACAACTTTGATATTATCACCTCCATATCTCAAAACAATTATCAAGCATCAAACTTATCTTAGAATTCAATTCACTCAAAAAGAAAGTTTCACATATCTTTAACACTAAGTATATTAACATTAAGCAAATTACCATGCTATTAACAACTCTCAAAATAATCTAAGTGAATCATGAGAGTTCATCTATTTCTTCAAAATAAAACTACCATCATGCTCTAAAAGATATAAGTGAAGCACTAGAGCAACAACAAACTACTCCGAAAGATATAAGTGAAGATCAATGAGTAGTCGAATAATTGTGCAACTATGTGAAGACTCTTTAACACTAAGGAGTTTCAGATCTTGATACTTTAATCAAACAGCAAGCAAAGCTAAATAAAACTACACTGCAAGGATAGCACAACTCATGTGAAGAAGCAAAAACTTAGGCTCAACCGATATTAACCGATAGTTGTTGAAGAAGAAAGGTGGGATGCCTACCGGGGCATCCCCAAGCTTAGATGCTTGAGACTTCTTGAAATATTATCTTGGGGTGCCTTGGGCATCCCCAAGCTTGAGCTTTTATGTCTCCTTAATTCCTCTCATATCATGGTTTCTCTTCTTTTTATCAAAAGTTTCATTCACAACAAACTCAACAAGAACTTGTGAGATAGGTTAGTATAAACCAATGCAAAACCTTATCATTTTCTACTGTAACAAATCACTAAAATTATTATTCAACATTTCATACTAAATGCCTCTGCATATTTAATACTCCTATCCTCAAATAGAATCATTAAACAAGCAAACATATGCAAACAATGCAAACATAACAGCAATCTGCCAAAACAGTATAGTCTGTAAAGAATGCAAGATTCATCATACTTCCCTAACTCCAAAAATTATGAAATAAAATTCCCACTTTCATAAATTTATCATAGCTCAATATGCAAAAATATTCAACATTATACCACTCTCTGACTTTTCTAGGGAATTTTTGCAACAGCGGTAAACTTTCTGTTTTCAAACAGCAACATGCATACTTGCAAAATAAGCATGGCAAAAGCTATCGTTGACATTTTTATTGAAACTAGAGATGCAAAACAATAATATAAATAACAGCAAGCAAATACTAACAAGAGAAAATGACGCTCCAAGCAAAACACATATCATGTGGTGAATAAAAATATAGCTCCAAGTAAAGTTACCGATGAACAAAGATTTAAAGAGGGATGCCACCCGGGGCATCCCCAAGCTTAGACGCTTGGTTATCCTTGAATATTACCTTGGGGTGCCTTGGGTATCCCAAAGCTTAGGCTCTTGTCACTCCTTATTCCATAGTCCATCGAATCTTTACCCAAAACTTGAAAACTTCACAACACAAAACTTAACAGAAAACTCGTGAGCTCCGTTAGCAAAAGAAAACAAAACACCACTTCATGTTACCGTAATGAACTCATTATTTATTTATATTGGTGTTAAACCTACTGTATTCCAACTTCTCTATGGTTTATAAACTATTTTACTAGCCATAGATTCATCAAAATAAGCAAACAACACACGAAAAACAGAATCTGTCAAAAACAGAACAGTCTGTAGTAATCTGTATCAAACGCAAACTTATGGAACTCCAAAAACTCTAAAATAAATTGGTGTACCTGAGGAATTTTTATAGTAATCATCTTCAAAAGGAATCAACTAAATAGCACTCTCCAGTAAAAAGTTGAAGCTAATCTCGTGAGCGCTAAAGTTTCTGTTTTTTTACAGCATGATCATAAAGACTTCACCCAAGTCTTTCAAAAGGTTCCACTTGGCACAAACACTAATTAAAACATAAAACCACATCTAACCAGAGGCTATATGGATTATTTATTCCTAAAAAGAACCAAAAAGCAAGAAACTAAAATAAAATTGGGTTGCCTCCCAACAAGCGCTATCATTTAAAGCCACTAGCTAGGCATGATGATTTTAATGATGCTCACATAAAAGATAAGAATTGAAACATAAAGAGAGCATCATGAAGAATATTACTAGCACATTTAAGTGTAACCCACTTCATATGCATAGGGACTTTGTGAGCAAACAACTTATGGGAACAAGAATCAACTTGCATAGGAAGGTAAAACAAGCATAACTTCAAAACTTTAAGCACATAGAGAGGAAACTTGATATTATTGCAATTCCTACAAGCATATGCTCCTCCCTCATAATAATTTTCAGTAGCCATGAATGAATTCAACAATATAACCAGCACCTAAAGCATTCTTTTCATGATCTACAAGCATAGAAAATTTACTACTCTCCACATAAGCAAATTTCTTCTCAACAATAGTAGTGGGAGCAAACTCAACAAAATAACTATCATGTGATTGGAAATTAAGATCAATATGAAAAGTTTCATGGTTATCATTATTCTTTATAGCATACATATCATTAGCATCATGGATATTCAAGGAATTCATACTAATAACATTGCAATCATGCTCATCATACAAAGATTTAGTGCCAAACATTTTATAGATTTCTTCTTCTAGCACTTGAGCACAATTTTCCTTTCCATCATACTCACAAAAGATATTAAAAAGGTGAAGCGTATGAGACAAACTCAACTCCATTTTTTTGTAGTTTTATTTTATAAAATAAACTAGTGATAAAACAAGAAACAAAGAGGTTAGATCGCAAGATCTAAAGATATACCTTCACTTACCTAGCCTCCCCGGCAACGGCGCCAGAAAAGAGCTTGATGTCTACTACACAACCTTCTTCTTGTAGATGTTGTTGGGCCTGCAAGTACACAGGTTTGTAGGACAGTAGCAAATTTCCCTCAAGTGGATGACCTAAGGTTTATCAATCCGTAGGAGGCTTAGGATGAAGATGGTCTCTCTCAAGCAACCCTGCAACCAAATAACAAAGAGTCTCTTGTGTCCCCAACACACCCAATACAATGGTAAATTGTATAGGTGCACTAGTTCAACGAAGAAATGGTGATACAAGTGCAATATGGATGGTAGATAAAGGTTTTTGTAATCTTAAAATATAAACACAGCAAGGTAACAAGCGGTAAAAGTGAGCGTAAACGGTATTGCGATGATAGGAAACAAGGCCTATGGTTCATACTTTCACTAGTGTAAGTCCTCTCAACAATAATAACATAATTGGATCATATAAATATCCCTCAACATGCAACAAAGAGTCACTCCAAAGTCACTAATAGTGGAGAACAAACGAAGAGATTATGGTAGGGTACGAAACCACCTCAAGTTATTCTTTCCAATCAATCTGTTGGGCTATTCCTATAAGTGTCACAAACAGCCCTAGAGTTCGTACTAGAATAACACCTTAAGATACAAATCAACCAAAACCCTAATGTCACCTAGATACTCCAATGTCACCTCAAGTATCCGTGGGTATGATTATACTATATGCATCACACAATCTCAATTCATCTACTCAAACCAACACATATAACCTCAAAGAGTGCCCAAAGTTTCTACCGGAGAATCATGACGAAAACGTGTGCCAACCCCTATGCATAGGTTCATGGGTGGAACCCGCAAGTTGATGACCAAAACATACATCAAGTGGCATGTGAGATCCCATTGTCACCACAGATACACACGGCAAGACATACATCAAGTGTTCTCAAATCTTTAAAGACTCAATCCGATAAGATTACTTCAAGGGGAAAACTCAATTCATTACAAGAGAGTAGAGGGGGAGAAGAAACATAAGGTCCAACTATAATAGAAAAGCTCGCGATACATCAAGATCATGCCAAATCAAGAACAGGAGAGAGAGAGATCAAACACATAGCTACTGGTACATACCCTCAGCCCCGAGGGTGAACTACTCCCTCCTCGTCATGGAGAGCGCCGGGATGATGAAGATGGCCACCGGTGGTGGATCCCTCCTCTGGCAGGGTACCGGAAAGGGGTCCCGATTGGTTTTTCGTGGCTCTGGAGGCTTGCGGCGGCGGAACTCCCGATCTAATCTCTGTTCTGGAAGTTTTAGGGTACGTAGGTATATATGGGTGCAAGGGGTACGTCGGTGGAGCTACAGGGGCCCCACGAGGTAGGGGGCGCGCCCAGTTGGGGTGGGCGCGCCCCCCACCCTCGTGGGCAGCCGTTTCTCCCCTGACGTGCACTCTAAGTTCCCTGGGTTGCTTTCCTTCCAAAAATAACTTCTCCAGTTGATTTCGTTCCGTTTTGACTCCGTCTGATATTCCTTTTCTTCGAAATACTGAAATAGGCAAAAAACAGCAAATCTGGGCTGGGCCTCCGGTTAATAGGTTAGTCCCAAAAATAATATAAAAGTGGATAATAAAGCCCAATATTGCCTAAAACAGTAGATAATATAGCATGGAGCAATCAAAAAATATAGATATGTTGGAGACGTATAAAGCATCCCCAAGCTTAATTCCTGCTCGTCCTCGAGTAGGTAAATGATAAAAAAGATAATTTTTGATGTGGAATGCTAGTTGGCATAATCTTCTATCTATTATATAATTAAGACAAGAGAAAAATAAGCCATCACGTTCATCCACATATATTAAATTATCTTAGCCATTAAATTTAGAGATTAACGTAATTAAGACAAGAGAAAAACAAGCCATCACGTTCATCCACATATATTAAATTATCTTAGCCATTAAATTTAGAGATTAACGGCTAGGATTTACAGGTGTAAACGTTACATACAAATATTGTGTATATTCCTTTTGGAACATAGGAAGTCTGTCACGTAGAATTTTTTTTAGAGCCCATGTACATGTATTCCGATCGGAAGGTGCAAGGCAAGATCACGTATGAGACAAGGAGACCAATAAGAGGAGGAGACCGATCAGTAATTTACGTAAAACATTGTCATATACAATCTGACACGTGCAAGACAACTCCTACGACCGGGTAGCAAAAGAAAACAGAAAAAAAAATAAAAGAAACCGACTGGAACCTGCAGGTGTCCGTATCATGTAAGAGCCAAACAAACCAACCTTAGCCAATGGTTCACGTAAAAAAAAAAGCTTAGCCAATGGTTCACGTAAAAAAAAAAGCTTAGCCAATGGTTTTGGTTGGCTTTGGCACAATTACCAGGCACAGCGAGAAAGCAAATAAATTAATTGATATGTTCGGCCACTTCAGTAATTGGACTGGCTATTGTGTACGGCCAGTACTACATGCAATGGAATGAAACATACACTTGGCCATTTGATTGTACGGGCGCATACGTGCATTAGTCACACAAGTGTGGTTATAATGCTCACGTACATCACATTGATGTAGTAGGTAAATTGGAGTCAGACGTACAAGCAGTTTATTGGTCTTTATTTTTTTGTACTTCAATGTATAAAAGTATAAGAAATTAGATGTACTCTTGAGTCAGTGACTTTTATTTGATTCATAGTGTTTGTGGCACATTAATTCTTCATGACTATAATATAAGTTGATTACACTGCTTAAGAAATAACTATAGAGATTTCAAAATCCTATTGGGTTAGCGAGTTTTGTGTTTTCCTTCTAATGAGAATACTCACATAGGATTCGCAAAAAGAGAATACTCACATAGAGTGAACACATATACATACAAACAATAATTGCCCTAGGAGAGGAAAAAAAGTAAGGCATGCCAATAATGGTGTAATGTCTTTATTCGACTCATACAAGTGTAAAACGAGGCTATGCATCATCTGATCACATGTGTATGTGTCTATTCAAAGAAATATATAAAGTCCAATCCTTTAAAAATGAAGCCCTGTACAGCTAGGACACGTACATCTGGTCACCTATCTATACATGGAAATAGCAAGTCTAAAAATAGAGCCTGATTCTCATTTACAGTGTCAATCACATATAAGGTGCCGGCCCGGATTGATTACCAATGAAACCTAACTGACCAGAAAAGAATATACACATCTAAAATAAGTGAGCCAGAGAGGCATCCATATTTCTGTACTGGCTCAGTGAGCTAGACTAATATAAAAGACCAAGACACAGTACACAACTCACTAATGCGCTGGTAGGAAATAAATAGTCAATATATGCAGTTACTGAAAAATAATCAATATATGTGTGGACGTCTGGAGGTTGAAAACTCAAGAATACATGCATGCACTTCTTTCAGGTTGAAAACTCAAGAATATACGCCATGTCCGATGGTCGAACCAAAGGAAACGCATGACACAATGATGCATCCAATATGGTCGCATACGACGCCGATGATTAATTAATTTATCTTTCATATCAAAAAACAAACAAATGAAATTTTATGACAAAGAAGAAGGGCCAAGATATGAAATTATTGAAATCTCTATGCTGCAAGGTTTGTCAAGTCAGTTACATGGTTGATGAGTTGTGGCAAGATTGCAGGGTGACAATATAGTAGAAAAGATTGTATGCGAAACCATTGGTTACAACAACTTACATCTATAAACAAGTGAGACTATGTGTTGTAAACATTATAAGGAGAAGCAATATTTCAAAGTTAAAATATCCATTTACCATGTTTCATAATAAGCGTATAAGTACTTGGACAAAATAGCTCCTCGCAATGCGCAAGATCATGCCAGGCTGACAGAGATCACTATGCATGCATACTCTGCAAGGTATCTGCATACATTAGTAGTTGATCAATCAGTGAAGAATGATTGAAAACTCAAGAATATACGCCAGGTACAATGGTCGAACCAAAGGAAAGGCATGACACAATGATGCATCCAATATGGTCCCTACAACGCTCAAAGACTGATTTATTTATCTTTCATATTAGAAAACAAACAAATGAAATTTTATGACAAAGAAGAAGGTCCAAGATATAAAATTACTGAAACCTGTACGCTGCAAGGTTTGTCACAAGTCAGTTACATGGTTGATGAGTTGTGGCAAGATTGCAAGATACAATATACTTGAAAATATTCTACGGAACCATCGATTACAACAACTTACATCTATAAACAAGTGAGGCTAGGGGTTGTAAACATTATAAGGAAAAGAAATATTTCAAAATTAAAATATCCATTTACCATGTTTCATAATAAGCGTATAAGTACTAGGACAAAATAGCTGCCCGCAATGCGCAAGATCATGCCAGGCTGACAGAGATCTCTATGCATGCATACTCCACTAGGTCTCTGCATACATTAGAAGTTGATCAATCACTGAAGAATCATGCATCAGCAACAAGGTCTCAAGTTATCAACATCCATCAACCATTAATTACATAAGAGTACTAGAAAAAAATCTAGACAAGAATCCATATGCGTCAAGGACTCGACAATGCAAAAATATATATAGTGCAACATTAATAATGCATTATACATATTTATTCAATTATCCTCCTTAGAAAATAAAAGTGTTTACTGCTTTGGACCAACCTTACTAAAATATGTGTATGCCTATTTTTTTCTAAAGTCAATATGTAAAGTTTAAGCAATTGATTGAAGTGAATATTCATATCTAAGATACCAAATGAATCACTATGAAAATATATTTCTTGACCATCTATATCAGTATTTTTTGTTTTGCAAATATTTTCTTTAAACTTGGTTGAACGAAGGAAAGTTTTACTTAGAAAAAATAATAGGACATACATTATGGGATGAAGGGAACACATATGTAATAAAAGAGAAACCAACATTTCCTAGGCCATCTCCTTCTCTTGAAAATTTGCACTCCGACCTCCCAACACGAGGTATACTAATAAACCAAATATTTTGAGTGGTAAAATTTTATTTCTTTAAGTGCCCATGTTTTTAGGTTTTCAATTTCGAGGACCGAAGAAAATTAAGGAACTTTTGTTATAATATACACAAATAATTACATTTTCTTGGATGGAATATCCACTAAAATAAATTAATAAGAGAAAGGTGGCCATGCACAAAAACATATTGAGGCATCAGGTATGCCACAACATTAAATGAAAAAAGGCAACTGCAATAGGTCAACTGACAAATATATGTGAGGAAAGGGTCGCCAAAAGTTATGTAGGTGCAACAAATAGTTCATAATTACGCCCTCTATCACATATTAATTGTCACTCAAACGGATATGTCTAGCACTGAATTGTGTTCAGATACATTTGTTTCAGTGGCAATTAATATGGGACGTAGGGAGTATAATATAAAAATATGCACGATAATATTATTAGAAGATAGACACTAATACATGATGGTGGCAAATAAAGAACTGAAAGAATATCATAGGATTTCAATGTTGAAATGAAGAACTTGATGTCATCCTTCATTGGCCTTCACTCACAAAGGGATTTAACCACCACCCTATCAAACTTTATGCTTTTTTAATGTATCACAATATTTTCAATATTGGGAATGCAATACCGATGGCGATGCAGTTGTGAAGTTAAATCAATACAATTAGTTGTGGGTCTTAATTACTCACACTACAAACAATGTCAAACACTGCAATATGTAGCCATCTAGCCGCGCAAATGCGCGGGTCACACTTCTAGTTTCATTGTAATTCTTCTTACTTGTGATATGGATATTTCAGATCCAAAAGATTCAAGACAAAAGTTCATATTGACATAAAAATAATAATACTTCAAGCATACTAACAAAGCAATCATGTCTTCTCAAAATAGCATGGCAAAAGAAAGTTCATCCCTACAAAATCATATCGTTAGGCTATGTTTCATTTTCGTCACACAAAGATGTTCCCAACTTCTATACCCCCGATGACAAGCCAAGCAATTGTTTCACACTTAAATAATCTCAAACTTTTTCAACCTTCGCGCAATACATGAGCGTGAGCCATGGATATAGCACTATGGGTGGAATGGAATATGATGATGGGGATTGTGTGGAGAAGACAAAAAAGGAGAAAGTCTCACATCGGCGAGGATAATCAACGGGCTATGGAGATGCCCATCAATTGATGTCAACATGAGGAGTAGGGATTGCCATGCAACGGATGCACTAGAGCTATAAATGAATGCTCAACAAAAGAAACTAAGTGGGTGTGCATCCAACTTGCTTGCTCACGAAGACCTAGGGCACTTGAGGAGGCCCATCATTGGAATATACAAGCCAAGTTCAATAATGAAAAATTCCCACTAGTATATGAAAGTGACAACATATGAAACTCTCTATATGAAAAACATGGTGCTACTTTGAAGAACAAGTGGGGTAAAAGGATAGTAGCATTGTCCCTTTTCTCTTTTTCTCTCATTTTTTTGGGCCTATTTTTTTGGCCTTGCTTTTTTTTTCTTTTTTTTTCGTCCGGAGTCTCATCCCGACTTATGGGGGAATCATAGTCTCCATCATCCTTTCCTCACTTGGGACAATGCTCTAATAATGATGATCATCACACTTTTATTTCTCTTACAACTCAACAATTACAACTCGAAACTTAGAACAAAATATGACTCTATATGAATGCCTCCGTGATGTGCGGGATGGTGCAATGAATCCAGAGTGACATGTATGGAAAATAATGCATGGTGGCTTTGCCACAAATACAATGTCAACTACATGATCATGCAATGGCAATACGACAAAAGTAATGTATGCCATAATAATGATGATGGAAGTTGCATGGCAATATATCTCGGAATGGCTATGGAAATGCCATGATAGGTATGTATGGTGGCTGTTTTGAGTAAGATATAAGGAGGTTTATGTGTGATAGAGCGTATCGTATCACGAGGTTTGGATGCACCGGCGAAGTTTGCACCAACTCTCAAGGCGAGAAAGGGCAATGCACGGTACCGAAGAGGCTAGCAAAGGCGGAAAGGTGAGAGTGCGTATAATCCATGGACTCAACATTAGTCAAAAGAACTCATATACTTATTGCAAAAATTTAGAAGCCATCAAAAATCAAGTACTACGCGCATGCTCCTAGGGGGATAGATTGGTAGGAAAAGACCATTGCTCGTCCCCGACCGCCACGCATAAGGATGCACAAGCTAGGTACACTTCATGTTTCAAATTTGTTACACAACTTTGACCATACGTGCATGCTACGGGACTTGCAAACTTCAACACAAGTATTTCTCAAATTCACAATTATCAAGTAGCACGACTTTGATATTATCACCTCCATATCTCAAAACAATTATCAAGCATCACCCTCCGTCCCCGTCAACTTAGTAGGCCCACAAGTCAGCCTCCCACCATGGTGGGTCCCAGCTAGCAGGGGGAGTATTCATTTTTCTGTGCGTAATAAGGAGGCACTTCTGGTGGGTCCGAGCTGACAGTGGGGGGAACGTTTTTTTCGTGAAATACGATGGTCCGTCCGGTGGGTCCTAGCAGTCAGGGGCAAATGTTTTTTTCACGAAATACGGTGGCCCGTCCGGTGGGTCCCAACAGTCAGGGGGGAAACGTTTTTTTCCGTGAAATATTGGTGGCCCGTCCGGTGGGTCCCTGCTGTCAGGTGGAGGAACAATTATTTTGCGCGTAATAAGGAGGCACTTCCTTGCGGCTGTCGTGGACCCAACTGTGAGCCTCTCCACATACAGTACTCTTCCAATGGAAGTCGGTCGTTGACCACATTGACCACACCGCGTCGAGAGCACCACGGCGGTGGACGACGGCGAGGCCTAGGAAGGGGACGACGCGGAGCCGGGGAAGATGCGATAGTGGATGCCCACACGGAGAGCAGTACGAGGGTTCACTGGTTCGGCTGCGGTGTGAGGCTGCCGTCGCCACAGAATAACAGGGGGAGTGGGCGAGTGGAGGGATGGCCTGGCCAGCGGTGGGAGTAGTATGGGGACGGTGAGGCCTCCGCGGTAGCACAGCCGGCCACGGGAGGCAGGAGCATGCAGCACGACCGGCGCTGCTTTGGGCGGCTGGGGCAAGAAGACCAGAGGTTGAAGAAGCACTACGGCCGTTGGATGGACATCGTTGACCATGCCGCGCCGAGAGCACCAGGGCGGTGTACGACGGCGAGGCCTACGAAGCGAGCGACACGGAGCCGGGGAAGACACGGCAGTGGCTGCCCACACGGTGGAGAGTACGAGGGTTGACTGGTTCAGCTGCCGTCGCCGGAAAATAACAGGAGGTGTGGGTGAGTAGAGGGATAGACAGGCCAGGGATGCGAGTATGATGGGGCCGTGAGGCCTGCCCGGCAGCACTGCCGGCCACGGGAGGCGGGAGCAGGCTGTTCCGACGGCGCTGGTTTGGGCGGCTGGGGTAGGAAGATCAGAGACTAAAGAAGCACAATTGCCGTTAGATTGACATCTAACGGTCTAATGCTGGTAGAGTCGATTGTTGACTAAGTTTCTTTTTTGAGAAACCTTGTGTACATATGAACTTAGTAGGCCCACAAGTCAACCTCCAAATCTGTGGCAGACAACATAAAGCCCATTTGCTATTTTTTATAATTTGCAGCCCATTTTCTAATTCTTAAGTAATTTATTACAGCCCATTTTCTGCCCCGGACCACGGTCAAAAAGTTCAACCTTATTTTGCATATTTCGGTGGAGTCTGAATTGTTGTAATCCCGGAATGATAAACATTTTTTTAAGAACTTAATGATTTGCCAAAAAAATCGTTTTGTTTTTGTAAGCAAATAAGACGTGCGACAATTGAGTTGGTTTAAGGGAAAACCAGTGGTAACAAAATCAGCGCTGGGTGGGAAAAAACAAAAAAAATATGGATGTAAATATGAAAAGGGAATTTACGTGTTTTCAATATAATGATACATGTATATGAACTAGTAAAACTATAGGTAGAGATTAGAAAACGGATGTAGGACATGTGTTTCAAGAGGAAAATAGAACTGGGCTCTGTGTTTGATTCAGTAAAAAAACTGCCTGCGGATGTTCTAAGACAAAATATAACTAACACTGGTGGGCCAGAGGCCAGTAGATACCTGCTGGATCTTTGTGCCCCGTTGTCGTCATGTGCTGGGCCTGTTAAAAACAAAACCAACCCTGGGCAGTCTACAACCCAGTTTAAACTTGCTCGACCTGAAAAAACAATATACGTGCTCAATAAACGAGAGAATTCTGTAAGTATAGACTGATAACTGGGATGCATCACGGATATTATTTTTTTATCGTGATAATACGTGCATGCACTTGTTTCAAAAAAATTGGATAACTGGGAATTCGAGCGGCGGGTGCTTATGCTACCCATCAAATAAAAATCAGGTGCCTGAAAATTTGTTTCGAAACAAAAGATTCAGCTTTATATCCACGTCGACCCTCGACATGATGGTTGGAAGAAAATGCAAGTTCATATCAAAAGATCGTTAACAACAATACCAACTTGCGGACGACAAGGTAGTACAACTACCAATACCAAACTAACTTATAATCTTTTTACTCCTGGCCCTAGTGTTAAATGCGGTAGAAAATCTTGCAGAGGACCAGCTCCCGCTCCTTCTCTTGCTCCAGGTCCCCGAGGTGGTACTGGTGCATCACCCAGTTGGTCCTCTGTTGGTCGAAGTTCTTGTTGGTGTGCAGCACCAGAACCTTTTTTGCTGCCCGTCTGTCGGTCGTTGACCATCACCGGCAAGGTATTGCCGGTATTGTGCCACATCGCGTGCATGCCGCACTCTGACTGTATCTTGCGACGTGTCCACGTGCCCCTTTTGAACGCCCTGGAATTGCGCTGGAAGAAATGCTTCCTTAGGCCACTCAGTGTGATACCTGCAGTATTGTGGAATACAGGTTTTAGTGTACCTAGTTGGCATTTTAATAACATCTTTGGCATATTGCGGTCACTTGTTTCACTTTTTATTAACTGTCAAATTGTAATTGCTTCACCAGGTCTGCGTCTAAAAAGAAAAATAGAGCTATAAACAAAGGAATATGTTTGTGCAAGTAGATGGCCGATCGGTGTCTTACCTGGAAGTTTCTCAGGTTGGGTGTAGCATATGTCGTGCTCGCTGTCGATGGTTGGTATGAACAAATCGATGAGAGACTAAAATCTCGTCTTTGTCGGCACTCACTTTGGCCTCAAGGTGCTCGATCAGCTCCTGATCCGTGGGATCGAACTTGACGCCTTGCCGGCAGCACCGGCCAATCCTTCTTCGACTTGCATCGGTAATTCTAGTTATATGGTACTCAATGTATGATCAATCGACTGTTTCAAGTGAATGATGAAAGATTTCGACAGATAAGTGGTACTCCAAATCTGAAGTCCAGAATACCCAAACACGCCGCCGGGATTCTTGTGTCACCTCACGCGCAACGTGTTTTCACGTCAATTCAATGTGTCGACATGATGAATAATTTGACCGATGTATACTAGTACTACTACTGTACTACTTACTAGTCGTATTTAGTGTCACAATTTAAACCTAGGTTTAACTAACAAGTACGCACTTGAAGCCTAACTGATATATATATATATATATATATATATATATATATATATATATATGGGTTCGGCCCAGCATCTCCAACATCAATATCAGTACATCCTACGCAGGTGAGTTAGGATGCACTTGATCCCAGGAAGGTATCTATCCTTCAAACCAGAGGAGTGCTTCAAACTAACAACAGTACATAATATCCAACAAAAGAGGGTCGTGCTACAGCAGAAGAATACGTGGCTCAGTCTAGATATCAACACGAATCAAGTTGTGCATATTTGCTGTTGGCATGAACCACATCGCCGCATGTCGGGTTTGCAAAAGCCATCCATCGCATGGAAGCTTGATGCATTTCACTGCTTGAAGATTATCTGGCAACAAGCTGTGTCGATGAATCTCTGGATATGGTGATTCATGAAACCCATGGTATGATGTGTAAACACAGCCCCCCTCGCGAATGGAAGTTGCATAGCACAGTAATCATCGCTGGTGATATGATCGATGATTGGTTGCAAGATCGGATAATTGAGCCCGAGGAACAAGGAGTGGTTGCCAAGGCTGTAAACCCGCCCCTAGTTGAATATGCCTGGCCCAACAGAGCTGGGATCTTTCTTGAACACGAAGCAGCCATAGCCATCAATGTCACGAACGCCCCACGCATTGTACTGCTTGTGGTTTGATGTAATGGTTTGGTCAATTTGGTACGTGCGAATGAGCATCAAATGACCGACGTCAGCTGAACGAGCGATAAACCACCACCCATCAGCTGGTATGATTCCAAGTCCTGGAATCAGGAAGGCCAGCGCATTTGCTTCTACTGCAACAATTCAAATTGGAGACCAAAAGGACAAAAATAAACAATCATGTTCAAAGTATGTGTGGAATTAAGATTATTATAACAGTGACACATATCATAGATAGAGAATTGCAATGCCATGGTAATAATCATACCCCAAGTTAAAAAAATAAGCCAATGGCTTTCATATTCTGGCAATATGTCATGGTTCAAACATCATGTAACAATGAGAGAAAAACAACTATGACAACGCCTACTCATATTCTACCATAGCACTTACTACTACTGTTCTCATATCAACTCTAAGCAATAACATGCGTTGTTATAAAATCTTGTAAACGAGAGTAACATATAGCAATCATGATGTTATGCTCATAATATGTATTCTAACAATCATTAGATGCCAATTGTTCTCATATCAACTCTAACAATAACATGTGTGGTCATAAAAATCTAGGAAATGAGAGGAACATATAGCAATGATGTGGTTATTGACATGCTATGCATTCTAAATTTGTAACAAATGAACATGCAGTCGTATTCATAAGGTAAAGATGACATGAGATAGAACAATTACACGACGATAGATTCCACTAGTATAGGCAGCCAATCTGTGCGTCGACCACGTAAACGATGCCATCGTGCACTATAGCATCAAACAGAAATGTTGCCTCAACAGGATTGATGATGAGCCATAACCATGTATGGCGACCGGATTCCAGATAGACTAATCCCATGTTGAACAAGGCAATGAGCTTGTAATCCATGTAGTCTTCTGATGGTGTGGGCACTTTGCAGATTACAACTTTATGCAAACAGAGGTCGAGACAAAAGCTTGACACGCCTCGTGCGTAGTAGGCGTGGAGTGTCCGGCGGGTCATGCGAGGCTCGATGGCAGCGGTATCCAACGATGGAAGGGTGATCTCTCGCTGGGTGTAGATATCCACGAGGCGCCACGGACTACCGGTGTGGTGGATGAAGACGATCGATTGGCCTTCATGCCCGCCCAGATGGTGGCGCGCATGAAGGGCAGTGGGACGGGTAGTGGTAGCATGTCGAGGGGCACCATGGCAACCTCCGTAGGATCGTCAAGTCGGTGTCTGGGCCACCTGCGAGGATCGAGCATCAGGAAGCAGGGTGTCTTGAAAAGAGTCGGCCGGTTGCAGACAAGTAGACGGTACAAAGACACCGAGCATGCGGCTAGACGGACGTTGCTGAGTAGGTCCATACGACTACAGATCTGCTCCAAGAGAACATCAGGGAGGGAATTCCAATCGCGGCTCTGCGTGTCAGTCGGTTCTGCCATTGGGGTTTTTGGTGCATGCGAGCCAGCGGGGAAGTGGATTCAAAGGCGGCGAAGAAGCTTCTCCTCGTGTGGCCGAGCAGTGAGCGCGGGGATATGGTACGCGTGAGCTACCAAGGAAGATGGCGCGGGCGGGCGAGCAGTGAGCGGGGGTAAATGGTGTGCGGCCGACGATGGGGAAGAGAGGAGGAAGAATAAGAGAGGAGGAAGAAGAGTGGAAGACGGGGAAGAAAGTGCATTCAATCTCAATTGTACTAGTACTACTACCAGGATATACCATCCTTCAGAGTGTAAATAGTTACACCGATGACATGTGGGTCTACCACAACAGGGCCCATATGTCAGCTAATGGAGGACAGAGGTGCGTAGGCGTATTTGCGGAAGCGTGCTCTACTGGCAAACATGATGGCAGATCGGGTAAGGTTGATTTAGTAACAACAACACGCTGGTTCAGCTTATTAATTACGTGTCCCATCTGCTGCAGCGTGTATTGTCACTTCACTGCGAAGACTAGTTGAATAGTTTTCTGACCGAGATGGGGAATAATGGATCGCGAGGACTTCCTTTCTACAGTATCCCTATGCCTCTACGCTCACTTCACTCATTTTGCTCCGTACCTAGTCACTTGTTGAAATCTGTAGAAAGACAAATACTCCATATTTGGGAACAGAGGGAGGCTTTTACTTCGTACTATTTGGGAACAGAGGGAGTATCACCATATGGAGGGAACAGAGGAAGCTTGAAATATGAACATGTCAATGGGAGGGAGTAAGCCCCATGCATGCATGCATGCATGCAACATGCAACACTCACACGTACACATGGACGCACACAACACTCACGCACCCATGCGGCACACAGCACACGACGCAACACACACGCTCACACTCAAGTGCTCAACCTACTCCTTATGTCCGTGAAAGACTCTACATTTAGAGATTTACACATTGACCAGGGCATAATTAACGCCCAAAAGTAGCAGACTTATGTGTGCATGCGACCATTGAGATAAGAAGATTAAATGAAGGCCATTGCATGCTGTAATTAACGATAGACATGTAGCCTATACCTACAGCACAAGTTGGTACATTAGTCAATCAATATCGATTTAGATTAAAGGCTAAATGCATTGGAAGTGTAGATGTACATCATGTACTACACTCTTTGTTTTATAGCCGATGTACACTCTTTGTTGGAAGACCGAGGGAGGACACATGCATGCACTCACATACACAGCCACGGCAGCTGCATAAAGTTTTGTTTAACTGATTTCTTTGCTCTGCCAACTGACAGGTGGGACCCAGAAACCAGGTGACAATTTAACCAGTCAACAAAGTGCCACGTCGACTATGTGGCCGGTCAGTAGGGTGCAATATGGTGCTCTACGATGAGCTAGTGATCGTATAATCGCCGCAAAACTATATATAGTGACCGTAAAGAGTGTATTGTTACATACTTTGACCACCAGTGTATTTTTCTCGTTTCAAATTAGGCCATATTAATCGGAAAGGACGCCGTATGGACTACTACTACTAGTACTAGTACTGCTTTGATGTGTCCCGTCAACTGCCGAATGAGGAGAAGCTTGCTTACTACGCCTCTCCCTCGCCCACGCACGCGGTGGTTTGCAGGACGAGGAGAGGGTTTTGACTACAGCACCCTCTCCCTCCCCCTCTCCCTCGCCCTCGCCCTCGCCCTCGCGGTGGACGTGCAGCAGTTTAATCGGTGTCAGATTGCCAGAAGCATATTGTACTGTAGTATCATCATTGTTGGACCTTCCGAAGAGGCGAAGAGCCAAGTGCAAGGTTCACACGAGTACGAACTGTTGAACCTCCCGAAGAGGCAAACAGCCAAGAGCAAGGTTTTATAGGAGTTGTCGTCCTAGTAGGAGTGTACTACAACTATAGTGAACGATGCTACTGTATGATGCCGCCACGTCACGTATATCTAAAGCTGTGCCACCTTTTTTTCTCAAAGAGCGTGTTGGAGCCCATGCAACAAGCACACAAGTTGCACGTACACATAACACATTTACTAGTAATAAATTCCAAAGGACAAATGCCGGTATGCCACACAAGTTCATCTCCAATTCATGTGATAAATTTGTGCACGACTAGTCTACATATATTCACAGCGCTACCGTCCACAATTACCGTACTCCACTTACACGTTATAGATGGGCTACATGTCCTCCTCCAGGTTCCAGTCCCAAGTGTTCTTCATGGATGGCACGATCCATAGCGGCGGGCAATGGGAATCATTGTCGCAGCTTTCTAGTCAGGTTCCACACGATGGAGACTCATCCAAGCTGAAACGACATAAATCAGGGATAGCGTGTCCCAGCATGTCGTTCATCTGGCGGTGCGCACTGAAGACACAACCATGCTTCATGAACGGCAGGCCTTCCGTGTCATGCACGGAAGTTGGCATCCGCCTCACAATGGGGTAGCTGTCCCCGATGAAAAGCGAGTACTCTCCAAGAGTGTTCCTCGGCACCCACGTAGCATCACGTGGGTCGAACTCGGCGCCGTTCATCCGGGTACACGCGGCATCCCAGATCTGGACACATGGTGACGTACATAGTCAAGGTCCATGCATAATAATGTTGTGCTCAAATATGGCGGTCGATGTCTTGTGCAGCAAATAGTACTACTCGGTATAGAGAAAGTAAAATAACCGGCTTATTATATATAGCCACTCTTGGCTACATGGATGAGATAGTAAGACATGGAAAAACAAAAATGGTGGCAGCTAGTGGGTTCAAGTCTTCAAGGGCCGAGCTAGCTATACGCGTCCTCCAAGGTAAAAAGTACTCCTACTAGTACTACAAAGTATACTACTAGTACAACAATGAAAGAGAAGGCAAGAGGGTTAAAAAATGGAATACCTGGGTAGATGGTGATGGTCCGATCGTGGTAGATTGTGTGACCATGTTGCACATCAGTGGTACCATGGGTAACAACTGCTAAGATAGTTGATCCCAATATGCCAAAGTCAGCTACAAGGTTCTAGATTAGACTGAATCGCGGATGCAAATGCACATCCAGGATCGGCGATCTTATTTTGATCGGGGGATGACTGGTCCCTGCAAAATAATGGAGTACCGTTAGGGATGCAAATGATGGTTTGTGCATTCTGTTTGTAATCTCCCGTACCGTAGGATGGCAACCAGATGAAACAAGTCCCCTGGCTTGCCACCGCGAAGATGCGGCCTAGATGGCGCACGGTGTCTTCAAATGTGTAGGGGTACAAATCTGCCGCCGCCAACATGCGCCAGCCTCTGCTTTATTCTTGCCTCTTGCATTGATGGCAATCCTTATGTCGAACACCGCGATGAGATAGTAATAAATCGTAGCAGCTGCCGCTTCGTCGGCGGATCCGCAATTGCTATCTTCTTCAATCTCATGTAGGCATCATCATACGTATTCAAGCCCAGCCAATCCGGAAGGCCGATCCCAATGGTGTAGAAGGGGTCTACCGGAATGGCCGCACTGCTATGGATGTTGTGCAAAATGATGGTGGTATCCGGCCGGAGGTATGCAAGCCAATCTTCGTTGGCACCGACCCAGACCTATATATAAGACGGTGGGCAGTGGAGAAATTACGGGATGGAAATGGAATAACTAAGAACTACATGATCAAACTCCATTACTGACCTGCTCATCGGACAAAATCCGACTACCTCTCAACGTCGTCAACTCTAGCGGAGTCAACGTGCAACCATGGCCAGGGAGCGGTGGACTGTTCGAAGGATTGTCCCATAGAAGAATCTTCTCCTCGAGGATGCATGGAAGACCAACAAGCATGGCCTTTTCCCAAGCCTGTTTAAGCAGCGTCTTGAAAAGGTTGGTGCAGGAAGCACCGAGTCTTGCGGTGGCGAGGACGTCGGAGCGGCGTGCGATTTCTCCCAGAGGATCGTCATCCAAGGTCTCCCAGGCCCGACGAGGAGAACCGCCTGGCGAATCCATGGGAGCAGCGGCGAACTGCCTTCTCTTCGGGGGGAGGGGAACTAGCGAGGAGGAGATAAGAGCGTACTAACCGCAGGGCCTCGTCCCTTCCAACTGTAGATCGTTCCTCAGCGGAGGGGTGAGGCTATTATTTACTACTAGTACTAGCATTATGGAACGTTATGGGATTGCATTATACTGTAAATAATAGCACTAGTAAGAAATTTTTGGCACTAGGTAGTAGTTTTTGGCGTGGATTAAGAAATTTTGGGTAAGTTTTTGCCATTTTTTGTACACGCCAACTAGTGTCAAAAAACGTCTTACATTATGTGACGGCGGAGTAATGCGTGCTAAACGTAAGCGATACTAGTACTACTTTTCTCAACTAGTTGTGCGATGTATTGTACTTCTAGTCTAGTCTAGTATAGTGCACCAGTTTTGAACTCTTGAATCTCAGGGCCAAGGAGCTACAGTTGGAAGTGGAGGGTACTACTGTTCTCTAGAACCATCGCTGTACTATCAATGCAGGGGAAGTACACCTGCGTAGTGGCCTAGTGGGTACTCTCGGTGCTCTATTCAGCCGCTCCTCTCACGTAGCTGGCCTACTCAGCCGCTCCTCTCACGCACACACTAGCAGCCTGTTTATCAGCGACGGTTACTGCGGGGGCAGAACATTTGAGTTATTTGATACAGCGAGACTAGGCTTTTCGCTTCCATTTGTGGAGGTGTAATGGATCTTGTCCAACTTTGTTAGTAGTTACTTCTTTATGAATGAGATGAAGCAAAGCTTTTGCCTCCATTTCAAAAAAAAAACACGTCAAGAGGAATTTCTTTGATAGTAGAGCCGATAATGGAGTGAAGTCCATGCGTGCAATGCCACAAGCTACAGAGTAGTAGTAGAGCACTTTACGTACAGAGCCATATTGCACAGTTCCCAATGCCCCGCCAGGCTTTTCCGGCTCCTCGGGCTTAATTGGGAGGCGCTAGTTTAAATATGCTACTACTAACTGATGAGGAAGCTGCAAGCGAGGTGCGGCTAGGGCAAGCACGCGAGCCACGGGATGCTGGGAAGGAAAACCCGTTCACGTGGCTAGGCTGTCCAGTGCACCCAGATTGTGGGGCCGCACGTCAGTTTGACTTCAATACTCAAACTACCCGTGTAAAATATTGGCTCGCAGTGAAGTGTAGTAGTACTATTTAAAAAAAGGCCGCCGTGCGTTCGGCCGGGATCGAACCCACAAAACGAGGTATACACTCCCGCGACCACTAGTAGTACTCATTGGAGTACAACGCAACCTAGAATCACCTTTTGTCGCTAGTAGTACATACATTGTTCCTTACAAGAAACCCCTAAGAGCATGGTTAATAATAGTATAGCCAGCTGCTGGCTATAAGCCAGTGCTATGTCATCTACATCCCATCTTATAGCCAACATGTACAATAATAGATCAAAAGAGTGTACTACTTTTTTATTATGTGGCCCACTTCTCATTCTCACAAAGTGCCTAGGAGCACATGCTAGAGCTGGCTATTCACGAAGAGCCCGCTTACCTTCTCTCTCCTCTTCTCTTTCCTCCAACTAAGCAGAAATATACTTGTTTATTTCGTATAGCCCGCTGACTCAGCTCTATTGTACTTGCTCTAATAATGTAAGAAACCACTAAAATGCCAAGAAACTACTACCACTTGCATACATGGCAGACTTAATATAAGACTACCTTATCAACCATTGTACATGCTCTTACCAATAAAAATCCTCGAGTGACCTCCTACCCCCGGCCCGTCCACCTAGTCATCCTCGGCCATGGGACGTAGCTACCGCCGCCGGCAGAAGGCGAGGTCAAAACCGCCGGCGGTGCGGAGCCCATGTTGCGGTAGCCCGGATGCCAGCTCCGTCCGGCCCTCGCGGCCGCTAGCTAGCCAAGATAGCTCCGTCCAGCTGCTTATCTGCAAGGTTTGTTAGCTAGATTGGCACGGTAGCGCGGCGGCTTGCTCGCACGCGCCGCGCTAAGGCCATCCATCTGGCTCAAGCGAAGGCCAGCGCGGCGGCTTGCTCGCTCGTGAGTCATGCTCGGGCCAGCCTGCCAACCCGTGCGGAGGCCAGCGCGGCGTCTGGCCCGTCCGGGTGAGCGGCGGCCAACTATCTCTTCAACGGCGCCACCGTCGAACACGCATCAGTATTGTTTGAAAGTAATGTTCAGGAAAAATAATGATTTGAGGGGGAATAACAGGATAGAAGGTCAGATGTGGGTCCCTCGTGTCAACGGTCAAACAAAATGTGAGTGTTTAAGATGCCTCGTCAGCACGGACGTGTGGGCCAACCCTGTCATAAATGGGTTTAAACGAACCTAATCGGTAGGAGTACTAGGTAGTAGTTTTTGGCGTGGATTAAGAAATTTTGGGTATGTTTTTGCTATTTTTTTTGTACAATAGATTCTTCCTAGGGCTGGTTGAAAGTGGTAGTTTTTGTTAAATACTCTACATATTGTAAGTAGGAGTGGAAGTTAAGCTTTGGAAGCCAATAAGCAAGGCTAGTTACATAGTGCATATGTGTACATGATTGAAAGTAAATATCAACCATGAATGACTAATATCTTGATGGAAATCTCAAAACTATGGAATACTAGGAAAAAAAGCATGGTTGGAAATACTAGCAATGTTCATGTCCGTTGCAACGAATCATAATTAGAATAATACTTATTCACAAACTTGGTACAAAACACTCTAATTTTTATATACATATGTCACTAGAGATATATTATGTTTCAATTAGAATATATTCCTTGGGCTGTTTTGGTGAGGTCGAGAGGGATGTGGTTGGTTTTAAGATACTAATTATGGGTTTTTTCTGCAAATTGGTAGACAAGTGGGATGTTGGTGAGAAAAGGTAACAACTTACCTCACAATCGTTAGATGTAGATCTAATGGTCGAAAGCGACGGATGGCAGATACACCAGCATCACCAACTTAGTCTTGTGTAGGAGTACTAGCAAGATCCGTGCATTGCACGGAACATCAAGATGCATTTTTTTATAAAACACTTGTTGTGATTGACCCTTGCGGGAGTAATCCCATGTGTAAAAACTAATGGTATCTCGAGAAATATAAGATAAGGTGAAGAGGAGTGGGGTATGGTGGTGGTTGGTGGTCCAACTGAGCAGAGGCATGGGGATTGACGACGCCGGCAGCGGCCACCAGGCCAGTTTGTTCCAGAGGCTTCCTTTCTTAATTGCTCAATAATGAGGTTTGTTGGAGATAAGGATGAACGAGGGAAGGCCTTGTCTGCAAATCTGGAGGGGGGTGCGGGTATCTTTTAGTTTAATTTCCATCCGTCAGATATATATCGGACGGTCTATATTGCAAGATGGCACACGTACCATCATCACCAACTCGGTTTTTTATAAGAGAAGAAATATAAGTATGGAGATACAAATGTATTATCGATACTTGCTTCCGTAAACTAGCATCTACATTCTATTCAACGCCTCGGCATGTGGGGCCTTAGCACAATGACTTCTTGACTGTGTAAGACAAAGATTTTCCCATCACCGACAAGGAGGGGGTGACGGCGGCTCGCTTTTTGGCTTGCTCTAGTCCTAGTAGTCATACTAGGTGGTCTAAGCACGTGTAGATTTATTCTTTTTCACGTCTCGTGTTTGCCGTACTACCACGACTGTTGATGAATAGATGGTAAGTTATTCACGGGGAAACCCTTGTTGAGCCTGTTTGCAAGAGAGAGACAGACAGTGTGCGCGTGTGATATGTTTCAGACTGAGGCAATGATAACAGATTCTTTGTGTCTATGTGTGTGAAGGATAGAGAGAGACATCTACATGGGGCTTTGTGTTGTATAACGTGGATACATATACATAATTAGAGTGTGAGTGTGTGAGATACACATGCGGATATGAGGAGAGATGAGGATCCAGATAAACGGGTGTTTGTGCGTGTCTGTGTGTGTTTGTTCACGCGTTTGTGTGTGAAAGGGAGAGAGTGTATGTGGAGTAGAGAGACCACTGATGATGTAAACCTAGTGTAAGGGAAGGGGGAATGGTGTGACATGTGTAGTAGCGAGATAGCACGGGTGCGGGCGGGGGGAGCAGACTATTTGGAAGAGACATCAAGTGTGTGTGTGGGAGAGGGGTGTGAGAGCGAGAGAAAGAGAGAGCTAGCGACGGAGAGAGAGAGAGAGAGAGAGAGAGAGAGAGAGAGAGAGAGAGAGAGAGAGAGAGAGAGAGAGAGAGGAAGAGAGGGGGCGAGAGGGGTCGTTTATGTCCATAAATGGCGTATAGATAGGGAGACAATGTTGATGTTGTCCGAAATTGGCCTAGGAATAGAGACGCAAGGGAAGCGCGTCATCGTGTGTGTGACAGGGACTTCATGAGAGATCTAGAATAGATGGTGTAGAGAAGAATGTGCGAAATCGAGAACGATTATACATTAGGGAGCTATGCAAAGAGTCACGACATATATGTATACAGGGAAGGAGCTGGGGCGGGTCCGCATGTGGGAGAGATAGAAAGAGGAGAGTGGTGCACAAGGAGACAAAGTGTGCTTGTTTGCAGTGGGGGTGGTGTGTGAGGTGAGTGCGTGAGAACCACATAACTAAGGAGATAGACGTTTGGGGGCGATGTTTTGTGTGTATGGGAAATATACACTCTACATAGTGTGTGTGCTTGGGTAAGAGAGATAGCGGGAGACCTAGAGAGTGAGGGAAGAGATGTGTGCATGCCCGAGAGACAAAGTGATAGAGAGCTATGTTGGGGTCCGAAGTTTACAAGAGAGAGGGGTGTTAATGTGCTCGTGTGTTGGTGTTTGGGGAAGAGAACGACTTCTCTATGTGTGTGTGTGTGTGGTTGGTGGTTGCGGCGGGGGGGTCGACTTCAGATAAAGAGTGAGGTGTCTATATTTGAGGGACTTTAGCGTAATTGAGATATTGTGCACTCATGGTTGATCAATTTGTTTCACAGTTTGTACTTTGAGATAACGATACTTTTGAACATGCGTGATATACCTTGATGTAACATAATTACAAACCTAAGATTGGAATTTTGGAATTCAACTCCATCATTAGCTTTTGTAATTCGTTTAAACGGAGGTACATTTTTTAAGCCGGGATTTCGTGATTTCAAATTCATATATCAAACCTAGAGATATACACATACATGCATGTTCAAACTTTATAATCATCCACTTTATTCATACACATACACATTTTTGCTTTTATCATCATATTTAGGATAAACACATTCGGAATTTCATTTGAATTGGACCGTATGATGGTATTTGCTTGTAGTAGCTCAATGATCCATATTTGAATTGAATGGACAATCTAAGTTTCGAGTTGGAGACATTGATTTTCAAAACTTGCACATTTTTTTGCATGCAAATCAAACAAATTGTCGGCCATGATATCATAGTCGGCCGTACGAGAGCAAAATACTTGTAATTTTAGGTGCCAAAAGCTTTCAAACTTCCTGCTCACATCAAAATATCACGCGCCCGAAAGTTTAGCCCCATGATATTCCTGTTTTACCCCTGCCACATGAACAGAAAAGGGCTTCTTTGGTAACTCCATTGTTTTCCCCTCTTTGCCCCCAACATTCTTCCCCCGAGCCCCTCCCCTTCCCTCCCCGACCCCCAACCACGGCAAGAAGTCAGAATCTAGTCCTCCGCCGTAGCGGTGGACCTCACACCCCGCCGGATCTACCCTCCGCACCTTGGAACCCCCAACTTCCAACTCACCACTTCACCGGAGCCGCTTCAGCGACTGGCTTGTCCACAGCTCTAGATCTCCTTGACCGCCATCATGGTCCACCGCACCGGATCTGCTTAACCGGCGCCCTCGTCCACCACAGCGTAGGCCCTTCACTGACTCCCTCGTCCGCCCCTTCGCTGGCCCTTCATACAAGCCCTCGTTCGCCGCAACAGATCCGCCTCACCGAAAACACTGTACAACGTGCCCGCCGAAGCCTTCGTCCACTGCATTGGACCCGCTCCACGGACGCCATATTCAACTCCACCGGCCCTGCTTTACCGACGCCGCAGCCTCATTAGGTTATTTCGATTTGTACTCCTTCAGTTTTTCTCTTTGTCGTGCAACTGTTCACTTACCACAGATGAGCTTTCTTGTATGTCGACAGGCGCCGCAACCATAGCACCGGAGCCGCTTCAGCGACGGTGACAGCCGGCCCAAACTCAACCGCAACACGAGCACCATCGACGATCCTTAGCTATCAAGTATGACAACGATACCCATATGCCGCCGAGAATCAGGTACTATTATCCAACGGCCGGCGCCTACATTCACTTTCCTAGCATGAGCACCGCACCTTTGAATTTCTTCAGGGCATCATTTAGTTTTTCACGAGACGCGTTATTCTGCTTGCACCTGTAGGGCCATACTTCTGGCAGTGAACATGTTACATGTGCTAAATTACATACTAGTGCACATATAGTTAATATGCTTTAGTTTTGTTCTGATGCCACCTGTTGGTTCCATCAGACTGCTTAATGTTCTCTATGCTTAATTACACATCAGCAAACTAGCATGTGGTTCCACTGCCTTTTGTTTGTTTTACCCTACATTTTCTGATGCTAGCTATTACATCACTGCTCTGAGCCTCTGTTCATTACTTGTTTGTGTGTTCTTGATCTTCCCAAGTAGCATGGCTAATTTGATGCTTCTATTAATTATGGAGCTGCCAACCCCATCAAGCAAAATATTTTTTCTTTTGGGGCTGGCACCTCGAACAAGCATAAAAATAGAGGGAAGCAGATATATTGTCGTGTATGCACACACCCTTCTTTCATTAGTTTAGATGAACCATTGGTGATCAAGTCGGACCAGTGCATGCGATTAAAATTATTTTTACCTAAATAGATGGTGCAGAATAAACTACAACAACTAGATTTGCAACCACGGGATGCTGACGATATCTTCAAAGAACATTGCAACAGCAGCTAGGCTTCACAGCAACATATCGTAAGCCAGTGTGTTTTAGTACATGTGAAATGTAATGCGAGTGGGCTGCTTTCTTGGCTTGTGCCCTCAACGTGTAATCCTACCGAATTACAAACAGTTCAGTTGTCTGCTTTGTTGTATTGCTTGATTCGAATGCTTATTTGTTGTTACGCTATACCTGAGTTAGCCAATATGTCAGCAGTGCCTGCTGTACTATCGTAAAGAAATGCATGCCTATTTCATTTGAGTCCTTAACTTTTCCTCTCAACTTCATCACAAGACTGTCTTTGTAGTTTATATGAGGCCACACTGTTAAGTGCTTTCTTAGATTATTTCAACTGCTTAGATGCCTTGGCAACTTAAATATAGCGTGTACACTCCCTTTCAACTAGGGATGTCAACTGGGTCCCGTTTAATCCCGATTAAAGTCCACTAGTGGTATGATAGTTCAAAAGAGTTTTTTTTTTGAGGAAAATGAACTAGGGAGGCAGCAAAAACTAACTAGATGGGACTGGCGGATGTCGTTTATTTGCCACTTACATCCCTAGTTTCATCTTACCATTTTAATTTCTTTTTGGCTGATGCTGCTTCGAACCATTTAAATATAGTTTGCCATGCTCGGCAATAATTCGTCCGTCGTTTACCATGTAAGCTTACTGCCTGGATCATACGATAACTATCTCTTACTGATGTCCAGCGGAAACCTTTCAAGATGTCGTTCACACTAGGACACAATGTACAACCCCGGTAATGTATTTGTGGAAGCGATGCCATCCATTTTACCAGATGGTAGCAGTTAAGAGGCAACACCGCCGGAGAGCAGTCTGAGCACAGATATTATAGTGCTTGAGGCTCTACTAGAGGCAGAAAGAGATGGTGTGGCTGCCATGAATGAGGTAATCCTTATCTTGAAGCTGGAAATTACAGAATTAGCGGCATGCATTATGCAAGCAACCCAAGAATTGGAGGAAGTAAGAATGATGCATTTGAAGACGGAGGAGGTCCTGCTGTTTCTGCTATCTGAAGCCCAAGGTAATCTCGGTTCTTCTTTAGATACCAGTTGAAATTGTCATTAGATTATTGTACTTGCATGTTGTGTCATGTCTCTGAATGGATTATGTTTCAAGACCCCCTATGTTGTCCATGTGTTGTAATGATCCGAATTTTTTAGGCGGGGTAATCCTCAGTACTTGTATGATTGACATAAGGTGAACTGTTTTTCGTGTTAGCATATTGTATTGGATGAAATAACTGTTTGACTCAGAGTGTATCCAACCTACTAAATTCGAAGATCACGGCATTTCTAAATCATAATCATATATAAAGGTGGAATAAATCTTTGTTGTGGTTTTTAAGAAATAAATAACGAAACATATAATTATCTGTGGATATTCGTAATCGAATACAAATTGGATTTGAATTTAGTTTGCCAGGTCCCAGGGCAAACGTGAATGCTAATTCTCCCAAGTTTTGAACGAAGCGGCTAAACACCCACTATAATTTGTGGGCTGCCCGAAGCAAGTGTTTGCAAGATGGAAATTACTGCCTACCCCTGACACTTGACATCCTTATCGACCGGATTTACACTGCTGTTGATAGGGGTAGACTAGTAACTTCAATCAGACGTGACGCGACGGCCTCTGAGCCCATCCAGACACGGTGGGCGTAAACGTATGACAAAACACATTTGATTCAAGCTCGTCCGAAAGACATGTGTCTCTTCCTCCATTTCCCCATTCATACACGGTGGGCAGCAAAACAAACTCTCCTCATCCGAAATCAATGTAGGCTAATGTTTTAAATAGGGGTAGATGTGTAACTTCCATCAGACGTGACACAACCGCCCTACCTGTCAGCCCCGTTCATACACCGTGGGCGCCAACCTTGGGTGGAAAAACACCCTCTCCTCGCCCGAAATAGTTACCGGCAAATATTTTGGAGATGCGAGATTACCGTCCTATCCCCAACCAACGCGATGTCCAAAATTTTAAACGGGGATAAGTTCGTAACTTTCCCCCATTTCAGAGAAGCGCGTCCCAAAGTTTGAGATCCCCCCTCCCCTCCATTTCCCCATTCATACACCGTCGGCGGCACAACAACCTCCGCACTGCGGCCAGCCTCCTCCGTCCGCCACCCCATCCTCCACCTTGCTGGAGCCGCTACCCCTACCCCATCGTCCACTGCAAGAGATGGACGTCTCTCATCCACGGCGTTGGACCAGGATCCTTTCATCGCTTCCTCTTGTTTCATCGGTGCCGTCGTCCACCTTGCCGTTGCTGCTCCTACGACCGCCTCGTCCACGGCAACAGGATATATCCCCCGACCCGGCCGTCTGCCGTCTAAAGTCTTCTTCCCCGCCGCCGACAGCCATCGCACCTGCAGCACCCTCAACGTATCAGCATAGGCCTACACGGCGTCGCAAGAGAGGTGGTACTCTTCCATATGTGCTTAAGTTATTGATCTCACCCGGAAAATAGATCGTAATTTGTTTACTGTACTTTTCTTGTCCGTACCAAATCGTAGTGGCTAGTTGAAAGCAAACATTGGTTGCGAAGTAGCTTTGTCTGGTTTGCAACCTCAGATCCGCCATGGCACGGGCACTATACTCGTAAAGCTTATGGTTTCCCCCCTTTATATTCCCTACCATCATCGTAGGTGCTTCGTGTCGCGCTAGCACTGCTCCTCAAGACCTCAACCCAAAGCTTACGTGTTGAAATACGAATCTGATATGATGCTCATATCACTAAAACAGAGAATGTTTAATTGGTCACCTAATGTTCCTATATTTGTTTTGAAAAGCATGTGCGCCACCCATTGGTCCAGCTAGTTCCACTTTCCTGATTTCTCTCTTGATGCTTAGGGTTTTCCCCTTTTATCTACTCTACTATGATCTGCGTAGGTGCTTTCTGTTGTACTAGCATTACTCCACCCTTCAAGCTAAACAACACAACACTCATAATTCGAAAGCTTAGTTGTTCAAATATGATTGTGATATGATACTGATATTAGTTAACCGACACATTTAATTGGTTAGCTAAAGGTCCCACTTGAGTTTCCAAATGCATGTCGCAACATATAGAGAGACAGCATAATTGCATTTCTTTGTCACTTGTTGACCGTACTTTCTTCTCCATACCAAATCTTAGTTGTTATTTCAAAGCAAACATCGGTTGCTAACTACCCTTTGCGCGGTTTGCAACTTCAGATCTGCCATCCCGCTGCCACGGTCAACACTGTACTCATCATGCTTATGTTTTCCCCATTTTATGGTGACCACAATCAGCCTACGCGGTTCGTGTCGTAATAGCACTGCTCCACCCATCGAGCTAAACAAGCTTAGTTGTACAAATTCATATATGATATTATTGCTGATATTAGTAAAACTGAGAGATGTTTAATTGGTTAGCTAAATGTTCCTACTTTAGTTTCGAAATGCATGTGAGCCACATATGGAGAGACTGGAAAGAATAGTATTTCTCTGTGCGCTCTGGTTCATCATGGGTGGCCAACTGACATTGTATTGAAGGACTTGTAATATCTTCAATCTGCTTGCTCTTATGCTCTTCTCAAAGATGATACTCTTCTCTTGCGGTCGACTGGTCAGGTCGAGTTGTTCTCCCTTAGTATATTTTGAATCTGTCAGGTCAAGTCGACTTGTTCTTGTTTACTGTATGTTGAAGCTATCATCTGGGAAGTGTCATCACTTCTGGAGCTCTCATATTTTGAGTAGTAGGCCACATTATATTAATGCACACAACAAATTACAGCATGCATGGCATCTTTTAAAAGAATTGCAGAGATAGCACAAAGGGGTTTACAGGGAGGCGTATTGGATTAGAATCACTTACGCATTACAAAGAAAATTTCACTTGTTTTTATGTTTTCATGCATGTCGATATTGAACATTATCAAAATGAATATGAGAATGGGCGACGAGAGGAATATTGCGGAACGATCCACTGGCTAACAAACTTGGCATGGTGGAGGATGGCCTATCTTATTCACCCATCAAGGTGCTTGCTCTAACTTTGCAAAGTTGTATTGGTCGCACATATTTTGCATCTAACCTCTTGCATTACTTCTACTTTGTTACACCATCTGCTTAGTTTAAGCATCATATATGAGTATATGCCATACCTATCAATTTTCTGTAACTATTCCATGTGTCGTCACACTATGTTTTTCCAACAAATGTTGTTCTTTCGTAATAGATGTCCAAAAGGAAGAGGGTGAGTGCAGATCCTCAAGGAGTACAAACTAGGTATTTCGAAAAGGTAGTGATACCTGTTAAATCAGATAGATCAGCAGCCACAGAAAACACAGGCCCAACTGTACCACACTTTACCCCTACTCCAGTGGCCAAACCCCTATTAGAATCTGGGAGCCCAGTCAGTAATCTGTCTATGATATCAATTCAAAATTTGAACTCCTAAATTTCTGCTTGTGCCTTACCTTCTCTCTTGCATGAAAACTAATTTCAGATGAATATCCTTGCTCAAAGGATCATACGATCTCAAAACAATAATGGGCTCTGCATTGCTCTCGTCAGTACCTCTCTCCCTTATGCCTTGTAATGATGTACTTAATTAATTGCTATTTGATTATGTATCATCAGTCTGCACCTGAGCTTCATTATCCTCTGTTTCTTCCAATATTATTTGATCTATATTTGCTCTTTGCAAAATGTAGAATAATGGCAACGCTTATAAAGAATTTTCTTTGGGGAATTTATTGAATTATCCTTCCATCAACATGGAGAAGGGCTTTGTCCAGCCCGTGTTAACATGTAATGTAAGTTCATCCTTCTCAAGCCTTCAAACTTTTTTCTAGTATAGATTTGGATAGGCATCATTTCCTCCACTGATGTTTGCTTTGCTATTTACATCTGATTGGATGTTTGCAACAACTACCAGTTTCAAATTGTAGTTGTAAAAACATTTTCCTTATGCAGAACAGATCCATTTATTTTCTTATATAATTGTGAAACCTGTTACGTGTCTCCTTGTTTCTCTTTCAGACTCATATCTCTTACGCCAGGCAGAACTTTAGGGAAGATAGTGAGCCAAACCATCTTGAGGACAGTGAGATGACCCCAAGGTCCTGTCTTGATGAAGACAGTGAGTTGAAGCTACTCACCAGCAGGTGTGAGACAACTTCCGTGCGATCAGCCTCAATCGATTCGACTTCTTGATGTCAACTTAAAGCGGAAAGGCTTGCTTCAGCTCAGCTCGACTTGAAGTCAAAGATGCAATGAAGATGTCGAGGACTGCCGTATGCACCATCATGCCTTAAATCTAGTGTTGATGCATCTATCCTTGACACAATCGAGGTCTACTCAGCTTCTTCACTGCTGTTTGGGGGCCCGACTGGCAGGCCTAGTGCCTTCAAGTGCTCTCGCTTTGTATATTCTTTTGTCCGCACATTTTTTTTGCACTGGTGGCGAATTTGATGCCCAGTGGATGTAATATGTGTGATAGCCGTGATAGCCTAGCGTAAGTTGCTTGCTTATTTATTTCCTTGTTGTCTTGTTTATTTGTTTGCTTGTAGTCATTGCAGTTCTTTTTCCGCGGTTTGCTAGTGGCTGCAATAACCTATTTTTAAAACTAGGCCACAATAACCATGGGCTAGTATTTACCGTAGTGACATCGGGCCTCCTATGGGTCAGAGAACAGTGGTCCTTCTATGGGCCGAGAAAGCAAGGGGCCTTCTACGGGCCATAGAAACACTGGGCCTTCTACGGGCCATAGAAACAATGGGACTTCTACGGGCCGTATCATCAATGGGCCTTATACGGTCAGTATGATCGATTGGCCAAACATGGGCCAGTAACATTCCGCATTATGGCCGTAAACGGGCTAGAGTTGGAATCGTCCGTTCATGGGCCGACCATAACGGGTGAGGGAGTCCTGGATTAGGGGGTGTTCGGATAGCCGAACTATCACCTTTGGCCGGACTCCTGGACTATGAAGATACAAGATTTAAGACTTCGTCCCGTGTCCGGACGGGACTTTCCTTGGCGTGGAAGGCAAGCTTGGCGATACGGATATGTAGATATCCTACCATTGTAACCGACTCTGTGTAACCCTAACCCTCTTCGGTGCCTATATAAACCGGAGGGTTTTAGTCCGTAGGACGAACAACAATCATACCATAGGCTAGTTTCTAGGGTTTAGCCTCTCTGATCTCGTGGTAGATCTACTCTTGTACTACCCATATCATCAATATTAATCAAGCAGGATTAGGGTTTTACCTCCATCGAGAGGGCCGAACCTGGGTAAAAACATCATGTCCCTTGTCTCCTGTTACCATCCGCCTAGACGCACAGTTCGGGACCCCCTACCCGAGATCCGCCGGTTTTGACACCGACATTGGTGCTTTCATTGAGAGTTCCTTTGTGTCGTCACCTTTAGGCCCAATGGCTCCTTCAATCATCAACAACGACGCGGTCCAGGGTGAGACTTTTCTCCCCGGACAGATCTTTGTATTCGGTGGCTTTGCACTGCGGGCCAATTCGCTTGGCCATCTAGAGCAGATCGAAAGTTACGCCCCTGGCCATCAGGTCAGATTTGGCAGTTTGAACCACACGGCCGACATCCGCGGAGACTTGATCTTTGACGGACTCGAGCCACAGCCAAGCGCGCCGCACTCTCTCGATGGGCATGATCTAGCTCTACCGCCGAACAGTGTCCTGGAGGCCGCACCAACGTCCGCTCCGTCCCTTAGTTCAGAGCCGACTTCGCTGATCGAGGATGTGTGGCTGGACACCACCTCGGGGGCTGAGACCTCTACGGCGATCGAGCCGAACACCATCCCTGTCCTTTGCGAAGCACGTGACTCCAAGGTGCCGGAATCTTCTCCGGACTCCGAGCCTTCCGCGCACCTGCCAATCGAATCCGATGGGGCGCCGGTTATGGAGTTCACTGCCGCGGACATCTTTCAGCACTCGCCCTTTGGCGACATCCAGAATTCACTAAAATCTCTCTCTTTACTAGAAGAGCCCTAGCCGGACTATGGTCAGCAAGGTTGGGATGCGGACGACAAAGAAATTCGACGCCCACCCACCACCCACTTTGTAGCCACTGTCGAAAGTTTAAACGACATGCTCGATTTCGACTCCGAAGACATCCACGGTACGGACGACGATGCAGGAGATAATTATGAACCAGCACCTGTAGGGTACAGGACAGCCAGCTCATCTCATGATGTATACTTGGTGGATACACCTAAAGGAAGCGACGACGAGGAACAACGGGACGCTACGAAGGATAATTCCCTCGAAAAGCAGTCAAAACGACGACGTAAACGCCGCTCAGAGTCCCGCCTCGACAAAGACAGCATCCATACAGACCCAGCCATAGAACAGGGCGAACCGGTGGACGACGAACATGGTATCGAGCAACCATCCGAACAAGATAACTTGGATAAACAATCCGTCCCCGGCGAAGATAACAGTCCGGACGATCTCACGCCGGACAAATTGTTGGAGCAGAAGAACCTCCACAAAAGGCTCGTCGCCACTGTGCGTAGCCTGAAAAAGCAGAAGCGGAACCTCAAAGCAGCGGAGGATGCACTCAGAATCAGATGGAGCAAAGTACTTAACACCGTAGACAAATACGGCGACAGTCGCCAAACAAAGACCTACCCGAAGCGCAAACTACTGCCCGAATTCGATGAGGAGGCCGTAGAGCCCCCACAATCAAATAACAAAAAGGCCGCCCGGTCAGATAGACGACCACATGGAAAACATAGAGTGGCAAGCGGCGCCGCACACATGTCGGCATGCGATCCGCATAAGGATTCGCACCAAAAGGATGGCCCAGTTAGGTCTATCTACGGGCCAAGAAAACAAGCTCTAGTGAGCAATGCAACACACCAAGTATGCGAACATCACGGCACACCCAAATATAGGGGCGCCGCACACCCCCTATGTTTCACCGATGAGGTGCTGGATTATGAATTTCCAGCGGGATTCAAGCCTGTAAACATAGAGGCATACGACGGAACGACAGACCCTGGAGTCTGGATTGAGGACTACATCCTCCACATACACATGGCCAGAGGAGATGACCTCCACGCCATAAAAACCCCTCAAGCTCAAAGGGCCAGCCCGACATTGGCTTAAAAGCCTCCCCGAAAACACCATTGGAAGTTGGGAAGAGCTCGAGGATGCTTTTCGGCCAATTTTCAAGGGACCTATGTCCGACCTCCGGACGCAGACGACTTAAGTCACATAATCCAACAGCCCGGAGAGTCAGCCCGAAAATTCTGGAATCAGTTTCTCACCGAAAAGAACCAAATAGTCGGCTGTCCGGACACCGAAGCCCTAGCATCTTTCAAACACAACGTCTGAGACGAATGGCTCGCCAGACACCTCGGCCAAGAAAAGCCAAGAACAATGGCCGCATTAACAAGCCTCATGACCCGCTTTTGCGCGGGAGAGGATAGTGGCTAGCAAGATGCGATCAGCGACCCAAGTACATCCGAAGTCAGGGATGGAAATGGGAAACCACGACGCAACAAGGACCAGCGCCGGACTAAGGGGAACAGTCCGAAGAGCACGGCAGTCAACGCCGGATTCAAAAGCTCTCAGCAGAACAATAAAAAACGGCCCCTTAAGGATAACAGCGACGAGCTATCCAATTTAAACAAAATCCTGGAAAAGATATGCCAAATTTACAGTACTCCCGGGAAGCCTGCAAACCACACCCACAAAGACTGTTGGGTCTTCAAGCAGTCCGGCAAACTCAACAGCGAACACAAGGGGCTCGACACACCAAGTGAAGACGATGACGAACCCCACAAGCAGAGCACCGGAAAACAAAAGAATTTCCCACAAGAAGTCAAAACAGTAAACTCACTTCGAGTGACAAAAGGGAAAAACAGAGCGGTGCCCATAGAAATACATGCCGCACGGTCTACCCCAGCGGAGTCCCGTCACTGGTTGTCAAAACCAATCACCTTTGACCATCAGGATTACTCCGGAAGTATCCTTAACGCAGGATGGACTGCCTTGATATTAGATCCTATAATCGACGGACTACAATTTACACAAGTCCTAATGGACGGCGGCAGTGATTTAAACCTGCTATATCAGGACACAATCCGCAGGATGAGGATAGACCCCACCAAAATTTGCCATAGCAACACTTCCTTTCAAGGGGTAATGCCAGGCCCATATGCCCATTGTACGGGCTCTCTACGGCTAAAAGTTGTGTTCGGCTCATCCGACAACTTCCCTTGCGAAAAGTTAGTCTTCCACATCGCCCCATTTAACAGTAGCTATCAAGCACTATTGGGACGCGAAGCTTTCGCCCGCTTTAACGCAATACCGCATTATGCATCTCTTACACTCAAAATGCCCGGCCCATGCGACATCATCTCATTAAAAGGAAACTTCGAGTGTTCCTCGAGCACGGAAGAATGTGAAGCTGCCTTGACAGCCACACACTAATCCAGCTCTGCTGATCAAAGCACCTAGAGGTCATTTAGACCCCGGACACGGTTAGACGAGTCCGGCGTAAATATACAAGGGGCTTACTAGCCGCATACCCCCTTACGAGGGGCTCCACGCATGTACAACAAGAGACAATAAAGCTCAATTTAATTCATTTTTTGAATCATACTCTGTTTATTTAATATAAAGTACATCTTTCGCATGATCTTTTTCAATTAAGTTCCTCTCTTTTACAGATGAACATCGTGCTACACCCGTCCAGGACACGGCACAACAAAGACACAGGCGCAGACGTGCAGTAGGGACCCATTGCAAGGATTCTTTTCAGATTAAGACCCTGCGTAAACCTTTTTTACTGTCTCTTGTTGATAAACATTCCCCGGTTTCTTGATATAACCGAGGAGGAGATTGGCGTTTTGGCATCGGCCGCGTCAGAATCTTGCACGTACCTGGACTTCAGGGGCTTGTTACCAAGGGCGCTGTTCGGCCCGATTTCATAAAGACCGAATACCTTAGGGAGTGTTCGGCGTCTCGAGTTAGGCCTTATATGCATCAGCTCTGAATCATGTCTTTGGTCAAATGTTGGGTTTGCCCGGCTCCTGTGTTTTGCTGCCTTTCGTTCCGTTCTATCGGCTAACGCGGCACCAGGAGAATTACTGCGATTGTGCCCCAGTTCGGCCGGGTGAGCACCTCAGTAGAGAAAGCCGAAAACTGACTGTCATGATATAGCGTGAGACTGGTCAACCACTCGATGACCCACTGAAATGTTTAGAATTCCTCCGCATTAACGAAGGACCGTTTCCCAGTCAGTACACATCTGGCGCCCGAATTCGGGAGAGCGCGGTGCCCCTAGGGGCTATATAGTAGCCCCACCATTGAACTCCTACGGCTAAGTGAAAGTGATAAAGCATTATAGTCCGGTTGCCTAGTTTGCTACACTATCACCTCCTTTACAGGACCAAGATGTTGGATTAAGTGTGAAAATGCGCCTTTTTTGCAAACACCCCCGCATCATGTGCGTGGGGGCTGAAGCCGAAGACTGTCATTTTTCAGGTTATATACACATATACATTAATGGCCGCACAGGAGGAATTTTACTACTTGAATACACAAGTATAAAAAGCTCTTATATTCTATTGAAACATTGTTTCATAAATCATACATGTCATTAGAACATAATATCCTTCGAGCACTGCGTCTCTATTAAACGAGCGCCTGCGCAGACTTCCTCAAAATAGTGCTCGACAGGTACTCGGCTTCTGTCCGAATCTTGGGATGCAACGTCGGTGGCCTTCATCTCTGCCCAGTATGTCTTGACACGGGCAAGAGCCATCCGCGCACCCTCTATGCATGCCGACCGCTTCATCGCATTGATATGCGGCACCGCATCAAGGAACTGTTGCACCAAGCCAAAATAACTCTTCGGCTCCGGCCTTTTCGGCCACAAATGAGTCACGACATCCTTCATGGCAAGTCCGGACAACCTATTCAGCTCAGCCCATTCGGCTAACCGATCGGTTAATGGAAGTGGACGCTTCGGATTACGGAACTGCGACCAAAACAGCTCTTCCCTTCTGTGACCCTTTTGGCCTTGGAAGTGCTCGACCGCGTCCGCGGCACTCGCCGCTAAGTCCAGATAAGCATCCTCCGCCCCCCATAGCCGGTCCAACTGAGCATACTTCGCATCCGTGAACTTCCTCTGCAGCAGAAAGGGCTTCCCAGCAGCGATATCCCCGGCTTGACGTAGCTCCTCCTTTATAGCTCTCATCGCGGAGCGAGCATCCTTGGCTTCGGCGGTGGCCTTTTTCAGGCCCTCTTGCTCCACTCGACCTTCTTTTTCAAGAAACTTGCAGCGGTCGGTAGCATCCTTCAACTTCATGGCCATTTCGGCCATTTAATTCTTGCTTCGGCAGTGAGCAGCCTGTTCGGCTTTTAGCTCTTCGGCCGCCCTTAAGGCAGCCGTATCACTTTTTCTGGCTTGCTCCTTAGCTCGGGCGAGCTCCGACCGAAGGTTCTCCATAGCAGCGGCACCATCTGCATTAAGCATACATGTTGTAAGGCAAGAGCGTCAAGCTGCCTTACCAGGTGTCCGCGGAGAAGTCGCATACCTTGTGACTCGTCAAGCCGCTTATTGACAAGTGTGTTGTCCGCATCCGCCACGTCAAGTTGCCGCTTCAGTTCGGAAAATTCATCAGTCCGGCTGGCCACCGGACGCTCCGCCACCTACATAGGAAAGGCGACATATTATAACTGAGATTATGATCCTCGGCGCGCCGTCACTTTTGACAACGCACCGAGTCTCAGGGGCTACTATCTATACAGGGTGCATTCTATATGCAAAACTGTCAGAAGGTACATCATTTTCGCGTACCTCAAACCCCGTCAGTAAACTTCTGACGGCTTCATGCAATCCGCTCTCAGCGGATGAAATCCTTTCAATCACCGTACCCATTAACGCACGGTGATCTTCTGAGATAGACGCTCGCCCGAGCAGATTCTTCAGCTCCTCCGACTGTACACCAGTCGGCGCCGGACCCCCCGGCCCCGCCGGACTCGGGGAAACCCTCCGTGACGATACCTCAGGGTCGTCCGCTTCACATGACGGTACAGCAGATGGAGGCGTTTCGCTCTCCATCATCTCCGGACAAAGATCCCCCGAAGATGAGCTCTGCTGAGAAGGGCTGAGATCCGAAGTACAAGGTAAAACCTCGGTTATCTTCAGAAATAAAAACAGGGATGTCCCTTATTACAAAACTCCCCTTTCTACTTACGGCTCGTTGGAGGGCTGATTCCCTTGGGGAAATAGTGTGGCTGGGGCTTCTCCCGGCGCAGGACCCTCTGATGAACATTTCTTCCCCCGCTTTGAGACCTTGGTCTCCGGATCTTCAGAAGCGGTCCTCTTATCTCCTTGGATGGAGGGATTCTTGATTCCCCCTTTTCTGATAGCCTCCTTCGCGGAGGCAATAGCTTCCCTGTTACCTTCTTCGCCTTCTTCCAAAGGCGCGGCCTTCAGCATCTTGGTCAGCACGGGATCCGGCATGGTCTCAGGGAGGGGGGCCGGACACCTTATCAGCTTTGCTTTTGCTATCCACTCCTGTTTGAGAGACAACTCTTTTAAGGGCAAGTTTATGATAAATGTACGGATAACGTGTCCGGGTACGAGACTACTTACTTGGGTATCCGGGCGATTGCAGCTCAGACCTGCATCCTCGGTTAAGTCCGGACACATTCCTTGTGATCCGAAGAACAGTTGATACACCTCCACGGGCGTCGCGCGCATAAAATGTTGGAGAGCTCGTGGTCCCTCCGGATTAAACTCCCACATGCAGAGGGGGCGACGTTAGCAGGGTAGGAGGCGCCGAATCAGCATGACTTGCGCTACTACGACCAGATTGATCTCTCTCTAGGAGGTCTTGAATACGGCCCTGCAACAAAGGTACGTCCTTGGACGGCTCCCAGTCAAGTCCTTTATTGACCCATGACACCAGCCGCAGTGGAGGACCCGAGCGGAAAGCAGGTGGCGCCACCCATTTGGTGCCCCTAGGAGCGGTGATATAAAACCACTCTTGTTGCCATAGACTGAGCTCCCCTTGAAAAGAGCCCTCGGGCCATGGAGCATCAGCACTCTTGCTTATAACAGCCCCTCCGCACTTTGCCTGCTGCCCCTTGATCATCTTCGGCTCCACTTTGAAGGTCTTGAGCCACAAGCCGAAGTGAGGGGTAATGTGGGGGAAGGCCTCGCACACAAAAATGAACGATGAGATGTGGAGGATGGACTCCGGATCCAAGTCATGAAATTCCAGCCCATAATAAAACATGAGCCCCCTCACGAAAGGGTCTGTCGGGAAGCCTAAACCCCGATGGAAGTGAGACACGAACACCACGCTCTCACCAGGCTCGGGAGTGGGAATAACCTGCCCTTGGGCAGGCAGCCTATGCGAAATTTCGCCGGTTAGATACGTGGTGTCTCTCAGCTTTAGCACGTCTTCTTCCGTAACGGAGGAAGGCATCCACCGGATGTGCAGGCCGGAGCCGGACATCGTCGAAGGTCCGAAGCGCCTGAATCTGGAGCTTTGGGTGTTGGAACTCGAGGCGAGAGGCGGATTCGATTGAGATTGAAAGAAAGGAGCGGGCCTTGCTCTCGTTATAAAGAGTTTGAATACCAAGAGCCCTCCCCGTGACCGTTTGGGACTCGCCTTCGATAGAGGAGGCGTACCAATGGGCCCGACTGGGTTACCCACGCCCGTATTGATGAGAATCCCGGAATAAGGGGGCACGATCTCCGCTTTAATAAGACATGCCAAGGAAACCGCCTCGCTAAACGTGCTAAGGTGGGACAGTAAAAAACGATTCGAATAAAGGCCTGGTCGTGGCGTGATGTCACGCCGCGGAATACGTCAGCAGATCTGTGTAAAAATTATTCTCTCTACGGTGGTATGTGGAACTTGTTTTTCAGAGCCAGACACTATCCTTGTGTTCAAAATCTTCTACCAAGAATTCGGAGGAGGAACCCGCGTTGCAATGCCGAAGACAATATGCGCGTCGGACTCGTCGTCATTGAAGCCTGGTTCAGGGGCTACTGAGGGAGTCCTGGATTAGGGGGTGTCCGGATAGCCGAACTATCACCGTTGGCCGGACTCCTGGACTATGAAGATACAAGATTGAAGACTTCGTCCCGTGTCCCGATGGGACTTTCCTTGGCGTGGAAGGCAAGCTTGGCGATACGGATATGTAGATCTCCTACCATTGTAACCGACTCTGTGTAACCCTAACCGTCTTCGGTGCCTATATAAACCGGAGGGTTTTAGTCCGTGGATCTAACAACAATCATACCATAGGCTAGCTTCTAGGGTTTAGCCTCTGATCTCGTGGTAGATCTACTCTTGTACTACCCATATCATCAATATTAATCAAGCAGGAGTAGGGTTTTACCTCCATCGAGAGGGCCCGAACCTGGGTAAAAACATCGTGTCCCTTGTCTCCTGTTACTATCCGCCTAGACGCACAGTTCGGGACCCCTACCCGAGATCCGCCGGTTTTGACACCGACAATGGGCCATCATTAATAGGCCGTATTTGATGACGCTATGAAAACGGCCCAACGTATTAACGGACCACAAACTGGCCGACTGTAACCACGGGCTGAATTTGGCCCACAAGCAGAAAATAATAGTAACGGGTCATAAGTAAACGAATGCTGGAAATGAGCCCAAGAATAAATGGGCTCTAAGAAGGCCGAAAGATAACATGGGCTGGAAACGGCCCAACGGAATAACGGGCCGTTAATGGGTGTAAAGTGATACACTATTCATTACGGGCCAGTTTGACCACGGGCCGTTAATGGGCGTAAAGTGATACACTATTCATTACGGGCCAGTTTCACCAAGAGCCGTTAATGGGTGTAAAGTGATACACTGTTCATTACGGGCTAAGTTCACCACAGGCTATTAATAGGCCAAGAGTTACGTAGGGCCTCATATGGGCCGAAAGACGTCATGGGCCATACATGGGCCAGAAGTGAAAACGGGCTGGAATCATATTGGGTGGCCCAGATGACGCTACTGGGCCTAATTCGGATAGGGCGTAACGGGCCTTGGGTTAGCGGGTTGTAAATGGGCTATATGCGAACAGGCCATTAACAGGCTTTACATGGGCCGGCCCGCCACCTTTTGACCAAGTCAAACGGGCTGACCCTTTCACAAGAATGTGCCTCTGTTGGGCTGTGCCACGTGTCGACGTATCATAGGCGCCTTCTGTCCAATGAGTGGATGACATCTATCCCAACGATGAGCCGACACGTGTTTCCTCCAGCCAATGATGATTTTACACGTGGAAAATCCCCATTGGTCGGGCCTGTTAACGGGTTACCGGATCCAAAACCTGACCCGATAGCTTAACGGCGATCCATTACGGTGGATGCCATGTGTCGGTCACCCTTGACGAAAGCACTTCTGTGACGCGGGATTTATGGTCATGGAAGTGGACACTTCCGTGATGATAATTTTGGTAATGTCATGGAACACTTCTACGACAACACATGTATGATATCTTGATTCTGTCATAAAATCGTTATGGATGTACATGCATGACAGAAATGCGACCTACGGTGACAAACACGTATCATCACGGAAGTGTATTTTTTTGTAGTGAAAGAACCATCATGATCTCCATCGTCACCGGCTTGACACCTTGATCTCCATCGTAGCATCGTGGTCGTCACGTCAACTATTGCTTCTACAACTATCACAAACGCATAGTGATAAAGTAAAGCAATTACATGGCGTTTGCATTTCATACAAATAAAGCGACAACCATAAGGCTCCTGCCAGTTGCCGATAACTTTTACAAAACAAGATCTATCTCATACAATAATGTATATCACATCATGTCTTGACCATATCCCATCACAACATGCCCTGCAAAAACAAGTTAGACGTCATGTATTGTTGAAAGTTTTACATGGCTGCTACGGGCTTCTAGCAAGAACAGTTCTTACCTACGCATCAAAACCACGACGGTGATTTATCAAGTTTGCTGTTTTAACCTTCAACAAGGACCGGCCGTAGTCAAATTCGATTCAACTAAAGTTGGAGAAACAAACACCCGCCAGCCACCTTTATGCCAAACTAGTTGCATGTCTGTCGGTGGATCCGGTCTCATGACCGTGGTCATGTAAGGTTGGTTCGGGACGCTTCATCTAAAAATACCGCCGAATCAAAATAAGACATTGATGGTAAGCAGTATGATGATCACCTCCCACAACTCTTTGTGTTCTACTCGTGCATATCATCTACACATAGACCTGGCTCTGATACCACTGTTGGGAAACGTAGCATGCAATTTTAAAAAAATTCCTACGCTCACGCAAGATCTATCTAGGAGATGCATAGCAACAAGAGGGGGAGAGTGTGTCTACGTACCCTCGTAGACCGAAAGTGGAAGCGTTTTGACAACACGGTTGATGTAGTCGAACTTCTTCTCATTCCGACTGATCAAGTACCAAACGTACGACACCTCCGAGTTCTACACACATTCAACTTGATGACTGATAACCCACAAGTATAGGGGATCAATTGTAGCCTATTTCGATAAGTAAGAGTGTCGAACCCAACGAGGAGCTAAAGGTAGAACAAATATTCCTTCAAGCTTTATCGACCACCGATACAACTCTACGCAGGCTTGACGTTCTCTTTACCTAGAACAAGTATAAAACTAGAAGTACTTTGTAGGTGTAATGGGATAGGTTTGCAAGAATATAAAGAGCACGTAAATGGGCCTAATTCGGATAGGGCGTAATGGGCCTTGGGTTAGCGGGCTGTAAATGGGCTATATGCGAACAGGCCGTTAACAGGCTTTACATGGGCCGGCCCGCCACCTTTTGACCAAGTCAAACGGGCCGGCCTTTTCACAGGAATGTGCCTCTGTTGGGCTGTGCCACGTGTCGACATATCATAGGCGCCTTCTGTCCAATGAGTGGATGACATCTGTCCCAACGATGAGCCGACACGTGTTTCCTCCAGCCAATGATGATTTTACACGTGGAAAATCCCCATTGGTCAGGGCTGTTAACGGGTTATCGGATCCAAAACCTGACCCGATAGCTTAACGGCGTTTCGTTACGGTGGATGCCACGTGTCGGTCACCCTTGACGAAAGCACTTCTGTGACGCGGGATTTACGGTCATGGAAGTGGACACTTTCGTGATGATAATTTTGGTAATGTCATGGAACACTTCTACGACAACATATGTATGATATCTTGATTCTGTCATAAAATCGTTATGGATGTACATGCATGACAAAAAATGCGACCTACGGTGACAAACACGTATCATCACGAAAGTGTATTTTTTTGTAGTGAAAGCACCATCATGATCTCCATCGTCACCGGCTTGACACCTTGATCTCCATCATAGCATCGTGGTCGTCACGTCAACTATTGCTTCTACAACTATCACTAATGCATAGTGATAAAGTAAAGCAATTACATGGCGTTTGCATTTCATACAAATAAAGCGACAACCATAAGGCTCCTGCCAGTTGCCGATAACTTTTACAAAACATGATCTATCTCATATAATAACGTATATCACATCATGTCTTGACCATATCCCATCACAACATGCCCTGCAAAAACAAGTTAGACGTCATCTACTTTGTTGTTGAAAGTTTTACGTGGCTGCTATGGGCTTCTAGCAAGAACAGTTCTTACCTACGCATCAAAAGCACAACGGTGATTTATCAAGTTTGCTGTTTTAACCTTCAACAAGGACCGGCCGTAGTCAAATTCGATTCAACTAAAGTTGGAGAAACAAACACCCGCCAGCCACCTTTATGCAAAACTAGTTGCATGTCTGTCGGTGGATCCGGTCTCATGACCATGGTCATGTAAGGTTGGTTCGGGACGCTTCATCTAACAATACCGCTGAATCAAAATAAGACATTGATGGTAAGCAGTATGATGATCACCTCCCACAACTCTTTGTGTTCTACTCGTGCATATCATCTACACATAGACCTGGCTCTGATACCACTATTGGGAAACGTAGCATGCAATTTTAAAAAATTCCTACGCTCACGCAAGATCTATCTAGGAGATGCATAGCAACAAGAGGGGGAGAGTGCGTCTACGTACCCTCGTAGACGGAAAGTGGAAGCGTTTTGACAACACGGTTGGTGTAGTCGAACTTCTTCTCATTCCGACCGATCAAGTACCAAACGTACGACACCTCCGAGTTCTGCACACATTCAGCTTGATGACTGATAACCCACAAGTATAGGGGATCAATTGTAGCCTGTTTCGATAAGTAAGAGTGTCGAACCCAACAAGGAGCTAAAGGTAGAACAAATATTCCTTCAGGCTTTATCGACCACCGATACAACTCTACGCAGGCTTGACGTTCGCTTTACCTAGAACAAGTATAAAACTACAAGTACTTTGTAGGTGTAATGGGATAGGTTTGCAAGAATATAAAGAGCACGTAAATACATTCTAGGGGCTGTTTAGATAAAGACACAATAAATTTAGAATAGCGAGTGTGGAAAGGTGGTGGTAGGAGTTGTGAAATTGTCCCTAAGCAATTGACTACTTTACTAGACTGATAGCAAGTTTTATGTGGGAGAGGCCACTGCTAGCATGTCATCCCTGACTTGGAATTCTATGCACTTATGATTGGAACTATTAGCAAGCATTCGCAACTACTAACGTTCATTAAGGTAAAACCCAACCATAGCATTAAGATATATTGGTCCCCTTTCAATCCCGTATGCATCAATTTCTATGCTAGGTTGAAGCTTCTGTCACTCTTGCCCTCCAATACATAGTCCTATCAACATACAACTAACCCTATGGTGTGATCCACGCGCATGCTCATATGATGGGCACCAAAGGATATCAACATAACCACAAGCAAATTAAACCAATCATAGCAATTCACCAATTACCGACAGGACAACGAAAATCTACTCAGACATCATAGGATGGCAACACATAATTGGATAATAATATGAAGCATAAAGCACCATGTTCAAGTAGAGGGTACATCTGGTTGCGGGAGAGTGGACTGTTGTAGATAGATGGGGGAAGGTGATGAAGATGTTGGTGAAGATGATGGAGGTGTTGGTGTAGATTGCGGTGACGATGATGGCCCCGGCGGTGTTCCGGTGCCACCGGGAGAGATGGGGAGAGGGGCCCCCTCCTTCTTCTTCCTTGACCTTCCCCCTAGATGGGAGAAGGGTTTCCCCTCTCGTCCATGGCCTCCATGGAATGGGACGGGTGAGAGCCCTTTGAGATTGGATTTGTCTCTCTGTCTCTCTCTGTTTCTATGCTCCCTGATTCTGCCCTTTCACCGTTTCTTAAATTCCCGCAGATCCGTAACTCCGATTGGGCTGAATTTTGGACACGATTTTTATCCGGATATTGGATTTCTTGTGGCGAAAGAAGGGCACCAACCGCCTTAAGGAGGTAGCCCACGAGGGCCCAGGCGCGCTGACCCCACAGGCGCCCCTCACCCTCGTGGGCCCCTCGGGCATCGTCTCGCGTTGATTACACTTACCAAAATTCACATATATTCCAAAAAATCTCTGTCTTCATGGTCCAGTACAAGCCCGCTATCTCTTTCTGCCTGCTAAAGTCCTACAGTATAGTTGGGTCATATGTAGCCCAAACTTAGTAACGGCCTGTTAACGGCCCGTGAAATAAATTGGGGCCACCTGTTGCCCGCTTCGATGTCGGCCTGTTAACGACTCGGGAGGTAAGAGGGCCGACCATTAACTTTCAGCCTAGTAACGGCCCATTAACTTAATGGGCCCACTAAAGTTCGTACATGTCTTTAGGCAAAATTAGATAATTTGAGCCCATTACTACGAGCAATTATGCACAGGACCAAAACCGATCAAGCAAAGGTACGACATACAGGGAATAACGTTGCACATCTAGCATATATTACAGGAAATTCATCCACTGGGCAATCAAAGATTGATGCCAGTGTAAATAAATGAACAGAATCTAACGATCTATAACGTCACAATCTGCAACCTCAGCACAGATGACGCCCATAAGCATGTGGGCAAGTTCTTGCTGCTTTGCTACACTATCTCTGAAAACATTGATCAGTTGTTGTCTCGCACGACTCTGCACCTCTGATTCCTCCACCATTTCCATCATTCCTTTAGCCATTAATTGGTTCACAAACATATATTTATTCCGTTGCATTCGAGACAGAGGATACTGAACAGATTCAGATGGCGATTTCGGCAGGCTTATATTATTGATAGTGGAGAGCATCTCGACCACTACATCATAACATAAATTAGGACGGAAACCAAACCGATTAATCATGAGTTATTGCCATATTAACTGGCCTAGAGTTACTGGAAAGAAACAATGGGGTTGCCTTGCAGTTTTCAGAGTTTGTCTTCTTATCTTCAGCAGCCTGCACAAAATTAACACTCTAGCATTGCTATCATTGGCCAAGTCAGATAATAGGAAAGCAACATTGACAAAACGAACGTTTGGGCAACTAGCCTACACCAAATTAACACAATATGGCACAACTATCATCAGCCAGGTAAGGTAATACGAAAGCAACATTGACACAATGAATGAATGGGCAACTAGAGAAGCACTACAATTCAGTAATGTGCGTGATATGAGATAGTATATTCATGCAGCTAAGTATGCAAAACTATCAGGCAGTTTTCCTTACAAAAATCAACATTGGCGCCTTTAACATTTTGCTACAACTAATTTTAGATCAGATAAAGGTTAGATTCAGGCCGATTAACAAAATACATGCTGATGTAAAAATATAGTGATATACAACAGGTACTTACATCAGCATTGGAGCACGTAGAATTCCGCAAGATATTTTCCTCGAATACGATCCCAATGGAGGAAGTCTTGTATCGCTTAACCTTATTTTCTAAAAGTGAGATGGGTAAGAAACATGTAGAAAATATGATCAGAATGCTATAAAATTTCATGATGCGAGGATACGCTGCGCTTCTTAGAATGGAGTTGACATTCTTTTGCTGGACTGGAGCGGACTAGTTCTTTGGCCACTGGAATCTGCTTATTATCAGTGGGAGTTGGGTTTCTATGTGCTGGAGCAGTATCTATGAAGAATGGAGTTGCTTTATTATCTCCTGGTGTTTGGATCTTTTGCAAAGACCTGGTTTGTAACCCTTTAGATTCTAACATAGTCGTCTTCCCCTTGCATGCCTTATACAGAAGAATGGTGATTCAGTTATAAAACATGCTACAGTAGAGATGGAATAGGTACTGAAGAATAGAAAGGCATGACATATTGACATGTATTCCCTCCATCCGGAAATAAATGGATGGGTCTAGGCGTATTTTAGTTCTAGATACATCCAGTTTTATCCATTTCTGCGACATTTAATCCAGACGAAGGGAGTATGATGTAAGAGCTAGGGTACGATAGGACAACACAGTAAAAAAGCACTGAAAAACCCACTGCAGAACCAAAGTATTCAAACCCACTGATATGAGATAGTACACTCATGCAGCTCAGGATGCAAAATGTGGCCTTTAATCATACATTTTGCTACAACTAAATTTAGATCAGATAAAGGTTGGATTCACGCCGATTAACAAAATACATGCTGATGTAAAAATATAGTGATATACAACAGGTACTTACATCTACATTGGAGCACAGAGAATTCCTGCAAGAATCTTTCCTCATAAAAGCTACCATTCCAGAAATTCTTCTATCTGTTAAGCTTATTTTCTAAAAGATAGATGGGTAAGAAACATGTAGAAAATATAATCAGCATGCTACAAAATTTCATGATGCAAGGATACGCACACGCTTCTTAGAATTAAGTTGACATATTTTTGCTGGACTGGAGCGGACTAGTTCTTTGGCCACTGGAATCTGCTTATTATCAGTAGGAGTTGGGTTTCTCTATGCTTGATCAATATCTATAAAACTAGAGTTGGTTTATTATCTCCTGGCATTTGGATCTTTTGCAAAGGCCTTGTTTGTAACCCTTCAGATTCTAACATAGTCGTCTTCCCCTTGCATGCCTTGTATAGAAGAATGGTGCTTTAATTATAAAACATGCGACAGCAAAGAGATGGAATAGGTACTGAAGAATAGAAAGGCATGACATATTGACATCTATTCCCTTCATCCAGAAAAAAATGGATGGGTCTAGGAGTATTTCAGTTCAATGATACACTCCAGGACATTACATGCATGTCGTACCCATATCACAGGCCAAGTTAGAGCAAGGACCTTGTGGGGTGAAGAGGATTCATCATCTTTCTGCAAGTCTTACAAGTATCGCCTTTACATGTTCCATCATATTGGGTATTATCGACATCAAGTTTATTGGCCTTTACATTGCTCCGTGAGGTTCTTGTGGATATATCAGTGTGTGCAATTATATCTGACATGCATGGAAGACAACTAGTAGTTAGATTTATGTAATGAGTGCCTGTAGGAGACGACATAAATAGTAGGACTGGGGTTAACTAGCAGCAACAGGTCTCATAAACTAAAGGGAGAACACAGATGAAAGCTACAGAATATGTATCGTTTGTACTCGAGATTAACTAGATGGCACACAAAAGTATTAAAGAACAACATAGGTAATACTAGAAGTGGTATAATACTATAATCGCCAGCCTGTGGGATAGCATTATTGGCTGATGGATGATAACTACGGAACAGTGTTACCTAAAGAAGAAGTATCTTAGCTGAACTATAGAACATCGTTAACTCCTGAACAAGACCCGTAAGAGATCAGCATGAATATATACAGTGAAATGTGATGATCTATTTTCCATGCTTAGATGAATAATAAAGCCATAAATGTTGCACACAAGTAAGATGAGGGTACAACCTATCTGGCTGCCATCCATAGGAGTGAGCATCATGTGCTGACTTGTCGATGGCCCTGCAGTTGTTGTGGCTGTCCATGTCGGGCACGCGCATTCGATGTAGGGAACTGTTGAGTGGGGACTATAGCTCCCTTTTGGTGTATGCTTCCCTTGTTGGAGCAGCTGCGGTGAGTCGGAAGACGGTGTGTCTGAAGATGCAGATAACGCATAATGTTAAGAACGACATATCTCTTTGATCTAAAGAAATGCACTAAGAGATCAACAGCAAGGTACGAGAGTGGTCACACGTCTGTTAACTGAAGGCTAAATTGGGGCCACACAATTTTATTTTGTTTTGGTACTGTCCGATCTACGCCGGATGGCTGGCCGTGTTGTGCCTCCCGGCTGACAGTGTTCGGAATCTTCCCCGAACAGCCAGCGAGCAATGGCAGAGCAGCCTGCCTCCGCCGTCCGTGGCCCCGGCCAAAACCCCGCTCCCCGCCCCACCGCACTGCCGTGGTTGTGCCGCCCTCGGGCCAATCCACAAATACTCCCCGTCATCCAGATCCGGCGGCGGCAGTACCTTCAACCCATGCAACTCTAGAAGATAGTCATCTAAGCGCTGCTTCCACGGCGAACTTGCGGCCCCGCACCCTTACGTTAGACACCAGCCAACCGGCAGCCTAGGAGCTCCGCCGCCTCGAGGGGTGCTGCTTCCCATTGGGAATCGATTGGCCCAGAATAAAAATTCAGACAACTGACGCCTAAATAAAGTGATTTGAGATGAGGGTGCGACATATCCTGGCGGCATGGTGAAGTAGGCGATCCAGCTGCCGAGTCAGTGAGGCCGGCGCGGTTGCGGTGGCGACCGGCGGCAGGGAAAGAGCGATGTCGCGACGGTCGACGGCTACGCGGAAGCAGCGGCAGGACTCTGGACGGATCCGAAGTTGGAGCCGCTCCGGCGCCATGAACAACGGCGGGGGTGAATCGGCTCTGGTACGGTTCACGCGGCCGTCGTCGAGGCAGCACCAGCAGCACGGAGTAAGAGGCACACGGCCCAGTGCACGACGGCAAATGGACAACGTCTCCGGCATTAGGGAGGAGGGCGGCTGTGAAATTGGTGCGGTGGGGGGCGCCATGGAGGTGGGGCTGAGGTTTCGCGGCTCGGGAGAAGGGAGCTTCCCGGGGAGAAGGTGATTTGGCGCCCACGAGGTATGAATGGGGGCGGGCGGGGGTGGGGGCGGGGGGAATTGGGAGGGGAGTGGAACCATGTCATACGGACGCATTTTTCTGAAATGTGAGGGGGAGTTAAAGTTCTACCCTTGCCTATAGGCTTCTCGGCTTGGGTCTGTGTACTGAGGGTCGGGGATAGTAGAGTAACTTTGCTCCTCCCAAAATAGTGGGCGGGAGCGATTTCGGGCGAGGAGGGCATGTTATGAACTATAGTGGGCGCGAGCGATTTCGGGCGAGGAGAGCGTGTTTTGAAATAGTGGGCGCGAGCTATTTCGGGCGAGGATAGCGTGTTTTGCCGACCATGGTTTATGAATTATTTGGCACATGTCATTTCGACTGAGGAGAAGGCGGGCTTGGATGAAGTTACGAACCTACCCTCAATGTACAACGGGCCAATTGATGCGTCTCCCACATAGGACGGTAATTTCGCGTCTCCCATTTATTTGCTCGGGCGAATTCCACCGAGCAGAGAGGATGTTTAACGGTTCGTTCAAATTTTGGGAGAACGAGCATCCACGTCAACCTTACCAAGTCGATTCGGATCAAATTTTGAAATATTAGCTTGCCACTTCTTTTTAGATGGAGAGATGATGCTTGGGAGTACTGTGTTTTTACATGCTCGTTGCTAGCGATTTACTATATGACAAATAGTTGACCCACTCAAAAACGCGAATCAAACCCAAAATGAAATATCTTGATTCAATGAAATAGCTCGTTCAGTAGGTCAAAATAGTGAACTAAATCCAAAATTAAACACCTCAATCGATTAGCATGTTGTACAGTATTATAGTACTCCATAAACATGTTGAAAGTCAAATTAATAAACTTGTTTGATATACGCATATATCCGTTCATGTGTGGATTGTAGACAACATGTTCTCCAATTTAAATATTTGAATGCAAGTTTATATCGAAACATGGTTTATATCAGTCTTTGATGCATAAAACGCGACCTCACCCTCTCCCGGACTCCTGTTCTCTCTCTCTCAAGCTTACTTTATGACGTGGCAAAAATAAGTTGAGTGATACTTGTTCACCTTGATGACCCTTTTCTGCACTAAAATTGTTGTTCTACTCTAGACACTGAATTGCATTCACAATCTAAGCTTTACTATTTATCCAGTTTTGTGAGGTTACTGAAATCTGTAAAGTATTACGTGTACTTGAATGATCGAATCTATGTGTAAACAAAATTGACCGTGCCACAAGGGACAGAATTTCGACGCGACCTCTCTACATTGGGCTGTGTAGGGGTAAGGCTCGCCTCGTATAATCCTCCAGATCCCTCCTGGTGTTGGAGCTTCTAGCAGGGTCCAGACAGAGGGATAGAATGATTAAATTTATTGTCTCAATCTCTACCATTGGTTGTGTATGCTTGAATACTCAATACCCTTGCTCTGTTATGCAGCTCATAAGTTGTTGGAAGAAGCACTGGACAAGTCAACAGCTGAGCCTGCTGACAAACATTCTATCATCAATTTGCATATATAGTTACATCTGTAATATATTATGAGATGGAAGGAGTAGATTATTACAGATGTTTCTTATGGTATAATAGGAGAGCAATGGTGTTCATTCCTAAAGACAGTCGGGTTCCTAGAGTCCCAGATTTTCCACAAGATTGTCAGCAGCACTTCTGGCAATACGCAAGCATCAAGTCCGGCAGGAGGAGCAGTGAGCCATAGTGGCAATACCCAAGCATCTTTCACCTCCCGCAAGCACTATTCCTCTCTCTCTCTCTCTCTCTCTCTCTCTCTCTCTCTCTCTCTCGCCGACAATCTTCAATTCTGTCGAACGAATCCGACACAAAAACCTTGTTGGTCCATCTCCCTTTCTCTCCATCTCTCTCTCTCTCTCTCTCTGTGGGGGGGGGGGTCTTTCTAGTTCGCATGCATATATGCACCATCTATAGGTCTCTCTCGCACACTATGTATGACACTCTAGCTAGTCCAAGCTAGATATCGTGGGTGCACTCATCGTACACACACAAATTCCTTGGCTCTTTGCCCGTAACTCTCTCATGCACCACTATGTCGTCTCGGAGCTCTTCCCCCCTCTCTCAAACTCTCCATCCACCTGGGTCACACATACACATGCATGTCTCACTCGCACTCGATAGGCCCATCTAAAACTCTATCTCTCCCCCTCGTTCTCTCTCCATCTCACACGCGCACACACACAATCTCATTCCCAGCTAGCCAAGTATGATGGTCTCTCACTCAATTGTAGGCACATGCAGTCCCCCCTATATGTATATGACTAGCTAATCTTAGTCTCCATCACAAACATGTGCATGGTCTATCTCGATTTCTCTCGGGGCATCTTTCTATCGCGCATGCACTCCATCGATCTCCCACCCATATAGTCCCCCCACGATCTCGACGAGATCTCTCTATCACAAACACACCCTCTCTCCCTCCCCATGCGTCCATGCCATCCATGTGTCCCTCTCGACCTTTGTTCCTTGTTGGCCAGACCTCTATTGGACATGTGCTACAGGGGTGTCTCTCTCCATTGAAAACAATCACACACTAGTCTTCGTGTATCTCCTCGCCTCGCTTTTCCATCTCGGAGATGCATGTGTGATATATTCGCATAACAAACGAAAAAACACACTCTCTCTCTAATTTATCGCTTGTTGTCACTTTCTCTTTCACACACATATTATTTTTGCACACTTACTCATTCTCCTTCACACGCACTTGATCTGTCTGGACTGGGGCACTCTCCTCGGTCCATAGCATATAGATTTATTGAAAAGTCAAACATCACAAAGTTTGACCATGTACGTGGAGAAAAAGAATTACATCTAGTACGGCAAACATATACCATTAGATTCACCATGAGATGTAGTTTTGTATGATGTATCTTTGGTATTTTAGATATAAATAACATTTGCGTAAACCTGATCAAAGTTTAAAATTTTGACTTCTAAAAAATTGACATGCACTGCATTATCGAGCGGATGGAATATCTCTTTCCCCCTCCCAGCTATCTGATGCGCCACTCAGCCTTATCACGGCTCCTCAATCTCTCTCAAACTTTATTGGTCAGTTTGGTTCGTGACCTGACCCTCATGCCTTGATGGCCGGTACTGCCTGGTGTGGACGTGAGATGTAAAATATTTCTGCCTGGCCAGGCTTGTGTGGTGCTGAAGCGTTTGGTTCATGCCTGGGCCAGGCAAAGCATCAACATCCCATCAATCAATCCATGCATCAATTATTTAATGCTAATATCCATCCATGTTGCTGTTAGCCTCGTGGCCACACGACCAGGCAAGGACAGGCGTTCGAGATCAGTCGCCTGGGCCAGGCTACTTTAGCCGACCAGCGAATCCGTATCGAATAACGTATCTGATACCAATACTCCTTCGATATGCCCCCGATACGTATCGCTGGAGTATCCGAGAATAAATGACTTAAAACAATTACGATACTCTAAGGATACTTTGCCAATACGTTTCAGATACTTTTCCAGCCTAGATAATAGCCCGCTCAGCCCAGTTAAGAAGCAACTAGCAACCCTAGTGCCCCGATGCCCCCATCCTTTCCCTCACAATGTCTTTCCTCCCTCCCATGCTCACACCAGACAGCGGCTGTGTCGCCGCCAGCTGCTCACCCAGGTCCCAGCGCCAGCAGCAATGGCGGCTAGCCGACGACGAGCTCCTCCTCCAACTTGCCAACGTCCCCTCTAACACAACAGCCATGTATGGACACTTCTCTTCTCCATTTCTCCTACCCAGCCAAGCTCATCTCCTCTTCTTTCTTCTCTGATCTCTGAAGATCTATCATTCTCATCTCCTCCGGATGGCTTTGAGTACCTACAACATATTCGTATTGGCACTTTTTGAAAATGATGAATTTACGTATCCGTATTGGCCCGATACTGATACCCGTATTCGTATCGGTGCATTCGATCTCTCTGCTATCTCTCACGGGCCACCCCTCTCACTCGAACTCCCTATACCTACAGATTATACGCTCACTATGTCAGCGTATAGCTCCGTATATTTTTTAGTTGACCGGTCAACCAATCCACATGCTGCCTTGTTAGCTCGTGTTCCGTATCTTCGTGTGCTGGCCCATGTGGCAGTGGGTGAAAATAAGTAAACTAGAGGCCCATCTGACACGCGGTGAAGTAAACAAAGTTGAAACCACTCGGGGTAGCACCCCGCACGCTAGTAAATTAAGGGTGCATTGAGGACAAACTTCTTGCGCGCAAAGGACGCACTCGCGCACAATTCACAACTACGCGGCAGCATGCACAGAAGGACGCACTCGCGCACACCCAGCACACAACACACATCAGCACACGTGTACACCGGCGTCGCCGCCGGTTGAGATGGACGGCAAGGCCGCCAACAAGCGGAGGCGGCTCGAGCCAAAACCGCATCCGGCGAGCCTGGACTTCATCAGCAGCCTCCCCGACAACATGTTGCTCGTCATCATCGGCCTCCTCCCCACCAAATCTGCCGTGCGGACCGCCCGACTCTCCCGGCGGTGGCGCCCCCTCTGGCGCTGCGTCCCCCTCAACCTCACCGTCGATAGCTGCCTCTACGACGGGGATTGCAAATGCATGGCCACAGTCTCCAAGATCCTTTCATCGCACCCTGGGCCAGCCAGACGCCTTGACATCCGCATGTTCAGTACCAACTACAAGGTCCAACCCAAGTTCGACGAGTGGTTCTTATCCCCCGCCCTAGATCAGCTCGAGGAGCTCAGCTTTGAAGCTGGACAATGTCGCTCTCTGCCGCCGTCCGTGCTCCGCCTCATGCCAACGCTGCGCCGCACCAGCTTCAGCTCCTGCTATCTTCCCCAGATTAATGCCGCGCCCGCCTTCTTCTCCCTCAACTCAAGTAGCTCGACCTCTTCGACGTTGTCAACTCGAAGAAGGCTATGGACCACCTGCTCTGCAGCTGTACTGCGCTCGAGTACCTTCGTCTTGAGCAGATCCACAGGTTCATTAGCCTCCACATCGCCTCGATGAACCTCCGATGGATTTATGTGTCTTGCTGGCCCCGCAACAAGACATCAATTGGGAAGAGATCACTCCAGCTATTCCACGTTATGGTCACTGAGAATGCGCCTTTCCTTGAGAGATTGCTTGTATCGGATCTAGAAGGTCTGAAAGTGCGTTATATCGACTAGAGGGGGGGTGAATAGGCGATTTTTATGAATTCTTCATTGAGGAATTTGCCGGTGAGGAAATTCCTTAGCGAAGAACTACTTGCAGCGGAATAAGTACTCAGAAATAAGCATAGCAGAACATAGGCATGTTCATCATGATGAAATGAAGACAAGCACAGAGTACAGAAAGCGTAAACACAGGATAGCACAAGATGAAGACAAACAGACTGAAGAAATTGAACTGAGGAAATTGAGAAAGTCTTTAGTCAAAGTCTTCAAACACAGATATGAACAAACACTCTACACAGTAATGAAGAAATGAATGGGTTGGGAAATGGAACCAGTTAGGTTGGTGAAGACAATGATTTGGTAGACCAGTTCCAACTGCTGTCTCAGTTGTACGTCTGGTTGGAGCGGCTGAGTATTTAAACTCGAGGAGACACAGTCCCAGACACCCAGTCTCTGAGCACGCAGCTCAGGACACCAAGTCCTCACCGTATTCTCCTTGAACTAAGGTCACACAGACCTCGTGCAATCACTCGTGGTAAGTCTTCAGGCGACTTCCAAACCTTCACAGACTTGGTCACTCGGTGATCCACAATTCCTCTTGGATGCTCTAGACCATGACGCCTAACCGTCTGGAAGAAGCACAGTCTTCAAAGGTAACAAGCGTCGGATCCACGCAGGATCAATTTCTTCAGTGATGCTCAATCACTTTGGGTTTGTAGGGGTTTGGTTTTTGGGTTTTCCTCACTTGATGATTTTCTCTCAAAAGTCCTCAGAGGATGGGTTGCTCTCAATTGACAAGTGTCAGTTTCTCGCGGAGCAGCCAACCGGCTAGTGGTCGAAGGGGCGGCTATTTATAGCCTAGGGAGCAGCCTGACATGATAAGACATAAATGCCCTTAAATTATATGACCCTTAGGTGGATAAGATATTTTGGGACAGCTGGCGCCAAGACAAGACAAGAACTCGGAAATTTGACTCTCAAATTCTTGAGGGCTATCATGTTCCTCACGTGTAGGCGATTCGAATCAAGCGAATTCCTAACTCCTCGGTCAACAAATTCTCAAGAACTGTAAGAACTTCGTCTACATCCTTTGAAGAAATTGACTGAATCAGATGAGATTTCCAAAGGCTTCACTCGAAGAGATTGGTAGGAGTAGGATTTTGAGTTGAGCATCACATGGAAATTTTTCCTTAGTATTTCCTCAACCCCTTTAACAAAGACGGTGTTTCCTATGACTCAAGAAAGAGAAAACGAAAGTATGAAAACAAAAGTCTTGCGCTTCATGTTCCTCAAATGAATACCAAGTCTTCAAGGTCACACCAATTTCTGCACTTTCAAAGTCTTCAGAAAGTCTTCAGAATACCAAAGTCTTCAGTTGAAGAACTTCATTTTTAGGGGTCGACTTTCTCTATAAATATCAAACTCCTCATAGACTTATAGACCTGTGTACACTCACAAACGCATTAGTCCCTTAACCTATAAGTCTTCAATACACCAAAATCACTAAGGGCACTAGATGCACTTACAATCTCCCTTTTTGGTGATTGATGACAATATAGGTTAATTTTTCAACGGGGATAAACATATGAAGTGTAAATACTGATATTGAGGAATTTGATTGCAAGGTATAGAAGAACTCCCCCTGAAGATGTGCATAGTGAGGAATTTGCTTTTGAGGCAATGCACATTTGAAGATTTGAATCATGGAGATCTCCCCCTATATCTTGTAATTCATACACGCATTTGATATATAATATGAAGAATTTGAAATGCATGATGAAATATGGTGCCTGATAAAATTCAGCATGCGTGCAATAATATTAATGAGGAATAAGCATGCGGAAAAATGCATCCAAAGTATCATAGCTAGTGCAACAAAAGTATCAACAAGACCATCGGGTTTAAGATTACAACTCGATCCAATAAAGTTTCAGAAGAACGAGAGTTGTAACTTAGCAAAAAAATACCCTTAATATAGACCCGCTTGAAGACTAACTCAGATTTCTCCCCCTTTGTCATCAAATGACCAAAAGGATCGAGACTCAGGACTAACGCCCCTGAAGAATATCAAGTTGATGGAGTAGCGCCAGCGTTGTCGGGGTCGGTTGTTGTAGGAGGGCCTGCCGCAGTGTCGTCCAAGTCTTCATTTTCATCAGTGTTGCGTGATGAAGAATAAGAGCTGGCCACCAATGGAGGAACCTTGACCCTCTTGAATTTCTTCGGAGGTGGCGCAGACCAGTCAAATTCTTCCTTGAGACCCATAGTCTCCGGTTCTTCAGCGCTATAGACATGAGTGAGGACAGCCCAGGTGCGGTTGAATGTTTCATGAAGGTAGTATTGGTTTTTCTTCACTGCATTGTGTGTTGAGGTCATGTTGTGAAGAAATGAACCAAGCTGACGCTTGACCCATTTACGATTGCGATCAACCTTCTGATGAAGACTTAGGAGTAACTCACGATCAGTCATCACCCTGGGTGTTGTAGCTTGAGGACTTTGCTTGGCAGAGGTATTTGCGGCAGAGTCATGTGTGGCAGAGTTGTCATTGTTAGAGTAGGATGCAGCCTTGCGAAATTGACCATCCAATGGACGGATGCCTTCATCTATCACAGCAGCGGCCTTGCCTTTGTCATCAGCTGAGGAAACTGTCCGTTTGAGGACTTCAATTGGAGGCAAGTAGCTGCAGTGGTTCAGAGTATCAGCTTTGTAATTGAGTGAAGACCTTGCCCTGATGAATCTCATAATCCAAGGCGCATAAGGCTTCAGCTCAAAAGGTGACATAACAATGTTCACAGAGTCCTCATGAAGAAATCATATAAGTTGATGGGAACGCCATGAATGATGTTGAAAAGCATATTCTTCATGATGCCAACGACTTCTTCATCATTTGAGTCGTGGCCTTTAATAGGACTCATTGTCTTTGTCAGAATCCGATAGACAGTCTGAGGCACATACAGTAATTCCTTGATGAGGAATTTGGTTCGTGAGGCCTGCCTTGGCTTCAATGGCTTCATTAGCACTTGCATATAGTGATTTGTCAGTTCAGGTTCACTGTAGATGCAACGTGCACCGTCAAGGAGAGGACTGAGAGGAAGGACACGAAGCAATTGAGTTGCTGGTGCCTTGTAGTGAGTGCTTTCAGACATCCAGTCCAACACCCATGAGTTCACGTCTTCAAAGGTCTCCGGTGATATGCGATGTCGCGTAGAATCAAGAATAAGTTCTTCATTCCAATCACGGATGTCAAGCAGAAATTCAGAAGTCCTGCATCGTGAAGAACACTGAGGACTGGCTCGAAGCCTGGCAAAGATTCCATGTCCACATGAGGAATATGAGCATGACCGAAGACTTTGTCTTTGTTGAAGAGCACTGAGGAATAGAAATTGGCTTGACTGGCAGTCCAGAAACGCCTCTTCCTTATGCGAGCAGAATCATATGGATTGTAATCAGTGAAGAATACGTGTTCGCCTAAGAAATCTTCAGCCTTGAACTTTTGCTTTGTTGAGAAGGGATTCTTTGGCTTTGGCAGTGGAGTGTCAGTGAGTTGCATCACGACCTCTGGAATCGCAATCTCAGGTTCTTCAGGCTGAGGAATTTCTTGTTCCTCTACATGTGCAGTCTGAGGATCAGCAGCAGCAGGTTCATCAGCGCTAGTGGCTGGAATTTCTTCATGAACAGATGAAGTGGGATGAGTTTCTTCAGAGCCCATTTGAACTGTTGGAGCAGGGGACTGAGGAATCTGTTGGATTGGGGTGAAGAGTGGAGAATTTGAATGCTGACTTTCCCAAAAGTCATCGTTCATCACTGTTGTTGTGCTTCCAATATCCACATCTTGTTCAATTTCCTCAACACCCGCCTCTTCAGCTGTGAACTGAGGCATAGGCGAGGAAATGATTGGCGTTGAAGGGATTGCTTCCACTTCAATTTCTTCATCAATTTGTTCTGATGAAGCAGCAGAATGATTTTCTTCATCAGATCCGCTTGGGATCTCATAGTCTTCACCAAAAGGAACAAGGTCCTTTGATGGAATGGAAGAAATTTGGAACAACATCAATAGGATTTTCAAATGAGCTGGTCATAGGCTTCATTTTCTTCGCAGCCGAAGAATTTTACGCAACCGATGCTTTCAGTTTCTTCACAGCAGCTCGTTCTGCAGCCTTGGTTTTCTTCACATCAGAGGCAGATGGAAGAATTGGAGTTGGTGTTGGCGCAGGAGGAGCTGAGGAATCTGGTTGATTTTCCTTAGGCGCAACTGATGCAGTTGCCCTGTCTTGTTCAGTTTCTTCAGGCGCACCACTAGTGGATGCCCTGGCAATTTCTTCAGCGGCTGGAATGGGATCATCAGCCCTGGAACTAGCATTGTCTTCAGCAGGCTGAAAATCATCAGCGGTGCTGGCATGTTCTTCAGTCGGCTGAGCTGAGGCAGCAGCCTGAGGAATTTCTTGTTGCGTTGGGGCTGCAACATTTGTGAACTTCTTCGTCAGGTTGACGAATCTAACCTTGGCTCCTTGCCAATCAGCATAATACGCATCGAAGTTTTTGCTGAGGGCTTGGATTTCACTCTGGATTTTGAGAAGTTCCTCAGGAGTCATGCTGACAACGTTTTTCTTCAGGAACTTCTCCTTTCTGTATTGAGCTTTCTTGAGCTCTCTTGCCTTTTCAAATTTCCATTTCTCTTCAGAGATGAAATGGGTCAGCATATGACTTTGTCCAGGAGTCAGATGAAAGTCAGGCATGGGGGTGTTTGGATCACGTTGTGCGGTCAATGTAATCGAGGATTTTCCTCGGATCCAAAGCAGTGGCACAGATGTGCCTTTGGCTCTAGCGGCCCTTTCTTGGCGGTCTCTGATGATTTCCGCAAGTTCATCATCATCAGCCTCATCATCTTCAGGTGGCTCTTGGAAGGCGACCCTTCTTCTTAGGACTTGGCCGAGGACCTCGTCCAGCTGTGGCCTTAGTCTTCAGCAGAGTCGGGCCAGATGAAGACTTTGGTGCAGCTGAGGAACTTGCTGAAACACCAGAGGCAATGGAGATGCCTGCAGTCCTTTGGCACGTGGCCAGATGCACAGGTGCTGAGGACTTTGTCGGAACTGCTGAGGACTTTGTAGGAGCAGCTGAGGACATGGGAGGAGCAGGAGCAGCATGAGGAATTGGCCGTGAGGGCAAAGCTGAGGAACTTGGCCGTGAGGGCACTGTTGGTGAAGCACTTGGCTTGTGTGCGGGCTTCTTTGCCATAGATTTTCTTGGCTTGACAGAGGCCTCAGTGGCAGCAGCAGTAGCAGAGTCCTCATTGAATTTCCTCACTGCCTCGTTGGCTTGTCTTGCCAATTTGGCTTGGCGCTTGGCCCATTCATCAGGAAAGTCCTCACCACGCTTGATGCTGGTGGGGTCAGCTACTTGGCCAGGTGCCAAAGGAGCTCTTCGGCATGGAGGATTGAGGGCGAATTTCCTCATGTACTTTGGAGTAACATACCTGTACTCCCTCCATTCCCTTGCCCATCTCCTTTCAATCCTTTGAATGCGCACCTTGCGCTGATTTTTGTTTTCTTTGCCGAACTCGGCTTCGTCAGGTGTGCAATAATCAGCATATATTTCCTCAGGGATCTCAAACGCAGTCATGACCTCAGGCTTCTTTCCTCCATTCTGAGGCTTCTTTCCGTCTGCCATATTCTTCAGCTGAGGAATTTGAACAATCGAATTTTCTGAAGAAGTATGCAACTTTTCTTCGAGGAATGCTGCAAATGACTTAAGTTGATGAGAACCTAGTGATTCAGCAGCAGACATGAGTACCTGTGAACAGAGTATAGTTGCGGGGAATTTGGAGAGGTCATATGCGTTCTTAGAAGGTTTTTCAAATAAGAACAAGTTTTGAGGAATTTGACCAGATGAGCCTTGAGGAATTTCACTAAGCGTTCTTTGTCTTCGGTTCCAGAGTTGTACAGATCGAGGATCCACACAATTGAGGAATCTTGAAGAAAAATGATGCTTAGAGAAATGAGTCAAGAGCATATAACTAGTGAGGTGTTTTGTGTGAAGATTTGAAGAATAAACACCTTTGAAGATTTTCAGGTAGGTTTGAGAATCAAAGCGAGTAATAAAAGTAACTTTTAATTACCCGAAGTGAAGAACACGACGAACTGAGAAGAACAGATGTGAAGTTCGTCAGGTTAGATCTTCCTTGCCCTAACTCGGCGGAGGAAGACAGCTACGGCGGCGGCGGAGTGAAGATTTCCGCGGTCGGCGCGAGTACGTCGGCGACGAGGTCGAGGCAGTGAAGCTCTTCCTCACCGGCGACAATGAAGTAGCGGCGGCGCTAGGGTTTGAGAAGCTCGAGCGAGAGAGAGCGGTCGAGCGGAGTAAATGAAGTGAGGAAGGGGAGAGGGGTATTTATAGACACGGTGAAAAACTGTTCGCCCGAAGATTTGGGACGAACGTGCCCCTGCCCTTTCTCCTTCTCATGACATGTGTCACCCACGTACTGTGTAGTTGAGATCGTGTATGATCGTGGGTGAATAGAATAATGCATCGTGGGATGCGGGACGGTTTGAGCGGAAAAACCGAAAGTTTGGATAAGATCAGTTTTAAAGTTCCGTTCGCAATTTCTTCAGCTGACAAGGACACAGTGAAGATTTTGAACGAGTTTCAAATAGAACGCACATGAAGAATTTTGAATAGATTGGGTTGAGTATAGCATAGTGGGGGAAGGGTCCGATCACATTCACTTAGCAGAAAATGCAACTTGAAGAAATAGCTATAAGTGAATGCTGTAGAGGACATAAACCCATATATATATAGCGAATGAAGAAAAACGACGGAAACAATGAAGATTTGGCAAAGTTGAAGAATTTGAAAAACTGAAAAATTTCAAAAACTGAGGAAAAACTCAAATTGAAGATTTTCAACTTTGGTGGTGACGTAACCCATCGTATAAGAATGATGATTTCAGACACCGCATACAATTGTCGTAGGGTTCTGATAATCAAATTCTTCATTAATTTCTTCACACTTAGAGTGTTATTCTTCATTGATTGAAGAAAAACGTTTCTTCATGTGTTGCACATCTAAGTCATCAATTTTGCATAAGTGTCGATGTGTGTCTTTTTCAAAGAACATTCAAGATTCTAAGATATTTAGCTCACACCGCAACTTGCTAAATCTCTTCTCATCCAAGGGCTTAGTGAAGATATCAGCTAGCTGTTCTTCAGTCTTCACATGCTCGATGGAGATGTCGCCCTTCAACACATGATCACGAAGAAAATGTTGACGAATCTGAATGTGCTTAGTCTTCGAGTGCTGAACTGGGTTGTGAGCAATCTTGATGGAACTCTCATTGTCACAGTAGAGAGGCACATTCTTCACGTTGACGCCGTAGTCCTTGAGAGTTTGCTTCATCCATAGCAGTTGAGCACAGCAAGAGCCAGCAGCAATGTATTCAGCTTCCGAAGTGGACGGTGATACGCAGTTCTGTTTCTTCGAGGACCAATAGACCAAAGATCGTCCGAGGAAATGACAAGTGCCAGATGTTGACTTGCGGTCCATACGATCACCAGCATAGTCAGAGTTAGAATATCCAATGAGATCAAAAGCAGAGCCCTTGGGGTACCATAATCCTAGTGTTGGTGTGTGAGCTAGATATCGAAGAATATGCTTCACAGCCTTATGGTGTGATTCCTTCTGCAGCTTGAAATCGGGCACACAAGCAAACACTAAGCATTATATCTGGCCTAGATGCACATAAGTACAATAAAGAACCAATCATGGAGCGGTATACCTTGTGATCAAGTCAATACCATTTTCATCATTGCATAGATGGCCATTTGTGGGCATAGGAATTTTGACGCCTTTGCAATCTTGCATGCCGAATTTCCTCAAGACATCTTTGAGGTATTTCTCCGAGATATGAATATGCCATTGCGCTGTTGATTTAATTTGAAGACCTAAGAAGAATTTCAACTCTCCCATCATAGACATTTGATATTCTTCACTCATCATATAGGCAAATTCATCACTATAACGTTGGTCAGTACAGCCAAAGATAATATCATCAACGTATATTTGGCACACAAACAGTTCACCATCATAAGATTTAGTAAAGAGAGTAGGGTCGAGTGAACCGGGTGTGAAGCCATTCTTCACGAAGAATTCCTTCAATGTGTCATTCCATGCCCGAGGGGCTTGCTTAAGGCCATAGAGAGCCTTGTTGAGTCTGAAGACTTTGTCAGGATTCTTTGGATCTTCAAAACCTGGGGGTTGAGCAAGATATACTTCTTTCTCAAGCTTACCATTGAGGAATGCACTTTTCACATCCATTTGATATAAAATGATATCATGATGGTTAGCATAAGAAAGTAATATGCGAATAGCCTCAAGTCTAGCAACAGTTGCAAAAGTTTCATCGAAATCAATTCCTTCAACCTGTGTGTAGCCTTGAGCTACAAGTCGTGCCTTATTCCTCACCACAAGGCCATTTTCATCTTGCTTGTTGCGATAGATCCACTTTGTGCCAATGGTATTATGCTTGCGAGGATCTGGACGTTTGACCAGTTCCTAGACATTGTTGAGCTCGAACTGATGTAATTCTTCTTGCATGGCCTGAATCCACTCCGGCTCCAGAAATTCTTCATCTACCTTAGTGGGCTCAGTGATAGAGACAAAACCATAGTGCCCACAAAAGTTAGATAAATGTGAAGCTTTTGAGCGTGTGAGAGGACCTGGTGCTTTAATGTCATTGATGATCTTTTCCACTTGCACTTCTTTTGCAACGCGAGGATGAGCTGGTTGTCGTCGAGGAATTTGATCAGCATTTTCTTCAGCACCATTTTCTTCAGCATTTTCTTCAGGTGCATCAGCTCGACGTTCTTCATGAACTGGAATGAATTCTTCAGCAGATTCTTCAGTAGGAATGACATCCTCAGTCGCCTTGAACTTGATAGAATCCTCAGGTGCTGGTTCATCTATCACAGAAGGTAGGTGCTCTCTTTGAGAGCCATTAGATTCATCAAACCGCACATCTACAGTTTCAACAATCTTGTGAAGGGCGATGTTGAAGACTCTGTAGGTGTGCGAGTCCTTTCCGTAACCAAGCATAAAACCTTCATGTGCTTTCGGTGCAAATTTAGCATTGTGATGAGGATCTCTAATCCAACATTTAGCAATCAAGACTTTGAAATAACTCACATTGGGTTTCTTGTCGGTGAGGAGTTCATAGGCAGTCTTCTTGAAGAATTTGTGAAGATATACTCTGTTGATGATGTGGCACGCAGTATCAATTGCATCAATCCAAAAACGATGAGGCGTTTTGTATTCATCAAGCATAGTGCGAGCCATCTCAACCATAGTTCTATTCTTGCGCTCCACGACGCCATTTTGCTGAGGAGTATAGGGAGAAGATAACTCATGAGTAATACCAAGTTCATCAAGATAGTCATCAAGACCGGAATTCTTGAACTCAGTTCCATTGTCACTCCTGATGTGCTTGATCTTCACACCAAAGTTGGTTGAAGCCCTCGAGGAAAATCGTTTGAAGACTTCCTGCACTTCATGTTTGTAAGTAACAATGTGTACCCATGTGTAAAGAGAGTAATCATCAACAATAACAAAACCATATAGTGATGCATCGTTAGTGACTGCTCAGTAATGATTAGGTCCAAAGAGGTTCATGTGAAGCAATTCGAATGGACGAGTAGTGGTCATGATAGTCTTTGCTGAATGCTTGGCCTTGGTCATTTTTCCAGCTTCACAGGCACCGCATAAGTGATCCTTGAGGAATTTGACATTCTCAATGCCAATGACATGCTTCTTCTTCGCATAGCGTGCAGTAAATTTCTCATGCCTGCGTGACCAAGTCATCGATGCCATAGCCAGCCTTCTGAAGCTTTTGCAAGTAGACACACGGCTGGTTGTGGTCCTGTAGAGAAATCAACAATATACAAGTCACCTCTCCTAAAGCCTTCGAAGACTTTGGAATAGTCAGCTTCCATAATCACAACACAGCGATACTTGCCAAAGACAACAACCATATCAAGATCACAAAGCATTGAGACTGACATGAGGTTGTATCCTAAGGACTCAACAAGCATGACTTTGTCCATGTGTATGTCCTTAGAGACCGCAACCTTACCAAGACCCAATACCTGACTTTTGCCTTTGTCAGCAAAGATGATATGCTTCAGATGCGACGGTGATAAGGGAGAATCCATCAATAGATTCTTGTCACCAGTCATGTGATTTGTACATCCACTATCGAGGACCCACTCAGTGGCTTTGGGTTGATCATCCTGCAGATGAATTAGTGCAACTTACGATCTCATATACTTCATCACTGAAGAATATGATATCAGGATCATCAGATGAATTTCATCAAGCAGTAAACATATATAGCAGTAGGGGGACGTGTGAAATGAAAGTTCATTTCTTCATGATTAGCCTGCGTCCTTTCAGGCAAGTTTGTCAGGTCCCCAGCAAATTCTTCAGACGTTAAAGCACGTCTGGAGACCTGACCCTGTAGAAGAGATTAGTTCTTTTTCTTCACCACCCACACCAGAAGGGGTGGCAAAGAGTTCATCACTCTGCGAGCACCATAAGAGAATGGTGGCATAGAGGCCAAACCATTTCGCTTCACATAAGAGGGGTTAGGGTAAGCATATGAATAAGGAGCGAAGATCTTCGAGGACTTATGAACATAATGGTTTGAAGAATAGTGCACATATTCATAGCCCTTAGCTCTACCCTGCGAAACAGAGTTGTTAGCACGATGATAATCATATGAGGACTTTGATCCTTTTGAGGAATTTGATCCACGTGAGGAATTTGGTCCGTATGAGGACCTGGATCCATATGAAGAATTTGGTCCATATGATGAGTTTGATCTGGGGTTCCTATTCTTCACAGGTGGTGTCATGAGGACATTCACCTGAAGACTTTCAAGGCATTTCTTGGGAACCCAGATTTTCTTCATAGGAGTACCGTTCCTGCAGTTAGTGCCAACATATCTAGCAAATACATCACCATTCTGATTTTTGAACAGTTTATAGTTGGAGTCAAATGACTCATCAGAAGAATGAGGAGATTCACATGTAAAGCCAGATAAGTTAGATGGATCAACTGGTGGTCCCTTTGCAGCAACCCATGAGGGTTTGGGGTACTGCTCAGGCTTCCAATATGTTCCATCAACCGGAGTGGTTCGGGATGAACCCGGATTATGACGAGGACTCGGCGGAGGTGATCGGCTCCAGCGCCGAGGAGGAAGGCGTGGCGGAGGACGGAGGCGAGACGGAGGCGCCAGAAGACGGAGCGGGCGACCAGCCTCAGCTCGACCGCGCCTCCAGCAACGAGCCACGCCCGACCGAGCCGTCTGCCGCCGGAGACAATCAAGCCGAGACTGCCCAGCCGGCCGCCCCGGCGCCTGACACTGCCGTCTCTTCCGACCCTCCGAACCCGTCTGCCGCTTCCTAGGCTGTCATCTTGCCTTTATTTTATCTGCTTTAGTAGTCTTTGAAGAACTTGTTAATTCGCAGAATTCCACCCGCGGGGTGTATTTTGAACTTCTGCTTGAAGATTCGGCCAAGGGCCTATGTTATGTAAATATTTATCCGAATTCTATCTTTCCTTGCTCATTGCTCCTTTGGCTTTTTCCTTTGCCGCCTTCCCTTAGTCGCCGCCTTGCCAGTCGGACAACCGTTCTGCGGACTGCCGCTGGATCAAATGCTTGGCTACTTTTGGGAAGGCAAGTACTTGGCCATTTTTTAGAGTCTTTTTAATAAGTTGGATAGAAAGTGGCAAGCCGACTACTCAAGAGTCGGATTTGCGAAGAGAGGCTGGAAGCCGGCTTAAGCTATGTTTATGCTTTGAGTCCTTAGCCATTTTTCATGTGGGAGCCCATTCTTCCTTACTCCTACCCACTAAAAGCGATTAAGCTCTGAAAGCTGACTTCTGACAGGAGACGGCTTAGGCACCACACACTACGTGTTCGACTGCAGGAAGCATTTCATAGCGCAAGAAGGCGAGTCCCCGGGCCGACTAGTCAAACCCGCTGCCAAGCGGCATAACAAAGAATAGCATACTCGAAGGCATAATTCTTATCATATAGATAACAAAAAGGGTAGTCCCCGAGCTCGTCTCGGGGGGCCCGAAGTCTTGGTACTTTATGTCACAGCCCTAGAGCTTGCTTGTAACTAGTGGCATTGCATCCATGCATCATGTTTAATTTTCATGAAATTTGAAATGGGGATTGCCTAAACCCTAGCATTAAAGGAATTCAAATAGGCTCAACCAAAAATATTTTTCAGTGATTTCTAATGGCTTTAGAAAATGTTCATCATTTCTGGAAAAATGCTTTAAACCAGAACCAGAGGTGCTGCACATTATTCATGTCATATTTGGTCACTGGATTAATTCATAAATTATTTGCATTTGGGAATTTAAATGCTAATAAATAATTTAAATGCTCAAATAATCATAAACTTAAATGTTTGCTGTTGGATATTTTCCAAACAGTAGGCCTGAGCAAGTTTCATGATTTTTGGGGTAGTATTAGTATTTTTAATAAAGCCCTGAAAATTACAGAATAATAGAAAACTGAAATAATTAGAAAAAGGAGAGAGAGAAACCTACCTGGCCCAAACTTACCTGGCGCTCCACCTGGCCCAGCTCCTCCAGCTTGCCCGGCCCAGTCCACCACCGCCCCCTCCCGCGTCGTCTACCTCCTGCCAGTAGGAGCAGGGGCGCGTGGTCGCCGCGTGCCTCGCCACCTCCTGCTTCCGCCGCTTCTGGAACCGGCCCCGGGTGCCACGCACACCCCCCCGGACCCCCTCGTCCTCTCCCCTCTCTCCCTGGACCTCCTTCCCCTCCTCTGCTTTCCGTGTGGCACCACCGAACACACCCGCCGCCGCCGACGAGCACCACCACGGCCACCGGCCTCCACACGCCTCTCTGACGCGCCAAGAAGCTCCGCCGCTGACCTATACACCGTCCCCGCCAAGCCACCCGAGCGTACGCGCCCTGCAGCGGCTCCCCGACCCCTTCTTCAAGCTTCGGCCGCCGAGATCGCCGGCGATCGTGTGTCCTCCCCGACGCCTCCCCGAGTACGTCGTCCGCCCCGTTCAAACCTCCGTGAGCTCCTGCCACTAACCCCTCTCTTCCCCGCGTTATTTGCACCATGTAGCCACCGATTACACCGGAGCCGCAAGCTCGGTTCCGCCGGCCATGGCGCCGCCCGTGTGAGGCCACCCAGCTTGCGCTGGCCAGCGTCACCATGTTCGCCGCCTCCCAGGAGCCCGCAGCGCCCTTCGGTCTCTCCTCTAGTGCTCTGTAGCGCCACCCCAAGATTGGCCGAGCTGCTGCCACCGCCAAACCTCGTCGCCGACCACTTTTCCGGCCACCCCAGCACCTATCACCGCCACCACTACATGCGCGCCGCTGCGCGCTTTCGAATGCAACAAGCCACGGCCAAAACGATGCCATGTGGCTCGTTTCCGAGCCCTCCGCCGCGTCTGGACTGCCAAGGCTAAACGCCGGCGACCGCTGACCCGCTGACCGGCGTGGGTTGAACCCACTGCCCGATTTGACTTCCCCCTCTCCCTCACTGACATGCGGGCCCCGCCCGGCTAATTAAGTTAAGTTAGTATTAACTAAGCTAGGTTAGTTTAGTTAGACACTGACACTCGGGACCCACAGGTCAGGGTTAGACCTGGACCGCCGCAGTTGATCGCTGACGTCATAGTGACGCAATGCTGACGCAATATTCCTTTTCTGGAATTTAGTTTATTTTCTAAATATTCAGGAAATTCCAGAAAATGTCCTAAACTTCTAAAAATCATATGAATTCAACCGTAGCTCAGAATGAAATAATTTATATATGAAAAATGATCAGAAAAATATGAAGAATCTGTTTATGGCATTTTCATGCATGATTGAACAAGTTAACCTCACTGAATAGGATGAATCATGATTAGGGCAACTTATGAACTAGCATTTGGAGTTGGAGTTTAACCTTGTTTGAATTCCACTTCAATTAACTTGGCTAGATATTGCATTAGGTGAATTCAGTACCTTAACATGACATGTCCTTCATGTGAATGTGCATTGCATTGATTGTGTTCTTTCTCAGTTGCCGGTGTCTGTCCCCTCTCGATAGACATGGTTCCGACGATTGTTCGATGACACCGATGAAGAACTATATTATCTTCAGAAGTGCCGTGCAAGCAAAACCCCTTGTCCATTCCGATATAATCCCACTCTCTCGCTCCTGCTCTATTTTACTGCATTAGGACAACAACGACTCATGTGTTACTTGCTGCGGTAGCTGAACCCCTTTATCCTCTGCATGACCTGTCATTCCACAGTAATTATATGAAACCCACTAGCATGAGTAGGAGTTGTTTGAGCCATGTTGTGCCTACTCATTCATGCTTGTTGTCATGCCTGCTACTGCTTAGAGTTGAGTCAGGTCTAATTCATGGGGAATGAATTGGAATGGTTGTGTGAACATGTCCTACTGTGTGTGAGCTAAGTGTGAACACGATTTGGTAAAGGTAGCGGTGAGAGGCCATGTAGGAGTACATGGTGGGTTGTCTCATTGCAGCCGTCCTCAGGAACTGACTTCCGTGTTTGTGATCCATGAAACAGTTACTACCACGCATTGGGATCCTTAATTGACCCTCTCGGCTTCTTAACCACCCTTGTCCTCAGTCCGGGAGTTGCAAGTAGTTTCTGGTGTTTGTAGTATGCTGGGGGCCGCACGCAACGCTGACCATAGGGGTGGGTTGTGTTGCGGTAGGCACCGTGGTCTGATGTACCGATTCGCCTGCTTGGTGTCTCGGGAACCCTGCACACATCGTTCGGGCTGTATGGGAAACCTCGGCGGACTCCCTGCGGATGGAACCCGAATAGGCGATAAACCTGGACTAGGGACTTGAGTGTTTAGGTAGGCCGTGGCCGACACCCACGTTGGGCTTCCGCTTGAAGTTTGCCGAGTACATGTCGTGTAAACGGCGGTAAGTGGTGAGAGTGTGTGTGAATAAGTACACCCCTGCAGGGTTAATATGATCTATTCGAATAGCCGTGTCCACGGAGAAGGACTTGTGGGTTGCCTATACCAGTTCATAGACAAGTGAAAGTGGATACTCTAAAATGCGCAAGATAAGCGTGAGTGCTATGGATGGCGTTCTCGTAGGGAGACGGGAGCGGGTCCATAGTGGTGTATTGATATGGTGAATATGTGGACTCGTGTGCGCCACCTCAAAAGAGTTACTTGTAGTGTAGTTCAGGACAGCCACCGAGTCAAATCTGGCTTGCTGCAGTCAAACTCCACCACCCCCTTTATTGATAATGATGCATATGTAGTTAGTTCTGATGTAAGTCTTGCTTTGAGTACGCTTTGTACTCACGTTTGCTTATTTTATGTTTTGCGAGAGAGACTTGGTCTCGCTAGTAGTTCCGCTTGGACTTGACGGTTAGCTTGTTACCTCAGCTACGATCTTGTGCCCTCGGCAGGATCTCGGTAGATAATCGTGCTTCTCAGCCTTCTTCATTTATAGTTGTCTGTACTCGAGACATGTTTAGCTTCCGCTTGTGCTTCGACTTGTATGTTTCGAGTGTTGGGTCATGAGACCCATGTTTGTAATATCTCGCTCCTCGGAGCCTAATGAATAAATATTTGAGTCGTAGAGTTTTGTTGTGATGCCATGTTGTATCTACACATATTGAGCATATTGTGTGTATGTTTGAAATGCTTGGTATGTGTGGGATCCGACAAACTAGTTGTTTATCCTTGGCAGCCTCTCATATGGGGAAATGTAGTCTCGTGCTTCGAGCGATAGTAGTCCGCTACAACCCGGTTCACCGAGTCCTGCTAGCCCAAAGCATTACTGCTTGGACACTTGACTGGCGGCATGTGTTTCACTGCCTTATGTCCGTTCCTTCGGGAAATGTCACGCGGTGTTATTCGGAGTCCTGCCTAGCCTGCTACAGCCCGGGATACCGGAGTCCTGTTAGCCCAAAGGCTACAGCCCGAATTTATACGTTGATGACCGACATGCTCGATGTGATTCATGTATTCCTATCCCCATGGGTTAGCGCCGCTTTGGGTTCACGACTAGCCATGTCGGCCCAGGTTCTTTGTCATATGGATGCTAGCGACACTATCATATATGTGAGCCAAAAGGCGCAAACGGTCCCGGGCCATGGTAAGGCGACACCCGTGGGAATACCGTGCGTGAGGCCGCAAAGTGATATGATGTGTTACATGCTAGATCGGTGTGACTTAGGATCGGAGTCCTGACAGCGTTGGTATCAGAGCCTGACTGCCTGTAGGATTACCAAGCCAAACTGGTCGAAGTTGTGTCTAGAAATGCTTTAGTTATGTAAGGGAATTGATTGTGGAAGGGAACGTAAGGCTCTTTTACTCCTTATACCTCATGGCCTTCTGATCTGAGTCATCCTCTTCTCTTCTACGGGGTTTAAGAACTAGGCTTTTCATCTATCTATCAGGATGACGTGTTACTAATCCATAGACCCTTAAGATTGTTGGTTTTAATGCCCAGTTCAGTTCCTACTATTTCTGTATGATAACTGTTGATTTCGGAACCTTGATATTGTGATGTTGAGTGGCTATGCCACCATTTTGCATGATGTCTCAAATCATTTTGAGCATTTACAACCGTTATGCTGTCGAGTCATCCCAGGTCTCTAAATAGTCTGATGCAATTGCAAATCCTTTCCTTTCGATCCCGATGTCCTTTTTGGTCAGAATAAGCACACTAATCGGTAAGTTGAGGTACTTCGTTGCCTCGGCGTAGATGTTGGAGATATTATTATGACCCTAGGTGTTTAGGAAGTCACCTAGTAAACTAGCCATGTTTTGTGTTCCCCAGTGCGATGATTCTGGCCATTATTCTTGAAAGCATCCCGTGATGTTATTAGTTAGTAGGCATTCTACTCCTGGGTTTCTGAACCCGAGATTCACCCTACTTCATGTTGTTAGTATTTGCTAGTCCCTTTAGGATATTAGTAACTTTGCGATAGTCCTCGAGGTCCATGGTATTTCCTTCTTCCAAATACCATGAACTAGTTAAGGCAGAAATTCTTTGAATTAAAAGATCACAATCAGAGTACTCTTGAAGAGTTCTCCATTCATAATCGTGACTCTGCCAGTTCTACCTTCCCCGCATGGGTTATCCGGAAGAAATGTTGAGCTTTGCTCGACATTCTAATCTATGCATCCACAACTCGGAAAATTATATGTTCCTTTGAGTTGCTCTCTTTTGTTGTATTCCGACCCTCCTCCATCAATTGATAACCAAGAGTATGTGTGCATTCGTTTATTGATGCCTATTATCCTTGTGGTCCGTCAAGCCATTCTATTCTGGATTGACTAGGAGAAACAAACTCCATTAACTCATCCATATCTAGGATTGGGTCAAAGCAGTTGTATTCCGCAGATCAAAATGCCAATCCAGCTTTTGCTCATTGTACCTTGGAGTGTTACCATCTTTATGTCAAGTGTGTCATGAGAATTGCACCGCTCTCATTAATTCTTGACGTAGTGATACTTCACACCATCATTGTTCATTCCTCGGTTCCGTGTTGTCGCAACCGGAATGCCGACTAGTGAATTGTGATGTGTGAAATCGATACTCCTAGCAACCTCGTTGCTTGGTAGTTAATGGACAATATTTTCATTCTTAGCGTGTTGGTTATTAAATCATCATCCTAAGATTGATCGTGCTACCTAGTCCTTATTTCTGGTGCACACTTCGATTGATGAGTTAGGATTATATCAATCCCTTGCTCATTTCGTCATATCGTCTTGCCCTCAAAAGCAAGATTGTTCTCGAGCTTAGTAACATACCGGTGGTCCGTGACTTTCCAAATATCTTCTTGGAAGTGTTACTGGGTTGTCTCCTGACTGTTATGTTGAGCTCGTGATCAAGTTGGTTTCCTGTGAACCATCATTTCTCCAAGAATCTGTGTTGGATATCCCTGAGCTAGTTGGTTAAGCTAGACAACAACTTGGAGAGTTGGAAGATAAAAGCTTGCCTAACTTAGTTCGTTCCAAAAGGATATTTTTGTGTAGTGTGTGTTGAAGAAGGATGACATCTTCATCGATTGGTCCCTGTGATCAGTTGCCGGACCTATTGTCTTATTAATCCTTTGATTTGAGTGTGGGCTATCGTCAAATCAAAGCAGTACCAACGATGCTCGTAATGTTGTCTTACTCGTGGTTGATCCCTCGAGCATGCCCCATTACATCTTTTGGTCTGACCAATACTATCACCGTGTTCACATGATGGTGGAAGTCCGGATATGGAAATTCCGATGAGTTACTGTTGAGCCCATTAGCAGCATTTTGTCTCCCCCATGAGTCATGTTGAACATCAACCTAGTATTGGAAACTTGTGTAAGCATTTCTTCATGTTTCGTTCATGAAGCATATGTTTGGATGAAAGTAGTGACTTCCTCTAATTCATGTGCATCTGATGCAAGTTGCCGCCGTGGATTTGAGAAAGGTTTGTTTTGCCTCCTCTGGAATCATCCCAATTCAGTCATGCATACGTGCGAAGTATCCTGTAGTTCGGAGACTTGCAACCTTCGTCCTATATGTGTTCCTAGCACACCAAGCCACTGGCTGATTGGTTCAGGGACGAGAAGTTTCTTCATAAGAGCTAATCATATGACTTATGCAAGGACTTCGATATCCTCGATGATGGCTCCCAACCTGAAACTCGGTAGTGTTTTATGATAAGACTACTACGTGGTCATGCTTGTCTTGGACAACGTGTTCACTGGTTTGCAGCAGTACCAGCTCATGTTTTGGAGCTTGCTATCGTAGTTCATTCCCGAGAATCTCGCAACATCTTCTCGTCGATTTGTGTTGCAAACTTTCATTTTTCTTTCTAGACTCGATGAGTCTGGAATATCCTAGCACCAACCAGATCTGAATCTCAGGCAGATATGATGGTTGGAACATTCCAACAGCTGCATTTCGTTCCCAGCTTGCACCGTCCTTATGCCATTTCACTATGGGCTGCTTTCTTAGTAATTTCTGTTCAAGATCATCCTCAAAAATGGTCCTACCATTGGTTCCCTCCACCTCCAATGACAAGCAAAATCATCCATTACGTTGTTTTCAACAAGGTAGTCCACATCATCCATTCTAGTCTGGGTATGCCACTCCTTTGCACTCCACCAAATGATCGTTTGTGATTGCCTTACGATGGTATAAAGAGTTCCAATGATCTATGGATCAAAAGTAATTCTTTTTGCCACTTAAGGGAATAGCTCTTTGCGTCACCTTTCCTAAGGTGTCCCGCTATGGAATCATGGCAATCATCTCCTTGTTACTTTGAAACATGCACCATTTTACTTAAGCGTGGAATGGTTGCCTACCAATTTGAACCTTCGTCATCCATTGCTTCTCCATCATTCCTAATGTGTGTTTGGTGTCTCAACTCAAGAGTTGTTCTTACGTCTCTCCATGAACTGATCTTGAGTTGCTCGATCTTCAAGAAGATTAAATCCTGTAGGGTTTCCCCCTCTTTCTGTTGTCGTGTCGAGTGAAGATCTCGAAAGCAAAGACGTCAAGACCAAGATGATGGAATGAATCAACATTTTCGAGAAGGGCAAATGGATCATGAAGATTGTGATAGTTCTGTGACTCCCCTTTCCCTCTTACCTCATGTCTTGAATCTCGGGGCGAGATTCTTGTTTAGTGGGGGTGAGTTGTCACAGCCCTAGAGCTTGCTTGTAACTAGTGGCATTGCATCCATGCATCATGTTTAATTTTCATGAAATTTGAAATGGGGATTGCCTAAACCCTAGCATTAAAGGAATTCAAATAGGCTCAACCAAAAATATTTTTCAGTGATTTCTAATGGCTTTAGAAAATGTTCATCATTTCTGGAAAAATGCTTTAAACCAGAACCAGAGGTGCTGCACATTTTTCATGTCATATTTGGTCACTGGATTAATTCATAAATTATTTGCATTTGGGCATTTAAATGCTAATAAATAATTTAAATGCTCAAATAATCATAAACTTAAATGTTTGCTGTTGGATATTTTCCAAACAGTAGGCCTGAGCAAGTTTCATGATTTTTGGGGTAGTATTAGTATTTTTAATAAAGCCCTGAAAATTACAGAATAATAGAAAACTGAAATAATTAGAAAAAGGAGAGAGAGAAACCTACCTGGCCCAAACTTACCTGGCGCTCCACCTGGCCCAGCTCCTCCAGCTTGCCCGGCCCAGTCCACCACCGCCCCCTCCCGCGTCGTCTACCTCCTGCCAGTAGGAGCAGGGGCGCGTGGTCGCCGCGTGCCTCGCCACCTCCTTCCTCCGCCGCTTCTGGAACCGGCCCGGTTGCCACGCACACCCCGGACCCCTCGTACTCTCCCTCTCTCCTGGACCTCCTTCCCCTCCTCTCGCTTTCCGTGTGGCACCACCGAACACACCCGCCGCCCGCCACGACGAGCACCACCACGGCCACCGGCCTCCACACGCCTCTTTGACGCGCCAAGAAGCTCCGCCACTGACCTATACACCGTCCCCCGCTTAAGCCACCCGGCGTCTGGCGCCTGCAGCGGCTCCCCAGGCCTTCTTCAAGCTTCGGCCGCCGAGATCGCCGGCGACCGTGTGCCCTCCCCGACGCCTCCCCGAGTTCGTCGTCCGCCCCGTTCAAACCTCCGTGAGCTCCTGCCACTAACCCCTCTCTTCCCCGCGTTATTTGCACCATGTAGCCACCGATTCCACCGGAGTCGCGAGCTCGGTTCCGCCGGCCATGGCGCCCGCCGTGGCTGTGGCCACCTGGCCATGCGCCGAAGGCCACCATGTTCGCCGCCCTCCCAGGAGCCCGCAGCGCCCTTCGGTCTCTCCTCTAGTGCTCTGTAGCGCCACCCCAAGATTGGCCGAGCTGCTGCCGCCGCCAAACCTCGTCGCCGACCACTTTTCCGGCCACCCCAGCACCTATCACCGCCACCACTAGATGCGCGCCGCTGCGCGCGTTCGAATGCAACAAGCCACGGCCGAAACGATGCCATGTGGCTCGTTTCCGAGCCCTCCGCCGCGTCTGGACTCGCCGGCGGCTAAACGCCGGCGACCGACCGGCCCGACGGCGTGGGTTGACCCCGCCGGTTTGACTTCCCCTCTCCCTCATCGACATGCGGGCCCCGCCTGCTATTAAGTTAGGTTAGTATTAACTAAGCTAGGTTAGTTTAGTTAGACACTGACACTCGGGACCCACAGGTCAGGGTTTGACCTGGACCGCCGCAGTTGACCGCTGACGTCATAGTGACGCAATGCTGACGCAATATTCCTTTGGAATTTAGTTTATTTTCTAAATATTCAGGAAATTCCAGAAAATGTCCTAAACTTCTAAAAATCATATAAATTCAACCGTAGCTCAGAATGAAATAATTTATATATGAAAAATGATCAGAAAAATATGAAGAATCTGTTTATGGCATTTTCATGCATGATTGAACAAGTTAACCTCACTGAATAGGATGAATCATGATTAGGGCAACTTATGAACTAGCATTTGGAGTTGGAGTTTAACCTTGTTTGAATTCCACTTCAATTAACTTGGCTAGATATTGCATTAGGTGAATTCAGTACCTTAACATGACATGTCATTCATGTGAATTTGCATTGCATTGATTGTGTTCTTTCTCAGTTGCCGGTGTCTGTCCCCTCTCGATAGACGTGGTTCCAACGATTGTTCGATGACACCGATGAAGAACTATATTATCTTAAGAAGTGCCAGGCAAGCAAAACCCCCAGCCCTATTTTACTACATTAGGACAACAATGACTCATGTGTTACTTGCTGCGGTAGCTGAACCCCTTTATCCTCTGCATGACCTGTCATTCCACAATAATTAGATGAAACCCACTAGCATGAGTAGGAGTTGTTTGAGCCATGTTGTGCCTACTCATTCATGCTTGTTGTCATGCCTGCTACTGCTTAGAGTTGAGTCAGGTCTGATTCATCGGGAATGAATTGGAATGGTTGTGTGAACATGTCCTATTGTGTGTGAGCTAAATGTGTGAACACGATTTGGTAAAGGTAGCAGTGAGAGGCCATGTAGGAGTACATGGTGGGTTGTCTCATTGCAGCCGTCCTCAGGAACTGAGTTCTGTGTTTGTGATCCATGAAACAGTTACTACCACGCATTGGGATCCTTAATTGACCCTCTCGGCTTCTTAACCACCCTTGTCCTCAGTCCGGGAGTTGCAAGTAGTTTCTGGTGTTTGTAGTATGCTGGGGGCCGTACGCAACGCTGACCATAGGGGTGGGTTGTGTTGCGGTAGGCACCGTGGCCCGGTGTACCGATTCGCCCGTTTGGTGTCTCGGGAACCCTGCACACATCGTTCGGGGCTGTATGGGAAACCTCGGCCGGACTCCCTGCGGATGGAACCCGAATAGGCGATAAACCTGGACTAGGGACTTGAGTGTTTAGGTAGGCCGTGGCCGACACCCACGTTGGGCTTCCGCTTGAAGTTTGCCGAGTACATGTCGTGTAAATGGCGGTAAGTGGTGAGAGCGTGTGTGAAGAAGTACACCCCTGCAAGGTTAATATGATCTATTCGAATAGCCGTGTCCACGGAGAAGGACTTCTGGGTTGCCTATACCAGTTCATAGATAAGTGAAAGTGGATACTCTAAAATGCGCAAGATAAGCGTGAGTGCTATGGATGGCGTTCTCGTAGGGAGACGGGAGCGGGTCCATAGTGGTGAATTGATATGGTGAATATGTGGACTCGTGTGCGCCACCTCAAAAGAGTTACTTGCAAATGTAGTTCGGGATAGCCACCGAGTCAAAGCTGGCTTGCTGCGGTCAAACTCCACGAACCCCTTTTGATAATGATGCATATGTAGCTAGTTACGATGTAAGTCTTGCTGAGTACGTTTGTACTCACGCTTGCTTATTTTATGTTTTGCGTAGAGACTTCGGTCTCGCTAGTAGTTCCGCTTGGACTTCGACGGTTAGCTTGTTACCTCAGCTACAATCTTGTGCCCTCGGTAGGATCTGGTAGATAGTCAGGCTTCTCAGCCTTCTTCATGTATAGTTGTCTCAGATTTCGGACATGTTTAGCTTCCGCTTGTGCTTGACTTGTATGTTTCGAGTGTTGGGTCATGAGACCCATGTTTGTAATATCTCGCTCCTCGGAGCCTAATGAATAAATATTTGAGTCGTAGAGTTATGTTGTGATGCCATGTTGTATCTACACATATTGAGCATATTGTGTGTATGTTTGAAATGCTTGGTATGTGTGGGATCCGACAAACTAGTTGTTTATCCTTGGCAGCCTCTCATATGGGGAAATGTAGTCTCGTGCTTCTGAGCGATAGTAGTCCGCTACAGCCCGGTTCACCGGAGTCCTGCTAGCCCAGCACTACTGCTTGGACACTTGACTGGCCAGCATGTGTTTCACTTCGTTCCTATGTCTGTCCCTTCGGGGAAATGTCACGCGGTGTTATTCGGAGTCCTGCCTAGCCTGCTACAGCCCGGGATACCGGAGTCCTGTTAGCCCAGTGCTACAGCACGATTTTATACGTTGATGACCGACATGCTCGATGTGATTCATGTATGCCTTTCCCCATGGGTTAGCGCCGCTTTGGGTTCACGACTAGCCATGTCGGCCCGGGTTCTTTGTCATATGGATGCTAGCGACACTATCATATACGTGAGCCAAAAGGCGCAAACGGTCCCGGGCCATGGTAATGCGACACCCGTGGGAATACCGTGCGTGAGGCCGCAAAGTGATATGATGTGTTACATGCTAGATCGGTGTGACTTAGGATCGGGGTCCTGACACTTTAATACAAAGGGTAGCGTGGTACATACTGCATCAACTGTAAAATCTTCGGAGAAGATTTGCATTCCATTGCCGTTCCGTCTCTCTGCCGGAGTCGTCCCTCTTGCGTGCTCGGGGCTTCTGAGCGTCGATCAGGTAGTAGGAGTCGTTGCCCAGCACTTTGCTGATGATGAAAGGGCCTTCCCAAGGCGCCGACAGCTTGTGCTGGCCGGCTGTTCGCTGGATCAGTCGGAGCACAAGGTCGCCCTCTTGGAAAGATCTCAGCCTGACCTTCCTGTTGTAGTATCAGCGCAAGCTCTGCTGGTAGATGCTGGACCGGCTGAGTGCCAACAGCCGGCCTTCTTCCAGCAGATCGACACCGTCTTGACGTGCTTCTTCTGCTTCCTCCTTGGTGTACATGGTGACTCGCGGGGAGTCGAACTCTATGTCCGTTGGGATGACGGCTTCAGCACCGTAGACGAGGAAGAAAGGCGTGACGCCGGTTGACTTGTTTGGAGTCGTGCGCAGACTCCGGAAGGGCGGTGGCAACTCATCAAGCCAACAGCCGGCGAGCGCTCCGATGGTTCGACCAGTCGAGGCTTGATGCCAGACAGGATGAGGCCGTTTGCTCGCTCCACCTGGCCGTTTGACTGCGGATGGGCAACGGACGCTAAGTCCAGCCGGATGCCCTGTGTCGCACAGAAACGGGCCAAGGCGCCTTTGGCATAATTTGTGCCATTGTCGGTGATGATGCTGTGTGGTATGCCGTACCGAATCGTGATGTTGGAGATGAAAGTCACTGCAGTCGGACCATTCAACTTCTTGATGGGCTTTACTTCTATCCACTTGGTGAACTTGTCCACCGCGACAAGTAAGTGAGTTAGGCCGCCTCGTGCCGTCTTGAATGGTCCCACCATGTCCGGGCCCCAAACCGCAAAGGGCCGTGCAATGGGGATAGTCTTGAGTGCGGAAGCTTGGTGATGCGGCTTGGAGCGGAACTTCCGCACCCCTTGCATTTTGGACTAATTCCTTGGCCTCTTCTAGGGCAGTTGGCCAGAAGAAACCGTGTCGAAAGGCTTTGGCGACGAGTGCTCTTGAGGCCGCATGGTGGCCGCACTCGCCTTGATGCATGTCTTTGAGACTTGCCTGGCCTTGCTCTGGCTCGATGCAACGCTGGTAGACACCAGTGACGCTGCGCCTGACCAGCTCTCTGTTGACTATGGTGTAGGCTGCCGCTCGGAGTTGTACTTGCCGAGCCAAGATTTCATCGGTTGGCAGCTCTTTGCTCACTAGGAACTTAAGGATGGGCTAGGCCCATGAGGGTGCTTCTATTTCTTCACCTGCCAGCACTGCAACTTAGACGAGGGCGGCTGGGCTGGGAGGCGGCGGGCTGGAGTCCGCGGCCGCTTGTTGGATTGATGAAGTCCCCGGGCCGACTGGTGAGTCCTCGGGACGAGCTCTGGAGTCTTCGGTCTGGTCGCCGCAGTCCCTAGGCTGGGTTCTGAAGTCCCCGGGCCGGCTTCGACTGTGGCGTTCTTGGAGCCATCTGTAAGAATTCTCGTGCCGTCTGCTGGGGCTCTTGAGTCGGATCCGACTTCTTCGGGGGGAGCTGGCACAAAGATGGAGTCTGATTCTGGTGAAGGCTTGACAGACGGCTTGACGAGGCGCTGAAGGGCGACGCCGGATGGTATTGCTTGGCGGGTGGAGCTGATTCGTGCCAGCGTGTCTGCTTGGTCGTTGTCATTTCTTGGCACGTGAAAGAACTCGCATCCCTCGAAATATCCGCTGAGTTGCTGTACAAGGAAACGGTAGCTCGCCATGTTTAAATCTTTGGCGTCCCAATCGCCAGATGACTGCTGGACCACCAAATCGGAGTCGCCATAACACGGGATCCGGCGAATGCCAAGTTCTTTGGCAAGCCGAAGCCCGTGAATGAGCACCTCGTATTCGGTGACGTTGTTGGAGGCGGTGAAATGGATCTGCAACGCATATTTGAGCTTGTCGCCTTTAGGGGAAGTGAGGACAACGCCGGCTCCCAAGCCGGTGCGCATCTTGGAGCCATCGAAATGCATCCGCCAACGGGTGGAGTCGGTATTTGGCGGCAAATCTTGAGTCTCGGCCCGGTCGGCGACGAGGAAGTCGGCGGTGCTTGCGACTTGATGGCGGTGCGGGGCTGGTAGTAGATGGTGTAGGGAGCCAGCTCTATGGCCCATTTGGCCACTCGGCCAGAAGCATCTCGGCTTCTGATGATCTCGGCTAGTGGGGCTGTGCAAACCACAGTGATTGGATGTTCTTGAAAGTAAGGCTTCAACTTCTTGGCGGCAAAGTGCACGCCGTAGCACATCTTCTGGTAGTGGGGGTAGTTCTGCTTGGAGGTCGACAACACTTCTTTCAGGTAATATACCGGTCTCTGGACAGGTAGCGCTTTGCCTTCCTCCTTGCGTTCAATTAAAATGACTGTGCTGACTACCCGGCTGGTGGCGGCAATGTACAGGAGCATGGGGTCTTTAGGAGTCGGAGCCGCCAGCACAGGGGGAGTAGTCAACATCTTCTTCAACTGGAGAAAAGATTCGCCCGCCTTGTGGTTCCACTCGAAAAAGGTGGTCTTCTTCATGAGCTGGTATATAGGGAGAGCTTTCTCGCCCAGCCGACTGATGAATCGGCTGATGGACGCCAAGCAGCTGGTGAACTTTTGCACATCTAGCAGTCGGCTGGGTACCTCCATCCTGTCGATGGCCTTGATCTTTACAGGGTTGCACCTTATCCCGCGTTCAGAGACCAGGAAGCCAAGGAGTTGGCCGGCTGGTACTCCGAAGACGCACTTCTCAGGGTTGAGCTTGATCTGGAATCGGCGTAGGTTCTCAACGGTTTCCTTTAGGTCTTCCAGCAGTGTTCCACGCTTTTCCGTCTTCACCACCACATCGTCCACGTAGACGTGGGCGTTTCTGCCGAGTTACTTGAGGAGGCACTTCTGCATGCAACGCTGAAAGGTGGTGCCGACATTCCTCAAGCCGAACGTCATGGTCAGGTAGCAGAAGGCTCCAAACGGCGTGATGAAGGCAGTCTTCAGTCTGTCAGCCGGGTTCAGCTTGATCTGGTGATATCCTGAATATGGATCTAAGAAGCTCAACAGCTCGCATCCGGCTGTGGAGTCTATCACCGATCAATTCTGGCAGAGCAAATGGGTCCTTGGGGCAAGCTTTGTTGAGGCTTGTGTAGTCAATACACATCCGCCACTGCTTGTTCTTCTTCAGCACCAAGACCGGGTTTGCTAAACATTCTGGAAAAAACCTTCCATAATGAAGCCGGCTGCTAGGAGTCGGGCTATCTCTTCTCCAAAAACTCATCTCTTCTCTTCTGATAGGCGGAGCAAGGGCTGCCTGACGGGCTTCACATCAGATCGGACATGTAACTTGTGCTCGGCGAATTCCGTCGGTACACCTGGCATGTCTTTAGGGGACCATGCGAAGATGTCCCGATTCTCACGGAGGAAATCGCCGAGCTCGCCTTCCTATTTGCTGTCAAGGTTTGCACCTATGACAGCGTACCTCTCTGGGTGCTCCGGGTCCAAGGGTATCTTCTTCGTCTCTTTGGCCAGCTTGAACGAACCCTCAGCTTCCGACTCCTTGGGGTTGGGCAATATCTCTGGCCGCTTGCCGGCCATCGCCACAACCCGATCAAGAGGTCGCTTCTCAGCTGCGATCACCAGGGACTCGGCTAGCCGACTGCTTTCAGCCGCATAAGCGGACGACTTTCTATAGTCGCCGGCTGTGGTCAGAATCCCCTTGGAACTCGGCATCTTCATCTTGAGGTAGGCGTAGTGGGGGACCGCCATGAACTTGGCCAAAGCAGGTCGGCCAAGCAATGCATGGTACGGGCTTTCGAGGTCCACCATTTCAAACCAAACAGGCTCTCGGCGGAAATGATCTTTGTCTCCAAAGAGGACGTCTATCAGGATCTTGCCGATTGGTGAGCAGGAAAGGCCAGGAACAATGCCGTGGAACACAGTCCGGCTGTTCTGAAGCTGTCTTTGCTTGATTCCTAACTTCTCCATGGTATCCTTGTACATGATGTTGATGCTACTGCCTCCGTCTATCAGCACTCGGGAGTAGCTAGCGGCCCGCCTATCTGTGGCAAAGGTGGCATCCAAGACCAGGGCGTAGGAGCCCGGACTCGGCATCACCTCTGGGTGATCAACTCTGCTCCAACTAATAGGCTTCTCGGACGAGCGCATGAACTCTGGAGTATCTGATGCTACTGCATTCACCTCTTTCTGCTGCTGCCGCCTGCTGCGTCGATTGTCAGCCACACTGGTGAACACCACATAGGCTCCGTGCTCTTCTGGGTACTCATCTGGTACTGCACCGACTGGCCTGACAGCCGGCTGCTAGGGTGGCGGTGGAGGCGGCGGCCCAGCAGGCGGGGGAGCCAGTGGCACTTCCGGGTGGTCTGGTTTGACGGCTTCGCACCGCTGTGGAACTTGCAGGGACCATCTAGAGTCTGCTCGTAAGAGAAGGCCGGCAACCAGTTGGACTTGCCGCCTTTCTGTCGCTTGGTCGGAGGCTGCCCCTCCGGCTGCTGGTCTTCGACTGTCGCAACCTGCCGGCTGCTGGAAGCCGGCTATGGGGCCTTGCGCTTGTGATTGTTCTGTTGTTGTCGCCGACTGGCGTCTCCAGCCGGAGTTCTGGGAGCCTGAGGGGCCACTTTGCCGGTCGCACTAACTTGAATCTCCGCCTTCATGGAGGAGTCGGCTGTGGCATACTTGTCTGCTATGATCAGCAGCTCGTCGAGGGTCTCCGGCTCATCACAGAGGAGCTTGTGCTTGAAGAGGGTGCCTTCTCTGCACCCGGCAGTGAAGTACTCGATAGCCTGCACCTCGTGCACGCCCTCGCAGGAGTTCCGAAGCTCGGCCCAGCGCGTGAGGTAGTCGCGAGTTGACTCGCTGGGGCCTTGCATGCACAAGGAAAGCTTGGGAGGTCGCTTGTACGTGCTTGTGAAGTTGCGGACGAAGGCTTCGGTGAAGTCGACCCAGCTGTTGATGCTGCGGGGCTTCAGGCTGTTCAACCATGTCCGGGCCGTGCCCTGGAGCACGAGTGGAATATACTTTACGGCAACACGCTTGTTGCCGTTCGCTATGTTGACGGCCATGGAGTAGTCAACCAGCCAGTCTTCCGGCTTTATGGAGCCGGTGTACTTGGGCGTATCTCAGGGGAGCGTGAACCCTTTGGGAAAGGGATCGTCTCGGATGCGAGGTCCAAAACAGGGCGGACCAAACTCGTCTTCTTCTTCCAGCACCAGGGATCGGTGGAGTCGGTCGATCCGGTGGCGGGCGTCGTTTTCTCCGACTCCCTCTCGGCAGCCAAGGCTGTCGCCGAGAGTCGGATGCTCAACGGGTGGCAGGGAGACTCGCCTTTCTTTGCGAGGAGGAGGAGGCAGATAGTCGTCCCGCCGTTCCACTGCTCTTGGGCGGCCGTCTTGGTCGCGCTCGATGGTGATGCGAGTCCGACTGTGGCTGACAGCCGGATCCTTGTCTTTTCTTCCGCGGACACCGCCAGTCGGTGTCCGAGACGTCGCGCCTTGATCTCGGCGGGGAGGCAGGTCGTCGTTTTGTCGTTGCGGCGCCTCTGTGCGGCAGCCGGCTTCATTCTGCGCGGCAGCCGCGTCGAGGAGCTGCTGGACTCGCTCCGTCATCAGGCGGCGCTCTTCACCCTCGAAGTTGTCTAGCTCGTCCGCCGCCGCCTGGGCGGCTCGGATGTTCTCCGCAGGCGTGGTGTACACAGGGAGATTGGCCCTAAACAGGTTGGCGATGGCCACGCCGCGCTGCTGGACCGCGCCTAGGCGGCTAGGCCCAGTTGGGGCCGGCGAGCCGCCCACAGCGCGATCCATCTCACGCTGGTAGGCTTCTGACAAGCGTCTCATGCTTGCCAGCTTCTTCGCGCCTTCGACGAGCTGAAGGCGGCACGCCTCCAGCGTCTCGGCGTCAGCGTCTTCCGGAATAGGCGCGGCAGGTCTTGCAGAGCCGCGTCGAGTGGGTCATGAGCTCCTTCGCCGGAATGTTCGCCATGACCGATGACGAGCACCTCTGTGACGGTGCTTCCGCCGCTATCCGCGCGAGGGAGCGGCTCGTCGTAGACCACCACGTTGGTGGGGAACGCGTCGAGCGACGCGGTGTCGGAGTCGACCAGCATCGGGTCGGTGGAGCCTACGGACTCCAAGTCCACGGCAGGCTCGCCGGCGACATGGAGTTGGTCAAGGAGGCCCGCGAGGAGGCTCTCGGGGCTGCCCGTGCCTGCGTCGGATGCAGGCTTGTCGGAGAGGCGAACCTCGCCGACAAGTTCGGCGAGGCAGCTGGCTGCGCAGGCGATCTCAGCTCTGTGTAGCGCGTCGGCGCAGACTACGTCTGGCGTGCTGGGCTGGCTGCGCTCGCCAGGGAGGAAAAAGGTTCCCGTCCAGAGCAGGTCTCCGGACGACGGTGCACCTCGCCCCACGGTGGGCGCCAAATGTCGGGGGTTGGGTGCGACATATGCCAAGGGATAGCTTATCATGGTGGGGGCGAGTAGAACGTCGCCTGTGCCTGGAAGCGGGATGAGGCGAAGACATGCACGCCGGCGGATCTTACCCAGCTTCAGGGCTCTCCGTGGAGATAACACCCCTACTGCTGCTCTGTGGGGTCTCCGCATGATCACTATGGCAAAGTGGGTACAAGGTTGCTCCTTGAGCTGTTTCCTGGAGGTAGGAGAAGGCAAGGCTAGCTCCCTCCTTATATATGATCTGGTCTAGTGCTAATGGGTTCCAACCCTTTCCATGGGTGTCCTGGGGGCTTATATAGGCCTACCCCCCCCCCCAGGGGTACAATGGTAATCCGGCTGGGCGCGGGTCCCAGCCGTCATCTCTCAGCCGCCAGTATTCTCCGCCCGACCATCGGGGCCCGCCGACCGCCCAAAGATGGAGCCGACAGGCCTTTTGTCTGCCATGGCGGGTCTTGCCGGCTGCGGATTATCAGAGCCGTGCTTCTAATGACGCTGGCTTGTTCATGGGTCATGGCAACAGTGCCGCCGCCTGACGGGCGATCACTGTTGCCATTCCCCGTCTTGTCTGGTTAATGGCGTGCGGGGCCCGTGGGAGGGGCTATCTTACTCCTCGGGGCCGACTCCCAACGGGTCCATCTTGTGGCGCTCTCGCCGTCTTCTGTACCCCCGCTGACTGGTGGGACCCGCCGTCTCTGGGTCGTACAGGCAGGCCGTCGTGGGCACAGGGTTCCGCCCACGGGGGCTGATGTCAGGGCTGGCATGGCAACAGTGCCCCGCCGGATGGAGATCTCCGTTGGTACGGCGCACTGTAGCCATGCCCGCCCTTCGCAAACGGGGCAGGAGTGGGCCGCGCGGTGGTCGTACCCCATCCCGTCCATCATTGCAAAGGCAGGAGGTGGTCGGAGTCGCGGGCCGACTCCTCATAGCCGGCTTCTCTGGAAGCCGCCAGTTAGGAGTCGGCTTATCTCGAAGTCGTCCCTGGGACTCGGCCGTGAGGGGCAGTCGGCGGCCTTGCCGCCATCTCTCAGAAAGCGGCTCTTCATCTTGGGGTCTTGAGGGGCGCAGCCTGCCCCGCTGTCTTGAAAGGTTCAGGGGCTCGGGTTAGCCTACCCGTGGCCCATTACTCCGACATGATGTAACCGCGGACACCGACCAGGGCCAGGCCCACCTCTCACCCAGGTAGTCTCAACCTACCCTGACGCTCCGCCACAAAGATCCACACAGAGGGCCGTTGGGACAAAGGTCCTTTCAGCCCCCAATCCGTGAATCTCTCGCGGGTGCTCCACGAGCCGACCCGACTTTAGTCACCACATATATCATGTATAAAGTATATAGTATATACCCGTGATCACCTCCCAAGTGATCACAGCCCAGTAGTATAGCATGGCAGACGGACAAGAGAGTAGGGCCCCTGATGGAACACTAGCATCCTATACTAACCATGTAGGATTGCAGGTAAAGGTAACAACAGTAGTAACAAGGACAGGCTATGCATCAGGATAGGATTAACGGAAAGCAGTAACATGCTACACTACTCTAATGCAAGCAGTAGAGAGTAGAATAGGCGATATCTGGTGATCAAGGGGGGGCTTGCCTGGTTGCTCTGGCAAGAAGGAGGGGTCGTCAACACCGTAGTCGAACTGGGGGTCGTCGGCAGTCTCGGGGTCTACCGGAAAGAAGTAACAGAGGGGGAACACAATAAATAACAGAGCAATCAAAGCATCACAAAGTGTAACATGGCATTACGTGGTGCTAGAGGTGACCTAATGTAGTAGTAGGTGCTACTGGAGGAGGGGGAAAACATCCGGGAAAGTATTCCCGGTGTTTGACGTTTTTGGACAGACGAATCGGAGGGGTATTGTTGCGCATTCGCTATGCTAGGGATGTGTTGTGGATGAACGGACTGCGTATTCGGATTCGTCTTGTCGATCTGAGTAACTTTAATGTTCAAAGTATTTCCATCCGAGTTACGGTTAATTTAATATGGATTTTCAAAGTTCAAAAGATTTCTAGAATTTATTTAACTCTAATTATAAATGGTGAAATACTTTGCCACCTAGCACTATTCTAGCTACAATGTATGACAACGGGGCCAGTGGGGCTGGGTTGAACCAGTCAACATTTGACTGGTCAACACATGAATAGTAGAAGTGGATCCCACATGTCATGGGCTATGCCTAAACAAATAAATAAATACTAACCTAATTAATGGGGTCCACATGTCATCTGCTAGTAGCTAACCTAAATACTAATTAACCCTAAACTAATTGAACATGGGCCGGCCTCACAAACACAAAACACACGCACACATAGAACTAAGGGTTAATTATGTTCTTTGTTAACAGAAGATAGCCCTTTGTGATTTTCATACGATTTAATCCATTCATCGAAAGGATTTGGTCCAATGGGATAAAATGAATTTTGTCAAGTATACTTTCTACTCATAATTTTTCTTGGCCTATTAGTAGTTGTTTACCCGCTGATTAGAGGCTGTCAAGGGGGTTAGTCAGCGTAATATTCGCAAAGCTAGCCATAGATACAGTAGCATTCAGCAGCAGCAGTACGTTCAGAGCAGCAGCAGTCATCGGCATGGCGCGGAGGCGGCCAGGCAACGCCGCGCACGGCCGGATGCGGCCCGGGCCGCGTTGCCGGATCTAGCGGCAGGCGCGCGCAGGACTAGCAGGGGCGGCGGCAGCGTCGGCAGCTGCGGCGAGCGCGCGTGCAGGAAGCTCGAGCGGCGCGGGCGAGCATGGCCAGGCGGATGGGAGAGGCTGGCAGGTGCGGGTGACAGGGCAGCGCGGGCAGGGGAGCCCGGGGGCGTGGCCGGTGCGAGCGAACGAGGTCAGGGGGCAGGGGACGGCGGACGCGCGGCCAGGGAGCAGCAGTGCAGCAGTGAGAAGGCAGTAGCAGAGGCGGCTCAAACACGCGCGTACGCGGGAGCTCGGACGAATTCGTGGACGGAGGCTACGCAAACGAATCGAGGCGGGAAGAATGGGGATTCGGGGAAGGAGCTCACAGCGAGCTTGTGGTGTGGTCGAGGAAGCCGCAGGGAGTCGAGGTGGATCGGAGGAGGCGCGCGCGCATTTAACGGGTCAGGTCCCGCGGACAAAGGCGGCTCAATCCAGTCGATGTAGGTGCTCCGAGCTCGAACGCGTCCCCGTAGTCAAAGAGGACGATGGCCGCGATCCTCCTGGGCGCCTTGGATGGCCGTGGGGAGGTCGGTGGCCACGTCGATGAGGGCAACGCGGCGGCGAGGCATCGGGGGGCTTTGGGTTCAAGCAGAGGAGCGAATGGAAGGGGAAGAAGGAGATAGGGTTCGATCCAGGGGGCTCGGGGTCGTTCTTATCCGCCGCTGGGAGACGACGGGGAGGCGCGGGATGGCCGCCTCGTGGCTAATCTGTCCATGGATGTCGCACGGTCATCCACCGCGCTCGGTGAACACAGAACGAAGAAGACAGAGGGGAGGAGTTGGGCTAGGCCGGTTCAGTGGGCTAGGCTAGCAACTGTTCATACTGGGCTAAAGTGCATAGTAGTTCGGTTCCTTCTGCATTTACTAATTTCTGTTTTATATTTTCCCTATGGTTTTCTATTTTTTTTGCTATCAAAACAACTTTTTCAAATGTTCCACTTAGCACATAATCACTAGGCAATATTTTAAAGCAACTCAGAAAGTTACAATTTATTTTGAAAAGTTTGGATATCTATTTAAATTGAAACGGTAAATTTAATTGTTGCTAACTCAGTTTTAAATAGATAGGGGCATTTTATTAAGGATTTATTTCAAACCAGCCTACATTTTTGTTTTATTATTTGAAAATTTAATAAATTGACTTGCATTTGATTTTGAATTCAAGTTTGGTTTGGACCAAGGTGAGGCTTAGAAAATTAATCGTGATGACATGGCACAATTAAGGTGTGGTTACTATAGCTTAATTATCCGGGCGTCACACCCATGCAAAAACAGTGCCACGAGTGGTGGCAGCAAACACAAGGCCCTCGTATTGAATTGCATCACAGTACTCATCCGTGTACAGAAACTGATTTTTGAGCAATATCCATCAAGTCAAACCACCAAGGACGGCAACAAGCTTGTCGAAGATAGCAACAACTTCATAGTTGTTGTAATTCCAAGAGCGGTTGGGAACTCGACAAATTGCTATCTTCCGTAGAAGACAGTCACCATGATCGTATTTGAACGTGCATACAATACCGGTGTGCTCAACCTCTGGGCAGTCTGCTGAGATTTTTGGAAGTGGAACCCGGTCATGAGTGTACACATTCACAAGTTCCCACTCGCAGTTGGACCCAATGTAAACAACCCAATCTCCATTTGCACCCGCCCAAGCCTTGCCCTCAAGCGATGGCATCTTAACATCATATGTATCATTATCAAGCGGCATCAACTTGCACAGGGCGAGGCCTCCGTCGTTCCCGCGCCAGTCATCAGGGTCACGGCGAAGAAGATAGGGGAGATCAAAACGCTCCTTGACTCTTTGGTTCCTTGTAATGATGTTATTAGTTGAGTCGAGAATGGGCTTGGACGAACCTGCGATGCTAGCCGAGGTGATGACGTCGCACCGATCAATGAGTTCCTGCACCACGTCATCTTTCAGATCGGGGCAAGAATAACAGGGTCGTTTCCGGCCTGTTCCCTCCATGGAGAAGACGATCGAACAATGGCAGAAGAAAGTGTGAAGGGCTGAAGGAAAATGGAGGAGGGAGAGGAAGAGCGTGCGACATCGGTTCCAAATCGAGAGCGAAAGGCGAAGAGTCGGTGGACGGTTGCGAGTTTGCCACCGTTCACGAAGAGGCGCCTCGTACTACTCGTCGTCGTCTCACTGATATGTTGGAACGGGACCACATGGCAACGAACATGGTGTGTAATTTCTCGTGAAAAATGCGATCTGGCCGCGTTGGCCCGAGGTGCCGGATTAGTTATCAACCTTTATTTTTTTAATGGCATGCCGATAAGTTTTGAAGCACGACTAACTAGTACTGTACGCAGAGAAAATATAAACTACTCTACCACTACTACACCTCCAGTACTAGTAGTATAAAAAAGATATATAGGCTGGAGCTTGGCGCTTTCTTGCTAAGGGCTGCCCACTTGCTTCTCACACTACCACCCTCTCTCCAGATCTAAAAAGACGGTCCCTCTCTCCCTCCTCACCGGTGGTCACAGATCCGCCGGGGAAGAAAAGGACGTGCAGCGTTGACGCACTCGTCGTCGGCGAGCGAGGTCACGCACTGACGGCAAGGCCGTCCTCTCAGACCTAGCGCCCGCGCAGGATGGCCTCCGTCCCCAAGCTCGCTGCCGTTGTGTGTGCGGAGGACGACGACCACGAGCGAAGCCACTTCCCGCCGACCCTCAGGTATGCTACCTCTTTTCGAACCATAACCTTGTTCTATTGCCCCATCTGCCACGTCGTTGCATGTGGATCTTTTTCCACTCCACCATCTTCCCAATTTGCTATCCTCTGCTCTGCTCGCCACGCAGACGAAAACCATAATTTGCACTATTAAAGGAAACCCTACTTCATGCAGACTAATCCATGTCTGGGTTGAATAAGGAAAGGAAGGGAGACTGTACTGTCCAAGAGAGTAGGCATCGAACCCGCATCTAGGTTGAAAAGGGGAAAATCAGTAGCTAAGGAACGAGTCTCGTGTCTCTTGGTTGAAGAAGGGTAGAAAGGCATGACAACACAATAGAGAATGACCAGGTCGATCGGTTGTTGTCCTCGCATAGGAAAAAGGTGGCTAAAGAGAAAAAAAAAATGGGACGTAATCCACATATGCTGCCTGGATATTTGTTGCTCTGGGCAACCATACCTCCCTCACCACTCTGCGTCTGTGGAGGTACATCGTACTGGTGCGCCCACTGTCCGAACGGGCCTCCCATGCTACTGCTAAAGTGATGCCACATTTAACTAATGCCGCTCTTAGTCTAATGCCACCGATAAATTTAAGCAATGCCATTTAATGTCACTAGATTATTTCAGGGTTAGCTGTTGAATGTGGATGTCTTAAAGATTTTTCAGCTAAGGCATTCTAATGATGTTGCACAGCCAGTATACCAACGATGAAACTTGTTACTACCTTCAGATTTTTGCACTGTTAATGCTTATAGATTACATACCTCACTTTCATGAGATAAGTTAAGGTTTTTGTACAGTGTCACCAAAATGCCAAGGCGCTGATGTCATTTTATTTTGGTTAAACTGCACAGACAATTATGAAGACAAGAGGAAAGGTCAAGAGTGGGCACCTACTCCTCCGGCTGTTCTCTTGATTCGTTCGATCAAGTTTTTATGTTTGATAGATTATCAAGATTGGGATAGCAATTTTTAAGGTCCCCCCGAGTTCGAAATAATATTTACCTTGGAGGTACATGGTTTGCAATTTTTTTATACTGTCATTAGTTTTGTATTTGGTTTAATGATCATGCACAGCTAGTATACCAATGCTGAAACTTGTTACCTTTACATTTTGTATTGTTAATTCTTATAGAAACCTTCCAGTGCTAGAGTCTATTGAAATCTGTTTAGTAAAACCATTGTACTGTACCCTGTAATAAACTAACTACTCCACTGTTGCACTAGCCACTGGATTAGTGTATATTTGTACTATTCGAATGGTATTGCATTAGCGTATGGACATAAATAAAGTGTGGCAAGCTTTCCCAGATATGTGCTCAAGAAAACTACTACCTGTTTTTCTAAATACTAGACGTTTGGGTACTTTAAATTGAACCGCGAAAACGTCTGATATTAAGGAACAAAGGGTGTAGAGTTCACTCAAATTATCTCGGTAAAGCTAGTCACACCTTTGTTATAATTAATGTTCATTATGTTATCGGAGGAGGTCTGTATGTTTGTCTCTAATGCATGTCGACTAGATACCTAACATCATGATGTAATGTTAAGTCATTTCCTTTTGTACAGTGTCACTAAATTGTCAAGGCAGTGATGACATTTTATTTTAGTAGAACTGCACAAAATTTGCTGAAAAGAAGAGGAAAGGATAGGAATGGCTCAGTTTTTCAGAAAAAACTATGTATGCCTTCCTGACATCAGCCGATGTTGCTTTATTTATTCCTTCAAACAGGTCGTTAGAAACAGTCTTGCTACCTTTTCCCATTAAGAAATTGGAATGCTTATATTTGTGAGTCTATGCTTCAACTAGTGCCACTTTTAGAGTAATCACACTTTCAATATCTATGCAAACAGGGATGCTCGATTTTAGTGGAACTGCACAAAAAGTCCAACTGGTTCAACATTAGGAGCATGTTTTTTTCCAAACCTTTATATCCAATTGGTGGCACTATGAGCTGTTCATTACGAAGGTACATGGTTTGCTACTATCTTGCTACTCTTTTTGTACTGTCACTAGATAGTAACACTAGTGGTTTGCATGTGAATTTATTGGCAGGGTGGACCTACATTGGAGGTGCAGGACATGATTCAATGATTGGATGCTCAATTTAGGTTGTATCGATTTCACCTCTTCCATCACTGCGAACATGGATATCCTTGGTCTGATGAAGAATAGGCGCTATATTTCTGCTCTGAACCAGCAAATCAATTCAGTATGAAATTGTCCAGGGAAAACATAACTGTATCAGATTGTCCAGTGCAGAACATGACAGATGCTAAGCGGAAGAGACATGTTTAAACCGAAAATACAAGGTGTGGTATATGTTTACTAGCTTCTTGATATTTGTTTGTGTCTACAGTTTTGGTTGAACTGCACAAGAGAATAGTATAGTCACTGCATGCAGTGCCATTTGAAAATAGACACAGAAAGATTGGATAGTCACTTCATGGACTGCAGAAAAGTAGTACTGTACTATTTATAGGCCAACACTAGGTGCTTCATTGCTTTGGTCTGATTATACAATGGGCATCATTTTTCCTAAGTTAAAGTTTGTATTCCAAAAATAGTCTCGCGGTGTTATCGAGAGAAGACCAAATCATATTGCAGTGGATGTTCCGCCATCATGTGTGGTTCATTCTCATGGTTCCAGCTGTTGGTGAAACCACTTACATTTGCAAGAGGAATTGTAGACTTCACAAACAAATTTGTCTTTCAGTCTGTACTGAATGTTGTCCAAGAGAAGCATCCATGTTAGTAGGAAGAACAGATGTTTTTTCTAGATCTTTGCTTTTGGAGCTACATATTTGTATATGATCTATGAATCATTGAGATGCATTAACATGTTGATCTTATGTATGGAATCGTACTAGTTCGTTTTAGTTGCGACGCAAGATCCGAAGTGGCTGATCATTCCTTTTGGAGCTACATATTTGTATATGACCTGTGAATCATTGAGATGCATTAACAGTTACTTATTTCTGTTCGCTCAGTGTTTACAAGTTACTGATCGATCACTAGCTAGCCTACAAATGCGCTCCTGGAAGTTTTATTTGCGACGCAAGATGCGAAGTGGCAGTTTTTTGAATAAAAATGCCTACCTTTGAAGAAACTGACAAGCTACACTACCCATCCTACACGGATAAAAATGCCTACCTCTGAAGAAACTGACAAGCTACACTATCGATCCTACACGGATAAATAGCGGATGACGCACGTGCTACTCCCTCCTTTCTGGTTTATAAGGCTCAATTCAAAAATCTCATCAATCAAGGTAGATGGTGAGTCATGGAATACTATTTGTAGTTTGCAAAAGCACCCAATTAATGCTCTTGTTTTCCTCAAAAAAGTATGTTTACCAATGCATTAATTGCAATGCATGCATGCATAAATTACATGCACTGGTCAATTTTCTCTTAATACTTGCATGCAATGATTTAATGCACCTTGAAATCTGAACATGTGATGGGAAACAACCAAATTGAGCCTTATAAAATGGAAAAACTAAAATGTTGAGATAAGCCCTATAAACCAGAAAGGAGGGAGTACCTCCTTTCCAGTTTGTAGGGCTCAATTCAAGAAACGACCTACCCGATCCTACACGAATAAATAGCGGATCACGCGCGTACTAGTACCTCCTTTCCGATTTGCAGGGCTTAATTCATACCTCTCACCAACCAAGGTACTCCCTCCGTCCGGGTTTATTAGTCCCGTGAGCAAAGCAGCAAGACCAAGGCATGGCAATAATTAACGGCATGCAGAAGTTTAAACCTAATTAATTCCAGCGATTTAAGTGGTTGCATGCGTGCCCTCGGCTGCGACTCGTTGCATGCTGCTTCACGTACTGCCTGCGAGCGATTCTGAGTTCCTGCATGCAGCCGGCCGTAATTAAGGCAGCTAACTGATGCGAAAAAATATGCGCTTTAATTGTTGCGGGGTTTTTAAATCCGTGGAATCTTCGAGTGCACTCGTTTGACCGCCATGCCGGCGTGCGACCCAGACGGGACGGGATGGCACAGTCAGAATTTCAATTTCTCTAGTTTTCCACGGCAAGCTGGCGCCCTAAGCCATTATGCATTGAATTCCGATGACCGTCGCGCTACCTTCCGCCTATAAGTACTGTTTCCCGGCCTTCTCCGGTGCCACCGTGACCCAACTCGCCATATCCTCATAAGCCCCCACGGCCCGACGTCGCTCGCCACGTCCGCCATGCCCCCGCCCATCCGCGGTAGGCGACGCCGGAGGCGGTCACCACCGGAACTAGTGTTTGCGTTTTCACCGGAAGGCAGACGGAGGGAGGAGGCATTCTATCTGTCTTTAGATGGAAATGCAGAGATCGAGGAGTTGTTGGAGCGCGACCGCATGGCAGAGGAGCAGGAGTTGTTGGAGCGTGACCGCCTAGCGGATGAGCAGCTATCGCCGATTTGCGACGCCAGCGGGACATGGAGCAGCAGCGCACCGACGCTCTGAGTCGCGAGCAGAGCGCCCGCAACTGGGACGACTACATGGAGGCTGGCGCCCGGAAAATAGCCCTGGAGGCTGTCGGGCATGCACGCGTTCGCGACGCCAATTTTTACTATCATCTAGTCAAGTGGGTTTCCCGCTTGGAAGCCGAAGCTTCGGTGGACCACACCGGCATGGAAAGGGCCAACGCGCGCGAGCAACGCGCCCTATTGCACCTCTTGCAAGTCTGAGGCGAGGCGGACGACGCCGGTGCTGGCGTTTAGCGTGTACCACAGATGGCGGCCGGCATCATTTAGTTAGCTAAGAGTAAGTTAGTACTTGTACGCTACTAGAGTATTAGTGGGAGTAGATAGTTAACTTGGCTATGATGGTTGTCAACATGGAAGTTCAGTACTCTATATGTGGATCAGACTTGTTACTTTGCTCTGAATGTTGAACTTTCCATTTGAACGTATGGAATGGGCTGTTATTTTTTTAAATGGTTTGTATTTGTCCTCCACGGGTTTAGAGGCTGACTTGTGGGCCTAGCAAGTTGACGCGTACACAATCGAGGAGATGATTATGTACGTATAGAGGATGACAATGAGGGACCCGCCAATGTCATGGCAGTACGCAAGCAAGTGCCTCCTTATTTCAAGCCAATAAAAAAATGGCTCCCCCTAGTAGATTTCTGACATCTGGGTCCCATGCCATTGTCAACATAGCCAATAAACAAGAGAATTGCACAACGAGCGGCTGACACCAGGGACCCAGCAGCTCGCCCAGTTATTTTTGTTTTGGGTTAATTTGATAAATTCCACTCCAAATCTGGTGTATCCGAGAAATGCCACTGCAATTTCCAAACATTAAAAAATGCCATTTCATGCCATTTCTAGTGGCATTTTTCGAAGTCTGGAGTGGCGTTTCTCAAAGTTTGCAAACTACAGTGGCGTTTTTCAAAGTTTGCAAAAATTGCAGTGGCATTTTTCAAAGTTTGGAAATAGCAGTGGCATTTTTATGAATCGCCATAATTGGAGTGGCATTTATCTAATTTGTATTTGAGACGGAAGCAGGGTGTCAACTGGGCTGTGCGGGACATTCTGGCCTGTCTAGACATCCTTTTCTTTTATGTTTACCACAGACCAGCCCAGTAGTTTTTTTCTTTCTGAAAATGGCTAGCCCAGTTTTTTTGTGATTTGTCAAGTAAATCGCTTTATCAGGCCTGTTGGGCTGCAAATCTTTCAAGACGAGGAGAGCTTCATTCGGTTGGCCGAGAAAATGGCCTATCAGTAATGAAAAATGGGCTGTACATTTTTGAAACATATCAAACCGGCAATTAGTTTCAAATATCTTTTTTTTTGTTTTCGAGATTTTAAATTGCATTGATTTTTATGCCTGGACAATTTATTGGATTTTATATTGATATACATTTATTTTTAAAATCAGTCTGAATGTGACTTGAAATTTCGGGATTAAAAACAGTTCATACCGCACCGACATATGCAAAATTTCATATAATTTTTTAACCGTGGCCACAATATGGGCTGTAATGCTAACAAAAAGAATATGGGCTCCAAAAAAACCCATAAGAATTAGCAAATGGGCTGTAAATTATTTGAAATAATGGCAGATGGGCTGTATGCTGTTTCCACAGATGGCCTGTATACTGTTGGATGTCCATCCAACGGCCGTCCTGCTTCTTCAATCTCTGCTCTTCCTGCTCCAGCCGCTCAAACAAGTGTCGGCGGGACTGCCTGCTCCGTCCTTCCCATGGCCGGCTGTGCTGCCGCGCAGGCCTCACCGCCCCACCGTACTCCCATCGCTGGCCTAGCCATCCCTCTACTCACCCACACCTGTTGTTATTCTCCGGCGACGGCAGATGAACCAGTAAACCCTCGTACAGTCGTACTCCCCTCCGCGTGGGCAACAAAAACAACTGCCGAGTCTTCCCTACCTCTGTGTCGTACCCTTACTAGGCCTCGCCGTCGTCCACCGCCCTGGTGCTCTCGGCATGGTGTGGTCAACGTGGTCAACGACCGACATGCATCTGAAGTGGACTGTAGGTGGAGAGGCTGACAGCTGGGTCCACGGCCGCACGCATGGAAATGCCTCCTTATTACGCGCAAAATAATGATTCCTCCATCTAACATCTGGGACCCACCGAAAGGGCCTCTGTATTTCGCGAAAAAACGTTACCGCCGCTGACAGCTCGGACCCACCAGCTATATCTTCGCACGCAAGGAAGTGCCTCCTTATTACGCACAAAAAAATGAATACTCCCCCTGCTAGCTGGGACCCAGTATAGTGGGCCTACTAAGTTGACGAGGACGAAGGGCTTTGTCAACTTAGTCAATATGCACGATTCTAGCTCGACTGACCGTACGATGTCCATCCAACGGCCGTAGTGCTTCTTCAACCTCTGGTCTTCTTGCTCCAGCCGCCCAAAGCAGCGCCGGTCGTGCCGCCTGCTCCTGCCGCCCGTGGCCGGCTGTGATGCCGCGGAGGCCTCACCGCCCCCTACTACTCCCACCGCTGGCCAGGCCATCCCTCTACGCACCCACACCCCCTGTTATTCTGCGGCGATGGCAGCCTCACACCGCAGCCGAATGAGTGAACCTTCATACTCCTCTACGCGTGGGCATCCACTGCCGCGTCTTCCCCGGCTCCGCGTCGTCCCCTTCCTAGGCCTCGCCATCGTCCAGCGCCCTGGTGCTCTCGGCGCGGCGTGGTCAACATGGTCAAGGAATGGCTTCCATCGGGTCCCCCACCGCAGCTAGCGTCATGGGTCAATAAAGGGTTTAACTGGGGGCTGTCCAAGGACGTGCCCTTGTTGCAGGGCCGCATTCGAGTCCTCCTAGAGAGAGAGATCAATTTGGTCATAGTGGCGCAGATCATGTTGATTCGCTGTACCCTTCCCTACAAACGTCGCCCCCTCCGCCTGTGGGAGTTTAATCCGGAGGGACCACGAGCTCTTCACCATTTTACGGGTGTGATGCCCATGGAGATGTACAAATTGTTCTTCGGATCACAAGCAATGTGTCCGAATTCGACCAAGGATGCAGGTCTGAGCTGCAATCGCCCGATACGCAAGTAAGTAGCCTTGTACCCGGACACGCTATCCGTATATTCATCATAAAATTGCCCTTAAAAGAGCTACCCCTTGAACAGGAGTGGATAGCGAAAGCAAAGTTAATCAGGTGTCCGGCCCCCCTCCCTGAGACCACGCCGGATCCCGTGTTAACCAGGATGCTGGAGGTTGTGCCTTTGGAAGAAGGCGAAGGGGGGAACAAGGGAGCTACCGCCTCCTCGAAGGAGGCTGTTAGGAAAGGAGGAATCGAGAATTCCTCTATCCAAGGGAAGAAGAGGACCGCCTCTGAAGACCCGGAGACCATGGTCTCAAAGCGGGGGAAGAAATCTTCGTCAGAGGGTCCTCAAGGGTATCAGCCCTCCACCGAGCCGTAAGTAGAGAGAGGAGTATTTTAAAATAAGAGACATCCTTGTTCTATTTCTGAAGAAGGTAACCGAAATTTTACCTTGTAGTTCGGATCTCAGCCCTTCTCAGCAGAGCTCGTCTTCAGGGGATCTTCGTCCGGAGATGATGGAGAGCGGAACGCCTCCCCCTGCCGCACTGCCTTGCGAGGTGGGCGACCCTGAGGTGTCGTCGCGGAGGGTTTCTCCGAATCCGGCAGGGCCGGAAGGTAATCGTATGGCCCCCCAAAGCCCTCCGTGTCCGGCCTTCGAAAAAGGCCATCGGACGAGTCCAGCACCATCCAGTGCACGGTTGGAGGAGCTGAAGGATCTGCTCGGGCGAGCATCTATCTCAGAAGATCACCGTGCGTTGATGGGTACGGTGATTGAAAGGATTTCGTCCGCGGAGAGCGGATTGCATGAAGCCGTCAGGAGTTTACTGACAGGTTTTGAGGTACGCCAAATTATGTACCTTTTGACAGTTCCGCATATATAAAATGCGCCCTGTGTGGATAGTAGCCCCTGAGACTCGGTGCGTTGTCAAAAATGACGGCGCGCCGAGGATCATAATCCCAGTTATAATATGTCGCCTTTCCTATGTAGGTGGCGAAGTGTCCGGTGGCTAGCCGTACTGATGAATATGCTGAGCTAAAGTGGCAACTTGACGTGGCAGATGCCGACATCGCGCTTGTCAACAAGCGGCTTGACGAGGCACAAGTTATGTAATTTCTCCGAAGACACCTGGTAAGAGGAGCTTGATGCCCGTATCTTACAACATGTGTGCTTGATGCAGATGGTGTCGTTGCCATGGAGAACCTTCGGGCAGAACTTGCCCAAGCCAAGGAGCAGGCCAGGAAAAGCGATGCGGCTGTCTTAAAGGCGACTGAAGATCTGAAAGCCGAATAGGCTGCTCATTGCCGAAGCAAGAAGGAAATGGCCGAGATGGCTGTAAAGTTAAAGAATGCTGCCGACCGTTTCAAGCTTCTTGAAAAAGAAGATCGGGCGGAACAAGAGGACCTGAAGAAGGCCACTACCGATGCCAAGGATGCTCGCTCTGCGATGAGAGCTATGAAGGAGGAGCTACGTGAGGCCGGAGATATAACGGATGGAAAGCCCTTTATGCTGCGGATGAAGTTCGGGGATCCTAAATATGCTTCGTTGGACCGGCTGTGGAGTGCGGAGGACACTTATATGGACTTGGCGGCGAGTGCCGCGGACGCGGCCGAACACTTCCGAGATCAAAAGGATCGCGAAGTGGAAGAGCTGTTCTGGTCGCAGTTCCACAATCCAGAGCGCCCACTTCCATTAGCCGATCGTTTGGCCGCGTGGGCAGAGCTGAATAGGTTATCCGGACTCGCCATGAAGTATGTCGTGAGTCATCTGTGGCCGGAAAGGCCCGAGCCGAAGAGTTATTTTAGCTTGGTGCAGCAGTTCCTTGGTGCGGTGCCGCATGTCAATGCAATGAAGAGGTCGGCGTGCATAGAGGGTGCGCGGATGGCTCTTGCCCGTGTCAATACATACTGGGCGGAGATGAAGGCCACCGCTGTTGCATCTCAAGATTCGGACGAGAGCCGAATACCTGCCGAGCACTATTTTCAGGAAGTTCTGCAGGGCGCTCGTTTAATAGAGACGCAGTGCTCGAAGGATGTTATGTTCGAATAACATGTATTATTGTAAAACAATGTTTCGATGGAATATAAAAGCTTTTTATACTTGTGCTTTCAAGAATTAAGGTACCTCCTGTGCGGCTGTTAATGTATATGTGTATATAACCTGAAAGATGGCAATCTTCGGCTTCAGCCCCCACGCATATAATGCGGGGGTGTTCGCAGAAGGCGCGTTTTCACACTTGATCCAACGTCTTGGTCCTATAAAGGGGGTGATAGCGCAGCGAACTAGGCAAACGGAATAATGCTTTATCACTTTCACTTAGCCTGTGATGGAATGGGCTACTAATGGCGCACCTGTGATGTGGTGCGCCATTACTATATTCTAATGGCGCACCATGTCTCGGTGCGCCATTAGTAATATATTACTAATGGCGCACCTGGTGTGTGGTGCGCCATTAGTAGTTTAGAAAAAAAACATAAAAAACATTTTTGTTACTAATGGCGCACCGGTGCATAGTGCGCCATTACTAATTGACATAGTAATGGTGCACCACATCCGTCGTGCGCCATTAGTAGTTTTGAAAAAAATGTAAAAAATAAATAAATAAAATTTTGTTACTAATGGCGCACCTTGTAGTGGTGCGCCATTACTAATTGACATAGTAATGGTGCACCACATCCGTCGTGCGCCATTAGTAGTTTTGAAAAAAATGTAAAAAATAAATAAATAAAATTTTGTTACTAATGGCGCACCTTGTAGTGGTGCGCCATTACTAGTTTTAACTAGTAATGGCGCACTTTCCACTGGTGCGCCATTACTAAGTTTTTTTTCAAAACTAATAATGGCGCACCGTGGGAGTGTTGCGCCATTAGTAGTTGAAGTAGTAATGGCGCACCACACCTCGGTGCGCCATTAGTAAAATACGTCGTCGGGGGAAGGTGGCCAAGTTACTAATGGCGCACCGTGGGAGTGGTGCGCCATTAGTAGTTGAACTAGTAATGGCGCACCACCCCACGGTGCGCCATTAGTAACTCGTCGTCGGTGGAAGGTGGCCAAGTTACTAATGGCGCACCGTGGGAGTGGTGCGCCATTAGTAGTTGAACTACTAATGGCGCACCACTCCCACGGTGCGCCATTAGTAACTGGCCACCTTCCACCGAATGCACCCCGTGGATCGCCTTTTTAGTTTTAAAAAAAAAAAAAAAATGATGAAAATGTCAAAAAATAAAAGAAAATAAGTTTCCCATGTGATATGTGGTCTAGTTGTTGGGAAAATTTGCAAATATGAATTTCGACTTCATTTGCAAAATCTCTAGAAATTTGTAAAATGGGCATAACTTTTGCATACTAACTTTCGGATGAAAAAGTTTTTATATGAAAAATCATCTACTCGAAAAGTTACATCCGAATTTAACTGGGAACCCGTTAAACATTTTCAAAATCCCAAAAACCTAACAGAAAAAAAAAGTTACGGGGCTTTTAAGATCTCGCGGCAAAAAAATTCAAAAATTTCAAACTTACTAGTGGCGCACCGTGGATGTGGTGCGCCACTAGTAACAGGAAAAATTACTAATTTCAAAAAAATTGATTTTTTTTCAAAAATGATACGTAATATGATCGAGAAGTTTGAAATATTTTTCAAAATTTCATCATAGTCATCAACATGAACAAAGTCCTAGACATCAATAAGGTATAACAGATTGATATGCTAGATATATCAACAAGTGCTCAGAAGTGAGCTGTTCTTTGGGGTTGGATAGAACTCTGAAGTTAAGCGTGCTTGGGCTGGAGTAGTGTGAGGATGGGTGACCTTTCGGGAAGTTTGACCACGGAGTGCGATTTGACCTGAGATTAAGCATATTGACCTAAGATTAAGCCATAGTGAACTGAGATTAAGAAAAAATTGAAAAAAAATTAAATTTTTTTTTGAAATTAGTAATTTTGAAATTACTAATGGTGTGCTATTAATGGCGCACCACAGATGCGCCATTAATAGCAATATTAGGTGCGCCATCAGTAGGGGTTTTTCTAGTAGTGATAGCCCCTAGTGACACCGCGCTCACCCGAATTCGGGGCGCGTATGTGCCGGGAAACGGCCATTCGTTAATGCGGAGGAATCCTAAAGATTCCGGTGGGTCGTCGAGTGGTTGACCAGTCTCACGCTATATCATGACAGTCAGTTTTCGGCTTTCTCTACTGAGGTGCTCGCCTGGCCGAACCGGGGCACAATCGCAGTAGTTCTCCTGGTGCCGCCTTAGCCGATAGAACGGTACGTAAGGCAGCAAAACACAGGAGCCAGGCAAACCCAACGTTTGACCAAAGACATGATTCGGAGCTGATGCATATAAGGCCAAACTCGCGACGCCGAACACTCCCTAAGGTATTAGGTCTTTATGAGAACGGGCTGAATAACGCCCTTGGTAATAAGCCCCTGATGTCCAGGTACGCGCAAAATTCTGACGTGGCCACATGCCAAGACGCCAGCCTCCCCCTCGGTTATATCAAGAAACCGGGGGATGTGTATGAACAAGAGACAGTAAAAAAGGTTTACGCATGGTCTTAATCTGAAAAGAATCCTTGGAACGGGTCCCTACTGCACGTCTGCGCCTGTGTCTCCGTTGTGCCGTATCCTGGACGGGTGTAGCACGGTGTTCATCTGTAAAAGAGAGGAACTTAGTTGAAAAATATCGTGCTAAAATGTCTGTTATATTAAATAAACAAAGTATAATGCAAAAAATGGGTAGAATTGAGCTTTATTGTCTCTTGTCGTATATGCGCGGAGCCCCTTGTACGGGGGTATGCAGCTATTAAGCCCTTGTATGTCTACGCTGGACTCGTCTAGCCGTGTCCGGGGTCTGAACGACCTGTTTAGGTGCTTTGATTGGAGAAGCCGGTTGAGTGTGTGGCTGTCAAGGCAGCCGCACAGTCTTCCGCGCTCGAGGAACACTCGATATTTCCCTTTAATGAGATGATGCCTCACGGACCGGGCATTTTGAGTGTAAAGATGCATAATGCGGTATTGCGTTAAAGCGGGCAAAAGCTTCGCGTCCCAGTAGTGCTTGATAGAAACTTGTAAATGGGGCGATGTGGAAGGTTAGCTTTTCGCGGTGGAAGTTGTCGGGGTAGCTGAACATAACTTCTAGCAGGAGAGAACCCGTACAATGGGCATCTGGGCCTGGCATTACCCCTTGAAAGGAGGTGGTTCTATGGCGAATTTTTGTTGGGTTTATACCCATTTTGCGGATTGTGTCCTGATATAACAGGTTTAGACCACTGCCGCCGTCCATTAGAACTTGTGTGAAGGGGAGTCCGTCAATTATCGGATCTAATACCAAGGTAGTCCAGCCTGCGTTCCGGATAATTCTAGAGTAGTCCTGGTGATCGAAGGTGATTGGTTTTGACAACCTGTGGCGGGACTCCTCTGGGATAGGCCGTATGGCGCGTATCTTCGTAGGCGCCGCTCTGTTTTTCCCTTTTGTCACATAAAGTGAGTTTACTGTTTTGACTTCTTGTGGGAAATTCTTTTGTTGAGTTTGTCGGATTGCTTGGAAGACCCAACAATCTCTGTGGGTATGGTTTGCAGGCTTCCCGGGAGTACTGTGGATTTGGCATATCTTGTCCAAGATTTTGTTTAGGTTAGATAGCTTGTCCCTGTTATCCTTGAGGGGCAGCTTTTTCTGATTTTGCCGAGAGCTTTTGAATCTGGCGTTGACTGTCGTGCTCTTCATGCTGTTTCCCTTGGTCCGGCGCTGGTCCTTGCTGCGTCGCGGTTTCCCGTTTCCATCCGTAACTCCGGATGTACTTGGGTCGTTGGTACTGCTTCTTGCCAACCAGCTATCCTCTCCTGCGCAAAAGCGGGTCATGAGGCTTGTTAATGCGGCCATTGTTCTTGGCTTTTCTTGGCCGAGGTGTCTGTCGAGCCATTCGTCTCGAACGCTGTGTTTGAAAGCCGCTAAGGCTTCGGCGTCCGGGCAGTCGACTATCTGGTTCTTTTTAGTAAGAAATCAGTTCCAGAGTTTCTGGGCTGACTCTCCGGGTTGTTGAGTTATATGACTTAAATCATCTGCATCCGGAGGTCGGACATAAGTCCCTTGAAATTTTTTGCCCGAAAGGCGTCCTCGAGCTCTTCCCAACTTCCAATGGTGTTTTTGGGAAGGCTTTTAAGCTAGTGCCGGGCTGGCCCTTTGAGCTTGAGGGGTAAGTATTTTATGGCGTGGAGGTCATCTCCTCTAGCCATGTGTATGTGGAGGATATAATCCTCGATCCGCAGACTCGAGTGCATTGTTCCGTCGTACGCCTCTATGTTTACGGGTTTGAATCCCGCTGGAAATTCGTGGTCCAGCACCTCATCGGTGAAACATAGGGGGTGTGCGGCGCCCCTGTATTTGTGTGTGCCGTGATGTTCGGATACTTGTTGTGCTGCATTGCTTACTAGAGCTAGCCTTCTTGGCCCGTAGATAGATCTAGCTGGGCCATCTTTTTGGTGCGAGTCCTTCTGTGGGTTGCGTGTCGGCTTGTGTGCGGCTCTGTTGGCCGCTCTATGTTTGCCATGGGGTCGTCTATCCGACCAGGTGGCCTCTTTATTATTTGATTGCGGGGGATCTACAGCCTCCTCATCAAATTCGGGCAGTAGTTTTCGCTTCGGGTAGCTCTTTGTGTGGCGACTGTCGCCGTATTTGTCTGCGGTGTTGAGTACTTTGCTCCATCTAATTCTGAGTGCATCTTCCGCTGTTTTGAGCTTCCGCTTCTGCTTTTTCAGGCTACGTGCAGTGGCGACGAGCCTTTTGTGGAGGTTCTTCTGCTCCAGCAACTTGTCCGACGTGAGGTCGTCCGGACTGTTATCTTCGCCGAGGACGGGTTGTTCGGTTTGTTTATCGAAGTTGCCCTGTTCGGGCGGTTTCTCGAAGGCATGTTCATCGTCCGCCAGCTCGCCCTGCTCTATGGTTGGGTCTGTATGGCTACTCTCTTTGTTGAGGCGGGACTTGGAGCGGCGCTTACGTCGCCATTTTTATTGCTTTTCGAGGGAATGATCCCTCGTAGCATCCCTTTGCTCCTCGTCGTCGCTTCCTTTAGGTGTGTCCACCATGTATACATCGTGAGATGAGGTGGTTGTGTAGTGCCCTATAGGCGCTGGTTCCTGTTCGTCTCCTACATCATCGTCCATATTGTCGATGTCCTCGGAGTCGAAGTCGAGCATGTCGGATAAATCATCGACAATGGCTACGAAGTGGGTGGTGGGTGGGCTTTGAATTTCTTCGTCGTCCGCATCCCAACCTTGCTGACCATAGTCGGTCCAGGGCTCTCCTGATAAAGAGAGAGACTTTAGTGAATTCAGAATGTCGCCGAAGGGCGAGTGCTGAAAGATGTCCATGGCGGTGAACTCCATGATAGGCGCCCAATCAGATTCGATTGGCAGGGGCGCGGAAGGTTCGGAGTCCGGAGAAGAGTCCGGCACCATGGACTCACAAGCTTCGCTAAGGACAAAGCTGGTGTTCGGCTCGATCGCCGTAGAGATTGCAGCCCCCGAGGCGGTGTCCAGCCACCCGTCCTCGATTGGCGCAGTCGGCTCCGAGCTAAGGGTCGGAGCGGACACGGGTGCGGCCTCCAGGGCACTGTTCGGCGGCAGAGCTAGATCATGCCCATCGTAACAGTGCGGCGCGCTCGGCTGCAGCTCGAACCCGTCGAAGATCAAGTCTCCGCGGACGTCAGCCGTGTAGTTCAAACTTCCAAATCTGACCTGATGGCCAGGGGCGTATCTTTCGGTCTGCTCCAGATGGCCAAGCGAATTGGCCCGTAGTGCAAAGCCGCCGAATACGAAGATCTGTCCGAGGAGAAAAGTCTCACCCTGGACCGCATCGTTGTCGATGATCGGAGGAGCCATCGGGCCTAAAGATGACGACACAGAGGAACTCTCAATGAAAGCACCAATGTCAGTGTCAAAACCGGCGGATCTCGGGTAGGGGGTCCCGGACTGTGCGTTTAGGCGGATGGTAACAGGAGACAAGGGACACGATGTTTTTACCCAGGTTCAGGCCCTCTCGATGGAGGTAAAAACCCTACTCCTGCTTGATTAATATTGATGATATGGTAGTACAAGAGTAGATCTACCACGAGATCAGAGTGGCTAAACCCTAGAAGCTTGCCTTCCACGCCAAGGAAAGTCTCCTCCGGACACGGGACGAAGTCTTCAATCTTGTATCTTCAAAGTCCAGGAGTCCGGCCAAAGGTTATAGTCTGGTCATCCGGACACCCCTAATCCAGGACTCCCTCAGCCCCCTGACTGCTGGGACCCACCAGCTACACCTTCGCACGCAAGGAACTGCGTCCGGGCAAAAAAAAATGATTCGCCCCCTGACTGCTGGGACCCACCGGCTACATCTTTGCACACAAGGAAGTGCGTCTGGGCAAAAAAGCGATTCGCCCCCCTGACTGCTGGGACCCACCAGCTACATCTTCGCAGGCAAGGAAGTGCCTGACAGTCGGGACCCACCTGGTCGAAGCGTATGTAGCGTTGTCATTCTGGTCGCGAACGTGTACGTACATACTAGTCGATGTAGAGGCGGGCACGTGTCGTAGTAGAGGCGCACATGTGTCGTAGTAGAGGTGCGCATGTAGCATGTACACATACGTACAGCGGCCAGGGTGCAAGAAAGAAAATACGGCCATGTATGTGTACATACGGGCGGGGTCCCGAACGCCTACTCGCGCATACGTACGGCCAGGGCTCGTGTACATGGCTGGGTCGAAACGGAGAAACAGCGTCGTCGTTGTGTTCATGGGGAGGCAACGGAATGCGTCATGTTCATGGGGAAGCAACGAAATGCGTCGTGTTCATCGGGAGGCAACGGAACGCGTGGCCAACCGGCTGGGTCGGAACGAAATGCATGGTCGTGTTCATCGAGAGGGCTTGGACGGAAGAGGCGATGGAAACGAGGCCTGGCGTACCGCACAATGGAGGAAATGGACCTCCTACGTTTGGAACGGTGTCCTGTTGATCGGGAGGGGTGTGGCGTACCGCAAAACGGACGAAACGGGCCTCCTACGGTCGAAACAGGGGTCCTGCTGATCGGGAGGGGTGTGGCGTACCGCAAAACGGACAAAACGGACTTGTGTTGGAGCGTTACGGTCGAAACGGGGGTCCTGTTCATCGGGAGGGGTGTGGCGTACCGCAAAATGGGACTCCAGGGGATACTGTTCATCTCCACCGTCGACCTCCTCCAGCCTCCACGGGCTACCGTCGACCTCCTCCAGCCTCCACGGGCTCCTGTTCATCCAGCCTCCACCGCGCGCTACTCCACCGGCTACTATTCAACCACCCATCCACCGTCTACTATTCATACAGCCCTCCACACCACGGGGTCCTGTTGAACCACCCCTCCACCGTCTACGGTTCATCCAGCCCTCCACCACACCATGGGGTCCTGTTCATCCAGAGGCAACGCCACCGCTCACTGTTCATCCAAACCCCCCCCCCCCCCTGCAATGCTCACTGTTCATCCCAGAGGCAGCATCGATTGGCTTCTGTTAGCAGCAGTAGGGAAGGAATCGCTCGATCGGGTTCAGTTAACAGCCATTGATCGATCGCTCGGGTTCAGCAACGCGTAACTGCGATGTAATCGCCGGGTTCAGTTAGAGCCCAACGCCTCGCTTCGGGTTGATTAGAGCCAACGCCCTACACACGCAGCAGCGTCACGTGTACAAGAGAAACGCGCATCGCTCGGCCCCCGACCTCCCACCGTAACCGGGAACTCCCCGAAATCTTCCTCCCCCTCGCTTCTACCATGGTTTTTCCATCATGGACGGCCCAAAGAATGTCATGCAGCTGCGTCTCCGGCCTGCCCAGGACGAAAAGCCCATTTTCTATCATGATTTTTTGTCATAGAAGTAGGAGCCCACCACATCTATGATGATACCGGGTTTTGTCACAATTATCGTCATAGAAGTGTCATATGTATGACAGAAAAAAAATTCGTTCGGCCCAAAAAGTCACGGATGTGTCTTTTTTTTGTAGTGGTTGTTGGTTTTGTGCTTGACAAATTAACCGCTAGGTTTATTCCGCATTTGTTCAAGCCTAAACTGTAATTATTTTAAAGCGCCTATTCACCCCCCCCCCCTCTAGGCGACATCCACGATCTTTCAATAAGCGAGCACTCGAGGTGACCCGTATATGAGTTCCGTGGGGAGAACTACTTCCGCCTCGTATACCAGGGCAAAAGGTGTCTGGCCGGTGGCTCGATTTGGCGTCGTCCTGATCGACAAAAGAACCGTCGGCAACTCATCAATCCACCGCCTCCCACTCTTGTGCAGCTTGTCAAAGGTCTTCGTTCTCAGGCCTCACAACACTTCAGCATTTGCCCTCTCCTCTTGGCCGTTGCTTCAGGGATGTGCCACGAAAGCAAAAACAGACCTTGCTGTCGAGGTCTTGGATGTAATGCATGAAGGTGTGGCTTGTGAATTGTGTGCCGTTGTCGGTGATGACTCTGTTTGGCACACCAAAATGGCAGACCAGTCCTTTGAAGAACTTGACGGCTGACTGAGCAGTCACCTTCCTCACTGCTTCCACTTCCGGCCACTTTGTGAACTTGTCGATTGCAACGTACAAGTACTCAAAGCCCCCGACAGCGCGGGGGAAAGGGCCCAGTATATCGAGCCCCCAGACCGAGAATGGCCAGGAGAGAGGGATTGTTTGAAGGGCATGAGCTGGTTGATGAAGCTTCTTTGAATGGAACTGGCACGCTTCGCACTTGGTTACTAGTGTCGTCGCATCCAGGAGGGCGGTGGGTCAGAAGAAACCTTGCCGGGACGCCTTTCCGGCAAGGGCCTTGACCCTATGTGGGAGCCACATATGCCTCCATGTATCTCTGCCAACAGCTCCAGTCCTTCCTTCCGGGGGATGTATTTGAGTTTCACACCGTTTGGCCTCCTCCGGTACAGAACGTCATCGACGAACTGGTACAGGGCGGACCGACGGGCTACTTTCTCTGCTTCTTCTTGCTCCTCGTGAAGCTCCCTGTTTGGAGGAAGTGGGACGGTGTCTGCGCCCATGCGAGCACAGGGCTCAGCAGCAGGACAAAAGGCATCTCTTCCACCATGGGAGCGGCTGTCTCTATGGCCAGGGCTTGATGCCCTGTCAGAGGCAGTTGCTCTTGGGCAGGCTCAGCGTCCGCGGCAGCACCCTTGCCGGGGCGGCCTCCTTGGCGGCCACGCTTCTTGCCGGATCCCTCAGCACCGTCCTGGTCCTTCTCCTTGTCCCGCCTTTCATACTTAGCCTTTTGCTTCTCAGCAAGCAGCTCGACTTGTTGGCAATTCTGGAGGTCGTGGCCCTTGGTGCGGTGGATCTTGCAGTATTGCTTGCCGGAGCTTCCTAGCTTGTCGGTAGCCGCTAGGGCCCGGCAGGCGGCGCAGCCGGCAATCTCCTTGCCGGTAGCGTCTGCCTTGACCCTCTTGCCGGCACCGGTATCGTCAGATCCCTCAACGGCAAGCATAGCCTTGCCTTTGCGTTTCCTGTTGCGACGCCGGCTCTTCTTCGTTGGGGTGGCGGCGTCTTCATCGGTAGAGTCGGTTTCCGCGCCTGCGTCTTCGCCGGGGTACTTCCTTCCCTCTTCAGCCCGGGCGCACTTATCGGCCAGAACGTAGAGCTCGGCCACATTCTTAACCTTGGTCATCGCTAGCTCCTTGGGCATCTTGCGATTGCGCATGTTCTGGTGGAACGCGCTAATCACAGCGGCGGGATGAACGTCGGGGATGTTGTACTGCACCCGGCTGAATCTCTGGATGTACTTGCGCAGGGTCTCCCCTTCCTTCTCGGGAATGATATGCAGATCACTGGCCTGGCCATGAGCTTGGGGCCTCCCCTGAAGGCGCCAATGAACTCATGGCATAGATCTGACCAAGAAGAAATGGAATCCACCGGCAAGTGCATCAACCAAGACATCACATTGGGCTTGAGCGCCAGCGGGAAATAGTTGGCAAGCACCTTGTCGTCGCGAGCCCCAGCGGCCTGCATCGCGATGGTGTAGATGCTGAGGAACTCGGATGGATGGGTCTTGCCAGTGTACTTCTCGCCGACGTCGGGCTTGAACATGCGGTAGGACGGCCACTGGAACTGCCGCAGCTCGCGGGTAAAGGCCGGGCATCCCACCGCGTAAGGTAGGCCGCCGGGGCCCCCCGGTGCCGAGTGGTCCATAGCGGATCCTGCCCGCTTGTCCGACTGGCAGCGCGTTTCGGGCCAGCGCTCGACGGTGGTTCGAGCGTCTTTGTGAGCTCGCTCCCGAAGAACCTGGTGCTGGTCGCGGAGGGTCCGTGGGTCAGACGATGCTATGGAGATGTTATCACAAGCGTCGTCGCGACGGCCGACGCCCGCGGCGGCTGGCGAGGAGGAGGAGAGTGCACCGTGGGCGCAGATCCCACGGTCCTCCCAGCGCCAGCATGTGGTGGCTCGGTGGAGCGCCGACCTAAGGGCCCCGTCGGTCGCGGATCGTATTTCTTCACGACGGCGACGAGGCTCTGGATGGTGGCCCTCCACTCGTCGAGCTTCTCCGCAGCAGGAGGGAAGTCGAGGAGCAGTTGTGCGCGCGCCAAGGCTTCCGCTGGCATGGGCGGCGGCGACAGCTGCGTGGATCGCGGCGCGCTTCGACTTCTAACTATGTTAGAAGGAGCTCCGTCACGACCCAGCGGCTGCGTGCCATTTTCGCCAGCGCTTCGGCGAGCGTGCTGAACCCCTTCATCTTGCTGACGACGCACAGGGCTCTTCCCACGGCGGTGCCCAGGGTCACCAACGTGGTGACGCTGTTCGGCGCGCACACCATGGGAAGAACGCGCGGTGGTCGCCAGTGTATGCGTCCTGGAGGTCGCCGCGCCGCCCGGAGTCAGCACAACGACACCCCCGGATGGCCCCGCACCGCCTGCGGGGGGCCCAGCTCCATTTTTGGATCAGGCGGCGTGTAGCCGGTCGTCTGGCGCACGAACGATGCTGCTCACCAGGCTCCGACTTCCTGGGCGATGCTGGTGCTCGCGGGCCACAGCCCTGGTCCTGTCTGCGACCGGGCCGCTGCTCTTCCGCACCGGCACAGACCGTTCGGCTTACAATGAGCCGATCGCCGTGGCCATCTTCTTCTTAGGGGCCATGGCGACGAAGAACTGTTACGCTAACTACCAGACCAGATTCTCACAATTGCGCCCCCTACCTGGCGTGCCAAAGATGTCGGTGTGGAACGACACCTATGGGATCACAAGAATCCCTACTACGGTTGCCTGGGCGCAGGGTTGCGACGAGAGCAGGGCTAGTAGACGGCACAAGGATCATTTACCCAGGTTCGGGCCGCGAGGATGCGTAAAACCCTAGTCCTACTTTGGTGGGTGTATTTCTGAGAGTTCTTGAGCTCTCGAACTAGCTGTGGTCAGCGTGTGGTACGAAAGAGCCGAATCCTTCTCAAGTATGCCATGGACCTCCTTTTATAGTTGAAAGGGGTTGCCACAGCGACACACAGGAGGTGGAAAGGCGTACAGTGTCCTGAGCTTATCGCTCGCATTACAGGACAAGACGCATTTAATGCGTAGCTTAGGTGTCCCCTTGCTTTATTGGGGGACGGGGGCGAGGCCCGTCCCGTCTGTCGCCGCTCCTCCTCGCTTTGACACGCGCCCTGGCCAGCGATGCGTGCGGCACCATGTAGGCAGGCATGCAGCTGAGGTGGCGCGGTGGTGGAGCCTTCACGAAGATCTGCATGCCGCCATGCAGGTGCTTGATGAGTTGGCCTAGAATCTGCATGTTGCCACGCAGGTGCCTGCCCAGCTGGTTGGGCTGGCAGCTGCATGTTGAACGGTGGTGGAAGCTTGGTTGGCGTGGACCTGGCGGTGGCCTTGTTGGTGTCCTTGGCGAGGGCCTTGCCGGGTGGCCCGGCAAGGGTCTTCTTGCACGGCCTAGCAAGGGTCTTGCCGTGGCGCGCTGTCGTCTCCGGCAAGGGCCTTGCCGGGGGTCTGGTGTCCTTCCTCAGCAAGGATCTTGCCGAGGATCGTCGTCTTCTAATCCTCATCTGATCTTGAATATGTCTTCACAAAGATCTGCATGCCACCACAGAGGTGCCTTCCCGAGCCCTGGCCCCACGTGGATGGTGACGTTGGGGACCGTGGGCTCAAGGGTGGCTCGCTCACAGTTGGTGTGAAATGACTTCTTGACAAGGGTCTTGCCGAGGGCTCTTTGAGGCTGCCCGGCAAGGGTCTTGCCAGGGAACCTGTTGGCCCCTCTGCTCTTCGTGGTCTTGGCCATGGCATTGCTTTGATTGTCTTGGGCTTCAATCTTACCTTGGCTCACCTCCCTCGTTCTGCTTGGCGCGGCCGTGGGCGCGGCTCTGACTGCCTGTGAACAGGAAAAGGGGTACAAAAATGCGCCCCTTTTTTTGTACACCGACAGCCTCGTGCCTCCCTCGGGTACCGTCTCGCGTTGATTCTTCTACCGGAATTTTCCAAATATTCCAAAAATATTCTCTGTCCGTTTTTATTCTGTTTGGATTCCGTTTGATATGGGGTTTTTGTGAAACATAAAACATGCAACAAACAGGAACTAGCACTGGGCACTGGATCAATATGTTAGTCCCAAAAATAGTATAAAAAGTTGCCAAATAGTATATAAAATTTGTAGAATATTGGCATGGAACAATAAAAAATTATAGATACGACGGAGACATATCACGTATCAGCATCTCCAGGCTTAATTCATGTTCGTCCTCGAGTAGGTAAATGATAAAAAAGATAATTTTTGATGTGGAATACTACCTAGCGTAATCTTGATCATATAATCTAATCATGGCATGAATATTAAGACACGAGTGATTCAAAGAAATAGTCTATCATTTGACATTAAGACAATAATACTTCAAGCATACTAATAAAGCAATCATGTCTTTTCAAAACAACATGGCCAAAGAAAGTTATCCCTACAAAATCATATGGTCTGGCTATGCTCCATCTTCACCACACAAAATATTCAAATTATGCACAACCCCGATCACAAGCCAAGCAATTGTTTCATACTTTTGACATTCTCAAACCTTTTCAACTTTCACGCAATACATTAGCGTGAGCCATGGACATAGCACTATAGGTGGAATAGAATATGATGGTGGAGGTTGTGTGGAGAAGACAAAAAGGAGAAAGTCTCACATCGATGCGGCTAATCAACGGGCTATGGAGATGCCCATCAATTGATGTCAATGTGAGGAGTAGGGATTGCCATGCAACGGATGCACTAGAGCTATAAGTGTATGAAAACTCAAACTGAAACTAAGTGGGTGTGCATCCAACTTGCTTGCTCATGAAGACCTAGGACATTTGAGGAAGCCCATCATCGGAATATACAAGCCAAGTTCTATAATGAAAATTCCCACTAGTATATGAAAGTGATAACTCAAGAGACTCTCTATATGAAAAACATGGTGATACTCTGAAGCACATGTGTGGTAAAAGGATAGTAACATTGTCCCTTCTCTCTTTTTCTCTCATTTTTTTTGTTTTCTCTTTTTTTTTGGTGGGCTTCTTTGGCCCCCTTTTTTTATTTTGGCTTCTTTGGCCTATTTTTTTATAACCTCACATGGGACAATGTTCTAATAATGATGACCATCACACTTTTATTTACTTACAACTCAATATTACAACTCGATACTAGAACAAAGATATGACTCTATATGAATGCCTCTGACGGTGTACCGGGATGTACAATGATCTAGCGTAGCAATGACATCAATGGACAAGCCATGAAAACATCATGCTAGCTATCTTACGATCATGCGAAGCAATATATCTTATGATCATGCAAAGCAATATGACAATAAATGCTCAAGTCATGTATATGATGATGATGGAAGTTGCATGGCAATATATCTCGGAATGGCTATGGAAATGCCATGATAGGTATGTATGGTGGCTGTTTTGAGGAAGATATAAGAAGGCTTATGTGTGATAGAGCGTATCGTATCACGGGGTCTGGATGCACTGGTGAAGTTTGCACCAACTCTCGAGGTTAGAAAGAGCAATGCATGGTACCGAAGGGGCTAGCAATGATGGAAGGGTGAGAGTGCGTATAATCCACGGACTCAACATTAGTCATAAAGAACTCACATACTTATTGCAAAAATCTATTAGTCATTGAAACAAAGTAATATGCGCATGCTCCTAGGGGGGTAGATTGGTAGGAAAAGACCATCGCTCGTCCCCGACCGCCACTCATAAGGAAGACAATCAATAAATACCTCATGCTCCAACTTTATTATATAATGGTTCACCATACGTGCATGCTACGAGAATCACAAACTTCAACACAAGTATTTCTACAATCCACAACTACCCACTAGCATGACTCTAATATCACCATCTTTATATCTCAAAACTATTGCAAGGAATCAAACATATCATATTCAGTGATCTACAAGTTTTATGTAGGATTTTATGACTAACCATGCGAATGACCAATTCCTGTCAACTCTCTAAATAGATATAAGTGAAGCAAGAGAGTTTAATTCTTTATACAAAAGATATGCCCACACTCTAACAAATATAAGTGAAGCAAAAGAGCATTCTACAAATGGTGGTTTCTATGTGTAGGGAACCAGGCAATCCATACTTCAAATGATATAAGTGAAGCACATGAAGCATTTTATAATGCCATTCTCAAAAGATATAAGTGAAGTGCAATGAGCATTCTATAAATCAACCATGTACTATCTCATACCAGCATGGTGCATCAAATAAAAGTGAAAACCAAATGCAAAAGACGCTCCAAGATTTGCACATATCACATGAACGAAACGAAACTGAAAACATACCGATTCTTGTTGAATAAAGATGGGATGCCTTCCGGCGCATCCCCAAGCTTAGACGCTTGAGTCTGCTTGAATATTTACTTGGGGTGCCTTGGGAATCCCCAAGCTTGAGCTCTTGCCTCTCCTCCTTCTCCTCATATTGAGACCTCCTCGATCTTTGATCACTTCATCCACACAAAACTCAACAGAAAACTCGGTAAGATCCGTTAGTATAATAAAGCAAATCACTACTGTAAGTACCATTAATTGCAAACCAATTCATATTTTGTTTTTGCATTGTAGCTACTGTAATATAACTTTTCCATGGCTTAATCTACTGATATAAATCGATAGTTTCATCAAAACAAGCAAACTATGCATCAAAAACAGAATCTGTCTTAAACAGGATAGTCTGTAGTAATCTGAACATTCACCATACTTATGATACTCCAAAAATTCTGAAAAATTAGTAAAAATAAACAATTTGTATAGAAAGACAGTACAGAAAGTTTCAGAACCGTTTGACGTTCCAGTAAAAAAAGTAAAATCACGCACTACAGCCAAAGTTTCTGTTTTGCCCCGCACAATCCAACAAGCAATGTAAACATCCTAAAGGCAAATCTTGGCACATTATTTTTATGATACAATGGATTTTTACTTTATAAAAGCACTCAACAGAAATAAATGACTCTCTAAAATTTCTGGGTTGTCTCCCTGGCAGCGCTTTCTTTAAAGCCATTAAGCTAGGCTTATAGTGCTCAAGTAATGGATCCACCAGGATCCCAAGGTATATCAAAGACAATTTTAATTAACAATGATTTGTAATATAGTAGTGTGCACAAAGTAACATATATCATGTAATGACGAAGTCTAACTCTCTTCCTATGCATCGGCATGTCATAAAAGAACAATTCATGCACACATAGTAAAGGCCAATACATAGCATAAGTAGTTTCTTGCAATTTTATCGTTTGGGAAACATAGAGAGGTGGAGATATAGTTCCTCTCTCATAATAATTGCAAGTAGGAGAAGCAAGCACATGCATATTATATCTATTAAAATCATCATGTGTAGTAGTAAAACGCAACCCATCAATATAATCCTTAATAAGGGCAAACTTCTCCGATATAGTGTAGTCGGGAGAATTCAAAAAGATAATAGGACTATCATTCGTGGGTGCAATAGCAACAATTTCATGTTTAACATAAGGAACTATAGCAAATTCATCTCCATAAGCATAATTCATATTGGCATCTTGTCCACAAGCATAGCAAGCATCATCAAAAAGGGATATTTCAAAAGAATCAAGGGGATCATAGCAATTATCATAGCATTCATCCTTCGGTAAGAACGAAGGGACATTAAATAATGTATGAGTTGGAGAGTTACTCTCATTAGAAGGTGGGCACGGGGAGCTAATCCGATCTTCCTCCTTTTGTTCTTCGCTCTCCTCATCATCTTTTTCATCCAATGAGCTCACAGTTTCATCAATTTCTTCTTCCATAGACTCCTGCAAAATATTAGTCTCTTCTTGGACAGCGGAGGAGTCCTCAATATATGGTTTAACATAGGAATTAGAAGCATAATTATCATAACAATATTTAAGTATGGAAATTTTTTCAGATTTGTAAAGAGTAGCATCATACTTTTCAATCAAAGAAGCAATTTCATAAGCACCCTTAAAAGCAACAAATTTTCTTCAATTTTTTGAACATCATAGTAATTATAAACACCCTTAGCATACTAATATATGATTCCATTATCACTAAACTCACATTGGTAGGGAAGGTGTTTCTTAGGGTCTTCAGGACAACAAGTAAAATCGTATATTTCACATAAATTCCAAGCATAGCACTGCAAACGATGAATTTGATCCAGTAAAAGTTTCCCTTTTTCAGATATGCAGTGTCGCACATAAAAAGCCTGCTCATCTAAATATTTGCCCTCAACTAAGCTAGTTGGGGTTTCAGCATGAGCACATAGGGATCGAAGATGATCCAAGTAAAAAGCTTCAGGAGTGTGATAGATTTTGAGAGGTTCTTCAACCATTGGTTCAGTAAGTACAACTAAATTTTTTGGTATTTTGCATATACTACCCATAACTAAAGATAGAAAACAACTAAGAACAACAAATAAAAATTAATTAGTGATAAAGCAAACAAGCACACACGAGAATAATCAACCCACGCTATAACTCTCTGACAACGGCGCCAGAAAAAGGTCTTGATAACCCACAAGTATAGGGGATCAATTGTAGCCTCTTTCGATAAGTAAGAGTGTCGAACCCAACGAGGAGCTAAAGGTAGAACAAATATTCCCTCAAGTTTTATCGACCACCGATTCAACTCTACGCACGCTTGACGTTCGCTTTACCTAGAACAAGTATAAAACTAGAAGTACTTTGTAGGTGTAATGGGAGAGGTTTGCAAGAATATAAAGAGCACATAAATAAATTCCAGGGGCTGTTTAGATAAAGACAAAATAAATTTAGCATAGCGAGTGTGGAAAAGTGTTGGTAGGAGTTATGAAATTGTCCCTAAGCAATTGACTACTTTACTAGACCGATAGCATGTTTTATCTGGGAGAGGCCACTGCTAGCATGTCATCCCTGACTTGGAATTCTATGCACTTATGATTGGAACTATTAGCAAGCATCCGCAACTACTAACGTTCATTAAGGTAAAACCCAACCATAGCATTAAGATATATTGGTCCCCCTTCAACCCCGTATGCATCAACTTCTATGCTAGGTTGAAGGTTCTGTCACTCTTTCCGTCCAATACATAGTCCTATCAACATACAACTAACCCTATGGTGTGATCCACGCGTGCGCTCATATGATGGGCACCAAAGGACAACAACATAACCACAAGAAAATTAAACCAATCATAGCAATTCACCAATTACCGGTAGGACAACAAAAATCTACTCAGACATCATAGGATGGCAACACATCATTAGATAATAATATGAAGCATAAAGCACCACGTTCAAGTAGAGGGTACAACGGGTTGCGGGAGAGTGGAATGCTGTAGATAGATGGGAGAAGGTGATGAAGATGTTGGTGAAGATGATGGAGGTATTGGTGTAGATTGCGGTGACGATGATGGCCCCGGCGGTGTTCCGACGCCATCGGGAGAGAGGGGGAGAGGCCCCCTGAGGGAGTCCTGGACTAGGGGGTGTCCGGATAGCCGAACTATCATCATCGGCCGGACTCCAAGACTATGAGGATACAAGATTGAAGACTTCGTCCTGTGTCCGGATGGGACTTTCCTTGGCGTGGAAGGCAAGCTTGGCAATACGGATATGTAGATCTCCTACCATTGTAACCCGACTGTGTAACCCTAGCCCTCTCCGGTGTCTATATAAACCGGAGGGTTTTAGTCCATAGGACGAACAACAATCATACCATAGGCTAGCTTCTAGGGTTTAGCCTCCTTGATCTCGTGGTAGATCCACTCTTGTACTACCCATATCATCAATATCAATCAAGCAGGAGTAGGGTTTTACCTCCATCGAGAGGGCCCGAACCTGGGTAAAAACATCGTGTCCCTTGTCTCCTGTTACCATCCGCCTAGACGCAAAGTTCGGGACCCCCTACCCGAGATCCGCCGGTTTTGACACCGACATTGGTGCTTTATTTGGGAGTTCCTCTGTGTCGTCACCGATAGGCTTGATGGCTCCTTCGATCATCAACAACAACGACGCACTCCAGGGTGAGACTTTTCTCCCCGGACAGATCTTCAGATTCGGCGGCTTTTGCACCGGGCCAATTCGCAGCCATCTGGAGCAGATCGAAAGCTACGCCCCTGGCCGTCAGGTCAGATTTGGAAGTCTAAACTTCACGGCTGACGTCCGCGGAGACTTGATCTTCGATGGATTCGAGCCACAGCCGAGCGCGCCGCACTGTCACGATGGGCATGACTTAGCTCTGCTGCCGGACAGTGCCCTGGAGGCCACGCACGAGTCCGCTCCGATCCCTAATTCAGAGCCGACTGCGCAGATCGAGGATGGGTGGCGAGACACCGCCTCGGGGGCTGCAACCTCTACGGTGACGGAGCCGAATACTGACCTTGTCCCTCGTAAAGCTCGTGACTCCGAGGTGCCGGACTCCTTGCCGGACTCCGAACCTCCCGCGCCCCCTCCAATCGAATCGGATTGGGCGCCGATCATGGAGTTCGCCGCTGCGGACATCTTTCAACACTCACCTTTTGGCGACAGCCTGAATTCGCTAAAGTATATCTCGTTATCCGGAGAGCCCTTGCTGAACTGCGGTCAGGATGGTTGGAATGCGGACGACGAAGAAATTCAAAGCCCACCCACCACCCACTTAGTAGCCACTATCGACGATCTAACCGATATGCTAGACTTCGACACCGAAGACATCGATGGTATGGACGACGATGCCGGAGACGACCAAGAACCAGCGCCTACTAGGCACTGGAAAGCCACCTCGTCATATGAGATATACATGGTGGATATCCCAAAGGATGGGAACGGCGAAGGAACGACGGAGGAAGACCCCTCCAAGAAACAGCCCAAGCGCCGGCGTCAGCGGCGCTGCTCTAAATCCCGCCAACGCTAGAATGGAGACTCCGGCACCGGAGACAACAACACCCCAGAGAGTGCCGAGGACAACCCCCTCCAGCAAGATTCAGCACAGGAGGACGGAGAAGCCAGCCCTCACGAGAGAGCGGCAGAAGATGAGGTAGAGGATGATAATTACATGCCTCCCTCCGGAGATGAGGCAAGCCTCGACGATGACAAATTCGTCGTGCCGGAGGATCCCGTCGAACAAGAGCGTTTTAGACGCAGGCTTATGGCCACGGCGAACAGCCTCAAGAAAAAGAAACAACGGCTTAGAGCTGATCAAGATCTGCTAGCCGACAGATGGACTGAAGTCCTTGCGGCCGAAGAGCATGAACTCGAATGCCCCTCCAAAAGCTACCCCAAACGCAAGTTGCTCCCCCGATTAGAGGAGGAGGCATACAAACCTGCATCACCAGCGCACAATACGACCGACCGACCACCTCGTGGCCGCGACAGAGAGGCCTCTAGGCCCTCCACTAGAACCGTACCCCGGCATCGCTCAAAAAGTACGAAGCCACGGGGGAATGCGCCGGACTTGCGAGACATATTGGAGGTTAAGGCAAGACAATCAAGATCGATCTACGGACCGCGTGGGCGCCCCATGATACGCGACGACAACCGTCGCGCCAGATACATCAACTCCGGCCGGGCCGAACACAGTAGACAAAGCTCGCTTGAGCTACGTCGTGATATAGCCCAATATAGAGGCGCCGCACACCCACTATGCTTCACGGATGAAGTAATGGATCATCAAATCCCCGAAGGGTTTAAACCCGTGAATATTGAATCCTATGATGGCACAACAGACCCCGCGGTTTGGATCGAAGACTATCTCCTTCATATCCACATGGCCCGCGGTGATGACCTTCACGCCATCAAATATCTCCCACTCAAGCTTAAAGGACCAGCTCGGCATTGGCTTAACAGCTTGCCAGCAGAATCAATTGGGTGTTGGGAGGACCTGGAAGCCGCATTCCTTGACAACTTCCAGGGCACATATGTGCGACCACCAGACGCCGATGACCTAAGCCACATAATTCAGCAGCCAGACGAATCGGCCAGACAATTCTGGACACGGTTCTTAACAAAGAAAAATCAAATCGTCGACTGTCCGGATGCAGAGGCCCTCGCAGCCTTCAAACATAACATCCGCGACGAGTGGCTTGCCCGGCACCTAGGACAGGAAAAGCCGAAATCCATGGCAGCCCTCACTTCACTCATTACCCGCTTCACAAGAGGAGAGGACAGCTGGCTAGCCCGCAGTAACAACCTCAGCAAAAATTCTGGCAGTCTGGATACCAAGGACCGCAATGGCAGGTCGCGTCGCAACAAAAACAAACGCCGCGTTAACGGCGATAACACCGAGGATACGGCAGTCAACGCCGGATTTAGAGGCTCCAAACCCGGTCAGCGGAAAAAGCCATTCAAAAGAACTACTCCGGGTCCGTCCAATTTGGACCGAATACTCGACCGCTGTTGCCAGATACACAGCACCCCTGAAAAGCCAGCCAATCACACCAACAGGGATTGTTGGGTATTCAAGCGAGCGAGCAAGTTAATTGCGAAAACAATGACAAGGGCTGCATAGCGATGACGAGGAAGAGACCCGGCCGCCGAACAGTAGAGGACAGAAAGGTTTCCCCCCACAAGTGCGGACAGTGAACATGATATACGCAACCCACATACCCAAGAGGGAGCGGAAGCGTGCACTCAGGGACGTATACGCGATGGAGCCAGTCGCCCCGAAGTTCAACACATGGTCCTCCTGCCCGATCACTTTTGATCGGAGGGACCACCCCACCAGTATCCGCCACGGCGGATTCGCCGCATTGGTTTTAGACCCAATCGTTGATGGATTTCACCTCACCAGAGTCCTGATGGACGGCAACAGCAGCCTGAACCTGCTTTGTCAGGATACAGTGCGCAAGATGGGCATAGACCCCTCAAGGATTAAACCAACAAAGACGACCTTCAAAGGCGTCATACCAGGTGTAGAGGCCAATTATGCAGGCTCGGTTACATCGAAGTGGTCTTCGGATCCCCGGATAACTTCCGAAGCGAGGAGTTAATCTTCGACATAGTCCCGTTCCGCAGTGGCTACCATGCTCTGCTCGGACGAACCGCGTTTGCAAAGTTCAACGCGGTGCCGCATTACGCATACCTCAAGCTCAAGATGCCAGGCCCTCGAGGAGTCATCACGGTCAACGGAAACACTGAACGCTCCCTCCGAACGGAGGAACACACAGCGGCTCTCGCGGCAGAAGTACAGAGCAGCCTCTTAAGGCAATTTTCGAGTCCGGCCGTTAAGCGACCGGACACGGCCAAACGCGCCCGGAGTAACCTACAACAAGACCACCTGGCACGTTCCGAGCACGCGTAGCAATGCGGCCCCCACCCCAGCCCTCGCAAAATTGCAAAACCAGTACTCCGCGTACATCATTACGCTCTGGAGATACCATGGGCATAGGAGGAGGGGCATGACCACGACAGGCCCAGAATGCGGCTTAACCGCACCAGGGGCTCCCAAGTGTGTCATTCTTTTTCCTTTTACTGTTTTTACCCACAGGACTACGTTTACCAGAGGCCCTGTCCGGCAGTAGACTTGCCGAACTCACGATGCAACAGCCAGGGAAGGAGAAAGGCTACGACGAGTATCCATGTGGTCTCCATTACGAGCATTAAATCTGTTTCATACACCATTCCGCCGCCTACCCCTGGAGGGGGACATGTTTAATAGTCCTATCCCTTGCTTACCGCACTATTTGTATCGTTCTGCATTCATGGCAGTATTTCTTGAATAAACAATGCATTGCTTTTTGCTTATAATTGCATTTCCTTCTTATACGTATGTTCATTTACGACATGTTGCATCCGTACACTTTGGTACGGCTAAATACACCAGGGGCTTAAGTTCCCCACATTATGGTGTGATAAGTCCGAACACTTTCACAAGTGCGGCACCCCGAACTTATAGCATTATATGCATCGGCTCCGAATCATGTCTTGGGTCAATAGTTGGGTTTGCCCGGCTCCCATGTTTTGGTACCTTACGTTCCGTTGTATCGGCTAAGGTAGCACTGGGAGAACCACTGCGATTGCGCCCGGTTGAGCTGGGCGGCGCCTCGATGGAGAAAGCTAAATCTGACCGTCATGATAAAGCGAGAGCTGGTCGCTGTTCGAGAGGTTTTAAGAGTCCCTAAAGACTTATGCCGCTTAGAGCGAGGAACCGGCTTTGTCCGCCCAGCGTGGACAGCGCCCGAACTCGGTCTTCGAACACTAGGGGCTTCGCCGAAATTTAAAATTATAGAATTCTATGGCTAAGTGAGCGTGTTCAAGCATTATAAGTCCGGTTGCCTTGTTCGTTGTGTTGAGCGCCTCCCTAGATGGACCCAAAAATGGGAACAAGAGCGCTCAAGTTTATCCTGAACACCCCGGCATTCGTGGCACGGGGGCTGAAGCCGACGACTTGCCATCTCTCAGATTTGATAAACGGCCGCACAGAAGGTAATATTTTAAATTAACAAGCGTTGCTTAGCGCATATGAACAAAGTTTTCAGCGCACGGGATAACAAAATGCGAGTCTACTCAAATATTACATCTTTGGAGCACTCACCCGCAATCATGCGGGCACCCTTCAGGACACTCTTATAATACATTTCGGGCGTGCGATACTCCTTGCCTACCGGCGGCGCGTCCGTCACAAGCTTCTCAGCGTCCATTCTACCCCAGTGCACCTTTGCACGGGCAAGGGCCCGACGGGCACCTTCAATGCAGGCGGAGTGCTTGACGACTTCAACCCAGGGACACGCATCCACCAGCCGCCGCACCAGGCCGAAGTAGCTCCCAGGCATGGCCTCCTTGGGCCACAGCCGAACTATGAGGCCCTTCATGGCCTGTTCGGCCACCTTGTGGAGCTCGACCAGCTGCTTCAGCTGGTCGCTAAGGGGCACCGGATGTCCGGCCTCAGCATACTGAAACCAGAAGACCTTCTCCGTCGAGCTCCCCTCCTCGGCCCGGTAGAACGCCGCAGCATCAGACACACTGTGGGGCAGATCTGCGAACGCTCCTGGAGAGCTCCGAATTCGGGTAAGTAATAGATAATTCACATTCACATGCTTGCTTTGCATGAAAAATGCTTTACCCGCCGCTATCTTCTTTAACGCCTCGATTTCCTGGAGGGCCTTGTGGGCTTCGGCCTTAGCGGCTTTGGCACTCTCAAGAGCCGATGCAAGCTCGGACTCTCGAGTCTTTGAGTCGCGCTCCAAACTCTCCTGTTTTTCCACGAGAGCCTGGAGCTCTTGCTGCACCTCCGGCACCAGCGCCTCCTGCTTCTCTCGCTCCGCTCGCTCCCCGGCCGCATTGCGTTCGGCCGCGGACACCGCCTCCTTCAGGGACGCCACCTCGTTTGTGGCCCCTGGAGTACCCACATTATCCTTGTTATTTCTCTTGCAACCAAATCCTTTTCTGTAAGGTACAACTTTACGGTGTTACTCACCTTCCTTTTCCTCGAGCTGCTTCTTGGCACGGCCGAGCTCGCTCTCGGACCGCTCGAGGCTCTGCTTCAAAGCATTGACCTCCGCAGTTAGTGCGGCAGAGGTCAGCAGCGCAGCCTGCAAACCCATATTGACATATTTTTTAGACTCCTGCGTATATCTTTTTAGATCCTCAGTCCGGCTTTTCTTTCCGAACACCGAACCGAGCATCAGGGGCTACTGTCTATGCGGTATTATATTACATATCTTAAAATTCTTACCTCAAAGCCTGTTAGAAGGCTGCTGCAGGCTTCGGTCAGCCCGCTCTTGGCGAGCTGAACCTTCTGAATCACCGCACTCATGACAGTGCGGTGTTCTTCTTTGATGGAAGCGCCGTTGAGCGCCTCCAGCAAGTTATCCGGCGCCTCCGGTTGGACGGAGGCCGCCGGTGTCACAGTCTTGCCCTTCTTACGAAGGGGCCGCCCGCCGGACTCCGGAACCACTGCAGGTTCCGGTGCGGAGTCCGGTGCAAAGTCCGGGAGGTTGCCCTGCGGCACCTCCGGGGCCTCCTCCTCCTGGCGGGTCCCTTCCCGGGATCCCACCTCGACGTCGTCAGTGTCACGGGGGGTGGAGGCGGTCGGAAGAGAATCCATATCCGACGTGCCCAAGGACCCACTCGACGAAGCGGGAAGATCGTCCTTGGGCAGACTACAGGGTTGTATGCGGTATTAGAAAGACACTATGTGACAAAAAGAAAATTTGTAAATCATCTAGGAGTCCGGATACTTACGATCTCGCCAGGGGCTTGGCCCTTGAGGGCCACTCCTCGTCACTGTCGCCGACGTTGGCGGAACAGTCCGGGGGAAGGGTCCTTCCCTTCTTGGACCCTTCGGCCTCCCTCGTTGGGGAGGCCTTCCTCTTCTTCTCTCCCCCCGCTGGGGGAGAGGCCTCTTTCTTCTCCTCCTCGTCCTCGTGGGAGGAGTCCGCCTCGGAGTCATCGGACGATGAGTCCGATACCACCTGACGCCGGGAACTCCTTCGGGTTCCCGTGGCCTTCTTCTTGGCCTTCTTCTCCGGCACTACGTAAAGTGTCGGGACCAGCAGCCCTGTCAAACGAGCGTCCGCTGGGTCTTCTGGAAGGGGAGCCGGACAGTTAACCTGTCCGGACGTCTTCTGCCAGTCCTGTAAAAGGTATTGGGAGTTTAGATCCCGCATAGAGTCAAACTATGAAAAGCAAATGTCCCATAAAGGATAACATAGCTTACCTCGCCAGCCGGGCGCTGTGTGCTGAATCCGCGATCTTCAGTTGCGGATGCGGGAGCTTCGGCGTCCTTGAACAGCACCCTCCAGGCAGCTTCGTACGTAGTGTCGAAGAGCCTGCTCAAGGTCCGGTGTTGTGCCGGATCGAACTCCCACAAATTGAAGTCCCGTTGCTGGCAGGGGAGAATCCGGCGGACGAGCATGACCTGGATCACGTTGACAAGCTTGAGCTTCTTGTTCACCAGGGTCTGGAGACAGGACTGGAGTCCGGTCAGCTCCTCCGAACTACCCCAAAGCAAGCCCTTCTCTTTCCAGGAGGTGAGCTGCATGGGGATGCCAGATCTGAATTCGGGCGCCGCTGCCCATTTAGGGTCACGCGGCTCGGTGATGTAGAACCATCCCGATTGCCACCCTTTGATGGACTCCACGAAGGCACCCTCAAGCCAAGTGACGTTGGGCATTTTTTCCACCATGGTGCCTCCGCACTCCGCTTGGCTGCCCTTCACAACCTTCGGCTTGACATTGAAGGTCTTTAGCCACAAGCCGAAGTGGGGCTGCATGCAGAGGAAGGCCTCGCATACGACGATAAACGCCGAGATATTGAGGACGAAATTTGGGGCCAGATCATGGAAATCCAGGCCGTAGTAGTACATGAGCCCCCGGACAAAGGGGTGGAGTCGGAAGCCCAGTCCGCGGAGGAAATGGGGAAGGAATACGACCCTCTCATGGGGCCTGGGGGTGGGGATGGGCTGCCCCTCGTCGGGGAGCCGTTGCGCGATTTCGCTGGACAGATATCCGACGCTGCGCAGCTTCTCTATGTGCCCCTCCGTAATGGAGGCGGCCATCCACTTGCCTCCCGCTCCGGACATGGCTGGAGAAGGTCGAGGTGAGATGTGCGGACTTGGGCGCTGGAGCTCGAGTGCGCGGAGATGGATAAGCAAAGGAGGAAGAAGGCGTAGGTAAAGGAGGTGGATGAAACTATGCGTCCCTACTGGCCTGGTAAAACTCGCTTATCTCCCAAGCGCCGCAATCAATGGCGCGGTTGGGTTACCCACGTCCCTATTGATGGGAATCCCGGAATAAGGGGAACACGATCTCTGCTTCGACAAGACGTGCCAAGGAAACCGCTTCGCTAAACGCGCTGAGGTGGTATAATGAAAACAATTCAAGTAAAGGCTTGGTAGTGGTGTGACGTTACGCCACAAAATACGTCAGCAGATCGAACTTGTGTAAATATTATTATCTCTACGGTGGTATGTGGAATTTATTTTGCAGAGCCGGACACTATCCTGGTGTTCACAATCTTCTATGAATTATTCGGAGGAGGAACCCGCCTTGCAATGCCGAAGACAATATGCGCGCCGAACTCGTCGTCATTGAAGCCTGGTTCAGGGGCTACTGAGGGAGTCCTGGACTAGGGGGTGTCCGAATAGCCGAACTATCATCATCGGCCGGACTCCCAGACTATGAAGATACAAGATTGAAGACTTCGTCCCGTGTCCGGATGGGACTTTCCTTGGCGTGGAAGGCAAGCTTGGCAATACGGATATGTAGATCTCCTACCATTGTAACCGACTCTGTGTAACCCTAGCCCTCTCCGGTGTCTATATAGACCGGAGGGTTTTAGTCCATAGGACGACCAACAATCATACCATAGGCTAGCTTCTAGGGTTTAGCCTCCGTGATCTCGTGGTAGATCCACTCTTGTACTACCCATATCATCAATATCAATCAAGCAGGAGTAGGGTTTTACCTCCATCGAGAGGGCCCGAACCTGGGTAAAAACATCGTGTCCCTTGTCTCCTGTTACCATCCGCCTAGACGCACAGTTCGGGACCCCCTACCCGAGATCCGCCGGTTTTGACACCGACACCCCCCTCCTTCTTCTTCTTCTTCTTCCTTGACCTTCCCCCTAGATGGGAGAAGGGTTTCCCCTCTGGTCCATGGCCTCCATGGAATGGGAGGGGTGAGAGCCCCTCCAAGATTGGATATGTCTCACTGTCTCTCTCTATTTCTGCGCTCCCTTATTCTGACCTTTCACCATTTCTTAAATTCCCGGCGATTGGGCTCAATTTTGGACACGATTTTTATCCGGATATTGGCTTTCTTGCGGTAAAAGAAGGGCACCAACAACCTTACGGAGTGGCCACGACAGCCCAGGGCACGCCTGTCCCCCTGGGGCGCGCCCCTCACCCTCGTGGGCCCCTCGGGCATCGTCTCGCGTTGATTCCACTTCCCAAAATTCACATCTATTCCAAAAAAATCTCCGTCAGTTTTTATCCCGTTTGGACTCCGTTTGATATGGATTTTCTATGAAACAAAAAACATGCAACAAATAGGAACTGGCACTGGGCACTGGATCAATATGTTAGTCCCAAAAGTAGTATAAAAAGTTGCCAAAAGTATTTAAAAGTTGTAGAATATTGGCATGGAACAATCAAAACTTATAGATACGACGGAGACGTATCAATGACGTCCCTCGAACTCTTGATCTAGCAAAGTGTCAAGAGAGAGTTTCGTCAGCATGACGGCATGGTGATGGTGATGGTCAAGTGATCCGCGCAGGGCTTCTCCTAAGCACTACGTGAATATGACCGGAGGCGTAAACTGTGGAGGGGGGGGGTGCTGCACACGGCTAACAACTGTTGATGTGTGTTCTAGCGGTGCCCTCTTCATATATATATATATATATATATATATATATATATATATATATATATAGGTTGTAGGGGAGGAGAGGCAGCCAAGGGGGCGCCCCAAGTAGGAGGAATCCAACTTGGGGTCCTCTAATTCGGCCTCCCCCCTTTCCTATTCCAATTCGGAGTAGGAAGGGAATAGGGGGAAGGGGGAATCCTATTCCTTTTTGCCTTCCCTTCTTCCCCTTCCCTTCTCCAATTTGGCCAGCCCATATTGTCCCTTCTCTCTTTTTCTCTCATTTTTTGTTTTGGCTTCTTTGGCCTCTTTTTTTTATTTGTTTCATTTCCTCACATGGGACAATGCTCTAATGATGATGACCATCGCACTTTTATGTACTCATAACTCAATATTACAACTCGATACTAGAACAAAAATATGACTCTATGTGAATGCCTCCGGTGGTGTACCGGGATATGCGATGAATCAAGAGCGACATGTATGAAAGAATTATGAAAGTGGCTTTGCCACAAATACGATGTCAACTACATGATCATGCAAAGCAATGTGACAATGATGGAGCGTGTCATAGTAAACGGAACGGTGGAAAGTTGCATGGCAATATATCTTGGAATGGCTATGGAAATGCCTATATAGGTAGGTATGGTGGCTGTTTTGAGGAAGATATAAGGAGGCTTATGTGTGATAGAGAGTATCGTATCACGGGGTTTGGATGCACCGGCGAAGTTTGCACCAACTCTCGAGGTGACAAAGGGCAATGCACAGTACCGTAGAGGCTAGGAAATTGCAGAAAGGTAAGAGTGTGTATAATCCATGGACTCACATTAGTCATAAAGAACTCACATACTTATTGCAAAAGTATATTAGCCCTCGAAGCAAAGTACTATTACGCATTCCCCTACAGGGATAGATTGGTAGGAAAAGACCATCGTTCGTCCCCGACCACCAGTCATAAGGAAAGCAATAAAAGAACACCTCATGCTTCAAATTTGTCACACAACGTTTACCATACGTGCATGCTACGGGACTTGCAATCCTCAACCCAAGTATTCACCAATTCCACAATTTCCCAACTAGCATGACTCTAACATTACCACATTTATATCTCAAAACAAGTATCAAGTATCATAGTATTTAATGCACTCTATATGAAAGTTTTTATCATACCCATCTTGGATGCCTATCATATTAGGACTAAATTATAGCTAAAGCAAAATAACATGCTCTTCTAAAAGACTCTCAAAATAATATAAGTGAAGCATAAGAGATAAATAATTTCTATAAAATAAAAGCACCACCGTGCTCTAAAAGATATAAGTGAAGCACTACAGGAAAATTATCTAGCTCAAAAGATATAAGTGAAGCACATAAAGTATTCTAATAAATTCCGATTCATGTGTGTCTCTCCCAAAAGGTGTGTATAGCAAGGATGATTGTGGTAAACTAAGAAGCAAAGACTCAAATCATACAAGACGCTCTGAGGGAGTCCTGGATTAGGGGGTATCCGGACAGCCGGACTATATCCTTTGGCCGGACTATTGGACTATGAAGATACAAGATTGAAGACTTCGTCTCGTGTCCGGATGGGACTCTCTTGGCGTGGAAGGCAAGCTTGGCAATGCGGATATGTAGATCTCCTTCTGTTGTAACCGACTCCGTGTAACCCTAGCCCCCTCCGGTGTCTATATAAACCGGAGGGTTTAGTCCGTAGGACGGCAACAATCATACCATAGGTTAGCTTGTAGGGTTTAGCCTCTCCGATCTCGTGGTAGATCAACTCTTGTACTACTCATATCATCAAGATCAATCAAGCAGGAAGTAGGGTATTACCTCCATCGAGAGGGCCCGAACCTGGGTAAACATTGTGTCCCTTGCCTCCCGTTACCATCCACCTTAGACGCACAGTTCGGGACCCCCTACCCGAGATCCGCCGGTTTTGACACCGACATTAGTGCTTTCATTGAGAGTTCCTCTGTGCCGTCGCTGCAAGATTCGATGGCCCCTTCGATCATCGGCAACGATGCGGTCCAGGGTGAGGTTTTCCTTCCCGGACAGATCTTCATGTTCGGCGGCTTCGCACTGCGGGCCAACTCATTTGGCCATCTGGAGCAGATCGAGAGCTACGCCCCTGGCCATCAGGTCAGGTTTGGAAACTTGAATTATACTGCCGATATCCGCGGAGACTTGATCTTCGACGGATTCGGGCCCATGCCAGGTGTGCCGCACGATCACGACGAGCATGATATAGCTCTGCCATCGGGCAGTGTTCGGGAGATCACGCCAGCAATCACTCCGGCCCTTAATCCGGAACAAATTGCGCCATCCGAGGACGGGAGGATAGACTCCACCACGGAGGCCGCGCACTCAGTGGCGATAGAGCCGAATACTGACCTTACCCCCCACGAGAGCCGTGCCGCCAAACTACAGGACTCGTCCTCGGCCACGGACTCCGTGCCACCCACGCCCATGCCTATCGAATCCGACTGGGCACCAGTTATGGAGTTCACCTCCGCAGATATCTTTCAGCACTCGCCCTTTGGTGACATACTGAATTCGTTAAAATCCCTCTCCCTGTCTGGAGAGCCTTGGCCAAAGTATGTCCGGCTAGAGTGGGATGCGGACGACGAAGAAATTCAATCCCCACCCACCACCCATTTAGTAGCCACTGTCGACGACTTAACCGACATGCTCGACTTCGACTCCGAAGACATCGATGGCATGGACAGCGATGCAGGAGATGAACAGGATCCATCGCCAACAGGGTGCTGGACTGCCACGTCATCATATGATATATACATGGTGGATACACCCAAAGAAAATAAGGACAAAGACGCAGCTAAAGATAGCACCCACGACAAGCAATCAAAACGACGCCGTAGGCGCCACTCCAAATCCCGCCTTGGCAAAAACAGCGATAATAGCGCAAAAAGCCAAATCGACCCAGCGATGGAGTAGGGTTAGCCAGCGGGCGAACAAAGTGCAGATCCACCATCCGAACACGGCGACGCCGAGCATCAAGACAACCAACCGGTCTCCGGTCAGGAGAACAGTCCGGACGACGACGAGCGCACCATTCTGGAAAGGCAGCTGGAGCAAGAAAGGCTTGTCGCCACGGCAAAAAGTCTGAAGAAGGAGAAATAAAGGCTCAAGGCCGCATAAAACACACTCAATAGTAGATGGAATATAGTACTCGACACTGCAGAAAGGTACGGCGGGAGTCGCCATACGAGTAGCTACCCATAGCGAAAGCTGCTGCTGGAATTCGACGACGAGGCCTCTGAGCCCCTACCGCCCAAAAACAAAACCGCTGACCGGTCGGATCGACGACCTCGCGGCCGCGATAGGGCGGCCAACAAAGCCGCACACAAGTCAGCACATGACAGAGGCGAGGACCCACGTCAATGGGACAGCGAAACCAGGTCCATCTACGGATCAAGGAAACGCGCTCCAGAAGTCATCCAACATCAAATGCCACAACCGTCCAAATGCCACGACACATCCAAATACAGAGGTGCCGCACACCCCCTATGTTTCACCGATGAGGTATTAGACCACGAATTTCTAGAAGGGTTCAAACCAGTCAACATAGAGGCATATGACGGCACTACAGACCCTGGGGTCTGGATCGAGGACTTCATCCTCCATATCCACATGGCTCGCGGAGATGATCTCCACGCCATCAAATACTTGCCCCTCAAGCTCAAAGGACCAGCTCGGCACTGGCTAAAAAGCCTCCCAGAAAATTCCATTGGAAGTTGGGAGGAGCTCGAGGATGCTTTCTGGACTAACTTTCAAGGGACTTACGTCCGACCTCCGGACGCTGATGACTTAAGTCACATAATCCAACAGCCCGGCGAGTCAGCCCGAAAGCTTTGGAATAGGTTTCTCACTAAGAAGAACCAAATTGTTGATTGTCCGGACGCCGAAGCCCTAGCAGCTTTCAAACACAGCGTCCGCGACGAATGGCTCGCCAGACACCTCGGCCAAGAAAAGCCGAGAACAATGGCAGCCCTAACAAGCCTCATGACCCGCTTTTGCATGGGCGAGCACAGCTGGTTAGCCCGCAGTAGCACCAGCGACCCAAGTACATCCGAGGTCAGGGACGGCAATGGAAAACCACGACACAGCAAAACCAAGCACCGGAATAAAGAAGGCAGCCCAAACAACACGGCGGTAAACGCCGGATTCAGAGGCTCTCGACCGGGTCCGCGGAAACAGGTCTCTAAAGGCAACAGAGATGAACCAACCGGCCTGAACAAAATCCTAGACAAACTATGTCAGATCCACAGAACCCCCGACAAACCTGCAAATCATACCCACGGAGAATGCTGGGTCTTCAAGCAGGCTGGCAAGTTAAACGCGAACACAAGGGGGAGGACACTCCGAGCGAGGACGAGGATGCGCCTCGCCAGCAAGACGCTGGGGGACAGAAAAAATTCCCACCATAAGTTAAAACAGTAAATGTTATCCACGTGACAAAGAAGAGAGGTGAATACGCACTCCGAAATTCGCAAGCCATAGAGCCCGTCACCCATGAGTTCTACCCTTGGTCGGCCCGCTCAGTCACTTTTGATCGCAGTGATCACCTAATAGGTATCCGACAAGAAGGATCGGCCGCCTTGATGCCGGACCCAATTATAAATGGATACCATTTGACACGAGTCCTTATGGACGGCGGCAGTGGTCTAAATCTAATATCTCAGGACACTGTCCGCAAAATGGGGATAAACCCAACCAAAATTAGCCACAGTTGTACTACCTTCAAGGGAGTAGTACCGGCCACAGAGGCCCGCTCCACAGGCTCGCTAGTACTGGAGGTTGTGTTCGGCTCGCCCGAAAACTTCCAAAGCGAAAGGTTATCCTTCGACATTGCTCCATTCCGTAGTGCCTATCAAGCACTACTTGGACGAGAGGCGTTCGCCCGCTTCAATGCAATACCGCATTACGCTTTACTCCAACTTAAAATGCCCGGTCCACACGGCACCATCACAGTACATGGAAATATTGAGCGCTCCTTACAGGCAGAAGAACACACGGCTGCTTTAACAGCCGAACACTAGGCGGCCTCGCCATTTGAGATAATGACCGGTCGTCATGACCGCGGACACGGCTAGACGAGTCTGGCTGATTGGTTAGATGGTTATACCCGTACACGACGGTACCAGTGGCTTCGCGGCGATAATTCGGCTCAACCTTACCCATCGTAACCCTTTTTCATCATTTATTTATCATAACTAAATTTTTCGCACATCTGCTTTTCACTAAGCACCTCTCTTTTACAGATGGCAATCGTGCTACACCCGTCCAGGATACGGCACAATGGAGACATAATCGCAGACGTGCAGCAGGGACCCGTGCAAAGGTTTCTCTTTAGATTAAGACCCTGCGTAAACCTTTTTTACTGTTTTTTGTTGTTCACATCCTTCGGATTTTAAATATAACCGAGAAGGATGCTGACGTCTTGGCATGTGGCCACGTCAGAACATAGCCCATACCTCGACACCGGGGGTTCATTATCAAAGTGCATCATCTAAGCCCAGTATATATTTCAAAGATCGAACATCCTAGGGAGTGTCGGCGACGCGAGTTAGGCCTTATATGCATCAGCTCCGAATCATGTCTTTGGTCAAATGTTGCACTACTAGAAAAAGGGCTATAGATGGGATTGACACTAATGGCGCACCAGACAAGCGGTGTGCCATTAGTATATACTAATGGCGCACCACCTTCTGATACGCCATTAGAGTTGAAACTACTAATGGCGCACCTGGCCCAAGGTGTGCCATTAGTATCAAAAAAAATTTGAACTAGTGCGCCTGTCCAAACATACTAATGGCACATCCAGACTCGATCAGCCATTTCTAGTTGTAACTAGTAATGGCGCACCTGTCGGAAAGTGCACCACTAATGTTGTTTTTTTATTATATTTTTTATTTATTTTTTTGCAAAACTACTAATGGTGCACTGTTCCACTGTGCGCCATTACTAGTTTAAACTAGTAATGGCGCCTTTATCGTGAACAAAGGCGCCATTAGTATGTTTTTTTTTGCAAAACTACTAATGGAGCACCACCAGAAGGTGCGCCATTAGTAACCTGGATTACTAATGGCGCATTTAGAGTTGGTGCGCCATTAGTAATTGGGCAGCAACAAGATATTTTGGACATCCTCTCCTACCCACACTCACTTTCTCCCCACTTCATTCTCTCCACCTCCTCCTTGTCTCGGGTGCCTCCTCTTTTTCACCTCATTTACACCATAGATTCATTCAAATTAAGTGGTTAAATTACCTTGTTTTGATAGGTAAGTAAGGGGAAGCTATATTTATGTTGTTCTCCCTACAACAATGTGCACATGCACTTTTTATGGCCTAGCTAGATCTATGTATGTTCGTGGTGTTGCATATGTTTGTGGTGTTGCATATGTGTTTGTGTTTGGAGGTGTACCGGTATTTGGAATGCGATAGTTTCCAATATTTTGCCGGAATGTTGATTCATTTCCGTTTCTGCGAGAATTTTGGCATTAAGCATTCTTTTTGGTCCTATTTTTTGGGAAAGTCATGCCAAATGTTTTCTTGGTTCTAAAATATCGTTTTGCTCTACCCCGCGGGCGACCATGGTCCGCACGATGACCGAAGGTATCGTGAATAGGTTTTTGAGGTCCGCGAAGGCCGAGATGCTCCAAAAGAACGAGGCGGAGATAAGATGTCCGTGTCGAAGATGCAAGCTGAAGAGCCTTATTGCGGACCCGGATTCCGGGCAGGTGCGGGACCACCTGCTCTTGCGTGGTTTCATGGATGGCTATCGGTGGCAAGGTGATGAAGATGACTACGAAGTCGTCCATGGGGGCCGGGCAAGAAATGAGGAAGGGCAGCAAGACAACCACCGTGGCTCGGGCGGGCGAGAAGACGAAGAATCCCCAGGAGATGATCATGACGGTGATGCTGTACACAGTCATCATGTAGAAGATGCAGGACATGATGATGAGGAAGATGTCGGAGCAGACGACGGGCATGATCATGAAGATGATGATGCCGGCGGAGCAGACGACGCTGGACCATCGATGGGCTGGGTGCAGGACCCTCATATTCAAGAGCTGCTTCTCAAGAAGACGGATAACGCAAGAGCTGCCGCCCGAGAGAAAGCCAAGATGGATCAAGTTGAGTTAGACGCGGTTACTCCATTGTATGAAGGATGCAGGCCTGAGGATACCCGCTGAAAGTAACGCTCATGGCTCGAGATGAAGGTAAAACACAAAATGACCGACGCATGCTTCTACTAGAAAATGTCAATATGGCACGAACGTCTTCCAAAGGGGAACAAGTGCCCGACCAGTTTGGAGGAGGCGAAGAAAATCGTGTGTCCTCTCGATTTACCGCATGTGAAATACCATGTGTGCATGAACAATTGCATCATTTATCGGGACGAGCACGCGGAGTCTACCATATGTCCGGTGTGCGGCGTCACTCGATACAAGAAGAGGTAGAAAGCTCCTCGAAAAGTGGTGTGGTACTTTCCGATCACTCCTCGTCTGCAGCGGTATTTCGCGGACCCTAAGGTAGAAAAGCTCATGCGTTGGCACGCGGATAGGGAGGAGAAGAAGCGAGAAGATGACGCAAATGATCCGGAGATAGATAAAAAGACAAGATGCTGAGTCACCCTAAGGATGCGAGCCAGTGGCAAGCGTTGAACTTCGAAGACCCAGAATTTGGGAAGGATCCAAGGAACATGGTGCTGGGCGCGAGCACCGATGGAGTCAATCCATTTGGCAGCCAGAGAAGCACACATAGCACCTGGCCTGTGTTTGTGTGGATGTACAACCTTCCCCCCTGGTTGTGCATGAAGAGGAAGTACATTCACATGAGTATGCTAATTGAAGGGCCGAAACAACCAGGAACGACATCAATCTGTATCTGGGGCTGCTGAAAGAGGAGCTTGACACGCTGTGGAAAACGCCAGCCAATACGTGGGACGCCGCAGAGAAAGAATATTTCCCTATGAGAGCCGCACTGCTCACGACGATGCACGACTATCTCGGTTACGGATATCTCGCGGGGCAGGTAGTCCACGGATTTTCTGGATGCGTAAGGTGCATGGATGACACAATGTATCGCCATCTAGATAGAGATCCCGGGTCTTCGAAAACCGTGTTCATGGGACATCGAAGGTGGCTTCGTGACGATGACCCGTGGAGGAAACGCAAGGATCTGTTCGATGGTGAAACCGAACCCCGAAAATGCCCGTGTACGAGGAGCGGCGAGGAAATAGACAAGCTGTTGAAAAATTGGAAAGACTGCCCACTGCCGGGAAAGAAGCAAAAGGCACCAGAGCCGGGAAAGAAGCGAAAGGCGCCAGAGCCGCTGCTGAAGCTATGGAAAACGAGGTCTGTTTCTGGGACTTGTCGTACTGGAAGATCCACCGTGTGCCTCACAGCCTTGATGTCATGCATATCACGAAGAACGTGTGCGAGAGTCTGCTTGGTACCCTGCTCAACATGCCAGAGGACCAAAGATGGGCCGAAAGCAAGGGCAGACTTGAAATCAATGGGCATCAGGCAGGAGCTTCACGCTAATGATGATGATGATGATGACGATGATGATGATGATGAGGCGAAGCAGGACACAGAAAGTCGTCGCAAAGGCAAAAAGGCCAAGAAGACTGGAAATGACTACCCTCCCGCGTGCTTCACTCTAAGTCAGGAGGAGATCGAGCAGTTTTTCACCTGCCTCCTAGGAGTAAAACTTCCTTACGGTTACGCGGGGAAGATAAGCAGATACCTAGACCCAGCGAAGCAGAAGTTCAATGGGATGAAGTCTCACGACTCGCCACGCTACCGATGATGCAGATACTTCCAGTTGCAATCCATTGGGATCATGGACGACACGTCCGTGAAATGCTATTTGGCCTATGCAACTTTTTTCGACGTCATCTCTCGGAAGTCGATTGGCGTGAGGCAACTTCGAGAAGGCTAGAGGAAGAGATCGTGGTGATACTATGCGAGCTTGAGATGTACTTCCGCCCACATTCTTCGACGTTATGGTGCATCTGCTGGTCCATATAGTGGAGGATATCATCCAACTCGGGCCGACGTTCCTGCACAGCATGATGCCGCTCGAAAGGATGAATGGTGTCACCAAAGGATACGTTCGCAACATGTCACGTCCGGAGGGAAGTATAGCCAGGGGCTTTTCGACCAAGAGTGCATCTCCTATCGCACGAATTATCTAGGCATCGAGAACCCCGTTGGTCTGCCGTCAGCAGGCACCTCGGCAGGCTCATTTGGATGGGGTCACCGTGAGGGTCGCCGCGAAATGCATGTCGACTTAGAGGGTCGACTACCGACTTTGAAAGAGCAAACCTAGTCGCGCTACAACACATAGACGTGGTCGATCCTTGGGTGGTAGAGCGCAAAACCTTTATTAAGAAGACGTACAATGACTGAGGCCAACAGAGGACGGACGGAGATATAATCAAAGAGCACAACTCATGTTTCACGCGTTGGTTCAAGCAGAAGCTTCTGTCGTACCTTTACATGAGGATTCTTCCGCGGAAGAACAACTCATATTCGCCTTGTCACAGGGAGCCGAGCACAACCTGATGACCTATGAGGCGTACGATATCAACGGCTACGCATTCTACACCGAGGCCAAGGACATGAAGAGAGATGGTTATCAGAACTCCGGGGCAACGATGGAATCCTACACCGGTAATGACAAGGACAGATACTACGGAAGGATCGAGGAGATCTGGGAGCTGAGCTACGCTGGAGAGAAGGTCCTGATGTTCCGTGTCAGATGGGCGAAGAGCATCCTAAAAGAAGACCGGTATTTCACCACCATGGTTATACCCGAAGCCAAATCCAAGACCGCGGGCGCAAACGTCACCGCGAAAAATGAGCCATGGGTACTGGTTTCCCAAGTTGACCAATGCTTCTTCATTACCGACCCGTCAAAGCCCAGTCGTGTTGTCGTGAGGAGAGGCAAAAGGAAGATCATCGGAATGGATGGAGTAGCCAATGAGCAAGACTTCGACAAGTACGGCGACCCGAGGATCGAACATGACGACAATGATGAAGTAGCAGCATACACCATAAGAAGAAGCAGGACCACCCTACCTAAAGGACGTCCGTTCCACAGAAGAACTCCATTTGCGAAAAAGAAGGGCTAGAAGATTGTGAACAGATAGCTAGCTAAGATCGATTGTATTTAAATCGTAGCCTTCATTTCTCGATTGTATTTCATGGGCACTTTTTGAAATATCATGAATATTTTTAAATTTCATGGACACTCGATCTCGATCCCCCTCCATCTCGATCGCTATCCCACCTCGCCAGATCCGGTCCCCCTCGCCGCCGAGCACCCCTCGGTCCACCGGCCGCCGCCGACGCCCCCCGCACCCTCGATTCCCCTACTCAACCGCTTCGCCGACGCACACACCCCTCCCCTACTCAACCGCCGCCGCCGACCCCCCGCACCCCCCGCGCCCTCCCCCACTCCACCGGCATTACTGTTTGATGATATTTTTTAAAATTATTACTGTCTTATAAAAAAAATATTACCGTTATGATTTAAACAAGTTTGAACATATTTAAACACAAATAAGTATCAAACAGCATTTTAAATGCATAAAAAAAATTGTGCAGCCTGGGAATCGAACCCAGGACCTCCAGGTGTGAGAACTGGCTGCTGACCAGTCGAGCTAGTAGAGGGAACTTGATGTGGATCAGGTCAGGTGGAAGATAACCTGTTGGCTCGAGCAGAAATCAAAAAAAAAATACTAATGGCGCACCAGGGCGAGGTGCGCCATTAGTATGGATGTACTTATGGCGCACCGAGGTGTGGTGCGCCATTAGTATTGTGCCGCCCCCATCCATATTTCCTCCCCGGCCCAAATCTATCCCCTCTCTCTTCCACGCCCTCGCCCTCGATCCCCTTCCCCTCTCCTCTCCCAACGCCGCTGCCCCGCCGCCTCGACGCCGCCCCGACGCCTCCTCGACGCCTCGACGCCCCGGTGCCGCCCCTGCCTCGTCGCAGGCTCGCCACACCGCAGCTCGGCCTCCGCTCGCCGCCGCCGCGTCGCCGGACGTTGAGAAGGAGCCCTCCTGATCGCTCCCTGCGCCTCCGGACGAACCCTCCTCTGACTTAACGGTGAGCAGTGAGCAGCGCCATGGCCTCGCAATGAGTCCCATCTCTAATTCTCCATCTCAAGGACAAAAACTGTCACTACCCCCAAATTGGCTGCCATTTAAGAAGGTTTGTTGGTTCTGGTTTATCGCAGGTTGCTCGAGAAAGGCAGCTACTTCCCGGTGACCGCCGTCCAGCGCTTCGACGCCGTGGTGAGTGAGCTCCTTCCTCGTGCCTCTCTCACATTTTGCCTTTATCTGTTGGTGCTTGCTAGGATCGCTCCAGTTTCTGCTGCTTAGAGTGTGTGCAGTTTCCTTTCTCTGACAAATTAGGGAAATGAACCATTCCATAAACAATTGAATTACATATGCAGTTTCCTTTGTCTGAAAGTTGTCTCATACAGATCATGTTAAGTAAAGAGAGTTAGAGTGCAGATGGGCTGCAGTATGTGGTAGAGCAGATTGCTTCCAGCAAGCACATGGAGTAGCAAGTTTAAAATTACTGAATGTATTACCGCAAGTAAATGTACTCCAAATGGCACCATCAGTTAAGCATGTACTCCAACTAAAAAAACCAGGACATTATGTCTATCAAATCGTGCAGTTCTCTTTATCAAACGCTCCTTTCCCTTGCTCTGAACCTCTCTCTGCTGCTGCTCTTCTTTTCCTGCTACTCGTTGTTGCTCTTCTTTTCCTAACCAACAATAAATAAAACTCTGAAGAAATGTTGACTGAAGAAAAATTCCAGCTTTGGATCCTAAAATGCAGTCATGTTTGGCAAAAGGCTTCAGTAGCTTCAGTAGTTTAAAATGGAGTAGTTAGAGTAGATTCAGTAGCTTAAAATGGAGTGGAGGTAGGGCGGCGAGGAGGCCCGCAAGCTCAGGTTCCAAATTCCCTTCGCACTCAGAATCGCAATGTTCATTTTTATTTATTTTTTGTAAATGGAGCAAGACCATCTTTAGTACCATTAGCCGAAATCAGATTTGCCTCAAACAGAACATCACCAGGAACTGGGTCTCAACCAGATTGTCTCAACTTCACTCCAATCATATGCTCTGGATGTACTATGTGACATTGGTGATTGCTCACTACCCACATTCAGTTTTGTGAATCTGCACTTCATGTGATGTTCGATCTCAACTTCGCTTGAGAAAACATGTCTTGATAAGCAAAATAACGGTTATCATGGTCCGACTCATGTTGAAGATTGTGCACCTGCTAGTAAATAGCATCGGACTGAATGTCTTTTATATATGGTACTGCTAGTAAATAGCTTCTTCTATATACTAATTTGCATCAAAGTGTAGAACAAAGCATCGGTGAATAACTAACGTGGGTAATTAACCTAACTATTCATTTTCCTTAGGTTAATATTAAAATGTCCGATGTATATATATTTGAAAATGATTGCTGCTAGATGTTAATTTGTGGTACTAGCTAGATTTTGGCATGAAAAGCAAAAGCAAAAGCTAATTAACTGTTGGGTAATAGCTTGGTACTAGGTAGCTAAAATATGTGTTCTCAAACACCGAGAGCAGTAAACACTTACTACATACATATGCTCAAGAAACACTTACTAACCAGAATAGGTTTTGACTTGAAATGTTAATAGCACGTAGAGCACCACAAGTTAAACACCTCAATCTGTTAGTATTTGTCTGCATTTTCTCACATTCTTCTTGTATCTGATCCAGTATTGCTTGTAGTGGTTTGTCCAAAATGTTGAATGATACTGCTTGGAGATGCATATATTGTTTCACCTCTTCACATGCCAATGTATTTTCCATGTTGTGATGGAGGCCTTTTTGCCTTGTCCACCCGAGAGGCCCTTGAGTTTGCTGGAATGTCGATTAACTTCCGTTCCAGCAAATTGGTACTCCATATGTCCTATTTTCAGCAAAGGTCATGCTGAAATTTTCCGTGAATTTTAGCATGACTTTGCTAAAAATAGGACATATGGGGTACTTGTGATTAATGCATGGGCAGGTACTTGTGACTAATGATGAAAGCTTAGGCTTTTAGGGTGCCTCGGCGTCGAAAAACCCTCAATGATAAAAGCTTAGCTTTTAGGATGCCTTGGTGTCGACAAAACCTAAATGATGAGACCATGATCTTGTTCCTTGACAATAACCAACTTTTTGACCAAACTTTGTTCCTATTTAGATAGAAACATGGCCAACAACGATGAGGCCGGGGTTGAGGCGGCAAGGCATTCTGGAGCTGTCCCAGAGATGGAGGAACAACCTCACTTGTATGAGGACGCCGCCTTCCCCACCGATCCTGAGACCACCGATGGTACCGCCGAGGATGACCCCACCGATGCCACCACCGATGGTGCCGCCGAGGATGCCACCATCGATGATGGCGGCGCACGCATGTGCATGGCAGCCAACCGAAGAGGCAACAGCGGAAGGACCGGCGCCCACCGTGCTCCGCACCCTCAAGGAGGAAGTTACTCAAGTGGACTCCGGCGGAATCCAACGGCGCCCGAACGAATAGTCAAGGGTACTCGCTTCAGCTCGGGTGCATTCTCCGAGCACCGTCTCGATCAACACCGAGAACCTCGGGCATCCTGACCGAGGGAATTTGCGCAACCTCCTCTTCACGAAGCTGCACGAGCGATACAAGTTCCCGCTGAATTTGAAAACACAAGCCTCAAAGGGAATAAAGTGAACAATGCTGCCCTCACGAAGATGAGCAAGGCCCTGTCTACTTGGAAAAGCAATGTGAAGAGAATGATCGAGAAAGGTGAGAGTTATGAGAAGATCAAGGAGAAAAATCCTTCGATCACCAAAGATGACTACAACGACTTCAAGATCAATTGCTCGAGCGCCGCAAACTCCCAATCAAGTCGGTGGGGGAAAGAAATCACGGGAGCTGAACTTAGGGAACACACACTCGGTCCCGGCGGTTATAGAGTGGCGGAGCCTATATGGGACAAGGAGGAGGCGGACCATGCCGAGCAAGGCCTACCGCCCTCTTCGATAAATCTGGTGACAAGCGGACCAGGAACTTTGTCGGGGCCGGTACAAGAAGGACCCGAAAACAAAGGAGCTTACCACGGATCCGAAGACCAGGGCGCTTGAGCTTGTTCAGTAAGGAATACACCCCAGCGTAATTAGCTCCATATGGTTGCATTCTAATTAATGAAGCCAAATTTCTAAATGGTTCACATTCCTTCCATGGTATCGAAAGCGATGGCAGCGGGGTCGACAAAGAGCAACCCTTGGGACACCACTCTAAATAGGGCGTTGAATGTAATGAAGAACAAGGATAAGCTCGATAAGCCGGCGTCGGTGGTCGTGTGGCGGCAAAGGCTTGTCGACAAAATGGTCGTCATACTATAACACCGTGGGCGAAAGGAGAAAAAGACCAGCTCGGAAAGCCAGCGGTAGCGAGGTTCAAGAACTCAAGGCAGGTGGTGGCGGATTCGGAGATTGTCCAAGAGCAAGTGCAACAACAACTCGGAGCGGCGATCACCGCCATTGTGCCTACCTTGATCGAGGGGTTGAGTGCGTGGATTGCGGGCGGCCAACAGGGTCCGTCCCCGATTCCTAGCTTCACGGCCAGCAACTCGCAGAACGCGATGGCGGGGCCATTGGTGTCTCCGGCGGAGGCGGCATTGGTGTCTCCGACGCCGGCACGGGAGCTTAATGCACCCGGGTGTACGCCGGCCGCCACCTCTGCAGCAAGCGGCCCCTCCGTCAACTGCACGCCCGTCGTTGGCGGTGCCTCGACATTAGCCGAGCTCGACGCCATCATCACGGTAACTAATTAAGCCTCTCTCGGCCGAGGACTTCATCTCCTTGCCTTTGACTGGGCATCCCTGACGCCCTACATGTTTTCGCAGGGTGCCGCCGCCGTTCCGTGCACTCTCCTGCACTTCGTGAACAACGAGTTGGTCGATGTCGCCAAGGGAAAAATCGTTCAACCGGGCAACCCCTTGTTCCACGGTACCCAGATGCCACCCAACTTGTTTAGGGTTCAACTGGTTCGGGTGCTGCCAGGCTGCAACGAGTTGTTACCTCCGATTTGACCCGTCGGGGCCGACGATGATGACGTGATGACCCTCAGCGCCTGCCTGAGCTGGCCCCTGCTTTGGCCGAAGAGCCAGATTCGTTTGGGGGCGGGGGACACCACCCCAAAGACAACACGGCCAGTCGTGCCGGCGCCAAGTCGGCCCCATGGCAAGACTGCCGCAACGGTGCCGGACATGCCTATGGCACAGGATCAGAACGACGACGACGACGATACATTTGGCAACGTCGATCAGTACTTTGCCGATCATGGGTACGGTGGCGACTTCATGGGGCCTCCTTCTCAAGAACCCAACCCAACAAAAGACGTGCGCGATCTAGCTGGTACCACGGAAAGCCAAGTTGCAACAGGCGTCGTCTGCCGTTCAGCTCTCAGGAGACGCCTCCAGCTGCCGACTTCACCGAGCCTCAGATAGGCGAGGTGCGAAATATTATCAGCCCCAACACACTCAAGAAGGCGGTCTGTGAACATAACTCGGTCCCATTACAGGAGAAGAAGAAGGCACGCAAAAGAAAGACTAACAAGGGTGCTGGCCAGCCGGAACCGAGTACGATCCGTGCTCAGGACGGGCCACCTTCACCTGAGGATATCTCGAGGAGGGTGCATGTGGCGGGTAGGGTGATGCTACCGACAAATATGCTCAATGCTGAAACCGGTGCTATCACGGAGTCTGCATGACAGTGTTCTTTCTTTGGAGAAGCGGCGTCTCAGAGAGAAGGATGTGGCATACCCGGTTTTCGCGGCCAAGGTGCCAGAGGGCAAGGGCTTTGTGGATAACTCCATCGGCTGTACGATCGTCCTGCGGTTTGATGACATCCACGCTATGTTGAACCTTCATCCGCTGCACTACACCTTCGTTCGGCTATTTTCGCTGAGTATGTAGATGCGGATCATTCGCGACAAGACCCCGGACATCGTGATAATCGACCCCTTCTACATGCGTGCCAAGATCTTGGGCAGCGCTGGGGACCGGCAAGTCGCGAGTTCTTACCTCGAAGGCGTCATTCTGGCAAACCAAGATAAGGATAACTTCCTCGTGCCTTACTTTCCCGAGTAAGTCCTCCCTCAACCGCCCGTAACATATGAATTCTTAGATTTCGATCGTGTTTCTTTTAACATTCCGTGTTTTCTGCAGTGACACACTGCACGCTCATCCTCCTAAGCCCCAAATATTCAATGGCCACGTATTTCGACCCGGACCGTCAGTCGAACGTAGACTTCACAAATGTCAAGAAGGTTCTTGATGATGTTCTCCCCGGCTACGCCAAATCTGGAGGCACCTTCACCAGGCCTATACATGTTCTCCCACAATACGATGTTCTGCTGCGTCAAGCAGCCGCCTGGCGGTCAGAACGGTGCCTACTACGCCATCCATCACATGCGGGCGATCGTACGGGACCATCATCAACTTATGCTACCGAGTAAACTCAAAGATTGGGCCGCGAGCGTGTCGGCAATCCAGGACGTGGACATCAGACAAGAATTCTTTCGCATCCAGTCGGAGTTTGCGGAAATCATCCATCAAGATGTCGCCATTGCCTCGGGGCAGTTCTACCTCAGAAATCAACCGTCCAACAGTGACATCGACACAATGCTACAAATGCAGGGTGACAACACCCGTTATTTCATGACTCCCACGATAGACGGCGGCTTCATCCACGCTCCGGTCCCTTGAGTCGAGTCGAAAGCAGTGATGCTGTGTCTAGTTCTGAAACATCGATTGGCTCATGTTGTAATTAAACTTTAATGAACTTGTAGTATGTCTCTTTGGTTTAAAGAGTCGTTCAACTTAGATGTAATCGATGCTATTAATGTCTTGCTTTTCTCTTCCGATTGTTCTGTTGCATACTTATATATTGCTTATGTATTGTCTGTGAATTGGTACTAACGTTTCGTTTGGCTAGTGCATAGCGATGCCGTCGTATGTCGTGTACAAGGGTAAGGTTCCCGGAGTCTCTGACGGCGGGAGGAGTGTCAGAGACAGGTTCACCGATTCAGCGGTAACAGTTACAAAGGGTACACCACTAGGGCCGAGGCCAAATCTAGATACGCCCGCTATCTAGCGGGAGAGGGGAGGGAGCGTTGGAGGAACCGGATGAAGACGAGCTTCATCATGATGATGCTCATCGTGATGACTGCAGCTCTCTTCTATGTGATGGTAGTTTAGATGATCGATATCGACTTGTAAAGTGAAGACAAACTCGCTACTCGCGGTCTCGAGACTTGTAATATAATGTTCTATCTTTGTTCGGTCTTTTCAATTCGGAGACTAATATGATGAATTGTATTCGGAGACTAATATGATGAATTGTATTCAGAGACTAATCTTCTATTGTATTCGATGAATCTGTTGTTGATGTGTGTTGTCTATATTTTGTCCAATTATACATTTTGTAACCTGTGCAAAAACAGAAAATTAAAAATAAAAAAATCTAATATTCATACTAATGGCGCATCACATCACGATGCGCCATTAGTATGCCAAAGGATACTAATGGCGCATCATTAAGCGATGCGCCATTAGTATGCCGAAGTTACTAATGGCGCATCTTGTTGTTGTGCGTCATTAGTATGCCAAAGCACCTGGGTATACATGGCCCCCTAGGAGGCATACTAATGGTGCACTGTTGTATATACTAATGGCGCATCTGAGGTCCGCCATTAGTATACCAGATACTAATGGCGCACTAGTGGTGCGCCATTAGTAAAATATACTGATGGCGTGGCACTAATAGCGCACCACTAATGCGCCATTAATGGCCAAATTAGGTGCGCCATTAGTAGGCCTTTTCCTAGTAGTGTTGGGTTTGCCCGGCTCCTGTGTTTTGCTACCTTACGTTCCGCTCCATCGGCTAAGGAGGCACCAGGAGAACTACTGCGATTGTGCCCTGGCTAGCCCGGACGAGCACCTCAGTAGAGAAAGCCGTAAACTGACTGTCATGATAAAGCGAGAGACTGGTCAGCCACTCGAGGACCTACCGGAATCTTCAGGATTCCTCCGCATTAACGAAGGGCCGTTTCCCGGCCAGGCATGACCGCGCCCTGCATTCGGATGAGCACAGAGCCACCAGGGCTATATAGTAGCCCCACTGTCAAACTCCTATGGCTAAGTGAAAGTGCTAAAGCAATATAGTCCGATTGCCTAGTTCACTGCGCTACCACCTCCTTAATGGACCAAGACGTTGGATCAAGTGTGAATCTGGCGTCTTACGCAAACACCCCGCATTATATGCGTGGGGGCTGAAGCCGACGACTGCAAACTTTCAGGTTATATACACATATACATAAACGGTCGCACAGGAGGCACTACAATGCTTTCAGGCAAACGTATAAAAAAAGCCTTTATATAATTTAGTAAAACATTGTTTTCAATGGAGAACATGTCATTAGAACATAATATTCTTCGAGCACTGCGCTTCTATTGAATGAGCGCCTTCAAGGACCTCATCAAAATAGTGCTCGGCAGCTACTCGGCTAACTGCCGAACTCGGGGCTGCAACTGCGGTGGCTTCCATCTCCGCCCAGTGCATTTTGACACGGGCAAGCGCCATCCGCGCACCCTCGATGCACGCCGACCACTTCATGGCATCAATATGTGGCACAGCTTCAAGGAACTGTTGCACCAAGCTAAAATAACTGTTCGGCCTTGGCCCTGCCGGCCACAGGTGATCCACAACAGACCTCATGGCGAGCCCGGACAACCTATGGAGCTCGGCCCATTCGTCCATCCGCTTGTTCAGAGGAAGCGGGCGCGCTGGACCATCAAATTGCGACCAGAACAGCTTCTCCACTTCACGATCCTTCTGATCTTTGAAGTACTCGGCCGCATCAGCAGCACTTGCTGTCAAGTCCAGATAGGCGTCTGCAGAACTCCACAGCCGGTCCAGAGGAGCATACTTCGGATCTACGAACTTCGTCCGCAGCATAAAGGGCTTCCCAGCCGCGATATCCCCAGCTTGACGCAGCTCCTCCTTCATCGCTCTAATCATAGAGCAGGATTCCTTGGCTGCCACCATGGCATTCTCCAGCTCTGTAGCCTTCGGTTGGCTTTCCTTTTCAAGAAGCCGGTATCGGTCGGCGGCATCATTTAACTCGACGGCCATCGTGGCCATCTTATCCTTACTTTGGCAATGGGCAGCCTATTCAGCCCTCAGGTCTTCGGCCGCCTTCAGAGCGGCCGCATCACTATTCTTGGCTTGTCTTTTGGCTCGGGCAAGTTTTGCCCGAAGGGTCTCCACTGCCGCAGCTCCATCTGCAATTCACAACATGTTTAAGATACTAGCATTACGCTCCTCTTACCATATGTTGATCACTGGAGAGATTACATACCCTGCGCCTCATCGAGCCTCTTGTTGACAAGCACGATATCGGCATCTGCCACGTCAAGTCGCCGCGTTAGCTCGGCAGCTTCACTAGTCCGACTAGCCACCGGACCGCCCGCCATCTGCATATAAAAGACGGCCGGATTGTTACCTGGGACTATGATCCTCTGTTCACCGCCGTTTTCGACGGCAACTAGAGTCTCAGGGGCTACTATGTGCACAGGGTATATTTAAAACATGTGCGGTACTTCACGTACCTCAAAACCTTTCAGCAGACTCATAAAGGCTTCATGCAACCCGCTTTCGGCGGATGAAATCCTCTCAACTGCCATGCCCATTAGCGCACGGTGCGCTTCTGAGATAGTCGCTTTCTCTAGAAGATCTTTCAGTACGTCCGACCGCATAACAGGCGGAACCAGACCCTTCCGGTTGCTCTCTTCAAGAGCCGGATACTGAGGACTTCGGGCGGCCAAAGAATTGTCCTTTGGCCTTGCTGGATCGGGAGAAGCCCTCCGAGACGATACCTCGGGGGCACCCGCCTCGTAAGGTGGGGTGGCGTGGGGAGGCGTTTCGCTTTCCATCATCTCCCGAAGAAGATCCCCCGAAGACGAACTCTGCCGAGAAGGGCTACGATCCGGACTGCAAGATAGATGTTCCGGTTATTTTCCTCAGAGGTAAAGTAGGATGTCTTTTACTATTAAAACCTTTTTACTTACAGCTCGTTGGAGGGCTGATTCCCGTGCGGACACTGTACGGCTGGGGTATCCCCTGGGCCAGGACCCTCTGGCGAAGATTTCTTCCCCCGTTTAGAGACTATTGTCTCCGGGTCTTTAGAGGCGTTCCTTTTCCTTCTTGGGGAGAAGGAGCTTTGGCCTCTTCTCCCTGGTTGTCCGCCTTTGCAGAGGCGTCGACCTATTTCTTCCCACCTTCATCTTCCCCTGAGGACGCTTGGTAAGGCGCAAGTTCTAGCATCCGGACTAATATCGGATCCTGTGAGACCTCGGGGAGGAGGGCCGGACACCTGATCATCTTCGCCTTTGCTATCCATTCCTGGTCAAGGAGCGACTTGTCAGGGTGATGTTGTGATGAATAAAAATACAACGTGTTCGGCCATAGGGCGACTTACTTGGGTATCGTGGCGATTGCAGCTCAGGCCCGCGTCCTCGGTGGAATCCAGACACATTGCTTGTAGTCCAAAGTACAATTTGTACATCTCCTCGGGCGTCATGCCGAGGAAGTGCTGAATAGCTCGCGGTCCTTCCGGACTGAATTCCCACAAACGGAGGGGACGACGTTTGTAGGGCAAGGTTCGGCGAAGTAACATTACTTGAGTTACTATGAACAGGCTAGTATCTCTTTCAAGGAGATCCCTTATGCGGCTCTGCAGTATGGGCACGTCCTTTGCTGGCCCCCAGTCCAGTCCCTTGTTGACCCATGACGCTAGTTGTGGTGGAGGGCCCGAGCGAAAAGCAGGGGGAGCCGCCCACTTGGTACCCCTGGGAGCTGTGATACAAAACCATTCTCGCTGCCATAAGCTGGACACCTCCTGGAAAGAACCCTCTGGCCATGGGGCGCCGGCGCTTTTTCTTATTACCGCGCCTCCGCACTCTGTGTGCCGCCCCTCGATCATCTTTGGCTCCACCTCGAAGGTTTTGAGCCACAGGCCAAAGTGAGGCATAATACGGAGGAAAGCTTCACACACACGATGAACGACAAAATATGGAGGTTGGAATCCGGAGCCAAATCATGGAAATCCGGCCCGTAATAAAACATGAGCCCCCTCATGAAGGGATCCAGAGCGAGGCCCAGCCCCCGAAGGAAGTGGGATACAAACACAACGGTCTCGCCGGATTTAGGAGTAGGGATGACCTGTCCTCGAGCAGGCAACCGGTGCGGAATCTCGCCCGGTCAAATCTTGCTTCTCTTAGCTTTTGACGTATTCCTCCATGACGGAGGAGGGCATCCACCGACCTTGAAGGTTGGATCCGGACATGTTTGAAGGTTCGAAGCGCCTGATCTGAGCTTCGGGTGTTGGAACTCGAGGCGGGGGAAGGATTTGGTTGAGTCTGAGGAGTAAAAAGGGTAGGCCTTTGTCTCTTTATAAAGAGGATGAATACCAAGTGTCCTCCTTGTGACCGTTTGGGACTTGCCTATAATCGAGGAGTCATACCAGCGGGCACATTGGGTTACCCATGCTTGTATTGATGAGAATCCCGTGATAAGGGGACACGATCTCTGCTTTGACAAGACGTGCCAAGGAAACCGCCTCGCAATGCGCCAAGGCTGGTTGAGAAAAACAGTTCGAATAAAGGCCGGGCCGTGGTATGATGTCATCTAGCGTGTCAGCTGATTAGATCGGTGGAAATATTATTCTCTCTAAGGTGGTATGTGGAACTTGTTTTGCAGAGCCGGACACTATCCTTGTGTTCAAAAGAAAACCTTCTATGGAGTGTCGGAGGAGGAACCCGCCTTGCAATGCCGAAGACAATCTGCGCGCCGGACTCATCGTCATTGAAGCCTGGTTCAGGGGCTACTGAGGGAGTCCAGGATTAGGGGGTATCCGGACAGCCGGACTGTATCCTTTGGCCGGACTATTGGACTATGAAGATACAAGATTGAAGACTTCGTCTCGTGTCCGGATGGGACTCTCTTGGCGTGGAAGGCAAGCTTGGCGATACGGATATGTAGATCTCCTTCATTGTAACCGACTCTGTGTAACCCTAGCCCCCTCCGGTGTCTATATAAACCGGAGGGTTTAGTCCGTAGGGCGACAACAATCATACCATAGGCTAGCTTCTAGGGTTTAGCCTCTCCTATCTCGTGGTAGATCAACTCTTGTACTACTCATATCATCAAGATCAATCAAGCAGGAAGTAGGGTATTACCTCCATCGAGAGGGCCCAAACCTGGGTAAACATTGTGTCCCTGGCCTCCTGTTACCATCCACCTTAGACGCACAGTTAGGAGCCCCTACCCGAGATCCGCCGGTTTTGACACCGGCACGCTCCAACCAAAACACATATCATATGGTGAATAAAAATATAGCCTCAAGTAAAGTTACCGATAGACGAAGACGAAAGAGGGGATGCCTCCCGGGGCATCCCCAAGCTTAAACTTTGGTTGTCCTTAAATTTTACCTTGGGGTGCCTTAGGCATCCCCAAGCTTAGGCTCTTGCCACTCCTTATTCAATAATCCATCAAATCTCTACCCAAAACTTGAAAACTTCACAACACAAAACTCAACAGAAAATCTCATGAGCTCCGTTAGTATAAGAAAAAAAATCACCACCTTAATTAAGGTACAGTAATGAACTCATTCTTTATTTATATTTGTGTTAAACCTACTGTATTCCAACTTCTCTATGGTTCATACACCCCGATACTAGCCATAGATTCATCAAAATAAGCAAACAACACACGAAAAATAGAACCTGTCAAAAACAGAACAGTCTGTAGCAATCTGTATCAAACGTATACTTCTGTACTCCACAGATTCTGAAATAAATTGGTGGATGTGAGGAATTTTTCTATTAATCATTTGCAAGAAGAATCAACCTAAAAGCACTCTCCAGTAAAAAATGGCAGCCAATCTCATGAGCACTAAAGTATGTTTTTTTACAGCAAGATCGCAAAGACTTCACCCAAGTCTTCCCAAAGGTTCTACTTGGCACAAACACTAATTAAAACATAAAACCACACCTAAACAGAAGCTAGATGAATTATTTATTACTAAACAGAACCAAAAAGCAAGAACAAAAATAAAATTGGGTTGCCTCCAAACAAGCGCTATCGTTTAGCGCCCCTAGCTAGGCATAAAAACAAGAATAGATCTAGGTATTGTCATCTTTGGTATACAATCAATAGGTGGCTCTCATAATAGATTCATAAGGTAATTTAATTTGCTTCCTAGTAAAGTGTTCCATGCATTTCCTTAAAGGAAATTGGAATCTAATATTTCATTCTTTCATATCAATAATCGCACCAATCGTTCTAAGGAAAGGTCTACCAAGAATAATAGGACATGTAGGATTGCAATCTATATCAAGAACAATATAATCTTCGGGCACATAATTCCTATTTGCAACAATTAGAACATCATTAATCCTTCCCATTGGTTTCTTAATGGTGAAATCCGCAAGATGCAAATTTATAGAACAATCATCAAATTCACGGAAACCTAACACATCACACAAAGTTTTTGGAATCGTGGAAACGCTAGCACCCAAATCACATAAAGCATAACATTCATGATTTTTAACCTTAATTTTAATAGTAGGTTCCCACTCATCATAAAGTTTTCTAGGGATAGAAACTTCTAATTCAAGCTTTCCTTCATAGGATTGCATTAAAGCATCAACGATATGTTTGGTAAAAGCTTTATTTTGACTATAAGCATGAGGAGAATTTAACATGGATTGCAACAAAGAAATACAATCTATCAAAGAACAATTATCAGAATTAAATTCCTTGAAATCCAAAATAATGGGTTCATTGCTATCTAAAGTTTTGACCTCTTCCATCCCACTTTTACCAATTTTTGCATCAAGATCTAAAAACTCTGAATCATTGGGACGCCTTTTAACTAAAGTTGACTCATCTCCAGTCCCATCTTTATCAAGATTCATATTGGAAAACAAAGTTTTAATAGGAGACACATCAATCACTTTTAGATCTTCATCATTATTATCATGGAAACTAGAAGAACACGCTTTCACAAAGCAATCTTTTTTAGCACGCATCCTAGCGGTTCTTTCTTTGCACTCGTCAATGGAAATTATCATAGCTTTGAGAGACTCATTGATATCACGCTTAGGTGGAATAGATCTAAGTTTCAAAGAATCAACATCAAGAGAAATTCTATCCACATTCCTAGCCAACTCATCAATCTTAGGCAATTTTTCTTCAATCAAAGCATTGAAATTCTTTTGCGAAATCATAAATTCTTTAACACTAGTCTCAAAATCAGAGGGAATCTTATTAAAATTTCCATAAGAGTTGTTGTAGGAATTACCATAATTATTAGACGAATTACTAGGGAATGGCCTAGAATTAAAATTTCCTCTATACGCGTTGTTACCAAAATTGTCCTACCAACAAAATTCACATCCATAGATTCATTATTATTCTCCATCAAAGTGGACAAAGGCATATCATTAGGATCAGAAGAAACACTTTTACTAGCAAACAATTTCATAAGTTCATCCATCTTTCCACTCAAAACATTAATCTCTTCTATCGCATGAACCTTTTTACTAGTAGATCTTTCATGTGCCATTGAGAATAATTAACCATAATATTATCTAGGAGTTTGGTAGTTTCTCCTTAAGTGATTTCCATAATAGTACCTCCCGCGGCCGAATCTAAAAGATTTCTAGAAGCAAAATTCAATCCAGCATAATTTTTTTGTATAATCATCCATAAATTCAAACCATGTGTAGGGCAATTACGTATCATTAATTTCATCCTCTCCCAAGCTTGTGCAACATGCTCATGATCTAGTTGCTTAAAATTCATAATATCGTTTCTAAGGGAGATGATCTTAGCGAGAGGAAAATACTTAGAGATAAAAGCATCTTTGCACTTATTCCATCAATCAATACTATTTTTAGGCAAAAAGAGAACCAAGTTTCAGCACGATCTCTAAGAGAAAACGGAAATAGCTTCAGTTTAACAATATCATTATCCACATATTTCTTCTTTTGCATATCACACAAATCAACGAAGTTGTTTAGATGGTAGCGGCATCTTCACTAGGAAGGCCAGAAAATTGATCTTTCATGACAAGATTTAACAAAGCAGCATTAATTTCACAAGATTCAGCATCGGTAATAGGAGCAATCGGAGTGCTAATAAAATGATTATTGTTGGTATTGGAAAAGTCACACAATTTAGTATTATCTTAAGCCATCATGACAAACAATCGAACTAACACACAAACAAACAAGAATCGAGCGAAAAGAGGCGAACGAAAGAAAAGGCAAATAAAACGGCAAGGGTGAAGTGGGGGAGAGGAAAACGAGAGGCAAATGGCAAATAATGTAATGCGAGGGATAAGAGTTTGTGATGGGTACTTGGTATGTCTTGACTTGTGCGTAGATCTCCCCGGCAACGGCACCAGAAATCCTTCTTGCTACCTCTTGAGTATGCGTTGGTTTTTCCTTGAAGAGGAAAGGGTGATGCAGCAAAGTAGCGTAAGTATTTTCCTTAGTTTTTTAGAACCAAGGTATCTATCCAGTGGGAGACTACACGCAAATCCCTAGTACCTGCACAAACAGATAAGAACCTTGCAACCAATGCGATAAAGGGGTTGTCAATCCCTTCACGACCACTTGCAAAAGTGAGATCTGATAAAGATAATAAGTTAAATATTTTTGGTATTTTTTTGTTGTATAGATTGAAAAGTAAAGATTGCAAAAATAAACAGTGACAGAAATAGCTAGTTGACGGGAGATTAATATGATGGAAAATAGACCCGGGGGCCATAGGTTTCACTAGTGGCTTCTCTCAAGATAGCATAAGTATTACGGTGGGTGAACAAATTAGTGTCGAGCAATTGATAGAAAAGCGCATAGTTATGAGAATATCTAGGTATGATCATGAACATAGGCATCACGTCCGTGACAAGTAGACCGAAACAATTCTGCATCTAGTACTATTAGTCCACATCGACCGCTATCCAGCATGCATCTAGAGTATTAAGTTCATAAGAACAGAGTAACGCATTAGGCAAGATGGCATGATGTCGAGGGATAAACTCAAACAATATGATATAAACCCCATCTTTTTATCCTCAATGGCAACAATAAAATACGTGCCTTGCTGCCCCTACTGTCACTGGGAAAGGACACCGCAAGATTGAACCCAAAGCTAAGCAGTTCTCCCATTGTAAGAAATATCAATCTAGTAGGCCAAACTAAACCGATAATTTGAAGAGACTTGCAAAGATATTTAAATCATGCATAAAAGAATTCAGAGAAGAATCAAATATTGTTCATAGATAATCTTGATCATAAACCCACAATTCATTGGATCTCGACAAACACACCGCAAAAAGAGTTACATCGAACAGATCTCCAAGAAGATCGAGGAGAACTTTGTATTGAGATCCAAAAGAGAGAAGAAGCCATCTAGCTAATAACTATGGACCCGAAGGTCTGTGGTAAACTACTCACACATCATCGGAGAGGCTATGGTGTTGATGTAGAAGCCCTCCGTAATCGATTCCCCCTCCGGAAGCGCCGGAAAAGGCCCCAAGATGGGATCTCACGGGTACAGAAGGTTGCGGCGGTGGAAATAGGGTTTCATTGTTCTCCCAGAAGGTTTCAGGGTATAAGAGTATATATAGGCGAAGGAAGTAGGTCGGTGGAGCTGCGAGGGGCCCACGAGGGTGGGGGAGCGCCCTCCTACCTCGTGGCCGCCTCATGGCTTCCTTGATGTCCACTCCAAGTCTCCTGGATTGCATTTGTTCCAAAAACGATCCTTGCGAAGGTTTCATTCCGTTTGGATTCAGTTTGATATTCTTTTTCTGCGAAACACTGAAATAGGCAAAAAAAACAGCAATTTGCACTGGGCTTCCGGTTAATAGGTTAGTCCCAAAAAAATAGAAAAATGTATATTAAAGCCCATTAAACATCCAAAACAGATAATATAATAGCATGAAATAATAAAAAATTATAGATACGTTTGAGACGTATCACCGGCAGCCACCGCTCCTTCCCCATGGCTGTCCGTTGCTGCTTCACCGCACCCGCCCGCTGGACCTCCACCACCCACACGCCTCCAGCCGCCGATCCGCTTGCTGGATCTCCTCTGACGCCTGCTAAGGAGCGGCTCGAGCCGCTGCTGCTCTCCTCCTCTGGATCGAGTCCGCCTTGGTCGCACGTCTGCCAGCCGCCGCCTCCGCCCAGCTCGCAGCCTCGGACTTCTCCACCGGCCACCGCCTCCTCGCGGTCGCAGCCCCGTGACTTCTCCGCCGACCGCCGCCATCAATCCTTTTCTCTGGTTGGAGAGAAGACGAGGGGAACTAGACCCGGTTCGACGTCCAGATCGGGACGCCCGTCTCCCGATTCGATGCCCTCGATCGGGGCGCTCTTGCTCGTGCTCGTCTTCTGGATCGAGTGCCCTTGCCACCGTTGCTTCTTCTGGTTTCGGCCGCTGGTGCTTGCCTCGGGCGTGAGTGCTGGCTGCTCGCCTCGCGCGTGAGTGTCTTTTGGGCTGATTGCATGTTGGGTGCACGTTTGCCTTTTGGGCTGATTCTGTTGGTTGTCCCTTAGTGCAAAAAGAAAAGAAAGAAAAAAAGAAAAAAAAAGAAAAAAAACTGATATGGCGTTTACGCCACGCCTGCATGTCCACCGCTGCCTGCAGACTCCCGACGGTGTTCCGTATATTGATCACGTCTCGCACATACGCCGTCGCTCGGTGCTTGCTGCTTGTCCGTGTGTGACGTTGTCCTCTACGGCGTCTTCAGCAGGCTGTGATGGTCGTTATTCATCGACTCTTCTCGCGGATTTCGCCTGCGATGGTGGTGCCTGCTCTACGCCGACTCCTCTTGCGATTTTCACGCACGACGCTGATCACTCTATGCCGACTCCTCTCACGGCTTCCGCGCACGACGGTGACCGCTCTACGTCGACTCGCTACTCTCGGTCAACTCTACATGCGGCTTCCATGGGTGGTGGCGACTTAAAATCGTTGTTAGATGTTTCTACGTCGATCTCTTCTACCGAAGCTTCTGCCGTGTCCCTGTCTACGCATGAGATTGCACAGCTGCGATGCCTGCTTGATGCTTGGGACTCTTCACCAATAGCTTATGCAGGTTCTGTGACTAACTCTTCTGGCATTGAGAAACCACCTTCAACTCATTCAGGTACATCCCCATGGATTCTTGATACTGGAGCGTTTTTTCATATGACGTATGATTCTTCCACTTTGACCTCCGTTCGACCTGTCGAGTCTCCTGTCCGTGTTCTTACGGCTGATGGCACTCCCCTCCCTGTAGCTAGTCGAGGCACCCTTAGCACTTCTTCATTTCATGTTCCCCCTGTCGCTCATGTTCCTCGACTTACCATGCAGCTCATATCTGGTGGTCAGATTGTTGACTCTAGTTGTAGGGTCATTCTCGACTTTGATTCGTGTTCTGTTCAGGATCGTCGCACGGGTGCTCTGCTTGGTGCTGGCCCTCGACGCTCTGATGGTCTATGGGAGCTTGACTGGCTTCATCTTCCCTCTGCTGCCATCGTCGCCAGTCTCGCAGCCCCTGTAGCTGCATCTACTAGCTCTTTTCAGCAGTGGCATCATCGTCTTGGTCGTTTATGTGGTTCTTGTCTCTCGTCTTCGGTTCATCGCGGTGTTCTGGGGTTTGTCTCCGGTAATGCTTCGTTGGATTGTCTGGGTTTTAGACTTGGTAAGCAGATTCAGCTGCCCTACCCTCACAGTGAGTCAGTGTCCGAGCGTAATTTTGATCTCGTTCACTCTGATGTTTGGGGTCCGGCTCCCTTCTCTTCGAAAGGGGGTCACCGCTACTATATTATCTTTATAGACGATTTTTCTTGGTACACTTGGATCTATTTCATGTCTTCTCGTAGTGAGGACTTATCTATATACAAAAAGTTTGCTGCCATGGTTCACATCCGTTTTTCCACTCCTATTCGTGTTTTTCACGCAGATTCAGCTGGTGAGTATATCTCTCATGCACTGCAAGGATTTATTGTTGAGCAGGGTACTCTTACTCAGTTCTCTTGCCCTGGTGCTCATGCTCAGAATGGTGTGGAGCGCAAGCATCGTCACCTTCTTGAGACGGCGCGTGCGATGATGATCGATGCCTCTCTTCCGCCTCACTTTTGGGCTGAGGTTGTTACCACTTCCACCTATCTCATCAACATTCAGCCTTCTACAGCTGTACAAGGTGGTATTCCTCTCGAGCGTCTTTCTGGTCATCCTCCTGATTATTCGGCGCTTCGTTTATTTTGTTGCGTTTGCTATGTTTTGCTTGCCTCTCGTGAACGCACCAAACTGACCGCTCAGTCTGTTGAGTGTATGTTTCTCGGATACAGTGATGAGCATAAGGGCTATCGGTGTTGGGATCATGTCGGTCGCCGGATGCGTATTTCACGATATGTGACTTTTGATGGGTCTCACCCCTTCTACTCGCATCCATCCTCCTCGGTTTTTTCAGCGGAGGACATCTCTTTTCTTACGTTTCTAGATACACCTCCCACTGTGCCCAGTATTCCTGTTCCTCGTCATGCTATTGCAGATCGGATGTCGTCCTCTCCTAAGGTGTCTTCTCCCTCATCGCACGACTCTCCACCTTCATCACCGATACCTTCCCCTTCTCCACCTTCATCATCGATACCTTCCCCTTCTCCACCTTCATCACCTACACATTCTTCGTCTCCAGCTCTAGTGATTCCACCTCTTCCCTCCTTTCCTTTCCATTATACTCACCGTCCACGTGTTGTGGATAAATCCACTGACGTGCCATCTACTTCTGGTGCGTCGTCCTCCTCATCCCAGCCGACTTATGGTCTTCGAGCTTGGCCTCGCCCTACCCTTGACCGCTATTCTCCTAGTCGATATGGTATTTCAGTTGTACTTGAGCCTACCTCTTATCACGATGCTATTGTTCATCCTGAATGACAGTTTGCGATGGCAGAGGAGCTTGCTGCTCTTGAGTGCACCGGCACATGGGATCTGTTTCTCTTCCTTCCGGTGTTCGTCCCATCACTTGTAAGTGGGTCTACAAAGTTAAGAGTCGCTCTGATGGTTCTCTTGAGCATTACAAAGCTCGTCTTGTGGCTCGTGGATTTCAGCAGGAACATGGTCGTGATTACGATGAGACTTTTGCTCATGTGGCCCATATGACCACTATTCGCACACTTCTCGTTGTGGCCTCTATTCGCCATTGGTTTGTTTATCAGCTTGATGTTAAGAATTCCTTTCTTAATGGTGAGTTGCGTGAGGAGGTTTATATGCAGCCACCACCCGGGTATTCTGTTCCTGATGGCATGGTAATGCCATCTTCGTCGTTCTCTTTATGCTCGTGATCCCGCGTTGTTTGTCCACCTTTCAGCCCGTGGTCGGACTCTTCTTCTTCTATATGTTGATGACATGATCATCACTGGTGATGACCCTGAGTACATTGCCTTTGTCAAGGCCCGTCTCAGTGAGCAGTTTCTTATGTCTGATCTTGGTCCTCTTCGTTACTTTCTTGGGATTGAGGTTTCCTCCACCTCTGATGGCTTTTTTATTTCCCAAGAAAAGTATATCCAGGATCTTCTTACTCGTGCGGCTCTTAGTGATGAGCACACTGTTGAGACTCCTATGGAGCTCAATCTTCACCTTCGCGCTTCTGATGGTGAGCCCTTGTCTGATCCGACACATTATCGTCATCTTGTTAGGAGTCTTGTCTATCTCGCCGTCACTTGTCCGGATATCTCCTAACATGTCCATATCTTGAGTCAGTTTGTTTCTTCTCCCACTTCGGTACACTATAGTCACCTTCTTCGTGTTCTACGATATCTTCGTGGCACGATCTCTCACCGTCTCTTTTTTCCCCGCTCCAGCTCGTTACAGCTCCAGGCTTATTCAGATGCTACGTGGGCTAGTGATCCTACGGATCGCCGTTCACTTTCTGCTTACTGTGTTTTTCTTGGTGGTTCTCTCATTGCCTGGAAGACGAAGAAACAGACTGCAGTTTCCCGTTCGAGTGCAGAGGCTGAGTTGCGAGCTATGTCTCTTCTGACGGCAGAGGTGACTTGGTTACGATGGTTATTGGAGGATTTTAGTGTGTCTGTTACAACACCTACCACCCTCTTGTTAGACAGTACAGGTGCTATCAGTATTGCACGGGATCCCGTGAAGCATGAGCTTACCAAGCATATTGGCGTTGATGCTTCTTATGTGCGCGCTGCTGTGCAGGATCATGTTGTTGCTCTTCAGTATGTGCCTTCTGAGTTACAGCTAGCAGACTTTTTCACAAAGGCCCAGACTAGAGCGCAACATGGATTTCACCTTTCCAAACTCAGTGTTGTGGATCCACCATGAGTTCGAGGGGGGGGGGTGTTAGAGTTATATTAGTGATGTTTTTTAACCTTTTGTATTCATCCTCTTGGCATATTCCTGTAGCCTTTTAACATCCTCATGCATGTGTATATATGTTGGCTTTGGCCTCCTAATAATACAAGTTGCTGTTCCTAACAGTTAGTTCACCTTGATCTGCATATTAATCAATTGTCGACCAAATGCTGCTGAAAGTATTGGCTTATGTGGTGCTGAAAGTGTTCTAGCATAGTAGTTAGTTCACCTTGATCTGCATATTAATCAATTGTCGACCAAATGCTGCTGAAAGTGTTGGCTTATGTGGTGTTGAAAGTGTTCTGGCATGTGGCACAGTAGTTAGTTCACCTTGATCTGCATATTAATACGATGATGACAGGGGATGTTTGGCTAGCTCGTTGCCTTATTTCGAGGTCATTGCTGTGTTTGGCATAGCCTGTTGGGTTATAACAAAAACTGTGGGGCACATATTTTTTGATGACAAAGGGGATTTCTCTGTTGGCAAATTTTCTGAAAGGAACTTTTCTTTGCTTGGTTATATAACACTAGCAAAAAGGCCCGTGCGTTGCAACGGGAGAAAAAAACAACCCTCTTATATCTCTAGCTCTGTAAATTAATTTTAAAACAATGACTTATTATTGAATAATTCATCAAAAGCTTTGAGTAAAAATTAGTCAAAACTCTTGATTTTGTGAACATGTTTTTGTAATATAGCAAACATGCTCGGGCGTTGCAACGAGAGAGGAGAAAAAAATATCTTGCAATTCTAGCATCAGGTGACACGTTTATCTAGGAAATACGCTCGTCCCTTGCAATGGGAAAAACGAATTCTCGCTGACAATCGATTTATTTACTGCTTTTGGGAAAACATGAATATTTCTCCACTTAAAAAATAGAAACTTTTAAATTTTGAAGTTTTTATTAAGTTGTAACATTTTTGTACACTTAAATTTTTTAACACATGATTTTTTTAAATAATTGTAATGAAACTTCTCTTTCCATCACATTTGTTAGCTGGGTCAGTTGGTCGTGACTGGTTTGCAGGTCATGGTATCGAACCCTCCCATCAGCATTTTTTTTGCTAGCTATCTGGGCCTAGGCCACAGTGCGCTGCCAGGTTCCATCACATGTGTGAGCTGGGTCAGTTGGAGAGACCGTGCATACCAGTTGGCAGGTCATAGGATCGAACCTTTCCATTGGCAAATTTTTTTGCTAGTTCTCCGGGCCTAGGCCACAATGCGCCGACAGACTGTGTGTGACCGGTTGGCAGGTCATGGGATCAAAACCTCCCATCGGCATTTTTTTCCCAGCTCTCCGGCCCTAGGCCTCAGTGCGCCGGCAGGTGGGCTTCCTCGGTTGGGCCAAAAAGGATGACAAGTAACGACGCCAAATAGCGTACGTGAAATTAATTAAAGCGGGACGAGACAAAGCGGGACGAAACCAAAAATATCACCTCCCTTTAATACGAGGTATAGATATAGATTTATTTATTTTATTTATTATTTATTAGTAGGTATAGCAAACATGATCGTGTGTTGCAACGGAAGAAAAATAAATATCATACATTCTAGTCCAACAATACAGAAACTAAATGAAGCATCAGTTATAGCGATTCAACACTGAATATCATACATTCTAGTCCAACAATACAGAAACTAAATGAAGCATCAGTTATAGCGATTCAACACTGATCGTCTAGTATACTGGTATTAAATGATGCAATATTTGGTCTTATCCTCGATAAGAAATACACATTGGATGTATAAATAATACTCTAGAGGTCTTTAAATAATGAGAAAAATTATATGAGAATTTTCTTACGGGAAAATCAGAGATCAATAAAATGAGAACACAAGAACCTTGGAAGTGACCACGTGGAACTCAAATTTGAGAAGAAAATAAACTTAGAAGTGATAACGATATTAGAATTAATCCAAGACAATCCACCTTCTGTCCAGCTAATCAAGGGTAATATGAACGTCCTTTAATTAAGGAGGGATCATGATGCATGCAGCATGGGGCTGCATTTTGATCTCTCTTGATGGAGGTTTGTGCTTAGATTAGGTCTTAGTCATGGATTTTAATCAGGTCTTCATCAAAAATCATGTATTTTTCAAACAGTACTGGGGGCAGTATTTATGCTCCTCGTTGCTCGTGACATTGATCTGAGGCTGGCGATAGTGGGGGTAACATAACATGTAACATGCACTTGGGACTACCAAACATGCTGATGTGGCACATAATTAAAGAGGAGAGATAGGGTTAGAGTAACATAGGTAGATACCATATCATGTTAAATGCTATGCTACTTTGTGTCATGCATGGCAATAAATATTATCATCTACTCCCTCCGTTCCTAAATACTTGTCTTTCTAGAGGTTTCAAATGGTGACTACATACGGAACAAAATGAGTGAATCTACACTCTAAAATATGTCTATATACATCCGTATATGGTGACCATTTGAAATCTCTAGAAAGACAAGTATTTAGGAACGGAGGGAGTATGATACTACTTTATGTTACTATGCATTACAGAGGTAGTATCATACACTAGTATCATATGCATGATACTAGTATATGTTACTTCCCACTATGACCAGCCTGAATCTCTATGTATGCCAGTATACGTCAGCACATGCGCCAATGCCGGATGCACTGAACAGCAAAGCACAACCTCCACAGCCCGGTGCCATTGCGGCTGCTACCAATTTACGTTTGCTAGTACATACAATTCGGAAACCAAACACCTCTATTTATGTAGATCACAATTGATCCTTGTCCCAAAGAGCTTTGCATATACTCCGTATATTAATGTCTAGCCCACATTCGTTCCTTTAACTACTTCATCCAGCCAACACAATTATTTAGTTCATTCTCATAATTACTTTGCCCCCATTATTCATATTAATCCAACACAAATTGCTCGGGTGCTGCTCTCCTTGTTCTGACCGTGTGCTTGTTGATTGCTGGGCCTGGTATATTAACCCGTTGAACAATCTTTAAAAACCCGAGGTCGCACAATTGAAACGTCTAACATGTTGTAGCTTAGTTGGTACTGCAGGCTGCAATTGATGGGTGAGGTTTCAAGTTTGATTCCCACAACAACAATTCATTTTTGACTCTCGCGTGGCTAGCCCATCAGAGAAGGCCCAACAGTGTGTACACGGGCTGCCACGTCCGAAACTTAAATATGCATTGCGGGTTTATTATAAAAAATTTCAGGGAAATATTTGTAAAAAAACATGACGGACCAAGAATACCTATTTCTTTTATTAGTATATATAATATATAATATATATATATATGGACGCGTCTAGGGAGCAGCCGTGTGCTCCCTAGCGTTTCCTGGCGGCCTCCCCTGATAGCCCCCGAAAAGGTAACTTTCTGTCCCCCCTCGATCAGAAAAGGGACGTTCCTCCCTCGACTCACGTGCTCTTTTCCATCCTCACCTTCCCACCCCACCTCACGTGATCTCTTCCATCCTACTTTCCTCCACCCCCACCTCTCCTCCCCTCCTATTACCTTCCAGCCGACGGAACACCCAGGCCATCTTCTTCTCCCCCAAGAAAGAGGCAGAGGTTCATCCTGCTCAGATCTGAAAAGCTTCAAGCCTGCAGTACGCCATCCATGAAACTGTTGATCTAAACACATCTAGAAGCAGCAGAAGCAGGCAAGTTCAGAGGTAAAAATAGTAGATCTGCTCACCTTCCCAAGCCCCAGGCCTCTCCATCATCTTCTGTAGAGAAAAATGGATCTGCTTCTTGATTTGCTCCATCTGTGTTTCATCCTGTTTTTTCATATGAACGATTTTTTGAACCTGTGTTGAATCATCTACTAGTTCTAGCAAAAAACACATCTTGTTTGAGCAAAAAGATTGTAAGCATGAGGCAAGTAGAAAAAAAAGGGATGAACATCATGGCTGATGACTGATGGCTGATGGGTTGTAAAAAGTAACTTGCATTGTAACTTGGATGAAGTTAGGCAAAAAAAAATATTGTCTGTAGCAACTTGCATTGTAAACCTAGGCAAAAAAATCATTGCTTGCATTATCAGCCTGTAAAAAAAATGTGACCACTAGGCAAGTAATACTGTGAAAAAGGCATCTCATGGCTGATGACTGATGGCTGATGGGTTGTAAAAAGTAACTTGCATTGTAACTTGGATGAAGTTAGGAAAAAAAATATTGTCTGCAGCAACTTGCATTGTAAACCTAGGCAAAAAAATCATTGCTTGAATTATCAGCCTGTAAAAAAATGTGACCACTAGGCAAGTAATACTGTGAAAAAGGCATCTCATGGCTGATGGAAAAGCAACTTGGAAAAAAGAGGGTAGGCAAGAAAACTATTGTGAAGAAGCAAGTGATGTAGAAAAGCTAGAATGTACTACAAATGGTTCAGTTTTATCCTTGGTACTTTTATTCACCAGTGACAAAAAAAAGTGAGGTTTAACTTACCTTTCTAATAAGGTCTAGGTTGCATGATCCTACAACAGTTGTTGCGGTTGTTGTGATCTTGTAATTGGCGGCTGAACAATGCGGGTGGATGCAACATATATTGCTATTTTGATCCTGCAAAATGGAAATGGCAAAACAAATTTCCTATACAACTACAATAAAATGGATGCATCAGTTCCAGCACAAAGAAAAAAAGAGAAAACTGACGACCTCGACAAACAGATTGCTTGAAAAAGCGACTAGACAAAGACAGTGATAACCAAAAGTTGCTCCTAGTACAAACTTTAGGAGAAAAACAAAAGTACTGGACATAAAAAGGACAAACATATGTTGCCCATGACTGCTGCTATTCTTAAGTTTTTTCTAACACAAAACATGCTGCTGCTCTCTCTGTTTTTTGGTGTGAAATCCATGCTGAAAAACACTCAAAAAAATTTGCTATTCTCTGGCATCTAGCTTGCTTCCCCCCTTGAGATCCTTGAAAACCATGCATATGTATGAGTTGCCTGCATTTTAAAAATGATAAAAAGTTAATAAAAAATTATGATACAAGCAAAAAACAGATGCTCAAAAAGATGCTATCTTATCATCCAGTTGTGATTTTCAGCATGGAAACCATGTTTTGTGTTGAAATTTTTCTTACAACAACAAAAAAATGCTATCTTATCATTCAGTTGTGATTGCCTGTTGTTTTAGTTTCTTACTTGCTTGACATCAAACTAACTAGCTTTGGTTTTCTGGTTTAAATGTTGCACAGGCTGTAAAAAAGATGATTGACCTAAATGAGGAACCAGATGATATGGATATTGGTGATCCAGTGAACTATACACAACAGGGTGCTCAAAATCCTAAGTTAACCAGTGATTCTCCTAATCCTCCTATAGTGCAAAATGCCACAGCTCCTATGGCAAAAACAGTGGAGACAGATGAGCAAGCACCTGCAGCACAAGAATCTGAGACTGATGGACATACCCTTGATGGCACGGATGCCGCGGGTGATACAAGTGTGACTGTTGGTAATGGTTTGACAGGCTTTGGTGCTGAAAATGATGAAGAGGCTTGGTCACAACACAAGGAGCCTCATGTGGGCATGAGGTTTGACACTTTGGAAGGCGCCAAAGAGCACTACAATGCATATGCCTTGCAGATTGGTTTTTCAATCAAAATGAATACTTCAAGGAAGGCTGTGAAAACTGGAGTGTTGATAAAACAACAGTTTGTTTGCAACAAGTTTCGAAAGCCTGAAACCGATGACGGAGGGGCAGAAAAAATTCCTGTGCTGGATGAAATCGTTGAGCAAACAAAAGATGATGATGAAGACGAGGATATTGTCTTTCTTGATGATGATAATAAAACCAAAAAGAGGAGCAAGAAACGAAAGAGAGATAAAATAGTGCAAACTGGTTGCAAAGCTAAGATGGTTGTCAAACTGATAGATGGCAGATGGGAAGTGATATATTTTGTTGGCGAGCACAACCATCCACTAGTTGACAAACCAAGTTTGACTAAGTACTTGAGATCGCACCAAGGGATCCCACCAGAAGAAAAGGCCTTCCTTACCCACCTACATAACTGCAACTTGACAACAGGTCTATAACCATATTACCCTCCACTCCAACAATTTTAACTGCCCAAACTTGCTTAAGTATTGTATCCATATTGCTTGCAACATGTGTGTGATTTGCCAGACTAAGCACACAAAAATATGCTTGTTTTTTATGAAGAAAAGTCTGCTACCCATTAAAACTTGCCTTATTTTTAAGTGGTATTTGCCTGCTCTTGATCACAAAACAAAGCGAGGGTCGTGCCTCTGTTGTCTTGTCTTTGTTATGAAATGTGGTAGATGAACTTGCCTAGAATTTGTCTGTTAGTTGCTCAATGTATACTTACTACCTGCCTATCTGCCTTTTGCACAAATGCATATTAGTACAAACCACAGCCCAACATAAGTTTGTCTGACTGCTTTTATGAAGCTTTTTGTTCTACTTTTTACCCACTGCTGGGTTGCCTGCGTGTTTGTTTTGTTAGTTGCTTGTACAGTAGGATGAAAATGCCTAAAATATCCATTTGAGTTGCCTGGTGAAAGAAATCAAAAATGTTTTTTTGTACTGTTCTTAGGTAACAAAGGATTAAGCCACCATTTTGACTTCTTTGAATGCACGGCGTATGATGCACATCATGTCAGACTTCTATGGGACAGAGCTAATTGTGCCTTATGGAACTAAGCACATTACGAACCTGAAGACGGCCTTGAACAAGGATGCTACAAGAGAAGGCGACATGATAGAGACAGTAGCATACTTCAAAGATCAGCAAAGAGAAGATCCAGACTTTTTTTACAAGATAAAGTATGATGAAGAAGACAGAGTGGAGAATATTTTCTGGGTCGATGGTGCAGCAAGGAAGGCATACGTGGAAGCTTATCATGATTGCATATCCTTTGACACAACATACATGACTAACATGTACAACATGCCCTTTGCGCCATTTATTGGAATTAATAGACGTGGGCAATCATTTATGTTGGGCTGTGGTTTCGTTAGGCAAGAGTTGGCTTCTAGTTTTGATTGGCTATTCGAGACCTTCCTGGAAGCAATGCATGGAGTAGCGCCAACCAACATCATAACCGACCAAGACATCGCAATGGCACAGTCAATTAAGAAGATCTTCCCTACAAGTGTGCACCGCTGTTGTCGCTGGCATATTATGAAGAAAGCACAAGAGAAGCTTGGGGCATTGTTGGGACGAAACCCTGGCTTGTCTAAAGATTTCAACAATTGTGTTGACTTTAGCTTGACACCAGAGGAGTTTGAGGCAAGTTGGTGTGAGCTGGTGATGAAGTATGAGGCTATGACTGACTCCCACTTTGAGAATCTATACAAGTACCGAGAAACATGGGTGCCCTGTTACTTCAAGCATCAATTCTTCCCTTTCTTGCAGTCAACTCAACGCAGTGAGGGGTTCAACGCTGTCCTTAAGCGTTATGTGAACCCACACAAGTCCATGTTGAACTTCGTGAAGCAATATCAAAAAATCCAAACACACATACTAGTTCGAGAGGGTGCGAAGGATTACAGGACGGGACATTTGCAGAGTGAAATGTGGTCATCTTACCCAATTGAAAAGCAAGCCTACAATTCATACACTAGAGACTTGTATGAGAAATTCCGTGACGAGTTTCAGTTGACTACAAGGTACAACGTGCGGCCCCACGGTGAACACTTCTATGAGCTTTACCCCAATCAAGAATGGGTTGCTAAATATGGTTCTAGGAGCTATTTTGTGACTGTTGAAACTAGTGCTGGAGACTACAGATGTGAGTGTTGCAAGTTTCATAGGGATGGGATGCTTTGCTGCCATATATTGAAGGTTTTCAACCATCTTGGGGTTGATGAAATCCCAACGCAGTACATCAAAAGAATATGGACACCTCTAGCAATCCCGGATGCACACCCTGCTGTTGAGGATAAGCCTGATGAGTTGCCGGAACAATCAAAGAAAGAACTCCGTCATGCAAATTTGATGATGGACTTTGGTGGACTTGCTAAGGTTGCTAGTGCATCAGATGCTGCGACAAATATTGTAAAGAAGCATATGCGTGGAGCGCGTCACGAAATAAAGAATCTCAGCCTGTCAAGGAAAAAGAAAACAGCAGCCCCTCCCAGTGGACCGACTGGTGGGCCCCCGCCATCAGCTGGTGGTCCTGTGCCACCAATGACAAATGCTTCAGCGAGTAGTGGCAACGCACCACCACATGCTGCGCAAGCCCCTGCTAGTGCTAGGCAGCGTCAAACTACTTCTGCCCAACAGCCAAAAAATGCAACATCAGTACCTACAAACAATATGGGGCAGGGTGTGCATCCACACACATCAGTTGGGGGTGCGCCAGTGCATGAGGGGTCTGCGGTGCCAAGCTCGTGCGCTGTAGGGCAACCGTTAGGATTTGTACCTCAAAGTAGGGGATCTACGCCACAACCCAGGGGGCCTGCACCACAACTGTTGGCGACTCCGACCCTAAACAGTGGGCCTGGGCAAATACTGAGGGGGGCTCCACGACAACTGTTAAGACCTGGAACACTAACAAGAGAGCCTAAAGCAACAACGATGAGGGCTCCCCAAACAACCCATCTTGGCCTGCACTACCACTTATGGGGATGCACCACCATCCATGGTTACTACACGAGCAGACATGAGCCGTCTTACAAATGCTGGCCTTGCGGCATTGCCTACAGATTCTGCAACAATAGCTTGTGCTTCTGGGCTGTATACAACTTCTACTACTGTCCAACAAGAACATGTTGCCCCAGTTTCATCTTCTTTGGCGCAACCTCCCGGTGGACATGCACGCCAACCACTCAACATGGAATCCCTACATGCAGCTGTTGCAGCTGCGCAAAGTGGTTCTACTACACCTGACACCCGAGTTCCTAGAGAGCCCCCAAAATCGACTACAAAAGGGAGAGCGAAGTCGAAAAGGTTGCAATCAGCACTCGAGCTGCATCTGAAGAGGAAGAACAAGTGCAGTTACTATGGGTCTTTCAACCACAACGATTGCATCAGGCCCCACAAGATCGGGCGTGATGAACACCACAGAATGGAGTTTCGATTATGAAAGACAAAAAATGAGGAATGACTAGATGCCTGATGATATGTTAGGAACGACATTTGCTATTTTTCTGTACGAACCTCCTTGTTTACCCTCATTTGGATTACTGTCTTTCGTGCAAAAAAGACAACTTGCTTTTTAAGCCTGTAAGGTTAAAAAATGCTCTGGATAACTATATTAGTACAATGGATTGCATGATTATCATGTTTAGATTGCCTGGTCCTACAGTTAAACAGATTGGTGTTAATTATGGGTGTTCCATGACTACATTGCACCACAGGAAAATGTAGGCAAATTCTGTTTGGTGTTGTTGCAAGTTACAGAATGGTTTCAGGCAACTCCTTGATTGTTTAAAAATTATGGGTGTTCCATGACTACATTGCACCATAGAAAATGTAGGCAAATTTTGTTTTGTGATGTTGCAAGTTACGGAATGGTTTCGGGCAATTCCTTGATTGTTTAAAAATTATGGGTGTTCCATGACTGCATTTCACCATAGAAAAAGTAGGCAAATTCTGTTTTGTGATGTTGCAAGTTACGGAATGGTTTCGGGCAATTCCTTGATTGTTTAAAAAATTACATGTGACTTCTCGAAAAAGGGTGATGATGCAAATATTATTCATGTAAAAATAATGCTGGCAAACTTCAATTTCTGCGCGAGCAAAAAGAAAAGTCAGTAAAGAAAACATGAATGGAAAATAACTGACCTAAGCTAACTTCAGTATAGCTTCCCATGGAGCCTTGTTGCGCTTGGTGTTAACCCACGTATTTTTCAACTGCTTCCTGATATTTGGAACATCATCTGCTGTAAATCTTGGAACGTTCCTTGCTTCCCACCCATTTGCGAATGAGAGAGCAAAAATGCCGCAGTCATATCTAAGCAAATAATAGAAGAATGTTTCAGGTCAGCTATGAAACAAGTATGAATTTGTTAGGAATTTGTTTTGAAGTTTGTCTGGAATTGATGCTTACTTGTTAGTTTGTTTTGGCACATCAATGTTTCTTAGTGTGAAATCATCCAATGAGATGTGAGACTTCGGATAGTGCTCTTCCCACAGAGCCCGAAAACTAGCAACCATAGTCCTTGCGCAGACATCTAGAGTCTTGTCCTGAAGTGTCCTCCACGAATCAAGCACCTCGAACCTTCGATCCCTTATATTCACGTTGAAGACCCAATAATGGTTGCCTGAAACTTTCTTTGACTTGTCGATATTCTCTAACACAGTAAACATTATCTGTGGGAAAAAAGTGCAGAAAGAGAAGCTGGGGGTAAGAACATAATCTGTAGGCAACTTGAAGAGATATAGAAAGCATGTAAAGTTTTCTCATGCTATGCGAAAAAGCTAATTGTGATTCTGCACTCTGGCAACTTCATGCATGTCCTGAAACTAGTACTGCTATTCACATGTGGGTGGAAAAAATGAATGGGAGAAGAATACTATACTGAAATTCGAGAAACATGGACTTACCATGTCTTTCCGGTCCAGGTGATTTGATTTCTTGAATCGGGAAATAATCTCTTGGCTGTTCATATCATTGGAGGGGAAAGTCATCTGCTGCATCCTTGTCTGTAAAACAAAAAAGGACAAGGTGGTTAGAAATGACCAAGTACGAACCGAGAACAAAAAAATGCAGAACCTGAAGTAATAATGACTCCTAGTCCTTTTTCTTACCGCGAACCTCAGGGGCATGACAACCTTCTTGGAGTCTGCAGGCAAATTCATCATTATGGACAGTAAGCCAATTTCCATTACATGTGTCAACACATATCCTTCTTTTTTCATAGAGTTTGCAAGCTCCCTCACCGAGACATCATATCCATCGTAGTCAATTACCTTCGGACTGCAATAAAAAACGAGAAACCAAAAAAAGGACAACCATGAGAAAAAAGTAACCAAGTTGCCTGCTGCTGTACTTTTGATTGCCTAGAAATAGATCCTGTTTTGCCTAAGGAACATAAACTTGGGGTTGTGACAATTTGCAATGAATTCTTTCTACCTGAAAGTGCATGTCTAGTTAACATATATAAGGCATGGGAAATTGTGTTACTGCCTGAAAGTGCATTCTGGTTAGCATGTATTCTGCATGGGGTGATTATGTTACTACGGTATTGGGATATTTTTTGCCTGCTTGTTTTCCTTTTTTTCCTATGAATTCAGCCTGAATTGCCTGAAAAGTGCATTTTAATTGCCTAGGAAAACATGTAAAAAAAATGCCTCATGAAAAATGTCATACCTAGTATCTGCATCTGGTGATTGTTCTTCATTCAATCTCCCATACAGAATAACCGATGCATATAGCCTGCTTGCTTCAGGTTTGCATACGTACACTTTCCTCTCATTATAGTCCAAGAATGGTGACCTCTTGCAAGGAGGTGGCTTGATAATCCTTCTCTCAAATTGTTGTGGGATCATCTCTCCTGAGCTACTGCTGCTATAAATATTACTTCCTGATCCCACTACTACTTGGTTGTGGGCAACTTTTCAGGTGTTTGGTAAGTGTTCCCAATTATGCCTTCAAGATCCACAACATGATCGTCATCAAATATTTCAATGAGTGGCTCCTTGGGTACTTGATACTGCAGGGACTCATGCTCACACTTCATATCCTAACCTTGTGCATGTGCATACAATTCATCTATGCCTTCAAGATCCACAACATGATCGTCATCAAATATTTCAATGAGTGGCTCCTTGGGTACTTGATACTGCAGGGACTCATGCTCACACTTCATAGCCTGTTCTTCTGCATGTGCATACACTTCATCTATGCCTTCAAGATTACCAACTTTTAAATCTTCAATAATTTCAATGACTGGCTCCTTGGTTACTTGACACTGCAAGGACTCATGGCCAGCCAATACATTTTCCCTGGCATCTCGATCTGCTCCATCATCTACATGTGCTGTAGGAAAATCGTATTTGAAAATATCAAAACTTGGAGCTGGGCAGTATTCACTAACAAAGGCATTTGAGCTTTCACTTCTGCTATGCTGAAACTGCTGTCCATCCATCTCTGCTGGAACATTTGAGCTTTCACTTCTGCTATGCTGAAACTGCTGTCCATCCATCTCTGCTGGAACATGAATTGCTGACTTGCTTTGCAGATCATTGCTAGATGGGGGAACGCACCTTGCCAAGAGCTCACTTACATCTAGCACATTTATTTCCAGTGGACTGACCGCCTTGTTAGCATAACTAAAATTGATATCCTTCAGTTGCGGATAGGGAGGTGATTGGGCAACTGTAGGGGTAAAAGCACGCAACTTGCCCTGAGCTTTTAGCAACTTTGCTTCCGAACTTTGTTTAATGTTGCCGCCGATGACGTCTTCCATCCCTCCAACCCCTGTGATTGACACTGGAGGTATGTTCTCCTGACCTGCATCTAATGGTACAGCCTGTTGTGATGCTTTGTAATGAAACAATTTGCCCCTATGGATGTCATTGGCTGATTGCATCCCATTCCCTCGAACAAGATTTTGTGCTTGACCATTTAGACTACTTAGTGGTTTCCTCCCACTAGGGTTTGTACTAGGGATTGCTCTGCTTACTTGCAATGATGCACCTATTTCATTTGAGTTGCTCCTCCTGCTGTGGGTTGAACTGATGCCTGTGCAATACTTGCTTGAAAATCAGATGAACTTGCTTCCTCCCTAGGATGACTTGCTAGAATTTGTGAGGCACTTGGTTCTTGTTTTGAAACAGTCCCTGGTGAAACTGCAACATTTGCATCTTTGCCCCTGGTGAGATCTGCATGTCGTGCTGTTGAGCTTGATGCTGTATTGGTTTCAAGATTGTTCTTGTGAGTGCTAGAACTTGCCTCTTTTGCATGATGTAATGCCTGATGTTGCAACTGAAAATGCCCAGATTTCTTCATGGCTGACTTTGTTTCCTTACCACCTTGCAGTTCTTGAACATTTTGGGCACGCATAGCTCGCAGTTCCTCCACTGTCTCTGTCATCACCGTTGGCTCTGATACTGGCCGACACTCTTTTTCTTCTTTGGTGGAGGAAGTGGTGGTACACAAACTTCCTTGGGTTCATGTAGAGCCCCTATCTCCCTCATGATTTTCTTGCGAATCCACTTCGGGCAGACATCCTCAAGGTTGAATGCCATCCCCAGTTCCATTTCTTTTTTTCTCAACAGCTCTTGGAACATTTTGCTCGCTAGCACTGCAATAGGCTGCTCGTCGAGATCCAACATTTATTTCACTTCAAACATGCGGATGTGTGGCATCTTGCAGTCACTTTCCTTGTCCATCATAACAGCATCTCTCACAGAGATGCTAACTGCCTCGTCAAGCCCCTTTGGCTTCATATCCTTTTTCTTTTGGAGTAAATATTGAAGTGTGGATTGCTCGTCATCACTCTCTGTTTCCTCACCTGCAGAATCCTCGTTCCCTCCATTGTTTCCGCCATTGCCACTGTTGTTGCCACCAGAATTGTTGTCATCCTGGTCTTCCTCATCACCCTGCATATCATCGTCCCCCGTGTCTTTGTCATTGTCGTTGTCATTGTCTTCGCTTTCTTCATCATCATCATCTTCCTTTTCTTCATCCTCGTCTTTTTTTTCTTCCTCCTCCTCTTCGTCCTCCTTATCCTCCTTGCTTTCATCCATTACTGCTCCCCTCTCCTGAAAAGTTGCTTCTCCCTCCTCGTTGTCGTTGCATCCAGCATTTTCAACTACAAAGTCGTCACCATCATCATCGCTTGAGTGGCCGTCGCTGTCACTTTCATCACCCCCTCTGTCCCGGTCACTTTCGTCACTGTCACTTGCATCTTCCTCACTGTCAGTTTTGAATGACTCTTCTTCACTCGATAAGCTTTCTCTCGCAGCTGGAGCTTGTTTTCTTCTCCTAGTAGGTTCTTGCCTCCTCTTTTCCACTTGAACAGCCTCTGACCTGCTTGTCCCCTCTTGCGCATCATCTATCCTCCCAATACCAGAAACAAGCTTCCCAACTGCATGTGAAATAGTTGAACACATTTCGTGCACCATACCTGTCAGCTTCTTTTGTTTCTGCAAAACAACAGGAAAGTAGAAAAATGGATGAACATGATAAGTCTTGACAATATGTTGGTTTGAGATTAAAAATGAAAAAACTAGTGAGCATAACAGGCACTTGATAACATACATTTTTGTCATATGACTGAGGTAATCTTGCTGCTACAAATTTTGTGACGTGGTCCATGATACCAAACAAGCTATCATCCGCACACCGTGAGAACTCAGTCTTCAGCTGCTCGTTGGGTTGGCAAAAAAAGACAAAGAATAAAAAATGGGATAAAAGGCATTAGTGAATTCTGGCACTGGCTTGCCAAGTTTACACCTGAAAACAAATGCATGCTTTAAACCAAGTCAAGCACTGTGGCATCATTGTTGCCTAATTTCCTTATCATGTGTGGATGGGGGTTCTAGCATGTAGCATCGATTAGTTTTTCAGTATATAACTTAGCAGGACTATATCGATTATAGGAAACCATCAAGTTGCCATAAAGAACTATGAACTTGCTAATGTTCAGTGTGTAAGTTGCTATGGTGAAATTATTGGATTTGCCTAATTTTTCTTAAAAAAATTAGACATCAGCTGCTATAACTGCCCCAGCAAAAAATCCTACCTACCATGTTGCAGGCAGTTGCAAACAAGGGTAAACAAATGAGTGGGAAGCTACAAAGTTGGTTCATGAAGTACTTTGAACTTGCTACTGTCCAATATACAAGTTGCTACGGGCAATGTGTTGGACTTGCCTACTTGTTGAAAAAATCTTATACATAAGCAACAAAAAAGTGACCGGATAACAAAAAAATGACCACCAAAAACTTTGAACTTGCTTGGACCTTGTAATTCAATTGCCTCCTCTATAAGAAGCTAGATTTGCCTAACCTTATGCCTTTTAAAGCAAATAAAATGCCATTATTGAATACAGATGTGATGACAAAGAATAGCTTACCCGCAGTTTCCCATATTCCCCGGGAGCTTTCCTGTCCTTCTTGATAACTCTTGCCATCAAATCTGAATTCCAAACGGAAACCCTTGGTACCAAGCTGGGAATTGGTTCAACATCCAAAGAGTCTAGATACAGCAACTGAGTTTTGGATAAGAAAAACATAAAGTTTGAGTTATGATATGATTTTTAAGAAAACATAGAGCACATAGGAAACATACAGATTCAAAGTTAGGTGAACTTACTACAAGGTGGAAAACACAGCAACAAACGGCCTTCTTGGCACGACCTGATTTGAATGCTAGCTTTAGTTGATCAACCACAAACTGGCATATGTTGGTTTCAGTTATTCCATTTACATCCATGACCGCAGGGAAGCTTTTTGGTGAAATGCTTAAACTTGTAGATGGTGCAAGGAAGCAAGAGAAAACAAGAGACAGCCATGCGCGTAGGAAGTCGTCATCGTGAGCTCCTGCCATATCTTTGATCATCTTGCACCATGCTGTGAGAGATGGTGAATTCTTTGAAGTGATATTGTAAATCCTGAACATTGCCTTTGTGATATCAGGGCGGTTTTCATAACAGACTTTTCTCCCCCTATTTGGCAAACCCCATATCCTCCGAACACTCGCAGCATCTACTGGAATCTTCCCCCTCTCTGGAATAACTATCTGTGACATCTCTGGATCATAATGCTTCATTATCCATTGACTAAGATCGCCAGGCATGCTGTTCGCTGCAAGGTCCAACAGGCCTCCAAACTCTTTTCCAATAATAACACCTTTTTGATTAGAAACCAACTCTTTATTCAATTTGAACAGCCTTGCAGGCGATGCCCTGTTCCTACGACCCTATGGGAAAATAGTTTGAAAAAAAGAAGAATCGAAAATCAACAAATGGTATATGCCATGCAATTTAGACACCACTACTAGGCAATTGTTTCAATGGGGTGAGGCAAAAAAATACCTCGTTTCCTCCGGTTTTCTGCCGCTTTGGATTTGGTGGCTTATCCACACCACCGCTTTTGTCACTCACATTTTCAGCATCTCCGGGAAGACTCTCATTGCTCACAATATCATCGGGGCGCTTCCCTCGAGAGATAATTGCCTTACTCCTCTGGCGCTTGTACCCAACTAACAGTTCACTGCTTTGAGCCTGAAAAATGAAGATAAACACATAAATAACAATCCATAACGTGAAGTTAGGAAAAAAGAAGCCAAGAATGAAAATAAAGAAAAAAGGTAGAATGTTTCGAAAATGATTCAATGAATTCTGCACACCTCCATCCTACGGGCTTCAGTTGCATGAGATGCGCCATCAACAGGATCCAATACAGGGGGGCCATCCTGTATGCCTTTTTTGCTTGCACCCGACATGTTTTCGTGCTGCGCATAAAAAAGAACATCATCGTACATGAAAAAAAGGAGTAAAAAAACTGCAAATTGCCTAGTGTTCAGCCTAGACATGTAAACACACAAGGACACACATAATGCATAAACACACTAAAAAACTGATGCAAAAGTGATAAGGCAACTAAAACTAAAACTAAAGCTGAATTTATTTCTGTTTTGCTATATAAAGTAGGACTAAAGTGTAAAGAAAAACTGAAGCACATCAGACACACTATTTCTTTCAGATCAAGCAACTTGCGCCAATGTCGTTTAAAAATTGACAGGGTTTGATACATCTTCCCATTATTTCCTCTGGATAAAAGTAAAAGTATTGTTCACACATATAAGATATAGCAACATATGGACAAACAACATACTACAGTGTCCTTAATTCAGGGTTTGATACCAACATACAAGGTTTTGCCTGATGCCCAATACTTTATTGAGCAACTTCTGGCAACATATTGAGCAAGTCATTCACCACAGTGAAGCAAAAACGAACAAAAAACTACAGAGTTTCTGTATGCGCAACTTCAGGAAACATATTGAGCAAATCGCTCGAAACACTAGGGCAACTTAACCAAAAAAGGGGGCGAACTACAGAGTTTCTGTGTGGGCAACTTTTGCACCATATTGAGCAATTCACTCGTAAAAGTATGGCAACACTACAGAAATGTGAACAAACTGAACTACCTCTGTAGTAAGCATCCCAACAACACTTTCACTTTAACCCAGCATCCCAAAAAACAGCCGACAAACTGCCTTCAAACCACCTGCATCCAACCAGTAGCAGAATCATCCTTGCCAAACAATCCCAAACGTCCACTATCTACTCGTCAATTTCGAGACAAGGGCAACAAATGTAAAACGAAAAGTGAGGCCAGATCTCCTTACCAACAGATTGCGAAGCAGGGAGATGGTCGTCCTATACGCAACCCTGACCTCTGCCTTGAGCAGCGGCGCTTCGGCCGTTCCTCCCCCTGTCGACGACTTGGACAGATACTGCTTCCCGTCCGACGGCCGTGGGCGGCGCCGCAGCACAGCCTACTTCTCCTCTTCCGAGAACAGGAAACGCAGCAGCCGCACCTGGTGCCCGCGCGCCGCTGGCTACCTCCCCCTCGCCAGTAAACTCAGCCCGCACCTGGTCGCGCATCGAACTGGCGTCCCCAGCGCCAGAATCGCCGCCCAAGCGGCGTCGCGGCGCTGGCTACCTCCCCTCGCCCGATAAACTCAGCCCGCACACTGGTGGCAGCCATCGCTGGATAGCGTCCCCAGCGCCAGAATCGCCCGGCCCATGGCCCGGCGTCGTGGCTACCACCCAGCGACGAACGGTGGGTGGCGGATTTGGGGCAGAGAGATTGCGGGATTTGGGGGGATTGAGAGAGAGAAGTGGGTTGAACAGTTCGAAGCGAGAGGAGGGGGAGTGGTGGGACCCGGAACCGACGCTCCCACCCAACGGGCGACGGGCCGACCAGGTGCCACCTGCGCGCGCGACGCGAATGGACAGCGCCTGGTGTACGCGATGACGATCCGACGGCGCAGAGACGTGTGCGCTCGAGGATGCAAACGAGCACAGCTGCACTTTTTAGGATTTAAGTATATATATATATATATATCACCCTCAAAATATATATATATATAATATATATATAATATATATATATAAGGTAGGTATAGGTATAGATATAGAAAACTTGAAGTTTACATGGATTTTTTTTTGCTCAAATCAAAGCCATATAGAAAACTAAAGAATAAACCATATAAATTTTCTGAATATGTTTGACTGGGTTGCCTTATACCATCTAAAACTCCATAAAATTTCCCCTCTCTCTCTCTCCTTGACCAGCTTGACCGCGTCAGCTGCCCCGGCCACCCCCATTGGCGGCACCGGAGACCCTTGGATCCTGCCAAGTGCGAAGTAGCAGCCGGACCCCTCGAATCATGCCGCGGTTACCTAGTGGCGGTCGCGAAGAAAACGCGCCGACGGCGACGTGCTGCTGGAGTGCAGCTGGACCGGTGACTACAAGGGTCATCTCCAGGCCTTTGCGAGTGGGTATCCCCGTGCGTCCCTGGAGCGGGCGGGAGGCCTAGGGCCACTGTCTCATCAACATCACCGGGAACACCCAAGGCACCGCCGAGAGGCGAGAGCAGATCAGCGACCTGCAAGGACCGGATGTCGTTGGCGTACAGTACTTACAAGGAGCAGTTGATGTGCAAGGCTAGGAGGCGGCGGCGGGGTGCACGGTGGCGCGACCGCGTGAGCGAAGGCGCTTGGCCGCAGCAGAGCGTGGCGTGTCGTTCCACTTCCATGCATGTCGACCCCTGCCCGCAACCGCACAAGGTTCGCGAGGGGCATGCAGCTCCCAAGTACCATGGCGTCACGCTGCATAAGGAGGCGTGTGAGTCGGAGGGGGACTCATCCATGGCACACTAGGACTAGGAGTCGGAGCTCATCCATGGCGCACTAGGACTAGGAGCCGACACGCACGACAGCAGCCGCGCCTCTCCACGTCCCCCGACGTACGTCGCGCGCGCCCGCCCGCTCATGGGGACAGGCCAGACGGGGGACTCCGTGTCCCGTTCCGGCGCGCTCCATGCGGTGCCGGAAGCGTGGCACGCGCTCGCGCTGGCCGGCATCATGCGGCACCGTGCTCGGCTCCAAGTCCAAGGAGCACGTCGGGCGACGATAGTTTCCGGCACACCGTCGCGTTGGGCAGCGGGCTGCGCTCGGCATGCTCCGGCGGCTGGCTCGCGCGCTTTGGGCCGGGTCGATGGGCGCGCAGCAGGAGGAGGCGGCTGCTTTCACCCACTCGCTGTGATAGCCTGATAGGAAGTGGACTGAAGAAGAAGCTGGGCACAGCTCCAGCTCTGGTGGCCTCTGGTTGTGGCTGTGGGGGATGAGAGGAATTAATAAAGGGCGGGCCACGGTGGAGTCAAAGGGTCAAGCCCATTCAGCGGATGCCACGTCATCCCATCGCCAAAAAGGAAAACATTTCAGTTTTTCTTTTAGGGGAAAGGAAAACACTTCAGTTGGGGATTAACCGTTAACGCATCCAAGTGACATGTAGTACAAGCCTAATAATAATGAATTTAGTTTTCTCGTTTGTGCGCGTGCGGTGTGCCTGCTTGCTCCTCCCGTCTCCACAACCACAAGGCAGGAGAGCCCAAGGATGAGGCATGGGTGTGGTCGTGTGGAGTCGGAGTCGTCCCATCCGGCCGCCGCCCGGCTACAACGGCGACCGCTCTTGTCGACATCTCCTGCCACACGGCGAAGGGCGCTTTCATCGGGGCGTCCACACGCGGCACGTACACTCTGGAGACGGCGAGCATCGCCCCGGGGCAAGTGTTTCAAGGGCACGTACCTCCACCTCGCAAAAAAAAGGGGGCACGTACCCTCCGGGCCAACCCGTTTTTTTTATCAAAGAAGGGTTTCCTTTTTCGATTTTCATTACTGAAAACCAAGTCTACAAAGTTTAAAGGACAGGACGCAACACACCCAAGTTTATAGCCACTAAACAGAAACGAGACCTGCCAAAAGGACCAACACAGGCCCAGCGAGAACAAAGTACACCAAACGCACTAAACAAGAGTCAACACTAAACAAGAGTCAACGACAGTCGAAACCAGAAAACAACAGGGCACAGGGACTAAGAGCGAACAACAGCAGATGCATAAGTTGAAGCCGTTATCCAGGGAGCCTCGCCACATTGATTCGCCACCCCTGACCGGCCGTGTACACCTCATTTGCTGCTCGCTCTAGAACTTTTGCTCCCAGTTCCAGCAATCTTCTTGGTGGCTCCTTTGTCTGCAAAATGGACCAATCAACCAACCATCGAACCATTAGTTTGATAATCTGCAAAGGATCATTAATCCTTTTTTTCTCAAAAAACAATTGCATTCCTACTTTTCCAAATTGCCCATAAAAGAGCAGACACACCAATCATCACCATCTTTTTATCCTCTTTATCAAATTTGTTAATCCATTCCCCAAAACATTCTTTAATACTACAAGGAATGGTATTCAGACCACGCACACATCTAACCAGGCTTCATAGCAAAGATGCTGCAGAGCAAGTGAACATTAAATGATCAATAGATTCATCCTGTCCACAAAACTCACAATTTTTCCCCCTTTCCACCCCTTTTTAAGTAAAACATCGCTGGTCAAAATACTTTTTTTATTTACTAACCACAGGAAAACTTTAATTTTTGCAGGAACTTTAGTTTTCCAGAGGTACTTTTGTGGGAATTTCAGGCCTGAAGTGATCAACTCTCTGTATAGAGATTTAACCGAGAATTTCCCATCAGCAGTTAGGGTCCACTTGATCTTATCTTTATCTCCATTCATTTTAATTTTTCCACATCTATTTTTTAAAGCATCCCATAATTCCAAAGTTTCTCCATGTAGTGTCCTTCTAAATTTGAAACCCTTCCATCCTTTTTGAATGGCCTCATAAACAGTAATTTTGTGGTCAAAACAAATGTCGTATATTCTAGGGTAGGCATCTTTTAAGGGCTTGTCATCCACCCAAGTGTCCTCCCAGAATCTAATGTTTTTCCCTTTCCCGGGTTCTTTATTCACAAACTTATAAAAGATGTTCTTAATGTTCAACAAACTAGCCCAGAACTGGGAATCTCCAGGTTTTTTTTCCACTAGAGCTAGACAATCACTATTCTGATATTTTCCTTTTAGCACTTCTTGCCACATCCCCTCCTCTGTTTCCATTTTCCAGAACCATTTAGCTAACAAAGCTATGTTCATCACTTCTAGATTGAGAATTCCCAAGCCCCCAATCTCTTTGGGAAGGCAACATTCTTTCCAGTTCACTAAATGATATTTCCTAATATTCTCATCTTCTTGCCACACCAATCTAGCCCTAAAAATTAGCTTTTTTCACAATCCCTTTTGGAATAGCATAAAAGGACATCATGAACAGGGGGATATTAGTCAGGCAAGCTTGCACCAGGGTGATCCTACCAGCAATAGACCCCAAAAGCTTCCCTTGCCAACACCCACATCTTTTCTCAATTTTTTCTGTTACACAACTCCAATGTATGTTTCTTATCCTAGTATCAGCTACAGGCATCCCTAAATATTTCATGGGTAAATCTCCCATTTTGCATGTCAGAATCTCCTGGTAGAGTACTTGTTTTTCTTTGGCTTTTCCAAACAACATTAGTTCACTCTTATGGAAGTTAATCTTCAGACCAGACATCTGTTCAAAGGCCCCCAAAATAAATTTAAGGTGTCTCACACTCTCCACCTCATCCTTGATCAAAAAGATAGTATCATCAGCATATTGTAACATATTAACACCCTTGTTATCATTTTTATTAAGTACTCCCTTAACAATATCCAATTCTAGAGCTTTAATCATTAAAGAGGCTAGGGCATCCGCAGCCACATCAAAAAGCAACGGTGACATAGCATCTCCCTGTCTCAAACCTTTATAGGTTTTGAAAAAAGGACCAATCTCATCATTAACCTTGACTCCTACGTGCCCTCCTCTCATTGTTTCCATTACCCAATCACACCATTTGTCTGGAAAACCTTTCATTTTCAGCATCTGAATAACGAAGGGCCATTTGATTTTGTCATATGCTTTTTCAAAATCAACTTTAAAGACTAACGCATCTTCTTTGTCTCTATGGAAAGTGTTCAAAGCTTCGTGTAAAATAACCACTCCTTCCATAATGTATCTCCCTTTGATAAATGCAGTTTGTGTTTTGGAGATGACAGGAGCAACACATTTGGTCAGTCTGTTCATTAGAACTTTTGTGATAATTTTGAAGCTTACATTCAACAGGCATATAGGCCTGAATTTTTGAATTTGTCTGGCATCATTGGTTTTGGGGATTAGGGTAATAATGCCATAGTTAAGCCTGGCAATATTGATTTCCCCTTTAGCAAACCCCTCAACTAAGGCTTTCAAATCCCACTTGACTAATTCCCAAAAATCTTGATAAAAGTCAGCAGGAAACCCATCAGGTCCTGGGCTTTTATTTCTCTTCATACCAAAAACTACTTGCTTAATTTCATCTAAGGAAAAAGGGGACAGTAGCTCTTCTTTGTCTTGAGCTTTTATTTTATCCATTTCAATATCTCTCAAGGAGATATTAGATTCTTCAGGGTGTCCAAAGAGGTTTTTATAGAATTTAGTGATATATTCCATCAGACAATTCTCTCCTTCTATGATCCCTTCTTCTTGCTCTAAGGAAATTATTCTGTTTTTTCTCCTCCTCCCATTCACCTTTGCATGATAGTATCTAGTATTTCCATCTCCATCTTTAATCTCTTTATCTTTATATCTCTGCATCCACTTCATTTCTTCTTGCGCCAAAATTCTCTTAAGTTGCATCCTAAGTTCCTTCTGTTCAGTTCTATCTGCAGCAGTCAGACCCATCCTCTCTGCTCTCTTATCAATATCATCCAATTCTTTTATTATTTTAATTTTAATTTTCCTATACCAAGCATCCACATTTTTATTCCATCCCTTAGCTTTTCTCCTCAATTCCCTCATCCTTGCTTGCCATCTGTCCAACACACTTCCTCTAAATCTTTTGTTCCAAGTATTATATATCAACTCTTTGAATCCCTCCCTCAACAACCAAGCATTTTCATACCTAAAAACATATCTATTTGTGTGTGCCTCCCCTGTGTCTAAGAACAGGGGAGTATGATCAGAAATTTCTCTAGCAAAGGCCTGTAAAATAGTCAAAGGGTATTTTTCTTCCCAAACAGGACACATCAATACCCTGTCCAATTTCTCATAAGTAGGGTCCTCCTGATTATTGGCCCAAGTGTATTGCCTTCCATTTAAAGGTAGTTCTCTCAATCCAGCTTGTTCAATTATAGCATTAAACATAAAGGACCACTGTTCATTTATCATAGGTTTGTTTTTTTCCTTATTGTTTCTGATGATATTAAAATCTCCTCCAACCAAACAGGGCAAAGGATTATCATGATATAATCTAGCTAACTCAGCAAGGAAATTAGCTTTCCCTTCTTTCTGTGCATCTCCATAAACTGTGACTAAATTCCAATGCATTTGGATTTTTTTGTCAAACAACATTACTCTCAAGAAATATTGTCCTCTCTCAATATGTTCAATATCAAATATCTCTTTATTAATGCCAACTAGGATTCCCCCAGACATCCCTCTGGGAGGATTCCAGCACCATTGGTAAATTTTCTCCCCACAAAGATTATGCAACTCATTTTTTGTAAAGTCTTGTTTGATAGTTTCAGAAATCCCAACAAAATCCAATCTATAATCCCTGATCATCTCTCTAATATATCTCTTTTTATGATCTTGCCCAATACCTCTCACATTCCAAAAAACTCCTCTCATTATTGTAAATTCTAGATATATATTTTTATTCTCAAACCAGATTGTCCTACTTTTGTCCCAGAAGATTTATCTTCCAAGGTTAGAGACTAATCAGTCTTCTTTCCTTTTTCCTTCTCAACACCCCTATCCCAATCGATTGCTTCACACAGCTCAGTGCTGGTGAGCTTCTCTTCCCTCTCTTTTTCCCAGAGAACATTTGTTTAAGATTTTTATATTGTTGTTCCTCGATTTCAGCATCAGAATGCTCCATGTCAGAGCTTAGACCATCAAGATCAACATCCCCAGTATTTATGTATACTGGTGTGTCTCCTCCTTCTTTCATTACTCCTCTCATTTCATTTCCCTCATCCATTTCTTCTCTTTTGATATTTTGAAAATACATCTCTCTCCTAGCTTTCTCCATCTTATTAATAATATCTATATTATTCTCAATCATATCAATGGAACATCCTAAATCAATCCCTACCATGGAGCTAATTTGAATTAAGGAGGGGTTAGCAAATTCAGAAATTGGATCCTTACCATAATTATCTCTTTCCTCAGCTCTGATTTTGGCCATCTCTTCTATTTTCTGATCTTCTTTTCCTTTGTTTCTAAGACTTCTTTTTATCTCCATATATTTCCCCTCCTTCTCTTTTTCAACATCCTCAGCACCATGCAGGTCAGCCGTTTTCTCCCCCAGAGTCCCAATTGAGTCCTGACTGGCATTATAATCAGTAGGTTCATTGTATTTTCCAGATTCTGATTCCTCCTTTTTTTGTTGAGTTTCTTTTTCATATTCTTCTATATCCATGTTAGCCAGCTCAATTTCATATTGTTCTCTGTTAACTGCCTCTTGAACAAGTTTTTGGATCTCCACCTGCTGTTGGTTAATCTGGTTCTGCATTGCAACTTGAACTTCCTCCATCTTCTTGAATCTCTGATCAGCTTTAGCCAGCAAAGCACTGTGTCTGGTCTTGTCCTCTTCCAGGGTCTTGATCCTGTTAAACAGGATGTCACTCTCTTTTTGCCACTTCCTTCTCTCAGACATCATTTCATCCTGCCATTGCATCATGTTTTCTTCTAATTGTTTTTTCATTCTGATCAGTTTTTCATCCACCTCCTCACTCTGCTTGAGAGACAAACAACCAAGTGAAATACCTTTGTGATCAGGTTCTTCTATCCTGAATCTTTTCATGTTCTCTGTTTCTCCTTCACCCTCTTCTAGGTTATCTGTGTTTTCATTTTTTCTCTTCTCCTCCTTGTACCAGCCAATCTCCACCACCTTCTCCACTTCCACACCAATCCTGAACATGAGCAAATCAGTGGCAATGATTTCCACATGAGGTGGAGTTTTCTCCACATCTCTGATCCCACACTTGACCCTAACTTTTTCTTCATTGACAGTATCCATATCAATTTCCAGTACAGGCCCCACTGCAGCAGCAACTTCACAAATGCTCAGGAAGTGCCTAAAACAGTCAGGCACCCTGCTCAGTTTAACCCACACAGTATGCAGTTTCCCCATAGCTTGGTGATCCAAAGACCAGGGCAGGACCTTGATAATCACCCCTGTCCCAAGCAGATTGAAGTCATTGAATTTAGCCAATTCAACCAATTTTGCCTTGTTGGGGAATCTCATCATGAAACCATTTTGTCCAAATTCCTTCACTCTCCACTGCCACCCCCAATCAAACATCTCTCCCATAGCCTTTGTGAGCTCAATTTCATTGATTTTTCCTTCCCTAATAATCACCACCCCTAAAGGGTTTGTATGTTCAGCAACCAACACATCTTTGTAACTTTGGACCAGCAAGATTCCCAGTCCTTTGGCAGCATATCCCACATATTTGGGGACTGGCTTCATCTGTTTCAGCAAATTACACTCATTGGTGATATGGTTTTCCCTTCCACAAATCAAACATTGCCCCACCTTACATTCCCTGGTAGAGTGCCTGGGATCCTTACATTTTCCACATACTTGCCTATTACTCCTTTCCATCCCTTTTCTGCCATCATCCAAGTTTATCTGCCAATTGCTTCTCACCCCTTGTTTCTTCATTTCTATTCCCGAGTCTTGTTCACCTCTCCTGTCAGATTTCTAAATGTGATCTCCTTTTTTCTCTTCTTTCCTCATGTCATCTCTCCCAGCTTGAACTCCCCCAAGTTTTCCAATAACTCCATCAGTAGTCTCCTTCTCTCCTCCTCTCATTCCTTGCACTAACTGGGAAAACAATGATGCCAACAGTTGTTGTTGAGCATCTTGTTCTTTTTGTGTCCCCAAATCTTTTCCCTTTCCTATATCAGTTCCAGAACTCTCACCCTCACCTATTTCTTTCCCACCCCTGTTCTCTCCTGCCTCTTTCTTTCCAGACTTAGCCTGCCACATCAAAATTTCTCTCCTATCTTCAGTAGCAAAATCTTCTTCATCTCCATCTCCTCTGCCCTCCCTATTTCCAGTACCAGATCAACCAATTCCCCTTCCAAAATTTCCAAATCTATCATTCATAGCATGTCTTCCTCCCATCCATCCACCTCCCCTGTAGTTGTAATTGGATCTCCCTCTTGCAAAACCTCCTTCCCCGTCTCGATTAAATCTAGGACCTCCATACCCTCTTCCTAGGTTTCCATCCATCTCTTCAGCTGGCGGCTGTGTGGGAGGAGGGGGAGGGGAAACCCTACACGATGGGATTGCTCTGCCCATCCCCTCTCACCCACCTTTATACCAGCCATCCCACCTTCCCTTTTCTGGGCTGGGTCAACATCAAGCCCAAAGGGCCCCCACCAAGCCAGGCCCAGGTCCAAATTCATTTTTAAATCCACTCCCACTGAGCCCCCAAAAATCATCAGAGGTCTCACGTGGTCCTCCTTCTTATCTATCCCCTTTTTCTCCTATGTTGAAGCCCCAGAAGTTCCAATTGGAGTTTCATAGAAAACTAAATCCCCAAAGTTCACACCCTCCATTTCAAACCAGAGTGGAATAGGATGTATTTTATCTTTTTTCATATGATTATGAACTATGCGAGCGTCAAAACAATAATCTCTACATTTATTGCTACTAAAATTTCTCCTAATCTCCTCCTCATTCTCCTTATGATCCACATCATTAACCTTCTTAGGAATTTCATTGCAGTCATCTGCAAACTGGGATTTGGACCCATTTTTCTGTTTTCTATTTCCTCGGAATCTATTGTTCCTTTTTTTCATCCCATTTTTGACATCATCTACCTCAATTGAAGCAGTAGACATCAAATACAAAATGGCCAACCCGTAGTACAGACACCTCTGGTCTGGCGTGTCGTGTCGGACTCCGACGCCGGTCACGTCTGCACATTCCACCTAGACGCCTCTAGTGGTGGACCGGACTGGGTGCGGGAGGTATCACGGAGTCGTGCCCCTCGACCACCATTTCTTTCTTTCTTTCTTCTTTTTCCCATTCTTTTTTCCTTTTTTTTCGGGGATGGCCACTATTTCTACGTCTCAAGCACTTCAAGATGACCACCTCGTGCATCTCAGCACAACTATTGCTACGACCGACATTCCTATGCAAAATATTTTGCTCTTATTAGGTATTAGAGCATCTACAAACCAGAAGCCTCAAATCCCCTCATCCGTCTGGGCGAACGGCCCGGTCACAAAAAACCAACCAAATCGGACGCCTCAAACCTTCTTAAATGCTCGGGTTGACCAACACCTCTCATATTCAACCTAAATATGGGGCGATATCAGAGGGCCAGGGCGCGACCGGGTGCGTTTACCACATCGGACATGGCCACGCCGGCCCACCCGACCACACATATCTTTCTTCCATCCGTTCCTCGGATCAAACCCTAGCCACTCTCCTTCGCCACCCAAGCTCCCGTCCGGCGATCTGCTGCCTTCTCTAGCATGGCACAAAGCGGATCCAACGACGACCAGAACAGACCCGTCGACCGGGGTGTCATCCCGTGCTGCATGGAGAAGGCAATGGCCTTCGACATTGCACTCCGCCGCTCCCCGGAAGGACAGCGCCAGACCGACGACGGGATTTGCCCGACGCGAGTCCATTGTGTCGACGGTGCCCGAGGAGGATGAGTGCCTCCTCCAGTGGGTGTACCGCTGGTCACTTACGACGGCGGAGACAGACGGTCCACGGCTCCGGAGGATCAACTCCAAGGCGCTCTGGCTAGACATTGGGTAGTCCGAGCAGGAGGTGATGGAGGCGAGGGTGGCCAAGCTCAAGCGCAAGTAGAATAGCATCGTCCGACGCTTTCAGGGTTACATCTTCATCTTCGATTCATCTGACGATGACGGGTCTGACTCTGACGGCTCCGATGTCGACCCACCTCCTGTCGCGAATGCCTAGAGTAGTGGCGGCGAACGGAAGGGCAAAGAACCGGCGAATAAGTGGTGAAGCCCCACCCTCTAGCTCCTAGTATATAGTTAAAATTTGCCAGACGTTTGAACTGTGTGAATATGACCGTTTGAATATCTTTTGGTGATACTATATGCGAATTATGCTCATTGCTATCGGTTTACATGTTCATTTTCTGTCAATTTTGGCCATTTGATGATCTACGTACTACGTTGCATGATTTTGTATGAATGTAGGGTGCCGGATATAAGATACGCGTCTGTGGATGCGCAGCTTTGAGGACTGCCCAGTCACTGCCCGGCGCATCCGTGGGTGTATCAGGTGCCGGATTTGGCAAGGCCGGCTGTATATGCTCTAAAAGCATCTACAGTCGGGCGCCCTATATGTGTCTCATACGTCCGGGCAGGCCGTCTGGTCAGTGACGGTCACAAAAAACCGATCCAACCAAAGTTGTCAAACAGGCCTCAAACGCCCGGGCTGACCGGCACCCCCCATATCCGTCCCAAATGTAGGGAAGATATGAGACGACCCAGGCTCGCCTGGGCGCGTCCTCCACGTCAGCCTGGCCCACCGCTGGCCCACACCGACCTCACAAAATCCCTCATCCAGCAGAAACCCTAGCTCACTCCACTGCAATGCTCCCCTCCCTGATGCTCTCATTTTCCCCAATCCGTTAAATCCCTAGCGCCGACGACCATGTCCAGCACCGGCAGCCACTCCGACGGCAGATCCGGAGATGAGAAGGAGTCAGCTCTCTGTATCGCGCTCGCGGGTCGATACGGGCGGCAGCTCCGGGTCTGGTGCGACGCCACCTGTCGCCCGTCGCCGTAGCACCGACGCCGGCGCTGGCCCTTCCCGCTCCGCGCACGGATCTGCGAGGCCTGCCTAATCTGCTCCTCCCGCCCGATGGCCTCCTCCACCTCCGGCCGCTGCTCCGCGCGGGCAGCAGTGGGTTCTAGTGCCCGCTCCGCCGATGCCGCAGATGCGGACTCCAGAGTCGGAGGCACGTGCCGCCCGCCGTGAGAGGCGGAGGGCAAGGAATATGGGGCGGGTCCGACGCATCTGCGCAGTCCGCCCGCCGCCGCCGGGTGCCTGACGAGGAGGACCGTCTGCTCGAGTGGGTGTGCCGTTGGTCGGTTATTGAGGTGGAGATGAAGGCCCGACGACTCTGGAGGATCAAAGCCAAGCTGCTCTGGCTCGGCATTGAGCAATCCGAGCAGGAGGCGGCGGAGGTAGCGGCAGAGGTGGCGAGGGTGGCCAAGCTCAAGCGCAAGCAAGACCGCGTCGTCCGGCGCTTGCAAGGCTACATCCTCATCTCCGATTCCTCCTCCGACGATGGGTCCGACGGCTCCGACATGGACCCACCTCCTGTCGCGGACTCCTACAGCTACGTTGGCGACCAGAAGGGCAAATGGCCGACAAGGAAGTGGTAAAGATCACCCTCTCCTGTTTATGATCTAGTTGCAGTATGTAGTTATAATGTGCCGGATCGTTGAACAATGTGACTTGCCGGTTTGGTGATCTTTTGGTGATGTTTTATGTGAATTATGCCTGTTTATATGTTTGTTTCCTGTCAATTTTGATTGTTTCATGATCTACATACTAGTTGCATGATTTTATATGGATACAGGGTTCGGAATATTAGATGGAATATTAGATACGCGGGTGTGGAGGCCCGGATTTAGGGAGTGCCCGGTTAGTGTCCACGGGCGTGCCCAAGCGCATCCGCGGACGTATAGGGGGACAAATTTACTAACTCTGACTGTAGATGCTCTAAGGCTCTCTTGTTTCTCCTTTCAAATTTTACTTGTTATGCTATTTTGCATGCAAAGAACAAAAACATGATTCTTATTATTAAATTATCTAAAACACAACCCTGAACTAGTTATTACCACTTAAAAAGGTAACAAAAACTTTATAACGCACAACAACCCAGCCTTCCCCCAGCTCTTAGTAGCGGCGCCGACGTGTTGGAACCAGGGACGTCTACAAGCTCTAGATCACGGCTGCAATGGCGAGAGGAGGACGATGACTCAGGTGGTTTTGTGCTGCGTACTGCGTTACAGCTTTTTCCGTTTTTATTCCTCTTATTTATACTGAACATACAAAGAGAGAGATCAACCACGCCTGCGAGCTTACCGGTCGTGCCATCCCACGACGCTCGCCTTGCGGGTGATGCGCGCGTGCCGCGAGCTACGCTGCATGCCATCCCATGCAACTCCAACGGCCGCGCCAAGCTAGCTACCTACTAACTGAAACTATCAGGCCACATCTAGTATACATGCACACGTTGACATGGCCATTTATTTTGCTAACTGAAAAGAGAAGCTAACCTAGCTACTGAACCGGGCAAGGAAATACAGGTTCAACACGACGCTCGTACGCGAGGCTGACGCCACGCTAGGTCCAGGGGGCGGTTCCCACTGCCGGCCGGCGAGCCCCGCCACCTGCGCCACCCCTCTGCTTCCCCAGCACGAGGCCGAGCCCTTCACGTCCTCCTCCTCCACCCGCGCGACGCCGCCCGACCACCCGGCCGCCGCATCCGCCATGGCGGGCCTCCTTCCGCCGCCATCGGCCGCGTCTCCTCCCCGGACGGCGACCTCACCGCCACCTGCACTACTCTCCCGCACGTCGGTACGCTGCTCCATGCCTCAACCTCGCTCGATGCCGACCACCATGACCACCTTCCTGCCCGCGCCGCCGGCAGGGAGCAAGCGGCAGAACCACGCACGGCTCCAACGAGTCCCACCCATACTCCTCCGTGCTACCCAGCTCCCCGCTCACCTCCGTCGCCTCCCCACTGCAGCGCCGCAAGGATTGGCTGTCAGAAGCGGTGACCAGAGCACTCCGTCGTGGCGAGGCAGGAGGAAGGAAAGCTCGACGTGGTGTTGTCCAATGGCTTCGTGATGACGCTGCGGTTCCATAGGAGGTGACTTCAGTCTCGGGGCGCAGCGGACGGCGACCAGTTTGGCTGGGCCGCCACCGGACAGAGGCGAGGAAGACGACACGGGCGCCGGCGTTATAGGTCGTCCTAGTCCAATTCAAGCGTCGGGAAGAAGAAAGGGGACCCTGGCGAAGCTCTTTGCCATGGTGGAGCATAATGGGATGGTCTCCGGCCACAGGTACGCACGACGGCGTCCATGGCAGGAGCTCGGCCGCCTGACAGAAGGGGGAAAAGAGCAGTGATAGTGGTAAACGCTGCGGATATTAAACGCGGCGGCGCGTGTGTGCTTGCCAGCGAGGGATCGGCCTCGCACGGGGGAAGCGGAGGGTGCTGCGGCCCTGGTGGCTTTGCCGGGATGGCGACGGTCATGGCCGAGGCGAGCGGGCGGCTAGCTTGGCGGCTCGAGCGGAGCTCGGCCAGGATGAGGAGAGGGGTGGAGGTGAAAAGGAGGAGGGGGGAGGGTGGGGCTCGCCGACCCGGTGGGAACCGCCGGGCGCGGCGCGAGAGATTTAATTTGGTCTCATTCACTTTTTATAGCCATTGAATATGATGCTATAAGATGTATGTGTGCTGACGTGGGTTGTATCTGTTCTTGTTTTCCAGGTGAATGAGACCAAATTATGTCTCATCTAGATGAGTTTTAAGTACTCTTATTATTTTTTAATGCTGACCAGGATGTTGACCTGTCAAAACAAGTCAAAAACCCAGGCCAGGGTTGTTATTTGTGTCCGGTTTTGAAAGCTGAGGGTTGCAAACCAGACAGTTTCATAGTTCACGGTTGTGTTTTAGGCTTTAATGGCTGTTCGATTTGATAATATGGACTTCTGTCTTTAATATTGGAGAGTGAGATCACTTCCCGATGAAATTGACGAAGTGTGTGCATATACAACTTAATGTGGTTGAAAATTGGTGAATAATTCCTTAGGTGAAAATGATACATTTTTGCTCACTACCATTACTTGTTCCCTTGTTTGATGGTCCACTTTCATGGCTGTCGGGGACGTCAATTGAAGGAAGATCAGGCTACGGTTCCTCCTCGCCGTCGCCGCCAGCCGTCCCCCCTCCCCCGCCGCCAGCCGCCGGCCGCGCGTGCCCCGCCTCCCTCTCATGGGGGAGGCGCGGGGGCCTCCCGATGGCGGTGGTGCAGCTCGTCCGGCTGCGGTGTGTCTCGGCGGCGGGATTCCGGGGGGCTTCGAGGTCCTTGGTGCGGCGGCGCGGCCAACGGCCGCGGGGCGGCGTGGCGGTGCTGGTGGACGGTGGCGCTCGCGCGGCCCAACTGTGGGCCATTTCGGCTCCATTTGGGCTAGGGTGGGCTGGCGACTCGGTGCGTGGCGACGCTGCTCCCTGGTTGGTGGCGAGGAGGTGGTGGTCTGCGAGCGGTGGTCGGCCGGCGAGCTGCAGCGTGACGGCATGGGCTGTCCGGACCCTTTTGGGTCTGGCTGGGCCTCGGCGCCTGGCAGGCCCCTTGTCCGTGCGTCCGGTCGGCTCCGCGGCGGCGGTGGTGGTTGTCCCCTCACGTCAGCGATATTGCGGATGCCCCTGGGCCCACTATCTCTTCTCCCATCCTCCAGGTCTCGTGTCGGTGACCTCAGAGAGACGGCGAAGTTGATTCGGTGACCGTGGTGCACATGTTGGTGGGCGGTGTGATGGGTGGTGCACTATGGTTCGTCTGGGGTGGTGGTGGGGTGGGGGGTGGGGGGGTGGGTTGGGTTGGGAGAAATCTTTGGCGGCTCGTCCAGGCCCGACGCGGCGACACCTGTGGGTGCCGCCGGACCTTCCTTAAGGGCGTCGGGTACACCCTCCCCCCACTGCCCCCCGCGTACTGGGGGAAACCCTAGGACTAGTCCGGGCAACAGCGGCGTCGTCGTCGCCTCCTTCTTGAAGGTGTTTCTTGGTACGCGGCGCTTCGGAGTGCTGGGAGCGTGGTGGTACTTCTCTGGAGGGTGCAACGGTTGCCGGTCATCTTCGTTTCGTTGATCTGCCGTTGTTGGCATTTGTTTCTCTTTCTTTTTTCTCTGTTTTTTTCGGGCTTGTTTGTGTTGCGGCCCCAGCACCTATCGTTGGCTGTATTGATGGTTGCTTTGTAATACAAAGCGGGGAAAACCCTTTTTCGTAAATTGAAGGAAGATCAGTGCGGAGGTCGTTGAGTTCTTCATTGGCTCCTAGCCGCTTTTGAGGGGCATTGCCATGTATCAGGTGCTCCATACTCTAGTCTCACATGAAGCTTGCTTGGAGCTCAGCCATGAGGAGAGCAACCTTCCTTTGTCCATTCTTGCGGCTAAACCAAATGCTCTAATCAAAGACGTTATGTGTTGATATAAACAATCCCCTTGATAATTTGAATTGACATAGAATATGTAGATACAGCTTGAAGAAGAGACACTTTATCAATACACTTCCTTTCTGTCAACTACTAAATTGACCAAGTTCCAAAATACAATGTATAGTTTTTTAAAGCAATGTGAATGCAACTATGCCACTATTTTTTTTTGGAGAAACACTATAACACTCACTATCATATAAAAGGCTTGCGTCCCTACATTGATTTGTTTTTGCGAGTGGCCCTCACATTGATTAAATATTCCAATTCAGTGGAACGTTCACGTGCAAAGCACGTCACATAACAAACTAGCAACATTGGCCATATTGAGGTTTTGTGTATGAATTGACACGTGTGTTGCACGTGCCCAATTACTAGTCTATAAGTAGAAGAATTCTCTGAAAGTAGAATTAAGCTTGAAACATAGGGGATTACATCAAAGTAGGAGAAAACCCTCCTTTGGTATCCAAGCTTGCCTGTGCTTGGATTGCGATACTTCAAGTTCTCCACGGGGAACACGTCGTCAAATGCCTCAGTTGTGAGATCATTCAAGCGGAGCTCGGCCAGGAGGAGAAGAGGGGTGGAAGGGAAAATGAGGAGGGGGAGGGCGGCGCAGGTGGCGGGGCTCGCCGACCGGCGGTGGGAACAGCCGGGCGCGGCGCGAGGCTCGCGTGCAAATGTCTTCCACGGGGACCGCTCGAGTTGTTGTGCGTTATTAAGTTTTCCCCCTTTTTTAATACTGACTAGTCAAAACCAGTCAAAACAGGTCAAAAATCAGCCCATGGTTGTTATTTGTCCGATTTTGAAAGTTGAGGATTGCAAATCAGAAGGTTTCATAGTTCATGGTTGTGTTTTATACTTTGATGGTAGTTTAAGATTGTAATATGGACTTCTCTCTTGAATATTGGAGACTGAGATCACTTCCTGATGAAATGGCAGGCGTGTATGTCGCTGAAAATTGATGAATGAGTCTTTATGTGAAAATGATACATTTTTGCTCACTAGCACGTTACTTGTTCCCTTGCATGACGGTCTACTTTCATGGCTGTCAGGTCCTGGTCAAGAGTTCTTCATTGGCTCCAAGCCGCTTTTGAGGGGCATCACCATGTGTCAAGTTCTCCACACTTTTTTTTTAGAATGAAGACGCTAGAAGCGTCCGGCTTTAAATTAATAAAGCCCATAACTAAGGCAGCGTTTACAGAGGAGTCTAAGAACAGAACGGAACGAGCGCGCAGGCTCAGGTCACACAGGCGCGAAGGCACATGACTTTTGCGGCAGGCCACAGGCCACAGGCAATCCAGAGCGAGTCTATTACAGGCCAAAGGCCAAGAGCTTAGAGCACGCAGGCTCGCTCGTGAGACAAAATAACCACTTCACGACGTAGAAGTGACGGTCGGCTCCCTAGCCAAGATGTAGACTTGGCGAAGACGGTCTTGAGCTTGCTTCATTCTCTCAGCATCCTTGCGCCTCGCCAATGGACTCCACTGCTGCAGAAGAATGTTGCATTTGTAAAGAATGTTAGCAGGGTGTGATGGGAAGATTCCCTCGATTGCTAGTTTGTTCCTGGTAAGCCACAAGGCCCACGCTAAGGCGCCTAGGCAGCTCCAAAGCACGCGCTTGCTGCCACCTGTCATCGAAGCAACAATGGTCGCAAGGTCTCCAGTCGAGTGCGGGTCCCAAGAGGTGTTGCTGACCTCACGGACTGCACTCCAGGCAAAACGCGCTAGAGGACATCGGAAGAACACGTGATTCGCGTCCTCCGAGGTGTTGCAAATTGCGCATAAGCCAGAGGACGGGCCGTTGCGCTTGGCAACATTAGCCGAAGTGGGAAGTTTATTGCGGAAAAGTTGCCAAAAGAACACCTTGATCTTAAGCGGAATACGCGCATTCCACAGGCCCTTTGGCATCGGGAAGGCCGGGGCCTGGCCCAGGCACAACCTGCGGTACAGAGACTTGACCGTGAACTTGCCGGACGAGGTGAGAGCCTAGGTGACCGTGTCAGCAGAGGTGGACAGCGTCACCGGTTGAATAAGAGCAAGCAAATCCTCGAAATGAGCTTGTTCTGGACCCGTTAACTCTCTACAGAAGTGGATCGCCGGAGGGCTAGAGGCAAGTGTCGTCGCTACCGTCTGCTCCGGATTGACAGCCAGGGCATACAGGTCCTGAAATTGGGCCCAGAGGGGCTGCCCTCCTACCCACATGTCGAGCCAGAAGCGGGCCGAGCGGCCGTTGCCAATGGAGAAATTGGCGCCAAGAGCAAAAGCCGGGCGGATCGCTTGTAGATCATTCCAGAAGGATGAGCCCCTCGGCCTGCCTTCGAAGAAGTTCCCGTTCGGGAAATATTTTGCGTGTAACGGATCAGCCCACAGGCCCGTCGCCCCCTGCGACAGCTTCCAAATCCACTTGCACATAAGTGCAATGTTTAGGATCCGGGTGTTTGTGATCCCTAGCCCCCCTAGGTCCTTGGGGCGACACACCGCATCCCACCTGACCATGTGATACTTGCGTTTTGGTCCCGTCCCTTCCCAAAAGAAACGGGACCTAGGTGTGTCCATTTTGACGTGAACGCCTTCTGCTAGGAGGAATAACCCCATCGCAAACTGCGGCAGCGAGGATAAGCTCGCATTCGTTAGAATTAGTCTAGCTGCAGAGGACAGGAACTTCCCCCTCCACGGGCACACCCGCCCTCCCACCTTGGTCCAAAGCGGAGTCCATCCGTCTATCGAGATACGTTTGGCATCCAATGGAAGGCCCAGATAGGAAAATGGGAGTTTGCCTAGTTTGCAGTTGAGCTGGTCCGCGATACGACTGCTCTCGGACGGATCGAGCCCCATGGGAATTACTTCACATTTGTGAAAGTTGATTTTGAGCCCCGACATGAGTTCGAAGCTAATCAACAGCGCTTTGATCGTGGCCACGCTGTGTAGGTCTGGTTGGAACAACAGCAGCGTATCTTCCGCATATTGTAAGTGCGAAATCCCCCCTGGGATGAGGTGCCCCAACACCCCTTTGATATGACCTGCCTCCGTTGCTTTACGAAGCAAGGCCGCAAGCGCATCTGCCACGAAGTTGAACAAGAGCGGTGACATGGGATCACCCTGGCGTAAGCCACGCTTGTTCCTGAAGAAGTGCCCTACTTCTCCGTTCATCGAGACCGCAGTTTGGCCCCCCGAGACTAACTGCATGACTCTGTGAACCCACATTGACAAGAAGCCTCGACTAGTGAGAATTTGTCTAAGGAAATCCCAGTTGACGCGGTCATAAGCCTTTTCGAAGTCAAGTTTGAGTAAAATCGCCGGTTCGTGCGTGCGTCTAAGTTTGTGAAGTGTCTCTTGCAACGCTAACGGCCCCTCCAAAATGTTTCTACCGCGGATGAAAGCTGATTGGGATCGGCTGATGGTGCGGTGAGCGATCGGGGTAAGCCTAGTGGCACACCCTTTGGCGCAGACTTTGAAAGGCACATTGATGAGCGCAATTGGCCTGTGTTGGCGGATGTTATCCGCACCAGGCACTTTCAGGATTAGCGAGAGCACCCCGTAGTTTAACCTAGCTATATCCACAAAGCGGTGCATGAAGCCATTGCACACCTCGAAGATGGGGTCACGCAACAGTGGCCAAAAGTGTTTGAACATCGCCACCGGCCATCCATCGGGCCCCGGGGCCGTGTCTGTTTTCATGCTTTGGATTGCATCATCAATTTCCTTAGGGAGAAACGTGAGCCCCAACTCTTCGTTCTCCGACTCTAAGACTTTTTGAGCTGGGAGCCAAACGTCCTCGCGTAGCCGCGCGCGTTGTGGCTCGTCAGTCCCCATCAAGCTGATGTAGAAGTCGTAGATGTGTTTGCTAATCTCCGCTTGCTGGAGAAGGAGCCCCTGCTCTGTCTGCAGTCGGAGGATTAGGCATTTCCTGCGGCGACCATTCGCATACACGTGGAAATAGCCAGTGTTTGCATTGCCCTTAAGCGTCCACTTGAGGCCTCCCCTACCCCTCCAATACTCCTCCTCCGACCGAAGCAGTGCTTCGACTTGCCCTTCTAAGGCATATCGGTGCGCCCATTCTTGCTCCGAGAAAGGGCGCGAGTCTGCTTGGGTATCGAGAAGTGCAATCTCGTCGAGAAGACGCGCCCTCAGAACTTTTCGTCACGCCCCTGATTCGCACCCCATCCCTTGAGGCTTGCGCGAAGGCGTCCCCCGACCGCGGTCCAAAACTCCATAGGGCCGCGCTGCTGGCCCGTGGCTTGAACACATCTCAGCCATCTTTCCCTAAAGATAGTATCAAAGTCTGGGACCTCGAACCACGCCGTTTCGAAGAAGAAACGTGGGCTGCGACGGATCCTATCTTCCCCTGAAGATAAGATAAGTGGAGCATGATCCGAGCCGATCCTTGTTTCTGCAAGGAGCGAGCTTAGTGGAAACACCACTTCCCACTCCGGAGACATGAAAACGCGATCCAAAACGGATCGCACCGGGGCTAGTTGCTTGTTGGTCCAAGTGTACCTTGCCCCAGTCCTTGTTACTTCCCTAAGTGACATCGACGCAATTGCGTTATTAAACATGGCCACCCTTGACCAGTTGATGTTATCATTGTTTTTGTCCTCACCCGAACGGATGAGGTTGAAGTCGCCACCCACCAGAAGAGGGATTTGGTTTGCGGCTACTGCCAACACCTTGGCTTCGAGTTCTCCCAGAAACTCAGCCGAGCATGAGTGATCTGCTGGTCCGTAGACTTGCACGATCACGAGCTCACGCAGCGAGGCTCTCACGCGTATGTTGGCAGCGATAAAAAAGGTGCCGACCTCCCAGGACAGCACCTCATACATGGCATTACAGAAGCCAAGCAACATACCACCCGAATGGCCGTTGGCCGGGCTGTGTTGCCACACAAAACGCTCAAGGGGATCTATGGCTAAGATATCTAGGTGACGAAAATCAGATTTGATGGTTTCCTGGAGCCCTACGATATCTATCCCTTCTTTTCTGATGTAACCTCTAAGTTGGGTGCGCTGCCCCGAGTGGCCGAAGCCACGGATGTTCCAAAAAAGCATCCGCATCTAGATGACGCGGTTTCGCAGGCGCACACCCCTAGAGGTGATCGCCTTGGCCACACGCCTCACCTTGCCGCAGCGAGGCGAGGGAGGAGCGGCAACCCTTGTTGCTGTCTCCTCTTCGGGCCGAAGCATTAGCGACGTCGAGGGCTCAGCCTCGACAGCCAAACGCTCCGCGTGTTGAGCAGCCGCCCCTACGAGTGCCGCCTGTGCCATCTCCTTTGCGCGCACCAGCGAGATGAGCTCGCGAACCCCGCCCACCCCACATGGTTCTACCCCACTCTCTACCAACACCTCTCCCAGATGATCGTCCGAAAAAGAATAAAGGATCAAGAAACGGGGCAATGGATTACCTGAGGTTTCCAGATTCTTCTGTGCTTGGAGGAGTTTGGCGCGTTGGAGTGTAGGCATGTTCCCTTTGGCGCCCTTGGCCCGCGCACTGACGCGAACAGGAGCCACCTGCCCATCCACGACGGCCTTGGAACGCTTGGCCTTCGGGAAAGTCGCCGTCTTGGATGCCTCCAGCGCGATCGGGGCCGAGCTGGGCACGGCCAACGCCATCACCGCCTGACGAGGCGTCGCCGGCGCGCCCTGGAGCTCTGCTGCCCGCCCGGCCTCCGCACTGACCTTGCGCACGACCACCTTCTTGAGCTGCTTCACCGCGCCGAGCTTGCTAGAGCTGCGGCCTCCTTGAGAAGGAGAGCGCAAGGCGAGAGGCAGCGAGTCCACAGACAGCGCGATGGGGGTGCTAGCCTCTCCCAGCGGCTCCTCCAACTGTTCCGCGCCGGCCTCCGCCACCGATCGCACCGGGGGGGACGTGACCGAGCCCAAGTTTGAGCCATACTGGTTCGGGATGGACAGCTCCAGCTCCATGGACCTCCCCGCCAAAGGCAGCTCCAACGAAGGGAGCGGCGCCCGATTCGCCACCCCTCCCTTGTCAGTGATGCCCAACTTCTCCCACGCCGCCGTGTCAATGGAATCATCTCCCATGCTAGCATCGCCCTCCTTGTCGTCATCCATGGTGCTGTCACGCCCCGCCCCGTCCGGACCCTTGCCGTGGTTAGGAGAAGGGGGATTCGGGACAGGCAAGGCGGGCACCGTGATTTGCTCCGGGGGGAGCTCGAGCTCGATGTTGATGTTGAAACCCTCGCCGTTGAACCAAATCTGGACCAGTCCGCGCAGCTTGCGGGGGTTGCGGCAGGCGAAACGCATACGCACCGGCCTCGGGCGGATGAGAGACTCCTCATCTATCAGCAAGGGGCGGCCGAGCATGGTGGTGGCCGCCATGAGCAGGTCGGAGCGCCTCTGCTTGGGTGGGATTCCTCCCAGTTTGACCCACACCTCTGGCATCGCCATTCCTTTGGGAGCATCGAGGACCGCATCGCGAATATCCACCATGAGGTTGTTGAGGGAGAGAAAGAGCTTGCCGCTTCGCGTTGCCATCCTGAGCATCGCCGGATCCGGGAAGACCACTGAGAACGCCCCGCCCTCCAAAGGTGAGATCTGCCAGTCCCACTCGCCCTCAAAGAGGTGTGGCAGCTCCACTTGGAGGATCTCATGCGTGAGCGCGCCGGAAGGCATGGAGAGCACCGCCGCGCTGGCCCCTAGGAGGATCTGTGGCTCCGTCGTCGAATCTTCCGGGTACTGGAGACAGAAGAAGCCCTCGCCGGAGATGGCGTGCCCCATGGTTTGGAGGAGCAGAGGCTTGCCGCGGGTCGGGCACTGCGCAGACGTGTGCCCCTCCTTGGTGCACACCACACACAAGGGCTTGAAGGTGCACAGGTTCTGGAAATGGCATGTGCGACCGCATCGGAAGCACTCCGGGCCATCAGCTTCTTCTATTGGGATTGGCTCCTCCTCCGTGCCCTTGGACGATCCCGGCGCCTCAGATCTGGGCGGGAGGGGCAGCTTGGAGGCCGCCACCCCCGCCGGCTTGGATTTCTTCTTCGCATGGGGTTCGCCTCCCCGGTCGCCGCCCGTCGTAGGTTGCAGCCCCTTGCGCTTGAGCTCGAGGCCACGTTGCTTGTACTCCGCCTTCTTCTTCTTCTTTCTTTCTTGCTCCTTGAGCCACCACGCGGGCGGCGGCCCCCAAGCACCCTTGTCGTCGGCCCGGCCGCTGTTGCGGTCCCGCGGCGGCTCCATGGGAGGCTTTTCCCCTCTTCGGTCCTGCTTAGAGCCCATCGCCACAACTTCCGCAAAGGAGCGCCGCAGTGGAGGAGGGAGTGGAGTGGGTGAGGGGAACCGGGCGGAATGACCGAAGCGCCGCACCTCCGCTGCGGTGGCTGGGAAACCTAGCGAGGGATTTAGGGTTCCACGGGGGATCCAGAGCCATTTATATACCCGTTCGGGGCTGGGCGACATGGGCTTGGAAGCCCCTTGTGGGCCGGGCTGGGGCCTGGAAACAAGCTCACTTCCCTGCTCCCCAGGCACGCCAGGAGACTGGTCTCCAGCCCGCTGCAGCCCCGCAGATGGGCCGGTCGCCCCCCTTGTGGGCTGGCCCGTCCGAGCCACTGGTGGATCCGCCCCAACCCTAGAGCTCACCACGCCCAGCTCCGCCTGCGCCGCCGCCGCCGCCACGGGGAACGTCGGTGCCGGACACGGCAAGTCCAGCGCGTGCTGTAGGAGCAGCCCCGCATCAGCAGCGGCCAGGTTGCCACGTCCCTCGCGTCCCCATGAAGAGCACGGCGTCCTGCGCACGGTCGATGCGACCCGCCTCGAGCCACGGCCACCGGGCGCAAAAGCACGCCGGCGTCCGGCCTTGAGAGAGCCCCCAAGCTCCTCGGCCCGCGACACGAAGTCGCCAATGGAGCAGGCCGCACGGCCACCCGCCCCAGACTCCCCCTGTCGTCTACCTCCGCCTCCTCATCGCCATCAGATTCGTCCTCCGCCAGAGCCCAAAAGCGACTCCCCGACCACTTTGCCACGTCCATGGGAGGCGCGGCCGTCCGCCTGGGAGCTGGGGAGCGAGCCGCCGACCAGCCCCCCGCCAAGCCGACCGCCAAGGCCGGGGCGCCGTCACCGTGGACGTCGGGGGCGAGGCCCTGCGCCGAGTCGCCCCCACCATCGCCAGAGACGCCCGCGTCTCCTGTCCATACAGGAGCCGTTGGGAGCGCCATCCCTCAGTTGTTACTTTCCGTGGACCAAGTTCTCCACACTCCACGGCTCACATGACACATATGGAGCTCAGCCATCAGGAGAGCGAGATGGGACGTGTTTGTGGGTTGTTCGACGAGACCCATGTCGACTTCCTTTCTTTCTCCATTCTTGCTGCCAGACCAAATGCTCTAATGATCGACATTATGTGTTGATATAAACAACCCCCTCGATAATTTGAAGCATGACATAGAATGTGTAGATACAACTTGGACACAAGACACTTTATCAATACACTTCCCTTTTGTCGACTACTACTAAATTTCTAAGTCCCAGAATACAATGTATAGTTTTTCAAGGCAATGTGAATACAACTATGCCACTCTACTTTTTTTTGAGAAACACTATAACAATCACTATTACCTGAAAGGCTTGCCTTCTTAGATTGATTAGATATTTCAGTTCAGTGGATGTTTGCTTCCAAAGCATGTTACATGACAAAATACTAGTCAAAGTAGGAGAAAACCCTCCTTTGGAAGTGGAATTAAGCTTGGAACATAGGGGATCACATTAAAGTAGGAGAGAACCCTCCTTTGGTATCCAAGCATGCCTGTGCTTGGATTGTGATACTTCAAGTTCTCCAAGCGGAACACGTCGCCAAATGCTTCAGTTTTGAGATCATAGCGTCTGGTGTGATACGCCGATTGTTTGAACACAATCTCACCATCAAATGCCACAATTGGATAGAGATCACGGGACATGAACGTCGAAACAATGACTGTGTGACGCCGATCCCATCGCGGCTTTTCAACATCATCGCACATCCACATCTCAACCAAGTTGTTGTCGGCCCCTACGCAGACCAAGCAGAGCTCCCCACGCAGCTCGGCTAAACGGGACATGGTGTACTCCGGCCTCGGGTGGCAAGGAGGCGGCGACATAACCCCAAACACCTCGTTCTCTAAGCTGAAACGGAGGAAGCCTGGTGCAGGATCCGCGAGGTTATCTTGGTCGATGGTCCAGATGAGAGACCCCTTGAAGAAGGTAGCCGAACGCCGTCGCAAGACAGGGTATGGCGGCTGCGTCGCTGTCTCGCGCCAATGCCGGTCGGTTCCGATGGTGAACACTTCCATTCCGGTTGTGTAGTGGTACTGGTAGCCGGAGCCGCCCATGGCGCGAGCGTAAACGGAGCGGTAGAAGAAGCGAGCGACTTTGTAGGTGTTGGAGCGAGGGTCGTGTCCGAGACCAAACGCCTGGTGGCTAGTGGGAGAGATGACGCGTGGCGGATCGGCGCCGGGGCTCCAGGGCAGCTTCAGGATGCGGTGTGTGGCCGGGTTAAGCACGTGCACCGCGGCCTCGGTGGGCAGCAGGACCAGCCCGTCGCAGTGCGCGAAGTCGTGCATGGCATCGTCGGAGGACAAGTCTGTGGCGTGCACGAGGGGCACGGTGGCGCCCTGCTGGTTCGGCAACCACCTGTAGAGGCCGATCTTGTCCTTGGGAAGGAGATCTTCGTCGAGGTCGAGGTCGTACAGGTCTTCCGTGTGCGGGGAGACGAGCAGGCATGGCTTCTGGAGGCGGAGGTGCGCGCAGTGGAAGGACGCGTCGCCGGAGATGGTGGCGCGCCACGCCTTGCACACGCAGCGGAACCGCAGCAGCGACTCCACGGGTAGACGCGCCAGGATCTCCGAGACCAGCTCGTGCGACATGTACGGCGTTTTCGTCCTCCTCTTGGCTGCTGGTGCCATCTCGCCGTCGTCCATGCCACCCGATCCGCCGGATGGATGGATGGATTTCTCGCAGGATAAAGAGTGATGAGTCAAGTCTCGGCCTTGCCCTTGCGTGCGTGCCGCCGCTATATATACACACGAAGGCTTCCTTCCGATTATGGCAAGTATACGTATCCGAGAAGGCGAGAACGGCACGAGCAAGAGCACGTACTCCTGTTCCGGCATAAGCACGGCCCACTGCGCATAACGGATTGGTTCTTTTTAGTTGTTTTGGGCAGATTTTTTTGACTGACCACAAGTTTTTGGGTCAGTCGATTTTCCACTGGTCTTTTTCTTGCTTTGTTATTTCTTTAGTTGTTTTGGGCAGTTTTTTTTTTTTGAGAAACGGTAAGATTTTCTTTGACTGAGCACAAGTTTTGGGTCAGTGGATTTTCTACTGGGCTGCAGCCCATTTCTTGTGCAGCCCAGCCCTCCCCTCTCTGCCTTTTATCTTTTTCACTTTTCCTGTTTTTATGCGTTTTTTCTTTTTCTTTTTTGGGTTGCTTTATTAGTTTTTTGTGTGTGGGTATTTTTGGGATGTTGGGTGAGTGTAAATATATACACACAAATACTATGCAATATATGGGGAAAATTACACTATTCTATGTATATTGTTTGCACTTTTAGTGCAAAGTTGAGTGTAAGTTTTTTTAAATCACAATCTTTCTTATTAAAGGTTATTTCAATGGCACTAATTCATTATTCTGTCTCAAACTTCATATTTTGATTTAGGTGATTTGATATCATCGTTGACCTAGTGATCCATCCAGTTGAAACCAATCTTCAAAGTGGATTCCGAGAAGGCGTATGATAAAGTTAAGTGGCCTTTCCTACAGCAGGCAATGCGCATGACAGGATTTAGCGAGTTCTGCCGGAACCAAGTGGGTTCTCAAGTCCAGAAGGGTAGTGTCGGAATCAAGGTCAACGATGATATCTATAATACCTAAATAGTTCATCTCCACTATCCTAATTCTCTTGACATGCAGCCTATCCACCTCAGGAGCCCTGCCACATCATCTGTTTTCTCATTTTTTTCAATAAAATCATGTGAATCAATTTCTATTTAGTATTCCCTCCGTCCGGAAATACTTGTCATTGAAAGGGATGTATCTAGATGTATTTTAGTTGTAGATGCATCCATTCTCATCCATTTTAATGACAAGTATTTTCGGACGGAGGGAGTACGTACCTAGCTTTTCCTGGTGAACGAAGCGAACAGTCAGGAGTCAAAATAAAATCAAGTCATGCATTATGGATAGCCATCCTATTCAAGGCAACCTCTGTGATTCCCTTCCTATCCCGTTCCCCACGATCGAGTGGATTGCTTCATCCTTCCCAAAGTAGCTTCCTTCGATCAATTACGATCTAGGCAATCGAACAGACGCTGCTCAACTAAGCTGGTCCCTTGACCTCTCCACTTCGCTTCCTTGGATCAGTTACGATCTAGGCAACCGACCAGATGCTGCTCAACTAAGCTGGTCCCTTGACCTCTCCACTACGATCTATAAAGGTTGGTTTCATGGCATGGCACTACCATATGAAAATCAAGAACCCTTCTCCACTGTTAGCATATGATCTTTTTTTGCCTCTGTTAATACATTAATCAATTAGAAGGGTAGATGATAATGCATTCACAATTGTATCATTGACATGCATACAACAGAATAATCAATTAACTTTATTACCAGATTGAACACAATACTTCTGTAAAAGCTTGTGTGTGAACAAAGGTTTGGTAAAAATAGAAACACTACAAATCTCTGAAGGTGATACTTGCCAAGGAGAAACTCAACACGGATACAACGAAGAACTATATGTGACATTCCAGAACGAATTCATGCACAAACAGATGAGAAAATAGATTATCCACGTCAATGGAACATACCAAAATTGCTTTTATGAATTTAGGGATACATATACTCTGAGGTATATAACAAACCTGAAGGATAAGAGTTGTTTCTCGGTCACGTACATTCAGAAAAACCATTTATCTATTTCTTTGATCTTTTCCCTCTAGATTTAAAAAGGATCAAAGTGATTACGCTATGGATAGAACAATGTATGAAGGATTTATTATGGTACAGAAAACTAATGATAATTCTTAATTACAAATGAAGGTGATCATTGTACTGATAACTAATTCTAAATTTAGGCAACATAATTAATTAGTAATTTCTCGTATAATCCGTAGTGTAGTTTGTAACAAGCTGAATGTGTGATTGACTACGTAAGCATGTGAGGTCTGTCTCATAAGGAAATTTTCCAAGAAATAACAGTTGGCATATGTGAGCTGCATATGAAATGTTCAGATTAGTCCATAACATCAGGCATCTATATATAATAAGAGAAAGGATTATGAACAAAAAGATTTATAATTTAGTAATATGAACAAAAAGGATTTCTCTATTTTTCTGTTGTCAAAAGATATAACATGCATTATCTATTACCCTCCTAATTGCATATTCAGTATATAATTTAATTAAATATTTTTTTAGAGGAAAAGGCTCAACGCCCCGGTTCCAATTGGATTACCAAGAGAAACCGAACAAGGTTTTGTTGCGATTACAAGCACGCGGGGGGAAAGAACACAGCACACTCGCTGCCCCAGCAAAATAAGAAAAGATCAAGCCACAGGCAACTGATCACTACTAGAGTATGAAAATAAGGTAGCGAAACTGGACAAAGGAGGAGCTACATCAAACATAATAAATCATCACTCGCTCATGGCTCCTCTTGAGCACTGCTTGAACTTAACTGGATCCGGCCATAGCAGGAGGCGGGGATCTTGCTATCTGTTCCAGTTTACGCACCACACGCAGCACTATCCTTTTGACGATGTCTGTGCAACTAACTGCCCAACTGTCTAAGGTAGCGGCAATCTTCCACCACAGAACCTGCATTCCAGACCAGGGGATATGATTTAAACACATATCGTTACGATATTTCCAAAGAGCCCATAAGGCAGCAGAGTGTAAAAGGCGATCTGCTTGGTGATTTTTATTGAGGGACCACCATTCCAACATGTCATGAATAGACATTCTAGAATGATTATTAGAAATCTCCCCAATCACTCTCCAAAGCTCTCTACGAAACAACGCAACCGAAAAATAAATGATCTATGCTTTCCGGATCACTACAAAAAAGACACGAAGTATCATCTACTACTTGTCTTTTCTGCAGATTACCTCTGGTCAATAGCTTATTGTGAACCATAAGCCAAAGAAAAATATGAATGCGGAGAGGAACTCTGATATCCCAGATAGAAACACTGTACCCAGGGGCAACTCCTCTAAAATTTATTATGTTGTAAAAGGACTTGACAGGTAAACACCTTTAGTGTCATAGTCCCAAATGAACAGAGTCACACCTGTCTACCGGGACAGTATTCTTGATATCATTGAATAACTCATTCCACTCTGCCAACATATCAGGGGAAAAACATCTTCTAAAAGTGATCTTCAGGTTAATACCGTCCCAAGCTTCACGAACAGTGATGCTCTTATCATTAGCAATACTATATAGATTCCAATATTTAGTGCTAGGGTGGTATGCTCTAACCAACGATCATTCCAAAACCTAATACTATTCCCATCTCCTATCATCCAAGAGTATCCTATGTTAGCAGCTTTAGCAGCCCATAGAATGCCTTTCCAGACGGGGGAAGCCCCAACATGAGAGCAGGCAAAAATATTAGGATTATGAGTGTTGTACTTTGAATCAATGACTTTTTCCAAATCTTGTCATGATCCAAGAAATATCTCTTAACCAGGACGCTAATAAACATAAATTCTTATCTGCAATGTTAGGGACACCCAGACCTCCATGGTGTTTTGTTGAGTCACACAGTCCCTGTGAAGCCAGGTGGTATTTGTGATGCCCCTCATAGTTATCCCAGAAACAATGTGCCAACTGAGAGTTAATTAGCTTGATGGCCCACTTGGGGAATTTAAAAATACCCATCAGATAACTAGGGATGGAGGCTAGGCAAGTCTTCACTAGTGTGAGTCTCTTGCCAGAGGACAGAAGTCTGCCTCTCCAACCAGCTCCTTTTTTAATGATCTTGTCCACAGTAGGCTGAAGCTCACTCTTCTTCAGTTTTCTGTGGTGGAGAGGAGCTCCTAAATATTTTATAGGAAAATCACTAATTCTACAGCCGAGGATTTGAGCAAATATGTTTGCTTCCTCCCTATCCACATTAATGGGGACCAATTCGCACTTATGAAAGTTAATGCGCATCCCAGAAATTTGTTCAAAGCAGGATAGTAACCATTTTAGATTTTTCGCTTGAGCAGAGTTATTACTCAGGAAAAGTAAAGTATCGTCAGCATATTGCATACTGATGACACCAGCCGGGTTGGAGCTAGGGAACAATCCTTCTAGGATGTTGCAACTAGCAGCTTTAGCCAGAATTCTGGTAAAGACATCAGCTACTAAATTAAATAATAAAGGGGAATAAGGGTCCCCCTGCCTGACGCCCTTGCCTGTCAAAAAGAAATCACTGTTGGTATTGTTAATATTAACTCCAACAGAGCCCTTATTTAACAAAGTAGCAACCTTCTTCATCCATTTAGGGCTAAAGCCTCTCTTGCTCATCATGTCAAGCAATAAATCTCTGTTAATCATGTCATAAGCTTTCTCATAATCTAACTTAAAAATAAAACCAGATTGTTTACTGGAGTATACAGCATGAATTATTTCATGAGCTGTGATTATACTTTCAGCAATAAATCTGCCTTTTATGAAGGCAGTCTGGTTCAAGGAAATCAAATCTCTACAAATGGGGCCAAACTTATTAGTGGCACATTTGGCAAAGATTTTGAAGCTGCAATTAATCATAGCAAGAGGCCTAAATTTCTCTATCTTGCTAGCATCAGCCTCTTTAGGAACTAGGGTCAATAGGAAAAAATTGAATCTATATAAGTCTAACTTATCTTTCTCCCAATCACGAAATAAGGCAAATAGGTCACATAATTGTTGGTAAAATAAAAACGGGAATCCATCTGGGCCAGGGGCTCCTTCTGCATATGAGCCGAAGACAGCCTCTTTAATCTCTTCTTCAGAGAAAGGGGTATCCAGGATGTTATTATGATCGACAGACACTTTCTCATCATCTCCCCAAAAGTCATCTTTCAGGTCGACGTTGATTTTGTCTTGAAAGCCAAATAAATTTTTGTAGTAACTAACAGCAACATGCATAATATCGTTCTGTTCAGTTACATTACCTGAAGCTCCTTCCAGCATCACAATTTGTTTCCTCCTCCTCTTCTGATTTGCTATGGCTTTAAAGTAACCAGCGTTCAGGTCCCCTTCCAGAATGTCTCTGTCTCTGGACCTCTGCCTGGCCTTGATTTCCTCTTTTCTCCAGATGTCCTTCAAATCACCTGCAATTTTTTTAATTCTGTTCTTAGTATTAGGAGAAGGAGGGTTAGTTTCAGAAAGAATATCCAGGCAGTTATATTCAGCCACCAGAGCTTGCTTCTGCCTATTTTGCTCAGCCTCATAGTTGGCCATCCAGCCTTTAATGGCTTTTCTAGAATTTCTTTAATTAAATATATGTGTGTGTACCAAGTTGACCAAATACGTGGATTAAATTTCACATGAATCTGAGAAGGGGAAGCGCAGAACTGGACATTTGACCTGAAAGGACCATCTGGACGCGTGCTTATCTTGGGAAGCCCCTTACGCAGCGAAAATCAATTGCTTAGATTGAGTGGATAGCAACATGCCTGTATCATTACATGTGTTGTGGGCGTTCGGCAACGTAGACTAAGAAATCATGAAGGTTAATCACCTGCAGTGTAGCCAAGAGAAGCTGCAGAGGCTGCGGCATGTAGCGGACCCTGTTCTCCTTCTGATACGATCCTCAGTTCCTCATCCGCCTTGACCATGGACGCCCTCCCGCATCTGCCAACCGACGTGCTCGTGGAGATCCTCGTCCGCCTGCTGGCCTGGTACATCGCCGCATGGTGTGCAGAACCTGGCGCTCAGCCATACCTCACCGGAACTTCGACTGCGCCAACACCAGAAGCCCGACCGCCGTCGCCAAGGTCACTGCCCGATCACCACGAGATATACTGCTATGGCATTGACGGTGACAGGTTTCGCTCAGTGAACAGAGCCATAGTCTTTGACTTCATCCGCGTCTGCTGGCAGAGCGACGTTCTGCCCCGCCCTCTGCTTTACGTTGACTTTGTTTACGATGGTCATCGGCTCCTAGGACGGAGTGGTGTGCCTACGGCGCGGCGAATGGCCACCTCGTCCTCATGATGATAAGCGCTTCCATGTCCATCAGTACATAGTCTGGAATCTCCCTCACCATGGCCCGCGCAACCGTTGGTTCACCGGCTCGCCATGGAATAAAGGTAGGCGTCACCATCTGGAGAAAGAACAACGCGTGTATGTGAACATGCATGTACGGGGCTCGCCGGCACAACCTACTCCGACCGATCTTTTTTCAGCTGAACTTTGTTTTTGCCAGCTTTTGTTTCCTGTTGCTCCTCCTGTATCACTCGAACTGCACGCTTGTGGATAGCTCTGTCCACGTAGTTATAGACTACGCGGTAGATAGCTGCCATGTCTTCCACTCTCATGCCATATCGCCATTTCATGCATGCACGTTCTTACTTTCTCTATAAACAAAGATAAGACGTTTTAGATCACTAAAGTTTCATTAGTGATCTAGAATGTCCAAAATTTATTTAGAGCGAGAGTATCTATCTACCGCTCGTGATCCACCTCTTAATATTCCACTACTGCTTGTTTGCTCCTACCCAGCTGGGCAGACCTCTTCCTTTCTTCTCCTCGGTGCAACTGTTTTTTCTCCAGGCCGGCGCAGCTGCCCCGCGGCCCACCTTAAGCCCTTAACCCTAGCCCCTCACCCTGCTCGATCCCTGGTGACTTCACCAATCTCGTGATCTATCAGCTTAGTCTTTTAAAGGTGTTCATAGGAATAGGGTTTGCATATATGTGTTCTCAAGGGTGAGTGTGCATGCGGGTTGTCGACGTGTGCATATGTACTGTGTTTCTAAAAATACTACTATGCATATATTCAATAAATATTTTACTGCTATACAAACAATCTAATACAATAAATTATATATATCCCTAAAAATATTCATGTTTCATATGACCATATCTCGTTGGAATTCGAAATATATTGCAACCAATTCTAGTGTGGAATATCATCTAAATATATAAGACACGCGTTCCTGGGACATAATTCACCGCAGCCTGGACCAGTTTCTATAGATTGTTCGACCGAGCCAGCCCTTGACACTGACGACTGTCCAAGCCGCGTATATCACAAGAAAAGCAAGAACCAGTAAAGAAGCAAATGGATCGCCGGAGACACCAGAGGCAAACGTAAATGCCACGGTTATGGCAAGACCCACCACCATGCATGTTATGCGCTTCATGTCACTACTGGATGGGGCCTTCTTCATCACTAGCAGTGTTACCAACCGAACCAGTCCTGTCGCGAAAGTATCAGTGTTTAACGCTATGAAAACACGTACCGTAAGACCTCCACCCCTGATCTTGACGGCCGGCTTGGCATCGTCGTCCTTGGTCTCCAAATCGGAAGCGGGTTCACCATGTGTGGTTATCCGCCGATAGTAGTCCTTGGGCATCCAGACAGGCGGGTGCATCGCTGCCTGGAACGCCATGCCGACGAAGAGCGTGGCCACCATCATCAGCCACCCGCGCATCCTGTCCAGAAACTCCGCGTCATCAGCAGCCTGCTGAGAAGCCACCGGATCCTCTTCTCCATGTGCAGGGGACGCATCACCGCCGACACCACTAGCAGCAGCAGCAGCAGCAACAGCTGCTTGAGGATCCACGATCCCGTCGGGGTCGTCTCCGGCCTGAGGCGTGCGGGCGTCAGGCATACCGTCTACGATGGGGTCGGCATGTGCAATGTTAAGTGGATGATCCATATATGACGTATGCAAAGGTGTCGCGCGCACCTTGGCGAGATGTATGCAAGGCCGCCTTGCCTAACCTTCTGTTTCTTATAGCATATCGAGTTATCGACGTATTGTCTCTTCTTCCGCATATTCTTCACTTAACAGCCTTGATTTCTTCAACAAGCCCGATTCCCCTTCCTTTACTTTCATAACTGAAATACAAATGAAAACGCAGTTTTGATAACGCCACTAAGTTATACTACTACTTACTTCCTCTGTTCCTAAATATAAGTCTTTTTTAGAGATTTTCTATATGAACTACATATAGATGTATATTGACGTATTTTAGAGTGTAGATTTACCCATTTTGCTTCGTATGTAATCCATATTAGAATCTTTAAAAGAACTTATATTTAGAAACGGAGGGAGTAGATCGGTTGACTTGACTTCTAACCAGTGATGGAGAAGGTGTCAAAAATTCTAGACTGTAGAGGTTTCGTTAGATACTAGCATAACAACTGACTGCCATGAAGCAAAGCGCAAACCATGAATCTGATCGTGCAATCAGTGCATCTCGCCATTGTAATGTACGAGACGGTAAAATAAACGTGTGGTGTGGGATACACCATACATGCATCTCGCAAATTCGTAGACTTGGATACACCCGCCTCGTAAGTCATGGATCTGTCTCATCTGCGGTGCAGTTTACACATTAGCAACTGCGCATACTATTTCTTTTGCCCAAGTCAGAACAAGGACTCCTTCAACGGTTTATTTATATACCAACCATATGATAAGATCTTTTCACCGTCCACCCAATAGTGATTGTGTCTTGAAACGGAAGTTATAGTGATGCGTAACCTGCTCCTTCTGAAATACAAATATATACAAAACAAATGGTTAATGTATATTGATGCTAACCTACTCCTATTATAAATAGAACTAGATATGAAATGGTCAATGGGTATATGTAACAGCCCGAGACTAATTCTCTAGATTTTTTCTTTAATTATTATTACAATAATATCTGTTCTATTTTATTCTGCATTGCATCATGTCATCATGCTTTAATTTGAAATGAGGTTGTTCAAACCCTCAACTTGACTTTCTAAAAGATGCTAACCTAAATTAATTGCAAATAAATAAATTGCGTGAATATTTGATCTATTTAAATCGGGGGAACTCACATGGTGATTCTCTTTATAACCGATGAACATGGCCTCCCAATATTATTAGGGAGCTAAAATAAATCATTCCATTATTTTGAAATTACCCATAAACACACTTGCAATTTAAATCCCTTTTGTTTCTAAATATTTTTAAATCCATGCTCTATTCTCCTTTTTACTCCAATTCAAGTTGTTGCGCTTCAATTTATGTCGAAGTAGCCACATGCCAAATTTCAACTCAGTCGGAAATTATTTCTTCCCTTCCTTCCTATTTTTCTAGTTCTGGAAAAATGAAAATATAAACCTTTTGCACAGCTAGCAAAGTAAAGTAACTAGCACCAACCAGTGTGATTCGGCAGCCTTAATTAAATTCAGAGGAGACTAGGAATACATATATGTGTTTGCTAGGAAAAAGTAACCGACCCTAAATAAGAATTTAGTCACTTGGCCTATAGACAGCCCCTAAAATTTTTTACATTTTTGTTAAGGGTCCGTCTATTGTCCTATTTATTGTTTGTTTTTTTCCTTTTTGTTTTTTGCCGTGCGTTTCCAACCCACTAAAAATTCGTGGGGTAGTAGCAACCAGTTACGTGCCCACTACACCTATCTCCGAGATGCCCTTTCGCTAAGGACACGCCCGACTGGGTCGGCCCATTTGTGTCAAATTGCCAGCACTACTAGGGTTAGTAGTAGCGCGGGGAAATGGCCTATCAGTAGCGCTGTGCTACAGCTAACATGTAGCAGTAGCGTGGTCTGCCACGCGCTACTGATAACTGAGTTAGCCGTAGCGCGTTTCAGAAAACACGCTACCGCTAATTACTAGCAGCGCCCCGCGCTACTACTATTATTATGTATATTCCATTTCTGTTTTATTTTATGTTATATTCATACGCCATTATACAAGTTTTCATACAGTACAAATTTAGAGATTGTTATATCATTATGATTATAATGAGTTATTACATCATTGGGTGAAAGAACCGTGGATTACATTCAAGTGGATGGTTCCAATGAGCAAGTTGGATTAGTAGGTACTAAGTAGGCCACTCGGAGGTGTACCCTGCAAATATAGGCCACTTGGGCAAGCACATATCCTTCATTTCCCAAATATTCATGTGTGAAAGCACTAGTAGTACACAACACTACATATCACATGTCTAAATCTCCATCATATTTGAGCAACACTAGTACACAACACTAGATATACATGTTTTCTCACTATAGACGATGAATGTCGAGGATGCGGGTGTCGACGGTGATCTTTTGGGCGTCGTCGACTGGCTCATCGGTGATATACCCCACGCCACACATGAGCATAAACAGATGAGAATTTATATAGAAAATTTCAAAGTTGGTATGCTCATTGCATTTCAGTGGTTTAATTTTGATATCAAGCATAACATTTCATTTTTTGCGAAACCATTTCATTTCATTAGGTCTCTCTCTCTCTCTCTCTCTCTCACACACAATTCACTAGGCACAACTACATCCAAACCTATGAACAAAATTAGTAAACTTTTGAAACTTTCTATACCTAAATTAGTACTAAATTTTTTTATAACAAAACTACGAACATTTCTATAACAACACTATACCTCAACATTCATAGTACTTTCTATAACGAAACTACTAAAATTTTCTATAACAACATAATACCTAAAAATTTGTCTAACATTTCTATAGCATAGAGGAGAGGTGGGAGGAGGGAGGAGGGCGGAGGAGGGAGGAGAGAGGAGGAGGTGGAGGATGGAGGAGGAGGAAGGAGTAGGGCGGCTGGAGGAGAGGGAGGAGGGGTGGGAGGAGGGTTGCCGGAGGAGGAAGTGGCTGGAGGAGGAGGAAGGACGGCGCGACCGGAGGAGGAGGGAGGAGGGCGGTGGGAGGAGGAGGAGGTTCGCGGCATACCGAGGAAGGAGGAGGGAGGACGGCGACGGCAATGCGGTGGCGACGACGGGAGGAAGGCAAAGTGAGGCAATGAGGAGTGAGGGGAGGGAGAAGGTCGGGTGCGGGGAGTTGGATAAGGTGGCCTTAGCAGTAGCGCTGGTCGAGGGCGGGCGCTACTGCTAAGCCCATAGTAGTAGCGCAGTCTAGCGGCCCGCGCTGCTGCTAATTGGGGCCCACCCTACTGGCACAGTGCACACATAGTGGTAACGGTGTGTTGTAGGCATGCACTACTGCTATAATTTTAGCACTAGCGTGGGATTTGCCGGCCGCGCTGCTACTACGGGTAGCCCCGGTCGGTAGGTGGGGAACATTTAGCAGCAGTGGTGGGTGGTAAGTCCGCGCTACTGCTACACACTTACCTGTAGCGCCTATTTGTGACCGGAGCTATGGCTAAGTAGCAGTAGCGTGGGCCCCTGACCACGCGCTACTGTTAAGGTTCTACCTATAAGGTATTTCCTAGTAGTGAGTGGTCATGCGCAAAAAATAATTTGATGCAGGTCCTATGATTCGAACTGGAGACCCCCTGTTTGTGCAGGAACATTGCTAGTGACTGAAATACATAAATTCTAGTGACAAATGAGTAGCACAATCTTTTAAGAACTAATGGAGGCGGCGTAACTATTCATTATTTGAAAAATTGCAAACAATTTTTCAAACACTTCTTCGAAATCATGAACATCTTATTAAACTCGAGTAATTTCTGAAAATCCTAAACATTTTTAAAAACTGTGAAGAAAATTTGAAATTCCCCCCACAAATTGAAATTTTCAAAACTTGAAAATCAGAACAGCTTTTGAAATTCGGAATAATTTTGGAAAAGGAGGACAATTTCTAAAATTCCAAAATAATTTTATAAAATGCAAACATTTTTTGGATTGGCGAACACAACTTTTGAAAATGCAAACATTTTTAAAATTCTGATCCATTTTTGTGAAAACATGGATTTTTTGAAATGGTAAACAAAATAGCCTTATATACAATGAAAAAGTATATGACTCGAAAGGGTGTGTGTCATTTGTATACAACTATGAGTTTCAAAAAAAGGGGGAATCTATGTCAATTGGTTGGGAATAAAAATCATATAAATGGTCGCTTTTTCTATAAAAAAATACACATGAAAACTTGGGTCCCTCCAACTTGGTTGCATATCTTTACAAAAAAAGGGGTCAAAATGGGCTTTCAACTGATACATTTGACAAATGGGTTGGGCCCAAATAATAAAAAATAAACAATGTTGAGCAGCTAAAAGGCAAAATAAGAAAAAGTGGACTAGTAACTACTAGGGTCGAGGCTCACATTTTGCGTATTGAAGACATAATTGTACCTAGGATAAAAAATTGGTCGCTCACCCGAGTTGCATGTTGATATGAACTTGTAATTATGACAAAAATAAAACTTGGGTCCCAATTGTAAGTCGTTGTGAACTTGCAATTGGGGCAAAGAATAAAAAAGGATGGCCTACCTAAGAAATGAGGGCGGGCTTGTAACTAAGACAACAAAAAGAGCCTGATTACAAAGTAGAGGGTGGGCTTGCAACTAGGAGCGTAGAACAAACAAAGGAATGTAGAACAAAAAAAAGGGGTCGGTGCTAGTTGTAGGCTTAGTGGGCTTGCAAACCGAGACGATAAAAAAACTTGAAGCCTATTTGCGAGTTGAGGGTGGACTTGCAAGTGGGATGCAAACAAACTACAAGCCCAGTTCAAGTAGAGGGTGGACTTGCAAATAGAATGATAAACAAACCACATGCATACTGTGCTCAACCAGCAAACATAGGTCATAGACAAAAAACTGAAAAACAAAAAATAGTTTAAACTTGCTTCAACAATGTATAGAGTCGTTCGTTCGTGCCTACAGAACCACAACAAGCTCCATGGTTGTTGCTCGTTCGTTGGTGCCTGTGGCCAGCCAGAACCCACCCCATGCCTCCAACCCATCCCACAACCTTCCCCCGAGCCAACAACAAAGAAACCCACAATTACGAGTCGAGGGTTGACTTGTAACTAGGGCCTTGGGTTGCAAGTCGAGGCTTGACTTGCAACTAGGGTCAACTACAAACCACCAAAAAAAACAAGCCACTAGTTGCGAGTGAAGGGTTGCCTTGCCACTGTGGCACTGACTTGCGAGTCAGGGTCTAACTTGCAACTGGGTCAACTACAACTACAAAAGATAAGCCCCAGTTGCGAGTCGAGGGTTGAGTTGCAACTGGGGCCTTGGGTTGCAACACCTTCTTCTGTTCTAATTATTGTTCCATTTTTTTTTGCACAGATCACCCCATGCAACTCAAGGGTCTTGTTCAACAATTCCACTGGCAGCAACCTGTTTCTTTCAGTCAACAGAGGGCCGCCCATACGCCGTAAAGTTGCAAAAAGGCCGAACAAGAAGTAGAACTCACATCCATGGGGATATTGGATAACTGGGTCAGCTTCATGGAGGACTAGAACCTAATAAATGCCGAGAGGAGTTTTCTGAAGTAAATATGCCCTAGAGGCAATAATAAAGTATTATTTATTTCCTTATTTTATGATAAATGTTTATTATTCATGCTAGAATTGTATTAACCGGAAACTTGATACATGTGTGAATACATAGACAAAGCAGTGTCACTAGTATGCCTCTACTTGACTAGCTCGTTGAATCAAAGATGGTTAAGTTTCCTAGCCATAGACTTGAGTTGTCATTTGATTAACAGGATCACATCATTAGATAATGATGTGATTGACTCGACCCATTCCGTTAGCTTAGCACTTGATCGTTTAGTATGTTGCTATTGCTTTCTTCATGACTTATACGTGTTCCTATGACTATGAGATTATGCAACTCCCGAATACCGGAGGAACACTTTGTGTGCTACCAAACATCACAACGTAACTGGGTGATTATAAAGGTGCTCTACAGGTGTCTCCGATGGTGTTTGTTGAGTTGGCATAGATTGAGATTAGGATTTGTCACTCCGATTGTCGGAGAGGTATCTCTAGGCCCTCTCGGTAATGCACATCACTATAAGCCTTGCAAGCAATGTGACTAATGAGTTAGTTGTGGGATGATGCATTACAGAACGAGTAAAGAGACTTGCCGGTAACGAGATTGAACTAGGTATTGAGATACCGACGATCGAATCTCGGGCAAGTAACATATTGATGACAAAGGGAACAACATATGTTGTTATGAGGTTTGACCGATAAAGATCTTCATAGAATATGTAGGAGCCAATATGAGCATCCAGATCCAACTATTGGTTATTGACCGGAGATGAGTCTCGGTCATGTCTACATAGTTCTCGAACCCGTAGGGTCCGCACGCTTAACGTTCGGTGACGATCGGTATTATGAGTTTATGTGTTTTGATGTACCAAAGGTTGTTCGGAGTCCCGGATGAGATCAGGGATATGAAGAGGTGTCTCGAAATGTTCGAGACATAAAGATTGATATATTGGAAGGCTATATTCGGACATCGGAAAGGTTCTGGGTGGTTCGGGTATTTTATCGGAGTACCGGAGAGTTATGGGAATTCGTCGGGGAGTATATGGGCCTTATTGGGCTTTAGGGGAGAGAGAGAGGGGCTGCCTAAGGCAGGCCGCGCTTCCAAGGCCTAGTCCGGGTGGACTAGGGAGGGCTGCGCCCCTCCTTCCTTCTCTTCTCTCTTCCCTTCCTTCTCTCCTACTCCTACTACTTGGAAGGGGAGAATCCTACTCCCGGTGGGAGTAGGACTCGCCAGGGCGCGCCATAGTAGAGGGCCGGCCCTCCCCTCCTCCACTCGTTTATATACGGAGGAAGGGGGCACCCCGTAGACACACAAGTTGATCATTGATCTCTTAGCCGTGTGCGGTGCCCCCCTCCACCATAATCCACCTTGGTCATATCGTTGCAGTGCTTAGGCGAAGCCCTATGTCGGTAGCATCATCATCACCGTCATCACGCCGTCGTGCTGATGAAACTCTCCCATGACACTCTGCTGGATCGTGAGTTCGTGGGACGTCATCGAGTTGAACGTGTGCAGAACTCGGAGGTGCCATGCGTTCGGTACTTGGATCGGTCGGATCGTGAAGACGTATGACTACATCAACCGCGTTGATATAACGCTTCCGCTTACGGTCTACGAGGGTACGTGGAAAACACTCTCCCTCTCTTTGCTATGCATCACCATGATCTTGCGTGTGCGTAGGAAAATTTTGAAATTACTACGTTCCCCAACAGTGGCATCCGAGCCAGGTTTATGCGTAGATGTTATACGCACGAGTAGAACACAAGTCAGTTGTGGGCGATACTAGTCATACTGCTTACCAGCATGTCATACTTTGATTCGGCGGTATTGTTGGATGAAGCGGCCCGGACCGACATAACGCGTACGCTTACGCGAGACTGGTTCTACCGATGTGCTTCTCACATAGGTGGCTGGCGGGTGTCAGTTTCTCCAACTTTAGTTGAATCATGTGTGGCTACGCCCGGTCCTTGTTGAAGGTTAAAACAGCACATACTTGACGAAATATCGTTCTGGTTTTGATGCGTAGGTAAGAACGGTTCTTGCTCAGCCCGTAGCAGCCACGTAAAACTTGCAACAACAAAGTAGAGGACGTCTAACTTGTTTTTGCAGGGCATGTTGTGTTGTGATATGATCAAGACATGATGCTAAATTTTATTGTATGAGATGATCATGTTTTGTAATGGAGTTATCGGCAACTGGAAGGAGCCATATGGTTGTCGCTTTATTGTATGCAATGCAATCGCCCTGTAATTGTTTTTACTTTATCACTAAGCGGTAGCGATAGTCGTAGAAACAATAGTTGGCGAGACGACAATGATGCTACGATGGAGATCAAGGTGTCGCGCCGGTGACGATGGAGATCAAAGGCACAAGATGATGATGGCCATATCACATCACTTATATTGATTGCATGTGATGTTTATCCTTTATGCATCTTATTTTTCTTAGTACGGCGGTAGCATTATAAGATGATCCCTTACTAAATTTCAAGGTATAAGTGTTCTCCCTGAGTATGCACCGTTGTGACAGTTCTTCGTGCTGAGACACCACGTGATGATCGGGTGTGATAAGCTCTACGTTCACATACAACGGGTGCAAGCCAGTTTTGCACACGCAGAATACTCGGGTTAAACTTGACGAGACTAGCATATGCAGATATGGCCTCGGAACACTGAGACCGAAAGGTCGAGTGTGAATCATATAGTAGATATGATCAACATAGTGATGTTCACCATTGAAAACTACTCCATCTCACGTGATGGTCGGACATGGTTTAGTTGATTTGGATCACGTGATCACTTAGATGATTAGAGGGATGTTTATCTAAGTGGGAGTTCTTGAGTAATATGATTAATTGAACTTTAATTTATCATGAATTTAGTCCTGATAGTATTTGCATATCTATGTTGTAGATCAATAGCTCGCGATGTAGTTCCCCGTTTATTTTTTTATATGTTCCTAGAGAAATATATGTTGAAAGATGATAGTGGCAATGATGCGGACTTGGTCCGTGGTGTGAGGATTATCCTCATTGCTGCACAGAAGTATTATGTCCTTGATGCACCGCTAGGTGACAGAACTATTGCAGGAGCAGATGCAGACGTTATGAACGTTTTGACAAAAGCTCGGTATGATGACTACTTGATAGTTTAGTGCACCATGCTTTACGGCTTAGATTCGGGACTTCAAAAATGTTTTTAACGCCACAGAGCATATAAGATGTTCCAAGAATTGAAATTGGTATTTCATACTCATGCCCGTGTCGAGAGGTATGAGACCTCTGACAGTACTTTGCCTACAAGATGGAGGAGAATAGCTCAACCAGTGAGCATGTGCTGAGATTGTCTGGGTACTACAATTGCTTGAATCAAGGGGGAGTTAATTTCCAGATAAGATAGTAATTGACAAAGTTCTCTAGTCACTATCAATAAGTTACTAGAACTTCGTGATGAACTATAATATGCAAGTGATGACGAAAACAATTCCCAAGCTCTTCGCAATGCTAAAATCGGCGAAGTTAGAAATCAAGAAAAACATCAAGTGTTGATGGTTGACAAGACCACTAGTTTCAAGAAAAGGGGCAAAGGAAAGAAGGGGAAATTCAACAAGAACAACAAGCAAGTTGCTGCTCAAGTGAAGAAGCCCAAGTCTGGACCTAAGCCTGAGACTAAGTGCTTCTACTGCAAAGGGACTGGTCACTCGAAGCGGAACTACCCCAAGAATTTGGCGGATAAGAAGGATGGCAAAGTGAACAAAGGTATATTTGATATACATGTTATTAATGTGTACTTTACTAGTGTTTATAGCACCCCTCAGTATTTGATACTAGTTCAGTTGCTAAGAGTAGTAACTCGAAACAGGAGTTGCAAAATAAACAGAGACTAGTTAAGGGCGAGGTGATGATTTGTGTTGGAAGTGATTCCAAGGTTGATAAGATCACCATCGCACACTCCCTTTACCTTCGGGATTAGTGTTGAACCTAAAATAAATGTTATTTGGTGTTTGCGTTGAGCATGAATATGATTGGATCATGTTTATTGCAATACGGTTATTCATTTAAGTCAAAGAATAATTGTTGTTCTATTTACATGAATAAAATCTTTTACGGTCATACACTCAATATAAATGGTTTATTGAATCTCGATCTTAGTGATACACATATTCATAATATTGAAGCCAAAAGATGCAAAGTTAATAATGATAGTGCAACTTATTTGTGGCACTGCCATTTAGGTCATATTGGTGTAAAGCACATGAAGAAACTCCATCTTTGATGGGCTTTTGGAATCACGTGATTATGAATCACTTGATGCTTAAGAACCATGCCTCATGGGCAAGATGACTAAGACTCCGTTCTCTGGAACAATGGAGCGAGCAACTGACTTATTGGAAATAATACATACTGATGTATGCGGTCCGATGAGTGTTGAGGCTCGCGGCGGGTATCGTTATTTTCTAACCTTCACAGATGATTTGAGCAGATATGAGTATATCTACTTAATGAAACACAAGTCTGAAACATTTGAAAAGTTCAAAGAATTTCAGAGTGCAGTGGAGAATCATATTAACAAGAAAATAAAAGTTTCTACGATATGATTGCAGAGGTAAAATATTTGAGTTAACGAGTTTGGCCTTCAGTTAAAAAATGTGAAATAGTTTCACTACTCACGCCACCTGGAACACCAGAGTGTAATGGTGTGTCCGAATGTCGTAACAATACTTTATTAGATATGGTGCGATCTATGATGTCTCTTGCTACCTCTTGAGCACTGCGTTGGTTTTCCCTTGAAGAGGAAACGGTGATGCAGCAAAGTAGCGTAAGTATTTCCCTCAGTTTTTGAGAACCAAGGTATCAATCCAGTAGGAGGCTACGCGTGAGTCCCTCGTACCTACAAAAAAAATCCTCACAACCAACGTGATAAGGGGTTGTCAATCCCTTCACGGTCACTTACGAGAGTGAGATCTGATAGATATGATAGGATAATATTTTTGGTATTTTTATGATAAAGATGCAAAGCAAAATAAAAGCAAAGGAAATAAGAAAGTGTTGGAAGATTAATATGGTGAAGATAGACCCGGGGGCCATAGGTTTCACTAGTGGCATCTCTCGAGAGCATAAGTATTTTACGGTGGGTGAACGAATTACTGTTGAGCAATTGACAGAATTGAGCATATTTATGAGAATATCTAGGTATGATCATGTATATAGGCATCACGTCCGAGACAAGTAGACCGACTCCTGCATGGCATCTACTACTATTACTCCACTCATCGACCTCTATCCAGCATGCATCTAGAGTATTAAGTTCATGGAAACAGAGTAACGCCTTAAGCAAGATGACATGATGTAGAGGGATAAATTCATGCAATATGATAAAAACCCCATCTTGTTATCCTCGATGGCAACAATACAATACGTGCCTTGCTGCCCCTCATCACTTGGAAAGGACACCACAAGATTGAACCCAAAGCTAAACACTTCTCCCATTGCAAGAAAGATCAATCTAGTAGGCCAAACCAAACTGATAATTCGAAGAGACTTGCAAAGATAACCAATCATACATAAAAGAATTTAGAGAAGATTCAAATATTGTTCATAGATAATCTTGATCATAAACCCACAATTCATCGGTCTCAACAAACACACCGCAAAAAGAAGATTACATCGAATAGATCTCCACGAGAGAGGGGGAGAACTTTGTATTGAGATCCAAAAAGAGAGAAGAAGCCATCTAGCTACTTACTATGGACCCGAAGGTCTGAGGTAAACTACTCACACTTCATCGGAGAGGCTATGGTGTTGATGTAAAAGGCCTCCGTGATGGATGCCCCCTCCGGCGGAGCTCCGAAACAGGCCCCAAGATGGGTTCTCGTGGGTATAGAAGGTTGCGGCGGTGGAATTAGGTTTTTGGCTCCGTATCTGATCGTTTGGGGGTACATAGGTATATATAGGAGGAAGAAGTACGTCGGTGGAGCAACATGGGGCCCACGAGGGTGGAGGGCGCTCCCTGGGGGGGTAGGCGCACCCCCTACCTCGTGGCCTCCTGGAAGCTTCTCTTACGTAGGGTCTAAGTCTCCTGGATCATGTTCGTTCCGAAAATCACGCTACCGAAGGTTTCATTCCGTTTGGACTCCGTTTCATATTCTTTTTCTGTGAAACTCTGAAATAGGCAAAAACAACAATTCTGGGCTAGGCCTCCGGTTAATAGGTTAGTCCCAAAAATAATATAAAAGTGGATAATAAAGCCCAATAATGTCCAAAACAGTAGATAATATAGCATGGAGCAATCAAAAATTATAGATACGTTGGACCCAAAAATGATGATGGGGGTTATGTGGAGAAGACAAAAAGGAGAAAGTCTCACATCAACGAGGCTAATCAATGAGCTATGGAAATGCCAATCAATTGATGTTAATGCAAGGAGTAGGGATTGCCATGCAACAGATGCACTAGAGCTATAAATGTATGAAAGCTCAACAAAAGAAACTAAGTGGGTGTGCATCCAACTTGCTTGCTCACGAAGACCTAGGGCACTTGAGGAGGCCCATTATTGGAATATACAAGCCAAGTTCTATAATGAAAAATTCCCACTACTATATGAAAGTGACAAAACAAGAGACTCTCTATCATCAAGATTATGGTGCTACTTTGAAGCACAAGTGTGGAAAAAGGATAGTAGCATTGTCCGTTTTTATTTCTCTTTTTTTGGGCCTTCTTTTTTTATTTGGCCTTTCTCTTTTTTTTATTGGGACAATGCTCTATTAAATGATGATCATCACACTTCTATTTATTTACAACTCAATGATTACAACTCGATACTAGAACAAAGTGTGACTCTATATGAATGCCTCCGTGATGTGCGGGATATGCAATGAACCAAGAGTGACATGTATGAAAGAATTATGAACGGTGGCTTTGCCACAAATACTATGTCAACTACATGATGATGCTAAGCAATATGACAATGATGAATGTGTCATGATGAACGGAATGGTGGAAATGCCATAATAGGTAGGTATGGTGGCTGTTTTGAGGAAGGTATGAGGAGGTTTATGTGTGAAAGAGCATACCATATCACGGGGTTTGGATGCACCGGCGAAGTTTGCACCAACTCTCAATGTGAGAAAGGGCAATGCACGGTACCGAAGAGGCTAGCAATGATGGAAGGGTGAGAGTGCGTATAATTCGTGGACTCAACATTAGTCATAAAGAACTCACATACTTATTGGAAAAATCTACAAGTCATCAAAAACCAAGCACTATGCGCATGCTCCTAGGGGGATAGATTGGTAGGAAAAGACCATCGCTCGTCCCCGACCGCCACTCATAAGGAGGACAATCAAAGAACACCTCATGTTTCAAATTTGTTACATAACGTTTACCATACGTGCATGCTATGGGACTTGCAAACTTCAACACAAGCATTTCTCAAATTCATAACTACTCAACTAGCACAACTTTAATATCACTACCTCCATATCTCAAAACAATCATCAAGTATCAAACTTCTCTTAGTATGCAACACACTCATAAGAAAGTTTTTACAAATCTTGAATACCTGGCATATTAGGATTTTTTAAGCAAATTACCATGCTATTTAAGACTCTCAAAATAATCTAAGTGAAGCATGTGAGATCAATAGTTTCTATAAAACAAATCCACCACCATGCTATAAAAGATATAAGTGAAGTACTAGAGCAAAACTATATAACTCAAAAGATATAAATGAAGCACATAGAGTATTCTAATAATTTCCAAATCATGTATGGCTCTCTCAAAAGGTGTGTACAGAAAGGATGATTGTGGTAAACTAAAAAGCAAAGACTCAAATCATACAAGACGTTCCAAGCAAAACACATATCATGTGGTGAATAAAAATATAGCTCCAAGTAAAGTTACCGATGGAAGTAGACGAAGGAGGGGATGCCTTCCGGGGCATCCCCAAGCTTTGGCTTTTTGGTGTACTTAGATTATATTGGGGGTGTCATGGGCATCCCCAAGCTTAGTCTCTTGCCACTCCTTGTTCCACAATCCATCAAAATCTTTCACCCAAAACTTGAAAACTTCACAACACAAAACTTAACAGAAAATCTCGTGAGCTCCGTTAGCGAAAGAAAACAAAAGACCACTTCAAGGTACTGTAATGAACTCATTATTTATTTATATTGGTGTTAAACCTACTGTATTCCAACTTCTCTATGGTTTATAAACTATTTTACTAGCCATAGATTCTTCAAAATAAGCAAACAACACACGAAAAACAAATCTGTCAAAAAACAGAACAGTCTGTAGTAATCTGTAACTAACGCAAACTTCTGGAACTCAAAAAAATCATCCAAAATAGGAAGACCTAGGAAATTTGTTTATTGATCAGAAGCAATTGGAATCACGTTCTGGTGATTTTTAACAATTGTTTTTGTGAAAAGAAAGTTTCTGGAAATTACAGCAAGATCAAATAACTATCATCCAAGAAGATCCTATAGGTTTAACTTGGCACAAACACTAATTAAAACATAAAAACACATCTAACCAGAGGCTAGTACAAAGATTTATTCCTAAACAGAATAAAAAAAGAAAAGAACTAAAAATAAAATTGGGCTGCCTCCCACAAGCGCTATCGTTTAACGCCCCTAGCCAGGCATAAAAGCAAGGATAGATCTAGGTATTGCCATCTTTGGTAGGCAATCCATAAGTGGCTCTCATGATAGATTCATATGGCAATTTTATTTTCTTCCTAGGGAAGTGTTCCATGCCTTTCTTTAAGGGAAATTGGAATTTAATATTCCCTTCCTTCATATCAATAATTGCACCAATCGTTCTAAGGAAAGGTCTACCAAGAATAATAGGACATGAAGGATTGCAATCTATATCAAGAACGATAAAAATCTACGGGCACATAATTCCTATTTGCAACAATAAGAACAACATTAATTCTTTCCAGGTTTCTTAGTAGTGGAATCCGCAAGGTGCAAGTTTAGAGAGCAATCATCAAAATCACGGAAATCTAGCAAATCGCACAAAGTTTTGGGAATAGTGGAAACACTAGCACCCAAATCACATAAAGCATAGAACTCATGATACTTAATATTAATTTTAATAGTTGGTTCCCACTCATCATAAAGCTTTCTAGGGATAGAAACTTCCAACTCAAGCTTTTCTTCATCAGATTGCATCAAGGCATCAACGATATGTTTAGTAAACGCTTTATTTTGACTATAAGCATGAGGAGAATTTAGCACGGATTGCAACAAGGAAATACAATCAATCAAAGAGCAATTTTCATAATTAAATTCCTTGAAATCCAAAATAGTGGGTTTATTAGCATCTAGGGTTTTGATTTCTTCAATCCCACTTTTATCAAATTTAGCATCAAGATCTAAAAACTCCGAATTTTTGGAACGCCTTCTAGGTAAAGGTGGATCATATTCAGTTCCATCATTATCAATATTCATATTGCAAAACAAAGATTTAATAGGGGACACATCAATAACCTTTATATCTTCATCTTTATTTTCATAGAAATTTGAAGAACACGCTTTCATAAAGCAATCTTTCTTATACGCATCCTAGCGTTTCTTTCTTTGCACTCATCAATGGAAATTCTCATGGCTTTGAGAGACTCATTGATATCATGCTTAGGAGGAATAGATCTAAGCTTTAAAGAATCAACATCAAGAGAAATTCTATCAACGGTCCTAGCCAATTCATCAACTTTAAGCAATTTCTCTTCAAGCAAAGCATTGAAATTCTTTTGTGAATTCATAAACTCTTTAACACTAGTCTCAAATTCAGAGGGTATCTTATTAAAATTTTCATAATAATTGTTGTAGGAATTACCATAATTATTAGAGAAATTGCTAGGATAAGGCCTAGCATTAAAGTTTCCTCTATACGCGTTGTTACCTGATACGTCTCCAACGTATCTATAATTTTTGATTGCTCCATGCTATATTACCTACTGTTTTGGACATTATTGGGCTTTATTATCCACTTCTATATTATTTTTGGGACTAACCTATTAACCGGAGGCCCAGCCCAGAATTGCTGTTTTTTGCCTATTTCAGAGTTTCACAGAAAAGGAATATCAAATGGAGTCCAAACGGAATGAAACCTTCGGGAACGTGATTTTCTCACCGAACATGATCCAGGAGACTTGGAACCTACATCAAGGAAGCTTCCAGGAGGCCACGAGGTAGGCGCGCCTTCCCCTCCCAGTAGCGCCCTCCACCTCGTGGGCCCCTGTTGCTCCACCGACGTACTCCTTCCTCCTATATATACCTCGTACGCCCCAAACGATCGAATCACGGAGCCAAAACCTAATTCCACCGCCGCAACCTTACATACCCACGAGATCCCATCTTGGGGCCTGTTAGGAGCTCCGCCGGAGAGGGCACCCATCACGGAGGGCTTCTACATCAACACCATAGCCTCTCCGATGAAGTGTGAGTAGCTTACCTCAGACCTTCGGGTCCATAGTTAGTAGCTAGATGGCTTCTTCTCTCTTTTTGGATCTCAATACAATGTTCTCCCCTCTCTCGTCGAGATCTATTCGATGTAATCTTATTTTTTGGTGTGTTTGTTGAGATCGATGAATTGTGGGTTTATGATCAAAATTATCTATGAACAATATTTGAATCTTCTCTCAATTCTTTTATGTATGATTGGTTATCTTTGCAAGTCTCTTGGAATTATCAGTTCGGTTTGGCCTACTAGATTGATCTTTCTTGCAATAGGAGAAGTGCTTAGCTTTGGGTTCAATCTTGCGGTGTCCTTTCCCGGTGTGATGAGGGGCAGCAAAGGCACGTATTGTATTGTTGCCATCGAGGATAACAAGATGGGTTTTTTTATCATATTGCATGAATTTATCCCTCTACATCATGTCATCTTGCTTAAGGCGTTACTCTGTTTTCATGAACTTAATACTCTAGATGCATGCTGGATATCGGTCGGTGAGTAGAGTAATAGTAGTAGATGCAGGCAGGAGTCGGTCTACTTGTCTCGGACGTGATGCCTATATACATGATCATACCTGGATATTCTCATAACTATGCTCAATTCTGTCAATTGCTCAACAATAATTCGTTCACCCACCGTAAAATACTTATGCTCTTGAGAGAAGCCACTAGTGAAACCTATGGCCCCAGGGTGTATCTTCATCATATTAATCTTCCATCACTTAGTTATTTCCTTTGCTTTTTACTTTGCTTTTATTTTACTTTGCATCTTTATCCCGAAAATACCAAAAAATATTATCCTATGATATCTATCAGATCTCACTCTCGTAAGTGACCGTGAAGGGATTGACAACCCCTTATCGCGTTGGTTGCGAGGATTTATTTTGTATTGTGTAGGTGCGAGGGACTCGCGCGTAGCCTCCTACTGGATTGATACCTTGGTTCTCAAAAACTGAGGGAAATACTTACGCTATTGTGCTGCATCACCCTTTCGTCTTCAAGGGAAAACCAACGCAGTGCTCAAGAGGTAGCATTACCAAAATTATTCCTACCAACAAAATTCACATCCATAGATTCATTATTAGTCTCAATCAAAGTAGACAAAGGCATATCATTAGGATCAGAAGAAACACTCTTAGTAGCAAATAATTTCATAAGTTCATCCATCTTTCCACTCAAAACATTAATTTCTTCTATCGCATGCACTTTTTATTAGTAGATCTTTCAGTGTGCCATTGAGAATAATTAACCATAATATCATCTAGGAGTTTAGTAGCTTCTCCTAAAGTGATTTCCATAAAAGTGCCTCACGCGGCCGAATCTAAAAGATTTCTAGAAGCAAAATTCAGTCCGACATAAAATTTTTGTATAATCATCCACAAATTCAAACCATGAGTAGGGCAATTACATATCATTAACTTCATCCTCTCCCAAGCTTGTGCAACATGTTCATGATCAAGTTGCTTAAAATTCACAATATCGTTTCTAAGAGAGATGATCTTAGCGGGAGGAAAATACTTAGAGATAAAAGCATCTTTGCACTTGTTCCAAGAATCAATACTATTTTTAGGCAAAGACGAAAACCAAGCTTTAGCACGTTCTCTAAGAGAAAAAGGAAATAGCTTCAATTTAACAATATCATTGTCAACATCTTTCTTCTTTTGCATATCACATAAATCAACGAAGCTATTTAGATGAGTAGCGGCATCCTCACTAGGAAGGCCGGCAAATTGATCTTTCATGACAAGATTCAACAAAGCAGCATTGATTTCACAAGATTCAATATCGATGAAGAGGAGCAATCGAGTGCTAAGGAAATCATTATTGTTGGTATTGGTAAAGTCACATAATTTGGTATTATCTTGAGCCATCGTGACAAACAAGCAATCCAACACACGAGCAAACAAAAAGCAAGCAAAAAAGAGGCAAACAAAAAAGAGAGGGCGAATTTAACGGCAAGGGTGAAGTGGGAGAGAGGAAAACGAGAGGAAAATGGCAAATAATGTAATGCGGGAGATAAGGGATTGTGATGGGTACTTGGTATATTGACTTTTGCGTAGACCTCCTCGGCGTGGCGCCGTAAATCCTTCTTGCTACATCTTGAGCACTGCGTTGATTTTACCTTGAAGAGGAAAGGGTGATGCAGCAAAGTAGCGTAACTATTTCCCTCAGTTTTTGAGAACCAAGGTATCAATCCAGTAGGAGGCTACGCACGAGTCCCTCGTACCTACACAAAACAAATAAATCCTCGCAACCAACGCGATAAGGGGTTGTCAATCCCTTCATGGTCACTTACGAGAGTGAGATCTGATAGATATGATAGGATAATATTTTTGGTATTTTTATGATAAAGATGCAAAGAAAAATAAAAGCAAAGTAAAAAAGCAAAGGAAATAACAAAGTTTTGGAAGATTAATATGATGAAGATAGACCTGGGGGCCATAGGTTTCACTAGTGGCTTCTCTCGAGAGCATAAGTATTTTATGGTGGGTGAACGAATTACTGTTGAGCAATTGACAGAATTGAGCATAGTTATGAGAATATCTAGGTATGATCATGTATATATAGGCATCACGTCCAAGACAAGTAGACTGACTCATGCCTGCATCTTCTACTATTACTCCACTCATCGACCGCTATCTTGCATGCATCTAGAGTATTAAGTTCATGGAAACAGAGTAACACCTTAAGCAAGATGACATGATGTAGAGGGATAAATTCATGCAATATGATAAAAAACCCATCTTGTTATCCTCGATGGCAACAATACAATACGTGCCTTCCTGCCCCTACATCACCGGAAAGGACACCGCAAGATTGAACCCAAAGCTAAGCACTTATCCCATTGCAAGAAATATCAATCTAGTAGGCCAAACCAAACTGATAATTCGAAGAGACTTGCAAAGATAACCAATCATACATTAAAGAATTTAGAGAAGATTCAAATATTGTTCATAGATAATCTTGATCATAAACCCACAATTCATCGGTCTCAACAAACACACCGCAAAAAGAAGATTACATCGAATAGATCTCCACGAGAGAGGGGAGAACTTTGTATTGAGATCCAAAAGAGAGAAGAAGCCATCTAGCTACTTACTATGGACCCGAAGGTCTGAGGTAAACTACTCACACTTCATCGGAGAGGCTATGGTGTTGATGTAAAAGGCCTCCGTGATGGATGTCCCCTCCGGCGGAGCTCCGAAACAGGCCCCAAGATGGGTTCTCGTGGGTACAGAAGGTTGCGGCGGTGGAATTAGGTTTTTAGCTCCGTATCTGATCGTTTGGGGGTACATAGGTATATATAGGAGGAAGAAGTACGTCGGTGGAGCAACATGGGTCCACGAGGGTGGAGGGCGCTCCCTGGGGGGGGGGGGGGGGGTAGGCGCCCCCCCAACCACGTGGCCACCTGGAAGCTTCACTTAGGTAGGGGCAAATTCACCTGGATCATGTTCGTTCCAAAATCACGCCATCAAGGTTTCATTCCGTTTGGACTCCGTTTGATATTCTTTTTCTGTGAAACTCTGAAATAGGCAAAAAACAACAATTCTGGGTTGGGCCTCCGGTTAATAGGTTAGTCCCAAAAATAATATAAAAGTGGATAATAAAGCCCAATAAAAAAACAGTAGATAATATAGCATGGAGCAATCAAAAATTATAGATACGTTGGAGACGTATCATCGCTTACCGATCTACCACTATCGTTTTGGGGTTATCATTAGAGGCAGCTACATTCACGTTAAAAAGGGCACCATCTAAATCCGTGGAGATGACACCGTATGAACTGCGGTTTGGCGAGAAACCTAAGCTGTCGTTTCTTAAAGTTTGGGACTGCGATGCTTATGTGAAAAAGTTTCAACATGATAAAAGATCGAACCCAAATCGGAGAAGTAAATCTTCATAGGATACCCAAAAGAAACTGTTGGGTACACCTTCTATCACAGATCCGAAGGCAAGATATTCGTTGCTGAGAATGGATCCTTTCTAGAGAAGGAGTTTCTCTCGAAAGAAGTGAGTGGGAGGAAAGTAGAACTTGATGAAATAATTGTACCTTCTCTCGAATTGGAAAGTAGCTCATCACTGAAATCAGTTCCAGTGATGCCTACACGAATTAGTGAGGAAGTTAATGATGATGATCATGAAACTTCAGATCAAGTTACTACCGAACCTCGTAGGTCAGCCAGAGTAAGATCCGCACCAGAGTGGTATGGTAATCCTATTCTGGAAGTCATGTTACTAGACCATGACGATCTTGCAAACTATGAGGAAGCGATGATGAGCCCAGATTCCGCAAAATGGCTTGAGGCCATGAAATCTGAGATAGGATCCATGTATGAAAACAAAGTATGGACTTTGGTGAAATTGCCCGATGATCGGCAAGCCATTGAGAATTAATGGATCTTCAAGAGGAAGACATGCGCTGATAGTAGTGTTACTATCTACAAAGCTCGAATTGTCGCAAAAATGTTTTCGACAAGTTCAAGATGTTGAATACAATGAGATTTTCTCACTTGTATAGATGCTTAAAAGTCTTGTCGAATCATGTTAGCAATTGCCACATTTTATGAAATTTGGCAAATGGATGTCAAACCTGCATTCCTTAATGGATTTCTTAAAAGAAGAGTTGTATATGATGCAACCAGAAGGATTTGTCGATCCTAAAGGTGCTAACAAAGTGAGCAAAGATCCAGCGATCCATCTATGGACTGGTGCAAGCACCTCGGAGTGGGAATGTACGCTTTGATAAGTTGATCAAAGCATATAGTTTTATACAGACTTACGGTGAAGCCTGTATTTACAAAAGTGAGTGGGAGCACTATAGCCTTTCTGATAAGTATATGTGAATGACATATTGTTGATCGGAAATAATGTAGAATTTTCTGGAAAGCATAAAGGAGGCTTTGAAAGTAGTTTTTCAAAGACCTCGGTGAAGCTGCTTACATATTGAGCATCAAGATCTATAGAGATAGATCAAGACGCTTGATAAGTTTTTTCAATGAGTACATACCTTGACAAGATTTTGAAGTAGTTCAAAATGGAACAGTCAAAGAAGGAGTTCTTGCCTGTGTTGCTAGGTGTGAAGTTGAGTAAGACTCAAACCCGACCACGACAGAAAATAGAAAGAGAATGAAAAGTCATTCCCTATGCCTCAGTCATAAGTTCTATAAAGTATGCTATGCTAAGTACCAGATCTATTGTATACCCTGCCCTGAGTTTGGCAAGGCAGTACAATAGTGATCTAGGAGTAGATCACTGGACATTGGTCAAAAATTATCCTTAGAGAACTAAGGAAATATTTCTCGGTTATGGAGGTGATAAAGAGTTCGTTGTAAAGAGTTATGTCGATACAAACTTTGACGCCGATCTGGATGACTCTGAGTCTCAATCTGGATACATACTAAAAGTGGGAGCATTTAGCTACAGTAGCTCCGTGCAGAGCATTGTAGACATAGAATGTTTGCAAAATACATACGGTTCTGAATGTGGTAGACCCGTTGACTAAACTTCTCTCACAAGAAAAACATGATCACACCTTAGTACTCTATGGGTGTTAATCACAAAGCGATTTGAACTAGATTATTGACTCTAGTAAACCCATTGGGTATTGGTCACATGATGATGTGAAGTATGGGTGTTAATCACATGGTGATGTGAATTATTGGTGTTAAATCACATGGCGGTATGAACTAGATTATTGACTCTAGTGCAAGTGGGAGACTGAAGGAAATATGCCCTAAAGGCAATAATAAAGTTATTATTTATTTCCTTATTTAATGATAAATGTTTATTATTCATGCTAGAATTGTATTAACCGGAAACTTGATACATGTGTGAATACATAGACAAAACAGAGTGTCACTAGTATGCCTCTACTTGACTAGCTCGTTGAATCAAATATGGTTAAGTTTCCTAGCCATAGACATGAGTTGTCATTTGATTAACGGGATCACATTATTAGAGAATGATGTGATTGAGTTGACCCATTCCGTTAGCTTAGCACTTGATCGTTTAGTATGTTGCTATTGCTTTCTTCATGACTTATACATGTTCCTATGACTATGAGATTATGCAACTCCTGAATACCGGAGGAACACTTTGTGTGCTACCAAACGTCACAACGTAACTGGGTGATTATATAGTGCTCTACAGGTGTCTCCAATGGTGTTTGTTGAGTTGGCATAGATCGAGATTAGGATTTGTCACTCCGATTGTCGGAGAGATATCTCTGTGCCCTCTTGGTAATGCACATCACTATAAGCCTTGCAAGCAATGTGACTAATGAGTTAGTTGTGGGACGATGCATTACGGAACAAGTAAAGAGACTTGCCGGTAACGAGATTGAACTAGGTATTGAGATACCGACGATCGAATCTCGGGCAAGTAACATACCGATGACAATGGGAACAACGTATGTTGTCATGCGGTTTGACTGATAAAGATCTTCGTACAATATGTAGGAGCCAATATGAGCATCTAGGTTCCGCTATTGGTTGTTGACCGGAGATGAGTCTCGGTCATGTCTACATAGTTCTCGAACGGGGTCCGCACGCTTAACATTCGGTGACGATCGGTATTACGAGTTTATTTGTTTTGATGTACCGAAGGTTTATCGGAGTCCCGGATGAGATCAGGGACATGACGAGGAGTCTCGAAATGTTCGAGACGCAAAGATCGATATATTGGAAGGCTATATTCGGACATCGGAAAGGTTCTGAGTGGTTCGGGTATTTATCGGAGTACCGGAGAGTTACGAGAATTCACCGGGGAGTATATGGGCCTTAGCTGCCTAGGGCAGGCCATGCGCTCCCCCATGGACTAGTCCGAATTGGACTAGGGGGAGGGGCTGTGCCCCCTCCTTCCTTCTCTTATCTCTTCCCCTTCCTTCTCTCCTACTCCTACTACTTGGAAGGGGGAATCCTACTCCCGGTGGGAGTAGGACTCTGTATGCCGCCATAGTAGAGGGCCGGCCCTCCCTCGTCCACTCCTTTATATACGGGGAAGGGGCACCCCATAGACACATAAGTTGATCATTGATCTCTTAGCCGTGTGCGGTGCCCCCTACACCATAATCCACCTCGGTCATATCGTTGCAGTGCTTAGGCGAAGCCCTGCGTCGGTAGCATCATCATCACCGTCATCATGCGGTCGTGCTGACGAAACTCTCCGTTGACACTCTGCTGGATCGTGAGTTCGTGGGACGTCATCGAGCTGAACGTATGCCGAACTCGGAGGTGCCGTGCAATCGGTACTCGTATCGGTCGGATCATGAAGACGTATGACTACATCAACCGCGTTGATATAACGCTTCCGCTTACGGTCTACAAGGGTACGTGGACAACACTCTCCCGCTCGTTGCTATGCATCACCATGATCTTGCGTGCGCGTAGGAATTTTTTTAAATTACTACGTTCCCCAACATTTTCTCCCTTAACTTTCGTTGTTAGGTAAGTGGGGAGAATTGGAAACCAGGTGGCTTGAGCGGAAACAGAATCGCACTCACCATTGCACTAGGACGCTCTCCCCTGTAGGACTACAACCTGGAAGAGGGCGATTTAGTCTGCTGCAATTTGGATGGGCCTGTGCCCAAGCCGAACCTCGCATATATTAATTTGGGCCTCAACAGACCTTTTGGCGACGCGCCCACATACCTGTCTCCCAGGAACCGCCCCAGAGGCGAGAAACAGGCAACGCGAGAGGGGTGGTTCCGACGGGCCGTCGTCGCTGGTCTCCCTCGCCTCCGGTGGCCTCTTGGCGTCGGGATGTGGGAGATATCGTCGTCGACTGCGCGACCATTGTAGATAGGGTTGTTAGGGTCGTTTTCTCCAAGCATTGGTGTTCGAGCGGGGACGACACCGATGAGGTGGAATAAAATCCTCCAGCCTACTCTCCGTCGCGGTGGCGCTTGGTGTGGCGACGCTGCGGTGCTAGGGAGGCGGGGTTCCACCGGGCCGGCGGTGCTGGTTGCGCGGTGGTGGTTTACATGAGTCGGCGACATCTGGATCGGTGATTTCAGATCCTCTCGTTGCAGGCGATAGTGACTGTGGTGATGTGGTGGGAGTGGTGGCTGGTGATGCTGCTCCTCGCCGGCATAGGCCGATGGCTGTGGCGGATCCAAGGTGAGGGGAGCACGGGGAATGTCCCCGGCCGATGCGCCGGAACCCGTCACTGGTTCCCGTTCGCTGGGACGATACCTATATGCGGCTCACAAAGCCTTTGTGGTGATGGTGCTCCTGCCCTTGCTTCTTGGCCGGCGACTCTCCTTTGCTCCGGCGTTGGCAGAGATTACGACGGTTTGAAGGTTGAGGATGAACAGGGACCCAAGGACTTTTACACGATTTTGGTGTTTGTTTGGGTGCTCTTGTTGATATGGTGGGACAACTGTACTACTTGTGCCTCTGATATATGTTTGCGTCTTTGTACTCGTATTTGTACCGATCTTGTTTGTAATTGAATGAAATACGAGTGCTTTCTAAAAAAATCCCTTTTGGCGACGCCTTGAAGCTTCCGTGTTCACCAGGGGCCATCAACTGCACTAGAAGCTTAGGCGCGCGTTGCTACACCACCTTTTTTATAATCGATGTAAAATTGATTAGATTCTGAAGCGCTTAGTTCATATGTTTCTTTCATGATGTATATCATATGAAAAATACAAAATTCTACTATCTTATAAAATTCTACCTTTAAAAGATCAAAACAATCCAGGTTTTATTAGGACATGCAAATGTCAATCAGGACAAAGCAACGATGTAACAATTATTGCCAACTTCCCTATAAAACAATTATTGTCAGCTAACTCTAATGTAATTTGACAGGCTGGTGCTAAATCATATTTTTGTTCCAATTGTCTTGTTTTACCTCTCTCAATCACTATTGTAGAGCTCGACTGATTTTTGGGCTAAGCTTACAGACATCAGTGCAACTGATTCTAATGAGCACATGTTCAAATCAAGAGCCTTAAACCCTTTGATGAACTAACAATACAACTTTTATGAATAAAATCAAGAGCACATCTTGCACCATTTGATAAACTAACAATAAATCAAGAGCATATCAATTTTGGATTCAATGACAATATACATGTCTTTGTGAAGATGGAGGAGCAACATATATGTGTGATGCACGAACAAAGAGCTCCATGTCAAGATAACCAAACAAATTCCATGCTTCTATGGTGCAAGAATGATCCATGATAAATAACATCACAGAAATTGATTAGCACCAGCGGCAGCTCTTGACAGAACATGAGACGAATCTGACACTGAAGATGATCTCCAGATGTCAGAGCTTGTATGGTCAACCAGCAAAACATCAAGCACAGCTGCAACCAATAGAAATTTAAAAAAAACATGACTAATTATGTATTCCCTAAAGGAAATATGCCCTAGAAGCAATAAGAAAGTTGTTATTTATATTTCCTTATATCATGATAAATGTTTATTATTCATGCTAGAATTGTATTAACCAAAACTTAGTACATGTGTGAATACATAGACAAACAGAGTGTCACTAGTATGCCTCTACTTGACTAGCTTGTTGAATCAAAGATGGTTAAGTTTCCTAGCCATAGACATGAGTTGTCATTTGATTAACAGGATCACATCATTAGAGAATGATGTGATTGACTTGACCCATTCCGTTAGCTTAGCACTTGATCGTTTAGTATATTGCTATTGCTTTCTTCATAACTTATACATGTTCCTATGACAATGAGATTATGCAACTCCCGAATACCGGAGGAACACTTTGTGTGCTATCAAACGTCACAACGAATCGGGTGATTATAAATATACTCTGAGGTGTCTCCGATGGTGTTTGTTGAGTTGGCATAGATCGAGATTAGGATTTGTCACTCCGGTTGTTGGAGAGGTATCTCTGGGCCCTCTCGGTAATGCACATCACTATAAGCCTTGCAAGCAATGTAACAAATGAGTTAGTTGCGGGATGATGCATTACGGAACGAGTAAAGGACTTTCCGTAACGAGATTAAACTAGGTATAGTGATACCGACGATCGAATCTCGTGCAAGTAACATACCGATGACAAAGGGAACAACGTATATTGTTATGCGGTTCGACCGGTAAAGATCTTCGTAGAATATGTAGGAGCCAATATGGCCATCCAGGTTCCACTATTGGTTATTGAACAGAGAGGTGTCTCGGTCATGTCTACATAGTTCTCGAACCCATAGGGTCCGCACGCTTAACGTTCGTTGACGATATAGTATTGTATGAGTTATGTATGTTGGCAACCGAATGTTGTTCGGAGTCCCGGATGAGATCACGGACATGACGAGGAACTATAGAATGGTCCGGAGATAAAGATTGATATATGGGATAATAGTGTTTGGTCTCCGAAAGGGTTCCGGAATTCACCGGAAGGGGTTCTGGATGTTTCCCGAAATGTTTGGGTACGAGAACACTTTATTTGGGCCAAAGGGGAAAGCCACAAGGTTTTTGGAAAGCGTAAAAGGAAGTTTTGCGGAGTCCAGGGGCCAGACGCCAGGGTCACTAGCGTCTGGGTACAAACGCCGGGAACCCTGGCGCCTGGCCCTGGAGTCCGAGAAGGACTCTTGCATTTCGGGTGAAACCGACTTTGTGGAGGCTTTTACTCCAAGTTTCGACCCCAAGGCTCAACATATAAATGGAGTGGTAGGACTAGCACCCAAGACACATCAAGAAACACCAAGCCGTGTGCCGGCAACCCCGTCCCCTCTAGTTTATCCTCCGTCATAGTTTTTGTAGTGCTTGGCAAAGCCCTGCGGAGATTGTTCTTCACCAACACCGTCACCACTCCGTCGTGCTGTCGGAACTCATCTACTACTTTGCCCCTCTTGCTGGATCAAGAAGGCGAGGACGTCATCGAGCTGAACGTGTGCCGAACGCGGAGGTGCCGTACGTTCGATACTTGATCGGGAGGGATTGTGAAGGTGTACGACTACATCAACCACGTTGATAAACGCTTCCGCCTTCGGTCTACGAGGGTACGTAGACACACTCTCCCCTCTGGTTGCTATGCATCTCCTAGTTAGATCTTGCTTGATCGTAGGAAATTTTTGAATTACTACGTTCCCCAACAGTGGCATCCGAGCCAGGTCTATGCATAGATGTTATATGCATGAGTAGAACACAAAGAGTTGTGGGTGATAATAGTCATACTGCTTACCAGCATGTCATACTTTGATTCGGTGGTATTGTTGGATGAAGTGGCTCAGACCGACATTACGCGTACGCTTACGCGAGACTGGTTCTACCCACGTTCTTCGCACACAGGTGGCTAGTGGGTGTCTGTTTCTCCAACTTTAGTTGAATCAAGTGTGACAACGCCCGATCCTTGTTGAAGGTTAAAACAACACACTTGACGAAAAATCGTTGTGGTTTTGATGCGTAGGTAAGAACGGTTCTTGCTAAGCCCGTAGCAGCCACGTAAAATTTGCAACAACAAAGTAGAGGACGTCTAACTTGTTTTTGCAGGGCATGTTGTGATGTGATATGGTCAAGACGTGATGATATATAAATTGTTGTATGAGATGATCATGTTTTGTTAAATTTATCGGCAACTGGCAGGAGCCTTATGGTTGTCTCTTTATTGCATAAGATGCAAGTGCTATGTAATTGCTTTACTTTATCGCTATGCGATAGCAATAGTTGCAAAAGCAATAGCTGGTGAGACGACCATGTGACGACACGTTGATAAAAGATCAAGATGATGGAGATCATGGTGTCATGTCGGTAACAATGGAGATCATGACAGTACTTTGGAGATGGAGATCAAAAGCACAAGATGATGATGGCCATATCATGTCACATATTTTGATTGCATGTGATGTTTATCTTTTATACATGTTATTTTGCTTAGTTCGGCGGTAGCTTTATAATATGATGTCTCACTAAAATTCAAGGTATAAGTGTTCTCCCTGAGTATGCACCGTTGCGACAGTTCATCGTGCCGAGACACCACGTGATGATCGGGTGTGATAAGCTCTACGTTCACTTACAACGGGTGCAAGTAAGTTTTGCACATATGGCCTCGGAACACTGGAGACCGAAAGGTCAAGCGTGAATCATATAGTAGATATGATCAACATAGTGATGTTCACCATTGAAAACTACTCCATCTCACATGATGATCGGACATGGTTTAGCTGATTTGGATCACGTGATCATTTAGATGACTAGAGGGATGTCTATCTAAATGGGAGTTCTTAAGTAATATGATTAATTGAACTTTAATTTATCATGAACTTAGTCCTAGTAGTATTAGCATATCTATGTTGTAGATCAATAGCTCACGATGTAGCTCCCCGTTTATTTTTTATATGTTCCTAGAGAAATATAAGTTGAAAGATGATAGTAGCAATGATGCGGACTTGGTCCGTGATCTGAGGATTTTCCTCATTGCTGCACAGAAGAATTATGTCCTTGATGACCGCTAGGTGATAGACCTATTGCAGGAGCGGATGCAGACGTTATGAACATTTTGACAAAAGGTCGGTATGATGACTACTTGATAGTTTAGTGTACCATGCTTTACGGCTTAGAACCGGGACTTCAAAAATGTTTTGAACGCCACGGACCATATAAAATGTTCCAAGAGTTGAAATTAGTATTTCAGACTCATGCCCGTGTCGAGAGGTATAAGACCTCTGACAGTACTTTGCCTACAAGATGGAGGAGAATAGCTCAACCAGTGAGCATGTGCTCAGATTGTCTGGGTACTACAATTGCTTGAATCAAATGGGAGTTAATCTTTTAGATAAGATAGTAATTGACAAAGTTCTCTAGTCACTATCTCCAAGTTACTAGAACTTCGTGATGAACTATAATATGCAAGGGATGACGAAAGTAATTCCCGAGCTCTTTGCGATGCTGAAACCGATGAAGGTAGAAATCAAGAAAGAGCATCAACTGTTGATGGTTAACAAGACCACTAGTTTCAAGAAAAAGGGAAAAAGAATAGAAAGGGAACTTCAAGAAGAATGACAAACAAGTTTTCACTCCCGTGAAGAAACCCAAAGCTAGACTCAAGCCTGAAACTGAGTGCTTCTACTGCAAAGGAAATGGTCACTGGAAGTGGAACTGCCCCTAGATACTTGGCGGATAAGAAGGATGGCAAAATGAACAAAGGTATATTTGATATACATGTTATTGATGTGTACTTTACTAGTGTTTATAGCAACCCCTCGGTATTTGATACTAGTTCAGTTTCTAAGAGTAGTAACTCGAAACGAGAGTTGCAAAATAAACAGTGACTAGTTAAGGGCGAGGTGGTGATGTGTGTTGGAAATGATTCCAAGGTTGATAAGATCACCATCGCACACTCCTTTTACCTTCGGGATTAGTGTTGAACCTAAAATAAATGTTATTTGGTGTTTGTGTTAAGCATGAATATGATTGGATCATGTTTATTGCAATACGGTTATTCATTCAAGTCAAAGAATAATTGTTGTTCTATTTACATGAATAAGAACCTTTTATGGTCATACACTCAATGTAAATGGTTTATTGAATCTCGATCGTAGTGATACACATATTCATAAATATTGAAGCCAAAAGATGCAAAGTTAATAATTATAGTGCAACTTATTTGTGGTAATCGCCGTTTAGGTCATATTGGTGTAAAGCGCATGAAGAAACTCCATGCCGATGGACTTTTGGAATCACTTGATTATGAATCATTTGATGCTTGCGAACCATGCCGTATGGGCAAGATGACTAAGACTCCGTTATCCGGAACAATGGAGCGAGCCACTGACTTATTGGAAATAATACATACCGATGTATGCGGTCCAATGAGTGTTGATGCTCACGGCGGGTATTATTGTTTTCTGACCTTCACAGATGATTTGAGCAGATATGTGTATATCTACTTGATGAAATACAAGTCTGAAACACTTGAAAAGTTCAAATATTTTCAGAGTGAAGTAGACAATCATCGTAACAAGAAAATAAAGTTTCTACGATTTGATTGTAGAGGCAAATATTTGAGTTACGAGTTTGGACTTCAATTAAAACAATTTGGAATGGTTTCACAAACTCATGCCACCTGGAATACCACATCATAATGGTGTGTCCGAACGTCATAACCGTACTTTATTGGATATAGTGCAATCTATGATGTCTCTTACCGATTTACCACTATCGTTTTGGGGTTATGCATTAGAGACAGCTGCATTCACGTTAAATAGGGCACCATCTAAATCCATTGAGATGACACCTTATGAACTATGGTTTGGCAAGAAACCCAAGTTGTCGTTTCTTAAAGTTTGAGGCTGCGATGCTTATGTGAAAAATCTTCAACATGATAAGCTCGAACCCAAATCGGAGAAATGTGTCTTCATAGGATACCCAAAAGAGACTATTGGGTACACCCTCATCACAGATCCGAAGGCAAGTTCTTTGTTGCTAAGAATGGATCCTTTCTGGAGAAGGAGTTTCTCTCGAAAGAAGTGAGTGGGAGAAAGGTAGAACTTGATGAGGTAATTGTACCTTCTCCCGAATTGGAAAGTATTTCTTCACTAAAATAAGTTCACGTGATGCTTACACCAATTAGTGAGGAAGTTAATGATGATGATCATGAAGCTTCGGATCAAGTTACTACCGAACCTCGTAGGTCAACCAGAGTACATTCCGCACCAGAGTGGTACGGTAATCCTATTCTGGAGTTCATGTTACTTGACCATGATGAACCTATGAACTATGAGTAAGCGATGATGAGCCCAGGTTCCGCGAAATGGCTTGTGGCCATGAAATCTGAGATGGGATCCATGTATGAGAACAAAGTATGGACTTTGGTTGACTTGCCCAATGATCGTCAAGCCATAGAGAATAAATGGATCTTCAAGAGGAAGACGGACGGTGATGGTAGTGTTACTATCTACAAAGCTCGACTTGTCCCAATAGGTTTTTCACAAGTTCAGGGTGTTGACTATGATGAGATTTTCTCACTCGTAGCGATGCTTTCTGTCCGAATCATGTTAGCAATTGCCACATTTTATGAAATCTGGCAAATGGATGTCAAAACTGCATTCCTTAATAGGATTTCTTAAAAGAAGAATTGTATATAGTGCAACCAGAAGGTTTTGTCGATCCTAAAGGTGCTAACATAGTGTGCAAACTCCAGCGATCCATCTATGGACTGGTGCAAGCTTCTCGGAGTTGGAATATACGCTTTGATGAGGTGATCAAAGCATATAGTTTTATACAGACTTGCGGTGAAGCCTGTATTTCCAAGAAAGTGAGTGGGAGCGCTACAACTTTTCTTATAAGTATATGTGTATGACATATTGCTGATCGGAAATTATGTGGAATTTTCTGGAAAGCATAAAGGAGTGTTTGAAAGGAGTTTTTCAAAGAAAGACCTCTGTGAAGCTGCTTACATATTGAGCATCAAGATCTATAGAGATATATCAAGACGCTTGATAAGTTTTTTTTCAATAAGTACATACCTTGACAACATTTTGAAGTTGTTCAAAATGAAACAGCCAAAGAAGGAGTTCTTGCCTGTGTTGCAAGGTGTGAAGTTGAGTAAAGACTCAAAACACGACCACGGCAGAAAATAAGAAAGAGAATTAAAATTCATTCCCTATGCCTTAGTCATAGGTTCTATAAAGTATGCTATATTGTGTACTAGACCTATTGTATACCCTGCCATGAGTTTGGCAAGGGAGTACAATAGTGATCTAGGAGTAGATCACTGGGAAGCGGTTAACAATTACCCTTAGAGGACTAAGGAAATATTTCTCGGTTATGGAGGTGATAAAGAGTTCGTCGTAAAGAGTTATGTCGATGCAAGCTTTGACACCGATCTGGATGACTCTCGATCTGGATACATATTGAAAGTGAGAGCATTTAGCTAGAATAGCTCCATGCAGATCATTGTAGACATAGAAATTTGCAAAATACACATGGATCGGAATATGGCAGACCAGTTGACTAAAGCTCTCTCACAAGCAAAACATGATCACACCTTAGTACTCTTTGGGTGTTAATCACATAGCGATGTGAACTAGATTATTGACTAGTAAACCCTTTGGGTGTTAGTCACATGGCGATGTGGACTAATCACATAAAGATGTGAACTATTGGTGTTAGATCACATGACGATGTGAACTCGATTATTGACTCTAGTGCAAGTGGGAGACTGAAGGAAATATGCTCTAGAGGCACTAATAAAGTTCTTATTTATATTTCCTTATATCATGATAAATGTTTATTATTCATGCTAGAATTGTATTAACCGGAAACTTGGTACATGTGTGAATACATAGACAAACAGAGTATCACTAGTATGCCTCTACTTGACTAGCTCGTTGAATCAAAGATGGTTAAGTTTCCTAGACATAGACATGAGTTGTCATTTGATTAACGAGATCACATCATTAGAGAATGACGCGAATGACTTGACCCATTCCGTTAGCTTAGCACTTGATCGTTTAGTATATTGCTATTGCTTTCTTCAAGACTTATACATGTTCCTATGACTATGAGATTATGCAACTCCCGAATACCGTAGGAACACTTTGTGTTCTATATCAAACGTCACAACGTAACTAGGTGATTATAAAGATGCACTACAGGTGTCTCCGATGGTGTTTGTTGAGTTGGCATAGATCGAGATTAGGATTTGTCACTCCGATTGTTGGAGAGGTATCTATGGGCCCTCTCGGTAATGCACATCACTATAAGCCTTGGAAGCAATGTAACTAATGAGTTAGTTACGGGATGATGCATTACGGAACGAGTAAAGAGACTTGCCGGTAACGAGATTGAACTAGGTATAGTGATACCGACGATCGAATCTCGGGCAAGTAACATACCGATGACAAAGGGAACAACATATATTGTTATGCGGTTCGGCAGATAAAGATCTTCATAGAATATGTAGGAGCCAATATGGGCATCCATGTTCCTCTATTGGTTATTGACCAGAGAGGTGTCTCGGTTATGTCTACATAGTTCTCGAACCCGTAGGCTCCGCACGCTTAACGTTTGTTGATGATATAGTATTATATGAGTTATGTATGTTGGCAACCGAATGTTGTTCGGAGTCCCGGATGAGATCACGGACATGACGAGGAACTCCAGAATGGTCCGGAGATAAAGATTGATATATGGGATAATAGTGTTTGGTCTCCGAAAGGGTTCTGGTCACCGGAAGGGGTTCCAGATGTTTCCCGAAATGTTTGGGTACAAGAACACTTTATTTGGGCCAAAGGGGAAAGCCCACAACATTTTTGGTAAGCGCAAAAGTAAGTTTTGTGGAGTCAAGTGGCACGACGCCAGGGTCCCTCGCGTCTGGGTCCAGACGCCGGGAACCCTGGCGTCTGGCCCTGGAGTCCGAGAAGGACTCTTGCCTTTCGGGTGAAACCGACTTTGTGGAGGCTTTTACTCCAAGTTTCGACCCCAAGGCTCAACATATAAATAGAGGGTAGGGCTAGCACCCAAGACACATCAAGAAACACCAAGCCGTGTGCAGCAACCCCGTCCCCTCTAGTTTATCCTCCGTCATAGTTTACATAGTGCTTGGCGAAGCCCTGCGGAGATTGTTCTTCACCAACATCGTCACCACTCCGTCGTGTTGCGGAACTCATCTACTACTTCGCCCCTCTTGCTGGATCAAGAAGGCGAGGGCGTCATCGAGCTGAGCGTGTCTGCTGAGCAGCGGAGGTGTCGTACGTTCGGTACTTGATCAGGACGGATCGTGAAGGTGTACGACTACATCAACCGCGTTGATAAACGCTTCCGCTTTCGGTCTACGAGGGTACGTAGACACACTCTCCCCTCTCGTTGCTATGCATCTCCTAGTTAGATCTTGCGTGATCGTAGGAAATTTTTGAATTACTACGTTCCCCAACATTCCCTGTGTATCAAAATATAAGATGTTTTTATTAGTCGACAGTAGACATGATCCAGTATATTGCTATTGGCTACCGGTTGCATAGGTAATAAAACAATTGCCCATTAGGATTATTTGTTCCCTCCTATTTATTATATTGTCAAATAAATTTCTTCTAATGATCGGTGCACACAAGAGGCTTTATGTAGCTCTGGGTACCTATGAAGCAAACAATAAAATTAGTAAATCTAACTTCTGTTACTATATCATGTGTAAAGATTAAAATTTATAAATTCTCAGCTAGTTCCAAGTGTAAAATCTGGGATCATAGTTACGGAGTTTATCTGTGTGCATCAAACAACACAGATGGTAGGGCCAGCGCTGCATCTATCTGTCAATACACTAGTAGAAAAGGGCCATTTGACCCGGTTCGTAAGGGCCTTCTGTCCAGGTTTTGGAACCGGGACTAAAATGTCGTTACTAATGCCCTAGGCCTTTAGTCCTGGTTCTTACACGAACCGAGACAGATGGGCCTCCACGTGGCCGGTGCAGCGAGCCTAAGCAGGAGGGCCTTTGGTCCCGTTGGTGGCACCAACCGGGACCAATAGGCATCCACGCGTCAGCTATTCAGGGGCTAGGGGTTTAGTTTTTTTTCTGAAGGGGGGGGGGATTTGGGGGTTTTGTATGGTTAATTAAGGTGTTTCATATATTGTGTTATGTAGCTAATTAATTAATAGAGAGAAGTGTCCTCTCTTATCTCCTTGCTTGGTCGACGCTACGTACTACACGTGGCTGTAAGTGCATCTAGTGCCCCTTAGTGATTTTGGTGTATTGAAGACTTATAGGTTAAGGAACTAATGTGTTTATGAGTGTACACAGGTCTATAAGTCTATGAGGAGGTTGATATTTATAGAGAAAGTCGACCCCTAAAAATAAAGTTCTTCGCCTGAAGACTTTGATATTCTGAAGACTTTCTGAAGACTTTGAAAGTGAAGAAATTGGTGGGACCTTGAAGACTTGGTATTCATTTGAGGAACATGAACCGTGAAGACTTTTGTTTTCATAGTTTCGTTTTCTCTTTCTTGAGTCGTAGGGAAACACCGTCTTGTTAAAGGGGTCGAGGAAATACTAAGGAAAAATTTCCATGTGATGCTCAACTCAAAATCCTACACCTACCAATCCCTTGAGTGAAGCCTTTGGAAATCTCATACAGTTCAGTCAATTTCTTGATATGAGAGGCGAAGTTCTTACAGTCCTTTGAGGAATTTGTTCTGACTGAGGAGTTAGGAATTCGCCAGTGCGAATTGCCTACACAGTGAGGAACATGATAGCCGTGAGGAATTTGAGAGTCAAATTTCCGACCGTTGTTGTGCTGTGCGCCAGTTGTCCCAAAATATATTATCCACCTAACGGTCATATCATTGAAGGGCATTTATGTCTTATCATGTCGGGCTGCTCCCTAGGCTATAAATAGCCGCCCCTACAACCACTAGCTGGTTGGCTGCTCCATGAAACTGACACTTGTCAATTGAGAGCATCCCATCCTCCGAGGACTTTGAGAGAAAATCATCGAGTGAGGAAAACCCAAAAACCAAACCCCTACAAACCCAAAGTGATTGAGCATCACTCAAGAGATTGATCCTGCGTGGATCCGTGGACCTTTGAAGACTGTGCTTCTTCCAGACGGTTTGGCGTCATGGTCTAGAGAATCCAAGAGGAATTGTGGATCGCCGAGTGACCGAGTCTGTGAAGGTTTGGAAGTCGCCTGAAGACTTACCATGAGTGATTGGACGAGGTCTGTGTGACCTTAGTTCAAGGAGAATACAGTGAGGACTTGGTGTCCTGAGCTGCGTGCTCAGCTTGGGTGTCCGGACTGTGTGTCCTCGAGTTTAAATACTCGGCCGCTCAACCAGATGTACAACCGAGACAAAGATTGGAACTGGTCTACCAAATCATTGTCTTCATCAACCTAACTGGTTCTATTTCCTCAACTCATTCATTTCCTCATTACTGTGTTAAGTGTTTGTTCATATCAGTGTTTGAAGACTTTGACTGAAGACTTTCTCAATTTCCTCAGTTCAATTTCTTCAGTCTGTTTGTCTTCATCTTTTGTTATCATGTGATTACGCTTTCTGTACTCTGTGATTGTCTTCATTTCATCATGATGACCATGCATGTATTCTGTTAGGCTTACTTCTGAGTACTTATTCCGCTGCAAGTAGTTCTTCGCTAAGGAATTTCCTCACAGGCAAATTCCTCAGTGAAGAATTCATAAAAATCGCCTATTCACACCCCCTCTAGTCGATATAACGCACTTTCAATTGGTATCAGAGCAAGGTACTCCCTTGTTCTGTGTGATTTTGGTTTAACCACCTGGAGTTTTAGTTATGTCGACCGCATGTATGAATAAAGTGACATGCCCTATCTTTGACGGTCATGATTATCCCAAGTGGAAGGCCATGATGAGGAAGCGCCTCATGGCAATGGACAGCGAGCTGTGGACCGTCACTGAGATTGGTCTTATCGATCTATGCAAGAAGGCAGGCGTTGATGGCATTCGCAAGTACACTCGACTTGACATCATGGCGAAGGACATCATTTGACTCCAACTATAAACAGTTCAAAAATCAGAATGGTGAAGTATTTGCTAGATATGTTGGCACTAACTGCAGGAACGGTTCTCCTATGAAGAAAATCTGGGTTCCCAAGAAGTGCCTTGAAAGTCTTCAGGTGAATGTCCTCATGACACCACCGTGAAGAATAGGAACCCCAGATCAAACTCTTCATATGGACCAAATTCTTCATATGGATCCAAGTCCTCATATGGACCAAATTCCTCACATGGATCAAATTCCTCAAAAGGATCAAAGTCCTCATATGATTATCATCGTGCTAATAACTCTGTTTCGCATGGTAGAGCTAAGGGCTATGAATATGTGCATTATTCTTCAAACCATTATGTTCATAAGTCCTCGAAGAATTTCTCTGCCTATTCATATGCTTACCCTAACCCCTCTTATGTGAAACGAAATGGTTTGGCCTCTATGCCACCATTCTCATATGGAGCTCGCAGAATGATGAACTCTTTGCCACCCCTTCAGATGTGGGTGGTGAAGAAAAGGAACTAATCTCTTTTGCAGGGTCAGGTCTCCAGGCGTGCTTTAACGTCTGAAGAATTTGCTGGGAGGCCTGACAAAATTGCCTGAAAGGATGCAGGCGAAGCATGAAGAAATGAAATTTCATTTCACACGTCCTCCTACTGCTATATCTCTTTTACTGCTTGATGAAATTCATATGATGAACTTCATATCATATTCTTCACTGATGAAGTATATGAGATCGTAAGTTGCACTAATTCATCTGCAGGATGATCAACCCAAAGCCAATGAGTGGGTCCTTGATAGTGGATGTACAAATCACATGACCGGTGACAAGAATCTATTGATGGATGCTCCTTATCACCGTCACATCCGAAGCATATCATCTTTGTTGACAAAGGCAAAAGTCGTATTGGGTCTTGGTAAGGTTGCGATCTCTAAGGACATACACATGGACAAAGTCATGCTTGTTGAGTCCTTAGGATACAACCTCATGTCAGTCTCAATGCTTTGTGATCTTGATATGGTTGTTGTCTTTGGCAAGTATCGTGTGTTGTGATTATGGAAGCTGGCAATTCCAAAGTCTTCGAAGGCTTTAGGAGAGGAGACTTGTATATTGTTGATTTCTCTACAGGACCACAACCAGCCGTGTGTCTACTTGCAAAAGCTTCGTATAGGCTGGCTATGGCATCGACGACTTGGTCACGCAGGCATGAGGAATTTGCACACGCTTGCAAAGAAGAAGCATGTTATTGGCATTGAGAATGTCAAATTCCTCAAGGATCACTTGTGTGGAGCCTGTGAAGATGGAAAAATGACCAAGGCCAAGCATCCAGCGAAGACTATCATGACCACTACTCGACCATTCGAATTGCTTCACATGGACCTCTTTGGTCCTAATCAATACTCAGCAGTCAATAATGATGCATTTCTATATGGCTTTGTTATTGTTGATGATTACTCTCGTTACACATGGGTACACATTGTTACTTACAAACATGAAGTGCAGGAAGTCTTCAAATGATTTTCCTCGAGGGCTTCAACCAACTTTGGTGTGAAGATCAAGCACATCAGGAGTGACAATGGAACTGAGTTCAAGAATTCCGGTCTTGATGACTATCTTGATGAACTTGGTATTACTCATGAGTTATCTACTCCCTATACTCCTCAGCAAAATGGCGTCGTGGAGCGCAAGAACAGAACTCTTGTTGAGATGGCTTGCACTATGCTTGATGAGTACAAAACGCCTCGTCGTTTTTGGATTGATGCAATTGATACCGCGTGCCACATCATCAACAGAGTATATCTTCACAAATTCTTCAATAAGACTACCTATGAACTCCTCACTGACAAGAAACCCAATGTGAGTTATTTAAAAGTAAATGTTGGATTAGAGATCCTCATCACAATGCTAAATTTGCACCGAAAGCACATGAAGGTTTTATGCTTGGTTACGGAAAGGACTCGCACACCTACAGAGTCTTCAACAACGCTCTTCACAAGGTTGTTGAAACTGTAGATGTGCGGTTCGATGAAACTAATGGCTCGCAAAGAGAGCACCTACCTTCTGTGATAGATGAACCTGCACCTGAGGATTCCATCAAGTTCAAGGCGACTGAGGATGTCATTCCCACTGAAGAATCTGCTGAAGAATTCATTCTAGAACGGGAGGAACGTCGAGCTGATGCACCTGAAGATAATGCTGAAGAAAATGGTGCTGAAGAAAATGCTGATCAAATTCCTCGATGACAACTAGCTCATCCTTGCGTTGCAAAAGAAGTGCAAGTTGACAAGATCATCGATGACATTGAAGCACCAGGTCCTCTCACACGCTCAAAAGCTTCACATTTATCTAACTTTTGTGGACACTATGCTTTTGTCTCTATCACAGAGCCCACTAAGGTAGATGAAGCATTTACGGAGCCCGAGTGGATTCAGGCCATGCAAGAAGAATTACATCAGTTCGAGCTCAACAATGTCTGGGAACTGGTCAAACGTCCAGATCCTCGCAAGCATAATATCATTGGCACAAACTGGATCTACCGCAACAAGCAAGATGAAAATGGCCTTGTGGTGAGGAATAAGGCATGACTTGTAGCTCAAGGCTACACACAGGTTGAAGGAATTGATTTCGATGAAACTTTTGCACCTGTTGCTAGACTTGAGGCTATTCGTGATATTACTTGCTTATGCTAACCATCATGATATCATTTTATATCAAATGGATGTGAAAAGTGCATTCCTCAATGGTAAGCTTGAAGAAGAAGTATATGTTGCTCAACCCCCAGGTTTTGAAGATCCAAAGAATCCTGACAAAGTCTTCAGACTCAACAAGGCTCTCTATGGCCTCAAGCAAGCCCCTCGGGCATGGTATGATATTGAAGGAATTCTTCGTGAAGAATGGCTTCACACCCGGTTCACTCGACCCTACTCTCTTTACTAAATCTTATGATGGTGAACTGTTTGTGTGCCAAATATACATTGATGATATTATCTTTGGCTGTACTGACCAACGTTATAGTGATGAATTTGCCTATATGACGAGTGAAGAATATCAAATGTCTATGATGGGAGAGTTGAAATTCTTCTTAGGTCTTCAAATTCGTCAACAACGCAATGGCATATTCATGTATCAAGAGAAATACCTCAAGGATGTTCTGAGGAAATTCGGCATGCAAGATTGCAAAGGTGTCAAAATTCCTATGCCCACAAATGGCCATCTATGCACTGATGAAAATGGTATTGACTTAGATCACAAGGTATACCGCTCCATGATTGGTTCTTTATTGTACTTATGTGCATCTAGGCCAGATATAATGCTTAGTGTTTGCATGTGTGCCCGATTTCAAGCTGCACCGAAGGAATCACACCATAAGGCTGTGAAGCATATTCTTCGATATCTAGCTCACACACCAACACTAGGATTATGGTACCCCAAGGGCTCTACTTTTGATCTCATTGGATATTCTGACTCTGACTATGCTGGTGATCGGGTGGATCGCAAGTCAACATCTGGTACTTGTCATTTCCTCGGACGATCTTTGGTCTGTTGGTCCTCGAAAAAACAGAACTGCGTATCACTGTCTACTACGGAAGCTGAGTACATTGCTGCTGGATCTTGCTGTGCGCAATTACTAGGGATGAAGCAAACTCTCAAGGACTACGGCATCAACGTGAAGAATGTGCCTCTCTACTGTGACAATGAGAGTGCCATCAAGATTGCTCACAACCCAGTTCAGCACTCGAAGACAAAGCACATTCAGATTCGTCATCATTTTCTTCGCGATCATGTGTTGAAGGGCGACATCTTTATTGATCATGTGAAAACTGAAGAACAGCTAGCCGATATCTTCACAAAGCCCTTGGATGAGAAGAGATTTAGCAAGTTGCGGTGTGAGCTAAATATCTTAGAATCTTCGAATGTTCTTTGAAAAGGACACACATCCTGACATTTATGCAAAATTGATGACTTAGATGTGCAACACATGAAGAAACGTTTTCTTCAATCAATGAAGAACAACACTCTAAGTGTGAAGAAATTAATGAAGAATTTGATTCTCAGAACCCTACGACAATTGTACGCGGTGTCTGAAATCATCATTCTTATACGGTGGGTCACGCCACCACCAAAGTTGAAAATCTTCAATTTGAGTTTTTTTCTCAGTCTTTCAAATTCTTCAACTTTGCAAAATCTTCACTGCTTCCGTCGTTTTTCTTCATTGGCTATATATATATGTGGGTTTATGTCCTCTACAGCATTCACTTATAGCTATTTCTTCAAGTTGCATTTTCTGCTAAGTGAATGTGATCGGACCCTTCCCCCTCTATGCTATACTCAACCCAATCTATTCACAAATTCTTCATGTGCGTTCTATTTGAAACTCGTTCAAAATCTTCACTGTGTCCTTGTCAGCTGAAGAAATTGCGAACGGAACATTAAAACTAATCTTATCCAAATTTTCGGTTTTGCCGCTCAAACCATTCCGCATCCCACGATAGACTTATCTATTCACCCACGATCTAACACGATCTCCACCTTTCAGTACGTGGGTGACACATGTCAAGCGAATGAGAAGGGTCAGGGGCACGTTCGTCCCAAATCTTTGGGCGAACAGTTTTTCACCGTGGCTATAAATACCCCTCTCCCCTTCCTCACTTCCTTTACTCCGCTCGACCGCTCTCTCTCGCTCGAGCTTCTCAAACCCTAGGGCCGCCGCTACTCCATCGTCGCCGGTGAGGAAGAACTTCACTGCCTCGACCTCGTCGCCGTCGTACTCACGCCGGCCGCGGAAACCTTCACTCCGCCGACGTCATAGCTGTCTTCCTCCGCCGAGTTAGGGCGTGGAAGATCTGAACAGACGAGCTTCAAATCTACACCTCTCAATTCGTCGTGTTCTTCATCCAGGGTAATTAAAAGTTACTTTTACTGCCCTCTTTGATCCAAATTTTCTCTACAAAATCTTCAAAGGTGTTTTATTCTTCAAATCCTCTCACACAAAACACCTCACTAGTCATCTGTTCTTGATTTGTTTCTCTAAGCATCATTTTTCTTCAAGATTCCTCAATTGTGTGGATCTTCGATCTATACAACTCTGGAACCTAAGACAAAGAACGCTTAGTGAAATTCTTCAAGGCTCATCTGGTCAAATTCCTCAAACTTGTTCTTTTTTGAAAAATCTTCTGGGAACGCATATGACCTCTCCAAAATCCTCGCAACTATACTCTGTTCACCGGTACTCATGTCCGCTATTGAATCGCTAGGTTCTCATCAACTTAACTCATTTGCAGCGTTCCTCGAAGAAAAGTTGCATACTTCTTCAGAGAATTCGATTGTTCAAATTCCTCAACTGAAGAATATGGCAGAAGGAAAGAAGCCACAGAAAGGAGGAAAGAAGCCTGAGGTCATGACTGCTTTTGAGATACATGAGGACATCTATGCTGACTATTGCACACCTGATGAAGCCAAATTTGGAAAGGAAAACAAAAATCAGCGCAAGGTGCGCATACAGAGGATTGAATGGAGATGGGCAAGAGAATGGAGGGAGTACAGGTATGTTACTCCAAAGTACATGAAGAAATTCGCACTAAATTCTCCATGCCCAAGAGCTCCATTGGCACTGCCAAGAAGTCACCCCACCAAAGATCAAGCGTGGTGAGGATTTTCCTGAAGAATGGGCCAAGCGCCAAGCCAAATTGGCAAGACAAGCCAAGGAGGCAGTGAGGAAATTTAATGAGGACTCTGCTACTGCTGCTGCCACTGAGGCCTGTGTCAAGCCAAGAAAATCTATGGCAAAGAAGCCCGCGCACAAGCCAAGTGCTTCAACAGCAATGCCCTCACGGCCAGTTCCTCATGCTGCCTCTACTCCTCTCAAGTCCTCAGCAGCTCCTCCAAAGTCCTCAGCACATGTGCATCTGGCCACGTGCCAAAGGACTGCAGGCATCTCCATTGCCTCTGGTGTCTCAGCAAGTTCCTCGGCTGCACCAAATTCTTCATCAGGCCCCACACTGCTGAAGACAAAGGCAACTGCTGGACGAGGTCCTCGGCCAAGTCCAAAGAAGAAACATGTTGCCTTCCAAGTGCCATCTGACGATGAAGCTGATGATGATGAACTTGCAGAAATCATCAGAGACCGACAAGTTAGGGCCGCTAGAGCCAAAGGCACACCTGTGCCACTGCTTTTGGATCCAAGGGCGATCCTTGAGTACATTGATCTCTAGCACAAGGATCCAGACACGCCTATGCCTGACTTTCATTTGACCCCTGGACAAAGTCATATGCTGACCCATTTCATCACTGAAGAGAAATGGAAATTTGAAAAGGCAAGGCAGGTCAAGAAAGCTCAATTCAGGAAGGAGAAGTTCCTGAGGAAAAACGTTGTCAGAATGACAACTGAGGAACTGCTCAAAATCCAGTCTGAAATCAAAGCCCTCGGCGATGACTTTGATGCCTATTATGCTGATTGGCAAGGAGCCAAAGTCAGATTTGTCAACCTGACGAAGAAGTTCACAAATGTTGCAGCCCCAACGCAACAAGAAATTCCTCAGGCTGGAGCCTCTGCTCAGCCTGCTGAAGAACATGCCAGCACCGCTGATGATTTTCAGCCTGCTGAAGACAATGATAGTTCCAGGGCTGATGACTCCATTCCAGCCGCTGAAGAAATTGCCCGGGCACCCACTAGTGGTGCGCCTGAAGAAAATGAAGAAGTCAGGGCAACTGCATCAGTTGTGCCTAAGGAAATTCAACCAGATTCCTCAGCTCCTCCCGCGCCTACACCAACTCCAATCCTTCCATCTGCATCAGATGTGAAGAAGACCAAGGCTACAGAGCGAGCTGCAGTGAAGAAAAGGAAATCATCAGCTGCGTCAAATTCTTCAGCTCAGAAGAAAATGAAGCCAATGACCAGCTCATTTGAAAATCCAATTGATGTTGTTCCAATTTCCTCCATGCCATCAAAGGACCTTGTTCCTTTTGGTGAAGAATATGAGATCCCAAGCGGATCTGATGAAGAAAATCATTCTGCTGCTTCGTCAGAGCAGATTGATGAAGAAATTGAAGTGGATGCAATCCCTTAAACGCCAATCATTTCCTCACCTATGCCTCAGTTCACTGCTGAAGAGGCTGGTGCTGAGGAGATTGAAGACGAAGACGTGGACATTGGATGCACCACGCCTGTGATGAATGATGACTTTTGGGACAGTCAGCATCCCAATTCACCACTCTTCACTCCAATCCAGCAAATTCCTCAGTCCCCTGCACCAACTGTACAACTGGGCTCTGAAGAAACTCATCCCACTTCGTCTATGCATGAAGAAATTCCAGCCACTAGTGCTGAAGAACCTGCTGCTGCTGATCCGCTGAACACGCAGGCTGCACATGAAGAGGAACCAGAAAATCCTCAGCCTGAAGAACCTGAGATTGCGATTCCTGAGGTAGTGATGCAACTCACTGACACTCCTCTGCCAAAACCAAAGGATCCATTCTCGCGCAAGCAAAAGTTCAAGGCTGAAGACTTCTTTGGCGAGCATGTTTTCTTCACGGATTACAACCCTTATGACTCTGCTCGCATAAGGAAGAGGCGATTCTGGACTGCTAGTCAAGCAAACTTTTATTCCTCTGTGCTATTCAACAAAGACAAAGTCTTCGATCATGCACATATTCCTCACGTGGACATGGAATCTCTGCCAGGCTTCGAGCCAGTCCTCAGTGTTCTTCACGATGCTGGATTGCTGAATTTCTGCACTGACATCTGTGATTGGAATGAAGAACTGATTCTTCAATTCTATGCGACGCTGCATATCACAGGAGATTCTGAAGATGTGAACTCATGGGTGCTGGACTGGATGTCTGAAAATACTCACTACAAGGCACCCGCAACTGAATTGCTTCGTGCCCTCCCACTCAGTCCTCCCCTTGACGGTGCACGTTGCATCTACAATGAACCTGAGCTGACAAATCACTACATGCAAGTCTTGATGAAGCCTTTGAAGCCAGGGCAGGCACCTAGAACCAAATTCCTCGTCAAGGAATTACTGTATATGCCTCGGACTGTCTATCGCATTCTGACGAAGACAATGAGTCCTATCAAAGGCCACGACTCAAATGATGAAGTCGTTGGCATCATGAAGAATATGCTTTTCAATATCATTCATGGCGTTCCCATCAACTTCCATGATTTCTTCATGAGGACTCTGGCGAACATTGCTATGTCACCATTTGAGCTGAAGCCTTATGCTCCTTGGATTATGAGGTTCATCAGGGCAAGGTCTTCACTCAATTACAAAGGCTGATACTCTGAACCACTGCAGCTACTTGCCTCCAATTGAAGTCCTCAAATGGACATTTTCCTCAGCTGATGACAAAGGCAAGGCCGCTGCTGTGATAGATGAAGGCATTCGTCCATTGGATGGTCAATTTCGCAAGGCTGCATCGTACTCCACCAATGATGACTCTGCCACACATGATTCTGCTGCCAACAACTCTGCCAAGCAAAATCCTCAAGCCACAGCACCCAGGGTGATGACTGATCTGAGTTACTCCTCAGTCTTCATCAGAAGGTTGATCGCAATCATAAATGGGTCAAGTGTAAGTTTGGTTCAATTCTTTACAACATGACCTCAACACACAATGCAGTGAAGAAAAACCAATACTACCTCCATGAAACCTTCAACCGTACCTGGGTTGTTCTCTCTCATGTCTATAGCGCAGAAGAACTGAAGACTATGGGTCTTAAGGAAGAATTTGACTGGGCTGCACCTCCGCCGAAGAAATTCAAGAAGGTCAAGGTTCCTTCATTGGTGGCCAGCTCCTATTCTTCATCATGCGACACTGATGAAAATGAAGACTTGGAAGACACTGCGGCAGGCCCTACTACGACAACCGACCCCGACAACGCTGGCGCTCCTCCATCAACTTGACATTCTTCAGGAGCGTTAGTCCTCAGTTTCGATCCTTTTGGTCATTCGATGACAAAGGGGGAGAAATTTGAGTTAGTCTTCAAGCGGGTCTATTATATGGGCGTTTTTTTGCTAAGTTACAACTCTCGTTCTTCCGAAACTTTTATTGGATCGAGTTGTAATCTTAAACCTGATGGTGCTCTGATACTTTTGATGTGTTCCTCTGCATGCTTATTCCTCGCTATATGTTAATACACGCATGCTGAATTACATCAGTCACCATATTTCATCATGCATTTCAAATTCTTCATATTATATGTCAAATGCGTGTATCAATTACAAGATATAGGGGGAGATCTCCATGATTCAAATTCTTCAAATGTGCATTGCCTCAAAAGCAAATTCCTCACTATGCACATCTTCTGGGGGGTTCTTCTATATCTTGCAATAAAATTCCTCAATATCATTATTTACACTTCATATGTTTATCCCCGTTGAAAACTTAACATATATTGTCATCAATCGCCAAAAAGGGGGAGATTGTAAGTGCATCTAGTGCCCCTTAGTGATTTTGGTGTATTGAAGACTTATAGGTTAAGGGACTAATGTGTTTATGAGTGTACACATGTCTATAAGTCTATGAGGAGGTTGATATTTACAGAGAAAGTCGACCCCTAAAATGAAGTTCTTCGTCAAGACTTTGATATTCTAAGACTTTATGAAGACTTTGAAAGTGAAGAAATTGGTGTGACCTTGAAGACTTGGTATTCATTTGAGGAACATGAAGCATGAAGACTTTTGTTTTCGTGGTTTCGCTTTCTCTTTCTTGAGTCGTAGGAAACACCGTCTTTGTTAAAGGGGGTCGAGGAAATACTAAGGAAAAATTTCCATGTGATGCTCAACTCAAAATCCTACACCTACCAATCCCTTCGAGTGAAGCCTTTGGAATCTCATACAGTTTAGTCAATTTCTTCAGTAACAGAGACGAAGTTCTTCTGGTCACTGAGGAATTTGTTCTGACTGAGGAGTTAGGAATTCGCCAGTGCAAATTGCCTACACAGTGAGGAACATGATAGCCCTGAGGAATTTGAGAGTCAAATTTCCTACCGTTGTTGTGCTGTGCGCCAGCTGTCCCAAAATATCTTATCCACCTAACGGTCATATCATTGAAGGGCATTTATGTCTTATCATGTCGGGCTGCTCCCTAGGCTATAAATAGCCGCCCCCTACAACCACTAGCTGGTTGGCTGCTCCGCGAGAAACTGCCACTTGTCAATTGAGAGCATCCCATCCTCCGAGGACTTTGAGAGAAAATCATCGAGTGAGGAAAACCCAAAAACCAAACCCTACAAACCCAAAGTGATTGAGCATCATCAAGAGATTGATCCTGCGTGGATCCGGCGCTTGTTACCTTTGAAGATCAGCTTCTTCCAGACGGTTAGGCGTCATGGTCTAGAGCATCCAAGAGGAATTGTGGATCGCCGAGTGACCGAGTCTGTGAAGGTTTGGAAGACGCCTGAAGACTTACCACGAGTGATTGGACGAGGTCTATGTGACCTTAGTTCAAGGAGAATACAGTGATTACTTGGTGTCCTGAGCTACGTGCTCAGCGACTGGGTGTCCGGGACTGTGTGTCCTCGAGTTTAAATACTCAGCCGCTCCAACCAGATGTACAACTGAGACAGCAGTTGGAACTGGTCTACCAAATCATTGTCTTCATCAACCTAACTGGTTCTATTTCCTCAACTCATTCATTTCCTCATTACTGTGTTAAGTGTTTGTTCATATCTGTGTTTGAAGACTTTGACTGAAGACTTTCTCAATTTCCTCAGTTCAATTTCTTCAGTCTGTTTGTCTTCATCTTGTGTTATCCTGTGATTACGCTTTCTGTACTCTGTGATTCTCTTCATTTCATCATGATGACCATGCCTGTATTCTGTTATGCTTACTTCTGAGTACTTATTCCACTGCAAGTAGTTCTTCGCTAAGGAATTTCCTCACCGGCAAATTCCTCAGTGAAGAATTCATAAAAATCGCCTATTCACCCCCCCTCTAGTCGATATAACGCACTTTCAGTGGCCCTCGACACGCTAGCTATATAGTAAGCAAATGAAGGAAACCATTAAGTACAGAAGTTCGTCATGCATACAGAGAGAAGTGATATCTACCTCTCCTTCTCCAAGAGGTTGCGCGAACAACAAAGTTTCGTATATCTATCCGATGCTACTGGCTACATATATACAATATTAAGATCTCTTACAATATAATCTCCCCTAATTAAATATGAAGTCAGCTTCAACATGGTATTCTCCGGCTTGATTGATGACGTGGTCAAGAAAGAATCCCGCCAATTCATCTTGAATTGCTTTCATGCGATCTTGTTGTAGGAGTTCATTCCGCATCTGCCACAACTAATTTGAAGAAGGGGGTCAATACATATATATGAATGAAACTCAATAGAAATGATGGTGTAATAAAATGAAATTGTGAATATTATTGCTTACGCACCTCATATTGTCTTTTAGAGTAGCCCCGCTTATTTTTGCAAGTCACGTTATAGATGAACTCGCACACGTAGTATCCACAGTAATCATTCCCTTGTTCCTTCCACAAGCACTTTATGAGAAATAGAGGTCAATCAAATTGATAATGAAGCATTATAAATGGCATTGATGAAAGTATCTAGAATCAACGCGAGATGCGCGGAACTAGCTATCTAGTAGTACTTACTTTCGGGTACTTATATCGCAGCTCCTTCGGCAGTCCCGGAGCTTCTGCGGTGAACTTTTTCCAAACCCTGCAAGACAAAGAAAATAATTATTACTCGAGATATCAGGAAATGAACAAAAAGTTGCCGATATGGTGCGATAATGATCGATTGAACTTGTTGAGAATTTTAGTCATGTCCGCGTAGGTCTCGGGATCTTTTCGTCTCGAGTCTAAGACGGTTACTAGTCCCTGCTCAAGCTTAATCTCCAGGAGAATATAGTGGAAGCTGCGCACGCATGCATAACTCATCAATTACATTACTATAACCTTGCTCGAGTAATAAGGGAAACCGAATATCCACAAGATAGTAACACTCACTTGAAGTTGTAAGGAAAGAGTATGGTATCTTTGTTTTGATTTATTACCAATGATTTGAGCAAGTTGGCCTCGACATCTTTGGCGCTCTTTTTAACCTGAAATTCATCTATGAGATTTGGGTTAATGAACCCAATATCATACATTTCTGCTTTTCTGCACTCGACGATCTTCAATCTGCATAATATATATAGTGAGGATAATTATAAATACATGCAATGAAAGAGTTGTGCTATATATAGAGACTTAATGACAGAAGTAGTACTTACAGACAGTAGCAAGTGACCGTTAATTTATCGAGGGCCTTTTGATTGAAAAACAGAAAGAACTCCTCAAATGGAACAGACAACACATCAATTCCAACGAGGTCATGCTCCTCTTTAACTCTCAGATACAAAGTATCCGTCCCCCCAGACTCTCTGCAGGTTTCCATGTACCAATCATGGAATCTTCGCATCATCGTTGTTAGAGATCTTTCATCTTTGACAAGAGGTTTCCCATAATGGTATTTATGTTCGTCCACCTCCAAGATATCATAATGTACATCGTTGGGCAGGTAATCTCCAAGATTGCTATAACTAGGCACCATCCTCGGATCATTAGCTACGATATCGCTAGACACCTTGAGCGGGGGGAACGATTGGTCCGCTTGTTCGCCGAGCTGGGCAATTTTTTTCCCAGCTCGTCGTTCTGCTAACCTTCGATCACTGATAGTACCTCCCGACCGCTCCGCTTCCTTATATACCTGCTCAGTAATGCGCTCATAGTTGTTTTTCGGCGGAGATGGTGGTGGTTTCTTCAAGGCATCGATAGTGCGCTTTACTTTCACCGGATCTGGAATGAACTCCGGAGGTGGATGTTTCTTTGCTTTCACCCCTTCAAAGAAATCTTTCACTTCTTTTTCCACGATCTTCGTGTTTTCCTCCACGGTCCTCTCGTATGGTAACTTCTCTAGAGGCTTGAGAGATGGACCGTATCTGTATTGCCTCCCGCCTCTGGCTGTACTGCTAGACGCCGGAGCAGATGGAGCGGCATGCGGCTGTCTTCTTTCGTGCTTTCTTACGAGGCGGAGGAGAAGGACTACGACGCTCCAGAGCAGCCGGAGCAGCGGCGGGTCTCTTCCGCCCTTGCTGGCGAAGCGGAGAAGGAGGAGGTTGGCTGCTCGGGCGCGCAGGTACAGGCGGACAAGGAGGCGGAGTGCCGCCACGCGCCGGAGAAGGAGGCTGAGTGCCCTGATCACTCGCCAGAGGAGGAGGCGGAGTGCCCTGACTCGCCGAAGGAGGAGGAGGAGGCGGAGGCGTCCAGTTCGGCAGGTTGATGAGCTCCTTCCGCCATAGGCATGGAGTCTTCAGAGAAGAATCCAGCCGAGTCTCCCCTTCACCGGTAGGGTGGTCAAGCTCGAGGTCCTCAAATCCGTCCGTTATTTCATCCACCATCACCCTAGCATATCCTTCTGGAATCGGCCGGCAGTGGTAGGTTGTGCCAGGTTCAGTAGGTAAAACAGAGCCAACAGCCGCCTTGACTTTGAATTTCATCCATTGCGTCATAAGGAGGCAATGTTGAGACTCCGTGATACCATCCACGGGGTAGCTAGCAGGAGCCGTGAAGACAGGCTCCAGCTGCTGAAGCAGCTCGGTGGAAGCCACGCTGCTTCTCCGCTGAGATGGCGGGGTAGCTTCGGGGGAAGCTTCAGCAGTTCGTTTGCTGCGATTTGCTTCTCGTTCCTCTATCGCTTGTACCCTTGCGTGCAGCGCCTGCAATTGGGTATGCTGCACTTTCTTCCTCCTCTCCTGGCATTTGTAACCGCCTACGTCCGGAAACCCAACCTTCCACGGAACGGAGCCTGGCGTGCCTCGTGTCCGCCTGTGGTGCTCAGATTCCGAGGGCCATTGTGAGCTCGTCATTCTCTCTGTCTGGAACGAACGTCCCTTGCTGCGCTGCCTCGATATACTCCTGAAGCTTCGTAACGGGTATTCTCAGTTGCTCGTCCGTCCAAACGCACTTCCCTGTTACAGGGTCCAAGGTTCCGCCAACCCCGAAGAACCAAGTCTGGCAATGGTCTGGCCACCTCAATGTCTCTGGTTCGACCCCTTTATAAAGCAGGTCATTCTCAGCCTTGGCCCACAAACGTCGGGCTTTGAGGTAGCCACCTGACCCCATGCAATGGTGATATGCTTCTTGTTTGCAGCATTCTTCTTGTTTGTCACTGACATCTTCTTACTCTTTTCCGATGTCTTGTGGGCCACAAATGCGGGCCAGCGATCTCTGATCTTCTCATACCGGCCTTTGAATTCTGGTGTCTCTTCTTTGTCGTCAAATTTTTTCAGCAGATTCTTCCACCGCCTGAATAGTTCTGCCATCTTCTTAAGAGCATGAGACTTGATCAATTGCTCTTTAACTGGCTTCTTCGGATCCTCCTCTGGCGGTAGGGTGAAATTTGCCTTCGCCATGTCCAAAGATCATCTTTCTGCATATTGGAGACATAAGACACCTCAGGGTCTTCTTTAGCCGGCTTTAACCATTGGTGGATGCTGATCGGGATCTTGTCCCTAACCAGAACCCGCACTGAGCAGCAAATGCTTCCTTCGTCCGGATGGGTTCAATCGGCATGCCATCGCGCGCGATTTCTACGATCTCAAACCTTTCATCCGAGCGCAAATTTTTCTTTGGGCCTCGTCTCTTTACCGAAGTTGTGCTCGATCCGGAGGGCTAGAAAAAATAAGAAAGATGAGAGTTAATTAATATGTGTACATATACCAAAACAATGAATGCATCAATTAGCTAGTCAGCATAGGCTTAACTAATATATATACCTGCCGGACTCGGTTCGGTCACCGGAGCCGTCATCACGGTCTCCTTCTTGCACCGGCATTGGGTCACCAGAGCCGTCATCACGGTCTCCTTCTTGCACCGGCATTGGATCACCGGAGCCATCATAATCATAGCCTGCTTCTTCACCCTGTCCTTCTAGACCATTGGTGTCGTTGAGATACGACAAAACGGCATCACTTCCTTTTGCGATTATGTCCCCCAACATCGCTTTTGTTGCTTCGTCTCAGGTGTGCTCCATAGTTTCTGCAAATATTTACAACATGGCAATTATTATTCAAACATGACAGATGGATATATTAGTGGCAAACATAGAACTACCTAGCTAATCACAATAAGGAATCATATTAGTGGCCTTGACATTGTTTTTTTCCTAGGGTTTGGGTGTCCTCGACGACATGCATACACGGGAAAATAATGTTATCGGGGAGGGGGTATATCGACCCCCCCTCGTGTTGAAGTTATCGGGAGGGGGTTATATCGACAACGCATTTAAATACATACACGGAAAATAATGTTATCGGGGAGGGTATATCGACCCCCCCCTCGTGTTGAAGTTATCGGGAGGGGGTTATATCGACAATGACGACATACATACATGGGAAAATAATGTTATCGGGGAGGGGGTATATCGACTCCCCCCCCCCTCGTGTTGAAGTTATTGGGAGGGTGTTATATCGACAACGACGACATACATACATGGGAAACTAATGTTATCGGGGAGGGTGTATATCGACCCCCCCTCGTGTTGAAGTTATCGGGAGGGGGTATATCGACAATGACATACCCGATAAAAATAAGAAAACGAAGAAGAAATAAAAAATAGGAGAAGAAGAAAGGAATAGAGGAGAAGATCGAAGAAAAAAAAGAAGAAAAAAAAGAGGAGAAGAATAAAAAATAGAATATTTTTTCTTCTTCTCCTCTATTCGTTTCTTCATCGCCTCTTCTTTTTCTTCTTTTTTCGTGTTCTTATTTATTTCTCCTCTTCTTCCTCTCCTCTTCTTCTCCTTTCTTCCTCTTCTTATTTTCCTTTTTCCTCTCCTTCTTTTTCTTCTTCTTCCTTCTTCCTAGCTAGATATATAACACTTTCCTAAAAATGTAACTTTTGCATATATAAAACTTTTTCTTCTTCTTCCTTCTTCCTTCTCTTCCTTCTTCATAAATATATAAAACTTTTCTAAAAATGAAACTAACCTAAAATTAATGTACTAAATCAGAGAACATTAATGTACTAAAATTAATTTATTTTTAAAATATCATGCATATTACAATTGAAAAAATACATACATACATACATACAAAAACATGTAAAAAATACATACATACATATATGAAAATCTAAAAACATGTAAAAACATCTAAAAACATGTAAAAAATAGCATATATAACTAAAAAGCACGGCGGCGGCGGGGCCGGCAGGGGCGCGCGGTGCTCACAGAGGGCGGCGTCGGGGCGGGCGGCATCGGGGCGAGCAGGGGCGCGGGGAATGGCGGCGACATCGGGGCAGAGGGCAGTGGCGACGGCGAGGTGGAGCAGCCCGACGGCGTCGGCGATGACGCGGTGGAGCAGCCTGACGGCGTCCGGGCAGGGCTCGGTGGCGACGACGAGGTGGAGCAGCCTGACGGTGTCAGGGCAGGGATCGGCGGCGACGGCGACGAGGAGCAGAGTGGGGGCGTCGGGGCGGAGAAGAAGTGATTTTTGCATAAACTGCCAAGTGGTTTCTTATATACACAAAGCTTTGGTTCCGGTTCGTGGCACAAACCGATACCAATTCCCCCTTTAGTACCGGTTGGTGCCACCAACCGTGACCCAAGGTCAGTTTTCGGCAGCCCAAAGGGCGGGAAGCGGTGGCCTTTGGTCCCGGTTGGTGGCACCAACCGGTACTAAAGGGGGCTCATTGGTTCCGGTTGGTGCCACCAACCGGTACCAATGCACCCCCTTTAGTACCGGTTGGTGGCACCAACCGGGACCAAAGGCCCTGTGCTGCCAGCGTCGCGGCCGAAAGTTTAGTCCCACCTCGCTAGCTGAGAGAGCTCGGAAGTGGTTTATAAGTGCTGATGCACCAACCGTGTCGAGCTCCTCTCAACTGCAGGCTTGCAGGCCTAATTTGTCACGATGTGCTTGTGGGCCTACAGGGCCTTCTGCGGGCCTGAATCCTGGCCCATGGTTGGGTTTCTAGTCGTATTCAGGACGTGGTGGCCCAGTAGGTGGCACTTTATTTATTTATTTTGTTGCTTTATTTATTTTATTTTGTTTCTACTTACAACAATAAATTTACTGTTGCTATTTTCATTTATTGTATTTAAGTTTATTTATTTTACTTTTATAAAGTTTATTTTGTTTCTACTTCTTTATTTTATTAAAGTTTATTTTATTTTGTTTCTACTTATTTATTGTATTAAATTTTATTTTATTTTATTTTGTTTCTACTTATTTATTAAAGTTTATTTAATTTATTTATTAAAGTTTATTTTGTTTCCACTTATTTATTTTATTTCATTTTGTTTCTACTTATTTATTAAAGTTTATTTTGTTTCTTTCTGCTTTTCATGTTTTGAACAGAAAATACTTTGATAATTTCAGTGGCATGAATTTTATATAATTTTAGTTTAAAAAATACTAGAGGTTTATAAAAGCTTTTTAGTTCATTCCTTTTGCTATTAGAGTTTTATAAAGGGATTTTAGTTACAAAGGGATTTCATTTTTTTGAACTTATTTGAAGTACAGAGTTTTTTTATGTTCAAAAGCACCATTTAAAGCTACATCATCAATTTTCAACCCTTTCTGACTTCATTTGTTATTTCTCATGCATTTACTGATTATTTTGAGCTATAAGACCCTAAAATTGAAAAGCATTTCAAATGAACTCTGAAAAGGTTAAAAGTTGGCATGGTATCATCATTTCACCCACATAGCATGTGCAAGAAAGTATAGAGGATTACGGCAAAAACTGGATGCACTTCGTGTACAAAACAAACAAACTCTTATGAAGTATGAGGGTTTCATACGGAAACTCATCGCCATTACAAGGGATTTCATTTTTTGAACTTATTTGAAGTCCAGAGTTTTTCTGTGTTCAAAATGCACCATTCAAAGCCACATCATCAATTTTCAACCCTTTCTGACTTTATTTGTTATTTTTCATGCATTTACTGATTATTTTGAGCTATAAGACCCTGAAATTGAAAAGCATTTCAAATGCACTCTGAAAAGGTTAAAAGTTGGCATGGTATCATCATTTCACCCACATAGCATGTGCAAGAAAGTAGAGAGGATTACGGCAAAAACAGGATGCACTTCGTGTACTAAACGGACAATCTCTTTCGAAGTATCAAGGTTTCATACGGAAACTCGTCTGTTACAAAAGGATTTCATTTTTTGAACTTATTTGAAGTCCATAGTTTTTCTGTGTTCAAAATGCACCATTCAAAGCCACATCATCAATTTTCAACCCTTTCTGACTTCATTTGTTATTTTTCATGCATTTACTGATTATTTTGAGCTATAAGACCCTGAAATTGAAGGCAACATATAGATCTCATGAATAGATAAGTGACCAAATTAATAGAAGTTCATCGTCACATTAAAACCAAAGTACATACATAGTTCACATTGAACAACATATATATAGATCTCCAGAGCATCTTATTAAACCATACATTGAAATTATGTAAAATATTTCAATGCAACAACAAATGCGATCATAATCGCAACCAAGGTAAAAATTGCTCCAACTGCATAATGATACCAAGCCTCGGTATGAATGGCATATTTTCTAGTATTTCTAATCTTCAGCTGCATTGCATCCATCTTGATCTTGTGATCATCGACGACATCCGCAACATGCAACTCCAATATCATCTTCTCCTCCTCAATTTTTTTATTTTTTTCTTCAAGTAATTTTTTTCTTCTTCAACTAAATTTAACCTCTCGACAATAGGGTCGGTTGGAATTTCAGTTCAACCACCTCCTAGATAAATAAAATCTATGTCACGTTGGTGGCATAATTGTCATAAACAATAAATGAACCAAATAGTTATAAAAAGATAATACATACCACATCCGAATCATAGGCAGGACGAGTGCCGACGGGGGCGGATACCAAAACCATCGCACTATATATAAGAAGGAATAATAAAAGTAAGAAAATTAGACAAGTATCTATTTGAAGTAAGAATTTTTTTTCTTTCAGAAAGAAGATAAGAACAAGAGGCTCACCACGGTGGTGCCGGCGACGAGATCGGCGCGGGCGATCGACGGCGGTGAAAACAGGGACGGGACGTGACGGACCGCTAAACCTAGACAAATCTCGGGAAAAATGGAGCTCAGAGGTCGAGTTTCGAGAGGAGAAAGATTAACTAGTGTGGCTCAGACATTTCATCGAACACCTTATGTGCATAGGAGGTGAGCTAGAGCACCCAAATGCCCTCCCATCGTCGGCCAGAAAAAACAGAGCATTGTGGAGTGCTCTGCCGAGGAGATGGGGTATATATAGGCAGCTCATTTGTCCCGGTTCGTGGCTGGAACCGGGACCAATGGTTGTGGGCCAGGAGCAAGGCCCATTGGTCCCGGTTCGTGCCTAGAACCCGGACAAATGGGTCACCACGAACTGGGACCAATGCCCACGAGGCCACGGCCGGCCCCCTGGGCTAACGAACCGGGACGAATGCCCCCATGGGTCCCGGTTCGTGACTGAACCGAGACTAGTGGGCTTGCCCTGCCCGAACCAAAGCCCTGTTTTCTACTAGTGATAAAAGAACAATACAGAGCTAATGCTAAACCTCCCAGATGAATCGGTATAGGAAATATCAGTAATAACCAAGAAACAGAGAGAGGCAACATAAGGCATTGAAGCGGAAGAAGAGTTTGTAGATTTGCACGGATAAATATACAATTTGCATAGACTATAGTTTCCATCAGGTGACAATAGCTTGGTAAATGAATTGCTCCACAGCTAAACAGTTTGCCAACAAAAATAGAACTCAGGTCTCTAGGACCATTTGGTGTCACATGATCGGTACATAGGAAAACTCATTCCAAACTAACTATGCTTAAACTAATTAATGATTAATCAGTAGAAAACACACAGAGGATTGCCATCATGTACATGATGGATGTTTGCACATGTATCATTATTTCTCACAAAGCAAGTAGTACGGCTGCAATGGCTTTAGATGTACCCAATTTAGTAATCCTTTTATCTTTAGCTGTACCAAATTTAGAAATCTACCGTGTAACTTATTGGAACATCTCAGCAAGTGAAAGCATCCTTTTATCTTTAGTTGTACCAAATTTAGATATCCTTTGTTGGTCCTCAAGAATTTTAGTCACCTCCCTCCTAATCAATAAGTTCATCAAGATCTTGCATCCAAAATGAAAGATATAAACTATCATATTGCTTATCAAAGATACATTTTATGTATCATTCAGCTCTGGTAAACCTGCAAAACCACAAAATTTGCAAACAGGAGGAGGTGAGTAGAGCCGTGAGTATCATTTTGGTTTACATAGAAAAATAGGAAATGCAAAAATTAGGAATTTGCAAACTGGAGAAGGTTTATCTATACATACAAACAAAATTAGGAAATGACATACAATCAGGTTGTAGTAATAAAACATACACATTCTGAATCATGGGAGTGTCAAATACTCCAGCCTAATAGTGTGGTAAGCTTGTACTGCTCTAAGGAAGTCAAGAGAATGGTGTATCAAAAAATTCTATGCATACCTTGACCAAGAAATAATTGATGTACAAGCCAAAAAATCATGAGCCACAACAGAAGATAATAACTATATTGAGAAAAGTGACCAATTAAACAAATTGATGAGTGTAATATATAATAAGAAGAAATTATTCCAAATAAGATAGAATTAATGCAATATCGTCTCTGAGCCACCTTTTCTAACAGAATCAACCACTTCATCATATTTCATTTTTTCAATACACAAAATCAAGTATCTAGAAATAATTAACATAACAAGATTAGCACCTAATGAGTCTCTGTGTGTGTGTGTGTGTGTGTGTGTGTGTGTGTGTGTGTGTGTGTGTGTGTCCTACACATCTTACCCAATTGCATAAAAGAATCAAGACAAGCAGAGGACACAAATAGTAGGCATAAGCATGGTTATATATCAGTATTACTATTTGTCCATCAGCACAGGTGTGAGGTGTCCTATTAACAAAGCAACATCAAGCCAAGGAGATCTCTAGATGTGCTTGCACTACAAAAAAAACCAGCTGACCTTCCTGAAATTCTAGGAGAAAAATTAAAGTGAGCATGTATCATCTAGCCAAAAAGTAAAACAAGTTAGCTGAGTGGGCATTCACTTTTGTTTAGTAGACAATCAACATATGTCGAGGAACTTAGAAATTAGAAACAATATGTTTCCTAACTAGTATACTTGTTCTAAAGGGCTTAGCGTCATAAGTTCAAATATGTTAAAAGTTTCGAAAACAAATTTTCGGTTATAAAGATACGTACCATCTAAATTGTCAAAAGAAAATGAAAAGTGATGGAGTTAGAGGAGAGAGGGAAGATAATGTAGGCCATGCATGTGTCAGAACTTGAGTAGGAAGAGAGAGAGAAAAGCCCATGCACATGCAATGGCTCGCATCCCAATGAACCAGCAACGACACTGATTCGCATTATGCGCTCAACTGGTTAGGATTCGCCTTAGTCGGCTCAAGACCCGGTTTCCATGAACCGCCTTTCCTTTGTTTATTTAGTTTCCACACATTTCTTTTTTCACCGATCCAGTTTTCACACGTGTCGAGCCGTGAATCTGGCACCAAAGTCTCGTACTCGCCCAGCCAAGAGACCATCGCTTCTAAGGCTGTCGTGTGGGGTATATCACGTAAAAGTAGCCCCCGAGCGCTCAGGGCTCTCTATTTCGTGGGAGCTTAGAAATTGGATCCATTAGGTAGCAAAATGGGGGTGACTGACTCATTTCCTTTCTTTCTCTTTTTCATGATGCAGTTTTTTTCTTCTGAGAAACACCTGTAACTTATTAATACTCATAACAATTACAGGTACACTGATTTGTACCTAACATCCAAAAAAATAAAAGTAACTCGTATGACTAAGAATTACAATAAAATCTCTTGAAAATACCATCTTCACGGCGTCAATCTCTAATCGAAGAAATACTCCAAAGACTTCGGTAAAGAGGCTGCAATTGGACTAGAGCAACGATGTTGTCACTCCTTCACCCGCACGAACATTATCAATAATGGTTTTTGAAAGCGTCTTGAGTCGCTCATCCAAAAAGATGAAAAGCCTTGATCGATGAATGTACTTGAGCCAGGGATGATCCCCTAGAAGTGTAGGTCATCGAATCACTATATCTTCACAATGGTGTCGTTGAAAGATTTCACATCCACAAAGAATCAGACCAACAAAAAAGGCTTGACACAACAACACAAACTCATCAGATCTGAATAATCAGATCTCTGAGGACAGAAAACTCTCTAATCTCATGACACCATAAAAAACTGAGAGGAAATTTATTCTCACGAAATTATAATGATCAGTAGACGATGACGAAGGACATGAAGGTCTTGAAAATCCGAGGTCCCCCCACCTCTCAGCGCCAAGATGGCAGCCGGAGGCGAGAGAACCTCTTAAAAAAACTAACGCGGGGATATGTAGAAAATACCCAAGAAAGTGCCTGCTAGTCTGGATTTACCAGAGAACGGGCTGGTGGGACTACGTCCGGGGCAGGGGATCTACATCATTGCTCAGTACAAAACATACACCGACAGTCGTACATTCTTCCAGAATGGACGGTAGGAGTTTCTTGACCAAACATGCCTAGAGATTGGCACAGATAGAGCAATGACTTTCCAGACCAGCGTCCCGCAAAGAGCTGGAGATGATAATTGTCATCAACATCCTCTTTGAGGCGCCTGACCATATTTATATGCGACCAAAGTGAAGAGTCAGATCTGTATATTAGTAGCTGGCAGTAGCAAATTCCATATTATGTATATAACGCAAACTTTATCTCTCTTTCTCTCTGTGTGTTGTGTCGTATCGAACCTCTTTATATATGTTTTTATCAGTTCCTGTGAAGACCATGCTGATAATGTATTATTTATGTTCTCAGTTTCAGTGCATAAGCAGGTTCATCATGTTTTCTTCTAGTAGGAATTCATATCTTTCTTCACATTATGTTTCTTCATTATTGCAGCGATCACCCCCCTGCAGTACATCTTTATTCTCTTTTTTTTTCTCCTCGGGTGTGTGCCATTAGCTTCAGTAAATCCAAACCCTCATTAACTGTTTCAGATATGCCAAAACAGTTGCCCATTTAGTTTTTTGTTTGCTATCAATATGGGTTTTCTGCAGATCATGTTCAGCAAAGAAGAGAGAAAGAAGGGGTAGGGAGGGGGACAGAAAAGAGTACCTGATGCTGGAGCTCATGCTGGTAAGCTCGCTCGTGCTCATCTGCTTGTTTTGCATCTTCTCCAACATCTTCTATCATTTGTCCCTTAACAACACTCCCCTCACGTGTGGCTCCTCGCGTCTAAACATGGACCGAAAGTGGGCTGTAATTTAATTGCGCTAGCCGGGTCTTGAACTCAAGACCTCTTGGCTCCGATACCATGTAGAAGTGCATGCTCTAGCCAATGCAAACAAAAGACCGATCTGATGGAAGAGACTAAGCAGCACATTACACGTCAACAACACATCCAAAAACTGAGAAAGGAGGGGGCGTGTGCGACAGGCGCCTCTATGTCTCGCTTCTAGCGAGACCTAGGGAACACTCATTGAAGGGGAGAGTTAGATGGGCCGACCAAGGCTTGTGGGACGTGACTGCCTCATTTTTTTTTCACGTTTTGTGTTTCTATTTTCTTCTTTATTTTTATTATTGTTTATACTCCCAAATATTATAAATAAATATATTACAGAAAACACTTTGCAAAAAACATTAAAAAATGTTGATGAAACATTTGAAAAATGTATAGGAAAATGTTTGTCATATATATTAAAAATGTATACAAAGAATATACAGTGTGTGTGTGAAAAATGTTGATCATGTATTTTAGAAAAATTAATCTAAAAATTTGAAAAAATGGTAAACAAATATTTGAAAAATGTTAGTCAAGCATTTGAAAAATGTTAAATATGTATAGAATTTTTTTAAATATACTAAAAAAATTAAATATGTATAGAAAAATATTGACCATGTATTCAAACAATTTTAAACTTGTATTTGAAATATGATAATTATGTATAAAGAATGTTAAACTTGTACTATAAAATGTTAAATATGTATGCAAAAAATTTTGACCATGTATTAAAAATGTTAAACTTTTATTTGAAAAATTTTAAATGCATATAGAAAAAATGTTAAGCTTGTATTTGAAAATAAAGCATTTGAAAAATATATTAAATGTGTATACAAAAAATATTGACCATGTATTAGAAAAACCAATTTGATATTTGGAAAATTTAAAGCAAAAATTTGAAAAAATGTTAAACATGTATTATAAAAATATATTAGATATGTAGCAAAAATGTGTATGCAAAACCATTGAAACCTGAGAGAACACAAGAAAAACAGATGAGAAAGAAATAAAAAAAGAGAAACAAAACCAATGTAAAATGAAAAAAAAGAAAGAAAAGAAAATAAAGCAATGAGAACGGCGAAAAGAAATAAATAAAATCAAAGAGAAACCGCGTGAAAAAAAGACAGAAACAAACCCAGAAAACCAATGGGAAAGCCTGCCTGCTGCTTTATCACGTGAAAGACGCGGGCGCAGCGCTGGGTGTGGGACTGTGGGGCGGCACATGGAGCCATTATCGGCTTAGGGGATCCCAGGCCCGGTAGCAAGGTGGATGATGATTGATGGTGAGTTCAGTTAGTCTATATAGTTGTATCCAAAAAGATGCTAAAAAAAGTTGTATCCAATTTTTTTTTTTGCAAGATGATTCAATGACTATATACATCTGTACCACTCAAATCTAAGACAAGATTTTTAGGACGGAGGGAGTATATATCTTCTCTCTATCTACTAATAAAGAAAATAGGTATTCTTGGTCCGTCATGCTATTTTTTAGAAAACTCCCCAATATTTCCAGTAATCAATCTATAGTCCATTTTAAGTCAAATTTTCGCTTTTGCGGAAAAACCAGATGTTATCGGTAATCAGCCCACGGGGCAATTTCAAGTCAGATTTTCGCTTTTGTAGGAAACCACTAATAATTGGTTGATTAGAAAATATGTAGAATATGAATCTGTTGTTATTTTACCTGTTAAGCACTTTCAAAATGTTATTCAGGGTGCAACCTAGCGCATGCCACGTCTTTCTTTCATACCGGTGCCAGTCCGGAATAAAAATGAATACCTCGGCAAAACGAGGATTGAACACGAAAGAACTCATGTACAACAAACGCATGTGCGTCTTGCCAAAATAACACAGGAAAAAGTAATTTGGTTTCTCATATTATGCCGAGGGAGGGACGAGTTAGGATTGAGAAAATTCAAACGCGTTGTGTTTGTGTGAGCACTGAGGCCATCGTTGTCTAGGGTGGGAAGTAGGATAAGTCACAACATAGATGGGATACTATGTGGTGAGAAAGAAATGACGTGGACCTATTGAAGTCTTTGCAACGCACGGGCTCTTTTGCTAGTTGATCTAATGTAAATCAGACTTTTATACGCAAGAAGAAAAAAAGGAAACGTACATACAGCCAGCGTCAAACGGTTCTTTTATCTTTTCTCTTAAAGAAAGTCCATTAATTGTGGGCTGTCCGCAGGCCGGAACGAGAGCTCCTATGTGATGCTCTCTGCGTCAAGTAGTCGAGCGATCGCATAGGGGATCGACAGACTGCGCCGGCCCATCTCTCTCGCGAATAGTAGCTTACGCTGGAATAAAAAAAGATGCGTTGCCAGGGATGGAACAATAGACCTGCGGCACCTAAGCATACGACTCGAACCAGTTGAGCTAGGTAGCTTTGTTGATCACAGAAGAGCACAAAATCTTAAGAAAACTTAAACGCCGATCCGAACATCTTTAAAAAATTCGAACACAATTTTTTTTCAAAAACAAAACGTGAATGTATAATCAAACGCGAACATTTTTTTTACCAATTTTGAGAAAACTCAAACATTTTTCAACACACAAATGAATTTTGGAGATGCGGACATATTTTTTAGAACGGAAACATTTTTTAAACCACCCAAAAAATTGAACAGGAACAATTTTTCAAATTTCAAAACATGGAAACACGAACAACTTTTCCACGTGAAGAATTTCTAAATTCCAGAACAAAATTTAAAAAAAACAAACTTTTTTTAAAATTTGCAAACAATTTTGGAAACAAAACATTTTTCCGAAACTTCCAACTAAACATGTAAATATGAACATTTTCTGAAATTTTCGAACAAATTTTGAAACAGGAACACCTTTTCAAACTCCCAAACGAATTTATGGAATTTATGAACATTTTTCAAATTGTGAACAAGATTTGAAAACATGAACATTTTATAAATTTGTGAACAAATTTGGAAAGCTGGAAGACTTTTTGAAATTCCTAAACATTTTGCGAATGCAAATTTTTTTTAAATATGAACATTTATTGAAACACACGAACAAAAATTGAAAACGAACATTTTTCTTAAATTTGCGAACAAATTTTGCAAAGTTGTGAAATTTTGAAAAAGAACATTAAGAAAAGAAACAGAAACTAAAAAAAGAAAGTGAAATTTGAAATATGTGAACATTCTTTAAAACTGCCGAACAAAATTTGAAATATGTGAACAAGTTTTTTTAAATGGGAACATTTTACGAAACTCATGAAAAAAAATTCAAACACGAATTTTTTTTGAAAAATGTGAACAAAATTTGAAATAGGAACATTTATTGAAACTCACGAACAAAAATTGAAAAAACGAAAGTTTTTCTTAATTTGCGAACAAATTTTGCAAATTTGTGAAATTGTGAAAAAAACATAAAAAAAGAAACAGAAACTAAAAAAAGAAAAGAGAAACAAAATTTGAAGATGAGAACATTTTTTGAAGTTTGAACAATTTTTTGAAAGCATGAACATTTTTTCAAGTCAGGAACAAAAATTGAAAATGAGAACATTTTGTGAAGATTTGAACAATTTTTTTTTTGAAAGATGAACAAAATTTGAAAATGAGAACATTTTTGAAGTTTTGAACAATTTTTTGAAAGCATGACCAAAATTTGAAAAATGAGAACATTTTGTTAAATTTTGAACAATTGTGAGCAACACAAAAAAAATTTAGAAAAATGAAAATAACTTTGAAAACAGAAAAACAAAAACGAAAAAATAAAAAAGAAAGAGAAAACAGAAAAAAGGGAAGATAAAAAACGAAAAAAAGATAAAAAAGAAAACAGAAAAAGAAAAAATTAAATTAAAATGAAAAAGAAAAAGAAAAAGAAAACAAACAAAAAGAGGTAAAGGGGGAAATAGAAAAACCGGTTCAGGAACCTTCTAGAGGGTTCCCAAAACCAAAAAAACCGGCTGGGAACCACCTAGAAGATTCCCAAAACCAGATTCGCTTTAACGTTGAACGGGCCGGCCCATCCTAAAGCGCTCGTCGATATGCCTGTGCGTCCGGCCGACTACTTGCCGCAAAGAGCGGCAAACAGAAAATTCCGGCCGGAACATCACAAAGCAGTACCTGCGTGATCCATGCAAAGGACCCACACACATACGGCGACACCCATGCCAAGCAAAGGCCGAGAGAGTCGATCGACCATGTACGACGGTCACTCTTTTTTAGTAAAAAAAAATTCGTTACCAAATCTGAAGGACGGCTCCTATACCGACGAGGAGACGTCGCGCACGCGGACTCCTGCCGTCGTGCCTTTAGGGATGGCACCCGCATGGTTTGAGTACGGGTGGAGCCACCCCATACCTTTACCCATCCCCTCTGAGCTTACCCATCACCCTTACCCGTACCCATCAATGGGTATAGTTTTCTCCCATACCCGTTACCCGACAGGGTACATGGGTACCCATGGGTAAAATTACACATGTTTGCAAAGCATCACTTTGAACTACTCATAGTCATAAAAACAACATATAATTATAATCTATAAACAACAATATATTATAACAAAAACAACAACACACTTTTAAACAACAACACATCATAAACAACATCATATATAATAAACAACATCACTTTCTCGTAAACAACAACACTTCAAAACATCATCACACAGTCATATATTTTGAGTTCAGAAATTCATGATAAAGTAGAGATAATTTTGAGTTCATATAGATTTTATATGGGTACATGGGTATGTGGGTATGGGTTACATGATCCCATACCCGTACCCACTCTACCCGATGGGTTTAACATTTTCCTATTCATATACCTAAGGATAATTTTTTATCCCATACCCTTACTCTAATAGGGTTTTTACCCGCAGGGTAAGTGGGTAATGGGTACCCATTGCCAGCCCTACGTGCCCTGCCCTGCGAGAGATCCAATCACCGGCCGGGGCCGGCCATGGACGACGTCAAGACGGCACCACCGGTAGCCAAGAGGAGAAAGAAGGAGGGTCCGCACGTGCCGCACGAGATCGTCTCGGAGATCCTGGTGAATCTGCCAGTGGAGTCCCTGATGCGGTTCAGCTGCGTCTGCAAGGCGTGGCAGTCCACCATCTGCCGTGACACGTCCTTCCACCGGGCGCACCTCCACCGTCAGAAGCCATGTCTGCTCGTCTCCCCGCACACACTGCACGACGGTCACCGGTCCATGGACAAGGTCGGCCTGTACAGGTGGGAGGCGAACCAGCAGTGCACCACCGTGCCACTCATGCACGACATAGACTTGACCTCCGACTACCAGATGCACGATTTCGCGCACTGCGATGGCCTGGTCCTGCTGCCCGTCGGGTTCACCGCGTACGTGCTCAACCCGGCCACACGCCGCACCCTGAAGCTTCCCCGGGGCCGTGGAGCCGATCCGCCGCCACGGCAAAGCCTCTAAGCTTTGAGATGTGCCACCAGGTGTTTGGCCTTGGGCAAGACCCACGTTCTGGCGCCTACAAGGTGGCGCGCTTCTCGTACTCCTCTTTGCACCTGCTTACGGGGACGTGCAGCTACCGCTCCATCACGATGGAAGTGTTCACCATTGGGACTGATCGGCACTGGCGTGAGACAGTGACGCGACCGCCATACCCTGTCCTGGCACGGCGAACAGCGACCTTCTTCAAGGGGTCCCTCATCTGGGCCATCGACGAGCGTAACCTCGGGAAGGCGGCGCCGGGTTTCCTCCGTTTCAGCTTGGAAGACGAGGCTTCCGGGGTCATGCCGCCACCACCTTGCTACCCGATGTTGGAATACACCCGGTTCAGTTTATCCGAGCTGCGCGGGGAGCTGTGCTTGGCCTGTAAAGGGGCCAACATCAATTCAGTTGAGTTGTGGATGTGCAACAACGTTGAGAACCCGAGATGGGATCGACGATACACAATCGCTGTTCTCATGTTCAGGCCCCTGAATTATGTCCAATCGCCACATTTGATGATGAGATTGTGTTCAAGGAACGGGTGTCCTATACGAGACGCTACAATCTCAAAACCAAAGCTTACAAGGATCGGTCTGCATGGCCAACTTGAGGTATCACCATCCAAGCACAGGCAAGCTTGGGTTCCAAAGGAGGATTTTCTTTTCCTTTGATGTAATCCCCTATGTTCCAAGCCTTATTCCTGTCTAGCAAAAAGGTTTACGTTTCGTAAAAGATTTCTTTGCTTCTAGAGATGGACTACCGCACTCTCTATTCTATTTATGGCTACTTTTACAAATTCATGGAAGAAGCGTACTTTTCTTAACCATGTACTTGTTACAACTTGATAGTCTGAAATTCTAATATGTTTGGTTTGAACGAAACCAACATCCACATGTACGCTTCAGTGGACTACGTTGTTTTACTCTTCTTCCTCCAACTGATACGCGAGCCAATCAGATTGTGTGATTAGAGAAGGAGAAAGTGAGGGTGGAGATCACCAGTTAGGTCCTATTTCTTTAGGGAAACCTAATCTTGTGTCCATCTTTTTGTGCCCTTGGAGAAATCCCCATACATAGCTTGTTGAATTGAGTAATATACCACATCTTGATCTGCCAACACATATAAATTTCTGAAGATCGCATCGTGAAATCGACATAAAATCACGTACTCTCTTCGTCTTCAGATAGGTTAAACCTCCCAGCTGAGAAAAAATTATTTGATCTAGGGTTCCTCTGCGGTATCCACGTGTGTTTCTGTCAATAATTCGGCAGCACTTCATCATCCAGGGCAAAGGGCAACCAGAGGACAAGTGATGGAGCAGCCTTGTTGCGTTCAATGTGAGGACACACATTACAGAGGAGACGGAGGACGCGGCCACCGAAACCGTGTGTTCGTAGGGGCTGCCCCTCCCCTTTATATAGGTGGCCAGGAGGTGCAACTTTGGAGAAGGGTCTGCCCCTCCTAGGGTAGTCGGCCAACCAACACTAGTAGAAAAACACCTATTAATCCCGGTTCGTAAGGGCCTTTAGTCCCGGTTCATGAACCGGGATTAATGGGTCGTTACTAATACCTCCACCAATTAGTCCCGGTTCGAACACGAACCGGGACAGATGTGCCTCCACGTGTCCGGTCCGCCGAGCCCAGTCAGGGGGGCCTTTGGTCCCGGTTGGTGGCTCCAACCGGGACCAAAAGTCCATGTTTTTTTAGAAAAGCGGCTGTTTTAGGGGTTTTGGGGTTATTTTTAGGTTGTTATTAGCTAGCTAATAGAGAGAAGTGTCCTCTCTTATATCTTCGTCCTTGGTTTATCAACGCTGCTGCTATGTTCATTTCACCCGCTGATATAACATGCTCATGCATGCTCGCATCATACATCATCATATATAATAACAAGTCCTACTAATCATGCATCATCATACAACTTCTACTCGTTATTAATAATAAGTCATACGATCATCATCCTCATAGTCATCGAACCCAACCCTACATAATTGTTCTTAGCACATGATCATCAAGATCGGTAGGACCTAAACACCCTTAAGGTAAAATAGCATAAAACAATATAGACCCTGACTCTCCATTATGAAGAATGGCGATCATCCTGTCTCCAATTCTTGCCCTTCGCTGCTTTTTGCTTCCAAGAAGCTCCTTACGACTGTCCATACATTTTTTTCCATTCTTTGATTGTCATGTCTCCACTTCTTTTAGAAATCCGGTATGGACAGTTGAGATTCGTAGGATGATCTGGATATATGTTCAAAACATGAAGGCTGCCATTCTCATACATCAAATGAGGCACACAATCCTCTGGGATTCTCTGTGGAAAAACATAGTAATTTCTTAGTTAGCAATGATGTACTAGTTTTAGAAGTATGCAAAAAGATGCACGGATGTCGTAATAGTAAAAAATCTTACCAGGGTATCTCCATGGTAGTTACCGTAGTTCAACACGTGCACTAGTGGCACGTATTGACCATAATGTTGAGGAGTTCGATTGTAGACATTGTAATTCTCAAGATCTCCACAAAATGCTATCAGATGATTTTTCTCCTTATAAGTTAATTCGGAGCCATCGGTGTAGTGGGTTTTGTCTACCATCTTCCGCACATTCTTTGAACAATCAAAATAAGCTGTCAATAGAAATAAGCTGTCAACTATTTTGAAATAAACAATATAAATTACTTAATAACTATGTTAAGCTCACATGGGGGAAGAATTGGAGGTGTATCCACAAGGACCCAAATCGAAGGTCTCTCTTGCTCGAGATCCATGGTGACAAGCATACCCTCATCAAGACCATACATCTTGCAAAGTGCTTCCCAATTTTTGCAACCAAAATGGGTTACACTCTGAGCATTGTATAGCTTTACTTGAAAATCCACACCATGATGGGTACTTAGGATAATTTTTTTGGTTTGAAACTTTCATGGTCTTCAAAACCCATCCTCTCCAAGACATAGCGTCTTGCAAAGCATGGGATAAGCTAGTCGAATTGGAAAAGATGAAAAATATTGTCATGATTAAAATAGTTGAAGTCATGATTGAATTACGAAAAAAAAAACTATTGTAAATGCGTTGCGTGCATATGAACATCGAAGGTCTCGTCGAGCTTAATGCTGAAGCGCCGATCTTCGTCCAGCTCAATGAACCTGTCGCAGATACCTCGATCGTCAGGGCACCACGCACAGACAGCCCTCGCGGTTTTCGCTGCTCGAGTACGACATTTCCGGCCTATGTTCATAATTCAAATGAAGGAGAACTTATCCAATATGAGCATTCAATTATAAGCAAAACCACATCATAAAATAAGTAAAACCAAATCATAAAATAAAGTAGTATTCAAATTAGCATGATTCAATAATTATAAGCAAAAGTGCACATCATCGATCTTGGTGTTCGTACATCGTCGAATATTATCACTAATATAGCATCACTAATACAACTAGAACCGTAGCGCCCGACGGGTATCGACGCGGGCGGTGGACACCCAAAGATAAGGAACCATCACAGGATCATAGCTCCAGTGAGATCCCTGAAGAACGTGCCAGGTATTGACGAACCTGCCCTTCAATGCAACCATGTAGTGACGGACGTGCTTGTCCTCCTCGCTGACACGGTGACGTACCACCTCCGCGGTGTCCGGAAGCCTCGGCACCGTCACTGGCCCACGCGACCGCCACCAAACAAGGATCGGGTCAACAACGGGCTGCCTCCTCACCAACCCTCGTCCCGGAAGGTAGCACCTCCCAATACCAGCCCGGCGGAGCCCAGTCCCGAACATGGCCCTGATCAAGCAAGCCTCCACCGCCGAGTCGACGACGACGAGGATGCGGGATAGGCATCGCCGACGTCGATGCGGGAACTACTTCTATATATAGTTAAACAAAGTAGTTTTATTAATTAAATCAACTAGTTCAACTACTAAGCACTTACTACAAATAAATAAAGTAGTACTTACTAAAAACAAACTACTTCTATATATAGTAAAATAAAGTAGTTTATTAAATCAAACTAAAAATAAACTAGTTTAACTATAGTTCTATTATTTTCCTAACTAAAAATAAACTACTTTCTCTTCTTATTTTTTTCCTTTTTCCTCTATTCTAAATATGAACATATTCATAAATGACTTCTATCATTCACAATTTTCCTATACATACACAATAAATTGACAAAGAAAATACTATGAACAAAAAAATCATTAAAGTTCTATGAACAAAATTACAACAGGAAAAAATCATAAAAATTCTATATGAACAAAATTTGACATATCCGATCTTTGCATATATATGAACACATATACAAACATGCATATATATGAACATACAAACATGTTTTCATAAAAAATCTATTAACAGAGAAAAAATCTAAAAAGATATGAACAAATTAATTACACAATATGAAAAAATATCTGACAGAAAAATCTATGAACTACACATCTAACAAAAAAATCTATGAAACTACAAAAAAATCTAACAAAAAAATTACTTGCTCACGGCGACGGCGACGACGAGGTGCGGCACGGGGCGGGGCGGCGCGGTGACGGTCGACGGTGAGGCGGCGGTGCGTTATGGGCGGGCGGCGACGGGCAGGGCCGGCGGGCACGGGCGCTGGGCGGGGACGGCGACGGCGTGGGCGGCGCAGACGGCGCGGCGACGACGGCGACGGCGAAGGCGGAGACGGACGGCAGCCCGGACGCCGGGCGGCGGGAAGAAGGAACTGAACCAAATTTTCGCGAAAGTGCCGCTTATATAGGCAGAGCATTGGTCCCGATTCATGGCAACAACCGGGACAAATGTCGCTTTAGTCCCGGTTGGAGGCACCAAACGGGACCAAAGGCCTCTTTTCAAGATGGCGGAAATGGCAGGAAGCAGAGCTTTGGTCCCGGTTGGTGCCTCCAACCGACTAAAGGGTGAGCATTGGTCCCGTTGGAGCCACGAACCGGGACGAATGGTTTTGTGCTGCCAGTGCGGCATGAAAGTTTAGTCCCACCTCGCTAGCCGAGAGGGCGCGCAGTGATTTATAAGCCCCACTGCCGCTCCCCTCTCAAGCTTCTCTGCACTGCAGGCTTACGGGCCTACTTACTACTGCTTTGCCTGATGGTCCTACTGGGCCACCTGCGGGCCTGGATCCTGGCCCATGGTGGGTTTCTAGTCGTATCCAGGCCGTGGGGGCCCAGTAGGAGGCACTTTTTTTCTTTACTTATTTATTTTATTGCAGCTGTTTTTTTAGTCCCACCTCGCCAAGCGAGAGGCACTCGCAGCTGTTTATAAGCCCTGAGTGCAGAGACAATGAAGAAGAGGCTCAATGCTCACGTTGGTTCACTTCAAGCCTTGAGGAATAGGGTAGACTGCACGGAGCTATGTGCAGTGCAGTTTACACTATTCCAAAAGGCTTGAAGCGAATTAACTAGCATTGCGCCTCTTTTTTATTTTTAATGACTTATTACCACACAGAAATAAATAGAAAAAAATAAATATAGCAGAAAAGAAAAAAAACTATATAAAAAACTACTCAGAAATAAATAGAAGAAAAAATAGTTGTGATTAACTTTACTAAAAAATGAGCATAGATGCTTATTTTTAATGACTTATTACAATTCAAAAATAAATAGAAGAAAAAATAGTTGTGATTAACTTTACTAAAAAATGAGCATAGATGCTTATTTTTAATGACTTACTACAATTAAATAATAAATAGAAGAAAAAATAGTTGTGATTAACTTTACTAAAAAATGAGCATAGATGCTTATTTTTAATGACTTACTACAATTCAGAAATAAAAAGAAGAAAAAATAGTTATGATTAACTTTACTAAAAAATGAGCATAGATGCTTTATTTTAATGACTTATTACAATTAAATAATAAATAGAAGAAAAAATAGTTATGATTAACTTTAATAAAAAATGAGCATAGATGCTTATTTTTAATGACATTACAATTCAGAAATAAAAAGAAGAAAAAATAATTATGATTAACTTTACTAAAAAATGAGCATAGATGCTTATTTTTAATGACTTACTACAACTCAGAAATAAAAAATATATAGCAGAAAAGAAAAAAATACTATATAAAAAACTACTCAAAAATGAGCATAGATGCGCTTATAGAGGAAATTCAACTTAAATTCATAACAAATTTCAAGAGAAATTCATATGAATTTAGGCGAAATTCCCTATATAAGGGCATCTATTTTCATTTTCAGAGGAGCTCAATAAGGCAGAGAGGGAGGGGCTTATAAACCGGTCTGATTCCCCTTCAGTTGGCGGGGTGGGACTAAACTCTGGCCGCAACGAGGACCAACCCTTTAATCCCGGTTGGTGGCATGGACCGGGACTAATGGGCAGCCTTTCGTCCCGGTTCAAGCCACCAACCGGGGCCAATGGTAGTGGGCCAAGAGCGAGGCTCATTGGTTCCGGTTCGTCCCACTAACCGGGACCAATAGGTCCAGACGAACCGGGGCCAATGGCCCACGTGGACCGGCCGGCCCCTGGGGCTCTAACCGGGTCCAATGCCACCATTAGTCCCGGTTCTGGATTGAACCGGGACTAATGGGTTGGACTGGCCTGGACGATTGGCCCCTTTTCTACTAGTGCAAGGGAGGAGATCCTCCCACAGAATCCCCTCCCAACCCCAACCGTACTCTTGGCTTGGCCCCCAGGACAAGTGAGGTGCGCCCCAATCCAGGCCCCTGTGGCAGATGTGGCTACCACTCCTTTGGACAGCCAAGTGGGCACCCCAGTAGGGCCACTTGAAATCTATTGGAAGATTCTGAAACTTTTTGTAACCTTTCCAGACCTTCTAGGGTTCCTTCGGGAAATTCCCAATATCACGAGAGCACTTTCGGGACCTCACGGAACATTTTTTGTTTTATGAAACATTTTCGGTGCATATATCTTATTCTCCTAATACCTCCCTATTGCTCTATCAAACCGTTAAGCATATGACCCTACAGGTTCGATAATATGTGAACATGACCCGGAACACCTTTCGGCCAATAATCAATAGCGGGGTCCGGACACCCATATTAATTCTCACATACACACGAAGATATTTATGGAGCAAACCTTTTATTTACATACACAATTCCCTTTGTTATGTGATAATAACAAAATCCGACGCGAGACTTTTATCGGTATTCTTGTGAAGTAACTACTTAATCACAATACCAAGTTACCTCGTTATCAATTTGTTTTCTCTTTATTCATTTCCATAATTTCATTATCCCCGTGATCATATCTCGTTGTGTTCGGCCAAAAAATGATTGATACTGTAATATTGAGTGGGCCCGGAGAGTATCTCTCCATTGTCTCAGGTGCAAACTCCAGTCTTGAACTATCGAGTCCATTGACATACTTTTCTTATGTACCCAAACGTTACCGTTAAGATCACCCATTTATGAGTAACGTTTGACAACCACAAAGTAATGATCCAGTATGAAGGTATCCGACATTCTTATGGTCTAAGGACGTGAGTATACGTTAACATCTAACATGATAATACTGATATCATAACGGCGATGGGATCTCGTAGTATATCATTATTTGGGCGTGTCCAACACCATTGTTCCTGCTACTTTGGTGCTTGGATTTGGTGGCTACTTTGAAGGCAAACTTTGAATAGATTTGGTGGCTACTTTGAAGGCAAACTTCAAAGTAGCAGGAACCCTGGACGTGAGTATTCTTTATGGGTTTTGTTGGCTCTCACTCTGGGTTTTGACGACTGCTTGATGCCGAGTGTATGATTGTGTAGTGGCAGCGATGAGATTTCTATCCTAGAGCACATAGTTGTTATGATCACGAAAGTTGTGGCGACAACGCATGATTGACTTTGATTTGCTGGTGCTTCGGGAGTATCCAGTCTCGAGCTCCATGATGAAAATCCTTGGCCTGACCCGAGTTGGTTATACCTGGCGATGATGATGCTTTTATATTGTTACCTTGTTGAATGCATTGCTCAGATTTGTTCTTTATGGTGAATACCTAGAATCTGAACTTTGGTGCTTGGATTTGGTGATAGTGACGTTGGGCATGCATTGTTCCTTCGCAAAGGTGTTTGCTATTGAAGAACATTTATCTTCGCCCCTGTGGTGTCAAGAGATAGTTGGTGCGAATATGATCCTTGAGTAGTTTGTCGACCATTGTTTTGATTTTCTTTTTGCTTTTCCTCACTTACACATAGCTTTGGTCTTGTATGACTTTGCTCTTTGTCAGCATATTTATTTGTGTTTGTTGGTGTTGGTTGTGTGTATTCTAATTATATAGAGACAGTACTCCACACCTGCTTGACGAGCACCGGCGAGGCCGCCTGCCCCCGTGCGCCTCCATGAGCGGCCCAAGTGAGCCCTAGATCGCCGCCGCCGCTCCCCTTTCTATCCTTCCTTCTCCCTTGCCGCCGCCAGGGGACGCCGCCGGGCAAAGCCCGTGCGTCGCCGGCGGGCGCGGGGTTTCCTCCCTCTCGCGAGGCTCCTGGCGGCGTGGGGCGGCCCGGCCCTCGCCGCGGCGCTGCTCGGCGGCGGTCAGGACGCCGACGGATCTGGCGGGCTCCCCTGCGCAGCTGGCGGCGGCGTGGTTCACGCTGGGCGGCGAGGCGCGAGCTCCTCCTCCTCCCGATCTGATGGCTCCGCAGTGGCGCCGACGCTCGGGCGTGCGGTGGGGTCCGCGAGGGTGGTCGGCGCGACACGTCTTCCTCCCTGATCTGATGGCTCCACGGTGGCGCCAGTGTTCGGGCGGCGGTTGGCTTCGGCAAGCGGTGGCGGGCGATGGGCTCTCGGCGGCGCTCCGGCGTGTGCAGGTGGCGACGGTCCTCGTGTCTTGTGATCGGCGGCTCCGTCTCTGACCCGGACGGCGCGGGGGATGGTGGCGGCCCGGCGTGGCCGGCGATCTAGATGCGGTGGTGCCGGCGGCTCGCTGATCTGCCGGTATTCCAGGGTTTGCCTGGTGGTGCTGGTGGTGACGGCAGCCCGTGTCGAGAGTTGGATCCCTTCGAACTGATCTGGGTCTTCTGCTAAGGCCGGCGGTGGCGGCGCTATCTGCGTTGTTCCCTTCTTGAAGGCATCGCCGTGGAGAAGTTCAAGGCCACTCTCTGCTACCTCTGGGGAAAACTCTAGATCGGACGATCGGATGACGGCGGCGCTCTGGTGTCGTTCCTTCCTTCGGGGTGTCATTCTTGAAGGTACACACGCGATCGAGGGACCAGAGGACGGATTCTTTGGTGGAGCGGTGCTTCATCCTACACACTGATGGCGACGGATCTTGACGGCGTGGCGCAGTGCAGATTCGGAGTTCGCTGTGGGAGGATGGACTCGCGCAGGAGGACGACGCTGTCGGGCGTCGTGGTGGCGTCGATGGCAAAGAGTCCTGGCATGGTACATGCAACAATACAGCTCTGAATATGGATTGGTGGCAGGTGGCTGTGGCGCCCTCATATATACCCGACAGGTGTCCTGGTTGAGGAGTGCGCCGGATTGGTAGGTGCCCCATACCCGGCAGGCGTCCTGGTTGGGACCTCATGTCTTAGATGTTTAGGTTTGGCTGTGATGCCTGTTTGGTATTAGGCCCAGACTATCTGCGCACCTTCATCAATTGGATAGGTGTAGCGATAGTTGTTGCTTAGACGGCGGCTTTAGTCTTGCTGTTGTATGGCTTTGTAAGGTCTTATGAGAATAATTAATAAAATGACCGTATGCATCGCCCAGATGTAGAGGTCGGGGGTAATCCTCCTTTTCTAAAAAGCAGAGGTCGTGTGTGCTTATTGTGTTGGCATCCTCTGCGTTTGATCAACAGATGGCGGGAGACGGAGTTTTCATCTCATAAACGATATCCCAGATGTAATCCATGACTTGAATTGTGCATTTTGAATGGACTAAATAAGTCACATAGACGCCGTGTGTAGCCCGGGCCTTGCCCTTGCATGCGAATAACTAATCTGAAATTTTCAGATACAGACAATGATCGGCAAAACTAATGTGGCTTCTTAGCCTTATTTTTATCCCGTTGAATTTAAGCGACAGCAGGGCGCGAAAGTCTATCAGAATTTTTCCGTTGGTCTCGTTGAATTTCCAACTAATGACTTCGGTTACCGATTGTTTTAGTTATGCCCATCGTTTTCACCTTTTTTTTTCAGAAATCGTTGTTTGACTTATTTGCCGCTACTTTGAGAGCATGTCAATGATCCAGTTGTATCGCGAAGTTGATCGAGGAATCAAGGAGTACTTTCTGCATAGGATGCTTATTTTCCTTTGCACATATCTTATCTTGAAACGATGATGCCCTCTATATATAATGCAAGACCCGGTGGTGTCGATCCCTATGATGATTTATTAATAATATTTGACCAGGTAAAATGTCAAAATTAACCAGCAAGCAGGAACGAGAAGACTTCTTTTTCTTAAAACAAAAGTATTTTTTTTTTTGCGGGTGCTTAAAACAAAAGTTCAGCTGCACTTCATAATATACCCGTATGCGCTGCATGCAGACCAGTGCATTGTTAATTTGTGGAATTCAGATTTTAGCCCATTAAAAACAAATGTATTCACAATTTTTGGGTTCCACATATATAAGTCCATAACCTGTCATCTGAAATATATTTAACTGGCGCTTACACTATATAGAGGCTATTTTTCTTGTCGAGCTGAATCTAGGTTCAACAAAAAATATTTCTCATCCAGAAATAATCAAATCATGCATGACCAATCTGAACTTGAAACAACATCTGACAAGATTCTGGTGATCTTTTCTTGGAGGGCGCGCGCACTGTGTGGTGATGGTTTGGACTTGTAGACATAGTTTATCCATAAGTCAAGGCTGCTGAAGTAACAAGATCTTCCAATTGTTCGTATCCGAGTGAGTAAAATACTACGCCTTGCCTGCAGCGTGGAACATCCTACGCCGTGCACTATCTGTTACCCAATGAGGCATCGTAGTCAGACCCTGACCGACGCTGGGTTGGTAGAAGTTGGTGGACACAGTCTTTGCATATTGGTAGTACTGTAGTTTGAAGGAATAGATTTATTTCGATTTTCTTAAAGGAAGAAGACCATTAATAAGCACTTTGCGTAACCTAAGTCTTGCGGCTAACAGCTACCGGCCGACCGATTCGCGTGATGCCCATTCATGGACGCCTAACTAGGTTACTTAAAAATATATAGTACTCCCTCTTTTTTTTTTTTGCGAAATATATAGTACTCCCTCACTCTCTAAAAGAAATTCCTAAAAAAAATTGTCTCAAGTCAAACGATGCAATGTTTGATATTAAAAACAATAATATCAACCGGCAAAAGAAAAACTATAATATCAGGTTATATCATTAAATACACAATTAACTCAAAATAATACATAATAAAATATATTTTTATACTGTACACATTTGGTATCGTAGTTGTTGGTAAGCTTTTTCTACATAGATTTGATCAAACTTTGCACTATTTTACTTGAGATAAAAGTTATACTAACATCATTTTGAAGATGGAGAGAGTACGTGATTTGATCTGGTGAACGTCTTTTGGCTCCGCGTTAACTCAGTGCGCATCGTGCTTTCTCACGCCGGCTTGGAAGTCACGTCGCCTAAGCTCTAGCTTAGTTACATGGCCGAGATTGACTTGTCATTCTCTCTGGATTATCAAGTACTAGCATAAAACTAACTGACCCCTCGAGGGTCAAGGCGAAAGGGTAGGTGGACTCTTAATTACCGGTGCAACAAAAGTAGCAATTTACTTGTCATTTTCTCTGGATTATCCAGTAGTGCTAAATTAATTAACCCCTGAGAAAGTGAGAGGTTAGGTGGCCTCAGGCCTCTTACGGTCTTACCGGCGCTAAAAGAATACTAGAGCTTGAAAAAACATATTATATTATTGGACAGAGGGAGTAGCTAGTAGCCTAAGAGCATCTTTAGCAAACCCGCATCCCGCCGACCCGCAAAACGCGTTTGCAGTTCACGGAAAACGCGCTTTAAGGGTCGGTTTTACCTGCGGTAGAACAGGCCCCTCAAACTTAAACTGTAAAACGAAATATTCACTTATATTCTTTCCCCATGTCTTCTTCTTCCTCTCGTCCGTGTCCATGGTCAACTAGCCTGCTCCCGCAAAACCAACGAATAACACACGAAGCGGTAAAAAACAGAGCCATGAGGCGACCAAATCTGAAGCACACGAAGCGGCCAATCCAGGAGCTAGCTAGCTCCTCTGTCGGGGTAGCCAGAGGGAGCTAACTAGCTCTGCTCGAATCGATCGAGAGCTAGCTAGCTAGCTCTGCTCGAATCCATCCAGGAGCTCGAATCGATCCAAGAGCGAGCTAGTTAGCTCCTCCGTCGCCACAGCAAGAGACGCGGCTGGGGCGGACGACGCAGACGGGCTGCCGGCGTCCAGGGACGGGCGGGGCGGCGCAGACGGCGGACGCGGACGACAGGCGCGGAAGTTTCCGTGGCAGTTGGGCTTCCCCGATACAGGGCACCGTAGAAGCGGACGCGAAAACTGTGTTTTTGCGGATCGGGGGAAATTTTTTACCGCACCCCTTAAAAAAAGTTATAGGTCAGAGGTATATAAGGAGTCTGTTCGGGCTAACTTTTTCTGCCCGAATCTAAAAATTGGCGGTTATTTTATAGTTCCGTGGGATATACGGGGTTTGCTAGAGATGCTCGCCTTCACATCACGGTCTTTCACATCACAGCCATAGTCCCCCTTCACATCACGGTCTTTCCATGAAGCCTCACCTCTCGCCAGCATATAGCTAGCTAATAGCCACGCATTGCATATGCCGTCAGGTTCCGAGGTAGGAAAAGTAGAAGAATGATCTACTGGGCTTGCGTACGTGATCCATGATATCAACATGGCGTTTCATCACTAGTAGAAAAAGGGTCAAATGTGAAGCACATTAGTGCCGGTTTAAATTTTGAGCCGGCACTAATGTGTTCATTAGTGTCGGTTCCAACAACTAGTCGGGCCGCTCTCATTAGTACCGGTTCGTGGTGAATTTTTAGCACTGGTTCGAGCCACCAACCGGTACTAATGAGAGTGGTGGTAGGATGTTGTCAGTCTGGGGCCCATCCAGCACCTTTAGTACCGGTTCGTGTCACGAACCGGTACTAAAGGTCGTCCTACATAAACCCTTCGTCCACCCGAGCTCGCTCTATTCTTCCCCTTTCCCTCTCCTCTCTGTTCTTCCCTCTTTCTCTCGAGCTCATCACACATTTTGCCCAAAATTTGTCAAGATTTGAAGGCCCCCATCCATTCAAATGATCACAAAGGTTAGCAACTTTGTCCTTTCATCCCTCATTGCTAGATTAGCTCTTGCAATGCTTTATATAGTGATTAATTTGTGAGTTTAGTAATTTGGGCGGAATTATATGTGCTAGTATTTGATTCATATGCAATTTGAGGTCAAAAATAACACTTAGTTTGCATAATGAGGTGTGGTTTACTTAGTGCCTTCTAAATCTCCGTCAGAATTCACCATCGATCGCCTGCACTGTCTCTGTCGCGGCACCACCTTGTGGTGAGCCTCTTGTTCATGAATGTTTTATATAAAAATTGATGTTTGTGTGATTTGGATATATAGTTACTCGTATAATTATCTTACCCGTGTTGTTTGTTATACATAGTGCCATGGTTTTGATATCCGTCCCGTCGGCCCTCGTCCTTGTTATGATTCGATGTGGTATATTCTCTTTTAAAACTATTTGTTGCATTTCGTGTTTATGACAAATTATGCCCATCAAGTTGACATAGATATTTTTATCTAGGAGGTATGTGAACCGGAAATTCCAACCGACCCTATTATCGAGAGGTTAATTTAGTTGAAAGATAAAATGAGTATTTGAAAGAAAAATTGAAAAGAATTGAGGGGGAGAAGATGGAATTGGAGTTGCATGTTGCCGATGTTGTCGATGATCACAAGATCAAGATGGAGAAAATGTGCTTGAAGATTAAAAAGATTAGAAAATATGCCATTGATAGTGAGGCTTTGTATTACTATGCTGTTGGATCAATTGTTACCTTAGTTGCGATCTTGATCTCATTTGTTGTTGCATTTAAATGTTTTAGCTAGAGAGTTATTTGTTTGTTGCATTTAAGAGTTGTATGAACTTTATGTATGAACTTGTATTAATTTGGTCTTTTCGGTGTTGTGTAATGAAGATGAGCCGACAATCGATGTACGATGACTGAAGCTCTCCCGAGTTCATTAATGGCGTGCAAACTTTTCTGCTTGCGGCTGAGGCAAACAAGCGGGCTGATGGTTTTATGCCTTGTCCATGTGCTGGCTGTAAGAATGATCACAATTACTCTAAGTCAAGAACTATTCACGTCCACCTGTTTGAGTCCGGTTTCATGCCCCACTATAATGTTTGGACCAAGCACGGAGAAAGAGGGGTTATGATGGAAGACAATGAAGAAGAAGAGGACGACGACAGCTATCCTGGCCATGGGTTCCCTGAATATGATGATACAACAATGGGGGAAGAAGCTGAGCCGGCAATGCGGGAAGAAGCTGAAGAAGAGGCACCAGATGAGCCCGTTGATGATCTAGGTCGGGCCATTGCCGATGCAAAGAGAAACTGTGCAAGTGATTTGGAGAAGAAGAAGTTGCAGCGCATGTTAGAGGATCACAAGAAATTGTCGTACCTGAATTGCGAAGCTGACAAGAAAAATTTGGTCACCACACTGGAATTGCTGCAATGGAAGACAGAGAATGGTGTATCTGACAAGGGATTTGGAAAGTTGCTGGTAATGATAAAGAATATGCTTCCAAAGGACAACGAATTGCCCGAGAGTACGACGGGCAAAGAAGGCTGTCTGCCCTCTAGGGTTAGAGTTGCGTAAGATATATGCATTCCCTAATGAATGCATCCTCTACCGCGATGAGTACGAGGATTTGAATGCTTGCCCGGTATGCGGTGCATTGCGCTATAAGATCAGCCAAGATGACCCTGGTGATGTCGAGGGCGAGCGCCCCAGGAAGAAGATTCATGCCAAGGTGAGTTGGTATGCTCCTATAATACCACGGTTGAAACGTTTGTTACAAAACAAAGAGCAAGCCAAGGCGATGTGATGGCACAGTGAAGACCGTAAGAAAGATGGAAAGTTGAGAGTACCCGCTGACGGGTCGCAGTGAAGACCGTAAGTACAGGAAGGAGTTTGCAGGTGACGCAAGGAACGTATGGTTTGGTCTAAGCACAGATGGCATTAATCCTTTTGGGGAGCAGAGAAGCAACCATAGCACCTGGCCTGTGACTTTATGTTTGTATAACCTTCCTCCTTGGTTGTGCATGAAGCGGAAGTTCATTATGATGCCAGTGCTCATCCAAGGCCCTAAGCAACCCGGCAACGACATTGATTTGTACCTAAGGCCATTAGTTGAAGAACTCTTACAGCTGTGGAATGGAACAGGTGTACGTGCGTGGCATGAGCACGGACAGAAAGAGATTGACCTAAAGGTGTTGTTGTTCGTGACTATCAATGATTGGTCTGCTCTCAGTAACCTTTCAGGACAGACAAACAAGGGATACCGCGCATGCACACACTGTTTGGATGATACCGACAGTATATATTTGGATAATTGTAGGGAGAATGTGTACCTTGGACATCATCGATTTCTTCCGAGCAGGCATCCCGTAAGAAAGAAAGGCAAGCATTTCAAAGGTGAGGCGGATCACCGGACGAAGCCTCGCCACCGTACTGGCGCTGATGTACATGATATGGTCAAGGATTTGAAGGTAGTCTTTGGAAAGGGTCCTGGTGGACAACCTGTTCTGAATGACGCTGACGGACGCGCACCCATGTGGAAGAAGAAATCTATATTTTGGGACCTTCCCTATTGGAAAGACCTAGGGATCCGCTCCGCAATCGACGTGATGCACGTGACGAAGAATCTTTGCGTGACCCTGCTTGGTTTCTTGGGCGTGTATGAGAAGACAAAAGATACACCCGAGGCACGGGAGGACCAGCAACGTATGCACGGAAAAGACGGCATACATCAGGGTCATGCCAGCTATGCTCTTATCAAAGAAGAGAAGGAAATCTTTTTTCAATGCCTGCTGAATATTAAGGTACCGTCTGGCTTCTCGTCGAATATAAAGGGAATAATAAATATGGTAGAGAAAAAGTTCCAGAACCTAAAGTCTCATGACTGCCACGTGATTATGACGCAACTGCTTCCGGTTGCATTGAGGGGGCTTCTATCGGAAAACGTTCAATTAGCCATTGTGAAGCTATGTGCATTCCTCAATGCAATCTCTCAGAAGATAATCGATTCAGAAATCATACCAAGTTTAGAGAATGATTTGGTGCAATGCCTTGTCAGTTTTGAGTTGGTGTCCCCACCATCCTTCTTCAACATCATGACGCACATCCTAGTTCACCTATGCGAAGAGATTAACGTTTTGGGTCCTGTATTTGTACACAATATGTTTCCCTTTGAGAGGTTCATGGGAGTCTTAAAGAAATATGTTCATAACCGTGCTAGGCCAGAAGGAAGCATCTCCAAGGGCCATGAAAATGAGGAGGTCATTGAGTTTTATATTGACTTTATTCCTGACCTTAAGCCGATTGGTGTTCCTGAATCGCGGCATTAGGGCAGACTGGATGGAAAAGGTACGCTAGCAGGGGATCAAATAATATGTATGGACGAACATTCTCTCACTGAAGCACAATACACAGTTCCACAGAATCGCCTTGGTGGCTCCGTAGATGGACGAACATAAGAATTTTCTACGCTCCAAACACCCGGAGCGGTCTGATGACTGGATTTCACGTGAACAAACGAGGACTTTCGCCGGCTAGTTGCAGACACGTACCATGCATGACGCCTCTATTGAAGATGACATGTACTTGCTGTCCCAGTTACCATCTTCGAATCTAATGACTTTCAAAGGGTACGAGATAAATGGGAATACATTTTACACGATCGCCCAAGATAAGAAGAGCACCAACCAAAACAGTGGTGTCCGCTTTGATGCAGCAACCAAGACGGGTACGGAAACATATTATGGTTACATAGAGGACATATGGGAACTTAACTATGGACGTGGTTTGAAGGTCCCTTTTTTCGGTGCAAATGGGTCAATATGGCACGAGGCGGGGTAACGGAAGACCTGCAGTATGGAATGACAACAGTGGATCTCAACAATCTTGCGTATGCAGATGAACCATTCGTCCTAGCCAATGATGTGGCACAAGTTTTCTATGTGAAGGACATGTCTACCAAGCCGAGAAAAAGAAAAAATAAGGAAGCGAATGCATCATACGATGAGCCAAAGCGCCACATAGTTCTTTCTGGGAAGAGAAACATCATGGGAGTGGATGACAAGACAGACATGTCAGAAGATTATGAAAAGTTTGATGCAGTTGCTCCATTCACAGTGAATATTGACCCAACATCTAGTTAAATGATGAATATTTTCCATGGTTACGGCGCAAAGGGACACGCGTGAAGAAAAAGTTTCACACCCAAAGATCTGGGATGTGATCGGCTTCACTATCATCACTTTCTTCTGTGTTTCACACCCAGGAGGGAATTTCTGTAATAGTTAGGGTAGTTATATGTTTTCGCATTTGAAACGCGAAGAAATTTTATGTGCAAACAAATTCTTTCATGCATTTACTGATTTTTTTAAGCTAAATGACCCTGAAATTGAAAAGCACTTCAAATGAACTCAGAAAAGGTTGAAAGTTGGCATGGTATCATAATTTGACCCAGGTAGCATGTGCAAAAAAGTAGAGAGGGTTACGGCAAAAACTGGATGCACTTCGTGTACAAAATGGACAATCTCTTTCAAAGTATCAGGGTTTTGGACGAAAAGTCATCTGTTACAATGGCATTTCATTTTTTAAATAACCTAAGCATTACCAAATTGAATATAATGATAAAACGCACTAATATTAAACATTAGAAAAAAGAATCACTGAAAAATCTATTTTCAAAGTTAAGTTATTCACAAACTAGTGATTCACATAAATTTCAAATAATTCAAAAGTTAAACTATTCAAATTTGAAAACTACCAGCACTAACAGAAAGTTTGTAATTTTTTGTACCTAAAGCAAAAATATTCACAAAGAAACTCCAAATACAACAAAAATCAACTAAAAATAAATAAAACAAAAATAAACAAAGCAAAAAAAATAAGAAAATAAAAAAGCCCGCCTACTGCGCCACAGCGGCCTGCATACGACTAGAAATCCAACCTGTTATTGGGCCAGGATGTAGGCCCAAGAAGGCCCAGAGATTCACAGGCAAGTCTGAACATTTAGGCCTAGTAGGCCTGCTTTGGAGAGGAGCTCGAGAGAGCTACCGCACTGGGGCTTATAAACTAGTGCGGACGCCCCTCGGCTAGCGAGGTGGGACTAAACATGCCGCACCGCACCTGCGCCAGCGCGCCCCCTTTAGTACCAGGTGGTGGCTCCAACCGGTACTAAAGGGGGGGGGGGGTCTTTACTACCGGTTGAAGCCACCACCTGGTACTAAAGGGGGTCGCTTCCCGCCATTTGGCCTGGCCAAAATTGACCTTTAGTACCGGTTAGTGGCTCCAACCGGTACTAAAGGCCCATCCTATATAAGAAAACACTTCAAAAATTCAGTTTCTCATCTGCTTCTTCTCCTCTGCCCCGTCGCCACCCCCCTGTCAGCTCGCCGACGCCTGACGCCGCCTTCGCCCCTCGTTGCCGCCGCCTGCCGTCTCTGGCCCCTGCTGCCCCTGCCTGCCCCTGCCGACGCCTGTCTCTGCCCCTGCCCCGTTGCCGCCAAGACTCTCGCCTGTCGTCTCTGCTGCCGACCCCCGCCTGCCCGCCCTCGCCCCTGCCGCCGCCCCATCCCCATCCCCGTCGTTGCCATCCCCATTGTCGCCGCCCCCCATCGGCTCGCCGCGCCGGTGAGCTCCTGCCCCGGCCGCCATGTCCACACACACACACACACATTGTTTTTTAGTTATAGAAATTTTTCTGTTTTTTAGTTGTAGAAATATTTATAGAAATGTTAGAAAATTTTCTGTTTTTAGTTATAGAAATATTAGAAATGTTATAGAAATGTTATAAAGTTTTCTGTTTTTTAGTTATAGAAATGTTAGCAATTTTAAAATTAGTTTTAGCTAGATGAATTAGATTAATGTCAAATTGTTAGAAACATTTAGAATTTGCATATAGAATTTTAGTTATCACAATCCAATCATTTAAAAAATGTTATTTTTGCGGGCATATAGTATTTGTTCTTGACGATGCCCGGCCCGCATCCTCGCCGTCGACCCGTTCGCGACGACGTCCGGCTGTCCCATGTCCGGGACTGGGCTCCGCCGGGCTGGCATTGGGAGGTGCTACCTGCAAGGGCGCGCCGCTTGGTGAGGAACCCGGCCTCGGGTCCTGTCGTGGACTTGTCACGGCAGATGTCCTCATGAAAGGACTTAGTCGTAGGGCCATCGTACGGGTTTACCTAGAGAGGTTAAAGCGGACACAAAACACGGGAATTATACTGGTTCGGCCCCTTCAATGAAGGTAAAACCTACGCCCGCCAGTGATGTGATTGATATGGTTTCGGCGACTAGGGCGCAATAACTTTGCCTTAGCCTCGAAATCTCCCTCCCTAACTCGCCGCCGGGTCGTCCCCTTATATACACGGATGGACGCCCGGCTGATCTACAGAGTCCCAATCCGGCTCATACAAGAGTCCGGCTTGATCTCTCCTTTCTTGTCTTACAACACAAGTTACAATACTAAGGCGGTTTACATAAATGGACCTTAAGTCGCCTCTGGGCTCGGGCCTCCTCCGTGGGCCTGGATCACGGACGAGGGTAAACCGGCCCCTCCAGGCGGTTCACACTCGATGAGTTGTGTCCCCAACATTAGGCCCCAGATTGACCTGAACCGGTTCAAGTCAATCTTCAACACCTTCAGAACCTCTTTGATCTCCTTTCAAATTTTGTAAACCGCCATCCGCTTGAACCGCCGTGACGTCATCCTCCGATTTCCATGTCAGAGCACCCTGACGTCATCCTTAATAAAGAAATCTAAACAGTAAGATTCCCTTCATTTAATGCTATCCTAAATCGAGGCGGTGCCGCTGCACCCGCCGCTTTTGACTCCTTGATTCTCGCGCCCGTTGATTGCTCCGGTCCCTTATAAATAGACCGGTCGCCCCTTTCTCTTCTTCTTCCGCTCTTCTTCTTCCTCGCGACGCTCTAGCCCTGAAGCTCCACCGTCGCGCCCGACCTTCGAACGACGCTTTGTCGCCGGGCCGCTGCATCAACCTGACCGTATCAGAGTTTTCGGCGCTCCTCCGCGGTTTCCGCTCGTCAGGTAAGGTTCCTCTCAAGCCCTAGATCCCATCTCATAGATCATGTTAAATCGCCGCAGTTCATATCAGTTTCCTCTCACTTGCTCCGCCATGGCCGTACGCCTCAGCCATACCGTGCATCTTGTATGAGTGACTACTCCGCCGTTCATTGAACTCTTTATGCACCCTTCCTTTTGTTCGGATCCTCAAGTTTAGAATATCTGAACCCTCCTGCTCTTTATGAAGGTCTGCATAGGTCGTAAAGTTTTTCTTACTAGAGCTTCGGTAGATCCTGATTACCTCCATTCATATGTGAAAACTGTTTCGCCCATACTTAGTAGACTTTCCAATTCTGCCTTTTTCGGCGGTTTAACTTTCGACAGCTAATCCGTCACTCCATTAGTCCTCAGTCAAACCGGAATGGGAAGCCGGATGCTGAATCACCGGTTTAACAATGTATGATGTGCCTGAACCATTTAATGGTAAACCGTCTCTTACTTTCTTTCGCAGTTTAGTCGTCCGGAATGGCTCCTCAATTTGCTGCTTGCAACTGGGTCCGGTCCAAAATCACTGAGACGCAGCTCAACAGCTACGCCGCCATCGGGCGGTTTGGCTCCAAAGGACGTCCTCCATTGGCGTGTTCCGAGGGCGAAGTTTCTCCCGAGCAGCGAAAGCGGGGAAGTAATTGTGTTTATGCAGCACCTAGACCGGGGTTCTGCCTACCGTTCAAAGTTTTTTCGACGCCCTTGCCAGTTTACAACTCCATCCGCAGGATATCGGTCCGAATTCCGTTTCAAACATATGCAACTTTCAAGTCTTCGTGAAGTCTATCTTCAAGAAGAACCGTCTCGTGGAATTGTTCCGGATTTTTCCATTTGAACCGTCGCACGTAATTTTCTCGATGGTCCCAACACGGAGCTAGGCGGCGTTTCAATTCGTAAGAGGAAGGAAGCCGATTTCCCTCACGCCAAGCACCACAGCCATCCAAAGGATTGGAACCAAACTTGGTTCTACTGCTAACACCGCTACCGCCAATGAAAACCCCTTGCCGGGCTACCGTCCTCACCGCTCAGCAACCATCATCCATCGCCTTCACGCTTAACCGCCGGAACGGAAAAACTTCGCGCCACAAATAATCAAGCTCCGGGCTCTAATGGCCAATGGCTTAACCGGCGTGGATCTTGTGCGTTGTGGGTCTCTTAGGCGTGTTACCCTGAGCCGCCGCCCGGATTAATGCACGAGTACACTGGCAGCCTCAAAGATCCTCAAAGGCGTCACGAGCTACCCATAACCGAACAGGAGACCACCGAGATCGTCAAGAAGATGCTCGATGAGCCAATCTCCGTCTGCAGCCTCACCGGGTTGGCTCCATTTTGTGCCGCCAACAAACCGCCGGGCGTAAGCTCTTCTTCATCGTCTTTCAACCTCGCAATACTGTTGACATATGCTAATGCTTGCTGCTTCCTGTGCCGAAAGCTCTTCCGAAACGCACTGCACCGGTCCGGGCGCCACGTGCAAAAGCCAAGGCCACTAAGAGAACTGGCAAGAAAAAAACCACCGAGTCCTCTGAACCGCCGGAGGACGAAGAATCAGAAGCCGAGGTAAAATTTTGACATTTACGAGGGAGCCGCCATAAACCGGCCTTCCGCTTTGTACTTCTTCTTGCATATGCTTGGCCTCTTTACCTTCTTTTTACCGACACTTTCTTCCCGTGATGATGCCGAAGCCAGTCATGCCAATCCTGTTGAGGTAATCCTTCTTTCTTCCGAATCTGAGCTTGCGCTGTTAAGAGAATTAAATCGCGCCGTCCGGAAAGTTAAAAAATACCATTCCTGTGCTTATTTGAATCCAAATCTTTTCTTGAAGACACAGCAGATCAAGAGCGCCAGACAACCCGCACGATGGTCAACAGGTTACCTCAGCCGGTTTACCGTGACACCCCAATCCGGAAGCGTCGCCAGAGGTGACTTGTTCTCTGAAAAGCGTTATCCCTTAAAAGGTTTCTTCCGATGTTCTCTCAATCCGTCTGACTCGAATTATCAGGCCTCTTCCAACTCGTCTGGCGGTTCATCCACCACACAGCTGCCTCCGCTGAACATCGCCGCAGGGTACGTAATTACCGTCTGTCAATTCGGTTCCCTATTAATTTGGTCAATTTGTCTTGATCCCGCTCTGAATATTGCAGCACCAAGGCTCGTTTGAGCAAGAAAGCGAAAACTCTTGATCCTACTCCGGATGGTGATCCGGAAAAACCCCGAACAGCCACATGATAATCCTGAAGCCGCCAAGGAAAGCTCTGGCGAAGTTGTACAAGGATGATACTGCTGACCCGCCGAAGCTGAACTGAGGTCCAAGTGGAAACCTCACAGCTTGCTCCACCAAACCCGTCCACCGAGCGGATCGTGACCATTGAACCGCCGAGCCACAGCAAGACGACATCAAGCCCAAACAAGACCGCAGACAATGACGATGTTCTTGTGACAGGCACTGGCTACACCGCTCCTAGCCAACCGGTCGCTTTAGCCAAGCATAGCATCAAAGAGAGTTCCACTACTATCAGCAAAGACAAGGGGAAGACTGACATGTCTGCTTATGACAAATTATACGCCCAAGAACTTCATTCCGGCTTTAAGAACCGGCTTTACACAAGCCGTGACCTTGAAGCCGGTCTAGTAAATCGCATGAAGGACCGCTATGAGGTAATAATTTGACCTTTCTCATCTTTTCACTGCATAGTAGCCCCCAAGGGTCGGTTTAATTTTGCAAAGTTAAAACCGGGACTTAAGTTGCATCTCCTTAGCAAATTTGGATCAACTAGCCATTAGCCCCCAAGTGCCAAGTTGAATACTTGTATTAAGCTTGGGACTTGTATAATGAAACCACTAATATGCTTTATTTGTCATCGTAATGAAATACATCGACAAGTCAGGCAACTCAAGGACCTCCAAACCAATCTGGAAACCCGGATAGCGAAGCCACCAAAACCAAGGATGAGCTAAAGACCGCCACGACCACCATGGAACAGCTGAAGGAGTGGTACAAATCCGAAGCGGGTCAATCTGGACACCGAAAAGCCGGTTTAATAAAACGGGCGGAGGAAGCGGAGGCAGCCCTTAAACCGGTGACTGAAGAGCTTACCGGACTCAAACGCCAAGTGCATGCCATGACATCTGCCGTCTTTGGTAAGTAACTTTATACTGAATATGCTTGTGCTAACGCTTCCGCCGGTTTAACTTGGGCTGTCTAAATCTGGTGCAGGCAAGCGTATTGCTCATCTGGGTTCTGACGTGCGAAAAAAGCTCAAGGCTTCATACACCCTGATTGAACAGCTGTATACCGGCGCCCAGCGGGCCATATGCGCCACTTCATACGACAACACGGCGCCGTCCCTGATCAGAGAGATGCTGGACCGGCTGTCCATGATTCCGGGACAGCTTGAAGAGATGAAGCGATCCGCAGCCCGGGCTGGCGCCCTGCTGGCTCTGACTCGTGCCAAGGCATGGATAGCGGATCTTGATCCGGCTGACATAGCTAAAGGTTTTCCCAGCGCTCAAGAGAACGGCGAAGCCTTCGACAACGATGCCCTGAAACGGATCACAAAGGAAATGCGTCCGCTGGCGAGTCAACTGGCCGCTGAAGCCAATCTGGAAGTTCACCGGTCTTTTTATGATGCAAACAACAAACGGATGGATTTTGTCATCCCGGAAGTGCAGAGCCTGATTCCTCCAATCCGTAAGCACACTTACGCCCCTGACATTGATCCGGCTGAGCTGATAAGTGAGGAAGCTGTCTTTCAGGCCTTAACCCGGATTGACTGGTCGACCCTGATCTCCTTTGGTGGCGTTCGCGTGGGCCACATTCGGTGCAGAGGGAGCCGGCCCCGCCGGAAGTGGTGCGTCGCCGTGTCAGGGAGGAGGACGAGCTCGTCCATCTCTACATGGCTGCTACGGACGTCAGGTTTGTTGGAAATATGCCCTAGAGGCAATAGTAAATTAGTCATTATTATTATATTTCCTTGTTCATGATAATCGTTTATTATCCATGCTATAATTGTATTGATAGGAAACTCAAATACATGTGTGGATACATAGACAACACCATGTCCCTAGCAAGCCTCTATTGGCTAGCTCGTTGATCAATAGATGGTTACGGTTTCCTAACCATGGACATTGGATGTCATTGATAACGGATCACATCATTAGTAGAATGATGTGATGGACAAGACCCAATCCTAAGCCTAGCACAAAGATCGTAGTTCGTATGCTAAAGCTTTTCTAATGTCAAGTATCATTTCCTTAGACCATGAGATTGTGCAACTCCGGATACCGTAGGAATGCTTTGGGTGTACCAAACGTCCACAACGTGAATCGGGTGACTATAAAGGTGCACTATGTATCTCCGAAAGTGTCATTGGGTTGTACGAATCGAGATCGGATTTGTCACTCCGTGTGACGGAGAGGTATCTCTGGGCCCACTCGGTAGGACATCATCATAATGTGCACAATGTGACCAAGGGGTTGATCACGGGATGATGTGTTACGGAACGAGTAAAGAGACTTGCCGGTAACGAGATTGAACAAGGTATCGGGATACCGACGATCGAATCTCGGGCAAGTACAATACCGCTAGACAAAGGGAATTGTATACATGATTGATTGAGTCCTTGACATCGTGGTTCATCCGATGAGATCATCGTGGAACATGTGGGAGCCAACATGGGTATCCAGATCCCGCTGTTGGTTATTGACCGGAGAACGTCTCGGTCATGTCTACATGTCTCCCGAACCCGTAGGGTCTACACACTTAAGGTTCGATGGCGCTTAGGGTTATAAAGGAAGTTTGTATGTGGTTACCGAATGTTGTTCGGAGTCCCGGATGAGATCCCGGACGTCACGAGGAGTTCCGGAATGGTCCGTAGGTAAAGATTTATATATGGGAAGTCCTATTTTGGTCGCCGGAAAAGTTTCGCACTTTATCGGTATTGTACCGGGAGTGCCGAAAGGGGTCCGGGGGTCCACTGGGGGGGGTCCACCTGCCGGGGGCCACATGGGCTGGGGGGTGCGCCTTGGCCTATATGGGCCAAGGGCACCAGCCCCAAGAGGCCCATGCGCCAAGGAAACTTGGGAGGAAGAGTCCTCAAGGGGAAGGCACCTCCGAGGTGCCTTGGGGATGATGGACTCCTCCCCCTCTTGGCCGCACCCTTCCTTGGAGGAAGGGGCAAGGCTGTGCCTCCCCTCTCCCTTGCCCCTATATATAGTGGAGGGGAGGAGGGCATCCACAGATGAGCCTGGCGCCTCCCTCCTCCCGTGACACCTCCTCCTCTCCCGTAGGTGCTTGGCGAAGCCCTGCAAGATTGCCACGCTCCTCCACCACCACCACGCCGTTGTGCTGCTGTTGGATGGAGTCTTCCTCAACCTCTCCCTCTCTCCTTGCTGGATCAAGGCATGGGAGACGCCACCGGCTGTACGTGTGTTGAACGCGGAGGTGCCGTCCGTTCGGCACTCGGATCTCCGGTGATTTGGATCACGACGAGTACGACTCCTTCAACCCCGTTCTCATGAACGCTTCCGCTTACCGATCTACAAGGGTATGTAGATGCACTCTCCTTCCCTTGTTGCTAGTTTCTTCATAGATAGATCTTGGTGACACGTAGGAAAATTTTGAATTTCTGCTACGTTCCCCAACAAAGGGCATCATGAGCTAGGTCTATTGCGTAGATTCGCTGTAACGCAGTAGAACACAAAGTAGTTGTGGGCGTTGATTTTGTTCAATATGCTTACCGTTACTAGTCCAATCTTGTTTCGACGGTATTGTGGGATGAAGCGGCCCGGACCGACCTTACACGCATTTTACGTGAGACAGGTTCCACCGACCGACACGCACTTGGTGCATAAGGTGGCTAGCGGGTGCCGATCTCTCCCACTTTAGTCGGAACGGATTCGATGAAAAGGGTCCTTATGAAGGGTAAATAGCAATTGGCATATCACGTTGTGGTTTTATGAGGTAAGAAACGTTCTTGCTAGAAACCCAAAGCAGCCACGTAAAACATGCAAACAACAATTAGAGGACGTCTAACTTGTTTTTGCAGGGTATGCTATGTGATGTGATATGGCCAAGAAGAATGTGATGAATGATATGTGATGTATGAGATTGATCATGTTCTTGTAATAGGATTCACGACTTGCATGTCGATGAGTATGACAACCGGCAGGAGCCATAGGAGTTGTCTTTATTTATTGTATGACCTGCGTGTCATTGAACAACGCCATGTAATTACTTTACTTTATTGCTAACCGTAGCCATAGTAGTAGAAGTAATAAGTTGGCGAGACAACTTCATGGAGACACGATGATGGAGATCATGGTGTCATGCGGTGACAATGATGACCATGGAGCCCGAAGATGGAGATCAAAAGGAGCAATATGATATTGGCCATATCATGTCACTACTATATAATTGCATGTGATGTTTATTATGTTTATGCATCTTGTTTACTTAGAACGACGGTAGTAAATAAGATGATCCCTTACACAAATTTCAAGAAGTGTTCTCCCTCGATTGTGCACCGTTGCTACAGTTCGTCGCTTCTAAGCACCACGTGATGATCGGGTGTGATGGATTCTTACGTTCACATACAACGGGTGTAAGACAGATTTACACAGCAAAAACACTTGGGGTTAACTTGACGAGCCTAGCATGTACAGACATGGCCTCGGGAACACAGAGACCGAAAGGTCGAGCATGAGTCGTATAGTAGATACGATCAACATGAAGATGTTCACCGATGTTGACTAGTCCGTCTCACGTGATGATCGGACACGGCTTAGTTGACTCGGATCATGTAATCACTTAGATGACCAGAGGGATGTCTATCCGAGTGGGAGTTCATAAGATGAACTTAATTATCTTGAACATAGTCAAAAGATCTTTGCAAATTATGTCGTAAGCTCGCGCTTTAGCTCCACTGTTTAGATATGTTCCTAGAGAAAATATAGTTGAAAGTTGACAGTAGCGATTATGCGGACAATAAATAGCTTATGTACTTAATGCACCGCTCAGTGTGCTGAACCCCAAACGTCGTCTGTGGATGTTGCGAACATCGGACATACACGTTTTTGATAACTACGTGATAGTTCAGTTAAACGGTTTAGAGTTGAGGCACGAAAGACGTTTTCGAAATGTCGCGGAACATATGAGATGTTTCGAGGGCTGAAATTAGGATTTCAGGCTCGTGCCCACGTCAAGAGGTATGAGACCTCCGACGATTTTTCTTAGCCTACAAACTAAGGGAGAAAAGCTCAATCGTTGAGCTTGTGCTCAGATTGTCTGAGTACAACAATCACTTGAATCGAGTGGGAGTTGATCTTCCGGATGAGATAGTGATGTTTCTCCAAAGTCATTGCCACCAAGCTGCTAGAGCTTCGTGATGAACTATAACATATCAAGGATAGAGATGATGATCCTTGAGGTATTCGCGTTGTTTGACATCACGAAAGTAGAAGTCAAGAAGGAGCATCAATTGTTGATGGTTGGTGAAACCACTAGTTTCAAGAAGGGCAAGGGCAAGAAGGGATACTTCATGAAACGGCAAATCAGCTGCTGCTCTAGTGAAGAAACCCAAGGTTAAACCCAAACCCGAGACTAAGTGCTTCTGTAATAAGGGGAACAGCCACTGGAGCGGAACCACCCTAGATACTTGGTAGATGAGAAGGCTGGCAAGGTCAATAGAAGTATATTTGATATACATTAAGTTATTGTGTATTTTACTAGTACTCCTAGTAGCACCAGGGTATTAGATACCAGTTCGGTTGCTAAGTGTTAGTAACTCGAAATAAAAGCTACGGCATAAACGGAGACTAGCTAAAGGTGAGCCGACGATATGTGTTGGAAGTATTTCCAAGGTTGATGTGATCAAGCATCGCACGCTCCCTCTACCATCGAGATTGGAGTTAAGCCTAAAATTGTTATTTGGTGTTTGCGTTGATCATAGACATGATTGGGTTATGTCTATCGCAATACGGTTATTCATCTAAGGAGAATAATGGTTACTCTGTTTATTTGAATAATACCTTCAGTGGTCTTGCACCTAAATAAATGGTTTATTGAATCTCGAACGTAGTAATACACATTTTCATGACAAAATTATAAGATAGTAATGATAGGACCACTTACTTGTGGCTCTGCCATATAAGTCCTATTGGTTTAAATCGCATGTAGAAGCTCCATGTTGATGGATCTTTGGACTCACTCGTTTTGAAAAGTTTGAGACATGCGAACCATGTCTATTGGTGCATACGCATGAAGAAACTCCATGCCGATGGATCGTTTAGACTCACTTGATTTTGAATCACTTGAGATATGCAAATCATACCACATGGACAAGATGACTGAAAAGCCTCGGTTTCAAAGAAGATGGAACAAGATAGCAACTTGTTGGAAGCAACACATTTTGATATGTGCAGTCCAATGAGTGTTGAGGCATGCAGTGAATATCGTTATGTTCTGACTTCACAGATGATTCGAGTAGATGTTGAGTATATTTACTTGATGAAACACAAATCTGAATTATTGAATGGTTCAAGTAATTTCAGAATGAAGTTTAAGAGGTGAATATCTGAGTTACGAGTTTGGTACACAATTGAGACATTGTGGAAATTGTTTCACAACTAATACCGCCCGGAACACCATAGTGTGATGGTGTGTCCGAACATCATAGTTGCACCCTATTGGATATGGTGCGTACCATGATGTCTCTTATCGAATTACCACTATCGTTAATGGGTTAGGCATTAGAGACAACCGCACTCACTTTAATAAAGTACCACGTAATTCCGTTGAGATGACACCGTATGAACTATGGTTTAGAGAAACCTAAGCTGTCATTTCTTAAAGGTTTGGGGCCGCGACGCTTATGTGAAAAAGTTTCAGGTTGATAAGCTCGAACCCAAAACGGATAAATGCATCTTCATAGGACACCCAAAAACAGTTGGGTATACCTCCTAATTCAGATCCGAAAGCAATAGGGATTGTTTCTTGAATCGGGTCCTTTCTCGAGGAAAAGTTCATCTCGAAAAGTTGAGTGGGAGAATGGTGGAGACTTGATGAGGTTATTGAACCATCACTTCAACTAGTGTGTAACAGGGCACAGGAAGTTGTTCCTGTGGCACCTACGCCAATTGAAGTAGAAGCTTATGATAGTGATCATGAAGTTTCGGATCAAGTCACTACCGTACCTCGTAGGGTGACAAGGATGCGTACTACTTCAGAGTGGTACAAGTAATCCTGTCTTGAAGGTCATGTTGCTAGACAACAATGAACCTACGAGCTATGGAGAAGCGATGGTGGGCCCAAATTCCGACAAATGGTTAGAAGACATGAAATCCGAGATAGGATCCATGTATCATAACAAAGCATGGACTTTGGTGGACTTGCCCGTTGATCGGCAAGCCATTGAGATGAATGGATCTTTAAGAAGAAGACGGACGTGGACGGTAATATCACCGTCTATGAAGCTCGACTTGTGGCGAAGAGTTTTTCACAAGTTCAAGGAGTTGACTACGATGAGATTTTCTCATCCGTAGCGATGCTTAAGTCCGTCGGAATCATGTTAGCACAAGCTGCATTTATGAAATCTAGCGGATGGATGTCAAAACGAGTTTCCTTACCAGTTTTCGTAAGGAAAGGTTGTATGTGATACAATCAGAAAAGTTTTGTCGATCCTAAGGATGCTAAAAGGTATGTTGGCTCCAGCGATCCTTTCTAAGGACTGGAGTAAGCATCTCGGAGTTGGAATGTGCGCTTTGATGTGATGATCAAAGATTTTGGGTTTATACAAAGTTTATGAGAAACTTGTATTTCCAAAGAAGTGAGTGGGAGCACTATAAAATTTCTGATGAGTATATGTTGTTGACATATTGATGATCAGAAATGATGTAGAATTTCTGGAAAGCATATAGGATTATTTGAAAAGTATTTTTCAATGGAAAACCTGGATTAAGCTACTTGAACATTGAGCATCAAGATCTATGAGGATAGATAAAAAACGCTTAATGGTACTTTCAAATGAGCATATACCTTGACATGATCTTGAAGGTGTTCAAGATGGATCAGTCAAAGAAGGAGTTCTTGCCTGAGATGTAAGGTATGAAGTTAAGACTTAAAGCTCGACCACGGCAGAACAGAGAGAAAGGACGAAGGTCGTCCCCTATGCCTTAGACATAGGCTCTATAGTATGCTATGTTGTGTACCGCACCGGAAGTGTGCCATGCCATGAGTCACTATCAAGGGTACAAGAATGATCCAGGAATGGATCATTGGACAGCGATCAAAATTGTCCTTGGAGTAAATAAGGACATGTTTCTCGATTATGGAGATGATAAAGAGTTCGGCGTAAGCGTTACGTTGATGCAAGCTTTAACACCTATCCGAGTGACTACGAGTAGCAAACCGGATACGTATAGTGGAGCAACCATTTGGAATAGCTTCAAGTGGAGCGTGGAAAAGCATTTATAATATGACCTAGAAATTTGCAAAGCACACACGGATCTGAAAGGTTCGGACCCGTTGACTAAAAACCCGTTGACTAAAACCTCTCTCACAAGCAAAACATGATCAAACCTCGTAACTCATTGAGTCTAAATCACATGATGATGTGAACTAGTTTACGTACACTAGTAAACTCTTTGGGTGTTAGTCACATGGCGATGTGACATATCAGTGTTAATCACATGACGATGTGAACTAGATTATTGACTCTAGTGCAAGTGGGAGACTGTTGGAAATATGCCCTAGATGCAATAATAAATTAGTTATTATTATTATATTTCCTTGTTCATGATAATCGTTTATTATCCATGCTATAATTGTATTGATAGGAAACTCAAATACATGTGTGGATACATAGACAACACCATGTCCCTAGCAAGCCTCTATTGGTTAGCTCGTTGATCAATAGATGGTTACGGTTTCCTAACCATGGACATTGGATGTCATTGATAACGGGATCACATCATTAGTAGAATGATGTGATGGACAAGACCCAATCCTAAGCCTAGCACAAAGATCACGGAGGTGCCGTCCGTTCGGCACTCGGATCTCCGGTGATTTGGATCACGACGAGTACGACTCCTTCAACCCCGTTCTCATGAACGCTTCCGCTTAGCGATCTACAAGGGTATGTAGATGCACTCTCCTTCCCTCGTTGCTAGTTTCTTCATAGATAGATCTTGGTGACACGTAGGAAAATTTTGAATTTCTGCTACGTTCCCCAACAAGGTTCTCCAATACATGGCAGGTTCCTTGGGCAAATGACCGAAGATATGATCCTGTGATGGTTCCTTCTCTTTGGGTGTCCACCGCCCACGGCCCAGGAACCTCGAGTGGCCTAGATTCTTCTGTAGTATTCGATCTTTATTAGCTACCTAGCTAGTGATGTATTCGATATATAATAGTCGAGACGATGTATTCGAGATTATATATATTATTAGAGACGGTGTATTCGAGATTATATATTATTAGAGACGATGTATTCGAGATTATATATTATTCAAGACGATGTATTCGAGATTATATATTATTCCAGACGATGCATATTATGTACTATATGATTCAGTTTTAACTTATTGATTGCATCCATGCACTGTAATTTGAATACTAAATTGTTTATATTTCTTCTGGATTAGTTAAATAAAAGCCGGCGGACAATACCGACAGAGATGGAGAAGAGGCCCTGTTCGAGATTATACACAGCCCTCGCGGGCCAGATGATCTGAATGAAGAAGATTACGGCTCCCAATATCTGAACAATACCGGGGAGGGTGATGATAAGATATTCGATCTCGACGACCGAGCCGATGAAGTCATGAACTATGATTATGATTATGATTATGATGACGCAGACAATATTGATCTTGAAATAACAAGTACTACCGGCGAGGTATATTTATATAAGCAGGCATCTGGTGATCATCACATGTTTTTTTTATTTGAAGATATATTAACGAATCGATCTTTTTTCTTTCAGCCCTCCGGATTGAGCAAATCTGTTTCTACAGACAGCAGGACAAAGCGAGGCCCGGGCGAAAAGTTGAAGGAGGGTGTAAAGTACAACATCGACTCCATCAAAGCTAATGGCGAACCCCTCATGCCTAAGAACATTGCGAACAGGTTCATTCGTCAGAGCGGAGTTCTTGTGAAGGACCAACTCCCAATCTCCATTCAAGAATGGAAAGAGCCAAAAAATAAACGTCCAGATGTTACTTGGGTCGATGACAGAGCAAAAAAACGCTTTGGGAATCTCTGATGGAACATTTCACCCTACCAGATCATTTCACTGATGCAGATGTGCAGAAAGTCAAGGACGCTGCTCTTATGAAGATGGCAGTTGCATTCAACACCCACAAGAAAACTGTATGGGCCAACTACGTCGCTGCAGAAAGGAAGACTCCAGAATTCAAGGGAACACTGGAGAAGCAAAGAGAACACTGGCCCGCTTTCGTGAAATTCAAGGAATCAGAATTATCTAAGGAACGGTCGAGAAAAAACAAGGCCAATGCCGCAAAAGACGCAGCTTCCATAGGTCAGGGCCAGTGGCTCTGTGGTGGCAATGCCTAAGTGGGATAAGTCTGAGCAAGAGATGGTGGATGCATGGGTCACTCCAGTTACTAGGAGCTAGCCCCCCAGGTGCAGAACTTGGTTCTATGCGCATGGGGGGCGTTGGACCCGAAGACATGCCTATTTTTGAAGAAGGCAAGTCTAAAAGGAGCCGAACAAAACTTACTTGACGCAATAGAAGATGCTCGAAAGGGAGTGTTCACACCCAACAGAGAGAACGACGAGCTTACACGCGCCCTGGGAAATCCTGAACACCTGGGAAGAACACGAGGCAAGGGCGTTATTCCCTAGCATGAGGGATTTTAGGAATGGAACGACGACTACAGGTGCCGTGCAAGAAAGAAGATGGAGGAGGAGAAGAAGAGGAAGCTGGAGGAGGAGCAGAGGAAGCAGGAAGCAGAACACCTTCAAGGCCTAGAAGCAAGGCACGCAGACTTGGCACTCAAATTCCAGCGGCAGCAGCGGCAGATCGACTCACTTAGCCAAGAAAGGGGGTCTCAGCAGCGGCAGCAGCTAGCGGATGATCCACCATTGGATAGCACCGTCCCATCCGTGCCGAGAAGCACCGTTGGTTCCGCCCCGGGCGACGCACTGCTGGACAGATACCCTGTGGATGACATCATAGAGAACACTAACTTTGAGCTACACTTCAAATGAAGAACATATCCATGAAGGTGGTGGACGCCGTTGCTTTTACTAATACCCCCAAAGCAACCTTCCCTTGCAACCCGATTCCAGCGGGCTATGCTCGTGTCTTGGTTGATGAGGTAGTGGACCAATATTCGGGGCTAGAGCTTGACATTCCTGGAAGTGACGACGAGCACACACTGGGAGAGGCCATACATCCTATCATCCTATGGAGAAAGGATTGCATCATCTTTCGAAGGCCACCGACACCGCGTCAGCCGACTCCTCCTCGAAGTCCGCCACCGAGTCAGCAGACTCTCGCTCCTCCAAATCCACGAACGCGTGAGCCGACTCCTCCTCGAAGTCCGCCACCATGTCAGCAGACTCCCGCTCCTCCAAGTCCACGAACGCGTGAGCCGACTCCTCCTCGAAGTCCGCCACCCTGTCAGCAGACTCCCGCTCCTCCAAGTCCACCAATGTGTGAGCAGACTCCTGCTCCAACTCAGCCACGTCAGCCGTCTCCGCTGCCTTAGCAATCGCAGAAGAGAGCTGCCGTAGCTATGGTGCGTAGCGGTACGAGTCGAGGTAGTACAGGAGGTACAGGCGGAGGCAAGCGATATAAATATGGTCCAAGCCTCACTCCTCTTCCTCAGAGGCCTTACGGCATGACCGTGGAGCAAAACGCAGCCATAGTGCAGGCCCAACTGGATGCCCATTTTGGACCGAAACCGGCACCGCCGCCAAGGGAGAAAGTGCCTGAGGAAAAGATTGACCACTTCATTTGTATGGCTAGACCACCAGCTCCCAAGCATGTTGACTCAGACCATGAGCGCCAAATCAAGAAGGCACATCGAGCACGACTACCGAAGGAAGCAAGCTCGAGCTCGAGCCAACAAGCAGCTGGCAAAAAATACAGGAAAATCGTTCCCCAGCTGGGAGAACAGGCGGCGCAATCGGTCCCCCCGCTTGTTGTGCCAACAACACATGAGAGTACGCGCGCCCTATAATATTGTGGGCAAAACGTTCCCCAGATGAACGATCTGGTAATAACCAAGGATCATATAAGCCATGCTAAAATGCTCAATATTAGTGTTGGACAACTCCTCGAGATCGAGCCCATGTCTCCGCTTAGAGAGGAGGAAATAAAACGGAAATATGTCCGGGGCCAAGCTTTGGTCGAGCCCGAGGAGGTGAAGAACCTCCCAATGAGAATGTATGAATTGCATCAGTGGTACATGAACATTACCAAGAGTTCCAATCGAGAGTCCCTCATGGTGAAAGTCAAGGAAGAGCATTACTTCCATAAGCTAGCTCTGTCCATTGAGTATTCAGAACTATTTTAGTTATTCAATCAAGATGCACTCGACAATCTATCGTCAGTTGCTATTGTCTGTAAGTGATTTCTTTCTATAATTTAAGTCTCACTATATTCTTTTCTATGGTATTCTGCAGGATGAAGATCTATGAAATGAAAAAAGCTGGACGCTATGGCATTGGGTTCGTTGACCCAAATACCATTAATGAATACACATGGAAATTGAAATGGTATAAACAAGATGTAGAGAATAAAATGCTAGAGTTCTTGAAACGCCTCAATACAAATGAAGATATACTACTTCCTTACAACTTCCTGTGAGTCACACTGTCTTGTACTACAAATTATGTTTTTGCTTACTAGCTAGCTAGATGTTAATAATTAAGTGTATAGGGTTTAGGGTAGTTGATTAGTGTTATGCACATGCCCGCTTAATTAAGACATGCAAACGTGTGCGCATGCAGTTACCACTGGAAGAATTTCTCAAAGAAAAAAAGTGCCAACTCTTCTCCCATGTCAATATCGTCCAACCACGTAGCAACAACTTTGCTTTAGCACGTAGCAGTAACATTTTAATATTCAAAATCACTAGTTAATGTTTAACTGGACATTCGCAAAGAAAAATGCTTAACTGTACGACGTGATGCTTCTAGGCGGCCTTATTGTGAAGTCCGGATTATTCAACTTCTTGATGTTTTTAGCTCCCATTTAGTCTTCGGGATTGGATCAAATGAAAACAAATTTAACTAGAAGTTTTCATGAAATTCAAAGTGAGGCTTGGCAGGACCTAACAGCCACAAAGACATTTCCTTCGTCCTCGCAAGACCTGGCGGCTGCAACACCCCAACTCACCTTCCTCCACCTCGTCGTCGCTAAAGGACGCCATAGGGCAAAGCATGTGCGGCCGACGGTGGCGGCGGGGTGTCTACTCGCAGCGGAGGGGCACTTGTGGGCGTGAGGCATAGGTGGTTCAACCATAACGACGTGATCTGGGGCGGGAATCATTGAAGGTTGTAGCGGACCTTTGGAGCTGGATGGGAGGCCTCTAACGACATTAGAGATGACCGTAGGTATGATCTCGGTCATGTCCTATTCAGATCTGCGCAGCCAGTGGCGGTGCAGCTGAGGCATGTGTTGTGCCATCGGTGGTGGTCCATGTGATGTTAAACTGTGGTTGGGTGTCGAATAGCCTCCTCCACTATTTGAATCCTGTCTGAGACGATGCCCTCCATGTGGGGGATGCCATCTGGCTGCGGTATTTCAACTTTAGACTTGGCCATGGTGGCACCGGCCGGCCACTCGAGCTGTGGATTGCGGTGGCCATCGAAGGGTCTTCATGAGGGTTCTTCTGCCCAAGACCGGTGGTTGTTGTTTGTGGCTCAAACTAGTATGGTTGCGGGATGCAGGCGGAAGACTCTTTTGTTGGTTTTGGTAGCTCTCACTCCGCCCATTTGGCCTTCAGCGGTGAGATGCATCTATCAATGATGGCTTGACACTGAGGATATGTTTGTGCAATGACGGCAGTGAAATTTCCAGCCTAGCGCATGTACTTCTAGGATCACGGAAAGCAGTGCTGACAACACAAGATTGACTTTGATTTGGTGGTGCTTCTTGACTACACTGTCGCGAGCTCCGGGGAGAAAATCCTGGGTCTCGCCTGAGTTAGTTATACCTGGCAGTAGCGATGCTTTTCTGTCATTACCATATTGATGGCATTGCTGAGATTTGTTCTTGATAGTCAAAACCTATAATCTGACCTTTGGTAGTTGGCTCCAGTGACGGCGGCGTTCAAACATCGTTCCTTTCTGAAGGTGTTGTTGTTGAAGAACCCTTCTCATTGTCTTTGTGGTGTCAAGAGATGGTTGATGTGGATAGTAGTTGATATTCGATCACGGTTTTTATCTTTTTTTTATTTGTCTTGCTTAGACATAACTTTGGTCTTGTATGCTTTGCTTATGTGTTTTATTTTGTCTCTGTTCGTATCGGTTGTGTGCATCATAATGTTGCTTTTGAATGAATAAAATCCACCGTTAGTTGTAAAATTTAGGAGTTTTCATCTCATAAATGACGTCCCAGATGTGAATGGTGTATTTGCATTTAAACGGATTAAATAATTTGGCCAATCTGTCAGATAGACGCCGGGTGGCCCGGGCCTTGCATGCGAGTCACTTAATTATCTGAAATTTCTAGGTACAGACAATGATTGGGAAACGAAGTGTGGCTTCTTAGCCCACTTTTTATTCCCGTTGATTTTTTTTTTGCGAGGGTAAAATTTTCAATCTATTTATCAACTGTTAAAATAGTACAAAGAATATTAGAAATAAAAATTATATCCAGGTCCGTAGTCCACCTGACGACGACTCCAAGCACTGGAGCGAGCCGAAGTCAGGCAAACCTTATTGTAGTAGACAGTCCAAAAGTCGTCGTATATTCCGTTGAATTTATGCAACAGTGGACACGAAATCTATCTGACAGATTGGCTCTGCCGTGCCCATGTTTGGCGGCCGGTTGCGCTCCTCGAAGTGTTGCTCCGGTCACTGACTAGGTAGAGTAGTTCATGCGACACGTACCGGCTCATGGGACTCAAGTTGCCGCCGTTTCACATACCCTACACTTCCTCGACGGAGCCCGTCGCGTGCACATCGCTGTGCATATGTGATCGTTGATGGATTTTTCGTGGGAGGAGTCGGCGACGTCGACCACAACGAGGTTGCGGCGCCTGAGGTGGCCATGCACCATACATGGCGTCGAAGAGTGCGAATCTGCCTCGCAAATGTCCGTCGCGAGGGCTTCTGTGGCCTCCTGCTCCCGCTGCCTCGCACGGTGGACACGCTATGTCATACTTGCGTCGCATGACACCCATGCGTTCACCTCCGCCTCGGCACGCCGACGTGGCGGTTGCGCATCTTCCAGTGTGTTGGGACGCTAGATGGACCATACCGCCCAAGGCAAGGCAGCGTCGACACACTTCATGCCAGATCCAAACGCCATTTGGACGGACGTAATGGATTCCCTTGCGGAAGGAATCCAACCGCTGCCGTCAGGCTGCCTCCTCCCAGGAGTGGCACGACACCAGGCAGACGGCTATCTCCTTCTCGGGGCCGCGTGGGACGAGCTCCGGATCAACGGATCTGAAGGTGTAGGATTTGGGTCCGTTGCCCGCCATGTCGGACATGGTGGGAGATCGTCGAACGGGAGATTGTGGGCGGAGGCGAGTGGAGTGGAGTGGAATGCGGCTAAGGTTTTGTTCGGAGTGCAGATAGTGTCCAATTTATGTGGAGTTAGGTGGGCCAGAAATGACATGACGCCCGTGTCCTGGCGTCCGATATCCGCCCCAGGTTTGGACTGGATATTGGAAGTGATAGTCAGTCCGAACGTTTAGACTGGATATGGGATGCCCAGTTTGGTGGCGTTTTTTCATCCAGACACTGACCGGATAGCCTATTTGGGTGTTTGGGACAGGTATGGGGTCCGGTTGTAGATCCTCCAAGGCTAACTTTCATGAACACCTAAACACTATGAGACCATGGACACCCAACTAGGTTACTTAGAGGGCATATCCATGGGAGGCTGCCAACATCGAGGGAAAGTACAACACGGGAGGCGCCGCCATGAGTCCTGTGAAGGCCACCGCCAAGCGTCGCCCGGCTTGCACAACCCCTCGTCGACTCCTGATAACCCACAAGTATAGGGGATCGCAACAGTTTTCGAGGGTAGAGTATTCAACCCAAATTTATTGATTCGACACAAGGGGAGCCAAAGAATATTCTCAAGTATTAGCAGCTGAGTTGCCAATTCAACCACACCTGGAAACTTAGTATCTACAGCAAAGTGTTTAGTAGGAAAGTAATATGATAGTGGCGGTAATGGTAACAAAAGTAAAGACGGCAAAAGTAATGTTTTTGGTATTTTTGTAGTGATTGTAACAGTAGCAACGGAAAAGTAAATAAGCGTAAACCAGTATATGGAAAGCTCATAGGCACCGGATCAGTGATGGATAATTATGCCGGATGTGGTTCGTCATGTAACAGTCATAACATAGGATGACACAGAACTAGCTCCAGTTCATCAATATAATGTAGGCATGTATTCCGAATATAGTCATACGTGCTTATGGAAAAGAACTTGCATGACATCTTTTGTCCTACCCTCCCGTGGCAGCGGGGTCCTATTGGAAACTAAGGGATAGTAAGGCCTCCTTTTAATAGAGAACCGGAACAAAGCATTAGCACATAGTGAATACATGAACTCCTCAAACTATGGTCATCACCGGGAGTGGTCCCGATTATTGTCACTTGGGTTGCGGATCATAACACATAGTAGGTGACTATAGACTTGCAAGATAGGATCAAGAACACACATATATTCATGAAAACATAATAGGTTCAGATCTGAAATCATGGCACTCGGGCCCTAGTGACAAGCATAAAGCATAGCAAAGTCATAGCAACATCAATCTCAGAACATAGTGGATACTAGGGATCAAACCCTAACAAAACTAACTCGATTACATGATAAATCTCATCCAACCCATCACCGTCCAGCAAGCCTACGATGGAATTACACACGCACGGCGGTGAGCATCATGAAATTGGTGATGGAGGATGGTTGATGATGACGACGGCGACGACACCCCCTCTCCGAGTCTCGAGCGGACTCAGATCAGCCTCCCGAGAGAGATTAGGGCTTGGCGGCGGCTCCGTGTCGTAAACGCGATGAAACTTTCTCTGTTTTTTCTCCCGAAAGCCAATATATGGAGTTGGAGTTGGCGTCGGAGGGTCTCGAGGGGCCCACGAGGTAGGGGGTGCCCCGGAGGAGGCGCGCCCCACCCTCGTGGACAGGGTGTGGGCCCCCTGGTCTTCATCTTTGGCGAGGATTTTTTATTATTTTTTATAAGACATCCCGTGGAGTTTCAGGTCATTCCGAGAACTTTTGTTTTCTGCACATAAAACAACATCATGGCAATTCTGCTGAAAACAGCGCCAGTCCGGGTTAGTTCCATTCAAATCATACAAGTTAGAGTCCAAAACAAGGGCAAAAGTGTTTGGAAAAGTAGATACGACGGAGACATATCAACTCCCGCCCGGGCTCCACGGAATCGGAGGCGCCCCCCTTCCCCTTTGGTTGAAGCACCCCATTTTCCATTCCGATGACCGGAGAAGCCGGACATAGGGAAGATACGGGGGAAGAGTATACCTCCGGGGCTCCCGACAGTCCGGTGAGTGGGCAGTTGGACATGGGGATGACAAAGAGATCCGTTGTGGCCAGCCGTAGACTAGTGTAGTGTATTTGTGTCGTGGGAATGGAGCTCCACGCGACCATACGTGCGCATAGTTTTATGCTTTTTAGTTAAAATATGTCTAAAATGTAAGTATTTTCGTCCAGTTTGTATGAAATACAGTATGTTTATATGATGTCCGGCCGTGTTTGCATGAATTTCATCCGGTTTGTTGAAAAGGTGTTTGAAATGTATGCTGCTACGGTTGGATGACGACCTCCCATATCCGTGTCCGCGGACTGGTCCCCCCTATCCACGGACGGATGTAGGAGGAAATTTATGGGTTGCCGTTGAGATGCCCTAAGTCAAATTTATAGATTTAATTAACAATTATAATCATTAAACAGACAATTAACTCAAAGAATATATAATTAAATATGATTTGTATTTGCTCGTATCATTGTTGGTAGTTTATTCTACAAATTTGACCAAACTTTGTGCTATTTGACTTGAGATTAACTTTTTCAAGATGGATAGAGTCCGTGATTTAATCTGGTGAACGCCTTTCGTTCCCGCGTTAACTCAGTGGGCACTGCATTTTTTCGTGACGCCGGCTTGGAAGTCTGGTCGCCGCGTTAACTTATTACATAGCCGCGACTGACTTGTCATTCTCTCTGGATTATCAAGTCGTGCAAAACTAATTAACCTCTCAAAGGCGAAAGGTTAGCTGGCCTCTTACCGGCGCAACAACAAAAGGTATTCTACGTGCCAATGATGCTAATCTGTAATCTCCCTTCACATCACGGCGTTTCCATGAAGCCTCGCCTCTAGCCGGCCTAGCTATTACTTTTAGCATGAAATGCAGCAGAGTGATCTACTGGGCTTGCGTACGTGATCCATGATATCAACACATGGCGTTTCCTGTTGCTTGGTTTGATTAGCCTGGTCAAGTCAACGATTGCAAACGGCCGTAGGATTCCGATGCCTTGTCCAGTGTATAAATAGGCCGCAGCACAGGCTTGGCAAACCATCCTTCCATTGAGCAGCGAGTTAACTAGCTAACCACCCATCGAGAGTGGCATAGCCCCGAGTTTGCAGAGCAAGCAGGCATGGAGAAGCTCTCCATGGCGGCAGCCATGTTCTGCGCCGTGGTCCTTGCGGCTCTCGCAGCGGCGGCCGGCGGTGAGGCGGCGGTCGTGGAACACACCTTTGTCGTGAGTACAATATATATCTATCTATCCATCAATCTGGTTAATCAAGTCATGTTCTTGATCACTTCTCGGTAGATTTACTTTCAAAGGATTGTTCAAAAAAGCTTTACTCTCAAAGGTCGTGACGATAGTAAACTTGCTTTGCGCGTATGGGCTAAAATCTTAGGCTGGATGTACATCATGAAAACAAACAAAAAAACTAGTTTTACTTTGTGTATGGCTTTTTATGAACCGTCACTAGCTATCAAGCTTTCTGAGCATACAGCTTAAGTTACCGTCTTGATTAGTTACCTGTTGACCAATCAGTTACGTATTTGATTAATGATGATGTTCAGGTGCACGAGATGAACCAGACGCACCTGTGCAACACGACCAAGATTTACGTGGTGAACGGGCAGCTCCCGGGCCCCACCATCGACATCACCGACGGCGACACGGTTGTCATCCACGTCGTCAACCGTCTCCCTCACGGGCTCACCATCCACTGGCACGGCGTTCGGCAGATGAGGAGCTGCTGGTCCGATGGCGCCGGCTTCGTCACCGAATGCCCCATCCCTCCCGGCGGCGAGCATGTGTACCGCTTCAACGTCACCGGTCAGGTCGGTACCCTTTGGTGGCACGCCCACGTCACCTGCCTCCGCGCCACCGTGGCTGGCGCCTTCATCATCCGCCCCAAAGGCGGGAGGTACCCATTCCCGACGCCCGCCAAAGACGTCCCCGTCATCATCGGCGAGTGGTGGCAGCTCGACCTCGTCGAGCTCGACAAGAGGATGCACGACGGTAACTTTGCCGACAACCCGTTGTCGGCGACCATCAACGGTAAGCTCGGCGACCTCAAGAACTGCTCCGGCAAGCCGGAGGAGAGCTTTGTCCTTGACGTGGTGCGCGGGGAGACATACCTGCTGCGGATCGTGAACACGGCCCTCTTTTCGGAGTACTACTTCAAGGTCGCTGGGCACACGTTCACGGTGGTGGGCGCCGACGGGTACTACCTGACACCGTACAAGACGGACATGGTGACCGTCGCGCCAGGGGAGGCCATCGACGTGCTCATGGCCGCTGATGCCCCACCCGCGCACTACCATATGGTGGCGCTCGCAAACCAGCCGCCGGAGCCTGACCCACAGATCCCGGGGTTCGTGTCCCGCGGCCTCGTCCGCTACGCCGGATCCTCCCACAACAACAACGGGCTGCCGGTGCCGACGCCGCTCATGCCCAGCCAGCACAACACCATGCCGTCCTACTACTTCCATAGCAACCTCACCGGCCTCGTCCACCCAGACCGCCACCGCGTTCCCATGCACGTCGACGAGCGCCTCTTCTTCACGCTCGGCCTCGGCTCCATCTGCCGCGGCGCCAACAAGACATGCGAGCGTGGGCGGAGTCCCGAGACCATCGTGGTGGCCACCATGAACAACGTGTCCTTCCGCCACCCGACTAATGCGTCGCTCCTCGAGAGATACTACGACGGTCGGACAAGTGGCCTCTACACGGAGGACCTCCCCGACCATCCGCCGCACCCGTACAACTACACCGACCGCTCCCTCATCCCGCCAGGGCCGCTGGAGAAGGCGCTCGAGCCGACGTTCAAGGCGACCAAGCTACGGAGATTCCGGTACAACACCTCGGTGGAGATCATCTTCCAGAGCACGGCACTGCTGCAGAGCGACTCAAACCCCATGCACCTCCATGGGTACGACTTCTTCGTCCTCGCCATGGGGATCGGCAACTACAACCCCAAAACAGACCCCGAGAAGTTCAACTATCACAGCCCACAGCTGAGGAACACAGTGCAGGTGCCCAGGACCGGCTGGGCCGCCGTGCGCTTCGTCACCGACAACCCCGGGATGTGGTACCTCCACTGCCATTTTGAGTTCCACATCATCATGGGCATGGCGACGGCGTTCATCGTGGAAAACGGGCCAACGCCGGAGACCAGCCTGCCCCCGCCGCCCCCAGAATTCAAGAGGTGTGGCGCCAATGGCCTCACTCAGCCATAGAGCTAATTAATCTGGATAAGGACGTGCGTGCCGAAGTTGTGCACTGAATTTATTTATTATTAGTGCAAAATAAGAACAAATGAAGATGCACGCATTCATTGTTCATTGTATTGAGGATGATTCTTACTGTAAAAGTTGATATTATTTTTTAATTTTATTTCCCCATTGTAATGTGTGAACTGTAAGTCGGTCCAGTATGGTTCAGTGTCGGAAATAAGTGTGTCAAACTCAAACCTACATTTTAAAGAGAAGTATATACGAACTGGCTGATATCACAAACAATATCGTATATTTAGAGGATTCAGTGTCAGAAATAAGTGTGTCAAACTCAAACCTCCCCGGATCGTTTAATCTAAATCCTACTGTCCCAAATCATATTGCAAACCAAAAGGATAACTAAATATGACAGGTGTTGTTGTAGAAGAAGTCGACTTAGTCCTATACGTTTACTTTTCATAACTTGTAACATTTCGGCTTTGGTTAGATTTGTTATGTATTTTGCTTAATAAATAATAAGAATGGTTATCTGCCTCATACCGATGCAGAGGCCTGGGGGTTCCGCCTCTTTTTCAAGAAAGGAATAAAAATCACAAAAATCGAAAAATAAAATGTGGAACTAGATGCATTTGATTTTTTTTAATTAGGAGCTGATTCGGAGCAAGCTGCAGCCCGCACACACACTTTCTCGGCTGCTGATCTGCCATAATTTGCAAACATGGTCACGTAAAGTGGGTACTTTCCATTGCATACCCCTCGCGAAACTACTGTAATTGGTTCGTAAATGTGAAAAGTGATATACCTCTACAAGTTGGATCACATTATGGTATACAGAGGTCGGTCATTCTTTCGATGCGATTGTATCATCTTGATAAGTCAATTTAATTAAATGCCATTTATCAGAAAACAAACATAGCTTTGTTTTTTTATGACTTTACTCTTTGTCGACATGTTTCATTTGTATGTTAGTGTTTTTTTTGCGACAAAAATACTTGTATTACTCAATGATCGGGTTCTTACAATCCTCATGGGCGATCCTCAACACATCCTCAGGTCCCGAACCAACCCACGTCATGGTGCGACCTTCTATTCTAGCAAATTTAGCAAGACTATCACTCGCTTTATTCTGATAGCGAGGAGCAAGAGTAATACAAGACTGCCTAAGGCTTAACAAATTTTTTATTTCTTCTATCAAAGAAGCATAAACGGAACGATTCACTTTGCCACTGGAAATCATCTCCACCGCCATGCTGGAGTCCATTTCAATTTCAGTCGGAAGATCAGAACGTTGGACTGCAAAGGATATCCCTTCCATACAAGCACATAATTTAGCTTCTAGGGCATCTCTACATGAGTACAGTGCTCTGCACGCTGAGAATTTTTTTTTTATTTTCACCGGGGGAGGAGGGGAGGCCCCTCAACCACCTGAATATGTTTCATCGAATTTGCCTAGAAGCCTCGCAGCTCCATACAAGATAGGTTCAAGCGAACCAGAATACACGGGGGGATACAAGAGGAGATACAACCGAAACACACACACACACACACACACACACACACACACACACACACACACACACACACACACACATGTACGCACATATCCAGCCGAACCTCCGGAAGACCCGCCGAGGAAAGGGCATAGAAGAAGGCCTTTCGACGATCCGAAGCCGGATGCACCACCACCCCTGACCGCCATTCCAAATATCATCAGCACAACCAACAAGGAGGAGGACCTCAACTTACACCTTCATCTGACCAAGCAACGAGAAGAGCCTTGAACGTTGGCCGTCTGTCGCCACCCAACAACACCCAGTAGAGAAGGGGTGCCATATGGGAACGAGGTGATCCAGAGAGGAGGATAACGCCCCCGCTGACCCGGCTTCGGATGAAAATTCAGACCCACTCCCGTGCATGGCCGAGCCAAGATCACGCAGACAGAGCACCACCACCCCATTCCATCACCCCCCGCATTCCTACCGCAAGCGACTATCAATCTCATCAACCCCAGCACGACTCCAAGATGATGCCTTCACAAAGGGAAACGACACATGTTGCACCGCCATCATCCGAACCAGGAGGACCTGGACTAGGGATTTCCTCCGGAGTCAATGAGGAGGGATAGCAGCCTCACAGTGATGCCTCTAAGAAGGATTGCGGCGCCCACAGGCGTCGCCATCGCCGGCTCCTGACGGAGCAGGGGTTACCCCCAGATCTGCAACGACGCCCTCCCATTGCACTGCTGCCGATTGCCGAGAAATCCAGCACAGCTGCAGGTCTGCACCGCCACAGCGACAAACACCACACCACCGCCACCACCAGCCAGGACGACCGCGGCCACACCACCACCACCCTCGCCGGCCGTGGACCCCGGCCCAGATCAGCCACTGGAGAAGCCGCCAACAGAAAGTCAAGAGACTCCCCACGACCACCACGCGAGGGGATGTAATGCCAAGCAGTCGTAAGGTGCCGCACATAGGCACGGCCGCCGGCAAGAGCCGCGCCGCGACCCCGCACACGCTGGCCCAGATCGGACCTGCACCTTCGCCATGCAGCCGCGAATAACAGCCGCAACCCAGCTCCACCTTGCGCCACGGCCGGCGCCCGAGCCGCCACCTCCGCGCCAAGGGGAAGCAACCGCCGCCGCCATCACAGCGGCCAGATCCAGCAGCGCGACGCCCTCCTCGGCAGCGAAAATGGCGGGAAGCGGCAGATCGCCCGCGCCACCTTCCTCAGGGCGCGCGCGGCCTTCGCCGGCGCCCCTCGAGTGGCGGCGAGACGGGGCGAGGGTGGGAGGAGGAACGCGGCGGCGCGCTGAGAATATAATGTTTCCGTGAGCATCACGCAATAACATCCTAGCTCCAGCACCGCCATCAGCCGAAAAGGACCCATTCGTGTTGAGCTTAACCCAACCATGTTGTGCCGGTTTCCAAGATGCATCAGGGGCAGGGGCATGCACATGTGATTCAGAACTTAGGTCAAAATTGATGTTCTGCTTCCCTTTTGTCAGGTCCATATGGGTGTTCGCTTTAATACAGAACAAACTGAACATATAATCCTGTAGAAACCTCTTTGAGACGGCCATGATCGGGGCGGGTTTTGAGTGCGTTACCTCGTTCCGGACGTACCAGCTTCTCCAAAATATGAGTAACACATACTTCTCTGCACATCTGTAAGAGGCGCCAAAAACTGTAGCAGCCACTCCTTGCCGGTCGGTACCATTGATTCAAGTGGTGGTAGACACCACTCCTCGGCCATGACTAGATATAAATCTCTCCCGAACTGGCATCTCACAAAAGGATGGAAATTGTCCTCTTCTTCTGTCCCACAAACTGGACATATACTAGATGTTTCAAGCCCAATTTTGTACTTATTTCTCCAAGTCGGTAGTGAGTCTGTCGCTAGTTTTCAGGCAAAATTCTGCACCGTTGGCGGTACTTTGCACTTCCATATATATTGCCAACACTTCCTACTTCCTTCAGGCGCAGAACTGGGCCCACAGTAGATCCCCTGTGGATTTCATCGAAGGCCAAAGCATATGCGGATTTCACTGTGAAAGCTCCAAGTTTCCCGGGGCCCCAAGCAATGACGTCTTCCCCAAGTCTCGGCGAAGCCCTTATTTTCAGAATCTCATCAACATCAGCTTGCATAAAGTACCGCTGCAGCAAATCCATGTTCCATGACCCATTAGCATTTAACAGCCCAGAAACATATCGTATATGACAACGGCCTTGTAAAGATACAGGTTTATATGAGTAGGGCCTTGGGATCCAATTGTCCCTCCACACTCTAATGCTCTGCCCATTTCCAACCCTCCAAATCCCCCTCTCTGACCGTCTCTTCACTTGGACCAACAAGCGCACCCCCTGACCCTTGCTCGGCTTGACCGGGTGTTTTTTGACACCGGATGGGATGCCATCTTCCCGGACTCATCGCTCTGTTCGCGCCCTCGGGCCACTAGCGATCACGTCCCCATCGGGGTCACCGCCTCCTCGAAAATCCCGGCCTGCACTCATTTCTTCTGCCAGACGGCGTGGCTGACCGACCCTCTCTTCCTCCCCTCCACCCAGCCATCCTGGTCGGGTAGCCGCCGTGGCCGGGACGCTGCCGGGGACCTGGCCTCTCATAAGAAGGCTTTCCGGTCCGCGGCCAAGACCTGAAACGGCAACACCGTTATGTTCCCACATTTAGGAATGATTGTGTTTTCTTGATTGATCTTTTGGACTTCTTGGAAGAATGTCGCTGCCTCTCTGCAGATGAGGCCTCCCTCCGTGTCGACGCAACCCGTGCGTTGGATGCTGCGGTCTGGCATCAGGCTGCCTACTGGAAGATGCGGGGCAAGTGCAAGGGGGTGCGCGAGGGCGATGAGAACACACGTTTCTTCCACGCGAACGCTTCTCAGCGCCGGCGCACCAACTACATCCGCGTCCTCGACGTCGGCGGGGCTCACGTCATGGGACATGCAGAGAAGGCCGACGCCCTCCTGGGCTTCTACTCCGGCCTTCTGGGCCACGAGACGGCGCCCGTTTGGCACTTTGACGTGGGGGCCCCGTACGGCTCTGCCCCCCGCGTCCATGGGACCTCTCTGGTGGCCCCTTACGGCCCCGAGGAGGTCAAGGAGGCCATCTTCTGCCTCGACCGGACAAGCGCCCCGGGCCCCGACGGGCTGGGGCCTGCCTTCTACCGCGCCGCCTAGGCGACGGTCGGCCCTGACCTCTGCCGCCTGATCGAAGGTTGTGCATGCCGGCACGATGCGGCTAGACGGGATCAACCGAGCGTTCATCACCCTACTCCTGAAGAAGGCGGGGGTGCCGTCGCCGGGATCTTTCCGACCTGTCTCTCTCTAGAACGCTGACGTCAAGATCCTCTGCCGTGGCCTTACCTCTAGGCTGCAGAAGCAAATCAGTTCTATCGTCAATGAGGATCAGTCTGTCTTCATCCCCGGGCGAAGCATCGCCGAGAATTTCGTCTACGCCGCCTAGATGGTGCAGTGCTGTTTCACAAGGGGGGCCCCCACCCTTGTGCTCAAGCACGACTTCCCCAAAGCTTTCGACAGCATCAACTGGGCGAGTCTCCGTGTGGTCATGCTGGCGCGCGGGTTTCCCGAGCTCTGGTGTGACTAGATGGACGCGATCTTCCACTCCTCGCACTCCGCCGTGCTTCTCAACGACGTCCCGGGGAAGTGGTTCCCCCTCCGCTGCGGGCTGCCCCAGGGGGACCCCGTCTCCCCGTACCTCTTCCTCCTCGTCGCTGACGTGCTCCAAAGGCTGATTCGTCGGGACACCTTGACGCAGCACCCGTTGGTGGACGGGGAGCCGCTGCTCGTTCTGCAGTACGCGGATGACATGCTGATCATCATGCGCGCTTGTCCGCACGCGGCGGCGCGGCTTCACTCCACGCTCGACGACTTCGCCGCTGCCACCGGCCTCGTCGTCAACTATTCCAAGAGCACTCTGGTCCCGATGAACGTCGATGACGACACCTTGGCCGCGGTCGTGGCTGCGGTTGGCTGCAAGGTGGAGGGGTTCCCGCAAACCTACTTGGGGATCCCTCTGTCGTGCTCCAAGCTATCGCTCGCGGACTTCCACTTCATCATCACCAAGGTGGATCGGTACCTGGCCGGCTGGCGTTCTTGCCTGCTCTCTCCGGCTGGGCGGCTCGTGCTTATCAACACCGTCTTGGATGCCCTCCTATCGTATGCTATGGGCGCGCTCAAGCTCCCAAAGAAGGTTGTCGCCATGCTCGACTCCCTCCGTGGGGCTTTCCTGTGGAATGCTGCCGATCGAGCGTCCGGGGTGCAATGCCTCGTCGCTTGGGATCGGGTGTGTCGTCTTGAAAGGCTGAGGGCGGCCTTGGGGTCCGCGACCTCGCCTCCCAAAATGACTCGCTCGTGCTGAAGGTTCTTCACCGGCTCCACACTTTGCCCCTCTCCCGGTGGGCGTCGTGGGTCTGGACCTCGCTGGGTGAGCGCCTCCTCCTTGACGCGCGCGGCTCAATGCTGGCCGGCGAGCACTGGACTCACCTCCGGAGCCTCGTGCCACTCTACCGCTCGCTTTCCCGGGTCGTTGTCGGTGACGGCCGAATGACCGCCTTCTGGGAAGACCACTGGCTGCCCTGTGCCCCCTTGCATTGCGCCTTCCTGGCGCTTGCCTCCCACGCCTGCACGGAGGTGTCAGTCTGGGCGGTCCGCACTCTTGGGCTCGACGCGGTCCTGGTGCCGCGGCTCTCTGTCGCGCCCTCTAGGGAGCGCCTCCTCCTGCTCCCTCTCATTGAGCGGGGAGCCGCCGGTGCGGGCGCCGAGGACCACCGGTCCCTGGTGTTGTGCACGAAGCCGAAGGGGCAACTGGCCTCCAGTAAGGTCTATGGCCTCCTATGCCTCGGCGGCGAGGTTGCCGAGAATGCCGCCTTTCTTTGGAGTTCCCCGGCTCCCTCCAGAGCGCGGTTCTTCTCCTGGCTGCTTACTCTTGAGCGGATCCATACCCGCGACAACCTGCTGAAGAAGCACATCATGGAGCCGCGCGACGCTGGCTGCCCTGAGTGCGGTGCTGCGCTCGAGACACCCGATCACTTGATCTTTGGGTGCCCCTTCGCTCAGGCATTCTGGAATGCCCTACGCCTCTCCACCACGGGGGCGACGGTCCGTGCCCTGCAGCACTTCGACGTCTCCGGGGCCGTCGGTGCGGCGTCGCCTCATGCCTTCGCCCTGTTATGCTGCTGGACCCTTTGGAAGCGGAGGAACGCGGTGGTGTTCCGGCAGGAATCCCCCTCCCTCCCCGCTACGCTGAAGGCTTGCCGTGATGACGCCATCCTCTGGCGCAGCCGGTTCCCCACGGACGACCATGGACACATTGACGTGTGGCTTGGCATCTTGCATCTGTAACAGTGTGTGTGGTGTTTGTGTAGTGTAGGGGAGCTGTTCCCCGTCCCCGTCCCCCTGCTGCTGTATTGTGTTGCCTAAACATGCTCAATATATATATATTCAGGTGGGGGATTTCTTCCCCCCCCCCCCCCCGGTGAAAATTTAAAAAAACCATCCAAATCAGCCCTTTCTTTAACAACTCAAGACCGTGGCTTATAGCTTGCCAAGAGGAGGAAGCATTGCCTGAACACAGTATCAACTAGATTACCATGAGGGTAATATCGAGCTTTTAGAAGCTGGGCACATAAACTATCCGGTCTAGTTACCAAACGCCACGCTTGGCGAGCCAACAATGCCTGATTGAACAACCGAAAGTCCCGGAAACCTGCGCCTCCTTTATCTTTCGGCTGCATTAGTTAGTCCCATCCTCTCTAATGGACCTTCCTCTTCCCCTTCTTGGACCCCCAGTAAAAGTTCCTCACCATCCTTGTTAGATCATCACACACCAAATATGGGAGTTTAAACACCCCCATGATGTACGTTGGTAAAGCCTGAGCTACTGACTTAATTAGGACCTCCCTTCCTGGCTGAGCAAGAAGACCATCGCCCCATTGGATTAAACGTTTTGTAAGACTGGTTTGAAGGTTTTGGAAACTTCCTTTAGACATCCGTCCTTCAGGTGTAGGTAGGCCTAAATATTTTGCCTCAAACACCAAGCTTGTGACTCCCAATACATCTCTTACTTGCTCGTGTATCGTAACCGGACATGCAGCACAGAAAAATATTGAACACTTGTTGTAGTTCAAACTTTGACCGGTTGCAGATCCATATAAATCCAGAGCAGCTTTCACATTCTCTGCCTGGGCACTAGAGGCCTCAAAAAATAGCAGTGTGTCATCAGCGAAAAAAAAATGGGAATCTCCAGGCGCCCTCCTACACACTTTCACTAGAGTGATCTCTCCCATGGCCACTTTATTTTTTTAAATTGCTGACAAGCCATCCGCCACAAGAAGAAATAAAAACGGTAAAAGAGGGTCACCTTGCCGAAGACCATGTGTCGATGCAAATGAATCCTAGAGGGTCCCATTTAAATTTATTGAATACCTCACCGATGTGACACATGTCATAACCCAGTCAATCCATCATCAAGAGAAACCCTTCTTTTGCATCACCTGCCTCAAGAAAACCCAATCCACTCTATCATATGCCTTTGACAAATCTAGCTTGTAAGCACAAAATCTCTTTGTTGGATCCTTCTCCTGCTTAATGTAATGGATGCATTCAAAGGCAATAAGAGCATTATCTGTTATCTTCCTGCCTGGGATAAAAGCACTCTGTTCCGGAGATATTAAATCGTCCAAAAGTGGCCTAAGTCGATTCACCAAGCATTTCGATAAAACTTTATAGATAACATTGCAAAGGCTAATGGGCCTATAATCCGAAATCTTAGCAGGGTTAACTATTTTAGGAATAAGAACAATGGCAGTAGAGTTTACCCCCTCCGGCATTATTCTAGTCTGGAAAAATTCCTTAACCGCAGCTAAAACATCCTCCTTAATAGTGCTCCAGTTTCGTTGGAAAAACCTCGCCGGAAGGCCATCCGGCCCCGGGGCCTTCAGTGGCCCAATCTAAAACAACGCATCTGCAATTTCCTTATCAGTGAATGGCGCACATAGTTTGATGTTGTCCTCCTCCGAGACCATAGCCTCCAACATATCAAGGACCAGTGAAGGATCAAGAGAGGGATCAGCGGCAAAAATATTATGGAAGTACTCCTTTGCCAGCTCCCCCATCTTAGCGAAATCTGAATGCACGACACCAATACAATCCGTGAGTTCGCGTATCTTATTTTTTCTTGCACTCCATATAGCCTTACTCTGAAAGAATTTGGTATTGCGGTCACCTTCCTTCAACCATGTGATTCTAGATCTCTGAAGCCACATCATTTCCTCTTGGTACAGCAACTCATTCATCTTATCTCAGAACCCTCCGAATATCCTGCTGGTCCACATTCATATGCATGAGTTCTTCCAATTGCGACCTAGACTTGGTTAGTTCCCTAGTGATATTGCCAAACTTTTTGCTCCAGGAACTAAGTGTCAGCATTGTTTTCGTTAGTGCGTCCCGCAGTTGTCCGAGGTTTTGTACGCCACCTACAGCTTCCCATGCATTCTTTATTACTTCTGGTAGTGCATCATCCCTCTTCCAGAATAGTTCATATCTCCTACACTTAGGTCCTGCTGGTCCTTCATCAACTGCAGTTTTTAGCACCAAGACTACATGGTCAGAACACGGTGACGGAACATGTTGGACTGACGAGAAAGCAAACATATTCCTCCAAGCATTTGTGGCAACTGCTCTGTCTAGGCGCACACGCACATTCCTTGCTCCTGCTCGTTTATTATCATAAGTGAATGGGACACCCACAAAAAGCCAAGATCAACCAATCCGCAAGTTTCCAAAGTATCTCTGAAGGCTACCATCTGAGATTCAGCTCTAGGTGTTGCTGACATGTGTTCAAAATCCCACATTGCCTCATTAAAATCTCCTAGTACAAGCCATGGCAAGTCATTTATGTTCTTCAGGTTCTGTATTTTTGTCCACATGAGGTTTCTATTCTGCAATCGTGGCTCTCCATAAACACATGTGACCCTCCACTGCTCCGCATCTCTATTGACTCACACTAGAGCATCAATATAACGCTCATTTTTATCCACAATATCCACCTCATAAGATTCATGCCAAAAAAGCGCAAGTCCACCGCTCATGCCATCACTATCAATACCACTAAAACCCTTCAGGCCAAGAAGGCCCCGAATCCTCTTCATCTTCTCACTTTTCTGCCTAGTTTCACACAAGAAAACCAAAGTGGGGGAATGCGACTGGCATAAAGTCGCTAGCTCACGAACTGTCCGGGAATTCCCCCCTCCCCGGCAGTTCCAACTTAGAAGAATCATTGGGCTCGGCCGTCCTCCGCAACGGAGGCCGCCTCAATTGAAATCTCTGCAACTTCTCCCTCAATTTCTTCACCATGTCTTCTCCTTTTCACAATGGGTACCTTGCCTGGAGTGGAGGTCAAAGGCACAACCACACCCGAGTTTTTGGCAGTACTCCCCTGCTCGATCATTAACACAGTGTTAGACACCTTCCCTACCAAATTAGGTACTGCCCCTCACATTTATCACCCCATCTGCATTAATCAGTCTTTTGCGGACATTCCTCCCTTCCTCTCCAATAGTATTGACCGAGCCAAGTGGTCGGTTCATATGTGAGTTAGAACCACAACCTCTGTCATTTGAACCAAAAGATCCATCATTCCGGCCTCCTCCTCCAAAACCATCCCCTCTACCGCCTCGACCAAGGCCACCAGCAGCTCCACCTCCCCTTCCGGAACCCATCCATCCTCCTCCTCTCCCCCCACCGGTACCTCCTCCATTGTTATCATTACTCCAGTGTAAGTAATCACCCCATTCACAAGTACTGGGGTCATGTATTCCATCTCCACACTCCTCCACAACATGTCCCATGCAACCACAGAGAAAACAAAAGTCTGGGAGCTTCTCACAACTGACGCGGTACTTCTTACTTTCTTTCAACGTGATCGGGACAAATCTCACCAGGGGCGTATTAACATTCACAAACACCATCACCCGTTGATAACTCGACGGATTTATCTTTCCTTCGTTCACAATCACAGTGAACGGTGGCTCACCAACTTTCTTCGCCACCTTCTCCGCAAGCTCTTTCTTCCTAGTCAGTCCATCCGGCAGTCCCTTTATTCTCGCCCACAGTGGATACATATCAAGTGCATATTCAGCAACGTCTGTGAATCCATCATATTCAACAAGCACAACAGGGTCTCTTCTAAATTGCCACGGTCCCCCTTCCATCACCCTCTTCCAATCTCCTAGGCAATGGCACTGAGCCGTAAACATATTTGGACCTTTAATGTTGAAAGTCACTCCTTGTGCACAGGCCCAAGCGTTCCTCATGGAATTCAGCAGGGCGGCATGGCTAAAAGGTCTCATGGTATGAACCCTAAAAAGCGCCAGCCACCGCACCTCCTTAATCAGATCCTCTACCTCCCCGGACAAGTCCAAATCTTCTTCCTCTTCCCCGTGTAGGTTCATACCTTCAAACGCATCCTCTAGGGTTGGATCAGGGCCAAATTGATCCCAGCCCCCCCCCCCCTTCATCTTCCTCCATGTTTGCATCTGCTGTGACTTGTTGTGCCCCTGCGGTATTATCTTCGTTCGCAGGGGTCGGTTCCTCTCTCCCTGATCTGGCGTCCTCCTGCAGAGCCCTCCCCGATTGCATCTCCTTCTTCCCCTCCCTCGAGCACGTCCCTGTCTCCAAACCTCCAGATCCCTCCATGCAGCCGCCGCAGGGGAGCGAAGGATATGTATCCAATCCCTCTCAGCGAACAGAAGAAACGATGGTAATAAGCTGTGGACTCCGGCGGCGGCGCCGTCGAAGGATAGGGTAGACCATAGAAGTCCTAGGGGAATCGGATCGTCGGTTCTAATTCGAATACACCTCATTTGTATGTTAGTGTTGGTTGTGTGCATTCCAATTATGTAAAGTTCACGGAGGACGTGTATGTGTTTATTGTGTTTATATCCCCTACTTTTGAGTAAATGTTGAAAAGGCTAGCAGTTTTCATGTCATGAACTATGTCCCAGATTTAATCCATGAATGGTGTATTTTGAATGGATTAAATAGTTCGGGTCATCTCTCAGATAGACGCCGTGGGTAGCCCGGGCCTTGCATGCGAACCACTTATCTGAAAATTTTCACGTACCGACAATGATCGGGAAAGGTAGGGTCCAGCTTCTTAGTCTTAATTTTATCCCTTTGAATTTACACAACAGCGTACCCAAAGTCTTATCTGAAATATTCCGTTGGCCCTGTTGAATTTTCAACTAATGACTTTCACTACTGATCGTTTTAGTTAAACCCATCGTTTTGACATTTTTCTATTTGTTTTCAGAAACCATTGTCTGGCTTATTCGCCGCTACTTTGAGAGCATGTCAATGATCCAGTTGTATCGTACTCCTTTGCACATATCTTTTCCTCAAACGATGCTGCCCTTTATAATGCAAGACCGGCGGTTGTGTCAACCGCTATGATTAATTACTAATATTTGACCAGGTTAAATGTCAAAATTAACCAGCAATCGGGAAAAGTTCTGCCGCAGAAACATGATGGTTTGGACTTGCAGACGTATAGTGCATCATAAGTCAAAGGCTCAGTAAAATACTAGTACGCCTTGCCTACAGCGTTGAACGTCCACTGCCGTGCACTATCTGTTACCCAAAATGAAGCATCCTAGTCAGACTCTGACCGATGCTGGGTTGGTAGAGGTCGGTGGACACGGTCTTTGCATATTAGCAGTAATGTAGTTTGAAGGAATGGATGTAATTCGATTTTCTAAGGAAAAAAGACCATTAATCCGCACTTTGCGTAACCTAAGTCTTGCGGCTAACGGCTATGGGCCGACCGGTTCGATCGCCTGCTGATGCCCACTCATGGACGCCTAACTAGGTACTTAAAAATATATAGTACTCAAATTCCTAGAAAAAATGTCCAAGTCAAACGATGCAATGTAGTATTATATTTGCATTGAAAACGATGCAATGTCTGATAACAATGAACTAACAAAGACGTACGTAATAAAATATTGTAATATATATTTTGATCACGTGATTTGATCTGGTGGACGTCTTTTGATCACGTGTTAACACAGTGCACACTGCAATTTCTCATGCCGGCTTGGAAGTCTCATCGCCTAAACTCTAGCTTAGTTACATACTGTAGCCACGATTGACTTGTCATTCCCTCTGGATTATCAAGTACTAGCACTGAAATAACTAACCCCTCAAGCCGAAAGGTTAGGTGTCCTCTTAATTACCGGCACAACAAAAAGTAGCGATAGACTTGTAATTGTCATTTTCTCTGGATTATCCAGTAGTGCTAAACTAATTAATCCCTAAAAATGAAAGGTTAGGTGGCCACTTACCGGCGCTAGAAAAAATACTTTCTCGGTTTGAATTACTTGTTGCAGGAATGAATGCATTTAGACGTACTTTAATTCTATATTTATTTATTTTTATTTATTTCTGCGACAAGTATTTTCGGACGGAGGAAGTAGCTAGTAGCCTAGTATACTGCCATGATGCTAATCTGCAATCTCTCTTCACATCACGGCCTCTCCATGAAGCCTCTCCTCTAGCCGGTCCAGCTAGCCATGCATGGCCGAAATCATTGTTTTGACCTTATCAGAAAACCATAACACAAAAGAACTTGAAGCAAAATTATTTCAAGATCTGACTCTTTTAGAAACGCTATAGCCCGTGGTGTTTCTTCCGCACATTGAAACGCCGAACCAGCTCGCGTTGCTGCCCTGGCTCCACTCGCTGATGTGACAGGCTGGAAACACCGAGGTAGTTTGCGTTTCTGAAAACGCCAGGGGCTTCGGCGTTTCTGTCCTGACCAGCAATGTCAGCGGGGATGAAGCGCTATGGGCTATGGTGTTGCTAAAATGTCAGATCGTGAAATAATTTCGTTTTGAGTTCATTTTGTGTTATGGTTTTCTGACAAGGTTAAATCAGTGATTTTGTCTGCCATGCATGCATGCATATGCCACCAGGTTGAAAGGTACAAAAAGTAGCAGGGTGATTTTATATCAACATGCATGGCATTTCATGTTGCTTGGTTTGACTAGCCTGGTCAAGCAACGATTGCAAACGGCGGTAGGATTCCGGCGCCTTGTCCCTCGAGTGTATAAACAATTAAACAGGCCACACCACAGGCTTAGCAAACAATCCTTCCATTGAGCAGTGAGTTAACTAGCTAACCAACTTCAGTTGATATATTTTGTAGTGATATAAATATTAGGATGCATTGCTTATATTATATTGATTATAAATAGACAATCCAGGGATGTGCATAGACCTGATAAACCGAAAAGGAGGTAGTACTTCCACCGGTTTGGTTTATTTGTTGGACATGATTTTCAGGAGATCTATTTTATTAGGAAAACATGTATTTGGTTTATTTGTTGGACATGATTTTCAGGAGATCTATTTTATTAGGAAAACATGTATTATATTCTATAAAAGTATATTTTACAGTCATTGTCAAATCTAGTTTCTAATCTGTTGATGCTCAAAATTGGCACAGTCATAAAATTAGCTTAGGTTATATCAAGACTAATTCAAACTTATGATTGAAAGTCGCCTTGGAATGTCTCTCTTCGATAAGATCAAGATGGATATGAAGATGGTCTAAAACAGAGCTCGGATGCAAAATTTATGACAAGTTCAGAGATGCTCATATTCACATCAGGTTATGAAATGGACAGAAACTCAATTAATATGGCCTCGGATGGAAAATGTATCAACAAGAACGTTATGCGTCTCGTCGAAACGGTTGATTTTGATATAAAAATCGTCTTAATCCGAGGCCGTATGCAACCTGTGGAAGCAAAACAAGGTCAGAAACAGAAGCTGCAGAGTCATTTCGGACCGACCGAGTTGATTTGATCGGTGAGACCGAGTTGGTCCGGAAAATTACCAGAGTTGGCAATGTTCACTTGGTAGGACCAACGCAAACCAATCGGTGAGACCGAGTTGATCCGAGAAATTACAGAAGGCTACAGAGAGTTGCCAACGTTCACTCGGTGGGACCGAAACGAACCAATCGGTGGGACCGAGTTGATCCGAGAAATTACCAAAGATTCCTGTCCGAGTTAGGTTAGGGTTTTTAATGTTTTGGACAGAATTTTTAGTCCTTTTCTTGTACGAGAAGTCCAGCCGCCTCATAAATAGATGAGAGGTGATGGCCGATTGAACAACACACTATCGAACAATCAATCTACCACTTTTTATCTTTTTATCTTTTCTCCTTAACCCTAGTTCTTCTTCTTCCTCGTTCTTCGTTCGTTCTTCTTGTTGCAGGGTGGCAAACCTCGAGGCCCTAGGGGCGATTAATTCGACCTAGGGCAGCCCATAGCCGCCGCGCGCCCTGGCGGGGTCCCTCCCGGGCGTGTGGGGTTTCGGGTCCTCAGAAGCACCCACCGGATTGTCTTGCGTACCGCGCTTCCGGCAGGTCTCCTTCGATGTGAGCTGCGATGCATCTCCCCCTGAATCGAGGGTACACGGTGACGCGTTTGTGTGCGAACACACTTTTTGGCGACTCCGCTGGGGACGAAGCTTTGAACGGTCTTCAGCCTGTTCTTGCTACGAAGAGATCGTCATCTAGGGTTTGCAATGTACAAAGGTAATATGAATACCCAGTCCCATAAAGTAGATGCAAATAATCCATATGTTGTTGCTGGATCACCTAATGAGCATAATGTATCGGCTAGCCCTAGTTTTATCAATCATGCATCTAATTATGCACAAGGGCCGATGCAAAACAATCTTCATGCTTCAAATTCTTATGATTTTAGCAACGTAAAACATATGTATCCAAACACTCATGCATCGGCAACTCCATAAATTTATATGCCGATGAACACCATGGTGAGTTCGGTTAATAAATTTGAAACACCTCATGTTAGAATTTCCAATGCCATGCAAGAAAGTGTTTCTCCCTTTTATTCATCGGCAAGTAATGCGCAATATACTGATCCAACCATGCCGATGAATGGGAGAATTGGCCATGCTACTACCAGTTATTCGGCCAATTACTCTCAGCCGTCATATGCTACACTTCATGTTAGTAATTTTTTGGCACCATACACAACTGTAGATGCTCATAATTCGGCTTCACACCTTCCTGGTTATAGCCGAATAAATGTAAATTTTACAGAAGCGGTTCTGCCCAATATTGTAGAAGATGAGGTAGTGGTGGCTGCATTAAAGAGTTTAGCCCAAAATAAGATGATTTGTGCTCTTTTCCTTGAACAACATGAAAAGGGGCTATTTCCTGATTATGCCGCAATAAAAGCTAGAGTTTTGCAAATAGATGAATCTTTGCCAATTGATAAAATTGGCGAGCAAAAATATGGTTTTACAACAATGCATATGCCTTCACCTAGTACTACATCATATTATACACCCCCTACACAATTGCAAATTTTCAGCAACACCCATGTTTCATTGCTGAAAGAATCTAAAGAAATTGGGGGGCAATCATATCAGGAGTGGGCTGAAATTAAGAAAAAGCTTAAAGCCAATTTTGCCGCTCGCCGCCAGAAACAAATAGAAAAAGAATTAGCTCGGATAAAAGAAGCATTGCCAATTGGTAGTATCAATGAAAAAAAAGATGATTTGGAACGTGAAAGTGCTTCGGTTGAAAAAACCGAATCAAGTAGTATATATTCGGAATCCATCAAATCCAAAGAGGCAAGTGATACGTCTCCAACGTATCTATAATTTTTGATTGTTCCATGCTATTATGTCACCCCTTTTGGAAGTTTATGGGCTTTATTTTAAACATTTATATCATTTTTGGGACTAACCTATTAACTGGAGGCCCAGCCCATATTGCTGTTTTATTGCCTGTTTCAGTGTTTCGAAGAAAAGGAATATCAAACGGAGTCCAAACGGAATGAAACCTTCGGGAGCGTGAATTTTAGGAAGAATATGATCCAGGAGACTTGGAGTGCAAGCCAGGGGAGCATCGAGGGAGCCACGAGATAGGGGGGCGCGCCCACCCCCCTGGGCAGGCCCTACCCTCTCGTGGGCCCCTCGAGGCTCCCCCGACCGACTTCTTTCGCCTATATAAGCCTACGTACCCTATAAACATCGAATAATTAAGAAGATAGATCGGGAGTTCCGCCGCCGCAAGCCTTTGTAGCCACCAAAAACCTCTCGGGAGCCCGTTCCGGCACCCTGCCGGAGGGGGGATCCCTCACCGACGGCCCTTCATCATCCCGGCGCTATCCATGACGAGGAGGGAGTAGTTCACCCTCGGGGCTGAAGGTATGTACCAGTAGCTATGTGTTTGATCTCTCTCTCTCTCTCTCTCTCTCTCTCGTGTTCTCTCTATGGCACGATCTTGATGTATCGCGAGCTTTGCTATTATAGTTGGATCTTATGATGTTTCTCCCCCCTCTACTCTCTTGTGATTTGAGTTTTCCTCTTGAAGTTATCTTATCGGATTGAGTCTTTAATGATTTGAGAACACTTGATGTATGTCTTGCCGTTTTTATCTGTGGTGACAATGGGATATCACGTGCCACTTGATGTATGTTTTGGTGATCAACTTATGGTTCCGCCCATGAAACTATGCATAGGGTTTGGCACACTTTTAAGACTTGACTCTCTGGTAGAAACTTTGGGGCACTCTTTGAAGTACTTTGTGTTGGTTGAATAGATGAATCTGAGATTGTGTGATGCATATCGTATAATCATGCCCACGGATACTTGAGGTGACAATGGAGTATCTAGGTGACTGAGGGAGTCCTAGATTAGGGGGTGTCCGGATAGCCGGACTACGACATTTGGCCGGACTCCTGGACTATGAAGATACAAGATTGAAGACTTCGTCCCGTGTCCTGATGGGACTTTCCTTGGCGTGGAAGGCAAGCTTGGCGATACGGATATGTAGATCTCCTCCCATTGTAACCGACTCTGTGTAACCCTAGCCCTCTCTGGGGTCTATATAAACCGGAGGGTTTTAGTCCGTGGGACTAACAACAATCATACCATAGGCTAGCTTCTAGGGTTTAGCCTCTCTGATCTCGTGGTAGATCTACTCTTGTACTACCCATATCATCAATATTAATCAAGCAGGAGTAGGGTTTTACCTCCATCGAGAGGGCCCGAACCTGGGTAAAAACACCGTGTCCCTTGTCTCCTGTTACAATCCGCCTAGACGCACAGTTCGGGACCCCCTACCCGAGATCCGCCGGTTTTGACACCGACATTGGTGCTTTCATTGAGAGTTCCTCTGTGTCGTCATCTTTAGGCGCGATGGCTCCTCCGATCATCAACAACGATGCAGTCCAGGGTGAGACCTTTCTCCCCCGACAGATCTTCGTATTCGGCGGCTTTGCATCGGGCCAATTCGCAGCCATCCGGAGTAGATCGAAAACTACGCCCCGCCATCAGGTCAGATTTGAAGTTTGAACTACACGGCCGACGTCCGCGGAGACTTGATCTTCGACGGGTTCGAGCCAGCCGAGCGCCATCAGACCGCCACGATGGGCATGATCTAGCTCTGCCGCCGAACAGTGTCCTGGAGGCCGCACCCGTTTCCGCTCCGACCCTTAGCTCGGAGCCGACTGCGCCAATCGAGGACGGGTGGCTGGACACCACCTCGGGTGCTGCAATCTCTACGGTGATCGAGCCGAACACCAGCCTTGTCCTCTGCGAAGCTCGTGACTCCAAGGTGCCGGACTCCTCTCCGGACTCCGAACCTTCCGCGCCCCTGCCAATCGAATCCGATTGGGCACCGATCATGGAGTTCGCCGCCGCGGACATCTTTCAGCACTCGCCCTTCGACGACATTCTAAATTCACTAAAGTCTCTCTCTTTATCAGGAGAGCCCTGGCCGGACTATGGTCAGCAAGGTTGGGATGCGGACGACGAAGAAATTCGACGCCCACCCACCACCCACTTCGTAGCCGCTGTTGACGGTTTAACCGACATGCTGGACTTCGACTCCGAAGACATCGACGGTATGGACGACGATGTAGGAGACAAACAGGAACCAACGCCTATAGGGCACCGGACAACCACCTCATCTCACGATGTATACATGGTGGATACACCTAAAAGAAACGACGATGAGGAACAAAGGGATGCAACGAGGGATTGTTCCCTCGAAAAGCAGTCAAAGAGGCGGCGTAAGCTCCGCCCCAAACCCCACCTCGACACAGACAGCAGCCATACAGACCCAGCCACAGAGCAGGGCGAACCGGCGGACGACGAACATGCCATCGAGCAACCGTCCGAACAGGGCAACTTGGATAAACAAACCGAACAACCCGTCCCCGGCGAAGATAACAGTCCGGACGACCTCACGCCGGACAAGTTGCTGGAGCAGAAGAACCTCCACAAAAGGCTCGTCGCCACTGCGCGTAGCCTGAAAAAGCAGAAGCGGAAGCTCAAAACAGCGGAAGATGCACTCAGAATTAGATGGATCAAAGTACTCAACACACCGCAGACAAATACGGGCGATACCGCCACACAAAGAGCTATCCGGCGAAAATTACTGCGGAATTTGATGAGGAGGCCTTAGAGCCCCGCAATCAAAAAATAAGGAAGCCACCCAATGGATAAACAACCCCATGGCCAACATAGAGCGGCAAACGGCGCCAAGACCCAAGCCAAAGACGCGATCCACCCAAGGATTCGCATCACAAAGATGGCCCAGCCAGATCTATCTACGGGCCAAGAAAGCAAGCTCTAGAAAGCAATGCAACACAACAAATATCCGAACAACACGGCACACCCAGATACAGGGGCGCCGCACACCACCTATGTTTCACCGATGAGGTGCTAGACCATGAATTTCCAGCGGGATTCAAGCCCGTAAACATAGAGGCATACGACGGAACAACAGACCCTGGAGTCTGGATTGAGGATTATATCCTCCACATACACATGGCCAGAGGAGACGACCTCCACGCCATAAAATACTTACCCCTCAAGCTCAAAGGGCCAGCCCGACATTGGCTTAAAAGCCTTCCCAAAAACACCATTGGAAGTTGGGAAGATCTCGAGGATGCTTTTCGGGCAAATTTTCAAGGGACCTATGTCCGACCTCCGGATGCGCATTTATTTAAGTCATATAACTCAACAACCCGGAGAGTCAGCCTGGAAACTCTAGAACAGATTTCTTATTAAAAAGAACCAGATAGTCGACTGTCCGGACGCCGAAGCCTTAGCAGCTTTCAAACACAGCGTTCGAGACGAATGGCTCGCCAGACACCTCGGCCAAGAAAAGCCAAGAACAATGGCCGCATTAACAAGCCTCACGACCCGCTTTTGCGCAGGAGAGGATAACTGGTTGGCAAGATGCAGTACCAGCGACCCAAGTACATCAGAATTTAGGTATGGAAACGGGAAACCGCGACGCAGCAAGGACCAGCGCCGGACCAAGGGAAACAACTCGACGAGCACGGCAGTCAACGCTGGATTCAAAAGCTCTCGGCAGAATCAGAAAAAGCTGCCCCTCAAGGATAACAGGGACGAGCTATCTAACCTAAACAAAATCTTGGACAAGATATGCCAAATCCACAGTACTCCCGTGAAGCCTGCAAACCATACCCACAGAGATTGTTGGGTCTTCAAGCAATCTGGCAAACTCAACGCCGAACACAAGGGGCTCGACACACCATGCGAGGACGATGACGAACCCCACAAGCAGAGCATCGGAAAACAAAAGAATTTCCCACAAGAAGTCAAAACAGTAAACTCACTTCACGTGACAAAAGGGAAAAACAGAGTGGCGCCTATAGAGATGCGCGCCGTACGACCTATCCCAGAGGAGTCCCACCACTGGTTGTTAAAACCAATCACCTTCGACCATCAGGATTACTCTAGAAGTATCCGGAACGCAGGCTGGACTGCCTTGATATTAGATCCGATAATTGACGGACTCCACTTTACACAAGTCCTAATGGACGGCGGCAATGGTCTAAACCTGCTATATCAGGACACAATCCGCAAAATGGGGATAGACCCAACAAAAATTCTCCGTAGCAACACTTCCTTTCAAGGGGTAACGCCAGGCCCAGATGCCCATTGTACGGGTTCTCTCCTGCTAGAAGTTATGTTCGACTCCCTCGACAACTTCCGCCGCGAAAAGCTAACCTTCCACATCGCCCCATTTACAAGTAGCTATCAAGCACTACTGGGACGCGAAGCTTTCGCCCGCTTTAATGCAATACCGCATTATGCATCTCTTACATTTAAAATGCCCGGTCTGCGAGGCATCATCTCATTAAAGGGAAATATCAAGTGTTCCTCGAGCGCGGAAGACAGTGCGGCTACCTTGACAGCCATACACTAAACCGGCTTCACTAATCAAAGCACCTAAACAGGTCGTTCAGACCCCGGACAAGGCTAGACAAGTCCGGCGTAAACATACAAGGGCTTACTAGCCAATACCCCGCATAAGGGCTCTGCGCATGTACAACAAGAGACAATAAAGCTCAATTTTACCCATTTTTGAATTATACTTTGTTTATTTAATATAACATACATTTTTGCACGATCTTTTCAACTAAGTTACTCTCTTTACAGATGAACACCATGCTACACCCGTCCGTGATACGGCACAACGGAGACACAAAGCGCAGACGCAAGAGGGACCCGTTCCAAGGATTCTTTTTAGATTAAGACCCTATGTAAACCTTTTCACTGTCTCTTGTTGATACACATCCCCCGGTTTCTTGGTATAACCGAGGAGGAGGCTGGCGTCTTGGCATGTGGCCACGTCAGAATTTTGCGCGTACCTGGACACCATGGGCTTATAACCAAGGGCGCTGTTCAACCCGTTTTCATTAAGACCGAATTACCTTAGGGAGTGTTCGGCGTCGCGAGTTTGGCCTTATATGCATCAGCTCCGAATCATGTCTTTGGTCAAATGTTGGGTTTGCCCGGCTCCTATGTTTTGCTGCCTTACGTTCTGCTCTATCGGCTAAGGCGGCACCAGGAGAACTACTGCGATTGTGCCCCGGTTCGGCCAGGCGAGCACCTCAGTAGAGAAAGCCGAAAACTGACTGTCATGATATAGCGTGAGACTGGTCAACAACTCGATGACCCGCCGGAATCTTTAGGATTCCTCCGATAACGAAGGGCTGCTTTCGGCCAGGCACACACGCGCCCCCAAATTCGGGTAAGCGCGGTGCCCCTAGGGGCTATATAGTAGCCCCACTGTCAAACTCCTATGGCTAAGTGAAAGTGATAAAGCATTATAGTCCGGTTGCCTAGTTCGCTGCGCTATCACCTCCTTAATAGGACCAAGACGATTGGATCAAGTGTGAAAATGCGCCTTCTACGAACACCCCCGCATTATATGTGTGGGGGCTGAAGCCGAAGACTGCCATCTTTCAGGTTATATACACATATACATTAACAGCCGCACAGGAGGTATTTTAATTCTTGAAGTCACAAGTATAAAAAGCTTTTATATTCCCTCGAAACATTGTTTTACAATAATACATGTTATTCGAACATAATATCCTTCGAGCGTTGCGTCTCTATTAAACGAGCGCCCTGCCGAACTTCCTGAAAATATTGCTCGGCAGTACTCGGCTCCCCGTCCGAATCTTGGGATGCAACAGCGATGGCCTTCATCTCCGCCCAAAGATGTCTTGACATGGGCAAGAGCCATCCGCGCACCCTCTATGCACGATGACCTCTTCATTGCATTGATATGCAGCACCGCACCAAGGAACTGCTGCACCAAGCTAAAATAACTCTTCGGCTCGGGCCTTTCCGGCCACAGATGACCCATGACATACTTCATGGCGAGTCCGGATAACCTATTTAGCTCCGCCCATGCGGCCAAACGATCGATTAATGGATGTGGGCGCTCTGGATTGTGGAACTGCGACCAAAAAAGCTTTTCCACTTCGTGCCTTTTGATCTCGGAAGTGTTCGGCCGCGTCCGCGGCACTCGCCGCCAAGTCCAGATAAGTGTCCGCCGCACTCCACAGCCGGTCCAACGGAGCATATTTAGGATCCCCGAACTTCATCCGCAGCATAAAGGGCTTTCCAGCCGCGATATCTCCGGCCTGGCGTAGGTCCTCCTTCATAGCTCTCATCGCAGAGCGAGTATCCTTGGCCTCGGTAGTGGCCTTCTCCAGGTCCTTCTATTCTGCCCGTATCTTCTTTTTCAAGAAGCTTGCAGCGGTCGGCAACATTCTTCAACTTCACAGCCATCTCGGCATTTCCTTCTTGCTTCGGCAGTGAGCAGCCTGTTCGGCTTTCAGCTCTTCAGCCGCCTTTAAGGCAGCCGCATCGCTTTTCCTGGCCTGCTCCTTGGCTCGGGCAAGTTCCGCCCGAAGGTTCTCCATGGCAGCGGCACCATCTGCATCAAGCACACATATTGTAAGATACGGGCATCAAGCTCCCCTTACCAGGTGTCTTCGGAGAAATTACACACCTTGTGCCTCGTCAAGCCGCTTGTTGACAAGCGCGATGTCGGCATCTGCCACGTCAAGTTGCCGCTTTAGCTCGGCAAATCCATCAGTCCGGCTAGCCACCGTACACTTCGCCACCTACATAGGAAGGGCGGCATATTATACCTGGGATTATGATCCTCGGCGCGCCGTCATTTTTGACAACGCATAGAGTCTCAGGGGCTACTATCTACACAGGGCGCATCTTATATATGTGGAACTGTCAGAAGGTACATCATTTCGCGTACCTCAAAACCTGTCAGTAAACTCCTGACGGCCTCGTACAACCCGCTCTCCGCGGATGAAATCCTTTCAATCACCGTACCCATCATCGCACGGTGTTCTTCTGAGATAGACGCCGCCCGAGCAGATCCTTCAGCTCCTCCGACTGCAGACCGGACGGTGTCGGACTCGTCCGATGGCCTTTTTCAAGGCCGGACACGGAGGGCTTTGGGGGGCTATACGACTGCCTTCCGCCCTTCCAGATTCGGAGAAACCTCCGTGATTTACACCTCAGGGTCGCCCGCCTCGCAAGGCGGTACGACAGGGGGAGGCGTTCCGCTCTCCATCATCTCCGGACAAAGATCCCCTGAAGATGGGCTTTGCTGAGAAGGGCTGAGATCCGAACTACAAGGTAAAATTTCGGTTATCTTCCTCAGAAATAGAACAGGGATGTCTCTCATTTTAAAACTCCCCTCTCTACTTACGGCTCGGTGGAGGGCTGATCCCGTTAGGGCACAAAGGCGCCGAGGCATCCCCAGCGCAGGACCCTCTGACGAAGATTTTTCCCCCCGCTTTGAGACCATGGTCTCCGGGTCTTCAGAGGCGGTCCTCTTCTTCCCCTGGATAGAGGAATTCTCGATTCCTCCTTTCCTGACAGCCTCCTTCGGGAGGCGGTAGCTTCCTTGTTCCCCCCTTCGCCTTCTTCCAAAGGCGCAACCTCCAGCATCCTGGTTAACACGGGATCCGACGTGGTCTCAGGGAGGGGGGCCGGACACCTGATTAGCTTTGCTTTCGCTATCCACTCCTGTTTAAGGGACAACTCTTTTAAGGCCAATTTTATGATAAATATACGGATAGCGTGTCCGGGTACAGGGCTACTTACTTGAGTATCCGGGCGATTGCAGCTCAGACCTGCGTCCTCGGTCGAGTCCGGACACATTGCTTGTGATCCGAAGAACAATTTGTACATCTCGGTGGGCGTCGCGCCCGTAAAATGTTGGAGGGCTCGTGGTCCCTCCGGATTAAACTCCCACAGGTGGAGGGGGTGACGTTTGCAGGGCAGGGTGCGGCAAATCAACATGACATGCATCACTACGACCAGATTGATGTATCTTTCTAGGAGATCTCGAATGCGGCCCTGCAACAAGGGCACGTCCTTGGACGGCCCCCAGTTAAACCCTTTATTGACCCATGACGCTAGTTGTGGTGGGGGACCCGAGCGAAAGGCAGGTGGTGCCACCCACTTGGTGCCCACCGAGCTGTGATATAAAACCACTCTCGTTGCCATAAGCTGAACTCCTCTTGAAAAGAGCCCTCCGCCATGGAGCGTCAAGATTCTTGCTTATAATCGCACCTCCGCACTCCAGCGTTGCCCCTCGATCATCTTCGGCTCTACTTTGAAGGTCTTAAGCCACAATCCGAAGTGAGGAGTAATACAGAGGAAGGCTTCGGACACGACAATGAACGATGAGATGTGGAGGATGGACTCCGGAGCCAAGTCGTGAAATTCCAGCCCATAATAAAACAGGAGCACCCTCACGAAGGGGTCCGTCGGGAAGCCTAGCCCCCGAAGGAAATAAGACGCGAACACCACGCTCTCGCCAGGCTTGGGAGTGGGAATAACCTGCCCTTGAGCAGGCAGCCTATGCGGGATTTCGCCGGTTAGATACCTGGCATCTCTTAGCTTTAGCACGTCTTCTTCCGTAATGGAGGAAGGCATCCACCGGCCTTGAAGGTCAGAGCCGGACGTCATCGAAGGTCCGAAGCGCCTGAATCTGGAGCTTTGGGTGTTGGAACTCGAGGTGAGAGGCGGATTCGATTGAGATTGAAAGAAAGGAGTAGAGCCTTGGTCTCTTTATAAAGAGGTTGAATACCAAGAGCCCTCCCCGTGACCGTTTGGGACTCGCCTTCGATTGAGCAGACATACCAACGGGCACGATTGGGTTATCCACGCCCGTATTGATGAGAATCCCGGAATAAGGGGACACGATCTCTGCTTCGACAAGACGCGTTAAGGAAACCGCCTCGCTAAGTGCTACCGAGGTGGGACAAGAAAACGATTCAATAAAGGCTTGGCCGTGGTGTGATGTCACGCCATGCGAATACGTCGCAGGTTGGATTTGTGTAAATATTATTCTCTCTACGGTGGTATGTGGAACTTATTTTGCAGAGCCGGACACTATCCTTGTGTTCAAAATCTTTTATGAAGTATTCGAGGAGGAACCCGCCTTGCAATGCCGAAGACAATCTGCGCTACCGGACTCGTCGTCATTGAAGCCCTGGTTCAGGGCTACCGAGGAGTCCTGGATTAGGGGTGTCCGGATAGCCGGACTATAACCTTTGGCCGACTCTGGACTATGAAGATACAAGATTGAAGACTTCATTCCGTGTCCGGATGGGACTTTCCTTGGCGTGGAAGGCAAGCTTGGCGATACGGATATGTAGATCTCCTCCCATTGTAACCGACTGTGTAACCCTAGCCCTCTCCGATGTATATATAAACCAGAGGGTTTTAGTCCGTGGGACTAACAACAATCATACCATAGGCTAGCTTCTAGGGTTTAGCCTCTCTGATCTCGTGGTAGATCTACTCTTGTACTACCCATATCAGGGTTTTACCTCCATCGAGAGTGCCCGAACCTGGGTAAAAACATCGTGTCCCTTGTCTCCTGTTACCATCCGCCTAGACGCACAGTTCGGGACCGCCTACCCGAGATCCGCCGGTTTTGACACCGACAGTGACATTAGGGTTTTGGTTGATTAGTGTCTTAAGGTGTTATTCTAGTACGAACTCTTGAATAGATTGATCCGAAAGAATAACTTTGAGGTGGTTTCGCATCTACCATAATCTCTTCGTTTGTTCTCCGCTATTAGTGGCTTTGGAGTGACTCTTTGTTGCATGTTGAGGGATTGTTATATGATCTATTTATGTTATTATTGTTGAGATAACTTGCACTAGTGAAAGTATGAACCTTAGGCCTTGTTTCCTACCATTGCAATACCGTTTACGCTCACTTTTATCACTAGTTACCTTGCTGTTTTTATATTTTCAGATTACAAAAACCTATATCTACCATCCATATTGCACTTGTATCACCATCTCTTCATTAACTAGTGCACCTATACAATTTACCATTGTATTGGGTGTGTTGGGGACACAAGAGACTCTTTGTTATTTGGTTACAGGGTTTTTTGAGAGAGACCATCTTCATCCTACGCCTCCCACGGATTGATAAACCTTAGGTCATCCACTTGAGCGAAATTTGCTACTGTCCTACAAACCTGTGCACTTGCATGCCCAACAACATCTACAAGAAGAAGGTTGTGTAGTAGACATCAAGCTCTTTTCTGGCGCCGTTGCCGGGAAGGTTAGTGCTTGAAGGGATATCTTTAGATCTTGCAATCGAATCTTTTTGTTTCTTGTTTTATCACTAGTTTAGTTTATAAAAGAAAAACTACAAAAAAATGGAGTTAAGCTTGTCTCATACGCTTCATCTTTTTAATATCTTTCGTGAGTATGATGGAAAGGAAAATTGTGCTCAAGTGCTAGAAGAAGAATGCATTAGAATGTTTGATACTAAATCTTTGAATGATGAGCATGATTGCAATGTTGTTAGTATGAATTCCTTGAATATCCATGATGCTAATGATATGCAAACCCACAAGCTTGGGGAGGCTATGTTTGATGAATATGATATTTTTAGCCCCCCAAGTTTTGATGAGAATATTTATTGTGATGAAAGCATGCCTCCTATTTATGATGATTATATTGATGAAAGTGGGTTTGGAAGCGTGTCAACTTTAGGGAGTAGTGATCCCACTATTTTGGAGGATGTTGAATCTTATTGTGATGAACATGAAAGTGGATTTGGAAGAGTGTCAACTTTATTTAGTGATGATTCCACTATTTCGAAAGAGGTTCCAATTGATTATGAGAACAAAGTTGATATCTATGATGATCATTGTGATGACTTGTATGCTATTAGGAATAATTATAACCATGAAACTTGTCATCATGATTTTATTTTTCAATTGGATTATGCCTCACATGATAATTATTTTGTTGAGTTTGCTCCCACTACTATTCATGAGAAGAAATTTGCTTATGTGGAGAGTAGTAAATTTTCTATGCTTGTAGATCATGAAAAGAATGCTTTAGGTGCTGGTTATATTATTGAATTCTTTCATGATGCTACTGAAAATTATAATGAGGGAGGAACATATGCTTGTAGGAATTGCAATAATATCAAGTTTCCTCTCTATGTGTTGAAAATCTTGAAGTTATACTTGTTTTACCTCCCTATGCTAGTTAATTATTGTTCCCATAAGTTGTTTGCTCACAAAATCCCTATGCATAGGAAGTGGATTAGACTTAAATGTTCTAGTCATATGCTTCATGATGCTCCCGTTATGTCTCAATTCTTATCTTTTATGTGAGCATCATTGTCATCATTATGCCTAGCTAGAAAGGCATTAAAGAAAAGCACTTTTTGGGAGACAACCCAATATTTACCTTTACTGTTTTTGTGTGTCCACATGATTATGCTACTGCAGTAATCATGTTTTAAAGCTTTTGTTTCAATAAAGTGCCAAGTAAGACCTTTAGGATAGCTTACGGTGATAGTTGTGTTGATCCTGCTGAGAATCAGAAACTTTTTCACCCAGTAAATTAGTTTTGTTAATTCACAGAAACGTGCTTCTGATCTGATTCTTTTTGCTATGGATTGGTACACAAATTTATTAGGACTTCCTAATTTGGTAGTATTGTTGGAGTTCCAAAAGTATACGTTTGATACAGATTACTACTGACTGTTCTGTTTTTGACAGATTCTGTTTTCTATGTGTTGTTTGCTTATTTTGATGAATCTATGAGTAGTATCGGAGGGTACGAACCATAGATAAGTTGGAATACAGTAGAGATTACACCAATATGAATTTAGAATGAGTTCATTACAGTACCTAAGTGGTTGTTTATTTTTATACTAACGGAGCTTACGAGTTTTCTGTTGAGTTTTTTGTTGTGAAGCTTTCAAGTTTTGGGTAAAGATTTGATGGACTATGGAGTAATGAGTGGCAAGAGCCTAAGCTTGGGGATTCACAAGGTACCCCAAGGTAATATCCAAGGACAGCCAAGAGCCTAAGCTTGGGGATGCCCCTGAAGGCATCCCCTCTTTCGTCTTCGTCCATCGGTAACTTTACTTGGAGTTATATTTTTATTCACCACATGATATGTGTTTTGCTTGGAGCGTCATGTTATTTTATTTTGTTAGTATTTTCTTTCTGTTATTTAGAATAATGTTTTGCATCTTTATTTTCAATAAAAATGTCAAGAATAGCCTTTACCATGCTTATTTTGCTAGTATACATGTTGCTGTTTGAAAACAAAAAGTTTACCGCTGTTTCAAAAATTCCCTAGAAAAGTCAGAGCATCATATAATGTTGAAACTTTTTGCATAATGAGATCTGGTAAATCTTCTACAGCGTAGTATTTTTCTCATAATTTTTTGAGTTAAGGAAGTATTGATACTCTTGCATTCTTTACAGACTGTACTGTTTTGGCAGATTGCTGTTATGGTTGCATTGTTTGCATATGTTTGCTTATTTAATGATTCTATTTTGAGGATAGGAGTATTAAATATGCAGAGGCATTTAGTATGCAATTTTGAATAATAATTTTAGTGATTTTTTACAGTAGAAAATGATAAGGTTTTGCATTGGTTTATACTAACCTATCTCACGAGTTCTTGTTGAGTTTGGTATGGATGAAGCTTTTTGCTAAAAAAGAGAAACCATGATATGAGAGGAATTAAGAAGACACAAAAGTTCAAGCTTGGGGATGCCCAAGGAACCCCAAGATAATATTTCAAGAAGTCTCAAGCATCTAAGCTTGGGGACGCCCCGGTAGGCATCCCACCTTTCTTCTTCAACAACTATCGGTTAGTATTGGTTGAGCCTATGTTTTTGCTTCTTCACATGAATTGTGCTATACTTGCAGTCATTTTATTTTGTTTTGCTTGCTGTTTGAATACAATACCAAGATCTGAAATTCCTTAATGTTAGAGAGTCTTCACATAGTTGCACAATTATTTAGCTACTCATCATGCTTCACTTATATCTTTTGAGCTTGATAGTTTTTGCTCTAGTACTTCACTTATATCTTTTAGAGAATGGTGGTGACTTAATTGTGAAGAAATTGCTAGTCTCTCATGCTTCACTTATATCTTTTTGAGAGTCTTTTAGAACAGCATGGTATTTGCTATGGTTATAAAGTTGGTCCTAGAATGATGAACATCCAAGTTGGGTATAATAAAAACAATCATAGAAAAGAATTGGATGCTATGATCAATTTGATGCTTGATAATTGTTTTGAGATATGGAGGTAGTGATATTAAAGTCATGCTAGTTGAGGTGATTATGAAAAATACTTGTGTTGGGATTTGTGATTCCCGTAGCTTGCACGTATGGTGAACCGCTTTGTGATGAAGTTGGAGCACAATTTTATATATTGATTGTCTTCCTTACGAGTGGCGGTCGGGGACGAGCGATGGTCTTTTCCTACCAATCTATCCCCCTAGGAGCATGCACGTAGTACTTTGTTTTTGATGACTTCTAGATTTTTGCAATAAGTATATGAGTTCTTTTGACTAATGTTGAGTCCATGGATTAGACGCACCCTCACCCTTCCACCACTGCTAGCCTCTCTTGTGCCGCACAACTTTTGGCGGTACCATACACCCACCATATACATTTCTCAAAACAGCCACCATACCTATCTATTATTGCATTTCCATAGCCATTCCGAGATATATTGCCATGCAACTTTCCACCGTTCCGTTCATATGACACGTATTACTTTTGTCATATTGCTCTTTGCATGATCATGATGTTGACATTGTATTTGTGGCAAGGCCACCTTCATAATTTTCATACATGCCGCTCTTGATTCATTGCATATCCCGGTACACCACCGGAGGCATTCATATAGAGTCATATCTTGTTCTAGCTTTGAGTTGCAATTCTTGAGTTGTAAATCCATAAAAGTGTGATGATCTTCATTATTAGAGCATTGTCCCAGTGAGGAAAGTATGATGGAGACTATGATTCCCCCACAAGTCGGGATGAGATTTCGGACTTTACAAAAAGAAAAAAGGGAAGAAAGGCCAAAAAGAAAAAAAGAGAGAGGCCAAAGAAAAAAAAAGAAAAAAAAGAGAAAAAGAAAAGAAAAAATAATAATAAATAAAATAAGAGAAAAAGAGAGAAGGGACAATGCTACTATCTCTTTTTCCACACGTGTGCTTCAAAGTAGCACCATGATCTTCATGATAGAGAGTCTCCTATGTTGTCACTTTCATATACTAGTGGGAATTTTTCATTATAGAACTTGGCTTGTATATTCCAATGATGGCTTCCTCAAAATGCCCTAGGTCTTCGTGAGCAAGCAAGTTGGATGCACACCCATCTAGTTTTTTTTGTCGAGCTTTCATATATTTATAGCTCTAGTGCATCCGTTGCATGGCAATCCCTACTCACTCACATTGATGTCTATTAATGGGCATCTCCATAGACCGTTGATACGCCTAGTTGATGTGAGACTATCTTCTCCTTTTTGTCTTCTCCACAACCACCATTCTATTCCACTTATAATGCTATGTCCATGGCTCACGCCATGTATTGCGTGAAAGTTGAAAAAGTTTGAGATTACTAAAGTATGAAACAATTGCTTGGCTTGTCATCGGGGTTGTGCATGATTAAATACTTTGTGTGATGAAGATAGAGCAACAGCCAGACTATATGATTTTGTAGGGATAACTTTCTTTGGCCAGGTTATTTTGAGAAGACATGATTACTTTGATTAGTATGCTTGAAGTATCACTATTTCTTATGTCAATATGAACTTTTATTTTGAATCATTTGGATCTGAACATTCATGCCCCAATAAAGAAAATTACATTGAGAATTATGCTAGGTAGCATTTCACATCAAAAATTCTGTTTTTATCATTTACCTACTCGAGGACGAGCAGGAATTAAGCTTGGGGATGCTTGATACGTCTCCAACGTATCTATAATTTTTTATTGTTCCATGCTATTATATTACCCCTTTTGGATGTTTATGGGCTTTATTTTACACATTTATATCATTTTTGGGACTAACCTATTAACCGGAGGCCCAGCCCATATTGTTGTTTTATTGCCTGTTTCAGTATTTCGAAGAAAAGGAATATCAAACGGAGTCCAAACGGAATGAAACCTTCGGGAGCGTGATTTTTAGGAAGAATATGATCCAGGAGACTTGGAGTGCAAGCCAGGGGAGCATCGAGGGAGCCACGAGACAGGGGGGCGCGCCCACCCCCCTGGGCGCGCCCTACATTCTCATGGGCCCCTCGAGGCTCCCCCGACCGACTTCTTTCGCCTATATAAGCCTACGTACCCTAAAAACATCGAATAAGAAGATAGACCGGGAGTTCCACCGCCACAAGCCTCTGTAGCCAACCAAAACCTCTCGGGAGCCCGTTCCGGCACACGTTTTCGTCTTGACTCTCCGGTAGAAACTTTGGGGCACTCTTTGAAGTACTTTGTGTTGGTTGAATAGATGAATCTGAGATTGCATGATGCATATCGTATAATCATGCCCACGGATATTTGAGGTGACAATGGAGTAACTAGGTGACATTAGGGTTTTGGTTGATTAGTGTCTTAAGGTGTTATTCTAGTACGAACTCTTGAATAGATTGATCCTAAAGAATAACTTTGAGGTGGTTTCGTACACTACCATAATCTTTTCATTTGTTCTCCGCTATTAGTGGCTTTGGAGTGACTCTTTGTTGCATGTTGAGGGATTGTTATATGATCTATCTATGTTATTATTGTTGAGATAACTTGCACTAGTGAAAGTATGAACCTTAGGCCTTGTTTCCTACCATTGCAATACCGTTTACGCTCACTTTTATCACTAGTTACCTTGCTGTTTTTATATTTTCAGATTACAAAAACCTATATCTACCATCCATATTGCACTTGTATCACCATTTCTTCGCCGAACTAGTGCACCTATACAATTTACCTTTATATTGGGTGTGTTGGGGACACAAGAGACTCTTTCTTATTTGGTTGCAGGGTCGTTTGTGAGAGACCATCTTCATCCTACGCCTCCCACGGATTGATAAACCTTAGGTCATCCACTTGAGGGAAATTTGCTACTTTCCTACAAACCTGTGCACTTGCAGGCCCAACAACGTCTATAAGAAGAAGGTTGTGTAGTAGACATCTGCAAGTAGTATTGAGAAAGGGCATGGAAAGCATGACAAAACGACCGTGCTTGATTTTTCTGAAGTTAATGGAACCTTCTTCCTGCCTTATGAGTTCCGTGTCAGAAATTGACAAACCTCAAGAACAAGATCAAGTAGCCGTAACAGAGTTCGCTGCATAAGGATCTTTCAAACTAATGATGCACGACATCAAGAAAAAGATGATGATAAGGCGTTGGGGAACCATCCAAAGATGGAGCAAGATATTGTTCAATTCACACAACCATCATGCTCTCCCAACATATTTGAAGAGGTATGCCTAGCAAGTAATTTTCCTATTTTCAGATTTGGTCGCAACTTCATAGTTGATGCATCTATTAGAAAAATCCTCATAAGTAATTTTGAAAGACCAATGAAGAAGGGTAATTTACTTGTTAGAAATAAAATTGTTATGGAACATATCGGTCAACCCATTGCGCCATTTATAAATACCGATAATGACTTATTGTTACAGCCAAAGCTTTCCCCGTTGCTTTATCTAAAGTTCATATCTAGTTGGATAGCTTTGCTTATTTCGTACCTGGCTTGAACTTGGTCTCAACTGAGACATGTATGTTCTAAATATCTTCGTTTCAGAAATTTAAAGCCAAGGTTAAATTCTATTGAGGAAACCGATGCTAATATAATATCTTATCCAAAGACATCGGAGATAGAGTGGAAAACACAATGCATAGCCGAATGGGGAGATTCCTAATCTGACCCATTCGTTTGCTTATCTCCAAAGCCGTTCACACAACAAGATCGGCTAGAAAACAACAAGTATACCTTCAATTCAAACATGTGTGATCAAATATTTGATTTGTTGCTGAAAAATAATTACATTACAATTATTGATCACCATGTTAAGCCATCAATCCAAGGACAAATGTATTGTAAGTTGCATTATTTGTCCAAGCATAATTTTGAGGATTGGAACATGTTTCGTCAAATAGTTAAATCGGCCATTGAAAAAGAACGATTGAAATTTGTTCAAACACCAAGAGATGACCAGTATATTATGATTGGTCCCGATGGCAAAAGTTTTTGCATCGGCTGCTTCAAGCTGATCCATTTAAAGAGAAGGTAAAAACTGCAGGTGATGGGATCAAGCTTTCAAGTAAAGAAGTTGTTGAAGAGCATAATGAACATAATCTTGAGGGCGGGAATTCCATCAAGGCTACAATGAAGACGCCAAGGACTAGGGGGCAACAAGCAAATCCAATGATCAATGAAAGCAAACCAAAAGAAAACAAAGGTCAAACAAGCACAAGTATAAGAGATCAAAATCACCTTCGCTGAACTATTGGATAAATATCAAAAGAAGAGTGAAGAGAAGAATGCTTATCGACCAAATCATGCAAAGAAACCAAGATCACCCCAAGGTGCAAATATGAGGATCGGTATTGGCAAAGTGATAATTTTAATGCAACATATTCATATCCTTATTTTGGGCCGCCAATGCCAATGTCGTGGATGCCTCCCTATGCTCATATAGATCCATATTCATCATGGGACAGGTATGATACAAGGGCACATTCTCCATCTTATTTTAGACCATCTCACCAAATACTATGCAGCTCCAAAAAGATCAACATTTGAACAATCACTCGTCAAAGACCGTTTCAATCATAAGGAATCAGTCCAGAGCTCAAGGAAGAAGAAAGAGGTGGTAAAGCAAGTTTACCACATGAAAAGAGATGGTCATAAGTGTGCTACTTCAGATTTGATCTCAAATAACAAAGAGCCAATTAAAGTGTTGACATTGGCTACAAAAGGCAAAGAAGTGAAGCAATCAATTGATAAAAATCAGAGTGCCAAACCTGAAGAAGAGAAGTGGAGAGTGCACAAGGCCGAAAAGGAATTGCCAAACGGAATCACAACCGAGATTCCCACTCGGCTTATCGTATTGGCAAAAGAAGGAATTACAAAATCTTAGTGCACAAGAGTTGAGACAGAAGAACATGACATGGGTTCCCAAGAGGATCATTCATAACAAAATTGATGTGCATGCTTCTATTGCGACCAGTGCAATAAAAGTGAAGAAAGAGAAGAATGAAAGCAACAAACAGTTAAGACGAAAGTGTGCATCACAACATTAAAATCTTCGGTTAGCTCATCATCCATTTTCTTCAACCATGCCATCGATGCCTTTGCCATGGAATTCATCCCTAGGTATGATCAATTACCCTCCATGGATTTATTTTCATCCATGGATGCAACATAATTTTCTATATCATGAGAGGGTATTACCAAGTCACTATACATTTGATTAGGTACAAGTTTGTTCCTGATCCAAAGAGCTGAAATACTTGATTTGTCATTTTATTTGTTTATTTCGGCTATACATGCTTTGGTGGATGAATTCTACATGAACTTTATGGAGGTGGTCGATATTTATTTACCGCCCTAAGAATATGACAAAGCATGGCCTGTGTAGCATTCTAACATTGTCCTTAGTTTGATTGGAGAGCAAGACAAGGGACATGTTCATGGAAATCTATACGTATACTTATATTATGCTTGCATGGAGATGAAACATTATGACCGATGCCATTCAAAATATATTGCATAGACCAATTCATAGAAATTGAGTGGGTTTATGCTTTGATTTAATATATATGATTTGGCCTACGAATTTTTCAAGTCTATGAGAGGCCAAATCATTGTTGTTTTATTATCGACCATCGGATTTATGACATGCATAATATTGATATTAGCCTTGTCTTTCTACTACTTTGGAGATTACGTTTTGATGATTGAATTCATAACAATGGCCAAGGTGTTGGTGTTGTTTATATATCTCCTTATAGTGCTATTTTGTGAAGCCTCATGCCACTTAAAATATTTTTTGCACAATAATCAAAGCCGAATATGCAACGTTATTCCGTTTGGATCTTTTGGGTGTCATAGGTGCTATGTACATTGAGGCTTTCGGTGATTCATTATGAGTAGTGCAATAAATATCCAAGGGTTATCAATGTTTTGACGAATCACTTATAGTTTACCTTGAGGTATCTCTAGATATAAAATTTACCTTGGGTTGCTTTAATATTTCTCATATATCTAGACATGAAAATTAAAGAGAAAATGAGTTGGCGCAACAAGCATTCGGCTACCATGTTGATCATGGTGTATTGCACGCCTATCAATAGCCGATGCTTGATCTCACCGACATAGGTAAGGCCGAACCAAAGCCCATTGCTTCGGCCACTAATGAAATTTGTATGCAGGTGAAAGAAAGGATTAGAGGGAATTCATTCTTGATTGTCTGCAAAATCCCAGCGAAAGGGTGAACAATATGGTTCGGAGGATGACTTTGAAATACATATCTATGGAAATTTATCACCGGATTGTTAATGAAATTGAGAAGGTTTCTCCCAAATTTGCATCAAGGATTCAAACAAGTAATAGCCGATATATACTTATAGCCCTAAGAAGATGCATAATAGCTGATGGAGTGTTGACATCGTCCTTAGAACCAACATGGCACAAGTTATTTTTCAGCACGCTAGCTATGCCGAAAAACAGGGGGCATGTGTTGATGCTCAAAATTGGCACAATCATAAAATTAGCTTAGGTTATATCAAGACTAATTCAAACTTATGATTGGAAGTCACCTTGGAATGTCTCTCTTCGATAAGATCAAGATGGATATGAAGATGGTCTAAAACAGAGCTCGGATGCAAAAGTTATCACAAGTTCAGAGATGCTCATATTGACATCAGGTTATGAAATGGCCAGAAACACAACTAACATGGCCTCGTATGGAAAATGTATCAACACGAACGTTATGCGTCTCGTCGAAACGGTTGATTTTGATATAAAAATCGTCTTAATCCGAGGCCGTATGCAACCTGTGGAAGCAAAACAAGGTCAGAAACAGAAGTTGCAGAGTCATTTCGGACCGACCAAGTTGATTTAATCGGTGAGACCGAGTTGGTCCGGAACATTACCAAAGAGTTGGCAATGTTCACTTGGTAGGACCGAAGCAAACCAATCGGTGAGACCGAGTTGATCCGAGAAATTACAGAAGGCTACAGAGAGTTGGCAATGTTCACTCAGTGGGACCGAAACGAACCAATCGGTGGGACCGAGTTGATCCGGGAAATTACCAAAGATTCCTGTCCGAGCTAGGTTAGGGTTTTTAATGTTTTGGACGGAATTTTTAGTCCTTTTCTTGTACGGGAAGTCTAGCCGCCTCATAAATAGATGAGAGGTGATGGCCGATTGAACAACACAGTATCGGACAATCAATCTACCACTTTTTATCTTTTTATCTTTTCTCCTTAACCCTAGTTCTTCTTCTTCCTCGTTCTTCGTTCGTTCTTCTTGTTGCAGGGCGGCAAACCTCGAGGCCCTAGGGGTGATAAGTACGACCTACGGCAGCCCATAGCCGCCGCGCGCCCTGACGGGTCCCTTCCGGGCGTGTGGGGTTTCGGGTCCTCAAAAGCACCCGCCAGATTGTCTTACATACCGCGCTTCCGGCATGTCTCCTTCGACGTGAGCTGCGGTGCATCACTCCCGGCGTCGAGGGTACACGGTGACGTGTTCGTGTGTGAACATAATCATATAATTTTTATGGTATATTATACTCCCTCCGAGGGAGTATTTTTGTTTTCCGTTGCCAGTCGTGTCTGCGTGTTGAGAGCACAGGCAGGCCCATGAAAAGTAGTCTTGTTTCTTGTAACAGGGACACAGAAAACTAACGTGAAGCAGCTGGTAGACTTTGCATGTTGTCTAAAGTGCCAAGTGCCAACCCTTCTCCCATGTCAATTCTTCCAACCACGTAGCAACAACTTTGCTTTAACACGCAGCAGTAACATTTTCATGTTCGAAATCACTACTTAGTGTTTAATTGTACGACGTGAGGTTTCTAGGTGGCTCTATTTTATATTTTATTTTTTTGAAACAAGGCAAAAGGTTTGCCATTTTCATTGATTAAGAAGAAGAGAATTGCCTGGTTAATTAACGAAAACCCGAGCGAAAGCCGTTACAACATGCCCACAGAATAGGGCACTCCCTCCAACCTGGCACCAACAAGACCACATACATTGTCGAGGAGAGGACACCGTCGAGGTTGTCTGCAATGTCATTGTCATCACCTCTCTCCGAGCAGGCGACTCCGACTTCGCCACAGATGACCCATCAAGACCCCTCTGAACGAGCGACACGCGAGGACCTCGTCGGCCATAGCCAAACAATCGGTCAACACGTTGAGGACCGGCAGCTCCGATTTTATTGATGCGCTTCACGGAAGAAAGTTGCAAGCCTCGCACCGAACTAGTCCATCGCATCTCCGAAGAGCAACATCCGCTGAATCCGCCCTCATGTAGTCATCGTTGTCGCAGGGGCCCTGCCACGCGCAGCTCTGACTTCTCTGTCACAGCAAGAAACAAACAAAGGCGTGCCCATTGGCGCATCAGTCCACCAACATCAGACGGCTCAGCCGCAACCCAGCTCCACACACCACCATCGTTGTTGCCGCACAAGTCACAACTTCCACCACTCGCATCTCCAGCTGGACACCAGCTAACCGTGATGCTGTGCACGTCCAGCCCAGGCAAAGTGCAGAGCGAACAAGTCTTCAAGACGATGCCCCAAGGAGGGAAGCGATGCTGAAATGATGTCGTCACCCGACCCTACGACAGGCCATAGGCTTTCACACGAACACGAACCTCGGAGGTGGACAACACCAGAGAGAGCTCCAGGACGACCCTTCAGGAAGGAAGAACGACGCCCACGGATGCCGCTTCATCGGCGTCGGCAGAGCAACACAGGCTATCACCCGGAGCAACTGGCCTCCACACCCCCACGCAACCAGCCACGGCATGGATGACCTGGAACTGATTCGTAGACCCACTAGCCCGCACACATCCGACGCCGTGGGGGTGCCACCACCACGTCGGATCCATCCACCTCGCCGTTGCCAAGCTCCGACGAGCCGTACCCGGCCAAGACAACCAGATTCGGCAATCCCCTAGTTGCAGCGCCGTCACAGAGGCCGCCAAAGGCCGGCAAGTAGCAGGCCTGCGAGCGGAGGAGCTACCAAAAGGCTAGAAGGGCCGGGGGCTGCCACCCCGCCCCGACTCGCCAGCAGGAGCACCGGGCCGCAACCAAAAGCCCAATGGCGCCATCACCGCGGACGCCACCCACCGGAGACTACAACCTTGGAGAACCTAGCCACCGAAGCCACCACGGCGCCCCACAGAAGAGGCCAGAGCCTCCCTCCACCCGTCGATTTACCAGCCGCAGATCAAAGGGGAAAGTCCCGCCGCTGTGTTTTGATTTCTGTTTGAGCTTTTTTTCGCCCTAGGCCGAGATGGCTGAATTTCGGCCATTTTCAAAAATTTCGGCTGAAATTTGATCAAATTTTGACTGCAATTTGACTTAAATTTGACCAAAATTTGCCAAATTTGAGCAATTTCGGCCTAAATTTACTTTTCGCCCTAGGCCGAGATGGCCGAAATTCGGCCGAAATCCACTTTTTTCGGCCGAAAATCAATACACAGAGTCCAGCGACCTCATCCGCCATTTATGAGGGAAGGTAGGAGTCGGGGAGGTTCGGCGGCTCGATCTAGGTTCCGCCTGTCGCCCTGGAGGCGACGCTGGGGACAGGTATGCGATATTTGATCTCTGTCATGGTGGCCCTATTGTCAAGTCCGGATTATTCAGCATCTTGATGTTTCTACTTCCCATTCGGTCTCTAGGATTGGATCAAATAAAAACAAATTTAGCTAGAAGCTTTCGTGAAATTGAGTTCAAGTGAGGTTTGGCAAGACCTAAGCGCTACATGACCTTTCCTCCCTACTCGAAAAACCTAACGGACACAACACCCTATCTCCCCTTCCTCCACCTTGTCGTCACTGAAGGACGCCATCGGGCCAACCCCATGTGGCTGACGATGGTGACGGGGTGCATGTTCGCGGCGGAGGGGCACTCGTGGGTGTGAGGCATAGGTGGTTTGGGCGTAATTACGCGGTCTAGGGAAGGAGTGGTTGATGGTTGTAGCGGACCTTTGGAGCTCGGTGGGAGGCCTATGACGGCGTCTGAGATGGCCGGTGGTATGATCGCGGTCATGCCCCATCAGATCCGTGCAGCCAGCGGCGGTGGTGCTGAGGCATGTGTTGCGCCCTCGACGGTGATCCTTGTGATGGCAAACTATGATTGGGTGTTGAATGGCTTCCTCCACGGCTTGGATCCGACATGCGACGGCGCCCTCCATGTGGCCGACGCCAGCTGGCTGTGGTATTTCTCCTTTAGACCTGGCCGTGATGGCACCCGCCGGCCACTCGAGATGTGGATTGTGGTGGCCATCAAAGGTTCTTCGTGAGGGTTATATTTTCCAGATCCGGTGATTGTTGTCCGCCGTTCATGCTGGCCAGGTTGTGGACTGCAGCTGGAAGACTCCTTTGTGACTTTTGGTGGCACTCACTCTGCCTAGTTTGCCTTCAACGATGAGATGCATCTATGGACGATGGCTTGAGGCTAAGGGTATGATTGTGCAACGACGACGGTGAGATTTCCAGCATAGCGCGTGTACTTTGGGATCGTGAAAAATGGTGGTGACAACACAAGATTGACTTTGATTTGGTTGTGCTTCTCGACTACCCGGCCTCGAGCTCCAGGGAGAAAATCCTAGGTCGAACCAGAGTTAATTATACCTGGAAACAGCGATGGTTTCTGTCATTACACTGCTGAAGGCATTGCGCAGACTTGTTCTGCATGATCAAAACCTATAATCTAAACTTTAGTAGTTGGTCCTAGTGACGGCAGTGCTTGAGCATCGTTCTCTTCCTGAAGGTGTTGTTGTTGAAGAACTCTTCTCGTTGTCCTGATGGTGTCAAGAAATGGTTGGTGCGGATAGTAGTTGATATAGTTTCTCGATCACTGTTTTGATCGGGTTTTTTTCTCGCTTAGTCATAATTTTGTTCTTGTATGACTTTACTCTTTGCCTACATTCTTTATTTGGTGTTTATTGGTGTTGATTGTGTGCATTATAATTATGTAAAGTCCACGGAGGCTGAATATGTGCTTATTGTATTTGTATCCCTTGCTTTTGAGTGAAGAAAATCCAAAGTTTGTTGAAAAATCTTGGTGTTTTCATCTCATAACGATACCCCAGATGTAATTCACGAATGGTTTATTTGCATTTAAATGGACAAAATAATGTGCGCCAATTTGTCGGATAGACGTCCGGGGAGGCCCGGCCTTGCATACGAGTCATGTAATTATCTGAAATCTCCAGGTACAGACAATGATGGCGAAAAATAGTGTCGCTTCTTAGCCTTCTTTTTAACCAATTGAATTTAGGCCACGGCGGTCAACATGACAACTGGGACTTGCAACCGCTAACTCGTTCGATAAAACCTCTATTAGAGTAAGGTCGTATGGATTTGCATGCGGATGCCCGTTCGTGGACGGATAATTAGGTTACCTACAAATAGTACCCCCCTCCCCCCCGACGAGACTTGCTTGCTCCCCGCGCGTGTGCCCATCCGTGCTCCCGCATACGTGGCTTGATTTGATTGGAACAGAATAAAGTCCGGCCCCACCCCCTAAATCAGGGGGGAGATGATTAGATTAGAAAGGAAAAAGGAAAAAGAACATCCATAGGATGAAGTGAGAGTACGGATGGGAGCATGGGAAGGGAGCAGACAAGCCGAATCCCCCCCCCCCCCCCACCCCTAAAAGATATTCCTATAAATTTGTCCCAGGTCAAATACTACTACTGTGGTACCCCGCAAATTTTTTTTTGTCCCAAGTCAAACGACGCAACTTCGATCAGAGTTAGATCACTAATATAGTGATCTAAACGATCTTATATATTTTTAGAGAGGGAGTATAATATTAGGTTATATCATTAAATACACAAATAACTCAGAAATCAAATATTTCAAAACAACATGTACTTAGTATTGTAGTTATTGGATGTTTTTCCTACAAGTTTGATCAAACTCTGCACTATTATTTCACTTGAGATAAAAGTTATAGCATCTTTTGAAGACGGCGAGAGTACATGATTTGATGATCCCGCATCAACTCGGTGTGCACCGCACTTTCTCACGCCGGCTTGAAGTCTCATGGCCTAAGCTCTAGCTTAGTTACATAGCCGCTTTTGACTTGTCATTCTCTGGATTATCAAGTAATTAACCTCTCAAGGCGAAAGGTTAGGTGGTCTTTTACCGGCGCAACAACAAAAAGTATTCTACGTGCACTGGTGGAAAAACAGGCTTCCGTCCAGTCCCATAAGTCGCGAAGCTGTAGGAACCGCGACTAATGGGACCTTTAGTCGCGGTTCTGGAGGTGAACCGCGACCAAAGGCCTGGGCCCAGGGCGCTCGGTGGCCAGCTGGCGCACGTGAGGGTCTTTAGTCGCGGTTTGCCAGGACAACCGCGACTAAAGGCTCTTCGGCACCTTTTTAGTCACGGTTTGCCAGGCCAACCGCAACTAAAGCCCCTCCCTATATATACCCATCCAGCAGCCAACACTTAGCCATTTGGAGCCATTCTCTTCACAAGTGGGTGTAGGTTTGCTTTTGGTTCCTCTTATGCACATAAGGTGTTTGATGAAATGCCCCAAGAGCATGAAACAAACATGACATGAAGTGTTGGAGCCACACTCCTCGATCATGTTAGCAACTTGATGAATCTTTGATGTGTCATTGATAAAATATGCATGTGTGTAGTTCATTGTTTAATTTATATTGTTTGTAGCTAGTTAGTTTAACAAATGCATGATGGTTAATTATATATTTTATATTATAATAATGCAGATGAATCGGCAATGGATGTACGGTAACCGACTCTCCGGCGAGTTCACTACGGGTTTGAAAGATTTCCTCGTAGTGGCTAATGCGAACAAGCGGGGGTTTTGTTATCTGTCCATGTGTTATCTGTAAGAATCGGAAGGGTTACTCTTCCTCAAGAGATGTTCACATGCATCTGCTTCGCACGGTTTCATGCCAAGCTATAATTGTTGGACCAAGCATGGAGAAAGAGGGGTTATAATGGAAGAAGATGAAGAAGGGATGATTTCATCGATGAAAGCTATCTTGCTCATTTCGTGATACTTTCATGGAGGATGCTGAAGGTGAAGGGGAAGGTGAAGAAGAGGCACGTGATGATCCCGTTGATGATCTTGGTCGGACCATTGCTGATGCACGGAGATGCTGCGAAACTGAAAAGGAGAGGGAGAATTTGGATCACATGTTAGAGGATCACAGAAAGGCGTTGTACCCCGGATGCGATGATGGTCTGAAAAAGCTGGGCTGCACACTGGATTTGCTGAAATGGAAGGCAGAGGCAGGTGTAGCTGACTCGGCATTTGAAAACTTGCTGAAAATGTTGAAGAATATGTTTCCAAAGGATAACGAGTTGCCCGCCAAGACGCATTTGAAGCAAAGAAGGTTGTCTGCCCTCTAGGTTTAGAGGTTCGAAGATACATGCATGCATCAACGATCGCATCCTCTACCGCGGTGAATACGAGAATTTGAATGAATGCCCGGTATGCACCGCATTGCGTTATAAGATCGTGAGGCGATGACCTGGTGACGATGTTGAGGGCCAGAAACCCGTGAAGAGGGTTCCCGCCAAGGTGATGTGGTATGCTCCTATAATACCACGGTTGAAACGTCTGCTCAGAACAAAGAGCATGCCAAGTTGTTGCGATGGCACAAAGAGGACCGTAAGTCGGACGGGGAGTTGAGACACACCGCAGATGGAACGCAATGGAGAAAGATCGACAGATGGTTCAAAGATTTTGCAGCTGACGCAAGGAACATAAGATTTGCTCTAAGCACGGATGGCATGAATCCTTTTGGCGAAAGAGCTCCAGCCATAGCACCTGGCCCGTGACTCTATGCATCTACAACCTTCCTCCTTGGTTGTGCATGAAGCGGAAGTTCATTATGATGCCAGTGCTCATCCAAGGTCCGAAGCAACCCGGCAACGACATCGATGTGTACCTAAGGCCATTAGTTGATGAACTTTTACAGCTGTGGGGTGGTGTCCGTCGGTGGGATGAGCACAAACAAGAGGAATTTGACCTACGAGCGTTGCTTTTCGTAACCATCAACGATTGGCCTGCTCTTAGTAACCTTTCGGGACTGTCAAATAAAGGATACAATGCATGCACGCACTGCTTACATGAGACTGAAAGTGTACATTTGCCAAATTGTAAGAAGAACGTGTACCTTGGGCATCGCCGATTTCTTCCGAAAATTCATCCAAAGAAGAAAGAAAGGCAAGCATTACAACGGCAAGGCAGATCACCGGCGAAGCCTGCGGAACGACCGGTGCTGAGGTATTTGATATGGTCAAGGATTTGAAAGTCATCTTTGGAAAGGGTCCTGGCGGACAATCAGTTCCGAAGGGAGCTGACGGGCACGCAGCCATGTGGAAGAAGAAATCTATATTCTGGGAGCTAGAATATTGGAAAGTCCTAGATGTCCGCTCTGCAATCGACGTGATGTACGTTACGAAGAATATTTGCGTGAACCTCCTAAGCTTCTTGGGCGTGTATGGGAAGACAAATGATACAAAGGAAGCACGGCAGGACCAGCAACGTTTGAAAGACCCTGATGACCGCATCCGGAATGGTTTCAAGGTCGTGCCAGCTACGCCCGACCAAAGAAGAGAAGGTCATCTTTTTGAATGCCCGAGCAGTATGAAGGTCCCGTCTGGATTCTCGCCCAATATAAAGGGAATAATAAACATGGCGGAGAAAAGATCCAAAACCTGAAGTCTCACGACTGCCACGTGAATATGACTCAATTGCTTCCGATTGCTTTGAGGGGGCTCCTGCCGGAAAATGTTCGAGTAGCCATTGTGAAGCTATGTGCATTCCTCAATGCAATCTCTCAGAAGGTAATCAATCCAGAAGTTCTACCACGGTTACAGAACGATGTGAAGGACATGAGTAGCAAACCGAGGAAACGGAAAGATAAGAAAACAATCAGTACATCATGCGATGATCCAAAGCGCCACATTGTTCTTTCAGGGAAAAGAAACATCGTGGGAGTGGAGGACAAGATGATATGTCAAGATTATAATATGTTTGCTGAAATTCCGCCCTTCAAAGTGAACACCGACCCAAGCATTAAGTTAAATGATGAGGATGCTCCATGGATACGGCACAATCGTAAGCAAGCAGGGACACAAGGGAAGAAAAATGATGTGTAATAATTTATTGTACCAAACTTTGTTGAATGGATCATGTGAATTATATTACCCGTGATGTGTTTGGTGTCCATTTTCAATGATTCGAGATACCACTGATGATACATGAAATTTGGAGTGATTTAGTCATACTCCTGCCTAGGCGTATAATATGCATACTCGTAGTCTTCATAGCCGCCGCCGTTGCTAGTACCGGTAGTCGCCGCTTTCTAAGTTGCCACCGCCGCTGCCGCCGCTGCCGCTGTCGCTTGCCGGGCGGCGCCGTGGCTCGAATCGAGGGTAGCGCAGCGGGGATATCGCCGCCGTGATGTAGTCCATGACGCTCTGCAGAGTCCGCCATACCACCATAGCCGACGGCCGGCCTCGTGGAAGTTCCCAGGAGGCAGACCGTCCTCCTCATACCGGGCGAGCGCCCTCTCACGCCGATTGATGAAGAAGGCGTCCCAACTATGCTGGTTATCGGGATGCCAGCGGTAATTCATCCGCTGCTCCGGCGTGAGGTCGAGGTAGTAGTGGTTCGTGATGGCCGCCCAGCTGATACCCTGAGGGACGGGAGGGACCGGCACGCCGCCGGCGCTTAGGCTCCAGCCGGTGGGGACGCGGTAGCCCGGTGGACAAGGGTAGTTCGAGGCGCAAAGCTCCTCCACCTGCTGGTAGGTTAGAGTGGGTGCGGTGGAAGCCATGAGAGAGTGATGAGAGATTGTAGAGATGTGATAATGCTGGACAAGCCGGGCTACATATATGTAGTGAGAAATGGCGGAAAAATGGGAGCGGGAAGACAGGAGGCGGAAGAAAGTGGCGGGAAGAAAGAGGCGGAAGACAGGAAGAAATGGCGGAAGAAGAGGAATCCAGAAGTTGGTCATCCAACCTTTAGTCCCGCTGGTTGATGCAACCGGGACTAAAGGTTAGACAGACGCTGGGTAGCGCACGACGCCTGTATTAAAATAAAGCACAAAAGAAATAAAACAATACAAATTAAACAGAAAACAATACAAATTAAAAGAAAAACAATACAAATTAAATGTAAAGCAGGTTTGGGGGGGCTAAAACCCTAAACTGCATGGGCCTTTAGTCACAAGTTGGGCAGGCGACCATGACTAAAATAGCAACAATAAGTATTTTGTTGTAAGTAGAAACAAAATAAAATAAATAAAGCAACAAAGAAAACAAAAAAGTGTTTTCAAATTTGAAAACTAATGGCACTAACAGAAAGTTTATAATTTTTCTAAAACTAAAAGCAAAAAGAATTAAAAATAAAGCAAAAAACAACAAAAATAAATAATAATGCAGAAAACAAAACAAAAAGTGGAAAAAATAGTGCCGCCCTCGGACCACCACGGCCTGAATACGACTAGAAACCCAACCTGGGCCAGGATTTAGGCCCGCGGAAGGCCCAATAAGCCCACAGCAGCATAGTATGAGATTAGGCCCGAAAGCCTGCAGTTGAGAGGAGCTCGAGAGGGTGGGCGCAGCAGCGCTTATAAACCACTCTCGAGCTCTCTAAACTAGCGAGGTGGGACTAAACTTTTGGGCGTAGGGCAGCACAAGGCCTTTAGTCGCGGTTGGGCAGGCGACCATGACTAAAGGGTACCTTTAATCATGGTCTCGTCGCCAACCGCGACTAAGGGGGCTATAAATACAGGCGGGATTCTCGTCTTCTCCGATTCCCTTTGTTCGTCTCTGCCAGCGCCCTCGGCGCCGCCCGCCGTCGCCCTCGCCCTCGGCGCCGCCCGTCTTGCCGCCTCGCTTCGCCCGCCCTCAACCCCACGCGACCTTCCTTCCTCTCCGATCATTCCTTCCAGTCACCGCCGCCCGCCCTCCCGTCCGTGGCCGCCGCTGGTCTCGACGCTGGCGCCCGTCCCAGACCGCCTCCCGATCGCCCGGACCGCTGCTCGCTGGACTGCCTCACCTCGCCTCTCCGTCCCCTCCCGCCCGGTGCCGGCACCTCCTCGATCCGTCTTTGGAACGAGGGCATGACCCAGCGCTCCGTCGCGGCGCCCGTTCCGGTGCCGCCACCCGCTGCGGCTCACGCCCTCGGCAACGCCCGGCCTCGTCACCGTCGCCTCTCCGCCTCTCCTCGACACCCCTTGGCGCCCGAGGCGATGCCCCCCCGCCGCCGCTTCGCCGTCACCCCGCCGCTCGTCGGGCCTCGCCCGTTCGGCCGGCCCGGCCTCTGGCCTTCGCGCTCGGGCTGAACCTACTGACGAGCAACCCCATGGCCATGCGCCTCGCCACACCTCCCCGATGCTTTGCTGCTTGGCGCCCAGCCTTCCACGACCCGGCCTTGTCGCGGGCTTGGCTGGCCTCGCCGGCGCCCATGCTCGCAACGCCCTTGCGCCCGTTAACCCACGTGCCTCCTAGGCCACTTACCATGGGGCCCCCTGTTAAAAAAAAAAGAACAAAAAGAAATATGTATAAATAAAATTAAAAATGATAATAATTAAAAGTAATTAATTAATTAATTAACTTAATTAATCCTGTTAATTAACCTAATTAACTTATTAACTAATTAAACTGTTAATTAGTGTTAGTCAGTGACAACCGGGACCCATGTGCTAGTTTGACCAGTCAAACAGATCGCTGACAGACCTTGACATCGCCGAGCGTGCATCTGCATCGACACATCCATGTACATCACGTTGCCTGTGCAAGTCTACTTCGCATCATCGCCGAGCGCCCATGCATGCCATCCCGGCGTTGATCCAAAATCAGTGGACCAGCAAAATCTCCGAACTGGCCCTGAGCAAAATCAGTGGACTTTGAGAAAACGCGATGAGCAACAACGGTCAACGGCCAGCTAGTATGCACTAGTACTATAGATTCCAAAGGAGGATTAGGAGCAACATCGTCCCGATGGGGAGCAATGCAACTAGTAGTAGTAGTCGATCTAAATCCTCGTTGGCAATTGGAAACCGTTTCCAATCATTAGGAGCAACAGACGCTACCTGTATTTTTTACCAAACATTGACAAATGTTTAATTGCTTGCAAAGTTTCTTCACAAAATGACATTCGTGAAGACGTGGTTGTCTTTGTCCTCGCCTCCCTCTCCGTGTGTGTTGTCCTCGCCTCCCTCTCCGTGACGCCTGCCGTCGCCGCCTCTGCCTCGCGCTCTACCGCGACACCCTCTCCCACCCTTCCTCGCCCCTCCTTTTGCCACCGCCTTTCGCCACCGCCACCGCCACCGCCCCTTCTTCACTTAATTAATTTGTTTTTACTACATGTTTTCAGGACTGACATAATGGCGGACGATAGAGCTGACCCGATTATGGACAACTATGATCCGGACGGTGAAGCACATATGTTCGGCATCATAAACGGCGATATTCTATATGTGCCGACCGGAGAAGAAGAAGATGATATCTCTTCTTATCTGAACCTTGACGGTGAAGATGAAGGGCGCCACAAGAAGATGATGCCGAACAAGCGTCGATAAACCACGATCTTCAAATGGAAGTAGCAACCACCTCCGTGGCCGAGGTATATATATACATTGAGCCTCTGGTGATACAAACTAACTGATTTGAATAAATTTGTGTGTACTAACGCAGCGACTCTCTTTCTTATTTTAGCCCTCGGCGGATCGTCAAACAATCGAGTACGTCGTCAAAGCGTGGGCGCAACCAAGACGATGAAACAAGGAGAAACATGCACCATCGAGGTTGTCGACAAGGTAACCGGCAGGCACCGGAGCCCCACAAGAACGCCACCAAGTTTGTCAGCCAATGCGGAGCCATTGTTAGAGACAACGTCTCGATCACCGTCGAGGAGTGGAATGAGCCAAAGAAGGCACGAATTGATGGTTTCACTTTTGTCGATAAGAGAACAAAAAAGATTGCTTCAAGAAGCTTATGGAACATTTCGTTCTACCTCCGGAATACAACAAATTCGATGAGGAGGGTAACAAGATTGAGGAAAACAAGGAGAGGAGGAGGCTAGTCAAACAGTTCGCTCTTCATAAGATGGCCGACGCATTCCGGAAATTCAAGCAAAATCTAGCCCATGACTTTGTCAAGCAGAACAAGACTTCGGATTTCAAAGGACAATATGAGAAACTGAAACATGATTGGCCAGAATTTGTGAAGCAAAAGAAATCGGAGCAGTTCATTCAAATATCAAATAAAAATAAGGAAAATGCGGCTAAGAAGGAGTACAATCATGTTATGGGGCCAGGAGGGTATCGCATTTGGGTGCCTAGGTTGGAGAAGATGGAGAACGAGCTGAGGGCGCGAGGAACTGGCCCAGTGAGGGATGGGACCCAAGGGCCAAAAGCTGGTGGTACGGGCATGGGGGAACGCTGAACCCGGAGACAGGGAGTGTGTTTACCGGGAAAATTAATTAAACCCACCCAAGCCCTTATTGACGCAATGAAGGATGCTCAACAGGAAGATCAAGTTCAACAGAGAGAACGACGCTACCGACAAAGCCCTCGGGAATCCTGAACACGGAGGACGTGTACGAGGCATGGGGCACATTCCGTGGAAAATAGGGTTCCCCGAGCGATGACCCGTGACGGTTACGAAGCCGTAAGAGAAAGATGGATCGGGAATCAGATGTTGTATGGCGCCGTTGGCATCGGAAATGGATGTGATGAAGAAAACCATGAGTGTACTAGTAGTCGAAAGAGATGCAGCTCGGGTGCAGCATGAAGATCATCCAGCGGATCTCGGAAGCCAGCAGCGGAGAAGCAGCGTGGCTTCCACGGAGGCCCCACCGGCTGGTGCAGATGCACCGACGATCGAAATTACTGCACCGGAGCCTCCGGTGGTCGAAATTACTGCACCGGAGCCTCTGGTGGTCAAAATTACTGCACCGGAGCCTCCTCGCTACCCCGTGGACGATATAAAGGAGATGAAAGAATGTCATCTGTATTATCCTATCGGGAACATGTCCATGAAGGTAGCCATCGGCAGTGCTTTACCATGTTTACCTGGAGCACTCCACCACAAAAACCCCATTCAAGATGGCTATGCTTGTGTCACGGTGGAGGACATAGTCCAAGGGTTTGAGGACCTGGAGATTGACATTGCTACACCAAGGGGAGAAAAGACTTGGAGATGTAAAGCGCCATTTCATTCTATGGCAAAAGAAGTTTATCAAGTTTACATGCGAGGCGCCAAGGACAACAATTCCACCCCCCTTCGGTTGTGGTGGAGGCGGTGGCGGTGGTGGTGGTGGTGGTGGTGGTGGCGGTTCACCTACACCTCCGTCATGTCAGCCGACGCCGCCCCCCAGTCCACAACTTCCGGCGGGTGATCAGCCGCCGCCCCCCAGTCCTCGTCCGGCGGGTGATCAGACGCCGCCCCCCAATCCACCTCCGACAAAGAAGCAGAAGCAGTCCTGGATTATTAACCCGGACCCTTATGTACCTAAGACCACAAAGGTAACGGAGCCATCATCAAGCCTCTCCCCACAAGGCCTTGGGAACGTAGTGCCGAGGAAGTCGACGCTGAGGCTGCTGATTTGGAGAAATGGAAGGCGGACTGCAAGAAGAAAAGAGAGCCCGAGCCCAAGCCAAGATATTCTCGATGAGCAAAAGAAGTGGGCTAAGTCATTTTTGAGCACACCGTCCCAAGCCGCGAAGAATCTGCCTAACGACTATGCACGTGAACTTCGCAGGCAGGCACTCATGTTCAACGAGAACAAAGCGCGGGAGAAGGCCGAAAGTAAAATAAGCGGGAAACAAGTTGCCCAGCTTGGGGAACAAAGTAAACAATCGATTGCCCCGCTTATAGTGGAAGCCTTCTGTCCGGATGCCCCCGAGATCATACAAGCTGCGACAGCACATGGATTGACTGTAACGAGTGCCGGAGAGCCAGCGGCCAACTTAGGTATTACTCTTCGTGAACGGTTAGGCCTTGATGAGGCGCCCGGTGAAGGAGGTAGTAATTACATATGTCAAGAATGGGCCTCTCGTCGAGCCTCTCAAGAGAAAAGGATCTACCTCCATAAATGAAAGGTCTGCTGAAATGGTACAAGGGTTACATAAAAAATAAAAACGCCAAAGAATATATTTATGCGGAAGTTAGACATGAGCATCACTTCAAACATTACTATGTACAAATTGAACTGAGTGAATTGTTCCAGCTTTTCAATCTGCTTGAGCTCGACAAATCTATCATCGGTTGCTACGTTACGTAAGTGATTTATTAATTTCTACCCCATCTCGTTCATATTGCCTGCACTATATATATGTCCTAACTATATTGTTGTGTCCGCTATTATACATGCAGAATGAAGATTAAGGAATGCAGAGTAAGGAACATCCATGATGTTGGGTTCATTGACCCACACATCGTTAATGGACATGTGTTGGAGCATCACCCGCCGACGTGGAGGCAGACCTGTGGCAGTTTCTTACAAAGCAGGAACTCAAAAGTGATATTCTATTTCCTTACCATTTTGGGTGAGTGTTTCTGTCTTGAGCACATTCTCTTTTGTTTACTCCATGCATGGTATGTGGCCGGCTAATCGATGAGTTATGCATGACGTACTGTGCATGTATCGTGTCCGTAGGTTCCACTGAATTCTGCTAGTAATTAAAGTTAACACCTCAGAATGTCTTGTCCACGACTCTCTGAATATGGATCCAAAGCTTTGGGGCGACATGAGAAGAATGCTGCAGAAGTAATTATTTTCATTCATTTGCGCTCTATATCGATCGGCCTATTTCGCTTCATTTCCTAATATCAAGTAACTAATAACTCTCTTGTTCATTTAATTTTCTTTGCCTCGTAGGGTTTGGAGACGGTTCAGTAGATACAAAGGTCGGTGAATTCTAAAAAGAGCTAGAATTCAAAAGGTCAAAGCCTAAGAATGCTGGGGATATTCAGCCACCGGAGACCAATCTATGTGGATAATATGTCTGTGAGATGATCCGGAGATACACCTCTGAGCGGGTTCCGAGTGATACCAATGCTCAGAGAAATAGCCTCCGGATGATGCTTAGTCCAGAAGCTCGCTTCCGACCACTTCAAGAGGAACTAGCTGGATGGTTCAGCAGGGAAGTCCTCCATCCTAAAGGAGAACACTATTACGAGGACGTAGAACTTTATATGCATTAAATCATGTATGGAAACTTGTTCAAAATTGTATATGGTCATCCGATGATATTGAATATATATTGTATATTCCTCTTGAATTCTTTTTGGTTCTAATTTCAAATTTATTTGAAATTGTACATTCATATGCATGTATGTAGTATCGTAGAATATATGAAACTCCTTCAAAATTAAAATAAAGCACAAAAGAAATAAAACAATACAAATTAAACAGAAAACAGGTTTAGGGGGGCTAAAACCCTAAACCTGTATGCCTTTAGTCATGATTGGCCGTAAGAACCGCGACTAAAGGTCCTCCGCCCGACGGTCACCTGGCGCCCATGTGGACGGGCCTTTAGTCGCGGTTCTTAAGCAGCCGCGACTAAAGGTGGGGGCTTTAATCGCAAGATTTGTCATGGCGCACCCGCGACTAATGGCAGTTGCGAACCGCGACCAAAGGCCTTTTTTCCACCAGTGATGACAATAATGCTAATCTGTAATCTCCCTTCACATCACGGTCTTTCCATGAAGCCTCGCCTCTAGCCGGCCTAGCAAGCTAATAGCCATGCAATGCAAGCTGCACGCATGTGCCACTAGGTGGCGAGGTACGAAACGTAGGAGAGTGATCTACTGTGCTTGCGTACGTGATCCATGATATCAACATGGCGGCCCATGTCGCTTGGTTTGATTAGCCTGGTCAAGTCAACGATTGCCAACGCCCGTAGGATTCCGACGCCTAGTCCCTCAGGTGTATATATAGACCACGGTACAGGCTTAGAAAACCTGTACCAGGGGAAGTGGAGCTCCACGCGACCATACGTGCGCATAGTTTTATGTTTTTTAGTTAAAATATGTCTAAAATATAAGTATTTTCGTCCAGTTTGTATGAAATCCAGTATGTTTATATGATGTCCGGCCGTGTTTGCATGAATTTCATCCGGTTTGTTGAAAAGGTGTTTAAAATGTATGCTGCTACGGTTGGATGACAACCTTCCATATCCGTGTCCGCGGACTGGTCCCCCCTATCCACGGACGGATGTAGGAGGAAATTTATGGGTTGCCGTTGAGATGCCCTAAGTCAAATTTATAGATTTAATTAACAATTATAATCATTAAACAGACAATTAACTCAAAGAATACATAATTAAATATGATTTGTATTTGCTCGTATCATTGTTGGTAGTTTATTCTACAAATTTGACCAAACTTTGTGCTATTTGACTTGAGATTAACTTTTTCAAGATGGATAGAGTCCGTGATTTAATCTGGTGAACGCCTTTCGTTCCCGCGTTAACTCAGTGGGCACTGCATTTTTTCGTGACGCCGGCTTGGAAGTCTGGTCGCCGCGTTAACTTATGACATAGCCGCGACTGACTTGTCATTCTCTCTGGATTATCAAGTCGTGCAAAACTAATTAACCTCTCAAAGGCGAAAGGTTAGCTGGCCTCTTACCGGCGCAACAACAAAAGGTATTCTACGTGCCAATGATGCTAATCTGTAATCTCCCTTCACATCACGGCGTTTCCATGAAGCCTCGCCTCTAGCCGGCCTAGCTATTACTTTTAGCATGAAATGCAGCAGAGTGATCTACTGGGCTTGCGTACGTGATCCATGATATCAACACATGGCGTTTCCTGTTGCTTGGTTTGATTAGCCTGGTCAAGTCAACGATTGCAAACGGCCGTAGGATTCCGATGCCTTGTCCATCGAGTGTATAAATAGGCCGCAGCACAGGCTTGGCAAACCATCCTTCCATTGAGCAGCGAGTTAACTAGCTAACCACCCATCGAGAGTGGCATAGCCCCGAGTTTGCAGAGCAAGCAGGCATGGAGAAGCTCTCCATGGCGGCAACCATGTTCTGCGCCGTGGTCCTTGCGGCTCTCGCAGCGGCGGCCGGCGGTGAGGCGGCGGTCGTGGAACACACCTTTGTCGTGAGTACAATATATATCTATCTATCCATCAATCTGGTTAATCAAGTCATGTTCTTGATCACTTCTCGGTAGATTTACTTTCAAAGGATTGTTCAAAAAAGCTTTACTCTCAAAGGTCGTGACGATAGTAAACTTGCTTTGCGCGTATGGGCTAAAATCTTAGGCTGGATGTACATCATGAAAACAAACAAAAAAACTAGTTTTACTTTGTGTATGGCTTTTTATGAACCGTCACTAGCTATCAAGCTTTCTGAGCACACAGCTTAAGTTACCGTCTTGATTAGTTACCTGTTGACCAATCAGTTACGTATTTGATTAATGATGATGTTCAGGTGCACGAGATGAACCAGACGCACCTGTGCAACACGACCAAGATTTACGTGGTGAACGGGCAGCTCCCGGGCCCCACCATCGACATCACCGACGGCGACACGGTTGTCGTCCACGTCGTCAACCGTCTCCCTCACGGGCTCACCATCCACTGGCACGGCGTTCGGCAGATGAGGAGCTGCTGGTCCGATGGCGCCGGCTTCGTCACCGAATGCCCCATCCCTCCCGGCGGCGAGCATGTGTACCGCTTCAACGTCACCGGTCAGGTCGGTACGCTTTGGTGGCACGCCCACGTCACCTGCCTCCGCGCCACCGTGGCTGGCGCCTTCATCATCCGCCCCAAGGGCGGGAGGTACCCGTTCCCGACGCCAGCCAAGGACGTGCCCATCATCATCGGCGAGTGGTGGGAGCTCGACCTCGTCGAGCTCGACCGGAGGATGCATGACGGTAACTTCGACGACAACCCGCTGTCGGCGACCATCAACGGCAAGCTCGGCGACCTCAGCAACTGCTCTGGCAAGCCGGAGGAGAGCTTCGTCCTTGACGTGGTGCGCGGGAAGACGTACCTGCTGCGGATTGTGAACACGGCGCTCTTCTCGGAGTACTACTTCAAGGTTGCTGGGCACACGTTCACGGTAGTGGGCGCCGACGGGTACTACCTGACGCCGTACAAGACGGACATGGTGACCGTCGCGCCAGGAGAGGCCATCGACGTGCTCATGGCCGCTGATGCCCCACCCGCGCACTACCATATGGTGGCGCTCGCAAACCAGCCGCCGGAGCCTGACCCACAGATCCCGGGGTTCGTGTCCCGCGGCCTCGTCCGCTACGCCGGATCCTCCCACAACAACAACGGGCTGCCGGTGCCGACGCCGCTCATGCCCAGCCAGCACAACACCATGCCGTCCTACTACTTCCATAGCAACCTCACCGGCCTCGTCCACCCAGACCGCCACCGCGTTCCCATGCACGTCGACGAGCGCCTCTTCTTCACGCTCGGCCTCGGCTCCATCTGCCGCGGCGCCAACAAGACATGCGAGCGTGGGCGGAGTCCTGAGACCATCGTGGTGGCCACCATGAACAACGTGTCCTTCCGCCACCCGACTAATGCGTCGCTCCTCGAGAGATACTACGACGGTCGGACAAGTGGCCTCTACACGGAGGACCTCCCCGACCATCCGCCGCACCCGTACAACTACACCGACCGCTCCCTCATCCCGCCAGGGCCGCTGGAGAAGGCGCTCGAGCCGACGTTCAAGGCGACCAAGTTACGGAGGTTCCGGTACAACACCTCGGTGGAGATCATCTTCCAGAGCACGGCGCTGCTGCAGAGCGACTCCAACCCCATGCACCTCCATGGCTACGACTTCTTCGTGCTCGCCACAGGGCTCGGCAACTACAACCCCAAGACGGACCCAAAGAAGTTCAACTACCACAACCCACAGCTGAGGAACACAGTGCAGGTGCCCAGGACCGGCTGGGCTACTGTGCGCTTCGTCACCGACAACCCCGGAATGTGGTACCTCCACTGCCATTTCGAGTTCCACATCATCATGGGCATGGCGACGGCGTTCATCGTGGAGAACGGGCCGACGCCGGAGACCAGCCTGCCCCCGCCGCCACCAGAATTCAAGAGGTGTGGCTCCAATGGCTTAACTCAGCCATAGAGCTAATTAATCTGGATAAGGACGTGCGTGCCGAAGTTGTGCACTGAATTTATTTATTATTAGTGCAAAATAAGAACAAATGAAGATGCACGCATTCATTGTTCATTGTATTGAGGATGATTCTTACTGTAAAGTTGATATTATTTTTTAATTTTATTTCCCCATTGTAATGTGTGAACTGTAAGTCGGTCCAGTAGGGTTCAGTGTCGGAAATAAGTGTGTCAAACTCAAACCTACATTTTAAAGAGAAGTATATACGAACTGGCTGATATCACAAACAATATCCTATATTTAGAGGATTCAGTGTCAGAAATAAGTGTGTCAAACTCAAACCTCCCCGGATCTTTTGATCTAAATCCTACTGTCCCAAATCATATTGCAAACCAAAAGGATAACTAAATATGACAGGTGTTGTTGTAGAAGAACTTAGCCCTATGCGTTTACTTTTCATATCTTGTAACATTTCGGCTTTGGTTAGATTTGTTATGTATTTTGCTTAATAAATAATAAGAATGGTTACCTGCCTCATACCGATGCAGAGGCCTGGGGGTTCCGCCTCTTTTTCAAGAAAGGAATAAAAATCACAAAAATCGACAAATAAAATGTGGAACTAGATGCATTTGATTTTGTTTTTAATTAGGAGCGGATTCGGAGCAAGCTGCAGCCCGCACACACACTTTCTCGGCTGCTGATCTGCCATAATTCGCAAACATTAAAACCATTCAACTGCGCATCAAGGGCGCCTTCTCGCGCTGTCCACGTCGGCAACGCTACGAGACAAGGAGTTTCGTTTTGTTGCGGAAAAAAGATTGGCCAGCGGCCCACTCTCCTACCCCCATCCCCCGATTCCTCTCGCTTTCTCTCGTCCGCCGCTGCGGCCTCCACCGCCGACCTCCCCATACCGCTGTTGGGGAATATAGCAAAAATTCAAAATTTTCTACGCATCACCAAGATCAATCTATGGATATTCTAGCAACAAGAGAGGGAGAGGATGAGCATCTTCATACCCTTGAAGATCGCTAAGCGGAAGCGTTACAAGAACGCGGATGGAGGAGTCGTACTGGCAGTGATTCAGATCGCGGTTGATTCCGATCTAAGCACCGAACAACGGTGCCTCCGCGTTCAACACACGTGACAGCCGGGGCGTCTCCTCCTTCTTGATTCAGCAAGGGAGAGGAGAAGTTGAGGAGAACTCCGACAACCTGACGACATGGTGGTGATGAAGCTCGTGGTTCTCCGGCAGGGCTTCGCCAAGCACTACGGAGGAGGAGGAGGTGTTGGAGGAGGGAGAGGGCTGCGCCAGGAAGTGCGGCTGCCCTCTCTCTTTCTCTCACTATATATAGGGGAAGGGAGGAGGGGAGGCGCCTAGGGTTCCCTAGGGGAGGCGGCGGCCATATGGGAAACCCTAGATGGGTTTTGGCGCCCCACCCCTTAGGAAACTTGCCCCCCAAGCCGGGAGGCGGCTGCCCTAGGGGTGGCGCCCCACCTCTCCAGTTACGTGAGATGGGGTGGGAGGGCGCTCAGCCCCTTAGTGGGCTGATGTGCCCTCTCCCTTGGCCCATAAGGCCCCCAAAGCTTGTCGGGGCCTTGAAACCCCTTTCGGACACGCTGGTCATCACCGTACCCCGGAACAATTCCGGACTCCAATACCCTTCATTCAATATACCGATCTTCACCTCCGGACCATTCCGAGCTCCTCTTCATGTCCGGATCTCATCCGACTCCGAACAACTTTCGGTAACCACATACTATTTCTCATAACAACTCTAGCGTCACCGAACCTTAAGTGTAGACCCTACGGGTTCGGGAACCATGCGAACATGACCGAGGCGTTCTCCGGTCAATAACCAACAGCGGGATCTGGATACCCATGTTGGCTCCCACATGTTCCACGATGATCTCATCGGATGAACCACGATGTCAAGGATTCAAGCAATCCCGTATGCAATGCCCTTTGTCTAGTGGTATTGTACTTGCCCGAGATTCGATCGTCGGTATGCCGATACCTTGTTCAATCTCGTTACCGGCAAGTCTCTTTACTCGTTCCGTAACACATCATCTCGTGATCAACCCCTTGGTCACATTGTGCACATTATGATGATGTCCTATCGAGTGGGCCCAGAGATAACTCTCCGTCACACGGAGTGACAAATCCCAGTCTCGATTCGTGCCAACCCAACATACACTTTCGGAGATACCCGTAGTGCACCTTTATAGCCACCCAGTTACGTTGTGACGTTTGGTACACCCAAAGCATTCCTACGGTATCCGGGAGTTGCACAATCTCATGGTCTAAGGAAATGATACTTGACATTAGAAAAGCTTTAGCATACGAACTACACGATCTTTGTGCTAGGCTTAGGATTGGGTGTTGTCCATCACATCATTCTCCTAATGATGTGATCCCGTTATCAACGACATCCAATGTCCATGGTCAGGAAACCGTAACCATCTATTGATCAACGAGCTAGTCAACTAGAGGCTTACTAGGGACATGGTGTTGTCTATGTATCCACACATGTATCTGAGTTTCCTATCAATACAATTATAGCATGGATAATAAACGATTATCATGAACAAGGAAATATAATAATAATAACTAATTTATTATTGCCTCTAGGGCATATTTCCAACAGTCTCCCACTTGCACTAGAGTTAATAATCTAGTTCACATCGCCATGTGATTAACACTCACAGGTCACATCGCCATGTGACCAACATCCAAAGAGTTTACTAGTGTCAATAAACTAGTTCACATCATCATGTGATTAAGACTCAATGAGTTCTGGGGTTTGATCATGTTTTGCTTGTGAGAGAGTTGTTAGTCAACGGGTCTGCAACATTCAGATCCGTATGTACTTCGCAAATCTCTAGGTCATATTGTAAATGGTGCTTCCACGCTCCACTTGGTGCTATTCCAAATGGTTGCTCCACTATACGTATCCGGCTTGCTACTCAGAGTCATTCGGATAGGTGTTAAAGCTTGCATCGACGTAACCCTTTACGCCGAACTCTTTATCACCTCCATAATTGAGAAACATGCCTTATTACTCCAAGGACAATTTTGACCGCTGTCTGGTGATCCACTTCTTGATCACCTTTGTAACCTCTTGCCAGACATGTGGCAAGGCACACATCAGGTGCGGTACTTAGCATAGCATACTGTAGAGCTTACGTTTAAAGCATAGGGGATGACCTTCGTCCTTTCTCCCTCTTCTGCCGTGGTCGAGCTTTAAGTCTTAACTTCGTACCTTACAGCTCAGGCAAGAACTCCTTATTTGACTGATCCATCTTGAACACCTTCAAGATCATGTCAAGGTATGTGCTCATTTGAAAGTACCATTTAGCGTTTTTGATCTATCCTCATAGATCTTTATGCTCAATGTTCAAGCAGCTTAATCCAGGGTTTCTATTGAAAAACACCTTTCAAACAACCCTATATGCTTTCCAGATATTCTGCATCATTTCCGATCAACAATATGTCAACAACATATACTCATCAGAAATTCTATAGTGCTCCCACTCACTTCTTTGGAATTTCAAGTTTCTCATAAACTTTGTATAAACCCAAAATCTTTGATCATCTCATCAAAGTGTATATTCCAACTCCGAGATGCATACTCCAGTCCTTAGAAGGATTGCTGGAGCTTTGCATACTTGTTAGCATCTTTTAGGATTTACAAAAAAGAACTTCTGGTTGTATCCCATGCAACCTTTCCTCAAGAAATTTTCCGAGGAAACAATGTTTTGGCATCCTATCTGCAAGATTTCATAGATAATGCAGTAACTGCTAATAAGATTCCAACAGACTCTTAGCATCACTACGAGTGAGAAAGTCTCATCGTAGTCAACTCCTTGAACTTGTCGGAAACATCTTAGCGACAAGCTGAGCTTTCTTAATGGTGGCATTGTCTGTCTTCCCTCTTAGAATCCATATGTACTCAACAGCCTTACGACCATCAAGTATTTCTTCCAAAGTCTATACTTTGTTTTCATACATGGATCCTCTCTCGGATTTTATGGCCTCGAGCCATACGTCGGAATCCGGGCCCACCATCGCTTCTCCATAGCTCGTAGGTTCATTGTTGTCTAGCAACATGACCTCCAAGACAGGATTACCGTACCACTCTGAAGCAGTACCTGTCCTTGTCATCCTACGAGGTTTGGCAGTGACTTGATCCGAAGCATTATGATCACTACCATCAGCTTCCATTTCAATTGGTGTAGGTGCCACATGAACAACTTCCTGTGCCCTGCTACACACTGGCTGAAGTGACGGTTCATTAACCTCATCAAGTCTCCACCATCCTCCCACTCAATTCTTTCGAGAGAAACTTTTCCTCGAGAAAGGACCCTGTTTCTAGAAACAATCACTTTTGCTTCCGGATCTGAAATAGGAGGTATACCCAACTGTTTTGGGTGTCCTATGAAGATGTATTTATCCGCTTTGGGTTTGAGCTCATCAGGATGAAACTTTTTCATATAAGCGTCGCAGCCCCAAACTTTCAAGAAACGACAGCTTAGGTTTCTCTAAACCATAGCTTTTACGATGTCATCTCAACGGAACTATGTGGTGCCCTATTAAAGTGAATGTGGTTGTCTCTAATGCCTAACCCATGAACGATAGTGGTAATTCGATAAGAGACATCATGGTATGCCCCATATCCAATAGGGTGCATCTATGATGTTCGGACACACCATCACACTATGGTGTTCCAGACGGTGTTAGTTGTGAAACAATTTCCACAATGTCTCAATTGTGTAGCAAACTCGCAACTCAGACATCCATCTCTATGATCACATCACATACATTTTATCCTGTTGTCACGAAGATCTTCAACTTCACTCTGAAATCACTTGAACCTTTCAATAATTCAGACTTGTGTTTCATCAAGTAAATATACTCAACATCTACTCAAATCATCTGTGAAGTAAGAACATAACGATATTCACTGCATGCCTCAGCACTCATTGGACTGCACACATCAGAATGTGTTACTTCCAACAAGTTGATATCTTGTTCCATCTTACTAAAAACGAGGCTTTTCAGTCATCTTGCCCATGTGGTATGATTTGCATATCTCAAGTGATTCAAAATCAAGTGAGTCCAAACGATCCATCTGCATGGATTTTCTTCATGCGTTCACACCAATAGACATGGTTCGCATGTCTCAAACTTTTCAAAAAATGAGTGAGTCCAAAGATCCATCAACATGGAGCTTCTTCATGCGTTTTACACCAATATGACTTACATGGCAGTGCCACAAGTAAGTGGTACTATCATTACTATATTATATCTTTTGGCATGAAAATGTGTATCACTACGATCGAGATTCAATAAACCATTCCTTTTAGGTGCAAGACCATTGAAGGTATTATTCAAATAAACATAGTAACCATTATTCTCCTTAAATGAATAAACGTATTGCGATAGACATAATTCAATAATTTCTATGCTCAACGCAAACACCAAATAACAATTATTTAGGTTTAACACCAATCTTGATGGTAGAGGGAGCGTGCGATGCTTGATCACATCAACCTTGGAAACACTTCCAACACATATCGTCAGCTCACCTTTAGCTAGTCTCCGTTTATTCCGTAGCTTTTATTTCGAGTTACCAACACTTAGCAACCGAACCGGTATCTAATACCCTGGTGCTACTAGGAGTACTAGTAAAGTACACATTAACATAATGTATATCCAATATACTTCTATCGACCTTGCCAGCCTTCTCATCTACCAAGTATCTAGTGTAGTTCTTCTTCAGTGACTGTTCCCCTTATTACAGAAGCACTTAGTCTCGGGTTTGGGTTCAACCTTGGGTTTTTCATTAGATCTGCAACTGTTTTGCCGTTTCATGAAGTATCCCTTCTTGCCCTTGCCCTTCTTGAAACTAGCGGTTTTACTAACCATCAACAATTGATGCTCCTACTTTATTTCTACTTTCGCGGTGTCAAATATCGCGAATAACTCAAGGATCATCATGTCTATCCCTGATATGTTATAGTTCATCACGAAGCTCTAATAGCTTGGTGGCAGTGACTATGGAGAACCATCACTATCCCATCTGGAAGATTAACTCCCACCCGATTCAAGTGACTGTTGTACTCAGACAATCTGAGCACAAGCTCAACGATTGTGGTTTTCTCCCTTAGTTTGCAGGCTAAGAAACTCGTCGGAGGTCTTATACCTCTTGACGTTGGCACGAGCCTGAAATCTCAATTTCAGCCCTCGAAACATATCATATGTTCCGCGACGTTTCGAAATCGTCTTCGGCGCCTCAACTCCAAACTGTTTAACATAACTGAACTATCACGTAGTTATCAAAACGTGTATGTCAGATGTTCGCATCATCTACAGACGATGTTCGAGGTTCAGCACACCGAGCGGTGCATTAAGGACATAAGCCTTCTACGAAGCAACGAAGACAATCCTCAGTTTACGGACCTAGTCTGCATAATCGCTACTATCAACTTTCAACTGAATTTTCTCTAGGAACATATCTAAAAAGTAGAACTAAAGCGCGAGCTTACGACATAATTTGCAAAAAAACTTTGTGACTATGTTCAGGATAATTAAGTTCATCTTATGAACTCCCACTCAGATAGACATCCCTGTAGTCATCTAAGTGATTACATGATCCGAGTCAACTAGGCCGTGTCCGATCATCACGTGAGATGGACTAGTCATCGTTGGTGAACATCTTCATGTTGGTCGTATCTACCATACGACTCATGCTCGACCTTTCGGTCTCCTGTGTTCCGAGGCCATGTCTGTACATGCTAGCCTCGTCAAGTCAACCTAAGTGTTTCGCGTGTGTAAATCTGGCTTACACCCGTTGTATGTGAACGTTAGAATCTATCACACCCGATCATCACGTGGTGCTTGAAACAACGAACTTTCATAGCAGGTGCACAGTTAGGGGAACACTTTCTTGAAATTTTAATGAGGATCATCTTATTTACTATCGTCGTTCTAAGCAAATAAGATGCATAAACATGATAAACATCACATGCAATCAAAAAGTGACATGATATGGCCAATATCATTTTGCTCCTTTTGATCTGCATCTTCGGGGCTCCATGATCATCATCGTCACCGGCATGACACCATGATCTCCATCATCGTGTCTCCATGAAGTTGTCTCGCCAACTATTACTTCTACTACTATGGCTAACGGTTTAGCAATGAAGTAAAGTAATTACATGGCGTTATTCAATGACACGCAGGTCATACAATAAATAAAGACAACTCCTATGGCTCCTGCCGGTTGTCATACTCATCGACATGCAAGTCATGATTCCTATTACAAGAACATGATCAATCTCATACATCACATATCATTCATCACATTCTTTTTGGCCATATCACATCACATAGCATATCCTGCAAAAACAAGTTAGACGTCCTCTAATTGTTCTTTGCATGTTTTACATGGCTGCTATGGGTTTCTAGCAAGAACATTTCTTACCTACGCAAAACCACAACGTGATATGTCAATTGCTATTTACCCTTCATAAGGACCCTTTTCATCGAATCTGATCCGACTAAAGTGGGAGAGGCGGCACCCGCTAGCCACCTTATGCAACAAGTGCATGTCGATTCGGTGGAACACATCTCACGTAAGTGTACGTGTAAGGTCGGTCCGGGCCGCTTCATCCCACAAAGCATCACGAAACAAGATTGGACTAGTAACGGTAACCATATTGAACAAAATCAACGCCCACAACAACTTGTGTTCTACTCGTGCATAGAATCTACGCAATAGACCTAGCTCATGATGCCACTGTTGGGGAATGTAGCAGAAATTCAAAATTTTCTACGCATCACCAAGATCAATCTATGGATATTCTAGCAACAAGAGAGGGAGAGGATGAGCATCTTCATACCCTTGAAGATCGCTAAGCGGAAGCGTTACAAGAACGCGGATGGAGGAGTCGTACTTTCATGGCGATTCAGATCGCGGTTGATTCTCGATCTAAGCACCGAACAACGGTGCCTCCGCGTTCAACACACGTACAGCCGGGCGTCTCCTCCTTCTTGATCCAGCAAGGGAGAGGAGAAGTTGAGGAGAACTCCGACAGCACGACGACATGGTGGTGATGGAGCTCGTGGTTCTCCGGCAGGCTTCGCCAAGCACTACGGAGGAGGAGGAGGTGTTGGAGGAGGGAGAGGGCTGCGCCAGGAAGGGTGCGGCTGCCCTCTCTCTCTCACCACTATATAGGGGAGGGAGGAGGAGGCGCCCTAGGGTTCCCTAGGGGAGGCGGCGGCCATAGGGGAAACCCTAGATGGGTTTTGGCGCCCGACCCCCCAGAAACTTGCCCCTGCCGGGAGGGGTGGCTGCCCTAGGGGTGGCGCCCCCACCTCTCCAGGTTACGTGAGATGGGGTGGGAGGGGCGCTCAGCCCCTTAGTGGGCTGATGTGCCCTCTCCCCTTGGCCCATAAGGCCCCTCAAAGCTTGTCGGGGCCTCCGAAACCCTTTTCGACACGCTGGTCATCACCTGGTACCCCCGGAACAATTCCGGACTCCAATACCCTTCGTCCAATATACCGATCTTCACCTCCGGACCATTCTGGAGCTCCTCATCATGTCCGGGATCTCATCCGGGACTCCAAACAACCTTCGGTAACCACATACTATTTCCCATAACAACTCTAGCGTCACCGAACCTTAAGTGTGTAGACCCTACGGGTTCGGGAACCATGCAAACATGACCGAGACGTTCTCCGGTCAATAACCAACAGCGGGATCTGGATACCCATGTTGGCTCCCACATGTTCCACGATGATCTCATCGGATGAACCACGATGTCAAGGATTCAAGCAATCCCGTATGCAATGCCCTTTGTCTAGCGGTATTGTACTTGCCCGAGATTCGATCGTCGGTATGCCGATACCTTATTCAATATCGTTACCGGCAAGTCTCTTTACTCGTTCCGTAACACATCATCTCGTGATCAACCCCTTGGTCACATTGTGCACATTATGATGATGTCCTACCGAGTGGGCCCGGAGATACCTCTCCGTCACACGGAGTGACAAATCCCAGTCTCGATTCGTGCCAACCCAACACACACTTTCGGAGATACCCGTAGTGCACCTTTATAGCCACCCAGTTACGTTATGACGTCTGGTACACCCAAAGCATTCCTACGGTATCCGGAGTTGCACAATCTCATGGTCTAAGGAAATGATACTTGACATTAGAAAAGCTTTAGCATACGAACTACACGATCTTTGTGCTAGGCTTAGGATTGGGTGTTGTCCATCACATCATTCTCCTAATGATGTGATCCCGTTATCAACGACATCCAATGTCCATGGTCAGGAAACCGTAACCATCTATTGATCAACGAGCTATTCAACTAGAGGCTTACTAGGGACATGGTGTTGTCTATGTATCCACACATGTATCTGAGTTTCCTATCAATACAATTATAGCATGGATAATAAATGATTATCATGAACAAGGAAATATAGTAATAATAACTAATTTATTATTGCCTCTAGGGCATATTTCCAACAACCGCCGCCACCTCCCACGCCCTCCCCAAGCTCCCACCCCTTCTCTCTTCTCTCTCTCTCTCGGATTCGGATCCGACACAGCCAGAGCACTGGTTCCCGTTGAGGATGCCATGGATAAGGTGCTCTGGCCCTGGTGCTACAGCCATGGAGAAGGTGCCCTCCCCATCTCTCTTCTCTCTCTCTCTCTCTCTCTCTCTCTCTCTCTCTCTCTCTCTCTCGGTTTCGATTTAATTTCAAGTTGCCCACCCGACCCCGACCAACGAGACCTGGACTTAGCGCTAATGCTCGTAGCAATGATACCCAGAAAACTAAATGATTGAATGGGAGAAAAAGAAGGAACGATCTTAGGAATCAGCTTGGGGGTGGGAAAAGAATGATAAACACATGTAATATTTATATGAGATTCACACTTAATTATCACAAGTCACATGGGGCAGGCACCTTTAGGGCAATTAATTTATAGAGTTAGCATGGAATGTATCTGATAGCTAGACACATGCATTTTTTTATATGAGTTTCACACTTAATTATCAAGTCACATGTGAACTCGAAGTGTTCTGTTTTCCAAAATTCAGTAAACAAGTTTGTCCACCAGGCTCAGTCAAGGGGACCTTAGTTTGGGTGATTGGAGGCTTACTAGAATGACACTAGTAGAAAAGGGGGCAATGGTCCAGGCCCGACCTGTCCATTAGTCCCGGTTCAATCCAGAACCGGGACCAAAGGGGGCATTGGACCCGGTTCGTGAGCCCCGGGGGCCGGCCGGGCCACGTGGGCCATTGGTCCCGGTTCGTCTGGACCATTTGGTCCCGGTTGGTGGGACGAACCCGGACCACTGGACCACGCTCTAGCTCACCACCATTGGTCCCGGTTGGTGGGGAATGACGGGACCAAAGGCTGCCCTTTAGTCCCGGTTCAAGTCACCAACCGGGACCACTTAGTTGCCTATATATACCCCTCGCCATGAGAAGAGCACTCCCAGCTTTCTGTTTTTAAATGTTGGCGAGGGGAGAGCTTTGTGGTGCTCTAGCTCACCTCCTATGCACACGAGGTGTTCGATGGAATGCGCGAGCCACACTACTTAAGCTTTCTCCTCTCCAAGCTCGACCTCCAAGTATTTGTCTAGGTTTAGCGGTCCGTCACGTCACGTCCCGTCCCCGTCTTCGCCGCCGTCGATCGCCCGCTCCGATCTCGTCGCCGGCACCACCGTGGTGAGCCTCTTGTTCTTATCTTCTTTCTGAAAGGAAAATAAAATTCTTACTTGTATGTTTATATAGATACTTGTACAATTTTCTTACTTTTATTATTGCATCTTATATAGTGCGATGGTTTTGGTATCCGCCCCCGTCGGCCCTCGTCCTATCTATGATTCGGATGTGGTATATATTATCTTTTCATAACTATTGGTTCATTTATTGTTTATGACAATTATGCCGACCAACGTGACATAGATTTTATTTATCTAGGAGGTTGTTGAACCAGAAATTCCAACCGACCCTATTGTCGAGAGGTTAAATTTAGTTGACGAAGAAAACAATTTGTTGAAGGAAAAAATTAGAAAAATTGAGGAGGAGAAGATGATATTGGAGTTGCATGTTGCGGATGTCGACGATGATCACAAGATCAAGATGGATGCAATGCGCTTGAAGATTAGAAAGATTAGAAAATATGCAATTCATACCGAGGCTTGGTATCATTATGCCGTTGGATCTGTTGTTACATTGGTTGCGATTATGATCGCATTTGTTTTCGCATTGAAATGTTTTACATAGTTTCAGTGTATGGTTTAATTAATTTAGATGCTCTACAGAGCTTTATGTTGTTAGATGAGAACTATGTATGTACTTTGGTTTTAATGTGATGATGAACTTCTATTAATTTGGTCACTTAATTATCTATTCATGATGTTCTGTAATGATTTTTGACACACTTAATTATATATAATGTACGCAGATGAACCGGCAATGGATGTACGGTTCAAGACACACCTCCGAGTACATTAAGGGCGTGCATGATTTTCTTGAAGTGGCTGAGGCAAACAAGCAGAATGGTTTTATATGTTGTCCATGCCTTATATGTGGGAATACGAAGTCTTACTCTGACCGGAAAATCCTCCACACCCACCTGCTTTACAAGGGTTTCATGCCACACTATAATGTTTGGACGAGGCACGGAGAAATAGGGGTTATGATGGAAGACGATGAAGAAGAAGAGTACGATGACAACTACGTGCCCCCTGAATACGGTGATGCTCTTGAACATCAAGAGGAACCAGACGATGTGCACGATGATCTTTGCAGCAGGCGAAGCTGCTGAAGATCAAGAGGAACCAGACGATGTGCCCGATGATGATGATCTCCGCCGGGTCATTGTCGATGCAAGGACGCAATGCGAAAAGTCAAAAGGAGAAGCTGAAGTTCGATCGCATGTTAGAGGACCACAAAAAGGGTTGTACCCCAATTGCGAAGATGGCAACACAAAGCTCGGTACCGTCTTTGGAATTGATGCAAAGGAAGGCAGAGAATGTCAGGCTGACAAAGGATTTGAGAAGCTACTGAAAATATTGAAGAAGAAGCTTCCAAAGGATAAGAATTGCCCGACAGTACATACGCAGCAAAGAAGGTCGTATGCCCTCTAGGATTGGAGGTGCAGAAGATACATGCATGCCCTAATGACTGCATCCTCTGTCGCGGTGCGTACAAGGATCTGAACACATGCCCGGTATGCGGTGCATTACGGTATAAGATCAGACGAGATGATCCTGGTGATGTTGACGGCGAGCCCCCCAGGAAGAGGGTTCCTGCGAAGGTGATGTGGTATGCTCCTATAATACCACGGTTGAAATGTCTGTTCAGAAACGGAGAGCATGTCAAGTTGATGCGATGGCACAGTGAGGACCGTAAGAAAGACGGGAAGTTGAGAGCACCCGCTGACGGGTCGCAGTGGAGAAAAATCAAGAGAAAGTACTGGGATGAGTTTGCAAGTGAGCCAAGGAACGTATGGTTTGCTTTAAGCGTGAATGGCATTAATCCTTTCAGGGAGCAGAGCAGCAATCACAGCACCTAGCCCGTGACTCTATGTATGTATAACCTTCCTCCTTGGATGTGCATGAAGCGGAAGTTCATTATGATGCCAGTTCTCATCCAAGGCCCTAAGCAACCCGACAACGACATTGATGTGTACCTAAGGCCATTAGTTGAAGAACTTTTACAGCTGTGGAATGGAAACGGTGTACGTACGTGGGATGAGCACAAACAGGAGGAATTTAACCTAAATGCGTTGCTGTTTGTGACCATCAACGATTGGCCCGCTCTCAGTAACCTTTCAGGACAGACAAACAAGGGATACCACGCATGCACGCACTGTTTACTTGACACCGATAGGATATAGCTGGAAAGCTGCAGGAAGAATGTGTACCTGGGCATCGTTGATTTCTTCCGACCAACCATCACTGTCGAAAGAAAGGCAAGCATTTCAAAGGCGAGGCAGATCACCGGAAGAAGCCCGCCATGCGCATCGTGATCACGCATTTGCTATGGTCAATGATTTACACGTAATCTTTGGAAAGGGTCACGGCGGACTAGCTGTTCAGAATGACGCTGAGAATCACGCACCCATGTGGAAGAAGAAATCTATATTTTGGGACCTACCCTACTGGAAAGACCTAGAGGTCCGCTCTTCGATCGACGTGATGCACGTGACGAAGAACCTTTGCGTGAACCTGCTAGGCTTCTTGGGCGTGTATGGGAAGACAAAAGATACACCTGAGGATCGGGAGGACCTGCAACGCTTCCACGAAAAAGAGGGCATGCCTCCGAAGCAGTATGAAGGTCCTGCCAGCTACGCTCTTACGAAAGAAGAGAAAGAAATCTTCTTTGAATGCCTTTCGAGATGAAGGTCCCGGCCGGCTTCTAAATCGAATATAAAGGGAATAATAAATATGCCGGAGAAAAGTTCCGAACCTAAAGTCTCATGACTGCCACGTGATTATAACGCAACTGCTTCCGGATGCATTGAGGGGGCTTCTACCGGAAAACGTCCGATTAGCCATTGTGAAGCTATGTGCATTCCTCAATGCAATCTCTCAGAAGGTGATCGATCCAGAAATTGTACCAAGGCTAAGGAGTGATGTGGTGGAATGTCTTGTCAATTTCGAGCTGGTGTTCCCACCATCCTTTTTCAATATCATGACGCACGTCCTAGTTCATCTAGTTGACGAGATTGTCATTCTAGGCCCCGTATTTCTACACAATATGTACCCCTTTGAGAGGTTCATGGGAGTCCTAAAGAAATATGTCCGTAACCGTGCTAGGCCGAAGGAAGCATCTCCATGGGCCATCAAACAGAGGATGTCATTGGGTTTTGTGTTGACTTCATTCCTTGCCTTAAGAAGATAGGTCTCCCTAAATCGCGGTATGAGGGGAGACTGACCGAAAAAGGCACGCTTGGAAGGGACTCAATAATATGCAGGGACGGATATTCTTGGTATCAAGCACACTACACAGTTCTACGAACTCTACCTTGGTGACCCGTATGTCGATGAACACAAGAACAGTCTGCAAGGCTCCAAACACCCGGAGCAGGCGACGTCGGATTACATGTGAACACATCAGGACTTTCAGCAGTTGGTTGGAAGCATGTATCAGAGGTGACAACACTGTTTGTGATGAGCTGTACTTGTTGTCCAGGGAACCATCTTTGACTGTATTGATTTGGAAAGTATATGAGATAAATGGGAATACATTTTACACGATTGACCAAGATCAAAAGAGCACCAACCAAAACAGCGGTTTCCGCTTTGATGCAACAACCGAGAGGGGAAAGGACACATATTATGGTTACATAGTGGACATATGGGAACTTGACTACGGACATGATTTTAAGGTCCCTTTGTTTAAGTGCAAATGGGTCAATTTGTCAGGAGGCGGGGTACAGGTAGACCCACAGTACGGAATGACAACAGTGGATCTGAAAAATCTTGGGTACACTAACGAACCGTTCGTCCTAGCCAATGATGTGGCACAGGTTATCTATGTGAAGGACATGTCTACCAGACCGAGAAAGATAAAAGATAAGGAAGCGAATACATCATACGATGAGCCAAAGCGCCACATAGTTCTTTCAGAAAAAGGGACGTCGTGGGAGTGGAGGGCAAGATGTACATGTCTCAAGATTATGAAAAGTTTCATGAAATTCCTCCTTCAAAGTCAAGGCTGACCCCAGCATCCCGATAAACGATGAAGATTATCCATGGTTACTGGCGCAATAAGCAAATGACACAAGCGAAGAAAAAGTGAAGACTTTCTCCCGCAACTATTATGATGATACCATGCCAACTTTGTAACTGATGAGTATGATACCATGCCAACTTTCAACTTTTTCAGAGTTCATTTGAAATGCTTTAATGTCTTATGGTTTGGCCCTCGTAATAATTAAAAATAACGACAATAAGTTTTTTGTTGTAAGTAGAAACAAAATAAAATAAATAAAGCAAGAAAGAAAACAAAAAAACAAAAAAATTGTTTTCAAATTTGAAAATAATGGCACTAACAGAAAGTTTATAATTTTCCTAAAACTAAAAGCAAAAATAATTGAAAAATAAAGAAAAAACAAAAGAAAATAAATAATGCAGATATCAAAACAAAAAAACAACAATAAGTATTTTGTTGTAAGTAGAAACAAAATAAAATAAATAAAGCAAGAAAGAAAACAAAAAAACAAAAAAAGTGTTTTCAAATTTGAAAAGTAATGGCACTAACAGAAAGTTTATAATTGTCCTAAAACTAAAAGCAAAAAGAATTAAAAAAAAGCAAAAAAAAAGAAAATAAATAATGCAAAAAACAAAACAAAAAAACTGGATAAAAATAAAAATAGCAACAATAAGTAAAGAAAACAAAAAAACAAAAAAAATGCCTCCTACTGGGCCCCCACGGCCTGAATACGACATGAAACCCTACTATGGGCCAGGATTCAGGCCCGCAATAGGCCCAGAAGGCCCATCAGGCACAAAGAATAGCAAGTAGGCCCGAAAGCCTGCGGTGGAGAGGAGCTCGAGAGTGCGGCGGTGGGGCTTATAAACCATCTGCGCCCCTCTCAACTAGCGAGGTGGGACTAAACTTTGGCCCCGACGTGCGGCCACGGGGGCCTTTGGTCCCGTTTGGTGGCACCAACCGGGACTAAAGGGGGGGGGCATTGGTACAGGTTCGTGGCACCAACCGGAACCAAAGGCCGCCGCTTGCTGCCCTTTGGGCTGCCGAAAAAGAGGCCTTTGGTCCCAGTTGGTGGCACCAACCGGGACTAAAGGGTGCATTAGTCCCGGTTGGTTTCACGAACTGGGACCAATGGCTTTGCTATATAAGCAAACACTTTGTAAAAATTCAGAATCTCATCGCCAGTTCCCCGACGACGCCTTGACCCTCCTCGACACCGCCAGTTGCTCCACCTCACTGTCGCCCGCCCGCCCGCCAAGGCCGTCGCCCCAACCCTTGCCGTCCTCGTCGCGGCCTCCCCAAGCCCGTGCCGTCCTTGTCGGGGCCTCCCGATCCAGCGCCCGTCCGCGCCCTGCCTTGCCGCCCGAGCCCTGCCCGCCCGTTCCGCCCAGCAGCCCGGCCCTCGCCCCCCATCGCCATCGTCATCTAGCCGCCCAGTGAGCAGCCCGGGCCGCACTGCTCTGTTTTTTCATTTTATTAGTTTAATTTTTTGTTCATATATATATATACATATAATGTATATGTGTATGTATGTGGCTATGTGTATGTAGATGTTCAAAATGTATAAAAAATTGTTCAGAGCATGTTTTTCTTCATATATGTATTTTTTGTTCATATGTGTATTAATGTTTTCATATATGCAAAAGATAGATTTTTAGAAAAGTTAGGTTTTTTTCTGTTCATAGATTTTTTTGGTGATATTAATTATTGTAGAATATGCAAATGTTTTTATATTCATATGAACAATGCATTAGGCAAAACCTTTGTTTTTTCAAATTTTCTATTTGAACATTTTTTTTAAAACAAGCAATACTAAAAGAATGAGAGGAAAAAGGAAAATAAGAATAGGAAGAAAGGAGAAGAAGAGGAGAAGAAGAAGAGGAGAAATAAATAAGAAGAGGAAATAAGAAGAAAAAGAAGATGAGAAGAAGAAAGGAATAGAGGAGAAGAAGAAAAATAGAAAATTTCTATTTTTCTTCTTCTCCTCTATTCCTTTCTTCTTCTCCTCTTTTTTCTTCTTCTTTTTCTTCTTCTTCCTTCTTCCTCTTTTCTTCCTTTTCCTTATTTTCCTTTCTCGAGGGAGAAGAAGAAAAACAAGAGTAGAAGAAGAAGAAAGGAATAGAGGAGAAAGAAGAAACTTCAACACGAGGGGGGCGGGGGTACCGATACCCCCTCCCCGATAACATTATTTTCCCATGTATATGTATGTCGCGTCATTGTCGATATAACTCCCTCGAGATAACTTCGACATGAGGGGCGGTCGATATATATACCCCCTCTCGACCGTGGTAACTTATACAACGACAGCACCCCCCTCTGCCCTCTCGCTCGACCAAAACTCTCGAGGACACCCAAACCCTAGAGAGAAAAGGATGTTGGTCTCCTACCCCCTCCCGCCGCGCCCATACCCGACAAATTAACTCTCTCGAGGCCATCCAAATTAACCCTTGAAGCGTTGTGTCGAGGCGACCCCAAACCCTAGAGAAGCAGCGTCGAGGCCACTAACATGATTCCTTATTGTGATTAGCTAGCTAGTTCTACGTTATGACATGTTGTAAATATTTGCAGAAACTATGGACCACTCCCGAGACGAAGAAACAAAAGCGATGTTGGGGCACATAATCGCACAAGGAAGTGATGAAGTTGCGTCATTTCTCAACGACACCGATGGTCCCGAAGGACTGGGTGAAGAAGAGGGATATGTTCATGATGGCTTCGAACCATTAATGCCGGTACAAGAAGAGGACTATGTTCATGACGGCTCCGGTGACACAATGGAGGTACAAGAAGGAGACCGTCTTGATCGCTCCGTGACCGAACCGAGTCCGCCAGGTATATATATATTAGTTAAGCCCGTGCTGACTAGTTAATTGATGCATCCATTGTTTTGGTATATGTACACATATTAATTACTCTCGTCTTTCTTCCTTATAATTTCTAGCCCTCGGATCGAAACGCACAACTTCGTAAGGAGATGAGGCCCGAAGAAAAGTTGAGCTCGGATGAAAAGTTTGAGATCATAGAAATCGCGCTCGACGGCGAACCGATTGAACCCATCCTACAAGGAAGGCATTTTCTGCTCGGTCAAGGGGTTCTTGTAAGGGACAAGATCCCGAACAGCATCCATCAATGGTATAAGCCTAAGTAGGAAGACAATGAGGTGTCTTATGTCAATGATATGCAGAAAGAAGATCTTTGGACTCATCTGAAGGCAAATTTCACCCTACCGCCAGAGGAGGATCCGGAGAAGCCAGTTAAAGAGCAATTAATCAAGTCTTGAGCTCTTAAGAAGATGGGAACCCTAATGAGGAGGTGGAGGAAAGAGCTGAACCCGTTTGTCGAGAAAGAAAAGACACCAGAATTCATCGGCAAATATGAGAAGATCAAAGATCACTGGCCCGCATTTGTGGCCCACAAGACACCGGAAAAGAGTAAGAAGATGTCGGCGACAAACAAGCAAAATGCTGCGAAGAAGAAGCTTCACCATCGCACGCGGCGTCGGTGGCTACCTCAAAGCCCGGCCTAAGTGGTCCAAGGCTGAGCATGATCTGCTTGAAAAAGGGATCGAACGAGAGACAATGTCTTGGCGGACCGTTGCGGACTTGGTTCTTGAGGCTGGCGAAACTTTGGACCTCGTAACAGGAAGTGCCATTGGACGGACGAGCAACTGCAAATACCGGTCGAGGAAGCTTCGACACTATATCGATGCAGCGCAGCGAGGGACGTTCCTTCCAAACAGGAAGAAGGACGAGCTCACAATGGCCCTTGGGAATCCTGAGCGCCCTGGACGGACACGAGGCACGCCAGGCTCCCTTTCGTGGCAGGTTGGTTTTCCGGACGCAGGGGTTCTAAACCCACGAGAGGAGGAAGAAAGCTGGAGCAGGACCAACTGCAGGCGCTGCAGAAAGGGTAATGGGGCTAGAGGAGCGAAGCAGCAGATCGCAGCAAACGACCGCGAAGCTTCCCCAAAGCTACCCGCCATCTCGGCGGAGAAGCAGCGTGGCTTCCACCGAGCTGCTTCACCGGAGCATGTCTTGACGGCTCCTGCCAGCTATCCCGTGGATGGTATCACGGAGTCTCAAAATTGCCACATTATGGCGCGATGTATGAATTTGAAGGTCAAGGCGGTTGTTGGCCAAGTTTATCCTAGTGGACCGGCACAACTTATCACTGCCAGCCGATTCCAGAAGGATATGCTAAGGTGATGGTGGATGAAATAACGGAGGGATTTGAGGACCTCCTGCTTGACCACCCTACCGGTGAAGGGGAGACTAGGCTGGGTTCTGCTCTAAAGACTCCATGCCTATGGCGGAAGGAGCTCATCAACCTTCCGAACTGGACGCCTCCGCCTCCTCCTCCTCCTTCTCGGTGCGTGGTGGCACTCCGCCTCCTTCTCCGCCTCCTCCTCCGGCGAGTGACGATCAGGGCACGCATGGCGGCACTCCGCCTCCTTCTCCGGCGCGTGGCGGCACTCCGCCTTCTTCTCCGCCTGCACTGGCGCACCCGAGCAGCCAGCCTCCTCCTTCTCCGCCTCGTCAGCAAGGCGGAAGAGAACTGCTGTCGCTCGGCTGCTCCGTGGCGTCGTAGTCCTTCTCCTCCGCCTCGTAAGCAAGCAAAGAAGGCATCCGCTCTGTCTGCTCTGCCGGCGTCTAGCAGTACAGCCAAAGGCGGGAGGAAATACAGATTCGGTCCTTGTCTGAAGACTCCAGAGAAGTTACCGTACGAGAGGACCGAGGAGGAAAACACGAAGATCACGCAGACCGAAGTGGATGACTGGTTTGCAGGGTTGAAAGCAAAGAGACATCCACCTCCGGAGGACAAGGTAGATCCGGTGAAAGCGAAGCGCACTCTTGCTGCCCTGAGGAAACCGGCAAAGTCTCCGCCGAGAACCAACTATGAGCGCATTACTGAACAGACATATCTCCAAGCGGAGCGGTCGGGAAGTACTGTCAGACATGAAAGAGCAAAAGAACGAGCAGCTGCGAAAAAAATTGACCAGCTGGGCGAACAAGTAAACCAATTGTGCCCCCCGCTCAATGTGTCTAACGGCAACATCGTCGCTAATGTTCCGGGGATGGTGGACGGTTATGGCAATCTACAAGATTACCTACCTGACGATGCACTTCCTGAATACATGAAGGTGGAAGAACACAGATACGAGTACGGGAAGCCTCTCGTCAAAGATGAAAAATCTCTAACAACGATGATGCGAAGATTCCATACTTGGTACATGAAAACCTGCAGAGAGTCTGGGGGACGAATACTTTGTATCTGAGAATTAAAGAGGAGCACGACCTCGTTGGAACTGATCTGTTGCCTGTTCCATTTGAGGAGTTCTTCGAGTTCTTCAATCAAAAGGCCCTCGATAAATTAACGGTCTTTTGCTATTGCCTGTAAGTACTATTTCTGTCATTAAGTCTCTATATATAGCTCGGCTCTTTCATTGCATGTATTTATAATTAATTATCCTTAATATATTATGCAGATTGAAGATCGTCGAGTGCAAAAAAAATGAAATCTATGATACTGGGTTCATTAACACAAATATCATAGATGTATTTCTGGTTGAAAAGCACGTCAAAGAAGCCGAGGACAACTTGCTACAATCGTTGATCAAAAATCAAAACAAAGATACCATACTCTTTCCTTACAACGGCAAGTGAGTGTTACTGATCGTTTGCATATTCGGTTTCCCTTATTACTCGAGGGAGGTTATAGTAATGTAATTGATGAGTTATGCATGCGTGCGCAGGTTCCATTATATTCTTCTGGAGATTAAGCTTGAGAGTGGACTAGTAACCGTCTTAGACTCTCGACGGAAAGATCCCAGCACCTATGCGGACATGACTGAAATGCTCAGCAAGTAAGTTCAATCGATCATTATCGCACCATAGCGGCAACTTTTTGTTCATTTCCTGATATCTCAAGTAATAATAATTATTTTATTTGTCTTGCAGGGTTTGGAAATAGTTCACCGCAAAAGCTCCGGGACTGCCGAAGGAGCTGCGATATACATACCCGAAAGTAAGTACTACTGGCTAGCTAGTTGTGCGCATCTCCCGTTGATTTTATAGCTATACTTTCATCAATGCCATTTATAATGCTTCATTATCAGTTTGATTGACCTCTATTTCTCGTAAAGTGCTTGTGGCAGGAACAAGGAAATGATTTCTGTGGATACTACGTTAATGCGAGTTCATCTACAACGCGACTTTGAAAAATAAGCGGGGCTACTCTCAAAGACAATATGAAGTGCGTAAGCAATTAATAATATTCACAATTTCATTTTATTACACCATCATTTCTGTTGAGTTTCATTCATATATATGTATTAATTAACCCTCTTCTTCAAATTAGACGTGGCAGATGCGGAATGAACTCCTAGAACCAGATCGCATTAAAGCAATTCAAGAGGAATTGGCGGATTCTTTCTTGACCACGTCATCAATAAAGCCGGAGAATACCATGTGGAAGTTGATATCAAATGCTAGGGGACTGTAATTGAGAGATCTTATATATTGTACATGTATGTAGCCAGTAGCGTCGGGCGTACATGATACGAAAACTTGTTGTTCGACCAATCTCTCGGAGGAGAGGTCGATCGATCATTTCTCTTGGTATGCATGACGAACTTCTGTACTCGATGGTTCCCTTCATTTTCTTACTAGCTAGCGTGTCGAGGGCTATATGTATATAGTACGTAGCGTCGACCAAGAACGGACATAAGAGAGGACACTTCGCTCTATTAATTAGCTAGCTAACACAATATATGAAACACCTAAATTAACCCCAAAACCCCCAACCCCCCCTTAAAAAAACAAAACCCCAGCCACTTTGGAATGTTGTGGCGTGGATGCCTTTTGGTCCCGGTTGGTGCCACCAACCAGGACCAAAACCCCCTGCCTGGGCTCGGCCTTTGACCGCCACGTGGAGGACCATATGTCCCGGTTTGTGTTAGAACCGGGACTAAAAGGGGGAGGTATTAGTAACGACCCATTAGTCCCGGTTCATGAACCGGGACTAAAGGCCCTTACGAACCGGGACTATTAGGTGTTTTTCTACTAGTGTGATGAAACAAGCTGACCTGATATATAATGAAGATAATCTATTACAAATACTCAAAGGGTCGAGGCAAAGGGAAACTGAGGCAGGCTGTTGCTGTTACCGAGTGGGTGTACAATGAAAACAGTTACAAGCATCGAAGAAGCAGGTAATTTTCTATTTATGCATTCATTTGGTACTTATTTCTTTCTTTCCAGCCACTGTAAGCACTAGTATGTATACACGTGCAATGCACGTCTTAACAATATTGTTCCTATGATTCTATTAAAAGAAAACAAATTATATAGTACTTTGCAATGAATTCGGAGCAAAAATAAATATTAACATGAATTATAAAGTGATGTTTTTCTGCTAATAAAATCGGTATTGTGGTGATCATTTACATTTCACTGGGCTGTAGCGAAAAACGCTCTAAGTAGCCCAGGCGAACACGCACATAGATCAATCAATCGATCGGATTGATCAATTGTCCAAGGGCAAAACGATAGTTAACCACACCTACATGTATGGGCTACTGGACTTTGGTCTTCTCTATATTCGGTGTAGTTGGTTCTATAAATATATTTTTATACGGACTAATGACGCAATTAGCTGCGGCCATTAGCTGATGTACAATATAAAGGCCGCCAAAAATGTTCACTTGTATCTGCCCCTGTCTCGGCTCTTTGCCTGACGCACTGGCACATGCAACATGGCGAGAAGAGAGGAGATGTGACGCGATTTTTCTAGAAACCAGCAGATGCAGCTGCAGGCTACTGTTCACTGCGAATCCTTTGAATCTCAACCGTTAAATTTATGAGACCAACGGCCAGGACTGATGCTGTTGTACAATTCAAAACTCGTACACTATATAGTAGTATAGATAATTTCATGGTGCGAAATTATGCTGGAATATCAATAACTTAACTAATATAATTATTTCATGTCTAGGTCTGTGTATACGAAGTTACTGTCAATCCTTGGGAAAGCATGGGTGCCAACTGAAGCACTGCGGATTTTCACCATCATGAGGGTAGTTTTTTTTCCATAATCGTAATTAACTAATTTGTATGTTTCCCTCTTTCAAAAAATTGAAAAAGTAACTTACACAGACGTTTCATCTTGCTTCGCATCAGGGAGATGCTCAAATATACCCTGATATGGCTGCATACCATAGTATCGTTGTTACACTTGGTAGATCTGGCCTTCTCAATGAGCTAATTAAGGTAATCGATTATATGAGACAGAAGCCTTCAAAAAGGGTAATGATGATGCGGTGCAAATATTGGGATCCTTTGTTGGAGCTGGATGTTCTCGTTTATAACTCGGTGAGAGTAGCTTCTGCAGCTTTTCTTTTCATTCCTTTTTCCATGGACCTCTCTAGTGTGTCGCTGCAACCTCAACACCCCAACAGGCAGCCCCAACCCTAGCCCTTGCTTCCATGATGACCCAGCAGGCAGGAGGTGCAACACATGTACGGATCCTTCATCTACCCCCCTTCTCTGATTTTCTTCATCCCCTGTCTTTATATCTTCTCTGGGAATAGTCCCTGTTTTGGCAATTGATATTGGATTCAAGTAGTGTTGATATGTTGATTTATTAAAGGTTGGATATACATTGCTACTGTATGGTGAGAATTTGAACAACGATAGTGTTGCATAGAACATACTTGTTCATATGGCAACATACTTCCAAGTCCAGGCAATTCCTACTTTTTTCACACGTTAGTAATTATTTAGGTACATATTGATTGCGAGAGTTTATGGAACATGACCACCACTGAAATGTATAAATGCATTTGACAAATGGCATCAAATAATTTGAAACATTGCATAGTTTATTCACATGTTGGCTTATTTATCCTATGGTCACTTAGGGCTTAAGCATCTGACCTTCTCATTTTTGTTTATGGTATAGAAAGTATGGCTTCAACATGTGATCTACAGATAGGTAGTTTTTTCAATCGGATTGTTCTTTCGTAAAACCATCGCTATTTCCTATGTGCTCATGTGGCTGCTAAAATTTCTTATTCACATTATCACATTCACATGCATAGTTTGCTTTCCTTACACCCATAGTTTTTTTCATTCAGGTTCGTGTGGAGGATTAATTCAACGATAGGCTCATGGTTGATGGAGAAGGACAAAAGGATGAGAGAGACTGAGAGAGAGAGAGAAGGATGGCAGCAAATGAGAGACTCTAGCGCACTACAACACCCGACTGCTGCTCCTCTACATCAGCCGAGAAATGGTTAATTCAGCCGCTTTGTCTGATTTGTGCATAAAAAATATAGCATTTGTCTCTTATTTGCTGCCCTAAATCCTATCGCTCTTTGTAAATGTGAATTGCGAAGCTATTTCTTGTTGCTCATTTGTGATTTAAGGATCTAAATTTGACTCTTTTTTTCAATTTTGACAGGATATGAGAAGAGGTTAGTTCCCTGTTTTCTGCCATTTAGATATATATATATAAGCTTACTATTAGTTGTTTCAGAGTATCTCAGTTTGCTCCTGTCTGATAAAGTATTTCCATGCAATTTTAGGAATTTTGATGCATTATATCAGTTTATGTTGCTCTATTAGAAATTATATATCAAGAACAATTAGCCAAAGGATCAATACTCTCTCTCTCTCTCATCCTTCAGGTGTCTCTCTATTTAGATTGTGTAGTAACCATGTGATCTGTTAGAAAATATTGCCATGGCAAGTTAGAGCCGTTGAAAGGAGGGAAGAAGATGGTGTAAATTAGCAGCTAGGTTAGCTATGTATGAGGTTTTTAGTTGGTCATGTACATAAGGCTTCTTGGCATCACTACAAAAATAAGTCAGGATAAAATGCTACAGGAAACTGTCGCTTTAAATTTTGTCCATTGTTCCTTGTATAATCTTTTCCTAAACTGGACACTATCGAGTTATATTATTACTTCAGTTATTTGCTCTGGTAAATGTTTATTACCGATGTAATGTTCTATTTGTACGATGCATCTTTTGTTATCTTAGAGCAATTGATTGCCCAGATTAGTTTCTAGGATAATCAGATGGTAGCTTCTACTAGCTGATCCATGAAAGATTAAGTTTGCATTTTTAACCTCTTCGGGCGTGGCAATACTCTGGCGCACTACAACACCCGGCTGATGCTCATCTACATCACCCATTTCTCGCTCAGGTAAGCCAGAGATTAAACGCCGACAAGTACTGATTGTTTATCTTCGCTCCGCCGGTGTTTTCGTGTTGTGATTCTAAACTTTATTTTTGTTGTTTGCACATCCAGAACAAATATGGGAGTACAAGCAAGGCCTTGGTGAGTAAACAACATGCCTACTACTCTGTGTGCTTGCTCAGCCTCTGTTGTGTTGATTGGGCATCTTGGAATTTATTTTGGCGACTTGGCCAACTGGTCCTTCGCTGATTCCAGCAAATCAGCAGGAGCAGGGCCAGTGCATGATAACAAAACAAGCCATTCGGATCTTTCCATTTCTTCATCATACATAATTATACACATAGCCGTCGCATCACCTGATTTTAGACTAATATTCATGGATTTGTTGGCATGCTTGCTTGTGTTTTGTGCTCTAAAAATCATTGTTTATGTTGTGCAGGTTCTGAACCAGTCCATATCCGAGACAACATTTGGGAAGGTGTCTGATTTCATTCAATCTTTTGCATCATTTGCCAAGAAGGATGAGCCTAGAGGTACCAGACCGTTGTAGTTCAATATTTTATTTATTTATTCCTTTTTTGCAAAGGGAAATGTACTGTGTTTGATATGATGTATGGTTTTAATTAACATAGTGATAGTCGATGTTTGTTTACTCCTCAGAGTGTAACTTCAGAGTAAAAGACTGTTTTGTGCATTTTTTTAGCTCCTTTCCCCACCTACAAAGTTTCCATTTTTTGTAACAGAAACCTTCTCCTAAATAAATTTTTGGTTTTATTGGTGATGGTTTTTGGGATCTTGACTTGTTCCTGTTCTGCTTTGGATAAAAAAAAACTTTACGCATAATCATCGTGTCTCCAGACAAAGCGCGAAGATTCTGAAGCTAGGCAATCTGTACTTGTCAGTTTATTTTTTTAATATGGAGATTAACAATGTATTGTTATCTCATCTATATACCCACTGTCCATTTTTCTTCTTCAGAGGTTGTGACTGTTGGTGAACATAGTAATTTCAAAAAAAAAATCTCTAGGAACATATCAAAATAAACATAGGGAAGCAACAACGCGAGCTATTGATCTACAAATAGATATGCTAATACTACCAAGACTAAGTTCATGATAAATTTAAGTTCAATTAATCATATTACTTAAGAACTCCCACTTAGATAGACATCCCTCTAATCCTCTAAGTGATCACGTGATCCATGTCAACTAAACCATGTCCGATCATCATGTGAGATGGAGTAGTTTCAACGGTGAACATCACTATGTTGATCATATCTACTATATGATTCACGCTCGACCTTTCGGTCTCCGTGTTCCGAGGCCATATCTGCATATGTTAGGCTCGTCAACTTTAACCTGAGTATTCCGCGTGTTCAAAAACTGGCTTGCACCCGTTGTAGATGGACGTAGAGCTTATCACACCCGATCATCACGTGGTGTCTGGGCACGACAAACTTTGGCAACGGTGCATACTCAGGGAGAACACTTCTTCATAATTAGTGAGAGATCATCTTCAAATGCTACCGTCAATCAAAGCAAGATAAGATGCATAAAGGATAAACATCACATGCAATCAATATAAGTGATATGATATGGCCATCATCATCTTGTGCTTGTGATCTCCATCTCTGAAGCACCTCCATGATCACCATCGTCACCGGCGCGACACCTTGATCTCCATCGTAGCATCGTTGTCGTCTCTCCAGTCTTATGCTTCTACGACTATCGCTACCGCTTAGTGATAAAGTAAAGCATTACAAGTAAGCGTACGCGTAATGTCGGTCCGGGCCGCTTCATCCAACAATACTGCCGAACCAAAGTATGACATGCTGGTAAGCAGTATGACTTGTATCGCCCACAACTCACTTGTGTTCTACTCGTGCATATAACATCTACGCATAAAAACTAGTCTCTGTTACCACTGTTGGTGAACGTAGTAATTTCAAAAATTCCCTACGCACGCAAGATCATGGTGATGCATAGCAACGGGAGGGGAGAGTGTTGTCTATGTACCCTCGTAGACCGAAAGCGGAAGCGTTATATCAACGCGGTTGATGTAGTCGTACGTCTTCACAATCTGACCGATCCAAGCACCGTTACTCCGGCACCTCCGAGTTCTTGGCACACGTTCAGCTCGATGATGATACCCGGGCTCCGATCCAGCAAAGCGTCGAGGAGGAGTTCCGTCAGGACGACGGCGTGGTGACGATCTTGATGTTCTAACGTCGCAGGGCTTCGCCTAAGCATCGCTACAATATGACCGAGGTGGAATATGGTGGAGGGGGCACCGCACACGGCTAAGGAACGATCACGAAGATCAACTTGTTGTCTATGGGGTGTCCCCCTGCCCCTGTATTTAAAGGAGTGGAGGAGGGGAGGGCCGGCCCTCTCTGTGGCGCGCCCTAGGGGAGTCCTACTCCCACCAGGAGTAGGATTCCCCCTTTCCTAGTAGAACTAGGAGCCCTTCCAAGTAGTAGGAGTAGAAGGGAAGGAAAGGGAAGGGAAAAGGAGTAGGAAGGAAGGAGGCGCCCCCCCTCTCCCTAGTCCAATTCGGGCTAGCCAATGGGGAGGGGTGCGGCCACCTTTTGAGGCCTTTCTCTCCTTTCCCGTATGGCCCATTAAGGCCCAATACGAATTCCCGTAAGTCCCCGCTACTCCCGAAAATACCCAAATCACTCGGAAGCTTTCCGATGTCCGAATATAGTCGTCCAATATATCGATCTTTACGTCTCGACCATTTCGAGACTCCTCATCATGTCCCCGATCTCATCCGGGACTCCGAACTCCTTCGGTACATCAAAACTCATAAACTCATAATATAAGCATCGCCGAAGCGTTAAGCGTGCAGACCCTACGGTTCGAGAACAATATAGACATGACCGAGACACATCTCCGGTCAATAACCAATAGCGGAACCTGGATGCTCATATTGGCTCCTACATATTCTACGAAGATCTTTATCGGTCAGACCGCATAACAACATACGTTGTTCCCTTTGTCATCAGTATGTTACTTGCCCGAGATTCGATCGTCGGTATCTCAATACCTAGTTCAATCTCGTTACTGGCAAGTCTCTTTACTCGTTCCGTAATACATCATCTCACAACTAACTCATTAGTTGCAATGCTTGCAAGGCTTATGTGATGTGTATTACCGAGAGGCCCAGAGATACCTCTCCGACAATCGGAGTGACAAATCCTAATCTCGAAATACGCCAACCCAACATGTACCTTTGGAGACACCTGTAGAGCACCTTTATAATCACCCAGTTACATTGTGACATTTGGTAGCACACAAAGTGTTCCTCCGGCAAACGGGAGTTGCATAATCTCATAGTCATAGGAACATGTATAAGTCATGAAGAAAGCAATAGCAACATACTAAACCATCGAGTGCTAGGCTAACGGAATGGGTCATGTCAATCACATCATTCTCCTAATGATGTGATCCCATTAATCAAATGACAACACCCTATGGTTAGGAAACATAACCATCTTTAATTAATGAGCTAGTCAAGTAGAGGCATACTAGTGACACTCTGTTTGTCTATGTATTCACACATGTATTATGTTTCCGGTTAATACAATTCTAGCATGAATAATAAACATTTATCATGATATAAGGAAATAAATAATAACTTTATTATTGCCTCTAGGGCATATTTCCCTCAGTGACGTTGCTGCCAATGAGCCTTTGCTCTGAAAAAAATGCTTCTATGCCATGTGATATGAACGATGTTGCACCACAATGTTCTGTACATTTAGGTGAACATCTTTGTTCAGATATTTTTACTGTCATTTTCATTCAAGTATGTACAAAGTTTAGTGTAGATGACTCGTACATAACAATTACTAATGCCAGTACATCCAGGATGCATGACACCCATGTTCTCACGTAAAATTGCATGTTGCAGTCCGCCTCACCCTGTTTCATTCATGTCGGCATTCCGCCCTCCATGGCAGCGATTCCAGCAGCGAGCTCCATCTCCTATGATGCTTCTCACAGCCCCAGCATCCTCATGGCAGGTCAGGTCTGCATCACCGAGGTATTCTGTTTCCGGTGAATGGGCAAGTCTTCACTTCTGGATTACTGCCTCCCTTCCCAATTTACTTGCTAAGTGGTAGGTGATTGCATTATGGGGGACAATGTCCAAGAGAGAGCCACTTAAATGGTTAGATGTTATAGCTACTGAAGGCAACTCTACATGTTCTATTTCAATGTTTTTCATCTTCTTTTTCTGGAGATGATTTCAGTACTTTCTATTACTGTGATGTTGGAACCAAGATGCATGTGTCACATGTGCCATCAATTGTGTAATGAACTTTCTATTGTGTTCCTGATGATCTCAAATCCCTGGTTTATCTTGGCTCCCTCTGTTTAATATGCACATGCTACTTTGAGTCTGGTGCAATAATATACTGCATACTACATAGTATAAACAGAAAAGTGGAAGGTGCGCCTCCTACCTGGCGCCGCCCAGCTTCCTCTCAGGTGGCGCCACAGGTGGCGCCCCAACCGCTAGTAGTCACATAAAGTGGGTACTTTCCATTGCATTAGCCCTCGCGAAACTACTGTAATTGGTTCGTAAATGTGAAAAGTGATATACCTCTACAAATTGGATCACATTATGGTATATAGAGGCCGGGCATTCTTTCGATGCGATTGTATCATCTTGATAAGTCAATTTAATTATATATCATTTATCAGAAAACAAACATAGCTTTGTTTTTTTCTGACTTTACTCTTTGTCAACATGTTTCATTTGTATGCTAGTGTTTCTTTTGCGAGAAAAATACTTGTATTACTCAATGATCAGGTTCTTACAATCCTCATGGGAGATCCTCAACACATCCTCAGGTCCCGAACCAACCCACGTCATGGTGCGACCTTCTATTCTAGCAAATTGAGCAAGACTATCACTCGCTTTATTCTGACAGCGAGGAGCAAGAGTAATACAAGACTGACTAAGGCTTAACAAAAAATTTATTTCTTCTATCAAAGAAGCATAAACGGAACGATTCACTTTGCCACTGGAAATCATCTCCACCGCCATGCTCGAGTCCATTTCAATTTCAATCGGAAGATCGTAGCGTTGGACCGCAAAGGATATCCCTTCCATACAGGCACATAATTTAGCTTCTAGGGCATCTCTACATGAGTACAATTGGTGCACGCTGAGAATATTTTTTGAAATTTTCACTTTGGGGAGGAGGGAGGCCCTCAACCACCTGAATATATTCCATCGAATTTGCCTAGAAGCCTCGCAGCTCCATACAAGATAGGTTCAAGCGAACCAAATACACAGGGGATACAAGAGGAGATACAACCGAAAAAACACACACACACGCCACAAGACGCACATATCCAGCCGAACCTCCGGAAGACCCGCCGAGGAAAGGGCACGAGAAGAAGGTCTTTCGACGATCCGAAGCTGGATGCACCACCACCCCGACCGCCATTCCAAATATCATCAAGACAACCAACAAGGAGGAGGACCTCAACTTACACCTTCATCGACCAAGCGAGGAGAAGAGCCTTGAACGTTGGTCGTCTGTCGCCACCCAACAACACCCGAGAGAAGGGGTGCCATATGGGAACGAGGTGATACAGAGAGGAGGATAACGCCTCACGACCGGCTTCGGATGAAAATTCAGATCCAGTCCCGTGCATGGCCAAGCCAAGATCACGCAGACGGAGCACCACCACCCCATTCCATCACTCCCCGCATTCCTACAGCAAGCGACCATCAATCTCATCAACCCCAGCACGACTCCAAGATGATGCCTTCACAAAGGGAAATACGCATGTTGCACCGCCATCATCCGAAACAGTAGGACCTGGACTAGGGATTTCCCACGGAGTCAATGAGGAGGGATAGCAGCCTCACAGCGACGACTCTAAGAAGGATTGTGGCGCCCACAGGCGTCGCCCTCGCCGGCTCCTAACGGAGCAGGGGTTACCACCAGATCTGCAACGACGACCTCCCATTGCACTGCGGCCGATTGCCGAGAAATCCAGCACAGCTGCAGGTCTGCACCGCCACAGCGCCAAACACCACACCACCGCCACCACCAGCCAGGACGACCGCGGCCACACCACCACCACCCTCGCCGGCCGTGGACTCGCACGGCCCAGATCTGGCCACCCGGAGAAGCCGCCAACAGAGAGTCAAGAGACTCCCCACGACCACCACGCGAGGGGATGTAATGCCAAGCAGCCGGAAGGTGCTGCACGCAGGCACGGCCGCCGGCAAGAGCCGCACCGCGACCCCGCACGCGCTGGCCCAGATCGGACCTGCACCATCCCCACGCAGCCGCAGGCCAACAGCCGCAACCCAGCTCCACCTTGCGCCACGGCCGACGCCCCGAGCCGCCACCCCACGCCGAGGGGAAGCAACCGCCGCCGCCCATAACCGCGGCCAGATCCAACAGGCCGTGGCGCCCTCCTCGACGACTAATACGGCCGGAAACAGCAGATCCTCGCCGCCACCTTCCTCGTAGCGCGCACGCCGCTGGCGCCCTCGAGTGGTGGCGAGGCAGGGGCAAGGTGGGGAGGAACGCGGCGGCAGCTGAGAATATAATGTTTCCGTGAGCACCACGCATAACATCCCAGCTCCAAAGACCGCCATCACCGAAAAGGACCCATCCGTGTTGAGCTTAACCCAACCATGTTGTGCGGTTTCCAAGTTGCATCGAGGCAGGGGCATGCACATGTGATTCAAAACTTAGGTCAAAATTGATGTTCTGCTTCCCTTTTGTCGAGGTCCATATGGGTGTTCGCTTAATACGTAACAAATCGAACATATAATCCTGTAGAAACCTCTTTGAGACGGCCATGATCGGGCGGGTTTTGAGTGCGTTACCTCGTTAGGACGTACCAGCTTCTCCAAAATATGAGTAACACCATACTTCTCTGCACATCTGTAAGAGGCGCCAAAAACTGCAGCAGCCACTCCTTGCCGGTCGGTACCATTGATTCAAGTGGTGGTAGACACCACTCCTTGGCCATGACTAGATATAAATCTCTCCCGAACTGGCATCTCACAAAAGGATGGAAATTGTCCTCTTCTTCTGTCCCACAAACTGGACATATACTAGATGTTTCAAGCCAATTTTTTACTTATTTCTCCAAGTCGGCAGTGAGTCCATGCTAGTTTCCAGGCAAAATTCTGCACCGTTGGCAGTACTTTGCACTTCCATATATATTGCCAACACTTCCTACTTCCTTCAGGCGCAGAACTGGACGCCACAGTAGATCCCCTGTGGATTTCATCGAAGGCCAAAGCATATGCGGATTTCACTGTGAAAGCTCCAAGTTTCCCGGGGCCCTAAGCAATGACGTCTTCCCCAAGTCTCGTGAAGCCCTTATTTTCAGAATCTCATCAACATCATCTTGCATAAAGTACCGCTGGAGCAAATCCAAGTTCCATGACCCATTAGCATTTAACAGCCCGTAAACATATCAGATAATGACAGCGGCCTGGTAAAGATACAGGTTTATATGAGTAGGGCCTTGGGATCCAACTGTCCCTCCACACTCTAATGCTCTGCCCATTTCCAACCCTCCAAATCCCCCTCTCTGACTGTCTCTTCACTTGGACCAACAAGCGCACCCCCCCCCCGACCCTTGCTCGGCTTGACCGGGTGTTTTTTGACACCGGATGGGATGCCATCTTCCCAGACTCCTCGCTCTATTCGCGCCCTCGGGCCACTAGCAATCACGTCCCCATCGTGGTCACCGCCTCCTCGAAAATCCCGGCCTCCACTCGTTTCTTCTTTGAGACGGCGTGGCTGACCGACCCTCTCTTCCTCCCCTCCACCCAGCCGTCCTGGATGGGTAGCCGCCGTGGCCGGGACGCGGCCGGGGACATGGCCTCTCATAAGAAGGCTTTCCGGTCCATGACCAAGACACAGAAGCAGCAAAACCGTTATGTTCCCACATTTAGGAATGATCGTGTTTTCTTGATTGATCTTTTGGACTTCTTGGAAGAATGTCGCTGCCTCTCTGCAGATGAGGCCTCCATCCGTGTCGACGCAACCCGTGCGTTGGATGCTGCGATGCAGCATCGGGGCTCTTTGGAAGATGCGGGGCAAGTGCAAGGGGGTGTGCGAGGGCGATGAGAACACGCGTTTCTTCCACGCGAACGCTTCTCAGCGCCGGCGCACCAACTACATCCGCGTCCTCGACGTCGGCGGAGCTCACGTCATGGGACATGCAGAGAAGGCCGACACCCTCCTGGGCTTTTACTCCGGCCTTCTGGGCCGCCAGACGGTGCCCATTTGGCGCTTTGATGTGGGGGCCCTGTACGGCTCCGCCCCACGCGTCCACGGGCCCTCTCTGGTGGCCCCTTTCGGCCCCGAGGAGGTCAAGCAGGCCGCCTTCTGCCTCGACCGGACTAGCGCCCCGGGCCCCGACGGGCTGGGGCCTACTTTCTACCGTGCTGCCTGGCGGCAGTCGGCCACGGCGTCTGCCGCTTTGATCGACACTGTGCATGCCGGCACGGTGCGGCTAGATGTGATCAACCGAGCGTTCATCGCCCTACTCCCGAAGAAGGCGGGGGTGCCGTCGCCGGGATCTTTCCGACCTGTCTCTCTCCAGAACACTGACGTCAAGATCCTCTATCGTGGCCTTACCTCTAGGCTGCAGAAGAAAATCAGTTCTATCATCGATGAGGATCAGTCTGGCTTCATCCCCGGGCGCAGCACCACCGAGAATTTCGTCTATGCCGCCGAGATGGTGCAGCGCTGTTTCACAAGGGGAGCCCCCACCCTTGTGCTCAAGCTCGACTTCAGCAAAGCTTTCGACTGCATCAACTGGGCGAGTCTGCGTGTGGTCATGCTGGCGCGCGGGTTTCCCGAGCTCTGGTGTGACTGGATGGACGCGATCTTCCACTCCTCGCACTCCGCTGTGCTTCTCAACGGCGCCCCGAGGAAGTGGTTCCCCCTCCGCTGCGGGCTGCGCCAAGGGGACCCCGTCTCCCCGTACCTCTTCCTCCTCGTTGCTGACGTGCTCCAAAGGCTGATTCGTCGGGACACCTTGATGCAGCACCCGTAGGTGGACGGGGAGCCACTGCTCGTTCTGCAGTACACGGATGACATGCTGATCATCATGCGCGATTGTCCGCACGCGGCGGCACGGCTTCACTCCACGCTCGACGACTTCGCCGCTGCCACCGGCCTCGTCATCAACTATTCCAAGAGCACTCTGGTCCTGATGAACGTCGATGACGACACCTTGGCGCGATGCGTGGCTGCGGATGGCTGCAAGGTGGAGGGGTTCCCGCAAACCTACTTGGGGCTCCCTCTGTCGTGCTCCAAGCTGTCGCTCGCGGACTTCCACTTCATCATCACCAAGGTGGATCGGTACCTGGCCGGCTAGCGTGCTTGCCTGCTCTCTCCGGCTAGGCGGCTCGTGCTTATCAACGCCGTCTTGGATGCCCTCCTATCGTATGCTATGGGCGCGCTCAAGCTCCCAAAGAAGGTTGTCGCCACGCTCGACTCCCTCCGTCGGGCTTTCCTGTGGAATGCTGCTGATCGAGCGTCCGGGGCGCAATGCCTGGTCGCTTGGGATCGGGTGTGTCGTGCGAAGGCTGAGGGCGGCCTTGGGGTCCGTGACCTCGCCTCCCAAAACGACTTGCTCCTGCTGAAGGTTCTCCACCGGCTCCACACTTTGCCCCTCTCCTGGTGGGCGTCGTGGTTCTGGACCTGAGCGCCTCCTCCTGGACACGCACGGCTCAACGCTGGCCGGCGAGCACTGGACTCACCTCCGGAGCCTCGTGCCACTCTACCGCTTGCTTTCCCGGGTCGTCGTCGGTGATGGCCGAATGACCGCCTTCTGGGAAGACCACTGGCTGCCCTATGGCCCCTTGCGCTGCGCCTTCCTGGCGCTTACCTCCCACGCCTGCACGAAGGTGTCGGTCTGGGAGGTCCGCACTCTTGGGCTCGACGCGGTCCTGGTGCCGCGGCTCTTTGTCGCGGCCTCTAGGGAGCGCCTCCTCCTGCTCCCTCTCATTGAGCGGGGAGCCGCCGGTGCGGGCGCCGAGGACCACCGGTCCCTGGTGCTGTGCACGAAGCCGAAGGGGCAACTGGCCTCCAGTAAGGTCTATGGCCTCCTGTGCCTCGGCGACGAGGTTACCGAGAATGCCGCCTTTCTTTGGAGTTCTCCGTCTCCCTCCAGAGTGCGGTTCTTCTCCTGGCTGCTTACTCTTGAGCGGATCCATACCCGCGACAACCTGCTGAAGAAGCACATCGTGGAGCCGCGCGACGCTGGCTGCCCTGAGTGCGGTGCTGCGCTCGAGACACCCGATCACTTGATCTTCGGGTGCCCCTTCGCTCAGGGATTATGGAGTGCCCTGTGCCTCTCCACCACGGGGGCGACGGTCCGTGCCCTGCACCATTTCGACGTCTCCGGGGCCGTCGGTGCGGCTTTGCCGCATGCCTTCGCCCTATTATGCTGTTGGCACCTTTGGAAGCAGAGGAACACGGTGGTGTTCCGGCAGAATCCCCTCCCGCTATGCTAAAGGCTTGCCGTGATGACGCCGTCCTCTGGCGCACCCGGTTCCCCACGGACGTCCGTGGACACATTGACGTGTGGCTTGGCGTCCTGCATCTGTAAAAGTGTGTGTGGTGTTTGTGTAGTGTAGGGGAGCTGTTCCCCGTCCCCGCCCCCTGCTGCTGTATTGTGTTGCCTAAACAGACTCAATATATATATTCAGGTGGGGGAGTTCTCCCCCCCCCCCCCCCGGTGAAAATTAAAAATAAACCCTCCAAATCAGCCCTTTCTTTAACAACTCAAGACCGTGGCTTATAGCTTGCCAAGAGGAGGAAGCATTGCCTGAACACCGTATCAACTAGATTACCATGAGGGTAATATCGAGCTTTTAGAAGCTGGGCACATAAACTATCCGGTCTAGTTACCAAACGCCACGCTTGGCGAGCCAACAATTCCTGATTGAACAACCGAAAGTCCCGGAAACCTGCGCCTCCTTTTATCTTTCGGCTGCATTTGTTAGTCCCATCCTCTCCAATGGACCTTCCTCTTCCCCTTCTTGGACCCCCAGTAAAAGTTCCTCACCATCCTTGTTAGATCATCACACAACGAATACGGGAGTTTAAACACCCCCATGATGTACGTTGGTAAAGCCTGAGCTACTGACTTAATTAGGACCTCCCTTCCTGGCTGAGCAAGATGACCATCGCCCCATTGGATTAAACGTTTTGTAAGACTGGTTTGAAGGTTTTGGAAACTTCCTTTAGACATCCGTCCTTTAGGTGTAGGTAGGCCTAAATATTTTTCCTCAAACACCAAGCTTGTGACTCCCAATACATCTCTTACTTGCTCGTGTATCGTAACCGGACATGCAGCACCAAAAAATATTGAACACTTGTTGTAGTTCAAACTTTGACCGGTTGCAGATCCATATAAATCCAGAGCAGCTTTCACATTCTCTGCCTGGGCACTAGAGGCCTCAAAAAATAGCAGTGTGTCATCAGCGAATAACAAATGGGAAACTCCAGGCGCCCTCCTGCACACTTTCACTGGAGTGATCTCTCCCACGGCCACTTTACTTTTTAAAATTGCTGACAAGCCATCCGCCACAAGAAGAAATATAAACGATGAAAGAGGGTCACCTTGCCGAAGACCACGTGTCGGTGCAAATGAATCCAAGAGGGTCCCATTTAAATTTATTGAATACCTCACCGATGTGACACATGTCATAACCCAGTCAATCCATCATCGAGAGAAATCCTTCTTTTGCATCACCTGCCTCAAGAAAACCCAATCCACTCTATCATATGCCTTTGACAAATCTAGCTTGTAAGCACAAAATCTCTTTGTTGGATCCTTCTCCTACTTAATGTAATGGATGCATTCAAAGGCAATAAGAGCATTATCTGTTATCATCCTGCCTGGGATAAAAGCACTCTATTCCGGAGATATTAAATCGTCCAAAAGTGGCCTAAGTCGATTCACCAAGCATTTTGATAAAACTTCATAGATAACATTGCAAAGGCTAATTGGCCTATAATCCGAAATCTTAGTAGGGTTAACTATTTTAGGAATAAGAACAATGGCAGTAGAGTTTACCCCCTCCGGCATTATTCTAGTCCGGAAAAATTCCTTAACCGCAGCTAAAACATCCTCCTTCATAGTGCTCCAGTTTCGCTGGAAAAACCTCGCCGGAAGGCCATCCGGCCCCGGGGCCTTCAGTGGCCCAATCTGAAACAACTCATCTGCAATTTCCTTATCAGTGAATGGCACACATAGTTTGATGTTGTCCTCCTCCGAGACCATAGCCTACAACATATCAAGGACCGGTGAAGGATCAAGAGAGGGATCAGCGACAAAAATATTATGGAAGTACTCGTTTGCCAGCTCCCCCATCTTAGCGAAATCTGAATGCACGACACCAATACTGTCCGTGAGTTCGCTATCTTATTTTTTCTTGCTCTCCATATAGCCTTACTCTGAAAGAATTTGGTATTGCGGTCACCTTCCTTCAACCATGTGATTCTAGATCTCTAATGCCACATCATTTCCTCTTGGTACAGCGACTCATTCATCTTATCTGTAACCCTCCGAATATCCTGCTGGTCCGCATTCATATGCATGAGTTCCTCCAATTGCCACCTAGACTTGGTTAGTTCCCTAGTGATATTGCCAAACTTTTTGCTCCAGGAACTAAGTGTCGACATTGTTTTTAGATTAGTGCGTCCCGCAGCTGTCCGAGGTTTTGTACGCCACCTACATCTTCCCATGCGTTCTTTATTACTTATGGTAGTGCATCATCCCTCTCCCAGAATAGTTCATATCTCATACACTTAGGTCATGTTGGTCCTTCATCAACTGCAGTTTTTAGCACCAAGACTACATGGTCAGAACACGGTGACGGAACATGTTGGACTGACGAGAAAGCAAACATATTCCTCCAAGCATTTGTGGCAACTGCTCTGTCTAGGCGCACACGCACATTCCTTGCTCCTGCTCGTTTATTATCATAAGTGAACGGGACACCCACAAAGCCAAGATCAACCAATCCGCAAGTTTCCAAAGAATCTCTGAAGGCTACCATCTGAGATTCAGCTCTAGGTGTTGCTGACATGTGTTCAAAATACCACATTGCCTCATTAAAATCCCCCAATACAAGCCATGGCAAGTCATTTATGTTCTTCAGGTTCTGTATTTTTTTCCACATGAGGTTTCTATTCTGCACTCGTGGCTCTCCATACACACATGTGACCCTCCACTGCTCCGCATCTCTATTGACTCGCACTAGAGCATCAATATAACGCTCATTTTTATCCACAATATTGACCTCATAAGATTCATGCCAAAAAAGCGCAAGTCCACCGCTCATGCCATCACTATCAATACCAATAAAACCCTTCAGGCCAAGAAGGCCCCGAATCCTCTTCATCTTCTCACTTTTCTACCTAGTTTCACACAAGAAAACCAAAGTGGGGGAATGCGACAGGCATGAAGTCACTAGCTCACGAACTGTCCGGGAATTCCCCCCTCCCCGGCAGTTCCAACTTAGAAGAATCATTGGGCTCGGCGGTCCTCCGCAACGGAGGCCGCCTCAATTGACATCTCTGCAACTTCTCCCTCAATTTCTTCACCCCGTATTCTCCTTTTCACAATGCGTACCTTGCCTGGAGTGGAGGTCAAAGGCACAACCACACCCGAGTTTTCGGCAGTACTCCCCTGCTCGATCATTAACACAGTGTTAGACACCTTCCCTACCAAATTAGGTACTGCCTGCCCCCTCACATTTATCGCCCCATCTGCATTAATCAGTCTTTTGCGGACATTCCTCCATTCCTCTCCAATAGTATTGAACGAGCCAAGTGGTCGGTTCATATGTGAGTTAGAACCACCACCTCTGTCATTTGAACCAAAAGATCCATCATTCCTGCCTCCTCCTCCAAAACCATCCCCTCTACCGCCTCGACCACGGCCACCAGCAGCTCCACCTCCCCTTCCCGAACCCATCCATCCTCCTCCTCTCCCCCCACCGGTACCTCCTCCATTGTTATCATTACTCCAGTGTAAGTAATCACCCCATTCACAAGTACTGGGGTCATGTATTCCATCTCCACACTCCTCCACAACATATCCCATGCAACAACAGAAAAAACAAAAGTCTGGGAGCTTCTCATAACTGACGCGGTACTTCTTACTTTCTTTCAACGTGATCGGGACAAATCTCACCAGGGGCTTATTAACATTAAAAAAAAACCATCTCCCGTAGATAACTCCACGGATTTATCTTTCCTTCGTTCACAATCACAGTGAACGGTGGCTCACCAACTTTCTTCGCCACCTTCTCCGCAAGCTCCTTCTTCCTAGTCAGTCCATCCGACAGTCCCTTTATTCTCGCCCACAGTGGATACATATCAAGTGCATATTCAGCGACGTCTGTGAATCCATCATATTCAACAAGCACAACAGGGTCTCTTCTAAATTGCCACGGTCCCCCTTCCATCACCCTCTTCCAATCTCCTAGGCAATGGCACTGAGCCAGAAACATATTTGGACCTTTAATGTTGAAAGTCACTCCTTGTGCACAGGCCCAAGCGTTCCTCATGGAATTCAGCAGGGCGGCATGGCTAAAAGGTCTCATGGTATGAACCCTAAAAAGCGCCAGCCAACGCACCTCCTTAATCAGATCCTCTACCTCCCCGGACAGGTCCAAATCTTCTTCCTCTTCCCCGTGTAGGTTCATACCTTCAAACGCATCCTCTACGGTTGGATCAGGGCCAAATTGATCCCAGTCCCCCACCTTCATCTTCCTCCATGTTTGCATCTGTTGTGACTTGTTGTGCCTCTGCGGTATTATCTTCGTTCGCAGGGGTCGGTTCCTCTCTCCCTGATCTGGCGTCCTCCTGCAGAGCCCTCCCCGATTGCATCTCCTTCTTCCCCTCCCTCGAGCACGTCCCTGTCTCCAAACCTCCAGATCCCTCCATGCAGCCGCCGAGAAGGCGATGGATATGTATCCAATCCCTCTCAGCGAACAGAAGAAACGATGGTAATAAGCTGTGGACTCCGGCGGCGGCGTCGTCGAAGGATAGGGTAGACCCTAGAAGTCCTAGGGGAATCGGATCGTCGGTTCTAATTTGAATACACCTCATTTGTATGTTAGTATTGGTTGTGTGCATTCCAATTATGTAAAGTTCACGGAGGACGTGTATGTGTTTATTGTGTTTATATCCCATACTTTTGAGTAAATATTGAAAATGCTAGCAGTTTTCATGTCATGAACTATGTCCCAGATTTAATCCATGAATGGTGTATTTTGAATGGATTAAATAGTTCGGGTCATCTCTCAGATAGACGCCGTGGGTAGCCCGGGCCTTGCATGCGAATCACTTATCTGAAATTTTCACGCACCGACAATGATCGGGAAAGGTAGGGTCCAGCTTCTTAGCCTTAATTTTATCCCTTTGAATTTACACAACAGCGTACCCAAAGTCTTATCTGAAATATTCCGTTGGCCCCGTTGAATTTTCAACTAATGACTTTCACTACCGATCATTTTAGTTAAACCCATAGTTTTGACATTTTTCTATTTGTTTTCAGAAACCATTGTCTGGCTTATTCGCCGCTACTTTGAGAGCATGTCAATGATCCAGTTGTATCGTACTCCTTTGCACATATATTTTCCTCAAACGATGCTGCCCTTTATAATGCAAGACCGGCGGTTGTGTCAACCGCTATGATTAATTACTAATATTTGACCAGGTTAAATGTCAAAATTAACCAGCAATCGGGAAAAGTTCTGCCGTAGAAACATGATGGTTTGGACTTGCAGACGTATAGTGCATCATAAGTCAAAGGCTGCTGAAGTAACAAGAAGATCTTCCAACTGTTCGTATCGGGCTCAGTAAAATACTAGTACGCCTTGCGTACAGCGTTGAACGTCCACTGCCGTGCACTATCTGTTACCCAAAATGAAGCTTCCTAGTCAGACTCTGACCGACGCTGGGTTGGTATAGGTCGGTGGACACGGTCTTTGCATATTAGCAGTAATGTAGTTTGAAGGAATGGATGTAATTCGATTTTCGTAAGGAAAAAAGACCATAATCCGCACTTTGCGTAACCTAAGTCTTGCGGCTAACAGCTATGGGCCGACCGATTCGCCTGCTGATGCCCACTCATGGACGCCTAACGAGGTACTTCAAAATATATAGTACTCAAATTCCTAAAAAAAATGTCCAATCAAACGATGCAATGTATTATTTTTTTTGCATCGAGAATGATGCAATGTCTGATAACAATGAACTAACAAAGACGTACATAATAAAATATGAGTACAATATGTATATGGTGTTGTGGTTGTTTGTAGGTTTTTCTACAAATTTAATCAAGCTCTGTACTATTTGACTTGAGATAAAAGTTATAGCATCCTTGTGAAGACGAAGAGAGTACGTGATTTGATCTGGTGAACGTCTTTTGATCACGTGTTAACACAGTGCACACTGCAATTTCTCATGCCGGCTTGGAAGTCTCATCGCCTAAACTCTAGCTTAGTTACATACTGTAGCCACGATTGACTTGTCATTCCCTCTGGATTATCAAGTACTAGCACTGAAATAACTAACCCCTCAAGCCGAAAGGTTAGGTGTCCTCTTAATTACCGGCACAACAAAAAGTAGCGATAGACTTGTCAATTGTCATTTACTCTGGATTATCCAGTAGTGCTAAACTAATTAATCCCTAAAAGTGAAAGGTTAGGTGGCCACTTACCGGCGCTAGAAAAAATACTTTCTCGGTTTGAATTACTTGTTGCAGGAATGAATGTATTTAGACGTACTTTAATTCTATATTTATTTATTTTTATTTATTTCTGCGACAAGTATTTTCGGACGGAGGAAATAGCTAGTAGCCTAGTATACTGCCATGATGCTAATCTGCAATCTCTCTTCACATCACGGCCTTTCCATGAAGCCTCTCCTCTAGCTGGTCCAGCTAGCCATGCATGGCCGAAATCACTGTTTTGACCTTCTCAGAAAACCATAACACAAAAGAACTTGAAGCAAAATTATTTCACGATCTGACTCTTTTAGAAACGCTATAGCCCGTGGTGTTTCTTCCCCACATTGAAACGCCGAACCAGCTCGCGTTGCTGCCCTGGCTCCACTTGCTGATGTGACAGGCTGGAAACACCGAGGTAGTTTGCGTTTCTGAAAACGCCAGGGGCTTCGGCGTTTCTGTCCTGGCCAGCAATGTCAGCGTGTGGGGCCAGGGCAGCAACGCGAGCTGGCTCAGCGTTTCTATGTGGGGATGAAGCGCTATGGGCTATGGTGTTGCTAAAATGTCAGATCGTGAAATAATTTCGTTTCGAGTTCATTTTGTGTTATGGTTTTCTGACAAGGTCAAATCAGTGATTTTGTCTGCCATGCATGCATGCATATGCCACCAGGTTGAAAGGTACAAAAAGTAGCAGGATGATTTTATATCAACATGCATGGCATTTCATGTTGCTTGGTTTGACTAGCCTGGTCAAGCAACGATTGCAAACGGCGGTAGGATTCCGACGCCTTGTCCCTCGAGTGTATAAACAATTAAACAGGCCACACCACAGGCTTAGCAAACAATCCTTCCATTGAGCAGTGAGCTAACTAGCTAACCAACTTCAGTTGATATATTTTGTAGTGATATAAATATTAGGATGCATTGCTTATATTATATTGATTATAAATAGACAATCCAGGGATGTGCACAGACCTGATAAACCGAAAAGGAGGTAGTACTTCCACCGGTATGGTTTATTTGTTGGACATGATTTTCAGGAGATCTATTTTATTAGGAAAACATGTATTTGGTTTATTTGTTGGACATGATTTTCAGGAGATCTATTTTATTAGGAAAACATGTATTATATTCTATAAAAGTATATTTTACAGTCATTGTCAAATCTAGTTTCTAATCTGTTGATGCTCAAAATTGGCACAGTCATAAAATTAGCTTAGGTTATATCAAGACTAATTCAAACTTATGATTGAAAGTCACCTTGGAATGTCTCTCTTCGATAAGATCAAGATGGATATGAAGATGGTCTAAAACAGAGCTCGGATGCAAAATTTATGACAAGTTCAGAGATGCTCATATTGACATCAGGTTATGAAATGGCCAGAAACTCAATTAATATGGCCTCGGATGGAAAATGTATCAACAAGAACGTTATGCGTCTCGTCGAAACGGTTGATTTTGATATAAAAATCGTCTTAATCCGAGGCCGTATGCAACCTGTGGAAGCAAAACAAGGTCAGAAACAGAAGCTGCAGAGTCATTTCGGACCGACCGAGTTGATTTGATCGGTGAGACCGAGTTGGTCCGGAAAATTACCAGAGAGTTGGCAATGTTCACTTGGTAGGACCGACGCAAACCAATCGGTGAGACCGAGTTGATCCGAGAAATTACAGAAGGCTACAGAGAGTTGCCAACGTTCACTCGGTGGGACCGAAACGAACCAATCGGTGGGACCGAGTTGATCCGAGAAATTACCAAAGATTCCTGTCCGAGTTAGGTTAGGGTTTTTAATGTTTTGGACGGTATTTTTAGTCCTTTTCTTGTACGGGAAGTCCAGCCGCCTCATAAATAGATGTGAGGTGATGGCCGATTGAACAACACAGTATCGAACAATCAATCTACCACTTTTTATCTTTTTATCTTTTCTCCTTAACCCTAGTTCTTCTTCTTCCTCGTTCTTCGTTCGTTCTTCTTGTTGCAGGGTGGTAAACCTCGAGGCCCTAGGGGCGATCAATTCGACCTAGAGCAGCCCATAGCCGCCGCGCGTCCTGACGGGGTCCCTCCCGGGCGTGTGGGGTTTCGGGTCCTCAGAAGCACCCACCGGATTGTCTTGCGTACCGCGCTTCCGGCAGATCTCCTTCGACGTGAGCTGCGATGCATCTCCCCCTGCATCGAGGGTACACGGTGACGCATTTGTGTGCGAACACACTTTTTGGCGACTCCGCTGGGGACGAAGCTTTGAACGGTCTTCGGCCTGTTCTTGCTACGAAGAGATCGTCATCTAGGGTTTGCAATGTACAAAGGTAATATGAATACCCAGTCCCATAAAGTAGATGCAAATAATCCATATGTTGTTGCTGGATCACCTAATGAGCATAATGTATCGGCTAGCCCTAGTTTTATCAATCATGCATCTAATTATGCACAAGGGCCGGCATAAAACAATCTTCATGCTTCAAATTCTTATGATTTTAGCAACGTAAAACATATGTATCCAAACACTCATGCATCGGCAACTCCATAAATATATATGCCGATGAACACCATGGTGAGTTCGGTTAATAAATTTGAAACACCTCATGTTAGAATTTCCAATGCCATGCAAGAAAGTGTTTCTCCCTTTTATTCATCGGCAAGTAATGCGCAATATACTGATCCAACCATGCCGATGAATGGGAGAATTGGCCATGCTACTACCAGTTATTCGGCCAATTACTCTCAGCCGTCATATGGTACACTTCATGTTAGTAATTTTTCGGCACCATACACAACTGTAGATGCTCATAATTCGGCTTCACACCTTCCTGGTTATAGCCGAATAAATGTAAATTTTACAGAAGCGTTTTGCCCAATATTGTAGAAGATGAGGTAGTGGTGGCTGCATTAAAGAGTTTAGCCCAAAATAAGATGATTAGTGCTCTTTGCCTTGAACAACATGAAAAGGGGCTATTTCCTGATTATGCCGCAATAATAGCTAGAGTTTTGCAAATAGATGAATCTTTGCCAATTGATAAAATTGGCGAGCAAAAATATGATTTTACAACAATGCATATGCCTTCACCTAGTACTACATCATATTATACACCCCCTACACAATTGCAAATTTTCAGCAACACCCATGTTTCATTGCTGAAAGAATCTAAAGGAATTGGGGGGCAATCATATCAGGAGTGGGCTGAAATTAAGAAAAAGCTTAAAGCCAATTTTGCCGCTCGCCGCCAGAAACAAATAGAAAAAGAAGCATTGCCAATTGGTAGTATCAATGAAAAAAAAAGATGATTTGGAACATGAAAGTGCTTCGGTTGAAAAAACCGAATCAAGTAGTATATATTCGGACTCCATCAAATCCATAGAGGCAAGTGATACGTCTCCAACGTATCTATAATTTTTGATTGTTCTGTGCTATTATATTACCCCTTTTGGAAGTTTATGGGCTTTATTATACACATTTATATCATTTTTGGGACTAACCTATTAACTGGAGGCCCAGCCCATATTGCTGTTTTATTGCCTGTTTCAGTGTTTCGAAGAAAAGGAATATCAAACGGAGTCCAAACGGAATGAAACCTTCGGAAGCGTGATTTTTAGGAAGAATATGATCCAGGAGACTTGGAGTGCAAGCCAGGGGAGCATCAAGGGAGCCACGAGATAGGGGGGCGCGCCCACCCCCCTGGGCAGGCCCTACCCTCTCGTGGGCCCCTCGAGGCTCCCCCGACCGACTTCTTTCGCCTATATAAGCCTACGTACCCTAAAAAAATCGAATAAGAAGATAGATCGGGAGTTCCGCCGCCGCAAGCCTCTGTAGCCACCAAAAACCTCTCGGGAGCCCGTTTCGGCACCCTGCCGGAGGGGGGATCCCTCACCGATGGCCCTTCATCATCCCGGCGCTATCCATGACGAGGAGGGAGTAGTTCACCCTCGGGGCTGAGGGTATGTACCAGTAGTTATGTGTTTGATCTCTCTCTCTCTCTCTCTCTCTCTCTCTCGTGTTCTCTCTATGGCACGATCTTGATGTATCGCGAGCTTTGCTATTATAGTTGGATCTTATGATGTTTCTCCCCCCCCTACTCTCTTGTGATGAATTGAGTTTTCCTCTTGAAGTTATCTTATCGGATTGAGTCTTTAATGATTTGAGAACACTTGATGTATGTCTTGCCGTTTTTATCTGTGGTGACAATGGGATATCACGTGCCACTTGATGTATGTTTTGGTGATCAACTTGCGGGTTCCGCCCATGAACCTATGCATAGGGGTTGGCTGCGTTTTCGTCTTGACTCTCTGGTAGAAACTTTGGGGCACTCTTTGAAGTACTTTGTGTTGGTTGAATAGATGAATCTGAGATTGTGTGATGCATATCGTATAATCATGCCCACGGATACTTGAGGTGACAATGGAGTATCTAGGTGGTGAGGAGTCCTGGATTAGAGGGTGTCCGGATAGCGGACTACGACATTTGGCGGACTCTGGACTATGAAGATACAAGATTGAAGACTTCGTCCCGTGTCCTGATGGGACTTTCCTTGGCGTGGAAGGCAAGCTTGGCGATACGGATATGTAGATCTCCTCCCATTGTAACCGACTCGGTGTAACCCTAGCCCTCTCCGGTGTCTATATAAACCGGAGGGTTTTAGTCCGTAGGACGAACAACAATCATACCATAGGCTAGCTTCTAGGGTTTACCCTCTTTGATCTCGTGGTAGATCTACTCTTGTACTACCCATATCATCAATATTAATCAAGCAGGAGTAGGGTTTTACCTCCATCGAGAGGGCCCGAACCTGGGTAAAAACACTGTGTCCCTTGTCTCCTGTTACCATCCGCCTAGACGCACAGTTCGGGACCCCCTACCCGATATCCGCCGGTTTTGACACCGACATTGGTGCTTTCATTGAGAGTTCCTCTCTGTCGTCATCTTTAGGCCCGATGGCTCCTCCGATCATCAACAACGATGCGACTTCGTATTCGGCGGTCGAGGGTGAGGCTTTTCTCCCCGGACAGATCTTCGTATTCGGCGGCTTTGCACTGCGGGCCAATTCGCTTGGCCATCTGGAGTAGATCGAAAGCTACGCCCCTGGCCATCAGGTCAGATTTGGAAGTTTGAACTACGGCCGGCGTCGCGGAGACTTGATCTTCGACGGGTTCGAGCCACAGCCGAGCGCGCCGCCTTTATCACGATGGGCATGATCTAGCTCTGCGCCGAAAGTATCACGGAGGTCGCACCGTCCGCTCCGACCCTTAGCTCGGGCCGATTGCGCTTAATCGAGGACGGGTGGCTGGACACCACCTCGGGTGCTGCAATCTCTCTGGTGATCGAGCCGAACACCAGCCTTGTCCTCTGCGAAGCTTCGTGACTCAAGGTGCGGACTCCTCTCCGGACTCCGAACCTTCAGCGCCCTGCCAATCGAATCCGATTGGGCACCCGATCATGGAGTTCGCGCCGCAGACATCTTTCGGCACTTCGCCCTTCGGCGACATTCTAAATTCACTAAAGTCTCTCTCTTTATCAGGAGAGCCCTGGCCGGACTATGGTCAGCAAGGTTGGGATGCGGACGATGAAGAAATTCGACGCCCACCCACCACCCACTTCGTAGCCGCTATTGACGGTTTAACTGACATGCTGGACTTCGACTCCGAAGACATCGACGGTATGGACGATGATGTAGGAGACAAACAGGAACCAGCGCCTATAGGGCACCGGACAACCACCTCATCTCACGATGTATACATGGTGGACACACCTAAAAGAAACGACGACGAGGAACAAAGGGATGCAACGAGGGATTGTTCCCTCGAAAAGCAGTCAAAGCGGCGGCGTAAGCGCCGCCCCAAACCCCACCTCGACAGAGACAGCAGCCATACAGACCCAGCCACAGAGCAGGGCGAACCGGCGGACGACGAACATGCCATCAAGCAACCGTCCGAACAGGGCAACTTGGATAAACAAACCGAACAACCCATCCCCGGTGAAGATAACAGTCCGGACGACCTCACGCCGGACAAGTTGCTGGAGCAGAAGAACCTCCACAAAGGCTCGTCGCCACTGCGCGTAGCCTGAAAAAGCAGAAGCGAAAGCTCAAAACAGCGGAAGATGCACTCAGAATTAGATGGATCAAAGTACTCAACACCGCAGACAAATACAGCGACAGTCGCCACACAAAGCGCTATCCGAAGCGAAAATTACTGCCGGAATTTGATGAGGAGGCCTTAGAGCCCCCGCAATCAAAAAATAAGGAAGCCACCCGGTTGGATAAACAACCCCATGGCCAACATAGAGCGGCAAACGGCGCCGCACCCAAGCCAGCACGCGATCCACCCAAGGATTTGCATCACAAAGATGGCCCAGCCAGATCGATCTACGGGCCAAGAAAGCAAGCTCTAGAAAGCAATGCAACACAACAAATATCCGAACAACACGGCACACCCAGATACAAGGGTGCCGCACACCACCTATGTTTCACCGATGAGGTTCTGGACCATGAATATCCAGCGGGATTCAAGCCCGTAAACATAGAGGCGTACGACGGAATAACAGACCCTGGAGTCTGGATCGAGGATTATATCCTCCACATACACATGGCTAGAGGAGACGACCTCCACGCCATAAAATACTTACCCCTCAAGCTCAAAGGGCCAGCCCGACATTGGCTTAAAAGCCTTCCCAGAAACACCATTGTAAGTTGGGAAGAGCTCGAGGATGCTTTTCGGGCAAATTTTCAAGGGACCTATGTCCGACCTCCGGATGCAGACGATTTAAGTCATATAACTGAACAACCCGGAGAGTCAGCCTGGAAACTCTAGAACAGATTTATTATTAAAAAGAACTAGATAGTCGACTGTCCGGACGCCGAAGCCTTAGCAGCTTTCAAACACAGCGTTCGAGACGAATGGCTCGCCAGACACCTCGGCCAAGAAAAGCCAAGAACAATGGCCGCATTAACAAGCCTCACGACCCGCTTTTGCGCAGGAGAGGATAGCTGGTTGGCAAGATGCAGTACCAGCGACCCAAGTACATCAGAAGTTCGGTATGGAAACGGGAAACCGCGACGCAGCAAGGACCAGCGCCGGACCAAGGGAAACAGCTCGACGAGCACGGCAGTCAACGCCGGATTCAGAAGCTCTCGGCAGAATCAGAAAAAGCTGCCCCTCAAGGATAACAGGGACGAGCTATCTAACCTAAACAAAATCTTGGACAAGATATGCCAAATCCACAGTACTCCCGGGAAGCCTGCAAACCATACCCACAGAGATTGTTGGGTCTTCAAGCAATCTGGCAAACTCAATGCCGAACACAAGGGGCTCGACACACCATGCGAGGACGATGATGAACCCCACAAGCAGAGCATCGGAAAACAAAATAATTTCCCACAAGAAGTCAAAACAGTAAACTCACTTCATGTGACAAAAGGGAAAAACAAAGTGGCGCCTATAGAGATGCGCACCATACGACCTATCCCAGAGGAGTCCCGCCACTGGTTGTTAAAACCAATCACCTTCGACCATCAGGATTACTCTAGAAGTATCCGCGCATGAGCTGGACTGCCTTGATATTAGATCCGATAATTGACGGACTCCACTTTACACAAGTCCTAATGGACGGCAGCAGTGGTCTAAACCTGCTACATCAGGACACAATCCGCAAAATGGGGATAAACCCAACAAAAATTCGCCATAGCAACACTTCCTTTCAAGGGGTAACGCCAAGCCCAGATGCCCATTGTACGGGTTCTCTCCTGCTAGAAGTTAAGTTCGGCTCCCCCGACAACTTCCGCCGCGAAAAGCTAACCTTCCACATGGCCCCATTTACAAGTAGCTATCAAGCACTACTGGGACGCGAAGCTTTCGTCCGCTTTAACGCAATACCGCATTATGCATCTCTTACACTTAAAATGCCCGGTCCGCGAGGCATCATCTCATTAAAGGGAAATATCAAGTGTTCCTCGAGCGCGAAAGACAGTGCGGCTGCCTTGACAGCCACACACTAAACCGGCTTCACTAATCAAAGCACCTAAACAGGTCGTTCAAACCCCGGACAGGGCTAGACAAGTCCGGCGTAAACATACAAGGGCTTACTAGCCGCATACCCCCGTACAAGGGGCTCCGCGCATGTACAACAAGAGACAATAAAGCTCAATTTTACCCATTTTTTGAATTATACTTTGTTTATTTAATATAACATACATTTTCATACGATCTTTTTCAACTAAGTTCCTCTCTTTTTACAGATGAACACCATGCTACACCCGTCCGAGGATACGGCTGTGGAGACACATGCGCAGACGTGCAGTAGGGACCCGTTCCAAGGATTCTTTTTAGATTAAGACCCTACATAAACCTTTTTCACTGTCTCTTGTTGATACACATCCCCCGGTTTCTTGGTATAACCGAGGAGGAGGCTGGCGTCTTGGCATGTGGACACGTCAGAATTTTGCGCGTACCTGGACACCATGGGCTTATAACCAAGGGCGTTGTTCAGCCCGTTTTCATTAATACCGAATACCTTAGGGAGTGTTCGGCGTCGCGAGTTTGGCCTTATATGCATCAGCTCCGAATCATGTCTTTGGTCAAATGTTGGGTTTGCCCGGCTCCTATGTTTTGCTGCCTTATGTTCCGCTCTATCGGCTAAGGCGACACCAGGAGAACTACTACGATTGTGCCCCGGTTCGGCCAGGCGAGCACCTCAGTAGAGAAAGCCGAAAACTGACTGTCATGATATAGCGTGAGACTGGTCAACAACTCCGCATTAACGAACGGCCGTTTCCCGGCCAAGCACACACGCGCCCCAAATTCGGGTAAGCGCGGTGCCCCTAGGGGCTATATAGTAGCCCCACTATCAAACTCCTATGGCTAAGTGAAAGTGATAAAGCATTATAGTCCGGTTGCCTAGTTCGCTCCACTATCACCTCCTTAATAGGACCAAGACGATTGGATCAAGTGTGAAAATGCGCCTTCTGCGAACACCCCCGCATTATATAAGTGGGGGCTGAAGCCGAAGACTGCCATCTTTCAGGTTATATACACATATACATTAACAGCCGCACAGGAGGTATTTTAATTCTTGAAGTCACAAGTATAAAAAGCTTTTATATTCCCTCGAAACATTGTTTTACAATAATACATGTTATTCGAACATAATATCCTTTGAGCACTGCGTCTCTATTAAACGAGCGCCCAGCAGAACTTCCTGAAAATAGTGCTCGGCAGGTACTCGGCTCCCGTCCGAATCTTGGGATGCAACAGCGATGGCCTTCATCTCCGCCCAGTATGTCTTGACATGGGCAAGAGCCATCCGCGCACCCTCTATGCACGCTGACCTCTTCATTGCATTGATATGCGGCACCGCACCAAGGAACTGCTGCACCAAGCTAAAATAACTCTTCGGCTCGGGCCTTTCCGGCCACAGATGACTCACGACATACTTCATGGCGAGTCCGGATAACCAGCTCCGCCCATGCGGCCAAATGATCGGTTAATGGATGTGGGCGCTCTGGATTGTGGAACTGCGACCAAAAAAGCTTTTCCACTTCGTGATCCTTTTGATCTCGGAAGTGTTCGGCCGCGTCTGCGGCACTCGCCGCCAAGTCCAAATAAGTGTCCGCCGCACTCCACAGCCGGTCCAACGGAGCATATTTAGGATCCCCGAACTTCATCCGCAGCATAAAGGGCTTTCCAGCCGCGATATTTCCGGCCTGACGTAGCTCCTCCTTCATAGCTCTCATCGTAGAGCGAGTATCCTTGGCCTCGGTAGTGGCCTTCTCCAGGTCCTTCTATTCTGCCCGTATCTTCTTTTTCAAGAAGCTTGCAGCGGTCGGCAACATTCTTCAACTTCATAGCCATCTCGGCCATTTCCTTCTTGCTTCGGCAGTGAGCAGCCTGTTCGGCTTTCAGCTCTTCAGCCGCCTTTAAGGCAGCCGCATCGCTTTTCCTGGCCTGCTCCTTGGCTCGGGAAAGTTCCACCCGAAGGTTCTCCATGGCAGCGGCACCATCTGCATCAAGCACACATATTGTAAGATACGGGCATCAAGCTCCCCTTACCAGGTGTCTTCAGAGAAATTACACACCTTGTGCCTCGTCAAGCCGCTTGTTGACAAGCGCAATGTCGGCATCTGCCACGCCAAGTTGCCGCTTTAGCTCGGCAAATCCATCAGTCCGGCTAGCCACCGTACACTTCGCCACCTACATAGGAAGGGCGACATATTATACCTGGGATTATGATCCTTGGCGCGCCGTCATTTTTGATAACGCATAGAGTCTCAGGGGCTACTATCTACACAGGGCGCATCTTATATATGTGGAACTGTCAGAAGGTACATCCTTTCATGTACCTCAAAACCTGTCAGTAAACTCCTGGCGGCCTCGTACAACCCGCTCTCCGCGGATGAAATCCTTTCAATCACCGTACCCATCAACGCACGGTGTTCTTCTGAGATAGACGCTCGCCCGAGCAGATCCTTCAGCTCCTCCGACCGTGCACCGGACGGTGCCGGACTCGTCCGATGGCCTTTTTCGAAGGCCGGACATGGAGGGCTTTGGGGGGCCATACGACTGCCTTCCGGCCCTGCCGTATTCGGAGAAACCCTCCGTGACGACACCTCAGGGTCGCCCGCCTCGCAAGGCGGTACGACAGGGGGAGGCGTTCCACTCTCCATCATCTCCGGACAAAGATCCCCTGAAGATGGGCTCTGCTGAGAAGGGCTGAGATCCGAACTACAAGGTAAAATTTCGGTTATCTTCCTCAGAAATAGAACAGGGATGTCTCTCATTTTAAAACTCCCATCTCTACTTACGGCTTGGTGGAGGGCTGATCCCCTAGGGGGCACAGTGCGGCCGAGGCATCCCCCGGCGCAGGACCCTCTGACGAAGATTTCTTCCTCCGCTTTGAGACCATGGTCTCCAGGTCTTCAGAGGTGGTCCTCTTCTTCCCCTGGATTCCTCCATTCCTGATAGCCTCCTTCGGGGAGGCTGTAGCTTCCTTGTTCCCCCCTTCGCCTTCTTCCAAAGGCGCAACCTCCAGCATCCTGGTTAACACGGGATCCGACGTGGTCTCAGGGCGGGGGGATCGGACACCTGATTAGCTTTGCTTTCTCTATCCACTCCTGTTTAAGGGACAACTCTTTTAAGGGCAATTTTATGATAAATATACGGATATCGTGTCCGGGTACAGGGCTACTTACTTGAGTATCCGGGCGATTGCAGCTCAGACCTGCGTCCTCGGTCGAGTCCGGACACATTGCTTGTGATCCGAAGAACAATTTGTACATCTCCATGGGCGTCGCGCCCGTAAAATGTTGGAGGGCTCATGGTCCCTCCGGATTAAACTCCCACAGGTGGAGGGGGTGACGTTTGCAGGGCAGGGTGCGGAAAATCAACATGACATGCGTCACTATGACCAGATTGATGTATCTTTCTAGGAGATCTCGAATGCGGCCCTGCAACAAGGGCACGTCCTTGGACGGCCCCCAGTTAAACCCTTTATTGACCCATGACGCTAGCTGTGGTGGGGGACCCGAGCGAAAGGCAGGTGGTGCCACCCATTTGGTGCCCACAGGAGCTGTGATATAAAACCACTCTCGTTGCCATAAGCTGAACTCCTCTTGAAAAGAGCCCTCGGGCCATGGAGCGTCAGCATTCTTGCTTATAACTACACCTCCGCACTCCGCGTGCTGCCCCTCGATCATCTTCGGCTCTACTTTGAAGGTCTTAAGCCACAATCCGAAGTGAGGAGTAATACGGAGGAAGGCTTCACACACGACAATGAACGATGAGATGTGGAGGATGGACTCCGGAGCCAAGTGGTGAAATTCCAGCCCATAATAAAACAGGAGCACCCTCACGAAGGGGTCCGTCGGGAAGCCTAGCCCCCGAAGGAAATGAGACGCGAACACCACACTCTCGCCAGGCTTGGGAGTAGGAATAACCTGCCCTTGAGCAGGCAGCCTATGCTGGATTTCGCGGTTAGATACAGCATCTCTTAGCTTTAGCACGTCTTCTTCCGTAATGGAGGAAGGCATCCACCGACCTTGAAGGTCGAGCGGGACGTCATCGAAGGTCCGGCGCCTGAATCTGGAGCTTTGGGTGTTGGAACTCGAGGTGAGAGGCGGATTCGATTGAGATTGAAAGAAAGGAGTAGAGCCTTGGTCTCTTTATAAAGAGGTTGAATACCCAGAGCCCTCCCCGTGACCGTTTGGGACTCGCCTTCGATTGAGCAGACATACCAACGGGCACGATTGGGTTACCCAAGCCCGTATTGATGAGAATCCCGGAATAAGGGGACACGATCTCTGCTTCGACAAGACGTGCCAAGGAAACCGCCTCGCTAAGTGTGCTGAGGTGGGACAGTAAAAACGATTCGAATAAAGGCTTGGCCGTGGTGTGATGTCACGCTGCGGAATACGTCGGCAGGTTGGATTTGTGTAAATATTATTCTCTCTACGGTGGTATGTGGAACTTATTTTGCAGAGCCGGACACTATCCTTGTGTTCAAAATCTTCTATGAAGTATTCGGAGGAGGAACCCGCCTTGCAATGCGAAGACAATCTGGCGCTGGACTCGTCGTCATTGAAGCCTGGTTCAGGGGCTCTTGAGGAGTCCTGGATTAGGGGTGTCCGGATAGCGGACTATAACCTTTGGCGGACTCCTGGACTATGAAGATACAAGATTGAAGACTTCGTCCGTGTCCGGATGGGACTTTCCTTGGCGTGGAAGGCAAGCTTGGCGTCTGGATATGTAGATCTCCTCCCATTGTAACCGACTCTGTGTAACCCTAGCCCTCTCCGATGTATATATAAACCAGAGGGTTTTAGTCCGTAGGACGAACAACAATCATACCATAGGCTAGCTTCTAGGGTTTAGCCTCTCTGATCTCGTGGTAGATCTACTCTTGTACTACCCATATCAGGGTTTTACCTCCATCGAGAGTGCCCGAACCTGGGTAAAAACATCGTGTCCCTTGTCTCATGTTACCATCCGCCTAGACGCACAGTTCGGGACCGCCTACCCGAGGTCCGCCGGTTTTGACACCGACAGTGACATTAGGGTTTTGGTTGATTAGTGTCTTAAGGTGTTATTCTAGTACGAACTCTTGAATAGATTGATCCGAAAGAATAACTTTGAGGTGGTTTCATACCCTACCATAATCTCTTCGTTTATTCTCCACTATTAGTGGCTTTGGAGTGACTCTTTGTTGCATGTTGAGGGATTGTTATATGATCTATCTATGTTATTATTGTTGAGATAACTTGCACTAGTGAAAGTATGAACCTTAGGCCTTGTTTCCTACCATTGCAATACCGTTTACGCTCACTTTTATCACTAGTTACCTTGCTGTTTTTATATTTTCAGATTACAAAAACCTATATCTACCATCCATATTGCACTTGTATCACCATCTCTTCGCCGAACTAGTGCACCTATACAATTTACCATTGTATTGGCTGTGTTGGGGACACAAGAGACTCTTTGTTATTTGGTTACAGAGTTGTTTGAGAGAGACCATCTTCATCCTACGCCTCCCACGGATTGATAAACCTTAGGTCATCCACTTGAGGGAAATTTACTACTGTCCTACAAACCTGTGCACTTGCAGGCCCAACAACATCTACAAGAAGAAGGTTGTGTAGTAGACATCAAGCTCTTTTCTGGCGCCGTTGCCGGGAAGGTGAGTGCTTGAAGGGATATCTTTAGATCTTGCAATCGAATCTTTTTGTTTCTTGTTTTATCACTAGTTTGGTTTATAAAAGAAAAACTACAAAAAAATGGAGTTAAGCTTGTCTCATACGCTTCATCTTTTTAATATCTTTCGTGAGTATGATGGAAAGGAAAATTGTGCTCAAGTGCTAGAAGAAGAATGCATTAGAATGTTTGATACTAAATCTTTGAATGATGAGCATGATTGCAATGTTGTTAGTATGAATTCCTTGAATATCCATGATGCTAATGATATGCAAAGCCACAAGTTTGGGGAGGCTATGTTTGATGAATATGATATTTTTAGCCCCCCAAGTTTTGATGAGAATATTTATTATGATGAAAGCATGCCTCCTATTTATGATGATTATATTGATGAAAGTGGGTTTGGAAGCGTGTCAACTTTAGGGAGTAGCGATCCCACTATTTTGGAGGATGTTGAATCTTATTGTGATGAACATGAAAGTGAATTTGGAAGAGTGTCAACTTTATTTAGTGATGATTCCACTATTTCGGAAGAGGTTCCAATTGATTATGAGAACAAAGTTGCTATCTATGATGATCATTGTGATGACTTGTATGCTATTAGTAATAATTATAACCATGAAACTTGTCATCATGATTTTATTTTTCAATTGGATTATGCCTCACATGATAATTATTTTGTTGAGTTTGCTCCCACTACTATTCATGAGAAGAAATTTTCTTATGTGGAGAGTAGTAAATTTTCTATGCTTGTAGATCATGAAAAGAATGCTTTAGGTGCTGGTTATATTTTTTAATTCTTTCATGATGCTACTGAAAATTATAATGAGGGAGGAACATATGCTTGTAGGAATTGCAATAATATCAAGTTTCCTCTCTATGTGTTGAAAATCTTGAAGTTATACTTGTTTTACCTCCCTATGCTAGTTGATTATTGTTCCCATAAGTAGTTTGCTCACAAAATCCCTATGCATAGGAAGTGGGTTAGACTTAAATGTGCTAGTCGTATGCTTCATGATGCTCCCGTTATGTCTCAATTCTTATCTGTTATGTGAGCATCATTGTCATCATTATGCCTAGCTAGAAAGGCATTAAAGAAAAGCACTTGTTGGGAGACAACCCAATATTTACCTTTACTGTTTTTGTGTGTCCACATTATTATGCTACTGCAGTAATCATGTTTTAAAGCTTTTGTTTCAATAAAGTGCCAAGTAAGACCTTTAGGATAGCTTACGGTGATAGTTGTGTTGATCCTACGGAGAATCAGAAACTTTTGCACCCAGTAAATTAGTTTTGTTAATTCACAGAAACGTGCTTATGATCTGATTCTTTTTGCTCTGGATTGGTACACAAATTTGTTAGGACTTCCTAATTTGGTAGGATTGTTGGAGTTCCAAAAGTACACGTTTGATACAGATTACTACTGACTGTTCTGTTTTTGACAGATTCTGTTTTCTATGTGTTGTTTGCTTATTTTGATGAATCTATGAGTAGTATAGGAGGGTATGAACCATAGATAAGTTGTAATACAGTATAGATTACACCAATATGAATTTAGAATGAGTTCATTATAGTACCTAATTAGTTGTTTATTTTTATACTAACGGAGCTTACGAGTTTTCTGTTGAGTTTTTTGTTGTGAAGCTTTCAAGTTTTGGGTAAAGATTTGATGGAATATGGAATAAGGAGTGGAAAGAGTCTAAGCTTGGGGATTCACAAGGCACCCCAAGGTAATATCCAAGGACAGCCAAGAGCCTAAGCTTGGGGATGCCCCGGAAGGCATCCCCTCTTTCGTCTTCGTCCATCGGTAACTTTACTTGGAGTTATATTTTTATTCACCACATGATATGTGTTTTGCTTGGAGCGTCATGTTATTTTATTTTGTTAGTATTTTCTTTCTGTTATTTAGAATAATGTTTTGCATATTTATTTTCAATAAAAAAATTCAAGAATAGCCTTTACCATGCTTATTTTGCTAGTATACATGTTGTTGTTTGAAAACAGAAAGTTTACCGCTGTTTCAAAAATTCCCTAGAAAAGTCAGAGCATCATATAATGTTGAAACTTTTTGCATAATGAGATCTGGTAAATCTTCTACAGCGTAGTATTTTTCTCATAATTTTTTGAGTTATGGAAGTATTGATACTCTTGCATTCTTTACAGACTGTACTGTTTTGGTAGATTGCTGTTATGGTTGCATTGTTTGCATATGTTTGCTTATTTAATGATTCTATTTTGAGGATAGGAGTATTAAATATGCAGAGGCATTTAGTATGCAACTTTGAATAATAATTTTAGTGATTTGTTACAGTAGAAAATGATAAGGTTTTGCATTGGTTTATACTAACCTATCTCACGAGTTCTTGTTGAGTTTGGTATGGATGAAGCTTTTTGATAAAAAAGAGAAACCATGATATGAGAGGAATTAAGAAGACACAAAATTTCAAGCTTGGGGATGCCCAAGGAACCCCAAGATAATATTTCAAGAAGTCTCAAGCATATAAGCTTGGGGACGCCCCGGTAGGCATCCCACCTTTCTTCTTCAACAACTATCGGTTAGTATTGGTTGAGCCTATGTTTTTGCTTCTTCACATGAATTGTGCTATACTTACAATGTCATTTTATTTTGTTTTGCTTGCTGTTTGAATACAATACCAAGATCTGAAATTCCTTAATGTTAGAGAGTCTTCACATAGTTGCACAATTATTTAGCTACTCATCATGCTTCACTTATATCTTTTGAGCTTGATAGTTTTTGCTCTAGTACTTCACTTATATCTTTTAGAGAATGGTGGTGAATTAATTGTGAAGAAATTGCTAGTCTCTCATGCTTCACTTATATCTTTTTGAGAGTCTTTTAGAACAGCATGGTATTTTCTATGGTTATAAAGTTGGTCCAAGAATGATGAACATCCAAGTTGGGTATAATAAAAACAATCATAGAAAAGAATTGGATGCTATGATCAATTTGATGCTTGATAATTGTTTTGAGATATGGAGGTAGTGATATTAAAGTCATGCTAGTTGAGGTGATTATGAAAAATACTTGTGTTGGGATTTGTGATTCCCGTAGCTTGCACGTATGGTGAACCGCTTTGTGATGAAGTTGGAGCACAATTTTATATATTGATTGTCTTCCTTACGAGTGGCGGTCGGGGACGAGCGATGGTCTTTTCCTACCAATCTATCCCCCTAGGAGCATGCACGTAGTACTTTGTTTTTGATGACTTCTAGATTTTTCCAATAAGTATATGAGTTCTTTTGACTAATGTTGAGTCCATGGATTAGACGCACCCTCACCCTTCCACCACTGCTAGCCTCTCTTGTGCCGCGCAACTTTTGGCGGTACCATACACCCACCATATACATTTCTCAAAACAGCCACCATACCTATCTATTATTGCATTTCCATAGCCATTCCGAGATATATTGCCATGCAACTTTCCACCGTTTCGTTCATATGACACGTATTACTTTTGTCATATTGCTCTTTGCATGATCATGTAGTTGACATTGTATTTGTGGCAAGGCCACCTTCATAATTTTCATACATGTCGCTCTTGATTCATTGCATATCCCGGTACACCGCCGGAGGCATTCATATAGAGTCATATCTTGTTCTAGCTTTGAGTTGTAATTCTTGAGTTGTAAATCCATAAAAGTGTGATGATCTTCATTATTAGAGCATTGTCCCAGTGAGGAAAGTATGATGGAGACTATGATCCCCCACAAGTCGGGATGAGATTTCGGACTTTACAAAAAGAAAAAAGGGAAGAAAGGCCAAAAGGAAAAAAAGAGAGATGCCAAAGAAAAAAAAAAGAAAAAAGAAAAAAAAGAGAAAAAGAAAAGAAAAAATAATAATAAAATAAAATAAGAGAAAAAGAGAGAAGGGACAATGCTACTATCTCTTTTTCCACACGTGTGCTTCAAAGTAGCACCATGATCTTCATGATAGAGAGTCTCCTATGTTGTCACTTTTATATACTAGTGGGAATTTTTCATTATAGAACTTGGCTTGTATATTCCAATGATGGCTTCCTCAAAATGCCCTAGGTCTTCGTGAGCAAGCAAGTTGGATGCACACCCACCTAGTTTTTTTTGTCGAGCTTTCATATATTTATAGCTCTAGTGCATCCGTTGCATGGCAATCCCTACTCACTCATATTGATGTCTATTAATGGGCATCTCCATAGACCGTTGATACGCCTAGTTGATGTGAGACTATCTTCTCCTTTTTGTCTTCTCCACAACCACCATTCTATTCCACATATAATGCTATGTCCATGGCTCACGCTCATGTATTGCGTGAAAGTTGAAAAAGTTTGAGATTACTAAAGTATGAAACAATTGCTTGGCTTGTCATCGGGGTTGTGCATGATTAAATACTTTGTGTGATGAAGATAGAGCAACAGCCAGACTATATGATTTTGTAGGGATAACTTTCTTTGGCCAGGTTATTTTGAGAAGACATGATTACTTTGATTAGTATGCTTGAAGTGTCACTATTTCTTATGTCAATATGAACTTTTATTTTGAATCATTTGGATCTGAACATTCATGCCCCAAGAAAGAAAATTACATTGAGAATTATGCTAGGTAGCATTTCACATCAAAAATTCTGTTTTTATCATTTACCTACTCGAGGACGAGCAGGAATTAAGCTTGGGGATGCTTGATACGTCTCCAACGTATCTATAATTTTTGATTGTTCCATGCTATTATATTACCCCTTTTGGATGTTTATGGGCTTTATTTTACACATTTATATCATTTTTGGGACTAACCTATTAGCCGGAGGCCCAGCCCATATTGCTGTTTTATTGCCTGTTTGATTTCAAAGAAAAGGAATATCAAGCGGAGTCCAAAGCGGAATGAAACCTTCGGGAGCGTGATTTTTAGGAAGAATATGATCCAGGAGACTTGGAGTGCAAGCCAGGGGAGCATCGAGGGAGCCACGAGACAGGGGGGCGCGCCCACCTCCCTGGGCGCGCCCTACCCTCTCATGGGCCCCTCGAGGCTCCCCCGACCGACTTCTTTCGCCTATATAAGCCTACGTACCCTAAAAACATCGAATAAGAAGATAGACCGGGAGTTCCACCGTCGCAAGCCTCTGTAGCCAACCAAAACCTCTCGGGAGCCCGTTCCGGCACCCTGCCGGAGGGGGGATCCCTCACCGGTGGCCTTCTTCATCATCCCGGCGCTATCCATGACGAGAGGGAGTAGTTCACCCTCGGGGCTGAGGGTATGTACTAGTAGCTATGTGTTTGATCTCTCTCTCTCTCTCGTGTTCTCTCTATGGCATGATCATGATGTATCGCGAGCTTTGCTATTATAGGTGGATCTTATGATGTTTCTCCCCCCTCTACTCTCTTGTGATGAATTGAGTTTTCCTCTTGAAGTTATCTTATCGGATTGAGTCTTTAATGATTTGAGAACACTTGATGTATGTCTTGCCGTGTTTATACATGGTGACAATGGGATATCACGTGCCACTTGATGTATGTTTTGGTGATCAACTTGCGGGTTCCGCCCATGAACCTATGCATAGGGGTTGGCACACGTTTTCGTCTTGACTCTCCGGTAGAAACTTTGGGGCACTCTTTGAAGTACTTTGTGTTGGTTGAATAGACGAATCTGAGATTGTATGATGCATATCGTATAATCATGCCCACGGATATTTGAGGTGACAATGGAGTAACTAGGTGACATTAGGGTTTTGGTTGATTAGTGTCTTAAGGTGTTATTCTAGTACGAACTCTTGAATAGATTGATCCTAAAGAATAACTTTGAGGTGGTTTCGTACACTACCATAATCTTTTCGTTTGTTCTCCGCTATTAGTGGCTTTGGAGTGACTCTTTGTTGCATGTTGAGGGATTGTTATATGATCAATCTATGTTATTATTGTTGAGATAACTTGCACTAGTGAAAGTATGAACCTTAGGCCTTGTTTCCTACCATTGCAATACCGTTTACGCTCACTTTTATCACTAGTTACCTTGCTGTTTTTATATTTTCAGATTACAAAAACCTATATCTACCATCCATATTGCACTTGTATCACCATCTCTTCACGAACTAGTGCACCTATACAATTTACCTTTATATTGGGTGTGTTGGGGACACAAGAGACTCTTTCTTATTTGGTTGCAGGGTCGTTTGTGAGAGACCATCTTCATCCTACGCCTCCCACGGATTGATAAACCTTAGGTCATCCACTTGAGGGAAATTTGCTACTTTCCTACAAACCTGTGCACTTGCAGGCCCAACAACGTCTATAAGAAGAAGGTTGTGTAGTAGACATCTGCAAGTAGTATTGAGAAAGGGCATGGAAAGCATGACAAAATGACCGTGCTTGATTTTTCTGAAGTTAATGGAACCTTCTTCCTGCCTTATGAGTTCCGTGCCGTAGAAATTGACAAACCTCAAGAACAAGATCAAGTAGCCGAACAAAGTTCGCCAGACAAGGATCTTCAAACTAATGATGCACGACATCAAGAAAAAGATGATGATAAGGCGTTGGGGAACCATCCAAAGATGGAGCAAGATATTGTTCAATTCACACAACCATCATGCTCTCCCAACATATTTGAAGAGGTATGCCTAGCAAGTAATTTTCCTATTTTCAGATTTGGTCGCAACTTCATAGTTGATGCATCTATTAGAAAAATCCTCGTAAGTAATTTTGAAAGACCAATGAAGAAGGGTAATTTACTTGTTAGAAATAAAATTGTTATGGAACATATCGGTCAACCCATTGCGCCATTTATAAATACCGATAATGACTTATTGTTACAGCCAAAGCTTTCCCCGTTGCTTTATCTAAAGTTCATATCTAGTTGGGTAGCTTTGCTTATTTCGTACCTGGCTTGCACTTGGTCTCAACTGAGACATGTATGTTCTAAATATCTTCGTTTCAGAAATTTAAAGCCAAGGTTAAATTATATTGAGGAAACCGATGCTAATATAATATCTTATACAAAGACATCGGAGATAGAGTGGAAAACACAATGCATAGCCGAATGGGGAGATTCCAAATCTGACCCATTCGTTTGCTTATCTCCAAAGCCATTCACAACAAGATCGGCTAGAAAACAACAAGTATACCTTCAATTCAAACATGTGTGATCAAATATTTGATTTGTTGCTGAAAAATAATTACATTACAATTCTTGATCACCATGTTAAGCCATCAATCCAAGGACAAATGTATTGTAAGTTGCATTATTTGTCCAAACATAATTTTGAGGATTGGAACATGTTTCGTCAAATAGTTAAATCGGCCATTGAAAAAGGACGATTGAAATTTGTTCAAACACCAAGAGATGACCCGTATATTATGATTGGTCCCGATGGCAAAAGTTTTTGCATCGGCTGCTTCAAGCCGATCCATTTAAAGAGAAGGTAAAAACTGCAGGTGATGGGATCAAGCTTTCAAGTAAAGAAGTTGTTGAAGAGCATAATGAACATAATCTTGAGGGCGGGAATTCCATCAAGGCTACAATGAAGACGCCAAGGACTGGGGGGCAACAAGCAAATCCAATGATCAATGAAAGCAAACCAAAAGAAAACAAAGGCCGAAACAAGCACAAGTATAAGAGATCAAAAATCACCTTCGCTGAACTATTGGATAAATATCAAAAGAAGAGTGAAGAGAAGAATGCTTATCGACCAAATCATGCAAAGAAACCAAGATCACCCCCAAGGTGCAAATATGAGGATCGGTATTGGCAAAGTGATAATTTTAATGCAACATATTCATATCCTTATTTTGGGCCGCCAATGCCAATGCCGTGGATGCCTCCCTATGCTCATATAGATCCATATTCATCATGGGACAGGTATGATACAAGGGCACATTCTCCATCTTATTTTAGACCATCTCACCAATACTATGCAGCTCCAAAAAGATCAACATTTGAACAATCACTCGTCAAAGACCGTTTCAATCATAAGGAATCGGTCCAGAGCTCAAGGAAGAAGAAAGAGGTGGTAAAGCAAGTTTACCGCATGAAAAGAGATGGTCGTAAGTGTGCTACTTCAGATTTGATCTCAAATAACAAAGAGCCAATTAAAGTGTTGACATTGGCTACAAAAGGCAAAGAAGTGAAGCAATCAATTGATAAAAATCAGAGTGCCAAACCTGAAGAAGAGAAGTGGAGAGTGCACAAGGCCGAAAAGGAATTGCCAAACGGAATCACAAGCGAGATGCCCACTCGGCTTATCGTATTGGCAAAAGAAGGAATTACAAAATCTTAGTGCACAAGAGCTGAGACAGAAGAACATGGCATGGTTTCCCAAGAGGATCATTCATAACAAAATTGATGTGCATGCTTCTATTGCGACCAGTGCAATAAAAGTGAAGAAAGAGAAGAATGAAAGCAACAAACAGTTAAGACGAAAGTGTGCATCACAACATTAAAATCTTCGGTTAGCTCATCATCCATTTTCTTCAACCATGCCATCGATGCCTTTGCCATGGAATTCATCCCTAGGTATGATCAATTACCCTCCATGGATTTATTTTCATCCATGGATGCAACATAATTTTCTATATCACGAGAGGGTATTACCTAGTCACTATACATTTGATTAGGTACAAGTTTGTTGCTGATCCAAAGAGCTGAAATACTTGATTTGTCATTTTATTTGTTTATTTCGGCTATACATGCTTTGGTGGATGAATTCTACATGAACTTTATGGAGGTGGCCGATATTTATTTACCGCCCTAAGAATATGACAAAGCATGGCCTGTGTAGCATTCTAACATTGTCCTTAGTTTGATTGGAGAGCAAGACAAGGGACATGTTCATGGAAATCTATACGTATACTTATATTATGCTTGCATGGAGATGAAACATTATGACCGATGCCATTCAAAAGTATGTTGCATAGACCAATTCATAGAAATTGAGTGGGTTTATGCTTTGATTTAATATATATTATTTGGCCTACGAATTTTTCAAGTCTATGAGAGGCCAAATCATTGTTGTTTTATTATCGACCATCGGATTTATGACATGCATAATATTGATATTAGCCTTGTCTTTCTACTACTTTGGAGATTACGTTTTGATGGTTGAATTCATAACAATGGCCAAGGTGTTGGTGTTGTTTATATATCTCCTTATAGTGCTATTTTGTGAAGCCTCATGCCACTTAAAATATTTTTTGCACAATAATCAAAGCCGAATATGCAACGTTATTCGTTTTGGATCTTTTGGGTATCATAGGTGCTATGTACATTGAGGCTTTCGGTGATTCATTATGAGTAGTGCAATAAATATCCAAGGGTTATCAATGTTTTGACGAATCACTTATAGTTTACCTTGAGGTATCTCTAGATATAAAATTTACCTTGGGTTGCTTTAATATTTCTCATATATCTAGACATGAAAATTAAAGAGAAAATGAGTTGGCGCAACAAGCATTCGGCTACCATGTTGATCATGGTGTATTGCACGTCTATCAATAGCCGATGCTTGATCTCACCGACATAGGTAAGGCCGAACCAAAGCCCACTGCTTCGGTCACTAATGAAATTTGTATGCAGGTGAAAGAAAGGATTAGAGGGAATTCATTCTTGATTGTCTGCAAAATCCCAGCGAAAGGGTGAACAATATGGTTCGGAGGATGACTTTGAAATACATATCTATGGAAATTTATCACCGGATTGTTAATGAAATTGAGAAGGTTTCTACCAAATTTGCATCAAGGATTCAAACAAGTAATAGCCGATATATACTTATATCCCTAAGAAGATGCATAATAGCTGATGGAGTGTTGACATCGTCCTTAGAACCAACATGGCACAAGTTATTTTTCAGCACGCTAGCTATGCCGAAAAACAGGGGGGCATGTGTTGATGCTCAAAATTGGCACAATCATAAAATTAGCTTAGGTTATATCAAGACTAATTCAAACTTATGATTGGAAGTCACCTTGGAATGTCTCTCTTCGATAAGATCAAGATGGATATGAAGATGGTCTAAAACAGAGCTCGGATGCAAAAGTTATGACAAGTTCAGAGATGCTCATATTGACATCAGGTTATGAAATGGCCAGAAACACAACTAACATGGCCTCGGATGGAAAATGTATCAGCACGAACGTTATGCGTCTCGTCGAAACGGTTGATTTTGATATAAAAATCGTCTTAATCCGAGGCCGTATGCAACCTGTGGAAGCAAAACAAGGTCAGAAACAGAAGCTGCAGAGTCATTTCGGACCGACCGAGTTGATTTAATCGGTGAGACCGAGTTGGTCCGGAACATTACCAAAGAGTTGGCAATGTTTACTTGGTAGGACCGAAGCAAACCAATCGGTGAGACCGAGTTGATCCGAGAAATTACAGAAGGCTACAGAGAGTTGGCAATGTTCACTCAGTGGGACCGAAACGAACCAATCGGTGGGACCGAGTTGATCCGGGAAATTACCAAAGATTCCTGTCCGAGCTAGGTTAGGGTTTTTAATGTTTTGGACGGAATTTTTAGTCCTTTTCTTGTACGGGAAGTCTAGCCGCCTCATAAATAGATGAGAGGTGATGGCCGATTGAACAACACAGTATCGAACAATCAATCTACCACTTTTTATCTTTTTATCTTTTCTCCTTAACCCTAGTTCTTCTTCTTCCTCGTTCTTCGTTCGTTCTTCTTGTTGCAGGGCGGCAAACCTCGAGGCCCTAGGGGCGATAAGTACGACCTACGGCAGCCCATAGCCGCCGCGCGCCCTGACGGGGTCCCTTCCGGGCGTGTGGGGTTTCGGGTCCTCAAAAGCACCCGCCGGATTGTCTTACGTACCACGCTTCCGGCAGGTCTCCTTCGACGTGAGCTGCGGTACATCACCCCCGGCGTCGAGGATACACGGTGACGTGTTCGTGTGCGAACATAATCATATAATTTTTATGGTATATTATACTCCCTCCGAGGGAGTATTTTTGTTTTCCGTTGCCAGTCGTGTCTGCGTGTTGAGAGCACAGGCAGGCCCATGAAAAGTAGTCTTGTTTCTTGTAACAGGGACACAGAAAACTAACGTGAAGCAGCTGGTAGACTTTGCATGTTGTCTAAAGTGCCAAGTGCCACCCCTTCTCCCATGTCAATTCTTCCAACCACGTAGCAACAACTTTGCTTTAACACGCAGCAGTAACATTTTCATGTTCGAAATCACTACTTAGTGTTTAATTGTACGACGTGAGGTTTCTAGGTGGCTCTATTTTTTATTTTATTTTTTTGAAACAAGGTAAAAGATTTGCCATTTTCATTGATTAAGAAGAAGAGAATTGCCCGGTTAATTAACGGAAACCCGAGCGAAAGCCGTTACAACATGCCCACAGAATAGGGCACTCCCTCCAACCTGGCACCAACAAGACCACATACATTGTCGAGGAGAGGACACCGTCGAGGTTGTCTGCAATGTTATCGTCATCACCTCTCCCCGAGCAGGCGACTCCGACTTCGCCACAGATGACCCATCAAGACCCCTCTGAACGAGCGACACGCGAGGACCTCGTCGGCCATAGCCAAACAATCGGTCAACACGTTGAGGACCGGCAGCTCCGATTTTATTGATGCGCTTCGCGGAAGAAAGTTGCAAGCCTCGCACCGAACTAGTCCATCGCATCTCCGAAGAGCAACGTCCGCTGAAACCGTCCTCATGTAGTCATCGTTGTCGCAGGGGCCCCGCCACGCGCAGCTCTGACTTCTCTGTCACAGCAAGAAACAAACAAAGGCGTGCCCATTGGCGCATCAGTCCACCAACATCAGACGGCTCAGCCGCAACCCAGCTCCACACGCCACCATCGTTGTTGCCGCACAAGTCACAACTTCCACCACTCGCATCTCCAGCTGGACACCAGCTAACCGTGATGCCGTGCACGTCCAGCCCAGGCAAAGTGCAGAGGGAACAAGTCTTCAAGACGATGCCCCAAGGAGGGAAGTGATGCTTAAATGATGTCGTCACCCGACCCTATGACAGGCCATAGGCTTTCACACGAAGACGAACCTCGGAGGTGGACAACACCAGAGAGAGCTCCAGGACGACCCTTCAGGAAGGAAGAACGACGCCCACGGATGCCGCTTCATCGGCGTCGGCAGAAGCAACACAGGCTATCACCCGGAGCAACTGGCCTCCACACCCCCACGCAACCAGCCACGACATGGATGACCTGGAACTGATTCGTAGACCCACTAGCCCGCACACATCCGACGTCGTGGGGGTGCCACCACCACGTCGGATCCATCCACCTCGCCGTTGGCAAGCTCCGACGAGCCGTACCCGGCCAAGACAACCAGATTCGGCAATCCCCTAGTTGCAGCGCCGTCACAGAGGCCGCCAAAGGCCGGCAAGTAGCAGGCCTGCGAGCGGAGGAGCTACCAAAAGGCTGGAAGGGCCGGGGGCTGCCACCCCGCCCCGACTCGCCAGCAGGAGCACCGGGCCGCGACCAAAAGCCCAATGGCGCCATCACCGCGGACCCCACCCACCGGAGACGCAACCTTGGAGAACCTAGCCACCGAAGCCTCCGCGACGCCCCACAGAAGAGGCCAGAGCCTCCCTCCACCCGTCGATTTACCAGCCGCAGATCAAAGGGGAAAGTCCCGCCGCTGTGTTTTGATTTTCGGTTTGAGCTTTTTTTCGCCCTAGGCCGAGATGGCCGAATTTCGGCCATTTTCAAAAATTTCGGCTGAAATTTGATCAAATTTTGACTGCAATTTGACTTAAATTTGACCAAAATTTGCCAAATTTGAGCAATTTCGGCCTAAATATACTTTTCGCCCTAGGCCGAGATGGCCGAAATTCGTCCAAAATCCACTTTTTTCGGCCGAAAATCAAAACACAGAGTCCAGCGACCTCATCCGGCGACGATGAGGGAAGGTAGGAGTCGGGGGAGGCCCGGCGGCGGCTCGATCTAGGGCTCCGCCCGTGTCGCCCCTGGAGGCGACGCGGGGGACAGGTATGCGATATTTGATCTCTGTCATGGTGGCCCTATTGTCAAGTCCGGATTATTCAGCATCTTGATGTTTCTACTTCCCATTCGGTCTCTAGGATTGGATCAAATAAAAACAAATTTAGCTAGAAGCTTTCGTGAAATTGAGTTCGAAGTGAGGTTTGGCAAGACCTAAGCGCTACATGACCTTTCCTCCCTACTCGAAAAACCTAACGGACACAACACCCTATCTCCCCTTCCTCCACCTTGTCGTCACTGAAGGACGCCATCGGGCCAACCCCATGTGGCTGGACGATGGTGACGGGGTGCATGTTCGCGGCGGAGGGGCACTCGTGGGTGTGAGGCATAGGTGGTTTGGGCGTAATTACGCGGTCTAGGGAAGGAGTGGTTGATGGTTGTAGCGGACCTTTGGAGCTCGGTGGGAGGCCTATGACGGCGTCTGAGATGGCCGGAGGTATGATCGCGGTCATGCCCCATCAGATCCGTGCAGCCAGCGGCGGTGGTGCTGAGGCATGTGTTGCGCCCTCGACGGTGATCCTTGTGATGGCAGACTATGATTGGGTGTTGAATGGCTTCCTACACAGCTTGGATCCGACATGCGACGGCGCCCTCCATGTGGCCGACGCCAGCTGGCTGTGGTATTTCTCCTTTAGACCTGGCCGTGATGGCACCCGCCGGCCACTCGAGATGTGGATTGTGGTGGCCATCAAAGGTTCTTCGTGAGGGTTATATTTTCCAGATCCGGTGATTGTTGTCCGCCGTTCATGCTGGCCAGGTTGTGGACTGCAGCTGGAAGACTCCTTTGTGACTTTTGGTGGCACTCACTCTGCCTAGTTTGCCTTCAACGATGAGATGCATCTATGGACGATGGCTTGAGGCTAAGGGTATGATTGTGCAACGACGACGGTGAGATTTCCAGCATAGCGCGTGTACTTTGGGATCGTGAAAAGTGGTGGTGACAACACAAGATTGACTTTGATTTGGTTGTGCTTCTCGACTACCCGGCCTCGAGCTCCAGGGAGAAAATCCTAGGTCGAACCAGAGTTAATTATACCTGGAAACAGCGATGGTTTCTGTCATTACACTGTTGAAGGCATTGCGCAGACTTGTTCTGCATGATCAAAACCTATAATCTAAACTTTAGTAGTTGGTCCTAGTGACGGCAGTGCTTGAGCATCGTTCTCTTCCTGAAGGTGTTGTTGTTGAAGAACTCTTCCCGTTGTCCTGATGGTGTCAAGAAATGGTTGGTGCGGATAGTAGTTGATATAGTTTCTCGATCACTGTTTTGATCGGGTTTTTTTCTCGCTTAGTCATAATTTTGTTCTTGTATGACTTTACTCTTTGCCTACATTCTTTATTTGGTGTTTATTGGTGTTGATTGTGTGCATTATAATTATGTAAAGTCCACGGAGGTTGAATATGTGCTTATTGTATTTGTATCCCTTGCTTTTGAGTGAAGAAAATCCAAAGTTTGTTGAAAAATCTTGGTGTTTTCATCTCATAACGATACCCCAGATGTAATTCACGAATGGTTTATTTGCATTTAAATGGACAAAATAATGTGCGTCAATTTGTCGGATAGACGTCGGGGAGGCCCGGGCCTTGCATACGAGTCATGTAATTATCTGAAATCTCCAGGTACAGACAATGATGGCGAAAAATAGTGTCGCTTCTTAGCCTTCTTTTTAACCAATTGAATTTAGGCCACGGCGGTCAACATGACAACTGGGACTTGCAACCGCTAACTCGTCCGATAAAACCTCTATTAGAGTAAGGTCGTATGGATTTGCATGTGGATGCCCGTTCGTGGACGGATAATTAGGTTACCTACAAATAGTACCCCGACGAGACTTGCTTGCTCCCCACGCGTGTGCCCATCCGTGCTCCCGCATACGTGGCTTGATTTGATTGGAACAGAATAAAGCCCGGCCCCACCCCCTAAAATCAGGGGGGAGATGATTAGATTAGAAAGGAAAAAGGAAAAAGGACATCCATAGGATGAAGTGAGAGTACGGATGGGAGTATGGGAAGGGAGCAGACAAGCCGAATCCCCCCCCCCCCCCACCCCTAAAAGATATTCCTATAAATTTGTCCCAGGTCAAATACTACTACTGTGGTACCCCGCAAAAAAAAATTTGTCCCAAGTCAAAGGACGCAACTTCGATCAGAGTTAGATCACTAATATAGTGATCTAAACGATCTTATATATTTTTAGAGAGGGAGTATAATATTAGGTTATATCATTAAATACACAAATAACTCAGAAATCAAATATTTCAAAACAACATGTACTTGGTATTGTAGTTATTGGATGTTTTTCCTACAAGTTTGATCAAACTCTGCACTATTATTTCACTTGAGATAAAAGTTATAGCATCTTTTTGAAGACGGCGAGAGTACATGATTTGATGATCCCGCATCAACTCGGTGTGCACCGCACTTTCTCACGCCGGCTTGGAAGTCTCATGGCCTAAGCTCTAGCTTAGTTACATAGCCGCTTTTGACTTGTCATTCTCTGGATTATCAAGTAATTAACCTCTCAAGGCGAAAGGTTAGGTGGTCTTTTACCGGCGCAACAACAAAAAGTATTCTACGTGCCAATGATGCTAATCTGTAATCTCCCTTCACATCACGGTCTTTCCATGAAGCCTCGCCTCTAGCCGGCCTAGCAAGCTAATAGCCATGCAATGCAAGCTGCACGCATGTGCCACTAGGTGGCGAGGTACGAAACGTAGGAGAGTGATCTACTGTGCTTGCGTACGTGATCCATGATATCAACATGGCGGCCCATGTCGCTTGGTTTGATTAGCCTGGTCAAGTCAACGATTGCCAACGCCCGTAGGATTCCGACGCCTAGTCCCTCGGGTGTATATATAGACCACGGTACAGGCTTAGAAAACCACCCTTCCATTGAGCAGCGAGTTAACTACCGATCGAGAGTGGCATAGCACTTAGTTTGCAGAGCCAGCAAGCATGGAGAAGCTCTCCATGGCGGCGACCTTGTTCTGCGCCGTGGTCCTTGCGGCTCTGGCGGCGGCGGCCGGCGGTCAGGCCGCGGTCGTGGAACACACCTTTGTCGTGAGTACAACATCTATCTATCTATCTATCTATCTAGGAGTATCTATCTGTCTATCTATCTATCTATCTATCTATCTAGTTCATTAATGCATCTTCTTGAGCACTTCTCGGTAGGTTTACTTTCGAAGGTCGTGACGATGGTAAACTTGCTTTGCGCATAAATCTTAGGCTGGATGTGCATCATGAAAACAAACAAACAAAACTAGTTTCAATTTGTGTGTGGTCTATTCTATAACCATTTAATTAGTTGACTGTTGACCAATCAGTTACGTATTTGCGTAATCATGTTCAGGTGCACGAGATGAACCAGACGCAGGGCCGGGCCCACAGTGGTGCCAAAAGTGCAGCCCACACAAGGCCCAAAATTGTGAGGGGCCCCAAATTTTTATACAGACCTAGTATTAGAAAGAAAAAAACTAAGCGCTATTGGGCCTTGTGACGCTGGATTGGGCTGGAGAGGCGACGAGGCCATCGATCGAGCGCACGCCTCGTCCTATCACTACAGGGATAGGGATTCCCTAAAAAAAGGAAGCTACAGGATCGGGATCGGCAACTGGCAACTCTCGAATCGATCGTGCCTACAGGAACCGAAGAAACGTCGCCTCCTGGAGGAAAAAGAGAGGAAAAAACCCATAGTAAAAGCCCACTAGTGGCCAGTCGACAATGTAACCTTCGATCAGCGTATTATCTAATTCTGCCACCGCCGCGGCTGCCGCCGCCGCCGTGTGCCCTTGCCGCACATCTAACTCTGATCTCCCTACTGCCTACTCCGCTTCTCACAATGTAGCAGATAGCAAGGTACTTCACTGCTTCAGCCAACAAACTAGCAGGTTAGCACATCACACTATATTAATTTCTCTTGATTCTCATCTCATATATGTGTCCTGGGAATTATCCTGATGCAAATTATCCTGTATGAGCTTCTATTTGTGATGTAAAAATTCCTATGTCAACCATATGAGTTTAGAATTCAGAAATTAAAATTCCTCTGCCAAACAACACAAAAGTTAATTCGTTTTCTAAGCTGACTTGCTTCTCAAACTGAGATTCCTCAACTATGAGGAGTGAGAACGCTGCCAAACACCATTTAGATTAATTCGTTTTCTTATTGAATTGTCAACGCACTGAAAATGTTAATGAAGCTGGTGTGCAAGTTCTCAACCTTGTTCTCGATAATTATCTTTTGTACTGGATTTTTTTATCCATACTTGGCTTGGCCCCCTATACCCAAATACTGGCTCCACCCCACCTCGTCCCTCGTCATTACTCATTAGATCAATCGGATCATCGGAATTTGGATAGGTATGAATTTTTTTATATGTCCAATTGTTATGTAAGACATTATATTATGTACATTATACATTATATATATACACATTATATAGCTCGTTAGTTTATTTTTTTGTGAGATAGGACCCCATTTTTTAGTTTCGCACGGGCCCCTAATTTTGCCGGCCCGGCCCTGACCAGACGCACCTGTGCAACACGACCAAGATTTACGTGGTGAACGGGCAGCTCCCGGGCACCACCATCGACATCACCGACGGCGACACGGTTGTCGTCCACGTCGTCAACCGTCTCCCTCACGGGCTCACCATCCACTGGCACGGCGTTCGGCAGATGAGGAGCTGCTGGTCCGATGGCGCCGGCTTCGTCACCGAATGCCCCATCCCTCCCGGCGGCGAGCATGTGTACCGCTTCAACGTCACCGGTCAGGTCGGTACGCTTTGGTGGCACGCTCACGTCACCTGCCTCCGCGCCACCGTGGCTGGCGCCTTCATCATCCGCCCCAAGGGCGGGAGGTACCCGTTCCCGACGCCAGCCAAGGACGTGCCCATCATCATCGGCGAGTGGTGGGAGCTCGACCTCGTCGAGCTCGACCGGAGGATGCATGACGGTAACTTTGACGACAACCCGCTGTCGGCGACCATCAACGGTAAGCTCGGCGACCTCAGCAACTGCTCTGGCAAGCTGGAGGAGAGCTTCGTCCTTAACGTGGTGCGCGGGAAGACGTACCTGCTGCGGATTGTGAACACGGCGCTCTTCTCGGAGTACTACTTCAAGGTTGCTGGGCACACGTTCACGGTAGTGGGCGCCGACGGGTACTACCTGACGCCGTACAAGACGGACATGGTGACCGTCGCGCCAGGAGAGGCCATCGACGTGCTCATGGCCGCTGATGCCCCACCCGCGCACTACCATATGGTGGCGCTCGCAAACCAGCCGCCGGAGCCTGACCCACAGATCCCGGGGTTCGTGTCCCGCGGCCTCGTCCGCTACGCCGGATCCTCCCACAACAACAACGGGCTGCCGGTGCCGACGCCGCTCATGCCCAGCCAGCACAACACCATGCCGTCCTACTACTTCCACAGCAACCTCACCGGCCTCGCCCACCCAGACCGCCACCGCGTTCCCATGCACGTCGACGAGCGCCTCTTCTTCACGCTCGGCCTCGGCTCCATCTGCCGCGGCGCCAACAAGACATGCGAGCGCGGGCGGAGTCCCGAGACCAGGGGCGGAGCCAGCGCCCAGCCACCCCGGGCACTTGCCCGGGCTCGTTGGCTGTGAGACATTGTACATGCATGATAAACAATGGGCAGATTTTACTGCTAGTTGTGGTTTACCTGGGCACCAGTGCATGCACGGATTGATTCAAAAAGGGTCCACGTATGCACGTACGTGATAAACGATAGGTTAGCTAATTTTTCTACTAAGAGTCTGACTAATATTTAAGTAATGGGCTAACTCCAGCCAAGGAGCAAAGCCAAGGTACCTAATACCTATTACTTAGACTCAAAACATTCTAATACCTAGTACTGTCTACGCTCATATCTCTCAAATCTGATCTTGTGCATACCAAAAAATATTACTTAGATTTAATTCTGTTAGCCATAAGATATCTGATGCATAAGAGAAAAAGTCGCCAAACACGACAAATTTTATGTATTTGTTAAACATGGTAATTTGATTTCTTGAAGTAAAATGTGAGGCGACTTGCTTCGAAAAGCATGATAATATACATCAAAAGAGAATTTGCAGCTAAGATCTCTTCTGGTGAAATTATTACTATTTTATTTTATTGACAATCATGGTGGCAAATTTAAGTTAACACAAACTTAATGATGTTTTTATAATAATGAAGCGGAATATTATGTAAGTTATTTTTTCACACTTGTACTTTTTTTTTAAAACTTGGCCTATATCAAGCATAATGTTCAACAGTCATGGGGTGCTAAGTTTGCTTTTTCCAGAATAATTACTTGAGAGGAACACGAGCAATCACAACCCTTGTCTGCACTTTAGCTGTCCATTTGTATGTATTGTGAGACAGATTGGCGACAAGCAGAGGCAGGCCTTGGTGCAGAGGAAGTGCTGGGCAGAGCAAATCCATTTTCAGGAAAGGCTTACATCCTTGACAACTCATCATCTCATCCTCTTTATGATGATCAGATAAGACTACTAACTGATTTGGAAATTGGTAGATTAAGCGCTTAAATTTTGAGGCCAGCCGATGGGGAATTGACCTCCGGTGATGATCACGGCCTCAAAAGTCTAGTCTTTGGTTTATGGATTTGTTTTATATAGTTACATGTTAACTTCAATTTTGAAATTACTGAATTTCATAGATGGTAAAATTTGGATAGTAGAGCAAGCACTCACACTTACCACAAGAATTTTCCCTCGTGATTTTCTTTAGCATATTGTTGGTATGTTTTATCTGACTGTCTCTATTCTCTAAAGTTCTTTACTTTGAACACACTCACAAGTCACAACACGTACTTTATTTGCACTACAAATCCTTCTTTTTTATCTTGTAATGTTTTTTAGGACGTTTGGAAGCTAATTTGGATGACTATAATTTTCTAGCAACATGGTGGCCAAAGCAATATTCAAATCCAAGCTCTACTGGCTCACACCCGGAAACCTATAGTAGAAGGGTGGATGGGACCCCGAGACCTATGGGATTTGGTTCTATGCATGGCCTCATTCTAAGACTTATGTTGTCTAAGTATCAACTTTATTTTGTTCGATCAAACTGAACATTAATATGTTATATAATAGTTTTCTTAAAAATTACATCTGCATGACTACTATGCTTATATTTTGACTTCATATTTCACTGGCGACGCTATGTTGAGGCCGAGGGGGCCTATGCCCCCCCCCCCCCCCCCTCACCCTCCTTGGACCAAATCAGATGTTTGGAGCTATTTTATACTTAGGCTCAAGTTTGCCCAGGCTTCACAAAATTTCTAGCTTCGCCACTGCCCGAGACCATCGTGGTGGCCACCATGAACAACGTGTCCTTCCGCCACCCGACCAACGCGTCGCTCCTCGAGAGGTACTACGACGGCCGGACAAGTGGCCTCTACACGGAGGACCTCCCCGACCATCCGCCGCACCCGTACAACTACAGGGACCGCTCCCTCATCCCGCCGGGGCCGCTGGAGAAGGCGCTCGAGCCGACGTTCAAGGCGACCAAGCTACGGAGGTTCCGGTACAACACCTCGGTGGAGATCATCTTCCAGAGCACGGCGCTGCTGCAGAGCGACTCCAACCCCATGCACCTCCATGGCTACGACTTCTTCGTGCTCGCCACAGGGCTCGGCAACTACAACCCCAAGACAGACCCCAAGAAGTTCAACTACCACAACCCACAGCTGAGGAACACGGTGCATGTGCCCAGGACCGGCTGGGCCGCTGTGCGCTTCGTCACCGACAACCCCGGGATGTGGTACCTCCATTGCCACTTTGAGTTTCACATCATCATGGGCATGGCGACGGCGTTCATCGTGGAGAATGGGCCGACGCCGGAGACCAGCCTGCCCCCGCCGCCGCCGGAATTCAAGAGGTGTGGGGCCAATGGCCTCACTCAGCCATAGAGCTAATTTATTTGGGTAATTAAGGACGTGCGTGCGGAAGTTGGGTCATGAATTTATTAATTAATAGTGCAAAATAAGAACAAATGAGGAAGCACGCAAGGATTTGTATGGATCCTTCATTGTTCATTGTATTGAGGATGATTCTTACTGTAAAAGTTGATATTATTTTTTTAATTTTACTTCCCCGTTGTAATGTGTGAACTGTAAGTTGGTCCAGTAGGGTTCAGTTTCAAAGACAAGTATACAAACTGGCTGTTTTCATAACAAAATCCTATATTTATATGTAAATGTTATGTACTGAAATGGCACTGCTGTTGAAAAACGATTCATTCTGCTCTTGCTTGGTGTCCTTCTCCCTAGCTGTTTGTTCTTCTACTCACTTGTTCTGTGCCAAGAACTCTCATCTCGGGCCACCAATGGTGTAGAAGAAAAAGGACAGAACTAATGCGGTTTATTTGAAGATTGTGAGCGATTGATAGAGAACAATGTTATTAACAAGAGGAGCCGAGGAATGTCTTCTTTTGCCGAAAAGGTTACAGAGATTGGAACTTACCACTAGTAGAAAAAGGGCCTATAGTCCCGGTTCATAAGGGCCTTTAGTCCCGGTTCGTGAACCGGGACTAAAGGGTCGGTACTAATACCCTCACCCTTTAGTCGGTTCTATCCAACCGGGACAGATGGGCCTCCACGTGGCCTGTCCGCTGAGCCCAGTAGGAGGGCCTTTGGTCCCGGTTGGTGGCATCAACCGGGACCAATAGGCATCCACGCCACAAGCATTTCTTTGGCTCTGGTTTTTTTTTTTTTTACCAATGGGGGGGGGGTTGGGGGGTTTTTGGGGGGTTGATTTAGGTGTTTCATATATTGTGCTATAGCTAGCTAATTAATAGAGAAAAGTGTTCTTTCTTTTGTCCGTGCTTGGTCGACGCTACGTACTATACATACGTATAGAGAGGACTAACTAGACATGCTAGCTAGCTAGTAATTAAGCAAACAGAAGATCGTCATGAACATATATATGCATACAGAGAGAAGTGATATCGACCACCTCTGCTTCTCCGAGAGATTGGTCGAACAACAAGTTCTCGTATATCTATCCGACGCTACCGGCTACATATATACAATAATTATCTTTTAAAATACGGACGCGTGGTCCACATGGTACTCCCCATCTTCAGCGATCACATAGTCAAGAAAGAATGCCGCCAATTCCTCTTGAATTGCTCGCATGCGATCTGGTGCTAGGAGTTCATCCCGCTGCCGAAACATCTAATTTTAAGAAAGGGCTCAATACATATATATATAAATATATATATATATATATATATATATATATATATATGAATGAATGAAACTCAACACAAATGATGGTAATAAAATAAAATTGTGAATATTTTTATTTACGCACTTCAAATTGTTTGTCAAGTAGCCCCTCTTACAGGTCGTGTGGCGGATGGACTGCAAACGTAGTATCCACAGAAATCATTCCCTTGTTCCTGCCACAACCACTTTACAAGAAACAAAGGTCAATCAAACTGATAATTATATATAGCAAGCACATGCTAAATGGTATTGATGAAACTAGCTCTTGAATCACTAGGAGATGCGCGTGGAATATGCTACTATATAGTACTTACTTTCGGGTGTCTAAATTGCAGCTTCTTCGGTAGTCCCGGAGCTTTTTTGGTGAATTTTCGCCAAGCCCTGCCATACAAAGAAAACAATTACTTGATATCAGAAATGAACAAAGTTGCTGATATGGTGGATAATGATCGATTTAACTTACTTCTCGAGCATTTCAGTCATTTCCGCATACTCCTTGGGATCTTTTCGTCTCGAGTCTAAGACAGTTACTACTCCCTGCTCAAGCTTAATCTCTAGGAGAATATAGTGGAACCTCTTGCACGCATGCATAACTCATCAATATTACATTTCTATAACCTGGACTAAATAAGGGAAACCGAATATGCCACAAGACAAGTAACACTCACGTGTAGTTGTAAGGAAAGAGTATTGTATTTTGTGTTCATTTATTTCCAACGATCGTAGCAAGTTGGCCTCGGTTTCCTTGGCACGACATTTAACCTCATTTGCATCGATGAGATATGTGTTAATGAACCCAATATCACCCACTTGTTTTTTCTTCATTTCTGCGATCTTCAATCTGCATAATATAGTGAGGATATTTATAAATACATGCAATGAAAGAGCTGAGTTATATAGAGATACTTAATGACAGAAGTAGTACTACTTACAGACATGTAGCAGGTGACTGTTGCTTTATCGATGGCCAATTGATTGAAAAATTGATAGAACTCCTCAAATGGAATAGGCAACAGTTCAATTCCAAGGAGGTCATGCTCCTTTTAACTCTCAAATACAAAGTATTCCTCCCGTCGACTCTTTGCAGGTTTTCATGTACCAATCATGCAATCTTCGCATCATCGTTGTTAGAGAGCTTTCATCTTTGACGAGAGGCTTCCCGTACTCGTATCTTTGTATCTGCACCTCCAAGAAATCAAATTGTACATCGTCGGGCAAGTAATCTTCAGGATTGCCATAACCGGGCACCATCCTCGGATCGACGATGTCGCTAGCAGGCACCTTGAGCGGGTGGCACGATTCCTTCGCTTGTTCGCCGAGCTGGGCAATTTTTTCCCAGCTCGTCGTTCTTTCATCCTTTGATCACCAGCGGTACTTCCCGATCTCTCCGCCTCGGCAAATGCCTTTCCAATAATGCGCTCATAGTTGCCTTTCGGCGGAGACTTGGGTGGTTTTGTCGGGGCAGCCAGAGTGCGCTTCGCTTTGACCGGATCTATCTTCTCCTCCGGAGGTGGATGTCTCTTTGCTTTCAACCCTTGAAACCAGTCATCCACTTCGGTCTGCGCGATCTTCGCGTTTTCCTCCTCGCTCCTCGTCACGGTAACTTCTCCGAGTCTTCAGAGAAGGACCGAATCAGTATCTCCTCCCGCCTTTGGCAAGATCTGCTAGACGCCGGCAGAGCGAGCGGGCGGATGTCTTCTTTCCTTGCTTACGAGGCGGAGGAGAAGGACTACGACGCGCCGGAGCAGCCGGAGCGGCGGCGGGTCTCTTCCGCCCTTGCTGACGAGGCGGAGAAGGAGGAGGCTGGCTGCTCGGGCACGCCAGTGCAGGCGGAGAAGGAGACGGAGTTCCGCCACGCGCCGGAGAAGGAGCCGGCCGAGTGCCCTGATCGTCACTCGCCGGAAGAGGAGGCGGTGGAGGAGGTGGAGTGCCCTGACTCGCCGGAGGAGGAGGAGGAGGCGGTGGAGGAGGCGGAGTGCCCTGACTCGCCGGAGGAGGAGGAGGATGTGGAGGCGTCCAGTTCGGAAGGTTGATGAGATCCTTCCGCCATAGGCATGGAGTCTTGAGCGTAACCCAGCCGATACTCCCCTTCACCGGTAGGGTGGTCAAGCCGGAGCTCCTTAAATCCCTCCGTTATTTCATCGACCATCACCTTAGCATATCCTTCCGAATCGGCGGCGGTGAAAAGTTGAGTCGGGTTTAGTGGGATAAACAGAGCCAACAGCCGCCTTGACCTTTAAATTGCTCCATTGCGCCATAAGGTGGCAACTTTCAGCATCCGTGATAGCATCCACGGGATAGCTGGCGAGAGCCGTCAAGGCATGCTGCTCTGGGCTGAAGCAGCTCGGTGGAAGCCACGCTGCTTCTCCGCCGAGATGGCGGGGTAGCTTCGGGAAGCTTCGGCAGGTCGTTTGTTGTGATCGGCTGCTTCTCGTTCCTCTTCTCGCTCCTCTAGCCCCATTACCCTTTCGTGCAGCGCTTTGCATTAGGCTCTGCTCCAGCTTTCTTCCTCCTCTCATGGGTTTTGTAACCCCTGCGTCCGAAATCTAGCCTTCCACGAAGGGAGCTCATGGCGTGCCTCGTGTCCGTCTGTGGTGCTCAGATTCCTGTGGGCCATTGTGAGCTCGTCCTTCTCCCTGCAGAACGAACTTCCCTTGCTGCGCTGCTTCGATATAATGCTTAAGCCTCTTGACTGGTATGTCCAATTGTTCGTCCGTCCAAATGCACTTCCCGTTATAGGGTCCAAGGATCCGCCGCCCCAAGAACCAAGTCCGCAACGGTGCTGCCGATTCATTGTCTCGGTTCGATCCCTTTATCAAGCAGATCATTCTCAGCCTTGGACCACTTAGGCCGGGCTATGAGGTAGCCACGACCTCGTGCGATGATGAAGCTTCTTCTTCGCAGCATTTCTCTTGTTTGTCGCTGACATCTTTTACTCTTTTCCGATGTCTTGTAGGCCACAAATGCGGGCCACCATCTCTCGATCTTCTCATATTTGCCCGTGAATTCTGGTGTCTCATTTTTTCGACATACATATTGAGGTCTTTCTTCCAATTCCTGAATAGTTCTGCCATCTTCTTAAGAGCAAAAGACTTGATTAATGGCTCTATTACTGGCTTCTCCGGATCATCCTCTGGCGGTAGGGTAAAATTTGACTTCAGCTCGGTCCAAAGATCATTTTTCTGCATATCATTGACATAAGACACCTCAGGTCTTCGTTCTTAGGCTTATACCATTGGTGGATGCTAATCGGGATCTTGTCCCTAACAAGAACCCCTTTGAGCAACAAATGCCTTCTTTGTCCGGTAGGGTTCAATCGGTTGGCCGTCGCGCGCGATTTCTATGATCTCAAACTTTTCATCCGAGCTCAACTTTTCTTCGGGCCTCGTCTCTTTACCGAAGTTGTGCTCGATCCGGAGGGCTAGAAAAAAGAAAAAAGACGAGAGTTAATTAATATGTGTACATATATATATACCAAAACAAAGACGAGAGCTAGTCAGCACAGGCTTAACTAATATATATATACCTGGCCGGGTCGGTTTGGTGATCACCGGAGCCGTCCTCACGTTCTACTTCTTGCACCGGCATTGGGTCATCGGAGCCATGTAAATCATAGCCAGCTGCTTCTTCACCCTCTCCTTCCAGACCATCGTTATCGACGTTGAGAAACATTATCGAGGAGACGGCATCACTTCCGTGTGCGATTATGTCCCTCAACAACGCTTCTTGTGCTTCGTCTCGGGGGGTGTCCATAGTTTCTACAAATATTTACAACATGGCAATTATTATTCAAACATGACAGATATGGATATATTAGTGCCAACGTAGAACTAGCTAGCTAATCACAATAAGGAATCATATTAGTGGCCTCGACGCTGCTTCTCTAGGGTTTGGGGTGGCCTCGACAACGCTTCAAGGGTTAGGGGTGGCCTCGAGAACGCTTCAAGCTAGGAGGGGTACGTAATATCGACTTCCCCCACGTGTTTAAACTATCGGGAGGGGGTCGGCGTTGAACAGTACATCTATGTCCCACAAGTAGGGTAGAGGGTCGTGGATCGCCGAGCGGTCGAGGGTCAAGGGGTCAAGATCGCCGAGGGTCGGGAGGTTGCCTAGTGTCAAAGGATTCAACAAAACCATGTCTTCATCATTAGGCGAAAATGTGGTGCATGATGGTGCGAAGCTCTCCAAAGTTGTTTTGGAGCGGAGTCCCGAGATAGGATAATTCGCTTTTTGGTACAAAGTTCAGCAAAAGGCAAATTATCCTATCCGGGACTCCATTCCGTAACAACTTTGAGGACTTCGCACCATCATGCCATGGTTACTTCCGGCTAATGATGAAGCGATGGATTTCTTCAATACTTTGACACTATCGGTACCCCCCTATCGGAAAAGGAAGAAAAGAGGAAGAAGGAAGAAGAAGAAGAAAAAAAAAGAAGAAGAAAAAAGATGAGAAGAAGAAAAGAATAGAGGAGAAGAAGAAAAATAGAAAAAATTCTATTTTTCTTCTTCTCCTCTATTCCTTTCTTCTTCTCCTCTTCTTTTCTTCTTTTCCTCTCATTCTTTTCTTCTTCTTCTTCCTTCTTCCTTCGGATCCTAGAACCCTCGAACCCTCGACCCTAGAACCCTCGAACCCTAGAACCCTCGAACCCTCGACCCTAGAACCCTCGAACCCTCAAACCCTTGTGCCTCGAAACCTCGACCGGCCTCGACGACCCTCGACCCTCAAAACATTGACCCTCGACCGGCCTCGACGACCCTCGACCCCTCAGTGACCCTCTCGAGCCCTCTAGCCTAGTTCCCGACCATCGACCCCTCAGCGATCCTCGACACCCTCGCTCCCGATAAAGAAGAAGAAGAAGAAGAAGAAGAAGAAGAAGAAGAAGAAGAAATGAGAAGAAGAAAAAGAGAAGAAGAAGAAAGAAGAAGAAAAATAGAAGAAAAAAGAGAGGAGAAGAAGAAGGAAAGAGGAGAAGAAGAAAAATAGAATTTTTTCTTCTTCTCCTCTATTCCTTCTTCTTCTCCTTTTTCTTCTACTTCCTCTTCTTATTTTTTCTCCTCTTCTTCTCCTTCTTCCTTCTTCCTCTTTTATTCTTTTTCCTTATTTTCCTTCTTCCTCGGCGACCCTAACTCTAAACAGTACAACTTCCTCGGCGTCCCGCCTCTCTCTAATGAACAAAATAAAATCTATGAATAAAAAAACATCATATTCTATGAACAAAAAAACATCATATTCCATCCACATCGATCCATGCATACATCATATATATGATCATATCTATGAACAAAAAAATTTCATATGATCATCTATGAACAAAAAAAATCAAATATATCCATACATCAATATATATACATTTATGAAAAAATCATGAACATTTATGAAAAAAAAAACATGGCGGCGGGCGGCAGGGCAGGTGCGCTGCTGAGGCTCATCAGGCGGAGGCGACGGCGAGGTCGCGCGACGGGCGGCGGGGAGGCGGAGGCGACGCGAGGTCGGGAGGCGGAGGCGACGGCAGGTCGGGAGGCAGGGGCGGCGACGGCGAGGTCGGCGAGGTCGGCGAGGTCGCTGGAGGCAGGGCGGCGACGGCGAGGTCGGCGAGGTCGGCGAGGTCGCAGGCAGGGGCGGCGACGGCGAGGGCGCTGCGACGGGCCGGGCAGCGAGGCAGGGCGACGGCGTTAGCGTATGCGGTGCGGCGACGACGGCGGGGAAGACGGCGACGACGACGGGCGGGGGCAGAGCGGCGACGACGGGCGGGGGCAATGGCGGCGACGACGGCGGGCAGACGGCGGCGACGACGTGGGAAAGCGGCGACGGCGGCGACAACGGGCGCGGCGACGGCGATGGTGACGACAGGCGTGGGCGATGACGGCGTCGGGCGACCGCAGCCTGGCGGCGTCGGGAGGGGAAAATGCGATGAATCTGAAATTTCCCAAGTGCTTTCTTATATAGCAAGGGCATTAGTCCCGGTTGGTGCCACGACCGGGACTAATGCCCCTTTAGTCGGTTGGTGCCACCAACCGACCAAAGGCCAAATTTCAGCAGCCCAAAGGCGGGAAGCGGCAGCCTTTGGTCCCGGTTGGTGGCACCAACCGACTAAAGAGCATTAGTCCCGGTCGTGCCACGAACCGGGACTAAACTCCTTTAGTCTCGGTTGGTGCCACCAACCGGGACCACAGGCCTGTGCTGCCCCGCGCCAAATGTTTAGTCCCACCTCGCTAGTTGAAGGGCGCCTGCACTGGTTTATAAGCGCTGGTGTGCGTCCCCTTTCGAGCTCCTCTCAAATGCAGGCTTTCGGGCCTAATCATGCTACTGCCTGTGGGCCTATTGGGCCTCTGCGGGCCTGAATCCTGGCCCATGTAGGGTTTTTACTCGTATTCAGGTCGTGGGGGCCTAGTAGGTGGTAGTTTTTTTTGCTTTATATTTTATTTCCTTTTGCTTTTAGTTTTAGAAAAAATATAAACTTTCTATTAGTGCCATTAGTTTTAAAATTTGAAAACACTTTTTTTGTTTTCTTTGTTGCTTTATTTATTTTATTTTGTTTCTACTTACAACAAAATACTTATTGTTGCTATTTTTATTTTTTCAAGTTTTTTTGTTTTGTTTTCTGCATTATTTATTTTCTTTTGGTTTTTTGCTTTATTTTTTAATTCTTTTTGCTTTTAGGTCAGCAAAATTATAAACTTTCTGTTAGTGCTTTTAGTTTTAGAAAAAATATAAACTTTCTGTTTGTGCCATTAGTTTTAAAATTCAAAAACACTTTTTTGTTTTCTTTGTTGCTTTATTTATTTTATTTTGTTTCTACTTACAAAAAATGCTTATTGTTGCTATTATTATTATTTTTTCAAGTTTTTTGTTTTGTTTCCTGCATTATTTATTTTCTTTTGGTTTTTTGCTTTATTTTTAATTCTTTTTGCTTTTAGGTCAGCAAAATTATAAACTTTCTGTTAGTGCCATTTGTTTTAGAACAATTATAAACTTTCTGTTTGTGCCATTAGTTTTATAAAATTTGAATTCTTTGAAATTTGTGTGAATCACAAGTTTGTGAGCTCAACAAAGGCGTAGAGGGACGGGCTTATAAACCGGTGTGGCGCCCTTCGGTTGGCGAGGTTCTCAAAGTTGGTTCATGAACAAAGCGGACAATGGTATCATACTGCGTGTGTTACAAAGTTGGCATGGTGTCATCATAATAGTTATGGAGAAAGTCTTCACTTTTTCTTCGCTTGTGTCGCTTTGCTTATTGCGCCGTAACCATGGATAATCTTCATCATTTATCAGGATGCTTGGGTCAGCCTTGACTTTGAAGGGGAATTTCATGAAACTTTTCATACTCTTGAGACATGTCTGTCTTGCCCTCCACTCCCGGGATGTCCCTTTTTCCTGAAAAGAACTATGTGGCGCTTTGGCTCATTGTATGATGTATTCGCTTCCTTATCTTTTCTTTTCCTCGGTCTGGTAGACATGTCCTTCACATAGATAACCTGTGCCACATCATTGGCTAGGACGAACGGTTCGTCAGTGTACCCAAGATTTTTCAGATCCACTGTTGTCATTCCGTATTGTGGGTCTACCTGTACCCCGCCTCCTGACAGATTGACCCACTTGCACTTAAACAAAGGTTCCTTAAAATCTACTCCGTAGTCAAGTTCCCATATGTCTACTATGTAACCATAATATGTGTCATTTCCCTTGTCGGTTGCTGCATCAAAGCGGACACCGCTGTTTTGGTTGGTGCTCTTTTCATCTTGGTCAATCGTGTAAAATGTATTCCCATTTATCTCGTATCCTTTCCAAATCATTACAGTCGAAGATGGTCCCCTGGACAACAAGTACAACTCATCACAAACAGTGTTGTCACCTCCGAGACGTGTTTCCAACCAACTGCTGAAAGTCCCGATGTGTTCACATGTAATCCGATCGTCGCCCGCTCCGGGTGTTTGGAGCGCAGATCGTTCTTATGTTCATCGACATACGGGGTCACCAAGGTAGAGTTCTGTAGAACTGTGTAGTGTGCTTGAGACCAAGAATATCCGTCCCTGCATATTATTGAGTCTCTTCCAAGCGTGCCTTTTCCAGTCAGTCTCCCCTCATACCGCGACTTAAGGAGACCTATCTTATTAAGGCCAGGAATGAAGTCAACACAAAACCCGATGACATCCTCTGTTTGATGGCCCATGGAGATGCTTCCTTCTGGCCTAGCACGGTTACGAACATATTTCTTTAGGACTCCCATGAACCTCTCAAAGGTACATATTGTGTAGAAATACGGGCCCCGTAATGACAATCTCGTCGACTAGATGAACTAGGACGCGTCGTCATGATATTGAAGAAGGATGGTGGGAACACCAGCTCGAAACCGACAAGACATTGCGCCACATCACTCCTTAAGCGTTACTACGATTTCTGGATCGATCACCTTCGAGATATTGCATTGAGGAATGCACATAGCTTCACAATGGCTAATCGGGCGTTTTCGGTAGAAGCCCTCTCAATGCAACCGGAAGCAGCTTGCGTCATAATCACGTGGCAGTCATGAGACTTTAGGTTCTGGAACTTTTTCTCGACATATTTATTATTCCCTTTATATTCGACGAGAAGCCGGTCGGGACCTTCATCTGAAAGCAGGCATTGAAAGAATATATCTTTCTCTTCTTTTCGTAGAGCGTAGCTGGCAGGACCTTCATACTACTCACGAGGTATGCCCTCTTTTTCGTAAGCGTTGCAGGTCCTCTCGTGCCTCGGTGTATCTTTTGTCTTCCCATACACGCCCAAGAAGCCTAGCAGGTTCACGCAAAGGTTCTTCGTCACGTGCATCACGTCGATCGAAGAGCGGACCTCTAGGTCTTTCCAAGAGGGTAGGTCCCAAAATATAGATTTCTTCTTCCACATGGGTGCGTGATTCTCGGCGTCATTCGGAACAACTAGTCCGCGGGACCCTTTCCAAAGATTACGTGTAAATCATTGACCATAGCAAATGCGTGATCACCGATGCGCATGGCGGGCTTCTTCCGGTGATCTGCCTCGTCTTTGAAATGCTTCCCTTTCTTTCGACATTGATGGTTGGTCGGAAGAAATCGACGATGGCCCCGGTACACATTCTTCCTGCAGCTTCCCAGGTATATACTATCGGTGTCAAGTAAACAGTGCGTGCATGCGTGGTATCCCTTGTTTGTCTGTCCTGAAAGGTTATCGAGAGCGGGCCAATCGTTGATTGTCACGAACAACAACGCCTTCAGGTCAAATTCCTCCTTTTGTGCTCATCCCACGTCGCATTAACCGTTTCCATTCCACAGCTGTAAAAGTTCCTCAACTAATGGCCTTAGGTACACATCAATGTCGTTGTCGGGTTGCTTAGGGCTTTGGATGAGAACTGGCATCATAATGAACTTCCGCTTCATGCACATCCAAGAAGGAAGGTTATACATACATAGAGTCACGGGCCAGGTGCTGTGATTGCTGCTCTGCTCCCGAAAGGATTAATGCCATCCGCGCTTAAAGCAAACCATACGTTCCTTGGGTCCTTTGCAAACTCATCCCAGTACTTTCTCTCGATTTTTCTCCACTACGACCCGTCAGCGGGTGCTCTCAACTTCCCGTCTTTCTTACGGTCCTCATTGTGCCATCGCATCAACTTGGCATGCTCTCCGTTTCTGAACAGACGTTTCAACCGTGGTATTATAGGAGCATACCACATCACCTTCGCAGGAACCCTCTTCCTGGGGGGCTCGCCGTCAACATCACCAGGGTCATCTCGTATGATCTTATACCGCAATGCACCGCATACCGGGCATGCGTTCAGATCCTTGTAGGCACCACGGTAGAGGATGCATTCATTAGGGCATGCATGTATCTTCTCCACCTCCAATCCTAGAGGGCATACCACCTTCTTTGCTGCGTATGTACTATCGGGCAATTCGTTATCCTTTGGAAGCTTCTTCTTCATTATTTTCAGTAGCTTCTCAAATCCTTTATCGAGCACAACATTCTCTCGCCTTCCACCGCAGCAATTCGAGTACGGCATGTAGCTTTGTGTTGCCATCTTCGCAATTGGGGTACAACCCTTTTGTGATCCTCTAACATGCGATCGAACTTCAGCTTCTCCTTTTGACTTTCGCATTGTGTCCTTGCATCGACAATTACCCGGCGGAGATCATCATCATGGTGCACATCGTCTGTTTCATCTTGATCTTCAGAAGCTTCGCCCGTTGCAGCACCATCGTGCACATAAATCGCAGTGCAACTTGATGTTCGATAGCATCACCGTACTCGGGGCACATAGTTGTCATCGTACTCTTCTTCCTCGCCGTCTTCCATCATAACCCCTATTTCTCCGTGCCTCGTCCAAACATTATAGTGTGGCATGAAACCCTTGTAAAGCAGGTGGGTGTGAAGGATTTTCCGGTCAGAGTAAGACTTCAGATTCCCACATATAGGGCATGGACAACACATAAAACCATTCTGCTTGTTTGCCTCAGCCACTTGAGAAAAGCATGCACGCCCTTAATGTACTCGGAGGTGTGTCTGCCACCGTACATCCATTGCCGGTTCATCTGCGTGCATTATATATAATTAAGTGTGTCAAAAATCATTACAGAACATCATGAATAGATAATTAAATGACCAAATTAATAGAAGTTCATCATCACATAAAAACCAAAGTACATACATAGTTCTCATCTAACAACATAAAGCTCTGCAGAGCATCTAAATTAATTAAACCATACATTGAAACTATGTAAAACATTTCAATGTGAAAACAAATACAATCATAATCGCAACCAAGGTAACAACTGATCCAACGGCATAATGATACCAAGCCTCGGTATGAATGGCATATTTTCTAATCTTTCTCATCTTCAAGCGCATTGCATCCATCTTGATCTTGTGACCATCGACGACATCCGCAACATGCAACTCCAATATCATCTTCTCCTCCTCAAGTTTTTTTATTTTTTCCTTCAAGAAATTGTTTTCTTCTTCAACTAAATTTAACCTCTTGACAATAGGGTCGGTTGGAATTTCCGGTTCAACAACCTTCTAGATAAATAAAATCTATGTCACGTTGGTCGGCTTAATTTTCATAAACAATAAATGAACCAATAGTTATGAAAAGATAATATATACCACATCCGAATCATAGACAGGACGAGGGCCGACGGGGCGGATACCAAAACCATCGCACTATATAAGATGCAATAATAAAAGTAAGAAAATAATACAAGTAAGAATTTTTCCTTTCGTAAAGAAGATAAGAACAAGAGGCTCACCACGGTGGTGCTGGCGATGAGATCGCCATGGTGATCGACGGCGGTGAAGACGGGGACGGGGCGTGACGGACCGCTAAACCTAGACAAATATTGAGGAAAATGGAGGTTAGAGGTCGAGCTTGGAGAGGAGAAAGCTTAAGTAGTGTGGCTCGGGCATTCCATCGAACACCTTGTGTATATAGGAGGTGAGCTAGAGCACCACCAAGCCCCCTCCTCCTTGGCCAGAAAAAACGGAGCAGTGTGCTCTGCTCTTGCGCGAGGGGCTATATATAGGCAGCACCATTAGTCCCGGTTGGTGGCATGAGCCGGGACTAAAGGGAAGCCTTTGGTGCCGGTTCTTGGCCCCCACCGGGACCAAGAGTGGTGGGGCAGGAGCCAGGACCAGTGGTCCCGTTCGTCCCACCAACGGGACCAAAAGGTCCGGACGAACCGGGACCAATGGCCCACGTGGTGGCCCGGCCGGCCCCCTGGGCTTATGAACCGGGATAAATGCTCGCATTAGTCCCGGTTCTGGATTGAACAGGGACTAATGGGCAAAACAGGCCTCAACGATAGCCCCTTTTTCTACTAGTGTACCGTTCTGTCCAATATCGCAATGAAAATGAAAATGGAGGTACTTATTATGCTTTGTAAAAACTGTTGCTTTAAGTTACAAATGTGAAGCATCCCTACGACATCACCATGACCTGTTGAACAAAAGTGCATCATGTAGTTCTAGTCACACAATAAGTACCGACGTTTTTTAGCTGGAACAAATTATTTTTTGAAAGACCAAGCATGCTGCTGGCATTCATTCATAGAGCAGAAGAGAGTGATAAACAATGTTTGATCAAACGATCAGGTGGGTGAAAGAAATGAGAATAAATAAATAAAATGCCTTCCGGGAGTAAATTGCAAGAAATCACCACATTGAAGGCTAGGTTAGCAGAAAACACTACTATACATTTTTTTTGTCAGAAAACACCATGCCTAGCGTAATCTTTTTGCAAATAACACTGATCGATGGATTAGGGCCGATTGAGCGCGTTTATGACATGTGGGTCCCGTATTATGCTGACGTGTCATAACATCATCGGAGATGGCGTTAGAGGGGTTCTTTTTGCCAAAAACACCTAAAAAACAACCTACCTCACTTGCCCCCACGCGACACCGGATCCGGCGAGATCCGCCCCTGTCCTGCTGCTGCCGGCCATGGGTGCGTCCCTGCTGGAAGGAAACAGAGAGAGAGAGCAGAGAGATGGCGTGAGGGAGAGAAGAAGAAGAATAAAAAGGAGGAAGACAGGAGAAGGGGAAGGGGCCACGGGCAAGTCCTGCTTCCTGCGGCAGGCGGTGTGTGGCGCGAAGCTGCGGCAGGCGGGCGGCGGGGACGAGGCGTGGTCAGGCAGGAGGTGCACAGGCCAGGAGCTCGGGCGGGGATGCGCTGCTGCTGGCTCCTGTGGCCGCAGACGAAGGCGGCTGCCGGCGGCGCGGGAGCACGCTTGGGGAGGAGCAGGGGCGTGCGGGGCCTGGAGTAGCTGATGCGGCCTCGGGCGGCTGGAGGCCAGAGGTGGCTGGCTGCTCGGGATCGAGCCCATCTTGATCTGGAGCTTGGGGCGCCATGGGGCAGCAGGAGCTCGGCGATGGGGCCCAGACCCCAATGACCGCCGCCGCCGCCTCTAGACCCGGACGACCGTCGCCGCCGCCTCCCAGACCCGGACGACCGTCCCCGCCGCCTCCCCGACCCGGACGACCGCCGCTGCCGCCTCCCATACCCGGATGGAGCGCCCCCTCGCCATCGACGAGAGCCATCGTCGTGTTGATGTTCTGCTCGCGTGCTTGGATAGGCTGAGGGAGCTGATTGCTTTTTTGGTTTTCATCTAAGGGTGTTCCTTCAAATTACATGGACTCGTTTGTAAATCTAGATAAATACATCATCTAACGTCGTCTCGGCCGAACCGTTACGCCACGTCGGCAAAATCTGGACCCACCTGTCATAAACATACTTAAAGAGCGCTCTAATCAGCCAATCAGTGTTATTTGCAAAAAAATTACGCTAGACATGGTGTTTTCTGCCAAAAAATGTATAGTAGTGTTTTCTGCAAACCTAGCCTTCAATGTGGTGGTTTCTTACAATTTACTCGCCTTCCGGCGGAGATTGGGCTAAGGGTAGCTGGAACAAAATTTGGAAGGCATCTCATGCAGCAGTACAACAAAGCAATTTCTTTGGTACACCACACATGATAGCCTGCCGACGAGGCTAGGCATCAAAAGGAGGGGAATGGACCCGGATATTCTTTGTTCTGTGTTCGTCCGGTTTGATGAGGATGGCACCCATCTATATATCAGGTGCAAGGAGATACACATAATTTGGGGAAGCCTAGGCATGCAAGACGAAGGCGAATATAGGCTGATTGTGCCGGGCCGAAGGAGGTTCGTCAGCATATGCTAAGTTGGGATATCTCGAAGCAAATGATTTATCTTGCGTTTTACCGAAAAAGAGTTTTTCCCCGCTTTGTATTCCAACACAACCAACACCAAGTACAAAGACCGCTGTAACGAGCAGCACAACAAACCAAAAGAAAAAGAAGAAGAGACAAATGCCAACCACGGCAGCTCGGCAAAGTACGGATGACCCGCCACTGTGGCGCCCATCGGATACAAACCACCACAACCCGAGGCTCCGAACCGCCGCGTACCAAGCAGCACCTCCAAGAAGAGATGCGACGCCGACAACGTTGCTTCCCGGATGAATCCTTGAGTTTCCCCCGGCACGCGGAGGCGGGTGGGGATGGATGCCACCGACACCCTCCAAGAAGGAATGGTGGCACCCGCAGGTGTCACCGCATCGGGGCTGAAGCCGGCAAGGATTCTCCTGCACTCCAAACCCAACTGACCAACCGGACGAGCCGACCCGCCAAACCGTCGCCCACCACCATGCGCCAACGCAGTTGCGCCGCCACCCACGCCGCCTTAGTATGAACAACACCAAGAGGCCAAGAGGACCGGAGAGAAGCGCACCCCAACGGGAGCAGCAACACCGAAGCCGAGCGGTAGGGAACCATCTCCGTCGCCGTCGTGCGGGAGGCCCGTGCCTCCGGCACCGTCGCGGACGTCGTCCGAACGCGGCAGCGGGGCATGCCGGGCCACCCCTGGCCCAGCCAGGCCCGAAGCGGGCCCGTTAAGCCCCGCCGGCCACGATGCAGCAGGCCGGCGTCGGCGCCGCCAGCACCCAGCCGCTCGTCGCGTCTCCCCCGCCTCCCAGAAGCCACGCCGGAGACCATCCCCGCCGCCGGCCCGCCCAGGCCCAGATGGGGCCCGAAGGCTTCGGATCTGGGCCGAGCGAGTGAGCCAGATCACGCCGCCGCGCTGCCCGGCCGCCAACGGCGGCGCCGCCGCCCAGCTGCTCGGCTGCGTCGCGCCACGAAACCCCACCGCCACGCCAGACTGCCGCTGCCTAAGTGCACCCCCCGTTGCAGCTCCGCCCGCGCCGAAGAGCGACCAGGAGAGGAAGGGCAGGTAAGCCGCTGCCACCAGCAGCCCCGGGGCCAAGCCGGCCGCGGGCGCCGACGCCGGCGGCAGGAAGGAAGGAGGGAGGTTGCGCGGCCGGTCGCTCACGGGGTGGGGTGGGGGGAGGGGGGGGGGGGGGGAAGTGGCGACGCGGTCGCGAGAGGAGGAGATATCAACCTTTCACGCAGACATGCTACCTATCTTGCGTTTTATGCACGTGCTGGCTTACTCACAACAAAGTTAATGCTGGACAGAAGAAGAAGGCCAATATAAATGATACTCCCTCCGTATCAATAATATAAGAGCATTTTTGGCGCTCGCGTAGTGTCAAAACGCTATTATATTACAAGATGTTTTCTTCGGACTGATAATGATGGCAGTTTCTTACTGGCATCATCAGACGGAGGCTCAAGCTTCATGATCAGGGATATACTCCGTCCGTCCCATAAATAATATAAACGTCTTTGCCACTAGTAGTACAGACGATGCGGTTGGTTCGGGAGAGGAAAGCTTTTTTATCTTCAATATCTTATGCATGTTGAGGGGCAAAAATTGTAGGGCAAATAAGCCGCGGTGGCGCACCGGACGCGACCGGCTCGTCTATGGGCGCGAGCAGGATGCGTCGGGTGCGCCACGGGCGCGGGGTAGACGTGCGTGTGTGTGCGCGTGATGCATGAGTGTGTTCATGCGGGTGAACACCGCACGAGGGCGTGCGTGGAGTAGCTGTTGGTGGTCAGGGACGCGGCGGCCATGCTGGTTCGTTGCGGGTTGGATGCGGAGAGCGCGCGGGAGCGCGTCGTGTGCGCGCGCTGAGCGGGCCGAACCAGGCGACGTGGTGGGCATGGGAGTGCGGGTCGTGGCCCGATGGTGCCAGGGTATAAAGGCCGTGGTGATCGATGTAATGGCGTGGGTTTTAACAAGTACGAGCTCGTGGAGTTGGCGTTCGTGCGCCGGGAGAAAACCTCACCGTGTCCCCGTGTTCTTCCTCCTCCTTCCTTCTTATTCTTTGAGTGAGCCACGGCGAGGGAGAGCGAGCTGAGTGAAAGGGAGAGGAGGGCAGCAGCGAGGGAGGCGCGGCAACAACAAAATTGACAAATCTAACCTATGAACGAAACTATTTCACAAACTAAACTTTGTTTGAAAAAATTTCACTCAGCTGACCATTTTTTGTAGCGTCCGACATATAGGCATCACACTACACTGTGCATCGCCTGGACATCAGGCGTTACACGTCTGGCCATCGTTGCACCCTGGACTGCTTGAAAAATGTTAAGTCAGCATGTAACGCCTGAGAATACAGTGTGGCACCTAACGCGTAGGCATTGCACTAGTGGCTGACGTCCACGTGCCTGTAGTCACTTTTGCCCTGTAGCCACTTTTCTCTTGCATGCATGCATGCATGCATGCACATGTGAGTAGTAGAAAAAGCCTCATTTGTCCCGGTTCATGAGGCCCATTTGTCCCGGTTGCCGAACCGGGATTAAAGGGTCGGAACTAAAGCACAATACCTTTAGTCCCGGTTCGCCCAGGAATCGGGACAGATGGGGCTCCACGTGGCCACCGCGGCTTTCCCAGGCAGGAGGGCCTTTTTCCCCAGTTCAGGGGTTGGGGGTTTTGTTTTTTTAGGGGGAGGGGGGGGGGGGTGTTGGGGGTTTTGTAGGGTTAATTTAGGGCTTTCATATATTGTGTTAGCTAGCTAATAGAGAGAAGTGTCCTCTCTTATCTCCGTGCTTGGTCGATGTTACGTACTATACATATAGAGAGGACTCGACACGCTAGCTAGCTAGTAAGCAAATGAAGGAAACCATGAAGTACAGAAGATCGTCATGAATATATACAGAGAGAAGTGATCGACCTCTCCTTCTCCGACAGATTGGTCGAACAACAAGTTTTCGTATATCTATCCGATGCTACTGGCTACATATATATATACAATATAAGATCTCTTACAAAATCCCTAACATCTGAACTCAACTTCCACATGGTATTCTCCGTGTTTGTCGATGACGTGGTCAAGAAAGAATCCCGCCAATTCCTCTTTAGTTGCTCGTATGCGATCTTGTGGTAGGAGTTCATCCCGCATCTGAAACATCTAATTTGAAGAAGGGGGTCAATACATATATATGAATGAAACTCAACACAAATGATGGTAATAAAATAAAATTATGAATATTATTGCTTACGAACTTCATATTGTTGTTTAGAGTAGACCCGCTCACATGTCGTGTGGCGGATGAACTCGCAAATGTACTATCCACAGAAATCATTTCTGGGTTCCTACCACAACCACTTTACAAGAAATAGTGGTCAATCAAACTGATAAGCAAGCATGCTAAATGGTATTGATGAAACTAGCTAGAATCAATGGGAGATGCGCGAAACTAGCTAGTAGTACTTACTTTCGGGTGGTTAAATCGCAGCTGCGCCGGCAGTCCCGGAGCTTGTGCGGTGAACTTTTTCCAAACCCTGCCAGACAAAGAAAACGATTACTTGATATCAGGAAATGAACAAAGTTTCCGATATGGTGTGATAATGATCGATTGAACTTACTTCTCGAGCATTTTAGTCATGGTCGCATACTCCTCGGGATTTTTTCATTTTGAGTCTATGATGGTTACTAGTCCCTGCTCAAGCTTAATCTCTAGCAGAATAAAGTGGAAGCTGTGCACGCATGCATAACTCATCAATTACATTACTATAACCTCGAGTAATAAGGAAAACCGAATATGCACAAGATAGTAACACTCACCTGTATTCGTAAGGAAAGAGTATTGTATCTTTGTTTTGGTTTCGAAGTAACGATTGTAGCAAGTTGGCCTCGGTTTCTTCGGCATCATGTTTAACATTCCATTCATCCATGAGATTTGTGTTAATGAACCCAATATCACTGATTTGTCTTTTCTTCAATTTGGAGATTTTCAATCTGCATAATATAATGATGATAATTATATATACATGCAATGAAAGAGCTGAGCTATATATAGAGACTTAATTAATTACAGAGAAGTAGTACTTACAGACAGTAGCAAGTGATGATTGTTTTATCGAGGGCCTTTTGATTGAAAAACTGGAAGAACTCCTCATATGGAACAGACAACAAATCAATTCCAACGAAGTTGTGCTCCTCTTTAACTCTCAGCGTCAAAGTATCCGTCGCAGACTTCCTGCAGATATCCATGTACCAATCATGGAATCTTCGCATCATCGTTGTTAGAGGAGTACCAGGTGTGACGAGAGGCTTCCCGTGCCGGAATTTTAATGTGTCCACCTCCATTGTATAAAAAAGTGCATCGTCGGGCATGTAATCTACAGGATTGATACCGGGCAGCATCCCCGGAAGATTAGCGATGATATCGCTAGACACATTGAGCGGGGGGCACGATTGCTTCGCTTGTTCGCCGAGCTGGGGAATTTTTTCCCTCCTCTTCGTTCTGCTAGCCTTTGATCAGTGCAAGTACTTCCCGACGGCTCCGCTTCCTTATATGTCCTTTCAATGATGCGGTAATAGTTGGATTGCGACGGAGGCAGTGATGGTCGCTGCAGGGCATCCAAAGTGCGCTTCGCTTTCACCGGATCTATCTTCTCCTCCGGAGGTGGATGTTTCTTAGCTTTTACCGATTCAAAGAAGTCCCTCACTTGGCCTTCACAGATCTTCTGGTTTTCCTCCTCGCTCCTCTCATATGATAAATTCTCTAGAGGCTTGAGAGACGATGGACCGAATCTGTATTTCATCCCGCCTCTGGCTGTACTGCTAGACGCCGGAGCAGCTAGAGCGGCTGCGGTTGTCTTCTTTCGTTGCTTAAGAGGCGGAGCAGCTGGAGGCGGACTGCTACGCCGCGCTGGAGCAGCCGGAGCGGCGGCGTCTATGTTCCGCCATCGCTTACGAGGAGGCAAAGGAGGAGGCGGCCTGCTCGGACGCACCGGAGCAGGCGGAGAAGGAGGCGGAGTACTGCCGCCCTCAAGCGCCAAAGCAGGAGGCGGAGTGCCCTGATCACTCGCCAGAGGAGGAGGAGGAGGCGGAGTGCCCAGCTGACTCGCAGGAGGCGTGAAGTTCAGAAGGTTGATGTGCTCCTTCCGCCATAGACACGGAGTCTTCATATCAAGACCCAGTTGAGTCTCCCCATCACCTGTAGGGTGCTCAAGCTGGAGCTCCTCAAATCCCTCCGTTATTTTGTCCACCATCACAATAGCATAGCCTTGTGGAATCGGACGACAGTGAAAAGTTGCTCCGGGTGAAGGAGGGAACAGAGAACCAACAGCCGCCTTGACTTTGAGCTGAAGCCATTGCGTCATAAGGTGGCACTGGTGTCAATCCGTGATAAAATCCATGGGGTAGCTAGGATCCGTCAAGTTAGGCTGCTGAACGAGCTCGGTGGAAGCCACGCTGCTTCTCCGCTGAGATGGCGGGGTAGCTAGCTTCCGGGGTAGCTTCTTGGGCAGGATCTCACAGCTGGTTCTCAACATTTTTCCGTTCCTCTAGCTTTCATACCCTTGCCTTAAGCTGCTGCAGTTTGCTCTGCTCCACTTTCCTCCTCCTCTCTTGGGTTTTGTAACTGCCTGCGTCGGGAAACCCAACCTTCCACGCAACGGAGCCTGGCGTGCCTCGTGTTCATCCAGGGTGCTCAGGATTCTTGAGGGCCTTTGTGAACTCGTCGATCTCTCTGTCGGGAACGAACGTCCCTTCATGCGCTTCCTTGATTGCTTTCTGAAGCTTCGTGATGGGTGTTGTAAGTTGCTCGTCCGTCTAACAACACTTCCCTGTTTCAGGGCCCAAAGTCCCCCCAACCCCAAATAACCAAGTCCTTGAACGGTCTGGCCAGTGCAATGTCTCTGGTTCGACCCCTTTAGCAATCAGGTCCTGCTCAACCTTGTCCCACAACGACCGGGCTTTGAGGTAGCCACCTGACCCCGTGTGATGGTGATGCTCCTTCTTTGCAGCATTTATCTTGTTAATCGCTGACATCTTCTTACTCCACTGTGATGTCTTGTGGGCCACAAATGCAGACCAGTGATCTCTTATCTTCTCAAATCGGCCGGTGAATTCTAGAGTCTTGTCTTGGTCGACATACGTTCATTTCAACTCATTCCTCCACCTCCTAAATTGACCTGCCATCTTCTTGAGAGCATGAGCCTTGATCAATGGCTCTATAACTGGCTTCTCCGGATCCTCCTCTTCCAGTAGGGTGAAATTTACCTTCAGCGCGGTCCAAAGATCAGTTTTCTGTCAACTTTGACAAAAGAAACTTGAAGCTCTTCCTTCTTAGGCTGATTCCATTGCTCGATGCTGATCGGGATCATGTCCCTAACAAGAACTCCGCACTGAGCAGAAAATGCTTCCTTGGTCCGGAGGGGTTTAATGGTTGGCCATCGCGCGCGATTTCTGTGATCGTGAACCTTTCATCCAGGCGCAACTTTATCTTCGGGACTCGTCTCGTTACCGAAGTTTTGCTTGATCCGGAGGGCTATAAAAGAAGAAAGAAGAGTTAATATATGTACATACCAAATATATATATATATACCTCGCCGAACTTTGCAACAGCTGATTCCGACTCCGTTCGGTCACCGGAGCTGTCATCATGGTTGCCGGAGCCACCATCATGATCATGACTTTCCTCCTCCATTGTCTGATCACCGTAGCGTGCTTCCTTTCCTTCCAGACATTCTTCTAGGTTGTTGAGAAACAACAAGACATCACCTATGTCGCGGATTATATCCTCCAATATCTCTTCTTGTTCGAAGTCTCTTTGTTGATCCATAGTTTCTGCAAATATTACAACATGGCAATTAAAATACAAACATGAGAGATGGATATATTAATAGTGGCAAACATAGACCCCTCGGCGATCCTCGACCCACGACCCCTCGACGACCCTAGACCCTTATCCCCTCGGCGACCCTTGACGCCCTACCCTATCTAGTTTCGATCCTCAACCGCTCAGATTCTCTTAACCTTTAACAAGATGGCGCCATTTTGGATGTGCAGATAATGGTCCATATTTTACCTGATCTAAAGAAAACCATTGCTTCATCATTTGCCAAAAGTAACAGGCGCATAACGGTACAAAGCTCTCCAAAATTGTTTTGGAACGGAGTCCCGGATAGGATAATTCGCTTTTTGGTACGAAGTTCAACAAGAGCCTTCCGAATATCGCTATTTCGAAGGCCTTTGCTGAAATCCGTACCAAAAAGCAAATCATCCTATCAGGGACTCCGTTTCAAAACAACTTTGAAGAGTTTCGTAGCGTTATACGCCTGTTACTTCCAGCAAATGATGTAGCCATGGATGAGATCCGAAAAAATGGATCAACTTGTGCACATCCATAATGGGGGCATTCTTGTTAAACGGAGACCCTCGACCCTCGGTGATCCTCGACCCTCAACCCATCGACCCCGCGACCCTCGACCCCTCGATGACCCTAGACCCTCAACCCCTCGACAACCCTAGACCCTCGACCCCTCGATCCTCGACCCTCGAGTCTCGATGACCCTCGACCCCTCGATGACCCTCAACCCCTCGACGACCCTGGACCCTCGACGACCCTCGACCCCTAGACGACCCTTGACCCCTCGACGACCCTCGACCCTCGACGACCTTCGACCCTCGACGACCTTCGACGTACCCTCGACGACCCTCAACCCCTCGACAATCCTTGACCCTCGACCCCTCGACCCTCGACCCCTCGAAGACCCTCGACCCTCGACCCCTCGACGACCCTCGACCCCTCAGAGACCCTCGACCCTCTACCCTAGTTTCCGACACCCTCGTTCCCGACACCCTCGTTCCCGATAAAAAATAAGAAGAGGACGAAGAAGAAAAAATAGAGGAGAAGAAGAAGAAAAAATAGAAGAAGAAAAAAGAAGAAAAAAGAGGAGAAGAAGAAAAATATAAAAGGAATAGATGAGAAGAAGAAAAAATAGAATATTTTTTCTACTTTTTGTTCTTTTCCTCTATTCCTTCTTCTTCTCCTCTCTTGTTTCTTCTTCTTCTGCCTCTTCTTATTTTTTTTCTCCTCTTCTTCCTCTCCTCTTCTTCTCCTTCTTCTTCTCCTCATGTCGAAGTTATCAGGAAGGGGGTATATCTACAATGATGACATATACATAGAAATAATGTTATCGGGGAGGGGGTATATATATCGACAAAATTACATAATCATATATCATCAAACAAAATTACATCATCATCATATATATATACATCTAAAAAAGTTTTCATATATCATCATATATCATCATCATCATCTAGTACAAAAAATTGACCAAGCTAGTTTTCATATATCATCATCATTATCATCATCATCTACAACAGAAAAAATTGACCAAGTTTTCATATATATACAAAAACATCTAACAACATGTATATATGTATATATACTACAGAAAATTGACCGGGGCGCGGTGGGCGGCGCGTCGGGGCGGGCAGGCGTGCGGGGATCGGTGCCATCGTCGGGGCAAAGGGTGTCAGCGGCGGCGGCAACGACGTTGAGCAGCCTGACGGCGTCGGTGGCAGCGGCGGCGACGACGTTGAGCAGCTTGACGGCGTCGGTGGCAGCGGCGGCGACGACGTTGAGCAGCCTGACGGCGTCGGTGGCGGCAACGACGGCAAGGTGGAGCAGGGGTGGCGACGGCGACAAGGAGGGGCAGGGGCGTCGGGGGAGAAGAAGTGATGGATTTCGTCGAAACTGCTAAGTGCTTTCTTATATACCCAGGGCATGGCACCAACATGTACCAATGCCCCCCTTTAGTCCCGGTTGGTGCCAGCAACCGGGACCAAAGGTCTCTGTTCAGCAGCCCAAAGGGCGGGAAACAGAGGCCTTTGGTCCTGGTTGGTGCCACCAACCGGGACCAAAGGCCTCGTCCTGCCCGTTGCCAAAACCTTTAGTCCCACCTTGCTAGTTGAGAGGGGTGCGTAGTGCTTTATAAGCTCCACTGCCGCATCCCTCTCGAGCTCCACTCCATTGCAGGCTTATGGGCCTAATCTGACAATGATATGCCTGTGGGCCTACTGGGCCTTCTACGGGGCTGAATCCTGGCCCATGGTTGGGTTTCAAGTTGTATTCAGGCCCTGGTGGCCCAGTAGGTGGCATTTATTTTATTTTTTTCCAGTTTTTTTGTTTTTTGCATTATTTATTTTCTTTTGTTTTATGCTTTATTTTCTAGTTCTTTTTGCTTTTAGATAATAAAAATTGTAAACTTTCTGTTAGTGCCATTTCTTTCCAATTTGAATAGATTAAATTTGAATTTTTTGAAATTTGTGTGAATCACTAGGTTTTGAATAACTTTACTATAAAAATAGATTTTTGAGTGACTCTTTTTCCTGCTATTTAATATTACTGTGTTTTATCATTATACTCAAAAACAGATTTTGTTATTTTAGTTTCTAACACAAAAATTCTTTATGATAATTCTTTTTTCTATTAACGTTTCTAACAAAAAAATTCTTATTGAAAATTCTTTTTTCTTTTAATGCTTTGAACAGAAAATACTTTGGTAATTTTGGTTGCATAAATTTTATATAATTTTAGTTTCAATAATACTAGAGGTTTATAAAAGTTTTTTGAGTTGATTCCTTTTGCTATTGGAGTTTTATAAAAGCTTTTTAGTTGATTCTTTTTGCTATTGAAGGATATTATAGTTTTGTTTTAGTTGATCATAACAGACTATTTTAATTGATTATTTTTAGTTCATTCTTTTTGCTATTAGTTCATTCTTTTGCTATTAGTTCATTACTCGAGCTAAATGACCCTGAAATTGAAAAAGCACTACAAATGAACTTTGAAAAGGTTGAAAGTTGGCATGGTATCATCATTTCACCCACATAGCATGTGCTAAAAAGTTGAGAGGGTTACAGCAAAAATTGGATGCACTTCATGTGCAAAATGGACAATCTCTTTTGAAGTATCAGGGTTTCGGACGGAAACTCGTCTGTTACAAAGGGATTCCCTTTTTTTGAACTTATTTGAACTCCAGAATTTTTGTGTGTTCAAAATGCATCATTCAAAGCCACGTCATCAATTTTCAACCCTCTCTGACTTCATTTGGTATTTTCATGCCTGTACTGATTTTTTTAGCTAAATGACCCTTAAATTGAAAAGCACTACAAATGAACTCTGAAAAGGTTGAAAGTTGGCATGGTATCATCATTTCACCCACATAGCATGTGCTAAAAATTTGAGAAGGTTACGAAAAAAACTGGATGCACTTCGTGTACAAAATAGACAAACTCTTTGGAAGTGTCAGGGTTTCGGACGAAAACTCATCTATTACAAAGGGATTTCATTTGTTCACATGTAACTGCAGTCATATTCTTGATCAAAGGCATCATCATAATAGTTGTTGATAGAAAGTCTTCACTTTTTCTTCGCTTGTGTCCTTTGCTTATTGCGCCGTAACCTAGGATAATCTTCATCATTTAACAGGGTGCGTGGGTCAGCCTTGACTTTGAAGGGAGGAATTTCATGAAACTTTTCATAATCTTCAAACATGTCTGTCTGGCCCTCCAATCCCACGATGTCTCTTTTTCCTGAAAGAACTATGTGGTGATTTGGCTCATCGTATGATGTGTCTGCTTCCTTATCTTTTCTTTTTCTCGGTTTGGTAGACATGTCCTTCACATAGAAAACCCGCGCCACATCATTGGTGATACGTCTCCAACGTATCTATAATTTTTTATTGGTCCATGCAATTATATTACCCGCTTTGGATGTTTATGGGCTTTACTTTACACTTTTATATTATTTTTGGGACTAACCTACTAACCAGAGGCCTAGCCCGAATTGCTATTTTTTTTCCTATTTCAGTGTTCCGAAGGAAAGGAATATCAAACGGAGTCCAAACGGAATGAAACCTTCGAGAGCGATTTTTTTGGAACAAGCGCAATCTAGGAGATTTGGAGTGGGCGTCAACAAGCAGCCGAGGCGCCCAAGAGGGAGGAGGGCGCGCCCCCACCCTCGTGGGCCCCTCATGGATCCCCTGACCTACCTCATTCGCCTATATATATCCACGTACCCTAAAAACATCCAGGAGCACCACGAAAAACCATTTCCACCGCCGCAACCTTCTGTATCCGCGAGATCCCATCTTGGAGCCTTCGTCAGTGCTCTGCCGGAGGGGGAATCGACCATGGAGGGCCTCTACATCATCTCCAAGGCCTCTCCGATGAGTTGTGACTAGTTTACCACAGACCTTCGGGTCCATAGTTATTAGCTAGATGGCTTCTTCTATCTCTTTGAATCTCAATTCAAAGTTCTCCTCGATCTTCTTGGAGATCTATTCGATGTAACTCTTTTTGCAGTGTGCTTGTCGAGATCCGATGAATTGTGGGTTTATGATCAAGTTTATCTATGAAAAATATTTGAATCTCCTCTGAATTCTTTTATGTATGATTGGTTATCTTTGCAAGTCTCATCTAATTATCAGTTTGGTTTGGCCTACTAGATTGATCTTTCTTGCAATGGGAGAAGTGCTTAGCTTTGGGTTCAATCTTGCGGTGTCCTTTCCCAGTGACAGCAGGGGCAACAAGGCACGTATTTTATTGTTGCAACCGAGGATAAAAAGATGGGGTTTATATCATATTGCATGAGTTTATCCCTCTACATCATGCCATCTTTCTTAATGCGTTACTCTGTTCTTCATGAACTTAATACTCTAGATGCAGGCAGGAGTCGGTCGATGTGTGGAGTAATAGTAGCAGATGCAGAATCGTTTCGATCTACTTGTCACAGACGTGATGCCTATATACATGATCATGCCTGGATATTCTCAAAACTATGTACTTTTCTATCAATTGCTCGACAGTAATTTGTTCACCCACCGTAATAGTTATGCTATCTTGAGAGAAGCCACTAGTGAAACCTATGGCCCCCGGGTCTATCTTTTATCATATAAGTTTCCCATCTATCTTTTATTTGCATCTTTACTTTTCAATCTATATCATAAAAATACCAAAAATATTTATCTTATCTTATTATCTCTATCAGATCTCACTTTTGCAAGTTACCGTGAAGGGATTGACAACCCCTTTACCGCGTTGGTTGCGAGGTTCTTGTTTGTTTGTATAGGTACGAGGGACTTGCGTGGAGCCTCCTACTGGATTGATACCTTGGTTCTCAAAAACTGAGGGAAATACTTACGCTACTTTGCTGCATCACCCTTTCTTCTTCAAGGGAAAACCAACGCAGTGCTCAAGAGGTAGCAAGAAGGATTTCTGGCGCCATTGCCGGGGAGGTCTTCGCTCAAGTCAAGACATGCGTACCAAGTACCCATCACAAACTCATCTCCCTCGCATTACATTATTTGCCATTTGCCTCTCGTTCTCCTCTCCCCCACTTCATCCTTGTCGTTTTATTCGCCCTCTCTTTTCCCTTCGCCTCTTTTTTGATTGCCTCTTGTGTGCCTGTTTTCCCTTATGGCTTTGCCTAAGAACGCTGATCTTCATCTTAGAAGGTTGGAAGAGATTGAATTAAACGTTAGAAGCTTTATGACTTTACAATTTGAGCATAATAATTTCTTTAGAAAAGAGCTTAAAGAACAAAAAAGCATTATGGAGTACATGACTAAAGAGCTTGATGATATGTCTAAAGAATTTTATGGTTTGAATTCTCAGATTGCTCGTCTTGAAAAATCTATAGCCCAAATTTCTGATAAGCAAGCCACCTTAGTTAATAAGATGGCTGCTAAACTAGAAGGATTAGGGGAAAATAATGATGAAGATCTAAAAATGATTGATGTGTCCCCTATTAAATCTTTGTTTTGCAATATGAATTTTGATAATGATGGGATTGGAGATGAGTCAACTTTAGTTAAAAGGCGTCCCAATGATTCAAAGTTTTTAGATCGTGATGCTAAAATTGGTAAAAGTGGGATTGGAGAGATCAAAACTTTACATAGCAATGAACCCACTATTTTTTATATCAAGGAATTTAATTATGATAATTGCTCTTTGATAGATTGTATTTCCTTGTTGCAATCCGTGTTGAATTCTCCTCATGCTTATAGTAAAAATAAAGCTTTTACTAAACATATCGTTGATGCCTTGATGCAATCTTATGAGGAAAAACTTGAGTTGGAAGTTTCTATACCTAGAAAACTTTATGATGAGTGGGAACCTACTGCAAAAATTAAAATTAAAGATCATGAATGCTATGCTTTGTGTAATTTGGGTGCTAGTGTTTCTACGATTCCAAAAACTTTATGTGATGTGCTAGGTTTCTGTGATTTGATGATTGCTCTTTAAACTTGCACCTTGCGGATTCCACAAGTAAGAAACATATGGGAAGGATTAATGATGTTCCTATTGTTGCAAATAGGAATTATGTGCCCGTAGATTTTATCGTTCTTGATATAGATTGCAATCTTTCATGTACTATTATTCTTGGTAGACCTTTCCTTAGAACGATTGGTGCAATTATTGATATGAAGGAAGGGAATATTAGATTCCAATTTCCATTAAGGAAAGGCATGGAACACTTTCCTAGAAAGAAAGTTAAATTACCTTATGAGTCTATTATGCGAGCCACTTATGAATTGAATACCAAAGATGGCAATACTTAGATCTATTCTCGCTTTTATGCCTTGCTAGGGGCATTAAACGATAGCGCTTGTTGGGAGGCAACCCAATTTTATTTTTATTTCTTGCTTTTTGCTTCTGTTTAGTAATAAATATTTAATCTAGCCTCTTTTTAGATGTGGTTTTATGTTTTAATTAGAGATAGTTAATTTGATTCTGCTGAAAAACAGAAACTTTTGCGCGTACTAGAATAAATTTAATAAATCACAGAAATGTGATTTTTAGTTGATTCGTTTTGCCGTCGATCAACAGACAAATTTCCGAGTACTTCCTATTTTTGTAGGATTTTTAGAGTTCTAGAAGTATTCGAAAGTTACAGATTTCTACAGACTGTTCTGTTTTTGACAGATTCTGTTTTTCGTGTGTCGTTTGCTTATTTTGATGCATCTATGGCTAGTATCGGGGGGTATGAACCATAGGGAAGTTGGAATACAGTAGGTTTAACACCAATATAAATAAATAATGAGTTCATTACAGTACCTTATGTGGTGGTTTTTCTTTCTTGCACTAACGGAGCTTATGAGATTTCCTGTTGAGTTTTGTGTTGTGAAGTTTTCTAGTTTTGAGTAAAGATTTGATGGACCATGGAATAAGGAGTGGCAAGAGCCTAAGCTTGGGGATGCCCATGGCACCCCAAGATATTCAAGGACAACCAAAAGCCTAAGCTTGGGGATGCCCCGGAAGGCATCCCCTCTTTCGTCTTCGTCTATCGGTAACTTTACTTGGAGCTATATTTTTATTCGCCACATGATATGTTATTTGCTTGGAGCGTCTTGTATGATATGAGTCTTGGATTTTTAGTTTACCACAATCATCCTTGCTGTACACACCTTTTGGGAGAGACACGCATGATTTGAAATTTATTAGAATACTCTATGTGCTTCACTTATATCTTTTGAGCTAGATAGTTTTGCTCTATGTGCTTCACTTATACTTTTAGAGCATGGCAGCGGATTAATTTTGTAGAAATTGTTGATATCTCATGCTTCACTTATATTATTTTTAGATTATTTTAGAACAGCATGGTATTTTCTACGGTTATAAAATTGGTCCTAGAATGATGGGCATCCAAGTTGGGTATAATAAAACCTATCATAGGAAGTGAATTGGATGCTATGATCAATTTGATGCTTGATAATTGTTTTGAGATATGAGTGTTGGGGAACGTTGCAGAAAATAAAAAATTTATATGCTTCACCAAGATGAATCTATGGAGTCATCTAGAAACGAGAGAGAGGAGTGCATCTACATACCCTTGTAGATCGCGAGCGGAAGCGTTCAAGAGAACGGGGTTGAGGGAGTCGTACTCGTCGTGATCCAAATCACCGATGATCCTAGCGCCGAACGGACGGCACCTCCGCGTTCAACACACGTACGGTTAGGGAAGATGTCTCCTCCTTCTTGATCCAGCAAGGGGAAGGGAGAGGTTGATGGAGATCCAGCAGCATGACGGCGTGGTGGTGGAAGTAGCGGCGATCTCGACAGGGCTTCGCCAAGCTCAGCGAGAGGGAGAGGTGTTGCAGAGGGAGAGGGAGGCGCCAGGGACTAGGGTGCGCAGCCCTCCCTCCCCCCTCTTTATATAGGGGCCCTGGGGGGCGCCGCCCCCCTAGAGATTGGATCTCAAGGGGGGGGGGGCGGCCAAGGGGTGGCTTGCCCCCCAAGCCAAGTGGGGCGCCCCACCCCTAGGGTTTCCAACCCTAGGCGCAGGGGAGGCCCAAGAGGCGCACCAGCCCACCAGGGGCTGGTTCCCCTCCCACTTCAGCCCATGGGGCCCTCCGGGATAGGTGGCCCCACCCGGTGGACCCCCGGGACCCTTCCGGTGGTCCTGGTACAATACCGGTGACCCCCGAAACTTTCTCGATGGCCGATCACAGTCTCGATCCGTGTCAACCCAACAGACACTTTCGGAGATACCTGTAGTATACCTTTATAGCCACCCAGTTACGTTGTGACGTTTGGTACACCCAAAGCACTCTTACGGTATCCGGGAGTTACACGATCTCATGGTCTAAGGAAATGATACATGACATTAGAAAAGCTCTAGCAAAACGAACTACACGATCTTGTGCTATGCTTAGGATTGGGTCTTGTCCATCACATCATTCTCCCAATGATGTGATCCCGTTATCAATGACATCCAATGTCCATGGTCAGGAAACCGTAACCATCTATTGATAAACGAGCTAGTCAACAAGAGGCTCACTAGGGACATGTTGTGGTCTATGTATTCACACATGTATTACGATTTCCGGTAACACAATTATAGCATGAATAATAGACAATTATCATGAACGAGGATATATAACAATAGCCATTTTATTATTGCCTCTAGGGAATATTTCCAACAGTCTCCCACTTGCACTAGAGTCAATAATCTAGTTACATTGTGATGAATCGAACACCCATAGAGTTCTGGTGTTGATCATGTTTTGCTCGCGGAAGAGGTTTAGTCAACGGATCTGCGACATTCAGATTTGTGTGCACTTTACAAATATCTATGTCTCCATCTTGAACATTTTCACAAATGGAGTTGAAGCGACGCTTGATGTGTCTGGTCTTCTTGTGAAACCTGGGCTCCTTGGCAAGGGCAATGGCTCCAGTGTTGTCACAGAAGAGAGTCATCGGCCCCGACGCATTGGGAATAACTCCTAGGTCGGTAATGAACTCCTTCATCCAGATTGCTTCATGTGCTGCCTCCGAGGCTGCCATGTACTCCGCTTCACATGTAGATCCCGCCACAACGCTTTGCTTGCAACTGCACCAGCTTACTGCCCCACCATTCAAAATATACACGTATCCGGTTTGTGACTTAGAGTCATCCAGATCTGTGTCGAAGCTAGCGTCGACGTAACCCTTTACGACGAGCTCTTCGTCACCTCCATATACGAGAAACATATCCTTAGTCCTTTTCAGGTACTTCAGGATATTCTTGACCGCTGTCCAGTGTTCCATGCCGGGATTACTTTGGTACGTTCCTACCAAACTTACGGCAAGGTTTACATCAGGTCTAGTACACAGAATGGCATACATGATAGACCCTATGGCCGAGGCATAGAGGATGACACTCATCTTTTCTCTATCTTCTGCCGTGGTCGGACATTGAGCCGAGCTCAATTTCACACCTTGCAACACAGGCAAGAACCCCTTCTTGGACTGATCCATATTGAACTTCTTCAATATCTTATCAAGGTATGTGCTTTGTGAATGACCTATGAGGCGCCTCGATCTATCTCTATAGATCTTGATGCCTAATATGTAAGCAGCTTCTCCAAGGTCCTTCTTTGAAAAACACTTATTCAAGTAGGCCTTAATGTTGTCCAAAAGTTCTATATCATTTCCCATCAAAAGTATTTCATCCACATATAATATGCGAAATGCTACAGAGCTCCCACTCACTTTCTTGTAAATGCATGCTTCTTCATAAGTCTGCATAAACCCAAACGCTTTGGTCATTTCATTAAAGCGAATGTTCCAACTCCGAGATGCTTGCACCAGCCCATAGATGGAGTGTTGGAGCTTGCATACCTTGTTAGCATTCTTAGGATCGACAAAACCTTCCGGCTGCATCATATACAATTCTTCCTTAAGAAAGCCGTTAAGGAATGCCGTTTTGACGTCCATTTGCCATATCTCATAATCATAGTATGCGGCAATTGTTAACATGATTCGGACGGACTTCAGCTTCGCTATGGGAGAGAAAGTCTCATCGTAGTCAACCCCTTGAACTTGTCGATAACGCCTAGCGACAAGTCAGGCTTTATAGATGGTAACATTACCATCCGCGTCCGTCTTCTTCTTAAAGATCCATTTGTTTTCTATCGCTCGCCGATCATCGGGCAAGTCTGTCAAAGTCCATACTTTGTTTTCATACATGGATCCTATCTCAGATTGCATGGCTTCAATCCATGTGTTGGAATCTAGGCCCGCCATTGCTTCTTCATAGTTCGAAGGTTCACCGTTGTCTAACAACATGATTTCCAGGACAGGGTTGCCATACCACTCTGGTGTGGAACGTGTCCTCGTGGACCTACGAAGTTCAGTAGTAACTTGATCCGAAGTACCTTGATCATCATCATTAATTTCCTCTCTAGTTGGTGCAGGCACCACAGGAACATCTTCCTGAGCTGCGCTACTTTCCGGTTCAAGAGGTAGTACTTCATCAAGTTCCACTTTCCTCCCACTTACCTCTTTCGAGAGAAACTCTTTCTCCAGAAAGGACCCGTTCTTGGCAACAAAGATCTTGCCTTCGGATCTGAGGTAGAAGGTATACAAAATGGTTTCCTTAGGGTATCCTATGAAGACGCATTTTTCCGACTTGGGTTCGAGCTTTTCAGGTTGAAGTTTCTTGACATAAGCATCGCATCCCCAAACTTCTAGAAATGATAGCTTAGGTTTCTTCCCAAACCATAATTCATACGGTGTCATCTCAACAGATTTAGACGGTGCCCTATTTAAAGTGAATGAAGTTGTCTCTAGAGCGTATCCCCAAAATGATAGCGGTAAATCGGTGAGTGACATCATAGATCGCACCATATCCAATAGAGTGCGATTACGATGTTCGGACACACCGTTGCCTTTGAGGTGTTCGGTAGCGTGAGTTGTGAAACGATTCCACATTTCCTTAAGTGCGTACCAAATTCGTGACTTAAATATTCTCCCCCACGATCTGATCGTAAGAACTTTATATTCCGGTCATGTTGATTCTCTACCTCATTCTGAAATTCCTTGAACTTTTCAAAGGTCTCAGACTTTTGTTTCATGAAGTAGACATACCCATATCTACTCAAGTCATCAGCGAGAGTGAGAACATAACAATAGCCTCCGCGAGCCTCAACACTCATTGGACCGCACACATCAATATGTATGATTTCCAATAAGTTGGTTGCTCGCTCCATTGTTCCGGAGAACGGAGTCTTGGTCATTTTGCCCATGAGGCATGGTTCGCATGTGTCAAATGATTCATAATCGAGTGACTCTAAAAGTCCATCAGCATGGAGCTTCTTCATGCGCTTGACACCAATGTGACCAAGGCGGCGATTGCCACAAGTATGTGGGACTATCGTTATCAACCTTACATCTTTTGGTATTCACACTATGAATATGTGTAACATCACGTTCGAGATTCCTTAAGAATAAAGCATTGACCAGCGGGGCATGACCATAAAACATATCTCTCATATAAATAGAACAACCATTATTCTCGGATTTAAATGAGTAGCCATCTCGTATTAAACGAGATCCAGATACAATGTTCATGCTCAAAGCTGGCACTAAATAACAATTATTGAGGTTTAAAACTAATCCTGTAGGTAAATGTAGAGGTAGCGTGCCGACGGCGATCACATCGACCTTGGAACCATTCCCGACGCGCATCGTCACCTCGTCCTTCGCTAGTCTCCGCTTATTCCGCAGCTCCTGTTTTGAGTTACAAATATGAGCAACCACACCGGTATCAAATACCCAGGAGCTACTACGAGTACTGGTAAGGTACACATCAATTACATCTATATCACATATTCCTTTAGTGTTGCCGGCCTTCTTGTCCGCTAAGTATTTGGGGCAGTTCCGCTTCCAGTGTCCCTTTCTCTTGCAATAAAAGCACTCAGTCTCAGGCTTGGGTACATTCTTTGGCTTCTTCCCGGCAACTGGCTTACCGAGCGCGGGAACTCCCTTGCCGTCCTTCTTGAAGTTCTTCTTACCCTTACCTTTCTTGAAACTAGTGGTTTTATTGACCATCAACACTTGATGTTCATTTTTTATTTCCACCTCTGCTGATTTCAGCATTGAAAATACTTCAGGAATAGTTTTCACCATCCCCTGCATATTGTAGTTCATCACAAAGCTCTTGTAGCTAGGTGGGAGCGATCAAGGATTCTGTCAATGACCGCCTCGTCCGGAGGTTAATGTCCAGCTGGGACAAGCGGTTGTGCAACCCAGACATTTTGAGTATGTGCTCACTGATAGAACTATTTTCCTCCATCTTACAACTGTAGAACTTGTCGGAGACTTCATATCTCTCGACCCGGGCATGAGCTTGGAAAACCATTTTCAGCTCTTCGAACATCTCATATGCTCTGTGTTGCTCAAAACGCTTTTGGAGCCCTGGTTCTAAGTCTGTAAAGCATGCCGCATCGAACGTGGGAGTAATGATCAAGACGCGTGACTGCCAAGCGTTCATAACGCCTTGGTTCTCTCGATGGGTGCTTCACCTAGCGGTCCTTCTAGGACATATGCTTTCTTGGCAGCTATGAGGATGATCCTCGTGTTCGGACCCAGTCCGAATAGTTGCTGCCATCCTCTTTCAGCTTGGTTTCTCTAGGAACGCGTTGAAGTTGAGGTTGACATGAGCGTTGGCCATTTGATCTACAAGACATTTTGCAAAGGTTTTTAGACTAAGTTCATGATAATTAAGTTCATCTAATCAAATTATTTAATGAACTCCCACTCAGATTAGACATCCGTCTAGTCATCTAAGTGATACATGATCCGACTCAACTAGACCGTGTCCGATCATCACGTGAGACGGACTATTCATCATCGGTGAACATCTCCATGTTGATCGTATCTTCCATACAACTCATGTTCGACCTTTCGGTCTCTTGTGTTCCGAGGCCATGTTTGTACATGCTAGGCTCGTCAAGTAAACATAAGTGTTTTGCATGTGTAAATATGTCTTACACCCGTTGTATGTGAACGTTAGAATCTATCACACCCGATCATCATGTGGTGCTTCGAAACAACGAACTTTCGTAACGGCGCACAGTTAGGGGGAACACTTTTTTGAAATTATTATAAGGGATCATCTTATTTACTACCTTCGTACTAAGAAAATAAGAAGCAAAACATGATAAACATCACATGAAATCAAATAGTGACATCATATGGCCAATATCATATTGCTCCTTTGATCTCCATCTTCGGGGCGCCATGATCATCTTCGTCACCGGCATGACACCATGATCTCCATCATCATGATCTCCATCATTGTGTCTTCATGAAGTTGTCACGCCAACGATTACTTCTACTTCTATGGCTAACGTGTTTAGCAATAAAGTAAAGTAATTTACATGGCGTTATTCAATGACACGCAGGTCATACATAAAATAAAGACAACTCCTATGGCTCCTGCCGGTTGTCATACTCATCGACATGCAAGTCGTGATTCCTATTACAAGAACATGATCAATCTCATACATCACATCCTTTTGGACATATCACATCACAAGGCATATGCTGCAAAAACAAGTTAGACGTCCTCTAATTGTTGTTGCATGTTTTTACGTGGCTTCTATAGGTTTCTATCAAGATAGTTTCTTACCTACGTAAAACCACAACGTGATATGCCAATTTCTATTTACCCTTCATAAGGACCCTTTTCATCGAATCCGATCCGACTAAAGTGGGAGAGACAGATACCCGCTAGCCACCTTATGCAACTAGTGCATGTCAGTCGGTGGAACATGTCTCACGTAAGCGTACGTGTAAGGTCGGTCCGGGCCACTTCATCCCACGATACCGCCGAAACAAGATAAGACTAGTAGTGGCAAGAAAATTGACAACATCTACGCCCACAACAAGTTTGTGTTCTACTCATGCATAGAAACTATGCATAGACCTAGCTCATGATGCCACTGTTGGGGAACGTTGCAGAAAATAAAAAATTTCTATGCTTCACCAAGATCAATCTATGGAGTCATTGCTACGTCTTGAGCTTGCGTTGGTTTTCCCCGAAGAGGAGAGGATGATGTAGCACAGTAGCGTAAGTATTTCCCTCAGTTTTTGAGAACCAAGGTATCAATCCAGTAGGAGGCCACGCACAAGTCCCTCGTACCTGCACAAAATGATAGCTACTCACAACCAACGCGATTAGGGGTTGTCAATCCCTTCACGGTCACTTACAAGAGTGAGATCTGATAGAGATAATATTTTTTGGTATTTTGGTATATAGATGCAAAGTAAATATAAAAGCAAAGTAAAAATAAAGCAAGTACTAAAAATGATGGAGATTGATATGATTAGAATAGACCCAGGGGCCATAGGTTTCACTAGTGGCTTCTCTCAAGAGCATAGATATTCTACGGTGGGTGAACAAATTACTGTTGAGCAATTGACAGAATTGAGCATAGTTATGAGTATATCTAGGTATGATCATGTATATAGGCATCACGTCCATGACAAGTAGACCGAAATGATTCTGCATCTACTACTATTACTCCACTCATCGACCGCTATCCAGCATGCATCTAGAGTATTAAGTTAAAACAGAGTAACGCCTTAAGCAAGATGACATGATGTAGAGGATAAATTCATGCAATATGATAAAAAACCATCTTGTTATCCTCGATGGCAACAATACAATACGTGCCTTGCAACCCGTTACATCCTTTGGGTAAGGACACCGCAAGATTGAACCCAAAGCCATGCACTTCTCCCATTGCAAGAACTACCAATCTAGTTGGCCAAACCAAACGGATAATTTGAAGAGACTTGCAAAGATAACTCAATCATACATAAAAGAATTCAGAGAAGATTCAAATATTATTCATAGATAAGCTGGATCATAAACCCACAATTCATTGGTCTCAACAAACACACCGCAAAGATCTCCACGAGAGAGGGGGAGAACATTGTATTGAGATCCAAAAAGAGAGAAGAAGCCATCTAGCTACTAACTATGGACCCGTAGGTCTAAGGTAAACTACTCACACTTCATCGAAGAGGCTTTGATGATGATGTAGAAGCCCTCAGTGGTGGATGCCCCCTCCGGCGGAGCTCCGGAACAGGCCCCAAGATGGGATCTCGTGGATACAGGAAGTTGCGGCGGTGGAATTAGGTTTTTGGCTCCTCTTCTGATCGTTTGGGGGTATGTAGGTATATATAGGAGGAAGGAGTACGTCGGTGGAGCAACAGGGGGCCCACGAGGCAGGGGGCGCGCCCAAGGGGGGCGCCCCCCCCACCCTCGTGACCGCCTCCGTTGTTCCTTGGCGTAGGGTCCCAGTCTTCTGGATCACGTTCGTTGAGAAAATCACGTTTCCGAAGGTTTCATTCCGTTTGGACTCGTTTGATATTCTGTTTCTTCAAAACACTGAAAAAGGCAAAAACAACAATTCTGGGATGAGCCTCCGGTTAATAGGTTAGTCCCAAAAATAATATAAAAGTGGAAACTAAAGCCCAATATAGTCCAAAACAGTAGATAAAGTAGCAGGAGCAATCAAAAATTATAGATACATTGGAGATGTATCAGGCATCCCCAAGCTTAATTCCTGCTCGTCCTCGAGTAGGTAAATGATAAAAAAGAATTTTTGATGCGGAGTGGTACTTTGGCATAATTTCAATGTAAATCTTCTTAATTGTGATATGAATATTCAGATCCGAATGAATACAAAATAAAAGTTCATATTGATAAAATAAATAGTAATACTTCAAGCACACTCAAAGTAATCATGTCTTCTCAAATCAGCATGGCAAAAGAAAGTTCATCCCTTCAAAATCATATAGTTAGGCTATGCTTCATTTTCATCACACAAAGATGTTCCCAACTTCTATACCCCCGATGACAAGCCAAGCAATTGTTTCATACTTAAATAATCTCAAACTTTTTCAATCTTCACGCAATACATGAGCGTGAGCCATGGATATAGCACTATGGGTGGAATAGAATATGATGATGGGGATTGTGTGGAGAAGACAAAAAAGGAGAAAGTCTCACGTTGACGAGGATAATCAACGGTCTATGGAGATGTCCATCAATTGATGTCAACATGAGGAGTAGGGATTGCCATGCAACGGATGCACTAGAGCTATGAATGCTCAACAAAAGAAAACTAGTGGGTGTGCATCCAACTTGCTTGCTCATGAAGACCTAGGGCATTTGAGGAAGCCCATCGTAGGAATATACAAGCCAAGTTATATAATGAAAAATTGCCACTAGTATGAAAAAGACAACTTATGAGACTCACTATATGAAAAACATGGTGCTACTTTGAAGCACAATATATGAGACTCTCTACATGAATAACAAGGTGCTACTTTGAAGCACAATATATGAAACTCTCTACATGAAGAACAAGGTGCTACTTTAAAGCACAAGTGTGGAAAAAAAGATAGTAACATTGCCCTTTTTATTTATTTTCTTTTTTTGGGCCTTTCTTTTTTTTTCTTTTTGGCCTTTCTCTTTTGTTTGGGCAATGCTATAATAATGATGATCATCACACTTCTATTGATTACAACTTAAGGATTACAACTCAAAACTAGAACAAGATATGACTCTATATGAATGCCTCTGGTGGTGTACCGGGATGGTGCGATGAATCAAGAGTGACATGTATGAAAAATAATGCATGGTGGCTTTGCCACAAATACGATGTCGACTTCATGATCATGCAATGGTAATATGAGAAAAGTAAGGTATGTCATGATGATGAACGGAACGGTGGAAAGTTGCATGGCAATATATCTCGGAATGGCTATGGAAATGCCATAATAGGTAGGTATGGTGGCTGTTTTGAGGAAGATATAAGGAGGTTTATGTGTGATAGAGCGTATCATATCACGGGTTTGGATGCACCGTGAAGTTTGCACCAACTCTCAATGTGAGAAAGGGCAATGCAGTACCGAAGAGGCTAGCAATGGCGGAAAGGTAAAAGTGCGTATAATCCATGGACTCAACATTAGTCAAAATAACTCATATACTTATTGCAAAAATTTAGAAGTCATCAAAATCAAGTACTACGTGCATGCTCATAGGGGATAGATTGGTAGGAAAAGACCATCGCTCGTCCCCGACCGCCACTCATAAGGATGCACAAGCCAGGTACACTTCATGTTTCAAATTTGTTACACAACTTTAACCATACGTGCATGCTACGGGATTTGCTAACTTCAACACAAGCATTCTTTAAATTCATAATCACCCAACCAGCATGACTTTAATATTACCACCTCCATATCTCAAAACAATTATCAAGCATCAAACTTTTCTTAGTATTCAACACACTCAAAAGGAAGTTTCACATATCTTGAATACCAAGTATATTAACATTAAGCAAATTACCATGCTATTTATGACTCTCAAAATAATCTAAGTGAAGCATGAGAGATTAATAGTTTCTTTAAAACAAAACCACCACCGTGCTCTAAAAGATCTAAGTGAAGCACTAGAGCAAAAATTATCAAGCTCAAAAGATATAAGTGAAGCACTATGAGCATAACTATCAAACTCAAAAAATATAAGTGAAGCACTATGAGCATTCTATCAAATTCCAATTCAAGTATGGCTCTCTAAAAAGGTGTGTACAGCAAGGATGATTGTGGTAAACTAACAAGCAAAGACGCAAATAATACAAGACGCTCCAAGCAAAACACTTATCATGTGGTGAATAAAAATATAGCTCCAAGTAAATTACCGATGGAAGTAGATTTAAAGAGGGATGCCTTCCGGCATCCCCAAGCTTTGACTTTTGGTGTCCTTGGATTATCTTGGGGGTGCCATGGGCATCCCCAAGCTTAGGCTCTTGCCACTCCTTGTTCCATAATCCATCAAAAGAATTCACCCAAAACTTGAAAACTTCACAACACAAAACTCAATAGAAATCTCGTGAGCTCCGTTAGAGAAAGAAAACAAAAGACTACTTTAAGGTACTGTAATGAACTCATTCTTTATTTATATTGGTGTTAAACCTACTGTATTCCAACTTCTCTATGGATCATAAACTATTTTACTTGCCATAGATTCATCAAAATAAGCAAGCAACATACGCAAAATAGAATCTGTCAAAAACAGAACAGTCTGTAGTAATCTGTAACTAACGCAAACTTATGGAACTCAAAAACTTCTACCAAAATTAGACGACCTAGACAATTTGTTTATTGATCAGTAGCAATTGGAAACAGTATTTTATCACGTTCTGGTGATTTTTAACAATTCGGGCACTGAGCACAAAGTTTCTGGAAATTACAGCAAGATCAAATAACTATCATCCAAGAAGATCCAATAGGTTTAACTTGGCATAAACACTAATTAAAAGATAAAACCACATCTAAACAGAGGCTAGATGTATTATTTATTCCTAAACAGGAGCAAAAAAAAATTGGGTTGCCTCCCAACAAGCGCTATCGTTTAACGCCCCTAGCTAGGCATAAAAAGAAGGATAGATCTAGGTAGTACCGTAGTAATAAGATAAATCGGTGAAGCTCATTTCATATTCTCTACGTTCGGCAGCAAGTTTTCTTTGAGGCAAGCAAAAGTAATCAAAAGGGCTAAATTTAATTGGGCAAAAATCCCCAAGATCAATTTTAGGAGGTATAGGTTCCTCTTTCGGCCCTTCATAATGCACAACCAATTCATCATTATAAGCGTTCTTCTGACAGAACCTTGTGAGTCTACACTCAAGAGAGTATCCTAACTCATTATTTCGAATAGCCAAATCATCATTAAGTTCGGAGATTCTATCAATTAAAATATTAGTTGGCACCCTTTTTCTAAGGTTTTCATTGAAAGCAACATAGTCAAGAGATTGAAAACGCATAATTTCTTCTTGATCAAAGAGGATGGATTCTATGGGAGGGCGGCCGGCGTCCACCCTATAATGTGCAAAGATTTCTTTGGCCTCTTTTATTATAAATCTGAATTCATGAGCCAAAAAGATAGTAGCGGCACGCTTAACAGAGGAGTGTTCAATATTAGAAAATTCTAGGAAAATCCTTTGTATAGAAGGGTGCATATGCATAAATTGCCTTTCAAGTTCAACGATAAGCATGGCAATAGCGTCCGCAAGACTACTAGCTCTATGAAGAATAGAACAGCCCATAGAGGGCAAAGCACCGGCATAAGTAAAGAAATCTTGAATAACTCCTTTTCCAATAATATTACCACTACCGATTCGAAATCTCTTTGTATGATAGGTAGGGGATTCTTCAGCAGGAGCATCAGAAATTTCTGTGATATTGTTATCGCCCATATTGGCGGTAACATCCCCAATTTCAGACATAACGACAAGCAAACTAACACACAAGCAAACAAACGGACGAGGAAAAGGCAATGGAAAGAGAGGACGAGATTGGGAAAGAGAGGGCGAATAAAACGGCAAGGGTGAAGTGGGGGAGAGGATAACCAGAGGAAAATGGCAAATAATGTAATGCGAGAGATAGGGATTGTGATGGGTACTTGGTATGGTTGACTTTTGTGTAGACTCCCCGGCAACGGCGCCAGAAATCCTTCTTGCTACGTCTTGAGCTTGCGTTGGTTTTCCCCGAAGAGGAGAGGATGATGCAGCACAATAGCGTAAGTATTTCCCTTAGTTTTTGAGACCCAAGGTATCAATCCAGTAGGAGGCCACGCACAAGTCCCTCGTACCTGCACAAAACGATAGCTACTCGTAACCAACACGATTAGGGGGTGTCAATCCCTTCACGGTCACTTTCGAGAGTGAGTTCTGATAGAGATAATATTTTTGGTATTTTGGTATATAGATGCAAACTAAAAATAAAAGCAAAGTAAAAACAAAGCAAGTATTAAAAATGATGGAGATTGATATGATGAGAATAGACCTGGGGGCCATAGGTTTCACTAGTGGCTTCTCTCAAGAGCATAGATATTCTACGCTGGGTGAACAAATTACTGTTGAGCAATTGACAGAATTGAGCATAGTTATGAGTATATCTAGGTATGATCATGTATATAGGCATCACGTCCGTGACAAGTAGACCAAACGATTCTCGCATCTACTACTATTACTCCACTCATCGACCGCTATCCAAAGATGCATCTAGAGTATTAAGTTAAAAACAGAGTAACGCCTTAAGCAAGATGACATGATGTAGAGGGATAAATTCATGCAATATGATAAAAACCCCATCTTGTTATCCTCGATGGCAACAATACAATACGAGCCTTGCAATCCATTCTGTCACTGCGTAAGGACACCGCAAGATTGAACCCAAAGCCATGCACTTCTCCCATTGCAAGAACTACCAATCTAGTTGGCCAAACCAAACGGGTAATTCATAGAGACTTGCAAAGGTAACTCAATCATACATAAAAGAATTCAGAGAAGATTCAAATATTATTCATAGATAAGCTGGATCATAAACCCACAATTCATCGGTCTCAACAAACACACCGCAAAAAGAAGATTACATCGAATAGATCTCCACGAGAGAGGGGGAGAACATTGTATTGAGATCCAAAAAGAGAGAATAAGCCATCTAGCTACTAACTATGGACCCGTAGCTTTGAGGTAAACTAGTCACACTTCATCGGAGAGGCTTTGATGATGATGTAGAAGCCCTCCATGGTGGATGCCCCCTCCGGCGGAGCTCCGGAACAGGCCCCAAGATGGGATCTCGTGGATACAGGAAGTTGCGGCGGTGGAATTAGGTTTTTGGCTCCTCTTCTGATCGTTTGGGGTACATAGGTATATATAGGAGGAAGGAGTACGTCAGTGGAGCAACAGGGGGCCCACGAGGCAGGGGGCGCGCCTTAGGGGGGCGCGCCCCCCACCCTCGTGACCGCCTCCGTTGTTCCTTGGCGTAGGGTCCAAGTCTTCTGGATCACGTTTGGTGAGAAAATCACGTTTCCGAAGGTTTCATTCCGTTTGGACTCTGTTTGATATTCATTTCTTGAAACACTAAAAAAGGCAAAAACAGCAATTACAGGCTGGGCCTTCGGTTAATAGGTTAGTCCCAAAAATAATATAAAAGTGGAAAATAAAGCCCAATATAGTCCAAAACAGTAGATAAAGTAGCATGGAGCAATCAAAAATTATAGATACGTTGGAGACGTATCAGTCATCTAGCAATGAGAGAGAGGAGTGCATCTACATACCCTTGTAGATCGCGAGCGGAAGCGTTCAAGAGAACGGGGTTGAGAGAGTCGTACTTGTCGTGATCCAAATCACCGATGATCCTTGCGCCTAATGGACGACACCTCCGCGTTCAACACACGTACGGTTGGGGAAGACATGTCCTCCTTCTTGATCCAGCAAGGGGAAGGGAGAGGTTGATGGAGATCCAGCAGAACGATGGCATGGTGGTGGAAGTAGCGGCGATCTCGGCAGGGCTTCGCCAAGCTCAGCGAAAGGGAGAGGTGTTGCAGAGGGAGAGGGAGGCGCCAGGGACTAGGGTGTGCAGCCCTCCCTCCCCCCTCTTTATATAGGAGCCCTGGGGGGGCGCCGGCCCCCAAGAGATTGGATCTCAAGGGGGGGGGGGGGGCGGCCAAGGGGGTGGCTTGCCCCCCAAGCCAAGTGGGGCGCCCCCCACCCCTAGGGTTTCCAACCCTAGGCGCAGGGGGAGGCCCAAGGGGGGCGCACCAGCCCACCAGGGGCTGGTTCCCCTCCCACTTCCGCTGATGGGGCCCTCCGGGATAGGTGGCCCCACCCGGTGGACCCCCGGGACCCTTCCGGTGGTCCCGGTACAATACCGGTGACCCCGAAACTTTCCCGTGGCCGAAACTGGACGTCCTATATATAATTCTTCACCTCCGGACCATTCCGGAACTCCTCGTGACGTTAGGGATCTCATCCGGGACTCCGAACAACTTTCGGGTTACTGCATACTAATATCTCTACAACCTTAGCGTCACCGAACCTTAAGTGTGTAGACCCTACGGGTTCGGGAGACACGCAGACATGATCGAGACGACTCTCCGGTCAATAACCAACAGCGGGATCTGGATACCCATGTTGGCTCCCACATGCTCCTCGATGTTCTCATTGGATGAACCACGATGTCGAGGATTCAAGTAAACCCGTATACAATTCCCTTTGTCAAATCGGTACGTTACTTTTTCCCGAGATTCGATCGTCGGTATCCCAATACCTCGTTCAATCTCGTTACCAGCAAGTCACTTTACTCGTACCGTAATGCATGATCCCGTGACCAAACACTTTGTAACATTGAGCTCATTATGAGGATGCATTACCGAGTGGGCCCAGAGATACCTCTCCGTCATACGGAGTGAAAAATCCCAGTCTCGATCCGTGTCAACCCAACAGACACTTTCGGAGATACCTGTAGTATACCTTTATAGCCACCCAGTTACGTTGTGACGTTTGGTACACCCAAAGCACTCTTACGGTATCCGGAGTTACACGATCTCATGGTCTAAGGAAATGATACATGACATTAGAAAAGCTCTAGCAAAAGCGAACTACACGATCTTGTGCTATGCTTAGGATTGGGTCTTGTCCATCACATCATTCTCCCAATGATGTGATCCCGTTATCAATGACATCCAATGTCCATGGTCAGGAAACCGTAACCATCTATTGATAAACGAGCTAGTCAACTAGAGGCTCACTAGGGACATGTTGTGGTCTATGTATTCACACATGTATTACGATTTCCGGACAACACAATTACAGCATGAATAATAGACAATTATCATGAACGAGGAAATATAATAATAACCATTTTATTATTGCCTCTAGGGCATATTTCCAACAATGAGGATGGTAATATTAGAGTCATGCTAGTTGGGTAATTGTGAATTTAAAGAATACTTGTGTTGAAGTTTGTGATTCCCGTAGCATGCATGTATGGTGAACCGCTTTATGATGAAGTTGGAGCATGATTTATTTATTGATTGTATTCCTTATGAGTGGCGGTCTGATGTCTACTACACAACCTTCTTCTTGTAGACGTTGTTGGGCCTCCAAGTGCAGAGGTTTGTAGGACAGTAGCAAATTTCCCTCAAGTGGATAACCTAAGGTTTATCAATCCGTGGGAGGCGTAGGATGAAGATGGTCTCTCTCAAACAATCCTGCAACCAAATACGAAGAGTCTCTTGTGTCCCCAACACACCCAATACAATGGCAAATTGCATAGGTGCACTAGTTCGGCGAAGAGATGGTGATACAAGTGCAATATGGATAGTAGATATAGGTTTTTGTAATCTAAAAATATAAAAACAACAAGGTAACTAATGATAAAAGTGAGCACAAACGGTATTGCAATGGTAGGAAACAAGGCCTAAGGTTCATACTTTCACTAGTGCAAGTTCTCTCAACAATAATAACATAATTGGATCATATAACTATCCCTAAACATGCAACAAAGAATCACTCCAAAGCCACTAATAGCGGAGAACAAACGAAGAGATTATGGTAGGGTACGAAACCACCTCAAAGTTATCCTTTCTGCTCAATCTATTCAAGAGTCCGTAGTAAAATAACATAAAGCTATTCTTTCCATTCAATCTATCATAGAGTTCATACTAGAATAACACCTTAAGACAAAAACCAACCAAAACCCTAATGTCACCTAGATACTCCATTGTCACCTCAAGTATTCGTGGGCATGATTATACGATATGCATCACACAATCTTAGATTCATCTATTCAACCAACACAAAGTACTTCAAAGAGTGCCCCAAAGTTTCTACCGGAGAGTCAAGATGAAAACGTGTGCCAACCCCTATGCATAGGTTCATGGGCGGAACCCGCAAGTTGATCACCAAAACATACATCAAGTGGATCACGTGATATCCCATTGTCACCACAGATAAGCACAACAAGACATACATCAAGTGTTCTCAAATCCTTAAAGACTCAATCCGATAAGACAACTTCAAAGGGAAAACTCAATTCATCACAAGAGAGTAGAGGGGGGAGAAACATCATAAGATCCAACTATAATAGCAAAGCTCGCGATACATCAAGATCGTATCACCTCAAGAACACGAGAGAGAGAGAGAGAGACCAAACACATAGCTACTGGTACATACCCTCAGCCCCGAGGGTGAACTACTCCCTCCTCGTCATGGAGAGCGCCGGGATGATGAAGATGGCCACCGGTGATGGGTTCCCCCCTCGGCGAGTGGTGCTTAACGGGCTCCCGAGAGGTTTTTGGTGGCTACAGAGGCTTGCGGCGGCGGAACTCCTGATCTATTGTTCCCTTTAATGTTTTTAGGGTATATGGGAATATATAGGCGAAAGAAGTCGGTCGGGGGAGCCTCAAGGGGCCCACGAGACAGGGGGCACGCCCCCACCCTCGTGGCCACCTCGAAGCTTCCTTGACTTGAACTCCAAGTCTCCTGGATCGCTTCCGTTCCAAAAATAATGCTCTCGAAGGTTTCATTCCGTTTGGACTCCATTAGATATTCCTTTTCTTTGAAACACTAAAATAGGCAATAAAACAGCAATATGGGTTGGGCCTCCGGTTAATAGGTTGGTCCCAAAAGTAATATAAAAGTGTATAATAAAGCCCGTAAACATCCAAAACAGATAATAAAATAGCATGATCATAAATTATAGATATGTTGGAGACGTATCAGCATCCCCAAGCTTAATTCCTTCTCGTCCTCGAGTAGGTAAATGATAAAAGAAAGAATTTATGAAGTGTGAATGCTAGCAGGTGCACAAGTTTGATCAATGATAATTTCAATCACCTTTTCTAGCATGCTTATATGTCATAACAGTAGTTCATCTCATAAAACTTCTCACGATCAAGTAACAAGCAATTCACATGTTAAAGCATAGACCATAAACTTTCTTGAAAACTAGCAAACTTCATTCTCAATCATCAAACAATTACAATTCATCTTATTTTCAGGAAGGGTCTTTGTCAGAGCTTTGATTTAGCAAACTCTACATACACAGCTATCATATAGTCTTCTACAATTGCTAACACTCACGCAATACCTATGGTTATGGAGTTTTAATCGGACACTGAGAAAAATAGCGGCTTATAATTTCGCCTCCCAACGTATTCACCTTTGGGTGATGTCAACAATAATAGTACATGCTAACTTACATCCAATTGGATATATATATATATATATATATATATATATATATATATATATATCAGGATCTTTCCAACACGAGGTGCTTGCCAAAGGATAAAATGAAAAAGGGAAAGGTGAAGATCACCTTCACTCTTGCATAAAGTAAAAGACATATGGTAAAAGATAGGCCCTTCGCAGAGGGAAGCAGAGGTTGTCATGTGCTTTTAGGGTTGGATGCACAAAATCTTAATGCAAAAGAACATCACTTTATATTGCCACTTGTGATATGAACCTTTATTATGCAGTCCGTCGCTTTTATTACTTCCATATCACATGATCGTATAAAGCTTATTTTCTCCGCACCTATAAGTCATACATATTTAGAGAGCAATTTTTATTGCTTGCAACATGACAACTTACTTGAAGGATCTTACTCAATCCATAGGTAGGTATGGTGGACTCTCAAGGCAAATACTGGGTTTAGGGATATTTGGAAGCACAAGTAGTATCTCTACTTGGTGCAAGGAATTTGGCTAGCATGAGGGGGAAAGGCAAGCTCAACATGTTTGAATGATCATGACAATATACTTTAACTGAGATGTGAGAAAACTTAACACATTACGTTGTCTTCCTTGTCCAACATCAAATCTTTAGCATGTCATACTTAATGAGTGCTCACAATTATAAAAGATGTCTAAGATAGTATATTTATATGTGAAATCTCTCTTCCTTCAATATTCTTTCATGAATTGTTCAAGTGACCAATACAATGCTTGCTAACCTTCAATAAATTTACAACCTCTACTTCTTAGATGTGAAGTCATTACTCCCCATGGGATAAGCAAATGAAACATATATAATTTCAGGTTTATGACATTCAACTCATTCAACCATTTACTCATAGGATATAAGTGAAGCACACGAGTAAATGACAAACTAATCCCAAAAAAATATAAGTGAAGATCAATGAGTAGCTAAATAATTATGTAACTATGTGAAGACTCTCTCTCATTTAAGAATTACAGATCTTGGTATTTTATTCGAACGGCAAGCAAAACAAAATAAAATGACATTGCAAGGATAGCACAACTCATGTGAAGAAGCAAAAACTTAGGTTCAGCCGATACTAACCGATAGTGCTGAAGAAGAAAGGTGGGATGCCTAACGGGGCATCCTCAAGCTTAGATGCTTGAGAATTCTTGAAATATTATCTTGGGGTGCCTTGGGCATCCCCAATCTTGAAATTTTGTGTCTCCTTAATTCCTCTCATATCATGGTTTCTCTTTTTATCAAAAGCTTCATCCACACCAAACTCAACAAGAACTCGTGAGATAGGTTAGTATAAACCAATGCAAAACCTTATCATTTTCTACTGTAACAAATCACTAAAATTATTATTAAACATTGCATACTAAATTCCTCTGCATATTTAACACTTCTATCCTCAAATAGAATCATTAAACAAGCAAACATATGCAAACAATGCAACCATAACAGCAATCTGCCAAAACAGTATAGTCTGTAAAGAATGCCAGATTCATCATACTTCCCTAACTCCAAAAATTATGAGAAAAATACCCCACTGTATAAGATTTATCAGAGCTCAATATTAAAAAAGTTTCAAAAGAAAATGACGCTCCAAGCAAAACACATATCATGTGGTGAATAAAAATATAGCTTCAAGTAAAGTTACCGATGAACGAAGACGAAAGAGGGGATGCCATCCGGGGCATCCCCAAGCTTAGGCTCTTGGTTGTCCTTGAATATTACCTTGGGGTTCCTTGGGCATCCCCAATCTTAGGCTCTTGTCACTCCTTATTCCATAGTCTATCGAATCTTTACCCAAAACGTGAAAACTTCACAACACAAAACTCAACAGAAAACTCGTAAGCTCCGTTAGTATAAGAAAATAAAACCACCACTTAGGTACTGTAATGAACTCATTCTAAATTCATATATGTGTAATATCTACTGTATTCCAACTTCTCTATGGTTCATACCCTCCGATACTACTCCTAGATTCATCAAAATAAGCAAACAACATAATGAAAACAGAATCTGTCAAAAACAGAACAGTCTGTAGTAATCTATATCAAACGTATACTTATGGAACTCCAATAATCCTACAAAATTAGGAAGTCCTAAGAAATTTTTGTACCAATCCAGGGCAAAAATAATCAGATCAGAAGCACGTTTCTGTGAATTATAAAAACTAATTTACTGGGTGCAAAAGTTTCTGATTCTCAGCAGGATCAACACAACTATCACCGTAAGCTATCCTAAAGGTCTTACTTGGCACTTTATTTAAAAAAGCTATAAAACATGATTAATACAGTAGCATAATCACGTGTACACACAAAAACAGTAAGGGTAAATATCGGGTTGTCTCCCAACAAGTGCTTTTCTTTAATGCCTTTCTAGCTAGGCATGATGATGACAATGATGCTCACATAAAAGATAAGAATTAAAACAAAATGGGAGCATCATGAAGCATATGACTAGCACATTTAAGTCTAACCCACTTCCTATTCATAGGGATTTTGTGAGCAAACAACTTATGGGAACAATAATCAACTAGCATAGGAAGGCAAAACAAGCATAGCTTCAAGATTTTCAACACATAGAGAGGAAACTTGACATTATTGCAATTCCTACAAGCATATGTTCCTCTCTCGTAATAATTTTCAGTAGCATCATGAATGAATTCAACAATATAACCAGCACCTAAAACATTCTTTTCATGATCTACTTGCATAGAAAATTTACTACTCTCCACATAAGCAAAATTCTTCTCATTCGAATAGTGGGAGTATCATAAGAGACTTGAATACTATAAATTGTTTCCACATTAAAAGAGTAATGTTCAGAAAAAGGGTAATCATAATCATGACAAGTTTTATAAATATAATCATCACTACTTTTTATAGCATAAGTTTCATCACAATAATCATCATAAGTAGCAACTTCGTTCTCATCATAATCGATTGAAACCTCTTCCAAGATAGTGGAATCATCACTAAATAAAGTTGACACTCTTCCAAATCCACTTGCATATTCATCACAATAAGATTCAACATCCTCCAAAATAGTGGGATAACTACTTCCTAAAGTTGACACTCTTCCAAACCCACTTTCATCAATATAATCATCATAGGTAAGAGGCATGCTATCATCATAACAACTTTGCATATCAAAACTTGGGAGGCTAAAAATATTATCTTCACATTAGGTGTGGGTTCAACCTTCTTCTTTGAGCTCCTTATTAATGAGATTGGTTCAATAGAAAGCTCCTCCTCGTTACCTGATTCATCATAAGAAATAATACAAGGATATTGGGAAGTCTCTTCCCTTTCATTAGTATTCTCTTCATCTTCTATTTGCTTTATTTTCTTTATGTAATTGGCAATATAAGGATTTTCAATGCAATTCACCGCACAATACATATAAATTTCCTCTAGATCAAACTCAAGAAGTTTATAACGGGCAAATTCTGGAAGAAACTTAGTTAAACGTTTCATTTCTTTGTAACCCATAAGCAAACTAAGTTCATTATAATGTGCAAGGGAGATCAAATCATCACAATTTTTGGACACGATTCAATCATGAAACAATTTGGATCGGAGATGTAAATGACCACTTTCATTGCAAAGTTCACAATTATGGCAAAGGAAATTTAAATTTTCGGCACTCTCATTTAACCTTTCTTGCAACAATTTAGTTTATACATGCTTATGCCTCTTGCAATATCTATCTTCTCTATTTGTTGTGTCCATGCAAACCCAATGCTCTCCACAAAAATCGACATGCTTGTAGGATACATTTTCATCATAACTAGTGCAATCATCATTAGTACTATGGATATTCAAAGAGTTCATACTAACAACATTGAAATCATGCTCATCATTCAAAGATTTAGTACCAAGCATTTTAATGCATTCTTCTTCTAGCAATTGAGCACAATTTTCCTTTCCATCATTCTCACGAAAGATATTAAAAAGATAAAGCGTATGAAGACAAACTCAAATCCATTTTTTTGTAGTTTTCTTCTATAAACTAAACTAGTGATAAAACAAGAAACAAAAAGATTCGATTACAAGATCTAAAGATATACCTTCAAGCACTCACCTCCCCGGCAACGGCGCCAGCAAAGAGCTTGATGTCTACTACACAACCTTCTTCTTGTAGACATTGTTGGGCCTCCAAGTGCAGAGGTTTGTAGGACAGTAGCAATTTTCCCTCAAGTGGATGACCTAAAGTTTATCAATCCGTGGGAGGCGTAGGATGAAGATGGTCTCTCTCAAACAACCTTGCAACCAAATAACAAAGGGTCTCTTGTGTCCCCAACACACCCAATACAATGGCAAATTGTATAGGTGCACTAGTTCGGCGAAGAGATGGTGATACAAGTGCAACATGGATAGTAGATATAGGTTTTTCTAATCTGAAAATATAAAAACAGCAAGGTAACTAATGATAAAAGTGAGAACAAACGGTATTGCAATGGTAGGAAACAAGGCCTAAGGTTCATACTTTCACTAGTTCAAGTTCTCTCAACAATAATAATATAACTGGATCATATAACTATCCCTCAACATGCAACAAAGAGTCACTCCAAAGCCACTAATAGCGGAGAACAAACGAAGAGATTATGGTAGGGTACAAAACGACCTCAAAGTTATCCTTTCTACTCAATGTATTCAAGAGTCCATAGTAAAATAACATAAAGCTATTCTTTCTGTTCAATCTATCATAGAGTTCATACTAGAATAACACCTTAAGACACAAATCAACCAAAACCCTAATGTCACCTAGATACTCCATTTTCACCTCAAGTATCCGTGGGCATGATTATACGATATGCATCACACATTCTCAGATTCATCTATTCAACCAACACAAAGTACTTCAAAGAGTGCCCAAAAGTTTCCACCGGAGAGTCAAGATGAAAACGTGTGCCAACCCCTATGCATAGGTTCATGGATGGAACCCGCAAGTTGATCACCAAAAGATACATCAAGTGGATCACGTGATATCCGATTGTCACCACAGATAAGCACGGCAAGACATACATCAAGTGTTCTCAAATCCTTAAAGAATCAGTCCGAAAAGACAACTTCAAAGGAAAAACTCAATTCATCACAAGAGAGTAGAGGGGGGAGAAACATCATAAGATCCAACTATAGCAAAGCTCACGATACATCAAGATCGTATTACCTCAAGAACATGAGAGAGGGAGAGAGAGAGATCAAACACATAGCTACTGGTACATACCCTCAGCCCCGAGGGTGAACTACTCCCTTCTCGTCATGGAGAGCGCCGGGATGATGAAGATGGCCACCGGTGATGGATTCCCACTCCGGCAGGGTGCCGGAACGGGCTCCCGAGAAGTTTTTGGTGGCTACAGAGGCTTGCGGCGGCGGAACTCCCGATCTATTGTTCGCTTCGATGTTTTTAGGGTATATGGGAATATATAGGCGAAAGAAGTCGGTCGGGGGAGCCTCGACGGGCCCACGAGACAAGGGGCGTGCCCAGTAGGGGGGGGGGGCGCCCCCACCCTCGTGGCCACCTCGAAGCTTCCTTGACTTGAACTCCAAGTCTCCTGGATCGCTTCCGTTCCAAAAGTAACGCTCCCGAAGGTTTCATTCCCTTTGGACTCCGTTTGATATTCCTTTTCTTCGAAACACTGAAATAGGCAATAAAACAACAATATGGGCTGGGCCTCCGGTTAATAGGTTAGTCCCAAAAGTAATATAAAAGTGTATAATAAAGCCCGTAAACATCCAAAACAGATAATAAAATAGCATGAATGCTTCATAAATTATAGATACGTTGGAGACGTATCATGGTCGTGGACGAGCGATGGTCTTTTCATACCAATCTGTCCCCCTAGGAGCATGCGTGTAATACTTGGTTTTGATGACTTGTAGATTTTTGGAATAAGTATATGAGTTCTTTATGACTAATGTTGAGTCCATGGATTACACGCACTCTCACCCTTCCACCATTGCTAGGCTCTCTTGTTCCACGCAACTTTCGCCGGTACCATACCCACCATATATACCTTCCTCAAAACAACAACCATACCTACCTATTATGGCATTTCCATAGCCATTGCGAGATATATTTCCATGCAACTTTCCACCGTTCCGTTTATTATGGCACGCTCCATCATTGTCATATTGCTTTTGCATGATCATGTAGTTGACATCGTATTTGTGGCTAGGCCACCTTCATAATCCATACATGTCACTCTTGATTCATTGCATATCCCGGTACACCACCGGAGGCATTCATATAGAGTCATATTTTGTTCTAAGTATTGAGTTGTAAATCAATAAAAGTGTGATGATCTTCATTATTAGAGCATTGTCCCAAGTGAGAAAAGGATGATGGAGACTATGATTCCCCCACAAGTCGAGATGAGACTTCGAACTTTACAAAAAAATAAAAGAGGCCAAAGAAGCCCACAAAAAAATGAGAGAAAAAGAGAGAAGGGACAATGTTACTATCCTTTTTCCACACTTGTGCTTCAAAGTAGCATCATGATCTTCATGATAGAAAGTCTCCTATGTTGTCACTTTCATATACTAGTGGGAATTTTTCATTATAGAATTTGGCTTGTATATTCCAATGATGGGCTTCCTCAAAATGCCCTAGGTCTTCGTGAGTAAGCAAGTTGGATGCACACCCACGTAGTTTCTTTTATTGAGCTTTCATACATTTATAGCTCTAGTGCATCCGTTGCATGACAATCCCTATTCACTCACATTGATATCTATTAATGGGCATCTCCATAGCCTGTTGATACGCCTAGTTGATGTGAGACTATCTTCTCCTTTTTTGTCTTCTCCACAACCACCATTCTATTCCACATATAGTGCTATGTCCATGGCTCACGCTCATGTATTGCGTGAAGATTGAAAAAGTTTGAAAATACTAAAGTATGAAACAATTGCTTGTCTTGTCATCCGGGTTGTGCATGATTAAATACTTTGTGTGATGAAGATAGAGCATAGCCAGACTATATGATTTTGTAGGGATAACTTTCTTTAGCCATGTTATTTTGAGAAGGCATGATTGCTTAGTTAGTATGCTTGATGTATTATTGTTTTCATGTCATTATGAACTTTTGTCTTGAATCCTTTGGATCTGAACATTGATGCCACCATAAAGAAAATTACATTGAGAATTATGCTAGGTAGCATTCCACATCAAAAATTCTGTTTTCATCATTTACCTACTCGAGGACGAGCAGGAATTAAGATTGGGGATGCTTGATACGTCTCCAACGTATCTATAATTTTTTTTATTGTTCCATGCTATTATATTACCCGTTTTGGATGTTTATGGGCTTTACTTTACACTTTTATATCATTTTTGGGACTAACCTACTAACCAGAGGCCCAACCCAAATTGTTGTTTTTTTCCTACTTCAGTGTTTTGAAGGAAAGGAATATCAAACGGAGTCCAAACGGAATGAAACCTTCGGGAGCGATCTTTTTGGAACAAACGCAGTCCAGGAGACTTGGAGTGGACGTCAAGAAGCAGCCGAGGCGGCCACGAGGCAGGAGGGCGCGCCCTAGGGGGGTGGGCGCGCCCCCACCCTTGTGTGCCCCTCGTGGCTCCCTTGACCTACCTCCTTCGTCTATATATATCCACGTACCCTGAAAACATCCAGGAGCACCACGAAAAACTATTTCCACCGCCGCAACCTTCTGTATCCGCGAGATCCCATCTTGGAGCCTTCACCGCCTACTTGCCGGAGGAATCGACCACAGAGGGCCTCTACATCATCTCCAAGGCCTCTCCGATGAGTTGTGAGTAGTTTATTACAGACCTTCGGGTCCGTACTTATTAGCTAGATGGCTTCTTCTCTCTGTTTGAATCTCAATACAAAGTTCTCCTCGATCTTCTTGGAGATCTATTCGATGTAACTCTTTTTGCGGTGTGTTTGTCGAGATCCGATGAATTGTGGGTTTATGATCAAGTTTATCTATGAGAAATATTTGAATCTCTCTGAATTCTTTTATGTATGATTGGTTATCTTTGCAAGTCTCTTCAAATTATCTGTTTGGTTTGGCCTACTAGATTGATCTTTCTTGCAATGGGAGAAGTGCTTAGCTTTGGGTTCAATCTTGCGGTGTCCTATCCCAGTGACAGCAGGGGCAGCAAGGCACGTATTGTATTGTTGCCATCGAGGATAAAAAGATGGGGTTTATATCATATTGCATGAGTTTATCCCTCTACATCATGTCATCTTTCTTAATGCATTACTCTATTCTTCATGAACTTAATACTCTAGATGCAGGCAGGATTCGATCGATGTGTGGAGTAATAGTAGTAGATGTAGAATCGTTTCGATCTACTTGTCACAGACGTGATGCCTATATACATGATCATGCCTAGATATTCTCATAACTATGCACTTTTCTATCAATTGCTCGATAGTAATTTGTTCACCCACCGTAATACTTATGCTATCTTGAGAGAAGCCACTAGTGAAACCTATGGCCCCCGGGTCTATCTTTTACCATATAAGTTTCCCATCTATCTTTTATTTGCATCTTTACTTTTCAATCTATATCATAGAAATACCAAAAATATTTATCTTATCTTATTATCTCTATCAGATCTCAGTTTTGCAAGTTACCGTGAAGGGATTGACCACCCCTTTATCGCGTTGGTTGCGAGTTTCTTGTTTGTTTGTGTAGGTACGAGGGACTTGCGTGGAGCCTCCTACTGGATTGATACCTTTGTTCTTAAAAACTGAGGGAAATACTTACACTACTTTGATGCATCACCCTTTCCGCTTCAAGCGAAAACCAACGCAGTGCTCAAGAGGTAGCAATTGGCTAGGACGAATGGTTCGTCTGTGTACCCCAGATTGTTCAGATCCACTGTTCTCATTCTGTACTGTGGGTCTAACTGTACCCTGCCTCCTGACAGATTGACCCATTTGCACTTAAACAAAGGGACCTTAATATCATATCCATAGTCAAGTTCCCATATGTCCACTATGTAACCATAATATGTGTCCTCTCCCCTCTTGGTTGCTGCATCAAAGCGGACACCACTGTTTTGGTTGGTGCTCTTTTGATCTTGGGCGATCGTGTAAAATGTATTCCCATTTATCTCGTACCCTTTGTAAGTCATTACAGTCGAAGATGGTTCCCTCGCCAACGAGTACAGGTCATCAGAAACAGTGTTGTCACACCTGAGACGTGTTTGGAACCAACTGCCGAAACTCCTGATGTGTTCACATGTAATCCAGTCGTCACACTGGTCCGGGTGTTTGGAGCGCAGAATGTTCTTGTGTTCATCGACATACGGGGTCACCAAGGTAGAATTCTGTAGAACCGTGTAGTGTGCTTGAGACCAAGAATGCCCGTCCCTACATATTATTGAGTCCCTTCCTAGCGTGCCTTTTCCACCCAGTCTCCCCTCATACCGGGATTGCGGGAGACCTATGTTCTTAAGGTCAGGAATGAAGTCAACACAAAACCCAATGACATCCTCTGTTTGATGGCCCATGGAGATGCTTCCTTCTGGCCTAGCGCGGTTACGAACATATTTCTTTAGGAATCCCATGAACCTCTCAAAGGGGAACATATTGTGTAGAAATACAGGGCCCAGAATGACAATCTCGTCGACTAGATGAACTAGGATGTGCGTCATGATATTGAAGAAGGATGGCGGGAACACTAGCTCAAAACTGACAAGACATTGCGCCACATCACTCCTTAACCTTGGTAGGATTTCTGGATCAATCACCTTTTGAGAGATTGCATTAAGGAATGAACATAGCTTCACAATGGCTAATCAAATGTTTTCCGGTAGAAGCCCCCTCAATGCAACAGGAAGCACTTGCATCATAATCACGTGGCAGTCATGAGACTTTAGGTTCTGGAACTTTTTCTCTACCATATTTATTATTCCCTTTATATTCGACGAGTAGCCAGACGGGACCTTCATATTGAGCAGACATTCAAAGAGGATTTCCTTCTCTTCTTTGGTAAGAGCGTCGCTGGCAGGACCTTCATACTGCTTTGGAGGCATGCCGTCTTTTTTGTGCAAACGTTGCAGGTCCTCCCGTGCCTCCGGTGTATCTTTTGTCTTCCCGTACACGCCCAAGAAGCCTAGCAGGTTCATGCAAAGGTTCTTCGTCATGTGCATCACGTCGATAGAAGAGAGGACCTCTAGGTCTTTCCAGTAGGGTAGGTCCCAAAATATAGATTTCTTCTTCCACATGGGCGCGCATCCCTCGGCGTCATTCGGAACAGATAGTCCGCCGGGACCCTTTCCAAAGATTACTTTTAAATTATTGACCATAGCAAGTACGTGATCACCGGTACGCATGGCGGGCTTCTTCCGGTTATCTGCCTCGCCTTTGAAATGCTTGCCTTTCTTTCAACATTGATGGTTGGTCAGAAGGAATCGACGATGCCCTAGGTACACATTCTTCCTGCATTTGTCCAAGTATATACTTTCGGTGTCATCTAAACAGTGCGTGCATGCGTGGTATCCCTTGTTTGTCTGGGCTAAAAGGTTTACTGAGAGCAGGCCAATCATTATTGGTGACAAACAACAACGCATGCAAGTCAAATTCCTCCAGTTTGTGCTCATCCCATGCACGTACACCGTTTTCAATCCATAGTTGTAAAAGTTCTTCAACTAATGGCCTTAGGTACACATCAATGTCGTTGCCGGGTTGCTTAGGACCTTGGATGAGAACTGGCATCACAATGAACTTCCGCTTCATGCACAGCCAAGGAGGAAGGTTATAGATACATAGAGTCACGGGCCAGGTGCTGTGATTGCTGCTCTACTCCCCAAAAGGATTAATGCCATCCGTGCTTAAACCAAAACATACGTTCCTTGCGTCACCTGCAAACTCCTTCCGATACTTTCTCCCGATTTTTCTCCAATGCGACCCGTCAGTCGATACTCTCAACTTCCCGTCTTTCTTACGGTCCTCTCTGTGCCATCGCATCAACTTGGCATGCTCTTTGTTTCTGAACATGCGTTTCAACTGTGGTATTATAGGAGCATACCACATGACCTTGGAAGGAACCCTCTTCCTGGGGTGCTCGCTGTCAACATCACCAGGGTCATCTCGTCTGATCTTATACCGCAATGCACCGCATACCAGACATGCGTTCAAATCCTCATACGCACCACGGTATAGGATGCGGTCATTAAGGCATGCATGTATCTTCTGCACCTCCAATCCCAGAGGGCATACAACCTTCTTTGTTGCATACGTACTGTCGGGCAATTCGTTATCCTTTGGAAGCTTCTTCTTCAATATTTTCAGTAGCTTCTCAAATCCGTTGTCAGGCACACCATTCTCTGCCTTCCACTACAGCAATTCCAGTACGATACCAAACTTTGTGTTGCCATCTTTGCAATTCGGGTACAAACCTTTTTTGTGATCATCTAACATGCGATCGAACTTCAGCTTCTCCTTTTGACTTTCGCACTGTCTCCTTGCATCAACAATGACCCAGCGGAGATCATCATCGGGCACATCGTCTGGTTCCTCTTGATCTTCAACAGCTTCCCCGTTGCAGCACCACCGTATTCAGGGGGCACATAGTTGTCATCGTCCTTTTCTTCTTTGTTGTCTTTCATCATAACCCCTTTTTCTCCGTGCTTGGTCCAAACATTATAGTGTGGCATGAAACCCTTATAAAGCAGGTGGGTGTGAAGGGTTTTCGAGTCAGAGTAAGACTTTGTATTCCCACATATAGGACATGGACAACACATAAAACCATTCTGCTTGTTTGCCTCAGCCACTTCGAGAAAATCACTAGTGCAGAACCGGGCAATAGCACCGGTTCGTAAGGCCCTTTAGTGCCGGTTTCATAACCGGCACTAAAGTGTGGGCACTAAAGCCCCCCCCCCTTTAGTACCGGTTTAGCACGAACCGGTGCTAAAGGGAAACCACGTCGAGCCAGCTCGAGGGCTCGAGCCCTTTAGTACCGGTTGGTAAGACCAACCGGTACTATAAGGTTTGGGGGGTGTTTAGTTTTATGATTTCTTTTTCATTTAATTTTGTGTTTCCATTTTAATTCTTTTTCATTTGCTGGTATTTTATGATACTACACATTTTAAACGTTATACATATATATATATATATATATATATATATATATATATATATATATATAAATAGAATTTCTAGTAGAACCAATCATGCATATATATATATATCATCAGTGTCTCACAAACCATCATATTAATTAATTCACACATACACACATGTATAGCTATATACAATTTCTCCTACATATGCATGTTGCCTTCGGAGCCAGTGGACTTAGCCTAATTGGTGCCTTGAACACGATCACAATTGGAAGTGGTTTTCATGGGGCGGTGGCGGGTAATAGTATTCTCCCTTGGATTTATGACCTGGTCGAGCAAAAATCCGCTATTTCCTCTTGAAGTGCTTCTCTGGCGCTCCGTTTCTAGGAGCTTCTCCCGCACCTCTGTGAACTGTTAAGAAGGAGATCAATATGCATGTGTATTAGTTGTGTGACTAGATATCGATAATGGTGTAAAAATTGTGAATAGTGTTTTGACAAGCGTACCCATTCCTGTCTTTGAGATCTGCTCCTTTGGACGCCATCATGCAAATGTTCTCGCATAACGCAGAATGCACAGATCAGTCCCTGCGCTTTGCTTGAGGCCTTTACGAGAATGGAATTTGATCAGATAATAATTAATCAATCATGATAATTAAAGCGATGGCAGCTAGCTAGCTAGCTAGTACTACTTAATTACTTACCTTGGGTCGAAACCATTTAAGCTTTTGTTTCCATTCTCCACAGGGTCACGATGAACCTTGCCCAAGCCCTGCCCGCCGACAAAGAAAATGAATAAAGGGGTTATTAAATAGTTCATATCATGAAAAATGATGAACTAAATAGGCTGAGATATATAGTTAATAATGATTGAAATTACCTGTTGACTATCCCAAACAAGATGTTATAGTGAGTTTTTTCTTTGAGTAGTGAGTCCAGTATTTCAACTGTTCTGGCGTCAACTTTAATGATACACAAGACCCAGTGAAATCTGCATGCACACACGTTTGCATGTCTTAATTAAGCCGGCATATGTAAGCGAAAACATGTAGCTAGCTAGTAGGCAAAAACAGAGAATTTGTAGTACAAGACAGTGTGACTCACTGGAAGTTGTAAGGAAGTAGTATATCTTCATTGTATTTGAGGCGCTTCAAGAACTCTAGCATGTTGTCCTCTACGGCCTTTTGATGATATTGATTTATTTTCCATGTGTATTCATTAACGGTGTTTGGGTCAATGAACCCAATGCCAAAGCGTCCACCTTTTCTCATTTCATACATCTTCATCCTGCATATAATACCACAGAAAAGAATATAGTGAGGATAATTACAGGTAATGATTGATCAAAAGGATCACTACAGCTAGCTTGAGACTTAAATTACAGAAAGAGATCACTTACAAACAATAGCAACTGACAATAGATTTGTTGACTGCGTCTTGATTGTATAACTGAAACATTTCAGAATACTCAACGGACACAGCTTTATCATGGAAGTAATGCTCCTCCTTGACATTCACCATGAGGGACAATCGATCGGAAATCTTGGTAATTTTCATGTACCATTGATGCAATTCATACATTCTCGTTGGGAGGTTCTTGACCTTGTCTGGCTCGACCAAAGGTTGGCCCCGAACATATTTCCGTTTTATTTCATCCTCTCTAAGCACAGGCATGGGCTCGATCTCGAGGAGTTGTCCAACAGTGATTTTGAGATTTCAGCCTGCATTATATGGTCCTCCGTTATTACCACATTGCCCACCTCAGGAACGTAAATTGTTTGCCCACAATAATATTGGTAGCGTCTTGTCACGTGTTGTTGGCACAACAAGCGAGGGATTCGATTACGCCGCTGTTCTCCAATTTGGGAATGGTTTTCCGCATTTTTGACAAATGCTTCTTGTTTGCTCGATTCGAGCTCGCCTCCTTACGTGGGCGTGCTCGATTTAACTTCCTGATGTGGCGCTCATAGTCTGTGTCAATAGGCTTGGGAGCTGGTGGTTGAAACCATCTGAATGAAGTGGTCAATCGCTTCCTCGTGCACTTTCTCCCTTGGCGGCGGTGGCGGTTTCGGTGCAAAATGGGCTTCCACCTCGGACTTCGATATGGCTGCGATTTCCTCCTCGGACCTGTCATAAGACCTCTGCGGAAGAGGCGTGAGGCTTGGACCATATTTATATCGCTTGCCTCCGCCTGTACTTCCTGTACTACGTCGACTTGTACCGCTACGCACCATAGTTGCGGGTGTCTCTTCTGCGATTCTTGGCGGCGGAGACGCCCGGTGAGGCTGAGTTGGGCGAGGAGGAGTGGCCGCTGAAGATGTGCGGACTTGGAGGAGGTGGCCTAAGGTTGTGCGGACTTGGAGGAGGTGGGCGTCTGGCGCTATGGCGGACTTGGAGGAGGAGGTGGCTGACACTTTGCGGACTTGGAGGAGGTGGTCGACACTTTGCGGACTTGGTGGACTTGCAGGAGGCGGGAGACTGCTGACTCGGTGGCGGACTTGACGAGGAGTCGGATGGCCAGTGTCGGTGGCCTTGAAGATGATGCAATCCTTTTTCCGGAGGATGATACGATGGTTGGCGTCTCCGAAAGCGCTCATCGTCACCTCCGAGAATGTCAAGCTCTAGCCCCGAATATGGGTGCACCACCTCGTCAACCATGACACGAGCATAGCCCTCTAGAATCGGGATGCAATGGTAGGTTGCTTTGGGGGTAACTGGAAAAGCAACGCCGTCCGCCACCTTCATGGATATGTTCTTCATTTTGACGTGTAGCTCGCAGCTAGTGTTCTCCGTGATGTCATCCACGGGTATCTACCCAGCATTGCGTCGTCCGGGCGGAACCCACGCTGCTTCTCGGCATGGATGGGGCGGTGCTATCCAATGCTGGATCATTCGCTAGCTGCTGCAGCTCTTTGAGACCCCTTTGCTGGGTAAGTGAGTCGATCTGCTCCTGCTGCCGCTGGAATTTGACTACCAATTCCGCTTGACTTGCTTCTAGGCCTTCAAGGTGTTCATAGTCCCGCTTCCTCTGCTCCTCCTCCATCTTCCTCTTCTTCTCCTCCGCAATCTTCTTTCTCGAACGGGTTCTGTAGTCGGTGTTCCAGTCTGAAAACCCCTCATACCACGGAATAGCGCCCTTGCCTCGTGTTCTTCCCGGTTGTCCAGGATTTCCCAGCGCACGCGTAAGCTCGTCGTTCTCTCTGTTGGGCTGGAACACCCCCGATCGTGCCTCTTCTATTGCAACAAGTATCGCATCGTCGGCTCCCTTCAGACTTGCCCTCGTCGAAACATTTCCTGTCTTCGGGTCCAACTACCCCCATGCGCATAGAACCAAGTCCCGACCACTGGGGGCCAGCTCTTAGTAACCGGAGTGGCACCTGCATCCTCCATCAGACTTATCCCACTTAGGCATTGCCACCGCATAGCCACCTGGCCCCAGCTTATGGAACTTATCCTTTTTTTCGGCATTCTTCTTGTTTATTCTCGACCGTTCCTTAGCTAATTCTAAATCCTTGAATTTCACGAAATCGTCCCAATGAGCACGTTGGTTCTCTAGTGTTCCCTCGAATACTGGAGTCTTCCTTCCTCCCTTGACGTACTTGTCCCATTCACGATTCTTGTGGTTCTTGAGTGCAACCGCCATCTTCCTAAGAGCAGCGTCCTTGACTTTCTGCACATCTGCTTCTGTGAAATGATCTGGTAGGGTGAAATGTTCCATGAGAGTATCCCAAAGCAGATCTTTTTGATTGTTGTCGACAAAAGTAACATCTGGACGTGGAGCAACGTCCTCTTTGCCTTTTTGTCCTTTGTCTTTTCTTTGGCTCTCTCCATTCTTGAAGGAGATCGGAGTTGGTCCTTCACAAGAACTCCGTGACTGACGAACGAACTTGTCCGCAATCTTCTTAGGCGCTAATGGTTCTCCATTAGGTCTGACTGCCTCGATATTGTACTTTACGCCATCCTTCAACTTTTTGTTCGGGCCTAGTTTCATCCTTTTGCCTGAAGATTTGCTCGATCCGGATGGCTGAAAGAACAAAGATCGATTCGTTAATATATCCTCAAGTCATTTAAAACATGTGATGATCACCAGATACCTGCTTATATAAATATATATACCTCGCCGGTCTTTGTTGTTTCAGGATCAACATGTTCTTCGTCATCGTCATAATCGTAGTTCATGACTTCATCAATTCGGTCGTCGCGATCGAATATCATATCACCCTCTCCAGTGTTGTTTACAAATTCGGAGTCGTCATAATCTTCTTCATTCTGATCATCATCTAGCCCGCGTATCATATCGAACATGATCTGTTCTCCCTCTCTGTCGGTATTGTCTGCCATAGCTTTTATTTAACTAATTCAAAAGAAATATAAAACAATTTAGTATTCAAATTACATCGTCTCGAATAATAGATATAATCTCGAATACTTCGTCTAGAATAATAGATACAATCTCGAATACATCGTCTTGAATAATATATAATATTGAATAGTACATCACTGGCTAGCTAATTAAAGATCGAATACTATAGAAGAATCTAGGACACTCGCGGTTCCTGCGGCGAGCGGTGGACACCCAAAGAGAAGGAACCTCACAGGATCATAGCTGAAGTGAGATCCCGAAGATCTTGCCGGTATTGGAGAACCTGCCGCCCTCTAACGCAACCATGTAGCGATGGGCGTGCTGGTCCTCCTCCACGACACGGTGGCGATACCTCCTCGGCGGGGCCGGGTCCCTCCGCACGAAACTGGCCCACGCGAACGCCAAAAAACAAGATCAGGATCGACGACGGGACCCGGGGCGGGTTCCTCATCAAGCGGCGCGCCCTCCGAGCAGCACCTCCCGGTGCCAGCCGTGAAGCCAGTCCCGGACATGGGTTGGCTGGGCGTCGTCGTCATGAGACGAATTGACGGCGAGGATGCGGGCGGGCATCGTCGAGAACAAATACTAGCTATATGCCCATAAAAAGTAATATTTTTTAATGATTGGATTTTGATATCTAAAATTTCTAACATTTCTACTATTTCAAAAATCTATATACTATTTCATACTAATTAAGCATCTAACACTAAAACAGAAAACACAACTTCTATACATCCATTAAAAACTGAAAAACAACATTATATAAAAAATTTCCATACTAATTAAACACTAATTATATCCATCTAACATGCATTCATACATATATAATAGTGAAAAAATAATAATCTAAATAATCTAAACTAATTAAACATACAAAATACGTATATACTAATATATACATGCATTAATTCATACATATGTGTGTGTGTGTGTGTTCATCATGCTTGTGTGTTTGTGTGTATGGGCTCGGGGAGGGCGGCGCCCATGGTGGCCCGGGCGAGGGAGAGGGTTAGAGGGGAGAGCTCACAGCTGGGCGACGGCGACGGCGACGGCTGTGGGCGGTGACGGGTCAGGCGGTGATGGGTCAAGCGGCGACGCTGGGACGGCGCGACGGGACCCCAGGCAGGCGACGGAGACGGGTGGCGACGGGGCGGCGACGGGACGGGCGGCGACGGGGACGGGGGCGGCGACGGAGACGAGGGCGGCGACGGGGACGGGGGCGGCGACGGCGACGGAGACGACGGAAACAGAGGAAGAAACTAGGGGCAATGAAAATTTCGAAGTGTTGTATATATAGAAGGCACCTTTAGTACCGGTTGGAGCCACCAACCGGTACTAAAGGCCAGTTTTGGCCAGCCAAGCGGCGAAGCGACCCCCTTTAGTACGGGTGGTGGCACAAACCGGTACTAAAGGCCCCCTTTAGTACCGGTTTGTGCCACGACCGGTACTAAAGGCCTCACATGCCACCCCAAAGTTTAGTCCCACCTCGTCGAGGCGAAGGGCAGCCGCACTGGTTTATAAACCCAGCGGCTACCACTTCGAACTCCTCTGTATAGCAGGCTTGTGGGCCTAAACTCTGCGCGCTGCCTTGTGAGTCTGCTGGGCCTTTAAGGTCTGTTATTACACACCTGTGGCCCATCAGGCTCACAGGGCAGCGCCCCAATTTTTTTATAGTTTTTTTCTTTTCTGCTTTATTTTCTTCTATTTATTTTTGCGTAGTTTTTTGTATAGTTTATTCTTTTATGTTATATTTATTTTCTTCCATTTATTTGTGAGTAGTTTTTCATCTAGTTTGCCAAAATTCAACATTTTCAGAGTTCATTTTGTAGTGATTTTCAATTTCACGGTCATTTTGTAAACGATTGAAAAATAGCAAATATAATTTTTTTCTTTTCTGCTTTATTTTTCTTCTATTTATTTCTGAATAGTTTTTCTTTTCTGCTATATTTATTTTCTTCTATTTATTTTTGAGTAGTTTTTTATATACTTTTTTCTTTTCAGCTATAGTTTTTCTTTCTTTTCTACTATTTTTCTTTTCTGCAAAACTTGATGGTCAAAGTCTGGAGTTATAACTTAAAAAAAGAAATGTCGACGTGCAATTAGTTTTTGCCATAACGAAGAAGTCCGGAGTTGTAATAAGTTATTAAAAATAAAAAGAGGTGCAATGCTCGTTAATTTGCTTCAAGCCTTTGAATAGTGTAAGCGCACCGCGCATAGCTCCGTGCAGTCTACCGTATTCCTGAAGGCTTGAAGCTAAGCAACGTGAGCATTGATCCTCTTCTTCATCGTCTCTGCACTCAGGGCTTATAAACCGCTCCTAGTCCCTTTCACTTCGCGAGGTGGGACTAAAAAATAGCTTACGTCTGGTTCACCCATGATCCGGTACTAAAGGTGCTCGTGGGGCCCCAGCCTTACCTGACACAACCTCATTAGTACCGGTTAGGTAGTACGAACCGACACTAAATGGTGATGGTGGGGCCATAGCACGATCAAGGCTGACACAGCCTCTTTAGGTACAAAAATTACAAACTTTACATTAGTTCCGTAGTTTTCAAATTTGAATAGTTTAAATTTTGAATTACTTGAAATTAGTGTGAATTTGTTTGCACATAAAATTTCTTGGCGTTTCAAATGCCAAAACACATAACTACCCTAACTATTATAGAGATTCCCCTCTCGGTGCGAAACACACGTAAGAAAGTGATGATAGCTAGTGAAGCCGATCACATCCCGGATCTTTGGGTGTGAAACTTTTTCTTCAGCGTGTGTCCCTTTGCGCCGTAACCATGGAAAATCTTCATCATTTAACGGGATGCTCGGGTCAATATTCACTGTGAATGGAGCAATTTCATCAAACTTTTCATAATCTTCTGACTTATGCATCTTGTCATCCACTCCCACGATGTTTCTCTTCCCGTAAAGAACTATGTGCCGCATTGGCTCGTCGTCGGATGCATTCGCTTCCTTATCTTTTCTTTTTCTTGGCTTGGTAGACATGTCCTTCACATAGAAAACATGTGCCACATCATTGGCTAGGGCGAATGGTTAGATGCGCATCGCAAGATGGTTGAGATCCACTGTTGTCATTCCGTCATCGCGGGTCTTCCGTTACCCGCCTCGTGTCATATTGACCCATTTGCACGAAACAAAGGGACCTTTAAACCACGTCGATAGTCAAGTTCCCATATGTCCTGTATATAACCATAATATGTTTCCTTTCCCGTCTTGGTTTATGCATCAAAGCGGACACCACTGTTTTGGTTGGTGCTCTTCTTATCTTGGGCGATCGTGTAAAATGTATTACCATTTATCTCGTACCCTTTGAAAGTCATTATATTCGAAGATGGTAACTGGGACAGCAAGTACAGGTCATCTTCAATAGAGGTGTCATGCATGGTACGTGTCTGCAACCAGCTGGCGAAACTCCTGGTTTGTTCACGTATAATCCAGTCATCAGACCGCTCCGGGTGTTTGGGCGTAGCAAATTCTTGTGTTCATCCATATACGGAGCCACCAAGGCGGAATTACGTAGAAGCGTAGTGTGCTTCGGTGAGAGAATGTCCGTCCATACATATTATTTGTTCCCCTCCTAGCGTGCCTTTTCCATCGATGCGCCCTTATGCAGCGATTCAGGAACACCAATCGGCTTAAGGTTAGGAATAAAGTCAATACAAAACTCAATGACCTCCTCATTTTGATGGCCCTTGGAGATGCTTCCTTCGGCCTATACGGTTATGAACATATTTCTTTAAGACTCCCATGAACCTCTCAAAGGGGAACATATTGTGTAGAAATACAGGACCCAAAACGTTAATCTCTTCGCATAGGTGAATTAGGACGTGCGTCATGATGTTGAAGAAGGATGGTGGGAACACCAACTCGAAACTGACAAGACATTGCACCAAATCATTACAGTAACCTTGGTATGATTTCTGGATCGATTACCTTACGAGAGATTGCATTGAGAAATGCACATAGCTTCACAATGGCTAATCGAGCGTTTTCGGTGAAAGCCCCTCAATGCAACCGGAAGCGATTGCGTCATAATCACGTGGCAGTCATGAGACTTTAGGTTCTGGAACTTTTTCTCTCCCATGTTTATTATTCCCTTTATATTCGACGAGAAGCAGACGGTACCTTAATATCGAGCAGGCATTCAAAGAAGATTTCCTTCTCTTCTTTGGTAAGGCGTAGCTTGCATGACCCTGATGTATGCCGTCTTCTCCGTGCATACGTTGCTGGTCCTCCGTGCCTCGTGTGTATCTTTTGTCTTCCCATACACGCCCAAGAAGCCAAGCAGGGTCACGCAAAGATTCTTCGTCACGTGCATCACGTCGATTGGAGCGGACCTCTAGGTCTTTCCAATATGGCAGGTCCCAAAATATAGATTTCTTCTTCCACATGGGTGCGCGTCCGTCGGCGTCCTTTGGAACAGGTTGTCCGCCAGGACCTTTCCAAATATCACCTTCAAATCCTTGACCATATCATGTACATCAAGACCAAGATGCGGTGGCGAGGCTTCGTCCGTGATCCGCCTCACCTTTGAAATGCTTGCCTTTCTTTCTTCACGGGATGCCCTTTCGGAAGAAATCGGCGATGTCCTGTACACATTCTTCTTACAACTATTCAAATATATCTTGTCGGTATCATCCAAACAGTCGTGCATCCGCGGTATCCCTTGTTTGTCTGTCACGAAAGGTTACCTTGAGAGCAGGCCAATCATTGATTGACACGAACATCAACGCCTTTAGGTCAAATTCTTTCCCCATGTGCTCATCCCACGCACGTACACCTGTTCCATTCCACAGTTGTAAGAGTTCTTCAACTAATGGCCTTAGGTACACATCAATGTCGTTGCCGGGTTGCTTAGGGCCTTGGATGAGCACTGGCATCATAATGAACTTCCTCTTAATGCACAACCAAGGAGGAAGGTTATACAAACATAGAGTCACATGCCAGGTGCTATGGTTGCTGCTCTGCTCCCAAAAGGATTAATGCCATCTGCGCTTAGACCAAACCATACGCTCCTTCCGTCATCTGCAAACTCCTTCCCGTACTTTCTTTCGAATTTTCTCCACTGCGACCCGTCAGCTGGTACTCTCAACTTTCCGTCTTTCTTACGGTCTTCTACGTGCCATCGCATCGCCTTGGCATGCTCTTTGTTTTGGAACAAAGCGTTTCAACCGTGGTATTATAGGAGAATACAACATCACCTTGGCAGGAATCTTCTTCTGGGCGCTCGCCCTCGACATCACCATGCTCATCATGGCTGATCTTATAGCGCAATGCACCACATACCGGAAGCGTTCAAATCCTCGTACTCACATGCGGTAGAGGATGCAATCATTAGGGCATGCATGTATCTTCTGCACCTCTAACCCTAGAGGGCGGACAGCCTTCTTTGCTTCGTACGTACTCTCGGGCAATTCTTTGTCCTTTGGAAGCATATCCTTTATCATTACCAGCAACTTTCCAAATCCCTTGTCAGATACACCATTCTCTGCCTTCAATTGCAGCAATTCTAGTGTGGTGCCCAGCTTTTCTTGTCACCCTCACGCATTCGGGTACAACAATTTTTGTGATCCTCTAACATGCGCTGCAACTTCTTCTTCTCCAAATCACTTGCGCGATTTCTCTTTGCATCGGCAATGGCCCGACCCTAGATCATCAACGGGCTCATCTAATGCCTCTTCTTCAGCTTCTTCCCGCATTGCCGGCCCAGCTTCTTCTGCATTACCGGCTCAGCTTCTTCCCCATTGTTGTATCATCGTATTCAGGGAACCCATGGCCAGGATAGGCTGTAAATGCGTCCTCTTCTTCTTCATTGTCTTCCATCATAACCCCTCTTTCTCCGTGCTTGGTCCAAACATTATAGTGGGGCATGAAACCGGACTCAAACAGTGGGCGTGAATGGTTCTCGGCGTAGAGTAATTGCGACCATTCTTACAGCCAGCACATGGACAAGGCATAAAACCATCCGCCCGCTTGTTTGCCTCAGCCATAGCAGAAAAAGTATGCACGTCCTCAACGAACTGGGGAGAGCATCGGTCATCGTACATCCATTGCCCGCTCATCTTCATTACACAACACCGAATAGACCAAATTAATACAAGTTCATACATAAAGTTCATACAACAATTAAATGCAACAAACAAATAACTCTCTAGCTAAAGCATTTAAATGCAACAACAAATGCGATCAAGATCGCAGCTAAGGTAACAATTGATCCAACAGCATAATGATACCAAGCCTCACTATCGATGGCATATTTTCTAATCTTTCTAATCTTCAAGCGCATTTTCTCCATCTTGATCTTGTGATCATCGGCGACATCGGCAACATGCAACTCAATTCCATCTTCTCCCCCTCAATTCTTTTCAATTTTTCTTTCAAGTACTCGTTTTCTCTTTCAACTAAATTTAACCTCTCGACAATAGGGTCAGTTGGAATTTCCGGTTCACATACCTCCTAGATAAAAATATCTATGTCAACTTGATGGACATAATTTGTCATAAACACCAAATGCAACAAATAGTTTTAAAAGAGAATATACCACATCCGAATCATAACAAGGACGAGGGCCGACCGGGACAGATATCAAAACCATGGCACTATGTATAACAAACAACGTACGGGTAAGATAATTATTATACGAGTAACTATATATCCAAATCACACAAACATTAATTTTTTATATAAAATTTCATGAACAAGAGGATCACCACAAGGTGGTGCCGGCGACAGAGACGGTCTTGCGAGCGATCGGCAGTGGTTCTGACAGTAGATTTAGAAGGCACTAAGTAAACCACACCTACATATGCAAACTAAGTGTTATTTTGACCTCAAATTGCATATAAATCAAATACTACCACATATAATTCCTCCCAAATTACTAAAACCCACAATTAATCACTATATAAACCAATGCAAGAGCTAATCTAGCAATGAGAGATGAAAGGACAAAGTTGCTAACCTTGATGATCATTTGAATGGATGAGGGCACGCAAATCTTGACAAATTTGGGGCAAATTTTGTGATGAACTTCGAGAGGAAGAAGGGAAGAACAGAGGAGAGGAGAGGGAAAGGGGAAGAACAGAGTGCGGGTGGGCGAAGGATTTATATAGGCGACATTTAGTACCGGTTCGTGCCACGAACCGGTACTAAAAAGGTGCCGGAAGGGCCCCATTCGACAACATCCTGCCACCACTCTCATTAGTACCGGTTCGTGGCACGAACCGGTGCTAAAGGTTTGCCACGAACCGGTACTAAAGAGCTCGTCCCGGCTAGCCGTTGGAACCGGCACTAATGGCCACATTAGTGCCGGTTCTATTACAAACCGAGACTAATGTGTCTCACATTTGACCCTTTTTCTACTAGTGAATTATGCACGCCCTTAATGTACTCGGAGGTGTGTATGTCACCGTACATCCATTGCCGGTTCATCTGCATGCATTATATATAATTAAGTGTGTCAAAAACCATTACAGAACATCATGAATAGATAACTAAGTGACCAAATTATTAGAAGTTCATCATCACATTAAAACCAAAGTACATACATAGTTCTCATTGAACAACATATAGCTCTCCAAAGCATCTAATTAATTAAATCATACATTGAAACTATGTAAAACATTTCAATGTGAAAACAAATGCGATCATAATCGCAACGAAGGTAACAATTGATCCAACGGCATAATGATACCAAGCCTCGGTATGGATGGCATATTTTATAATCTTTCTAATCTTCAGCGCATTGCATCCATCTTGATCTTGTGATCATCGACGACATCCGCAACATGCAACTCCAATATCATCTTCTCCATCTCAATTTTTTTATTTTTTCCTTCAAGAAATTTTTTTCTTCTTCAACTAAATTTAACCTCTCGACAATAGGGTCGGTTGGAATTTCGGTTCACATACCTCCTAGATAAATAAAAATGTCACGTTGGTCAGCAGAATTGTCATAAACAATAAATGAACCAAATAGTTTTAAAAGATAATATATACCACATCTGAACCATAGACAAGACGAGGGTCGACGGGGGCGGATACCAAAACCATCGCACTATATAATAAGAAGCAATAATAAAAGTAAGAAAATTATACAAGTATCTATTTAAACATACAGGTAAGAATTTTTTTCATTTCAGAAAGAAGATAAGAACAAGAGGCCAACCACGGTGGTGCCGGCGACAAGATCGGCGCTGGCGATCGACGGCGGTGAAGACGGGGACAGGACGTGGTGGACCGCTAAACCTAGACAAATATTAAGGAAAATGGAGCTTGGAGGTCGAGCTTGAAGAGGAGAAACCTTAAGTAGTGTGGCTCGGGCATTCCATCGAACACCTCATGTGCATAGGAGGTGAGCTAGAGCACCACAAAGCCCTCCCCTCGCCGGCCAGAAAAAACAGAGTAGTGTGGTGTGCTCTGCTGGCCGGTGAGGGGGTATATATAGGCACATCATTGGTCGCGGTTCGTGGCTTGAACCGGGACTAAAGAACACCCTTTGGTCCCGGTTCAAGCCACCAACCGGGACCAATGGTGGTGGGCTAGGAGCAAGGCCCATTGGTCCCGGTTCATCCCACAAACCGGGACCAAAGGGGTCAGAAGAACCAGGACCAATGCCTCCACGAGGCCCGGCAGGCCCCCTCTCCTCACGAACTAGGACCAATGCCCCATGGGTCCCGGTTCGTGACTGAACCGGGACTAATGGGCTTATCTGGCCTGAACCAAAGCCCTGTTTTCTACTAGTGTGTCCATCCAAAGGTACTGTGCTACCACTCAAAGTCCAGATTCAGTTCCCGAGGTTAGGGACTTTTTCCCCTAGGGCTGCGGCGCTAGGGTTCCACCTTTTCCTCCCGGCGATCTACTGCCGGAGTCCATGTTAAACCTGCCTGATGGCCGGCGCGCCGGTCAAGGGGAGTCTACCTACACCTGCTGGAGTCTCTCTGGCGGTCTGCATGGAGGATCCATCGTCGATACGGGCGGCGGCGGAAGATGAAGGGAGGAAGGACGGGACGAGTTCGGCGGATCCCCTCGGCTGCGGGGGCTTTGATCTGGCTGGCACAGGTGATGGAGAGGATAGAGAGAGGGAGGATAAGGAGCAGTACTTGGAGGAGGAGGAAGAGGATGGCGGATACTACAGGGCTGAGGAAGATTTGGAGGATCAGTTTGCGGGGATGAATTTGCATGGGAAGGAGATGGAAGATCTGGATTTTTCCGGCGAAGTTGATGATCTCATCAGCGAGGTGCGCTGGTTAGGCATATTTAGGGCTCATACTACTTGTCCTTTTGGGCACTCGGCGCTGCTCAACCAGATGCGCAATGCATGGGCTGCCGCGAAGGGTGCACGTTCAATATCAAAGGGCCCAACTTGTTCTTGGTTCAGTGTCATTGCCTTGGAGATTGGAAGAGGATCATGGACGGAGAGCCTTGGCTTTTCCGCAAGGCGCCGGTTGTTATTCAGGAGTATGATGGGTTCTTCGATGTCTCTCAGTACAGATTAAACAAGATCCCGATGTGGGCGAGGATCAAAGGCTTGCCGCCGGGACTTACAGCCAAGAAAGCCCAGGTAGAGAAGGTTGCAGCCAAGGTAGGAGGGCCATCCTTTACAGTTATGGTGAATGAGGGAGTGATAAACCCTAATAACTCATTAAGGGCGAGGGTGTTTCTGGATGTTAATGAACCCCTTGTTCGATTTGTGCCAATAACTCTGAGAGAGAGAGCAAGAGATATCCAGTGACATATGAAAAGCTCCCAGATTTTTGCTTTCACTGTGGACTGATGGGGCATTTAGTGGAGGAATGTGGGGATGGGGTGCATGATCCCAGGACACATGAGTGGGGGGACTGGCTGTTGTGGGCTCCGGAGCCGAACCCTGGAGTTCAACCAGATCGGGACGGGGGAGGAAGAGGTGCTGGCAGAGGGAGAGCAGGCGGAAGGGCTGAGAGAGGAGGTAGGCAGGGAAGAGGTGGCAGGGAAGGAGGGAGGTTCAATGTAGGCAGAGGCGAAGAGGTGGGAGAGGATGTGATCTACCAGACCGGACATGGAAGAAGAACGTTCGAAAGAGGCTGGTTTCGCCTGATGGTACTTTGAATGTCAGAGGACAACTAGTTCCTAACTTAGCAGGCAAGGTGGCGGATACAATCCTCCTGTTGGAGGGGGCTCAAACTCAACAGTCAATGATGGAGAGCAGAAAACTCCGGGCAAAGCACCGGTAGTGAAGAGAAGGAAGCAGGGGGATTTAGGAGATGCACAATGCGATGAGCTAATGTCGGAGGCGGCCTCCCGCGAGGAGGACCGCCGAATGCAATGAATGTTTTGTGCTGGAACTGCCGCGGTTTGGGCAACCCCGCGACAGTTCGTGAAGTCCGTGTTCTCACGGCGAAATTTGCCCCGGCCGTGCTATGCTTAGTTGAAACTCAATTGCCAAGTGCAGGTGTCGAGATTTTAGCACAGTCTTTTGGTTTTGATAGATCTTTTGCAGTTAGTAGCTCGGGACGGAGCGGTGGTCTTGTAATTTTCTGGAAAGATGCAATAAAATTAGAAGTTATGTGCTACTCGAAGTATCATATAGACTCTAACATATCCAATCTTGGACCCTCTCCATGGAGGTTAACCTGCGTGTATGGAGAGGCACAGGTTTCCGAAAGGCACAAAACATGGGACACTTTATGCTCTATGTCAGGCTCTTCGCCGCTGCCTTTGGTAGCGCTCGGAGACTTCAATGAAGTTCTTACACAGTCAGAGCACGAAGGAGTAAATCTGAGAGGACAAGGTCAGATGGATGGTTTCAGGGACGCCCTTGATATCTGTGGTTTGTTGGACCTGGGTCACAAACGGAGATGGTGGACGTTTGACAAAAGGGTTACGGGAGGATCATATACACGAGTCCGTCTTGACAGGGCGGTCGCAGCTGCATCGTGGAGTTCTTTTTTTGCCCTTTGCTGAACTTGTGAACGAGACGGCTGCCTACTCAGACCACGGGCCTATTGTTCTTAAACTCACAGATGAAGAGGATGCAAGGAGAAAATCTAAAAGCTTCAAGTATGAAGTTATGTGGGAAAGACACCCAGAGCTATACCCCTTTATAGAAACTACTTGGAGAGGAAAGCCAGAGGGTTCTTCGGCTGTTGAAGTCAGGGACAAGTTGACGGATCTCAGCGAGAATTTGCATAGCTGGGATAGACACACGTTTGGCAATGTCAAGCGAGAGATCAAACAACTCACTAGAGAACTTGAGACGCTGAAAAACGTTCCGGGACGTTCTGAACCAAGCCATCTTGAGATCAAGGTAGCTGACAGGCTCGTTGAGCTATACCACAGAGAAGACATCTTAAGCAGATAGCGCTCGAGTGTTGATTGGCTTACTTATGGGAATAGCAACACGAAATACTTCCAGCAGAGGGCGTCGATGAGGAGGAGAAAGAACAAAATCACGGCCCTGACCAGGCCGGATGGACAGGTGACGGAGGATGTGAAGGAGCTGGAAGATATGACAACCGAGTACTACAAGGACCTCTATACATCCGAGGGGTGTAACAATATGCAGGAAGTGCTGGACTCGGTTCCGGTGAAGGTCACGAATGATATGCGGGCACTTTTGGATGCGGTGTATACAGAAAAGGAGGTCAAGAAAGTGCTTTATCAAATGTTTCCAACGAAAGCGCCAGGGCTGGACGGTTTTCCGGGGCATTTTTTTCAAAAACATTGGCGGGTGTGCGGGGAAGAAATAACTAGGGCTGTCCTAGCGATCGTGGAAGGAAGAGAGAGTGCAGAGGGATTCAATCAAACTTATCTGGTCTTGATACCGAAGGTAAAGAACCCTTCCCTCTTGTCACAGTTCGGACCGATAAGTTTATGCAATGTTCTTTATAAGTTAGCTTCCAAGGTTATTGCCAACCGATTGAAGTCGGTGCTCCCCGAGATAATCTCAGCAGAACAGTCGGCCTTTGTGCCAGGCCGCTTGATCACTGATAATATCATTGTAGCATATGAGTGTCTGCATTTTATGAAGCGTAACAAAGCTATCAAACACAGACACTGCGCTCTTAAATTGGATATGATGAAAGCATATGATAGATTGGAATCGGATTATTTACGAGCAATAATGTTGAAACTGGGTTTTTCTCAGAGATGGGTTGATATTGTCATGAACATGGTTTCATCAGTTTCATATTCGGTTCTATTCAATGGAAGGAAGTTGGAAGAGTTTAAACCTAGCAGAGGTATTCATCAGGGAGATCCTATCTCCCCTTACCTGTTCTTATTGGCAGCGGAGGGCCTTTCAGGCCTATTGAAAAACTTAAGTCAATCATCTCAACTGGGTGGGATACAAGTGGCGCCCTCGGCACCACCTGTGAATCACTTGTTGTTCGCGGATGATAGCTTGATGTTCTTTAAAGCAACTGGAGGAGGGGCGAACGAGGTGTCAAACCTGTTGGAGAGCTATTGCCAGGCTTCAGGTCAGAGGATTAACACTTCAAAGTCTTCTATCTTTTTTAGTAAGGGGTGCCCAAACACTATCAAAGATGAGATAAAAAACATTCTTAATGTCCCTAATGAATCTTTGAACGAAAAGTACCTAGGGATGCCTTCTGATATAGGTGTTGGGGAACGTAGTAATTTCAAAAAAAATCCTACGCACACGCAAGATCATGGTGATGGCATAGCAACCAGAGGGGAGAGTATTGTCCACGCACTCGTGGTATGAAGCGGAAGCGTTATGACAACGCGGTTGATGTAGTCGTACGTCTTCACGATCCGACCGATCCAAGTACCGAACGTACGGCACCTCCGAGTTCAGCACACGTTCAGCTCGATGACGATCCCCGGACTCCGATCCAGCAAATTGTCGGGGATGATTTCCGTCAGCACGACGGCGTGGTGACAATGATGATTCTCTACCGGTGCAGGGCTTCGCCTAAACTCCGCGACGATATGACAGAGGTGGAATATGGTGGAGGGGGGCACCGCACACGGCTAAGGAACGATCCGTAGATCAACTTGTGTGTTCATGGGGTGCCCCTGCCCCGTATATAAAGGAGTGGAGGAGGGAGGGCGGCCCTCTCTATGGCGGCGCCCTAGGGGAGTCCTACTCCCACCGGGAGTAGGATTCCCCTTCCTAGTCCAACTAGGAACCCTTCCATGTAGTAGGAGTAGGAGAGAAGGAAAGGGAAGAGAGAAGGAGAAGGAAGGAAGGTGCGCCCTCCTAGTCCAATTCGGACTAGTCCAAGGGAGGTGCGGCCACTATTTTGGCCCTTTCTCTCCTTTCCCGTATGGTCCAAAGAGGCCCAATACGAATTCCCGTAACTCTCGGTACTCCTAAAATACCCGAATCACTCGGAACCTTTCCGAACTCCGAATATAGTCGTCCAATATATCGATCTTTACGTCTTGATCATTTCGAGACTCCTCGTCATGTCCCCGATCTCATCCGGGACTCCGAACTCCTTCGGTACATCAAAAACTCATAAACTCATAATATAACTATCATCGAAACCTTAAGCGTGCGGACCCTACGGGTTCGAGAACCATGTAGACATGACCTAGAACTATTCTTGGTCAATAACCAATAGCGGAACCTGGATGCCCATATTGGCTCCTACATATTCTACGAAGATCTTTATCGGTCAAACCGCGCATAACAACATCGTTGTTCCCTTTGTCATCGGTATGTTACTTGCCCGAGATTTGATCGTCGGTATCCAATACCTAGTTCAATCTAGATTACCGGTAAGTCTCTTTACTCGTTCCGTAATGCATCATTCCGTAACTAACTCATTAGCTACATTGCTTGCAAGGCTTATAGTGATGTGCATTACCGAGAGGGCCAGAGATACCTCTCCGAGCAATCGGAGTGACAAAACCTAATCTCGAAATCGCCAACCCAACATGTACCTTTGGAGACACCTGTAGTACTCCTTTATAATCACCCGATTCACGTTGTGACGTTTGGTAGCACCAAAGTGTTCCTCCGGTAAACGGGAGTTGCATAATCTCATAGTTACAGGAACATGTATAAGTCATGAAGAAAGCAATAGCAATATACTAAACGATCAAGTGCTAGGCTAACGGAATGGGTCATGTCAATCACATCATTCTCCTAATGATGTGATCCCATTAATCAAATAACAACACATGTCTATGGTTAGGAAACATAACCATCTTTGATTAATGAAGTAGTCAAGTAGAGGCATACTAGTGACTATATGTTTGTCTATGTATTCACACATGTATCATGTTTCCGGTTAATACAATTCTAGCATGAATAATAAACATTTATCATGAAATAAGGAAATAAATAATAACTTTATTATTGCCTCTAGGGCATATTTCCTTCAGTCTCCCACTTGCACTAGAGTCAATTATCTAGTTCACATCATCATGTGATTCAACACTAATATTCACATCTGTATGTGATTAACACCCATAGTTCACATCGTCATGTGACCAACACCCAAAGGGTTTACTAGAGTCGATAATCTAGTTCACATCGCTATGTGATTAACACCCAAAGAGTACTAAGGTATGATCATGTTTTGCTCGTGAGATAAGCTTAGTCAACGGGCCTGTCACATTCAGAGCCGTATGTATTTTGCAAATATTCTATGTCTACAATGCTCGCATTTGAGCTACTCTAGCTAATTGCTCCCATTTTCAATATGTATCCAGATTGAGACTTAGAGTCATCTGGATCGATGTAAAAAGCTTGCATCGATGTAACTCTTTCTGACGGGCTCTTTTTATCACCTCCATAATCGAGAAATATTTCCCTCGTCCTCACTAAGGATGTTCTTGACCAATGTCCGATGATCTACTCCTAGATCACTATTGTACTCCCTTGCCAAATTCAGAGCAAGGTATACAATAGGTCTGGTACATAGCATAGCATACTTTATAGAACCTATGACTAAGGCATAGGGAATGACTTTCATTCTCTTTTCTATTTTCTGCCGTGGTCGGGGTTTAGGTCTTACTCAATTTCACACGTTTGCAACACAGGCAAGAACTTTTCTTTGACTGTTCCAATTTGAACTACTTCAAAATCTTGACAAGGTATGTACTTATTGAAAAACTTATCAAGCGTCTTGATCTATCTCAATAGATCTTGATGCTCAATATGTAAGTAGTTTTACCGAGGTCTTTCTTTGAAAAGCTCCTTTCAAATACTCCTTTATGCTTTGCAGAATAATTCTACATTATTTCTGATCAACAATATGTCATTCACATATACTTATCAGAAATGCTGTAGTGCTCCCACTCACTTTCTTGTAAATACAGTCTTCTCCAAAAGTCTGTATAAAACCATATTCTTTGATCACACTATCAAAGCGTTTTATTCCAACTCCGAGATGCTTGCACCAGTCCATAGATGGATCGCTGAAGCTTGCACATTTTGTTAGTTCCTTTAGGATTGACAAAACCTTCTGGTTCCATCATATGCAACTCTTCTTTAATAAATCCATTAAGGAATGCAGTTTTGACATCCATTTGCCAGATTTCATAAAATGTGGCAATTGCTAACATGATTCGAACAGACTTTAAGCGTCGTTACGAGTGAGAAAATCTCATCGTATTCAACACCTTGAACTTGTCGAAAACCTTTTGCAACAAGTCGAGCTTTGTAGATAGTAACACTACTATCAGTGTCCGTCTTCCTCTTGAAGATCCATTTATTTAACATGGCTTGCTAATCATCGAGCAAGTCAATCAAAGTCCATACTTTGTTCTCATACATGGATCATATCTCAGATTTTATGGCCTCAAGCCATTTCATGAATCTGGGCTCATCATCGCTTCCTATAGTTCGTAGGTTTATCATGGTCAAGTAACATGATTTCCAGAATAGGATTACCGTACCACTCTGGTGCGGATCTTACTCTGGAAGACCTACGAGGTTTGGTAGCAACTTGATCTGAAGTTTCATGATCATCATCATTAACTTCCTCACTAATTGGTGTAGGAATCACTGGAACTGATTTACGTGATGAACTACTTTCCAATAAGGGAGAAGGTACAATTACCTCATCAAGTTCTACTTTCCTCCCACTCACTTCTTTCGAGAGAAACTTCTTCTCTAGAAAGGATCCATCTTAGCAACGAATAACTTGCCTTCGGATCTGTGATAGAAGGTGTACCCAATAGTTACCTTTGGGTATTCTATGAAGACGCACTTCTCCGATTTGGGTTCGAGCTTATCAGGTTGAAACTTTTTCACATAAGCATTGCAACCCCAAACTTTAAGAAACGACAGCTTAGGTTTATTGCTAAACCATAGTTCATACGGTGTCGTCTCAGCGGATTTAGATGGTGCCCTATTAAACGTGAATGCAGTATGCGTAATGCATAACCCCAAAACGTTAGTGGTAAACCGATAAGAGACATCATAGATCGCACCATATCTAGTAAAGTACGATTACGATGTTCAGACACACCATTACATTGTGGTTTTCCAGGTGGCGTGAGTTGTGAAACTATTCCACTTTGTTTTAATTAAAGACCAAACTCGTAACTCAAATATTCATTTCCACGATCAGATCGCAGAAACTTTATTTTCTTGTTACGATGATTTTCTACTTCACTCTGAAATTCTTTGAACTTTTCAACTATTTCAAACTTATGTTTCATCAAGAAGATATACGCATATCTGCTCAAATCATCTGTGAAGGTCAGAAAATAATGATACTTGCCACGGGCATCAACACTCATTGGATCGCATACATTAGTATGTATTATTTCCAAAAAGTTTGTTGCTCGTTCCATTGTTCCGAAGAACGGCGTTTTAGTCATCTTGCCCATGAGGCATGGTTCGCAAGTACCAAGTGATTCATAATCAAGTGATTCCAAAAGCCCATCAGTATGGAGTTTCCTCATGCGCTTTACACCGATATGACCCAAACGGCAGTGCCACAAATAATTTGCACTATCATTATTAACTTTGCATCTTTTGGCATCAATATTATGAATATGTGTATCACTAAGATCGAGATCCAACAAACTATTTTCATTGGGTGTATAACCATTTGAAGGTTTTATTCATGTAAACAGAATAACAATTATTCTCTGACTTTAAATGAATAACCGTATTGCAATAAACATGATCAAATCATATTCATGCTCAACATAAACGCCAAATAACATTTATTTAGGTTTAACACTAATCCCGAAAGTATAGGAGTGCGATGATGATCATATCAATCTTGGAACTACTTCCAACACTCATCGTCACTTCCCCTTCAACTAGTCTCTGTTTATTATGTAACTCCTGTTTCGAGTTACTAATCTTAGCAACCGAACAAGTATCAAATACTCAGGGGCTACTATAAACACTAGTAAGGCACACATCAATAACCTGTATATCAAATATACTCTTGTTCACTTTGCCATCCTTCTTATCCACCAAATATTCAGGGCATTTCCGCTTCCAGTGACCATTTCCTTTGCAGTGTAAGCACTCATTTTCAGGCTTTGGTCCAGCTTTGGGCTTCTTCGCAGGAGCGACAACTTGCTTGTCATTCTACTTGAAGTTCCCTTTCTTTCCCTTTGCCCTTTTCTTGAAACTAGTGGTCTTGTCAATCATCAACACTTGATGCTCTTTTCTTGATTTCTACCTTCGTCGATTTCAGCATCACGAAGAGCTTGGGATTTACTTTTGTTATCCCTTGCATATTATAGTTCATCACGAAGTTCTACTAACTTGGTGATAGTGACTAGAGAATTCTGTCAATCACTATCTTATCTGGAAGATTAACTCTCACTTGATTCAAGCGATTGAAGCACCCAGACAATCTGAGCACATGCTCACTAGTTGAGCGGTTCTCCTCCATCTTTTAGCTATAGAACTTGTTGGAGACTTCATATCTCTCAACTCGGGTATTTGCTTGAAATATTAACTTCAACTCCTGGAACATCTCATATGGTCCATGACGTTCAAAACGTCTTTGAAGTCCCGATTCTAAGCCGTTAAGCATGGTGCACTAAACTATCAAGTAGTCATCATATTGAGCTAGCCAAACGTTCATAACGCCCGCATTTGCTCCTGCAATAGGTCCGTCACCTAGCGGTGCATTAAGGACATAATTCTTACGTGCAGCAATGAGGATAAACCTCATATCACGGATCCAATCCGCATCATTGCTACTAACATTTTCAATACAATTTTCTCTAGGAACACATATAAAAACATAGGGAAGCAAAAACATAGGGAAGCAACAACGCGAGCTATTGATCTACAACATAATTTACAAAATACTACCAGGACTAAGTTCATGATAAATTAAAGTTCAATTAATCATATTACTTAAGAACTCCCACTTAGATAGACATCCCTCTAATCCTCTAAGTGATTACGTGATCCATATCAACTACACCATGTCTCACGTGAGATGGAGTAGTTTCAACAGTGAACATCAATATGTTGATCATATCTACTATATGATTCACGCTCGACCTTTCGGTCTCCGTGTTCCGAGGCCATATCTGTTATATGCTAGGCTCATCAAGTTTAACCTGAGTATTCAGCGTGCGCAACTGTTTTGCACCCGTTGTATTTGAACGTAGAGCCTATCACACCCGATCATCACGTGGTGTCTCAAAGACGAAGAACTTTCATAGCGGTGCATACCCAGGAGAACACTTCTTGATAATTAGTGAGAGATCATCTTATAATGCTACCGTCAAGCCAAACAGAATAAGATGTATAAAAGATAAACATCATATGCAATCAAAATATGTGACATGATATGGCCATCATCATCTTGTGCCTTTGATCTCCATCTCCAAAGCATCGTCATGATTTCCATTGTCACCGGCACGACACCATGATCTTCATCATCTTGATCTATATCAATGTGTCGTCACATGGTCGTCTCGCCAACTATTGCTCTTGCAACTATTGCTATCGCATAGCGATAAAGTAAAGCAATTATTTGGCACTTGCATCTTATGCAACAAAGAGACAACCATAGGGCTTCTGCCAGTTGCCGATAACTCGGTTACAAAACATGATCGTCTCATACAATAAAATATAGCATCACGTCTTGACCATATCACATCACAACATGCCCTGCAAAAACAAGTTAGACGTCCTCTACTTTGTTGTTGCAAGTTTTACGTGCCTGCTACGGGCTGAGCAAGAACCGTTCTTACCTACGCATCAAAACCACAACGATAGTTTGTCAAGTTGGTGATGTTTTAACCTTCGCAAGGACCGGGCGTAGCCACACTCGGTTCAACTAAAGTGAGAGAGACAAACACCCGCCAGTCACCTTTAAGCAACGAGTGCTCGCAGCGGTGAAACCAGTCTCGCGTAAGCGTACGCGTAATGTCGGTCCGGGCCGCTTCATCTCACAATACCGCCGAACCAAAGTATGACATGCTGGTAAGCAGTATGACTTGTATCGCCCACAACTCACTTGTGTTCTACTCGTGCATATAACATCAAGCATAAAACCAGGCTCGGATGCCACTGTTGGGGAACGTAGCAATTTCAAAAAATTTCCTACGCACACGCAAGATCATGGTGATGGCATAGCAACGAGAGGGGAGAGTATTGTCCACGTACCCCCGTAGACCGTAAGCGGAAGCGTTATGACAACGCGGTTGATGTAGTCGTACGTCTTCACGATCCGACCGATCCAAGTACCGAACGTACGGCACCTCCGAGTTCAGCACACGTTCAGCTCGATGACGATCCCTGGACTCCGATCCAGCAAAGTGTCGGGGATGAGTTCCGTCAGCACGACGGCGTGGTGACAATGATGATTCTCTACCGGCGCAGGGCTTCGCCAAAACTCCGCGACGATATGACCGAGGTGGAATATGGTGGAGGGGGGCACCACACACAGCTAAGGAACGATCCGTAGATCAACTTGTGTGTTCATGGGGTGCCCCCTGCCCCCGTATATAAAGGAGTGGAGGAGGGGAGGGTCGGCCCTCTCTATGGCGCGCCCTAGGGGAGTCCTACTCCCACCGGAAGTAGGATTCCCCCTTTCCTAGTCCAACTAGGAACCCTTCCATGTAGTAGGAGTAGGAGAGAAGGAAAGGGAAGAGAGAAGGAGAAGGAAGGAAGGCGCCTCCCTAGTCCAATTCGGACTAGTCCAAGGGGAGGGGTGCGGCCACTCTTTTGGCCCTTTCTCTCCTTTCCCGTATGGCCCAAAGAGGCCCAATACGAATTCTCGTAACTCTCCGGTACTCCCAAAAATACCCGAATCACTCGGAACCTTTCCGAACTCCGAATATAGTCGTCCAATATATCGATCTTTACGTCTCGACCATTTCGAGACTCCTCGTCATGTCCCCGATCTCATCCGGGACTCCGAACTCCTTCGCTACATCAAAAACTCATAAACTCATAATATAACTGTCATCGAAACCTTAAGCGTGCGGACCCTACGGGTTCGAGAACTATGTAGACATGACCTAGAACTATTCTCGGTCAATAACCAATAGCGGAACCTGGATGCTCATGTTGGCTCCTACATATTCTACGAAGATCTTTATCGGTCAAACCGCATAACAACATACGTTGTTCCCTTTGTCATCGGTATGTTACTTGCCCGAGATTCGATCGTCGGTATCCAATACCTAGTTCAATCTCGTTACCGGCAAGTCTCTTTACTCGTTCCGTAATGCATCATTCCGTAACTAACTCATTAGCTACATTGCTTGCAAGGCTTATAGTAATGTGCATTACCGAGAGGGCCCAGAGATACCTCTCCGACAATCGGAGTGATAAAACCTAATCTCGAAATACGCCAACCCAACATGTACCTTTGGAGACACCTGTAGTACTCCTTTATAATCACCCAGTTACGTTGTGACGTTTGGTAGCACCCAAAGTGTTCCTCCGGTAAACGGGAGTTGCATAATCTCATAGTTACAGGAACATGTATAAGTCATGAAGAAAGCAATAGCAATATACTAAACGATCAAGTGCTAGGCTAAAGGAATGGGTCATGTCAATCACATCATTCTCCTAATGATGTGATCCCATTAATCAAATAACAACACATGTCTATGGTTAGGAAACATAACCATCTTTGATTAATGAGCTAGTCAAGTAGAGGCATACTAGTGACTATATGTTTGTCTATGTATTCACACATGTATCATGTTTCCGGTTAATACAATTCTAGCATGAATAATAAACATTTATCATGAAATAAGGAAATAAATAATAACTTTATTATTGCCTCTAGGGCATATTTCCTTCAATAGGTACATCAAAGAATGGGGTCTTTAAGTACCTGAAAGATAGGCTATGGAGTAAGGTGAAGGGATGGATGGAAAAGTGCTTATCTTCTCAAGGGAAGGAAGTTTTGGTGAAATCAGTGGCACAAGCAGTGCCAGCTTTCTGTAACGGAAATTTGCAGATGATAGAATGAAATTATTTAGATATAGCTGAGATACGTTAATCTGTTTGACAAAATAATGGCATCTACAATAGTTCTGCACGGTGAAATTAAGAACAATGCCTGTGAATTCTGACGATTTTCAATAGTTCTAATGTATGTTAACTTTATAAAATACTCCATCTGTAAAGAAATATAAGAGCGTTTATATCTTAACCACTTTTTATTGGTAGCCCTAAAAAATTCTTTCTATTGGGTGAAACACCATAGATTTCTGTGAGCGCTAATTGTGTACTGGTCAATTAGACTTAGTAAAGTAAAACATGATTCTGCAGTTAACTATGTCACCCTGTTAGTAATCCATACCAGCCCTGTAGGTAACTGGGTCATCACACGCAAGCAGAATCTGAATATAGGATAAGTAGTGCATTGTGCAAAACTGCAATTATCTATTTTTTAGCATAAGAAAAGTTTAAAGAGAACAATACTTGCTAATGGACAGTACTGAATGAGTGTTACATGCTACAAGTTTGGCGTAAGTATATCGGCAGGAGTGCTCTAGAGTGTCCCACTGTATTAAGAATTTTTACCCCTCCAATAAAAGATCTATTGGTGATAAATATTTTCTATTGAGACAAATCTTCTACTGTTCTTTTGTTGAATGCATACAAGGCACCCTGCAGCCTCTCTGCCTGGAAAATAAATGCTCTGCTTGGTACACTCATGACATTAAACCTTTCAGCTCAAGTTAGAGATTTTCATGTGATGGTTCTGTACAGTATATTTTTCAGGGTGGTTCCTATTTGGATATGATGTGCTTTAGTTGGATTGTCTAAAAAGATTGAATATTCATGTAAACATATTAGTTTTAGTTTGTTTATTTAGTTGCAGTTGCAAAAAAGATCGAACATTACCATAAATATGTTAGATCTCCTTTGCATTCACACAAAATTGTAGCCCAATGAAATCTCAACTATATATGTTCCAACCATATTATGTCAAGTTCTCATTCCTTTGATAGTTTTTAGGAGCACGGGGCAGAGGAGCGGAGGCCTGGGACGCACGGGGCAGAGGAGCGATGGCGCGGCGGTTGCGCATGTGGAATGTTCGTGAGGACAAAGCGGTACAGATTTCTAGCGGCTAATTGGTTGGATTAATTAACTATGCGCTTAATATATGTTCGGAGGGGATTTTAACACCTTCAAAACTATTAACATTTCTTAACATTCTGTCATGTTTAACGGGCGGACTTGCTTGCCTTTTGGAGTTGGTTAGCACTCCAAATGCGATATTTAACATCTTGCTACTGTATCATTGTCGTCAAGTTATATTCAAAAGTTTGACTCCGTTTGTTAGATCTTTCACACACCTTTTCACTTTACATCTGTAAAACTAGCATAGAATGGGTACAAAATGGTTTGATGGAGAATGATATGTCGTAAGAATAAGAAAGCATTATCATTTTTATCTAAAAGTGTTGCTTCTTGCAGGTATGGATATGGAGATGGAGCACCCATGCTTTTCATAGATACAGATACTGATACTGTCAGGTTCCGGGGAAGGTAATCATTGTCAGTGTGCAATCTGGAAGTTGAAACTGTGATTGAATACATAGTAAGGGCTTCTGCGTCATAGTTACTATGACTTACGACATGGATTGTCTTTCCTGTCTCCTAGCTTCTGTCTGAACTGCTTGCACTCGTCTTGACAAGGATTTGGATGAACGGTATGCCAATGTCAACCTAGATGATGGTGACTTGTTCTGCACTGAGCATCGTCATCAAGGTATTTTTTTTCCTGCACACAGAAATTAAAATGTGTAGTGATGGATGAAAATGGAACCTAAATTAAAATGTTATTAGCTTGAAAGACACTTCTATGCACAAATAGTTTCTACCAGCGACCTCCATAAGTGAAGCACAAACCTTGGTTAATACGATAATAAACTATTGGCGGACGGAAACCAATAGCTGGGATTTGTTGGAACCAGAAACTTCAACTTGTAATGTACTTTCACCGTCAACTGCTAAGCCATTGATTGTTTAGTATTTATGCCTGAGCATTAGGTTTGTGTAGATTATATCGTTAGGTATAATTTTGGCTTACAAACATGCTTTGAACTGAGATGTGTCCATCTGCCTGCAGCTCCAAGATCCATATAGCAGACATGTTAGAAGAAATAAGATCGACCTTATGCAAAAAAAGAAAATGAATTGTGCTAAGTTGCGATGATGTTGATGGGAGAAATTATTCATGACAAGTATCTTGTAATTACAAGTTTCTCTTAGACTGTTGTGTTACATGTCTGTAATGGGATATGTTGAGATATCGCAATTGTGGGTTGCTATATTTTCACGTGGAAGTTTATCTGGCGAAGCTCTGTGCTTCATGTATGCGAGCTTTCCACCAGTATTAGTTTTATGTATATTCAAGTGTTGCACCAAGTATTATGCTCTCTTGCTTTTACCCAATTGATAAGAACTTTATGTTGGGTATTGTCAATGCAATGCTCTGTCCTGATCAATCAACTTGAATCAATACCTGGTGCAAACAAAATTCTTTCTGTGTATTTTAATTCTCTCGTATGTTTGTAATATTAGTGGAGACGTGCATTTGCACGTGCAAACTTACTAGTATCAAAAGAAATCTTATTGACAAGAGAATTGGCCAAAAGGTGTAACGGCAAACTGAATAAAAGGCAAGGTGATGAAAGATGGATCATCATTCAACATAAGTTCCTTCTGTTATTTTTCCAGATTAAGGCAAAAAAATGTTAACAGGTCATATGTGCACTAGGATGTATATGAGTTCGAGAGGATCAGGAGGTTGATATACATGCAGATGCGTTTCAGACCCTCTTGATGTGGTAGAAGCTTGAGGCTCAGATGAGGTTGTAATATTACGTCTTGTCGAGTTTATGGTATGTGTATCCTTATCCTTACCATCACATTGTTATGGTGGTGTACATATAAGCAATTACTAGTACATGATAATTATCAGATATTTCAAAACATACATGTTTGCTAAGGCATCCGAAAAATGCTTTACAGGTAACTGGCGCTACTTGACAGTTAGTAGCCTGCCTTCTTAATGAACTGAGATCGAATCCTTGAAGCTCAGCTGTCAGTCCAAGAAATTGCTTATGAGAAGTGTTCTCCTTTTTTAGTAGTAGCTTGAATGTTGGTTTTCTGGAAACCATTGACTAAATAGAATATATCAATAAATGAACGTCTGGCGAGCGAAACCTGTAGCTGCAAAGCTATGGCCGTGTTCTCCTTTTTTTTTAACTTCATCTACAATTCCTTTTATTTTTTGAGAAAACACCCAGAATATATTAAGCAGGAATAGTAGAGTTTACATAGCCCCGGGGCCCAGAAACCAGGTATTATGCGCATCGACATTTGAATCCCTGAGACTGGCTTTTTAACACCCGGGTGCCTAGGCACCCGGTTATCACGACCGTGCAGTCAATACTTATCTCGCTGGGATATGTGCCTCGCACTGCAATTGTGTTTTATTTAGCAGGCCTAGTTTAAATAGTAATGCTAGTCTGAGGAGTACAGTTCTTTATAGCTGCATGGACTGATTTGACTACACAACTTTACCTCAGAATCTTACTCCCGTATCAAAATCAGATTCCAGTGCATGCTCCTACTTCCCCATGCACACACTCTACAAGGCACGGCAAGTGACATCTAAGACGTCCGTGCACGGTTCAATGTTTTGCTCCTATGGTGAAAGTTTTACTGCATCATTGAGTTACTGCATTGACAAGTCGCTAGCTTACAAAAATGTTGTTGCATGTGAGCTGCCATGGGTGCTGCTGGCGTGTCGATAAAAATAAGAGATTCAGCAATCATTCATGTTTGTTCTCCTTTTTATTATTTGTTGCGGTCACTCTGGCATGAAAGAACAGGAACGTGCTTCTAGCACTCGTCACACAGCAACAGGAACAGTGACTATCATGTCATACAAGGGATGCTAGTAAAAAACTTGTACCTACTGCTCAGCCCTACCTGCCACCATTAGAATGGAAAAACTTTGTTTTTGCCACTCTATCCTTTGCTCACTTTGCTTATGCCACTCTAGAATTTGACATATCACTTTTGCCACTATTAGCTTTTAATAATTATCAAAATTTCTATTCCATGGCAAAAGCAAAATTTTCAGAGTGGCAATTGTGATACATTGTCAAAATCTAAGAGTGGAAAAAGTGAAATGAAAAATTATTGCTTTTGCCATGCAATGGCATTTGTAATGTATTGTCAAAATCTAGGAGTGGCAAAAGTGTGATGTCAAATTCTAGAGTGGCATAATCAAAATGGGCAAAAGCTAGAGCGGCAAAAACAAAGTTTTCCCCCATTAGAATAGTCAAATGGGCTGACAAAACTGACTGCAGCTGCAAAAGGTTTGTTGCTAGTTAAGCCTCAAGACAAATCGAACGGCGCTGAACGGGCTGATAAGGGGGTGCCGGGGCTCCCGGGTGCTACCACACCTTTCCCTTGTCACATTCTTCTGTAAGTCTGCTGTGTGGGAAAATAGATAGTAGAATTGAAATGTCTCTCCATCAAATCCTGTTACTTATGCTTGTACAACATCACCACCATTACCAACACCTTAAAAAGGCTATCGCCAATTTCCTTCAAAGTGATAGAGCCATGACAACCTGTATTAACGCACACAAAAAGGAAGAAGGGGGGACGAAAAGTGCCTGCAGCTACCGGGCTCCATGGCTCTTGGTATTTGAAATTTTTGTAAAACACACTTTCGTTGCTAAAAAAATCTTAAATCAAATACGTGAATACATACACATATTCTTCAGGCATGGTAAAATCTGAAAAGAAATACTTTGCATTTTGGGAAATACAAAAAGAGAAATTTCTGACAGAAAGAGACCCCTTTTCTCCTATATACTGTCGGATTTTTTTTTCTATAGGCCAAAACAAAACAAGATTTCTACCAAAACTTGCCACAGTATTCGGAATGTGTATATGCATCTCCGAAAAAAATTCATATTTTTTTGAAACGTCAAAAACACAAATTTTTAGAATGTTTAAATATAAATAGCATTGGAGCTCGATCGGGTGCTGCAATCCTTCTCTCGAAGGGGGCAACTATAATTCAGAACAGGAACCGATATATGATGTATAACCTACCAAAACATGTGCATAAGAGCATTTGACATTACCTGTTAATCATATGTTTTTTCTCAAGTCCTAGCTCATTGCCGACACATAGATCAGGATCAACATTTTCTGCCAACGTGAAGATGTAGGTCAAACTTTTTCGTGCTTCAGCAAAACTATCGAATAAACTAAAAATGCAGAGGGTGATGCAGCAATAGCTCTTGGTGAATTGAGAGGTTGACAAATAAAGTGCCCCTTGGAAAGTCAAGAGTCAAATCTTCACTATGGACAACAAAATTCATGAAAGAAGAGCAATTTATTGTTCCTACTTTAAGAGGGTAACTTGGCTTGTATAGTTGCAATTTTATTGTCCTTTTATCGCGTTCATGTAATTCCTTCTAATTAAAGAACATTAAATACTTCTGAACAAATGATCACGTGAATGTCTGGTGACATGTTCAGTGGTATGCAATGACGGAGCCAGGATTAGCTGACGCCCCAGGCGAGAAACTTAAGAGCTAAAAACTACCCCTAAAAAACTCTAGTTTTAAGGCATGCAAAAGTGAATCTATGTTGCATAACTAATAAGAAACTAAACATAATATTCGGTGGCAACATTTGTTCCATGATGGGTCAATTAATAAAGTAAGAAAAATCAAAGGACAATATGCAGCATACTGCATACATATAGATCAGTACCACAAAGATTTGGAGCTAGTAGATTAGCTGGATCGGTTGTAATGACCCATTGGCATGTTTCTACTACCTCTCAAAATAAACTTGGAAGAATGACTAACATAGGAAGTACTGTGTAGAAGACATGCTCCTATTTGATAAAAGCGAACCCATTCAAATTAGTCAAAATTGGACTACGCTGCCATATTCCATCTTTATCTAACAGTGCATTACAGTAAATCATTATCAGTATTTCTCATAATCGATGAATGTCTGTTTGTGAACTATTGACCGGTTTGTGAACTATTTCTCATAATCGATGAACCCATTGGCATGTTTGTGAACTATTTATCATTTATTTTATTTTACTTCCATAAAATCGTAAATTTAAAGACATTCATCGATATTCAGACAAAAGTTCACAAACCTCAAAAAACGTCATCGATTATGAGAAGAGGCTGACCGTGGCCCGGGTCCACCTGTCAGCCAGAGAGAGCACTGTGCTCTCGGGTACGACCAGCGTATTATTAAATTTAGAATTTATTCTAAATTTATATACAGTGTAGAAATCGCTCGTTTCTCCCCAAAATCCGTAGATTTTTTTTCACGCAGCGCCAGTGTCCCACACTGTATTTTTGCACCACTTATTGCCCTCTAACTGTAGCCATTTTTTGTTTTATTGCATTTTGTTTCTATTCAAGCATCTCCTAGCAAATCTCGAGGACGAGATTTTTTCTTAGGGGGGGGGGGTAGTGTTAATTAAAATCTTACCAGGAAATTTAAACTTTCCTTTTCTTGGACTTTCTTGATTTCAGAACCTTTCCTTTCTTGGTTATTATGGAATTTTTACCCCAAGTGAGAACTTCCCGATTTTATTGGACTCTCTTACTCTCTCAAATAAAACAATTCTTTATCAGTAGGATTATTTATATAATTATTTTCCCCCCTGAGCTTTGGTTTCTCTAAATTGGTTTTTTTATAAGTTTAGGGTCCCATTTGAACTGCAACCCTTGTGTAATTTCATTCAAAAATCTCACTAAAACTTGGAGATGTCATGTGATGTATTTAAACCACTTTTATGCAAAAATATCTTCTGTTCTTTGGATATTTTGAGCTCTGCACAAAATTTTAAAATCTGGTCCAGTGGGCAGATTTGCACTACAACCCATTTAAATAATTCTTTCTAGCTTCCACCAAAATTATGGGATGTCAGTAATAGCATGCAATTCAACTTCTTGCAAAAACCTAGTGACGTTCTTTGGAAAAATTGAGTAAATCAACCTCATCTTCATTCTGGTCCAACATGATGGTTTGTACAGCAACCATATCCTTGCTTGCTCTTTGGCCCTTGATTCTTTCCCCAGCTTGTAGTCCTCCTTGCAAAACCCTTAAGTCCAGGAAAGTGGACCCATTGGATGATTCTAAGAGCTTGCAACAATGCCATTTTCTTTCTGTCCAAAATTGAAGTTCTGCAAAACTTGCACTAGCAAGTTTGTGCTTTGGACAAACTAACCTCACCACCCTCCTTTTCATCTAAAGAGACCCCACTCTGGAAGTTTTGGCCACTCCAAGAAATGCCTAGGTGCCTGTGGCATTTTGTCAAACACCTTATGGGCATGACCAGTTTTGACATGAGTTTTAGTTTGCACTATGAACTTGCTTCCCTTGCCTAACCACCTTGTCCAATAAACTCCTAGCTACTCCTAACCTAGGTCTACTAATATCCAGCCTCACCCAAGCTCTGTGGCATGAACGGGCATTTCGTCGAGCACGTACCGTGCGTGCTCTGGGCGCGAGCAGAGCGCGCGTTTTGCACGTGTCGCGCCCGAGCCGCCGCGCCCCTGGCCTGTTCCCCCAAGCTTATCCATTCACTCTGCAGCTCGCAGCGTAGGGCCAAGCCACTGACACGTACACCCCGCGAGCACCGCAGCCCTGGCCACGTCTCCGGCAAGCCAGCAGCTAGCCGCCACTGCGGCCCGACAGCCCCTGCACTGGTCGGCGCCGCCCAAGCCACGCCCGCTCGCCAACTCGCCCTTGGAGCAGTACTCGCTTGTCCGCTAGCTCCTGCCGCCATCCCCAACCCCGCCACGATGCCCTGCAAGCTACAGAACGGCGGTCGCCGACGAGCTCATCCACGGCCGCCGCGAACTGACTTGGGAGCGCTATAAAAGGAAGCCCCTCGAGCCCCTCCGAGCACAGGGGCAGTCTCAGAATGCTCCCCTAGTTCTCCCGTGGTAGCCAATCGACCCGGGGAGGTCTTCTTCCCCACCTCCGGCAACCGCAGCCGCCGCCACTGCCCTGGCCATTCCGGCGCCACCAGAGCTTCCCCCTCTCCACTCTCTTCACCAGAAGCCCTCTCTTCCTCCCATGAACACATCCCCCTACTCGATTTTGATCGGGAACCACCGCCGCCCCAAAACCACTTTACTCCCGAAGCCTCCTCCGCCGCGAAGCTCAGCGTCGGCGACTCCCTCCACCCTCGCCGACCCAACGACTACCGAAGTGACCGCCTCGATCCATTGAGCCCGCGGGTGACCTCTGTTTCCCGAACGGTGCCGCCATTCGCCGGCGAGCATCGCCGGAGTCCCGCCTCCGCTCGGGGCAGAGGAAGAGGAGGGAGATCGACTGGTCAAACCTGACCAGTGGGCCAGGCGGGCCCACTGTCAGTGACCCCCGCACGGTCCACGCGGAGTAAGTGGAAGCGTAAACCCAAAATACGCTTTCGACGTGTACGTGTTTAATTGAAATGTTTTCTTTTGTGTTTATTATTTTTAAATAACAGACTTGACCAAAACTTTGACTGGCTGTAACTTTTTAAATACAACTCCAAATGAATTGATTCTTTTTCCTACCTCCCTCAAATTTAGTCTAGTTTATTTTAAGATTTATTTGAAAAAATTTCAGACAACTTTTTTGTGCTGTTTTGAAAATGAGTGTTAATTAAGAAATATTTTAAATAGGGTTTTGGGAGAGCGGAGAAGACTTTCAAAAGCTTTGGAGAGCACCTCACCACTCCACAACTTGAAGGCAAGCATTCTGAACCCCGGCATAATATTTTTGATGTGTTAGTTGACACATTTATAACACCGCCTTATTCCGGAGGACATGTTATTTCATGTGATATGATCATTTGCATGGTTGCATTTTTATATCTTTTCCTTGCTGTTGGAAATGTATATACATGTGATGGTGATCATCCTCATGTGCCTTGCATGCATACCGGAAAGGTGTCTGGGAAAGCCTCTGCCTTGGGTAGGCGTGAGCTTGTCACCGGCCTCCGTCGGGACGGTTATGTCCGGTATGCTATATTAAGGGTATAATGAGTGTTGATGTGTTGGTTGGAATACTTAGTTATATATGTCATGCAGAGACATTTATAAACCTCCTGAGTCGACCCCAAATCGAGTCTTGTTCCAGTAACCCCCGTACTTGCCCCGTACTACCACTTGTCCCTGCCGCAGGTAGGGTACGGTTCAGTAAATCGTCAACCCCTTTCAAGCACACACCGTACAGAGAGGCCATGGTGGAAGATACCGGTTGCGACCGGTGGGCATGCCACCTGGTCCTGGGGCATGGGTGTTTCCGGTTGAGACCGAGAGGGGAGGCCACGCCTTAGAGCGCGCGATATAAATTTGATCCCATGCTACGCGAGGTTGTAGCCTCCCCACTTAGAGTTTTGCTTAACAAGTGTCGTGGGTGATTCCAGACACCGGTAAGTTAAGCTGGTGTGTGCAAGTCAGGTGTGTTTTCAATTAAAAGACTGTAAACGGAATTAGTCCCGATGGACTAAAGGAATCCGTTTCTTGTGAGTAAAAGAGTACACCCTCTGCAAAGATAAAACCAACCTGAATAGCAGTATCCATGGTTCAGGACTACAGTCTGGGATGGGTCAAGTGTCGGTCTTAGTGTCAGTCTTCGGAGGAGAACTGCTAAATCAGAACATGGCTCATGACTTGTGACTTGTGCTGCTATGATGTTTATGATTATTGTTATGGACTAACCCATTATATTATTGAGTATCCCTGGGACGGTTCTACCTCCTGGATATTCATTGTTGTTATTTTCTTTATAAGCCCTTTATGTGGTGTCGCTGAGACGCCCGACTGTGGCATGCTTGTTATTTTCTTTATAAGCCCTTTATGTGGTGTCGCTGAGACGCCCGACTGTGGCATGCTTGTTATTTTCTTTATAAGCCCTTTATGTGGTGTCGCTGAGACGCCTGACTGTGGCATGCTTGTTATTTTCTTTATAAGCCCTTTATGTGGTGTCGCTCAGACGCCCGACTGTGGCATGCTTGTTATTTTATTTATAAGCCCTTTATGTGGTGTCGCTCAGACGCCCGACTGTGGCATGCTTGTTATTTATCTTCCTTATGAGCCCTTTATGTGGTGTCGCTTAGACGCCTAACTGCGGCATTTTATTTCCACTTCATTATTTCATGCTCATATAAATAACCTGCTTGCATGCATAAGACATTTTTTATTTACGACTAAAGATGTGATCATGGGATATTTCAGTGCATGACTATCACTTATATTATACCCGTATTCATAATGTTTGCGAGTACATTCAAAGTACTCACTGGCTTGTCCCTGGCTATTGTCTTGGCCAGATATTGTGCATGGAGAGGAGCGTTGTGATGACAGCCCCGGAACGTAAGCAACGGTGATAGCAGACTCGCGAAGATAGGAGTTAACCTGGTCAGCTGTTCTTGTGGGAAATGGAGTCCCATAGCCACTGGTGATCCACAAACCGCTTCCGCCATCAAACACTAGAAACCATTAGTTGTACTCACAGGCCAAAATGGTCTTGTACTACGTATTTGTATTTTGCTTGGATTTTTCTGTATCAAGTTGATGCCTCATCAGCTAACAGTAATCCTGGGGCTGATGAGCACGACGACTATTTTTCTGGAAATTAATACCCGGAAAATCGGCCGCGACAGAACTTCTCCAAAAATTCCAAGAAAATTCAGGCAGCCCCCAGGTGCAATGAGAGGCCACTCCACCAAAAATCAGCTCAAGGAGAAACCCCCCACATACCAAAATCATCCTGTCGAACACCTGGCCAGCATTGTTCCTTTGCACTTTCAGAAATATTCAGAGATTCAGAGTTTCAGTGTCGTTTTCATCGTCAGAGTTCAGTCACGGGTCGATTTATGCGCTCGCGTTCGCCAGCCCTCCTCCACATCCGAGCGCGCCGCGCACTTGGCAGTTCTGGCGTCGGTGGCACCCTGGCCCGTCCTCGCCGGTGTCTTCTGCGGCGTCGGGACCTCCCGTGGCGGCCAACAGGAGGCAACCTACGGCACAACGCCGTTCGGCACCGCCCAAGCCACCTGGGAGCTCCGGGTGGCCGTCTCCCTTGCCAGCGCACGCATGCAGCACCGTCGCCGTGGCACGCACGCGGTAGCGCTCTCCACGCCCGGCGTGCCGCACGGCCGTTCTGTTGGGAACAGGCCGTAACCACCCCACCTTGCTGAGTTGGGCACCGAGATGGACTCGTTACTCCGTCTAGTCGGTGCTCAAGCCTCTAAACCAACTGCCCAGCCACAGCGCCGCCGTAATCACTCGCCGGACTTATCCCGTTCACGGCAACCGCCTCGGGCCGGCTATATATAGCATCTCCGAGCTCGCTCTCGCCCCCGCACACCTCCACCACCTCACCAGACCCCGCCCAGCCACTGGAAGAGCCTCGAGGGGCCCTTCTTCCTCGACTCCGGCCAACTCCGTCCGCTTCGGGCGTCGGCAACGTTCTCGCCGGTGAGAGCTCCTCCACCGCCCTAGGCTTGCCCGTAGCCTCATGGCATCTCTAGAAGGCTAACCCCCACTCCAATTTGACCCCAGCAGCTCTCTCCGACGAGGCCCACGACCACCCGAGCCACCGCCCACCGGAGCAAGGGCCACCGTTGACGTGGTGCTCGCCGGCGACCTCTACCACCACCCACCAACGCGGAAGGATGCACTGAACACGGAGGTACCCCCGATCCCCCTGCCTCGCCGTGGATCGCCGCCGGCGACCATCGCGGCTCTCGGGCACCGTCGAGTTCTGCCGCCTCTTTTGAATATTCAAATCTGACGGGTGGGACCCGCCCGTCAGCCTCTGTTGTTTTTTCGAACCGTTTTCTAAAAGCGTATTCTGGCAAAATACGCTTTCCAATCTGAATCGTTTTTTGCACTTTTCTGCTTAGGCCCCTGAGAGTTTTCTGTTTCATTACAGATGGGTCCTTGGACCAAAACTCTTATAACTTTTTAACAGAAAGGGATTTTTGAGTGATTCTTTTTCTGTCCTCTTCAAAATTTTGTCTAGTCTTTTATCAAATTTATTTGAAAAATATTTGGATTACTTTTCTGTACTCCACGGTATTTACGTTAGCGCGTGTGTTTTGTGTGCCGTAGATACCGAAGGAGGTGACGGAACCGCGAACTTCACCGAGCTAGGCTCCGACTACTCCGAACCAGGCAAGCATGTTTGAACTCTTGATATGATGAGTGTCTTGGCATGTTTACATTAAGTAGTTTCATGGCATGTTTACGTGGCCATGCAAACTCATTTCCATTAACTCATGGATTTCCGAAACTCACTTGCCTCAACTTTTCACGTGACAAAGTTTTTCATTTCCATTAATTCATGGATTTCCGAAACTCACTTGCCTCAACTTTTCATGTGACAAAGTTTTTATCGAAATGCTCACAAACATGCCATGAAACTACTTAATGTAAACATGCCAAGACACTCATCATATCAAGAGTTCAAACATGCTTGCCTGGTTCGGAGTAGTCGGAGCCTAGCTCGGTGAAGTTCGCGGTTCCGTCACCTCCTTCGGTATCTATGGCACACAAAACACACGCGCTAAAGTAAATACCATGGAGTACAGAAAAGTAATCCAAATATTTTTCAAATAAATTTGATAAAAGACTAGACAAAATTTTGAAGAGGACATAAAAAGAATCACTCAAAAATCCCTTTCTGTTAAAACGTTATAAGAATTTTGGTCCAAGGACCCATCTGTAATGAAACAGAAAACTCTCAGGGGCCTAAGCAGAAAAGTGCAGAAAACGATTCAGATTGGAAAGCGTATTTTGCTAGAATACGCCAGAAAACGGTTCGAAAAAACAATAGAGAGGCTGACGGGCGGGTCCCACCGGTCAGGTTTGAATAATCAAAAGAGGCAGCAGAGCTCGACGGTTCCGGAGAGCCGCGGTGGTCGCCGGCGGTGATCCACGGCGAGGCAGGGGGATCGGGGGGTACCTCCTTTTTCAGTGCATCCTTCCGCGTTGGTGGGTGGTGGTAGAGGTCGCCGGCGAGCCCCACGTCGACGGCGGCCCTTGCTCCGGCGGGCGGTGGCTCGGGTGGTCGTGGGCCTCGTCGGAGAGAGCTGCTGGGGTCAAATTGGAGTGGGGGTTAGCCTTCTAGAGATGCCATGAGGCTACGGGCAAGCCTAGGGCGGTGGAGGAGCTATCACCAGCGGGAACGTTGCCGGAGCCCGAAGCGGACGAAGTTGGCTGGAGTCGAGGAAGAAGGGCCCCTCGAGGCTCTTCCAGTGGCTGGGCGGGGTCTGGTGAGGTGGTGGAGGTGTGCGGGGGCGAGAGCGAGCTTGGAGATGCTATATATGGCCGGCCCGAGGCGGTTGCCGTGAACGGGATAAGTCCGGCGAGTGATTACGGGCGCTAGCTGAAGCGGGCAAGGTTTAGAGGCTTGAGCACCGACTAGACGGAGTAACGAGTCCATCCCGGTGCCCAACTCAGCGAGGAGGGGTGGTTACGGCCTGTTCCAAACAGAACGGCCGTGCGGCACGTCGGCGGCAGGGAGCGCACCATGTGCGTGCCAGGCCACAGCGACGGTGCTGCATTCGTGCGCTGGCAAGTGAGACGGCCACGCGGAGCTCCCAGGTGGCTTGGGCGGTGCCGAACGGCATTGTGCCGTAGGTTGCCTCCTGTTGGCCGCCACGGGAGGTTCCGACGCCGCAGAAGACGCCGGCGAGGACGGGCCAGGGTGCCACCGACGCCAGGAACCGGCCAAGTGCGCGTGCGGCGCTTTGGACAGGGAGGAGGGGCTGTGCGCAACGCGCCAGGCGCACAGCCGACGCGTGACTGAACTCTGACGATGAAAACGACACTGAAACTCTGAATCTCTGAATATTTCTGAAAGTGCAAAGGAACAAAGGCTGGCCAGTGTTCGTAATGATTTTGGTATGTGGGGTTTCTCCTTGAGCTGATTTTTGGTGGAGTGGCCTCTCATTGCATCTGGGGGCTGCCTGAATTTTTGTGGAATTTTTGGAGAAGAGGAGATATGAATTTCACCAAATTTGACAAATCTGGTCCAAACATGTAGAGACTAAAATTTGAAATTTTTGAAAAGAAGAGGAGTGGATCTTGATGTTTCTAGGTTGTGGTTACCAAGGACTATCTAGAGGAGTTGGTTTGAGATCAAAGCTCAGAGGAAATTTGGTACTTGCTGTGCAAATCACCTGGGCTCAAAATAATTGACAGAAAAGATCTGGGAAGAGAAATAAATGAATTAAAATTCAGAAATGAGTTGGACTGGTTGGTACAGAATATTTGGATTGCCCAAAAGTGGAAGGAGGGTTTTTGGGAGGTTTTACCAAGTGGGGCATGGTAGAATCATGAGTGGTTTCAAAATAGGAGAAGACACAAAACTCCTAGGGTTTTCTTTTTTAAAGAAAATAAAACCCAAAAATTTTGAATTTGAGAAGAGGGCAAACAGAAGAAAAGTTTTTAATAACCAAACACCAGAGTTGAAGAAGATGCCAAAATAGAAACCTTGCCAAAGTGAAATTTTTTTTGAGAGGAAGGTTCTTGGAAAGGTTTAAATGACCTTCTTCAAATCCAACAAAGTTTTGAAGAAAACCAAAAGAAATTTTTTTGGAGTGTCACAACACCTACCCCCTTAGGAAAAATCTCGTCCCCGAGATTTCAGCTAATTCTCAAATAAGTGTGGGTGCTCTGTCCGAAGAAAATCCTCTCTTTCCCAAGTGGCTTCACTCTCGGTGTGATTGCTCCACTGAACTCTGAAAAATTTGATGGTTTTCTGTCTGGTCCTCCTTTCAGATTCTTCCAATATTTTCACTGGATGTTCCTGATAGTTGAGGTCTGGTTGCACGTCAATGTTCTCCTGGGATACTTGCTTGTCTGGGTTGCTTACACACTTCCTTAATTGGGAGACGTGGAACACGTCGTGGATATTGGATAATTCTTCGGGTAAGTCTAACTGGTAGGCTACCGTGCCTCTTCGTGCCACTATGCAGAATGGTCTGATGAATCTTGGTGCTAGCTTCCCCTTAATCTTGAATCGTTGCAGTCCCCTCATAGGAGATACTCGTAGGTATACGAACTCACCGGGTTAAAAAATGACTCCACGATGTTTCTGATCGTAATAACTCTTCTGTCGGCTCTGAGCTGTCTTGAGTCGGTCCCTGACTAGCTTGACCTTTTCCTCAGCTTCTTTGAGCATGTCTGGGCCGAAGACAAGGCTGTCTCCGGTTTCTGACCAATTTAGCGGGGTACGACATCTCCGTCCGTACAAGGCTTCAAAGGGTGCCATTTGCAGGCTGGCTCGTAATGCTTGTTGTTGTATCACGAATTACGTGTATGGCAGGCTTTCCTCCCAATTGGCTCCATAAGTGAGGACACATGCTCTCAGCATGTCTTCTAGAATTCGATTTACGCGTTCAGTTTGTCCATCGGTCTGGGGATGGTATGCTGTACTGAAAGCTAGTTGGGTTCCCAGAGCCTGTTGCAGGTGATCCCAAAATCTGGAGATGAATTGTGTGCCCCTGTCAGATATTATAGTCTTTGGAACTCCATGTAAGCAGACGATACGGGAGAGATAAAGCCTGGCAAGCTTCTGAGTGGTGTGGGTTGTCTTCACGGGGATGAAGTGAGCTACTTTAGTCAGTCTATCAGTGATGACCCATATGGCATCATGTCCGTGTCGTGACCGAGGTAGCCCAACAATAAAATCCATTCCAATCTCGTCCCATTTCCACTCGGGTATCTTATTTGGTTGCAATAGTCCGGCCGGTTTCTGGTGCTCGGCCTTGATGCGTTGACATGAGTCACAACACGCAATAAACGTGGCTATGTCCCTTTTTATTCCATGCCACCAAAATGTTTCCTGAAGATCCTTGTACATTTTTGTTCCTCCAGGATGAATTGAATACGGGGCGGTGTGGCCTTCAGCTAAGATTTGCTGTTTAAGGTCATGGATATTTGGTACGCAAAGCCTACTTCCGTACCACAATATTCCCTGCTCATCGATAACGAATTCTGAGGCCTTGCCCAATTTCATCTTCCGTTTTATGCCTTCAATGCTGGGGTGGCCATGCTGAGCCTCTTTAAATTTCTCTATCAGGGTAGGCTGTAACTCTATGCTTGACACATTGCCTTCGGTGACCATCATCTGGTTGAGCTTAGCAAACTCCTGACGCAATTCAGGTCTCAAGTTTGGCAAGCTGTCGTTGTTCGGACTGGGGTTCCGACTTAGCGCATCTGCTACTACATTTGCTTTGCCTGGGTGATAGTGTATTCCAACATCATAATCCTTTACTAATTCGAACCAGCGTCGCTGCCGTACATTGAGTTCCGGTTGTGTGAAAATATACATGAGGCTCTTATGGTCCGTGTATATTTCACAACGATTTCCAAGTAAAAAGTGTCTCCATTCCTTGAGCGCATGAATAACTGCTGCTAATTCGAGATCATGAGTAGGATAATTTTCCTCATGCTTGCGAAGTTGTCTGGAAACATACGCGACTACCTTGCCTTCTTGCATCAATACGCACCCGAGGCCTTTCCGGGATGCGTCACAATATACCTCAAAATTCTTGTGTATGTCTGGCACAATTAACACTGGTGCTCTCGTTAATTTATTTTTTAGCTCTTGGAAACTTTTCTCGCAAGCTTCCGTCCATTCAAACTTCTTGTCTTTCTTGAGAAGTTGCGTCATTGGCTTTGCTATAGTGGAAAATCCTTCAATAAATCTTCGGTAGTAACCTGCCATTCCCAGAAAACTTCGTACGTCTGTTACGTTGGCTGGTGGTTTCCAGCCAAGTACGGCCTTGACTTTTTCCGGGTCTATGGAAATACCTTCTTGGGTTAATACGTGGCCCAGAAAACCTACTTGTCTTAGCCAAAATTCACACTTGCTGAATTTGGTGTACAATTGATGTTTCCTGAGTTCTCCTAGCACAATTAGGAGATGTTCAGCGTGCTCTTCTGGTGTCTTGGAGTATATCAGGATATCGTCGATGAATACCACAACAAACTTGTCCATGAATTTCATAAATACTTTGTTCATGAGGTGGACAAAATATGCGGGGGCGTTCGTTAGCCCAAATGGCATTACTGTGAACTCATACAGTCCGTATCTGGAGGTGAAGGCTGTCTTGGGGATATCTTCTGTTCGCACTTTTAATTGATGGTATCCTGACCTCAAGTCAATTTTTGAGAATACCTTGGCTTGAGCGAGCTGATCAAATAAATCATTTATTCGTGGCATCGGATATTTGTTCTTGATTGTGACCATGTTAAGTGCTCGATAGTCGATACACAGTCTCAGTGTTCCATCCTTCTTTTTGGCAAATAAAATTGGTGAACCCCAAGGTGAGGAGCTGGCTCGCATATAACCTTTGTCCAGTAGTTCTTTTATTTGCTTCTTCAATTCTACCAATTCGGATGGTGCCATTCTGTATGGTTTCTTGTATATGGGAGCGGTTCCGGGTGCTAGCTCAATGCTGAATTCTATCTCTCGGTCTGGTGGCATGCCTGGTAGCTCTTCGGGAAATACGTCTGGAAATTCACATACCACCGGAACCTTGCTTAATTCAGAAATATCCACCTTGTTCAATCTTGGTTGCCGGGATATTTTTCTCTCCTTGGCTGAAACTTTTATTGTTTTCCCGTGGTGGTGGGTGAGGATTACGGTCCTGTTGAAGCAGTCAATATAACCTTTGTTGGTGGTTAACCAATCCATCCCTAAGATGACATCCAGTCCTTTATTTTCCAGCACAATAAGGTTGGCGTGAAATTTTAATCCTTCAAACTAAATAATCACACCTTGGCAGAAACTCTGGGTAACTTGCTTAATCCCAGGGGACTTGATGATCATTGATTTTTCCGAGGGAAGCATCAAAAAATTATTTTGCAAAGCAAAACTTTTCGAAACGAATGAGTGAGAAGCTCCAGAATCAAACAAAACCATGGCAGGTATTGGGTTGACAGGGAACATACTGAGTACGATATCTGGGGCATTCTGTGCTTCCTCTCTGGTTACGTGGTTCAGGTGACCCTTCTTGTGGTTGTTGTTGGGGTCGAAATTGTTGCGCTTGGGCGCCGAATTATTGCCACCGTTGTTTGGCTTCGGGGTCGAGTTCCTTGGCTTGGGGCACTGCTTGGCATAGTGCCCTTCTTCTCCACAAGCGTAGCAGGTAACGCCTGGGAGATATGTGAACTCCTTGTCCCTGGCATGGAAATTCTTGACTGGTCGTGAGACATTTAGCGTGGGTTTGTGTGTCCCACCTTTCTGAAAATCCGTCTTGCTTCGGTGGTTGCGAGCATGATTAGTCTGGTCCCTTTTCTGCTTGCGGAAATCTTCCAAGCTGCGTCGTTCATTTTCCAGGGTAATGGCCTTATCCACCAGTGTCTTGAAATCTGGAAAAGTGTGCACAACCAGCTGACATTTAAGTGCGGGCGCCAGACCGTCTAGGAACTTTTCCATCTTCTTGCTTTCAGTCATACGTTCTTCATTGGCGCAGCGAGACAACAGAGTAAACTGACCGTTGTATTCTAACACTGTCATGGTCCTTTGTTTGAGGTCATCAAATTCTCTCTTCTTGATCTTCATAAGACTTTTAGGAATATGCGCCCCACGAAAACCTTCCTTGAAATCCTCCCAGGTTATATTATTTTCGTTGGGGTGCATGTGTAGGAAATTCTCCCACCACGATGCAGCTGCTCCAGTGAGGTAGTGTGGTGCATATAGCACTTTCTCAAGGTCTGAACACTGTGCAATAATTAATTTTCTTTCCATGTCCCGAAGCCAGTCCTCGGCCTCAATAGGTTTGTTAGTATGAGAAAATGTTTGGGGGCGCGTCTTCTGTAACTCAGACAATTTGGATTGCTGCTGATACTGTCCACGGTGATTTCCCATATTGATGAGTTGGTTCATTATTTCCTGATGTTGTTGCTGGCTTTGCTCATAAAGGCGGCACATTTGGGAAAGTGTTGTTTCACTGTCTTGTCGGCTCGACTGTCCCTGTGTGAAATTGTTGCTGGGTTGAGTGTCAAAAGTTTCCTCTGGTGGAGTTGGCATGGAGCGCGTCCAAGGACGAGACATTTTTCACTCTGGGGATACATTTTGCAAAACTCATAAGAAAAGAAACTGAGTCGCAAAAAACCAACAAATGCACAAGAACAGGCAAAACTAAAAGGACACTCCAGGATTTTTGAAATAGAAATCGGTTGCGCACGGAGAAGGACTGCTCATACATATCTTACACGCAGGCGGTAATTATACAATACATCACTCAGGATATGCGTACATATTCCTGACATGTTATTTGGGCTAGTGCACTTCTCCAGTCCCTACATGATGCGCAAACAAGCTACTTCTCACAACCTATGTACATATCATACAAGTCGGTACATCGCATGGCGGCTAAATGTACTCAGTCGGAGGAGATGGTGAGGATCTCCTTTGCCCTGCCGAGGGTGAGACGCAGAGAGGCTGGGGACTCAACCTCCTCCTCGCTAATAGGCTCCAAACGTGTAGCGCTGCGCTGAGTAGATGGAGCGGGTGCCCTATATGGAGCAACACGAACAGGTGTGGGCGCAGTGGGTGGTGCAGAGCGGACTGGAGTGGGCGCAATGACTTGGTCGCATTCCTCGGTGGAAGGCAGGCGACGAGCAGTGGCGAGAGTGCTAGGTGCATAAGACGCTGAGGACGAGACGAAAGTCAGTGGCGGTGCGGTGTGCAGGAGCTCCCTCCTGTTGGCGGCATAGCCATGGACTGAGTCCATGCGGGCAGCCACGAGGTCGTCCACCAGGCTGTCGAAGGCTGCCTCCAGAGCCCGGAGATACCCGAAGAGCATCTCGAAACCCTCATCTCGCTCTCCCCTGGGGCAAGAATATGAGTAGTGGCATGCGTATGGCACGTGGCATGGAAGGTAGCGGTAATGACGAGTCTTCATCGAAGGAAGGTCTTCCCTGAGACGAGCTATCGCCTCACGGGCTGCCATCCGCATAGCATGCTTCTCCGTAGGCATGGCTCTCCCCATGTACCGGAAGTGGCGTAACTCAACACGCCCTCTTTTGAATTGCACCGCGGCCTGGTGCATGGTCAGACTGTCGTTGACCTTGTGCTGATAGAGTGAGAAGACTGGGCGCATAGATGGCCCCATCGCCACCTGGACGATGAAGGTGAGAAGCTTGACGAACCCATCGGGCTCGTTGGCGAACATCTGAGGCTCGCAGTTGTTGTCGGCCATCTACAAAAGTATGCAAAAATTCTGAATGGTCAGATCATAATTTATGCTGACTGTCAGAAAAATGACTACATTTGCAAAAATAAGAATTAGCTCTATTTTGCTAATAACCGATTAGCGATCACACCTAGTGGCTTCCGACAGTCAGCCTGGCTCTGGTACCAAGCTTGTCGCGACCGGTTTTCCAATAAAAATATTTATTGAGAAACCGATCTTTTAATTCCAGTGTGAGGAAAAAAATCCTCCTTACTGGTAGACAAAACCTTGATACAATAAGCCAGTAGCATTAATACATTACAGGGTCGAGCTGAGGTTGCTCAACAAATTATTACAAGCACGCCAATAATTATACATAATGGCGGATATGACACAATGGTGTGGGGTGGCATTACTACTGACTCGAAATAAAAGTGTTTGGTGGAATATCACAGTGGGGTGGATAGAGTGACTACTAACTGGCGACTCATCGAGCGTCAAGGTGAGGCTCGATGAATTTATTTGGGTAGCGGAAGCGGATATAATACAGTGACCAATCCAGGGTCGCACGAGACTGACTGGGACTCCTCTAGGCGTCGGACTCGCTATCGAACTCTTCATCCATGAGATCGCCTTCACAAGATCTGGCCAAATCAACAAGCCAGGTGAGTACTTTGAAAGTACTCGCAAGACAGTTTGGACAATAGATATAACAAATGTATGCATGAATGCGTCATGAGTAATTTAACAATGCACATTTAATTCATTAAAACAAGGTAAGTAAAAAGGGAGTCAGTGGTAGTCCGCTTGAAAACCCAACAAAATAAACTGCAAACCGATAGGGTGTCTGAAGCGACGCCTCGAAAGGAAAATAAATAAATAAATCATGCCGCAGTCGGGTGTCTAAGAGACACCACATAAAGGGCTTGTACTGAAAGTAAAATACATGAGTTCCACAGTCGGACGTCGGGGCGACATCGCAGATAGGGCTCATATCAAAAATAAATGATAACAATTCCGCAGTCGGATGTCTGAGCGACATCGCAGAAAGGGCTTATATCAAAAGTAAAATAACGACAATGCCGCAGTCGGACGTCTTAGCGACATCGCAGAAAGGGCTTATATCAAAAGTAAAATAACAAACAATGCCGCAGTCGGACGTCTGAGCGACATCGCAGAAAGGGCTTATATCAAAAGTAAAATAACAAAAAATGCCGCAGTCGGACGTCTGAGCGACATCGCAGAAAGGGCTTATATCAAAAGTAAAATAACAAACAATGCCGCAGTTGGACGTCTGAGAGACATCGCATAAAGGGCTTAAATTCATTATTCATAACGTGCAAGAGTCAATGCTCACAGGAAAATATTCAACACACGATATTAACTGGTTAGTCCATCACAAGAATAAACATTTAACCGGACTTAACACTCATGTGGCTCACCAGAGTGTTGTCACAATTACTCACTCTAGACAAGGTAAAATAAACACAGAACTTGGATATGGATAAGATGGTTCAAAGGAATTATTGACTCTGCAGAGTTTGTACTAGAAAGTCCACAGCCAACGGATTTCCGTAGTCACGAAGGACTAGTTCCGTTTACAGTATTTCAGAAGAAACACAACGATCCAGTACACACCCATCCCACCTCACGTTGCCAGGAATCACCCTAGACAGCGTTCAAGAAAAACTTTGAGACGGGGAGATCTCAATCTCGAATAGCATGGGATCAAATTTATATACGCGCGCTCTAAGGGGTGCCCCCTCTCGGTCCCAACTGGAAACACCCATGCACCCTGACCGGATGATAGGCTTTAATCCAGGGCCATGGAACCCTCATCCCGGCCTCTCGATTTGGTGTGTACCAGGAAAGTGGTTTGCAACTTACTAAGCCATATCCCTTGCGGAAACATGTGGTAGTACGGAAAAACGAAGTGGACGGGAGTTGGTACTGGAGTCAAATAATCTGGCATAGGACTGGCATGCTACAACACTGCCATCTTACCCATTTTCATGCCATCATGTGGCCATGCAACCTCATTTCCATTAACTCATGGATTTCCGAAACTCACTTGCCTCAACTTTTCACGTGACATAGTTTTTATCGAAATGCTCATAAACATGCCATGAAACTACTTAATGCAAACATGCCAAGACACTCATCATATCAAGAGTTCAAACATGCTTGCCTGGTTCGGAGTAGTCGGAGCCTAGCTCGGTGAAGTTCGCGGTTCCGTCACCTCCTTGGGTATCTACGGCACACAAAACACACACGCTAACGTAAATACCGTGGATTACAGAAAAGTAATCCAAATATTTTTCAAATAAATTTGATACAGAACTAGACAAAATTTTGAAGAGGACAGCAAAAAGAATCACTCCAAAATGCCTTTCTGTTAAAACGTTATAAGACTTTTGGTCCAAGGACCCATCTGTAATGAAACAGAAAACTCTCAGGGGCCTAAGCAGAAAAGTGCAGAAAACGATTCAGATTGGAAAGCGTATTTTGCCAGAATACGCTTTCAGAAAACGGTTCGAAAAAACAACAGAGAGGCTGACGGGCAGGTCCCACCCGTCAGGTTTGAATATTCAAAAGAGGCTGCAGAGCTCGACGGTGCCCGAGAGCCGCGGTGGTCGACGGCGGCGATCCACGGCGAGGCATGGGGATCGGGGGTACCTCCTTGTTCAGTGCATCCTTCCGCGTTGGTGGGTGGTGGTAGAGGTCGCCGGCGAGCACCACGTCCACGGCGGCCCTTGCTCCGGCGGGCGGTGGCTCGGGTGGTCGTGGGCCTCGTCGGAGAGAGCTGCTGGGGTCAAATTGGAGTGGGGGTTAGCCTTCTAGAGATGCCATGAGGCTACGGGCAAGCCTAGGGCGGTGGAGGAGCTCTCACCAACGAGAACGTTGCCGGAGCCCGAAGCGGACGGAGTTGGCCGGAGTCGAGGAAGAAGGGCCCCTCGAGGCTCTTCCAGTGGCTGGGCGGGGTCTGGTGAGGTTGTGGAGGTGTGCGGGGGCGAGAGCGAGCTCGGAGATGCTATATATAGCCAGCCCGAGGCGGTTGCCGTGAACAGGATAAGTCCGGCGAGTGATTACGGCGGCGCTGTGGCTGGGTAGTTGGTTTAGAGGCTTGAGCACCGACTAGACGGAGTAACGAGTCCATCCCGGTGCCCAACTCAGCAAGGAGGGGTGGTTACGGCCTGTTCCCAACAGAACGGCCGTGCGGCACGTCGGCGGCAGGGAGCGCGCCCTATGCGTGCCAGGCCACGGCGACGGTGCTGCATGCGTCTTGGCCAAGGGAGGCAACCCGCCGGAGCTCCCAGGTGGCTTGGGCAGTGTCGAACGGCGTTGTGCCGTAGGTTGCCTCCTGTTGGCCGCCACGGGAGGTCCCGACGCCGCAGAAGACGCCGGCGAGGACGGGCCAGGGTGCCACCGTCGCCAGGAACCGGCCAAGTGCGCGTGCGGCGCTCTGGACAGGGAGGAGGGGATGTGCGCAACGCGCCAGGCGCACAGTCGACACGTGACTGAACTCTAACGATGAAAACGACACTGAAACTCTGAATCTCTGAATATTTCTGAAAGTGCAAAGGAACAGTGCTGGCCAGGTGTTCGACAGAATGATTTTGGTATGTGGGGGTTTCATCCCTTGTCATGCATCCCCTTATGGACTGAGGTATGTGAAACCTCGTTTCTTCCTCAAGCTACCATGCTCCCCTAAAACTCTAGGCCCCGGGGCTCGTTCCTGGGGCCAGGTTTGGTTGTAGTCACGGCAGCAAAAGGGAGGAACAAGGGGCTTAAACCCACTTCATCCCTGCCTCCGCCGAACGCGTGAGAAAGGTTGGGCGAAGTGAGAAGACAGCAAGGCCTGTTGCCGGGTAAGGAAACGTTTATCTTAAAGATATCAAGGATTCGCTCCTTGTCGTGGTTCTACCCGCAAACAAATGACCCGGCAAACATCCCTTTTTCATTAAAAACATTCCATTCAGGTACAGTCCATAGGGAATGAAAAACATGAATAATGGGATTACAAGTTCTAAATTCAGCTAAGGCCCGAAGGCTTACAAGTTGAAAAAAGATAAGGTGCCCGTAACCCCTTTCTTGTCCCTCTCCTCAGGAGGTAGGTCAAGGAGGCGAGCTACGGGTGGCAGAAGACACCAAGAGAACATCTCGGTGGCCGTCCAAAGGCTGGATGGTGATGGCGACGCCGGAAGTAGAGTTCGAAGACGAGGCGGCAGGACGTCAGCACGCGTCGAACGCGTCGATGTGCGCGTACTCTGACTTGATGGCCTAGCCGCCCGCCCTCTTCCTCTTCCGCAGCCTCCCAACGCCAGCCGCCCAAGGAGACGACCCCGAGAAGTTCAAGGAGCCGGCGACACGGATGATGGGGTCGCCGGTGCCGCACGGAGCGGCGCCCGACACCTAGTCGGACCCGTCATCCTGCCGCCCGCTACCCTCGTCGTCGCTGCTGCTGTCCTCCTCGCCACTCCCGCTCGAGGAGGAGTCTTCGCTATCAGAAGAGCTCTCCACGCAGCACCTTGCCCGAGTCCCGAAGCACCCGAAGACCTTGACGGAGAGGAGGCCGCCCTCCATCAGCTTGAAATGGAGAGTGAGCCCCGCCGTCAAGTGGTGGGTATGGGCGAACGTCTTCCACCCTCGACCAAGATACATCACGTGAGGGGCTGGGAAGTCGACGCGGACTCGCGTACCGCTGATCCCACAGCCCCTCATGTGCAGCTGCAGTGACTCAGGCAGGTCCAGCTCCATCTCGCTCGCAAATGGGGTCGAGAGGCGAAAGGCGATGGCGGCGGCAGCGCAGCCTAACGAAGAACTTCGCAAGGGTCATCCCCAACATGTCCCTCCATGGGAGGAGGAGCTGCTGGCGGAGGCGAGACCGACGCGCCGTCCCGTCCTCCTCTTCCACGGGCTCCTCGGCCTCGCCCACGACCTCGCCCCCTTCCCCTCCCCCTCGCGGCTGGCTCCGCCACCGCAGGAGCAGGGGAAGGAAGGATGCGCTGTCGAGCGGCGACCTCTCGCTGCCACCTTTGAAGGACCAGGATTCCCTCTCTCCATGGCGAATGGGGGGAGGGCAGCAGAAGCTGAAGAGAGGTGGAGATGAAGGAATGCGGGACGTGTCCCTCCCCTCTCGCTCTTTATAAAGGAACGGGGTGGGGATCGACCGCCCCGCTCAGCCAATCAAGACACGGAAGGCACAGGGGACTGGGACCGGCCCGCTGCTCCAGCCCGCCACGGCCCGATTTCCCGCCTCCACCGTTCGCCACCCCAAGCGCATGGGGGCTACGTGGCGGGCGTGCTGGACCGAAGCGACGGGTGAGGCGGCCTCTCCCCACCCCGTGATCGTGGGGAGTGGGCGCCTCAAGACCACCTCGGCCCCATTCAGTAAAGAGGCCGCGCCTCCACGCCTCCCTCCGTTTCTGGGGAGGGCGCGCACTGCCTCTTTATTACGACGTGACGCCCACGTCACGCCCACGCCTCCCCACGCCGCACCGCGCGCAGGGAGCGTGAGAGGCGCAGCGCGCGAAGGAAACCTACCACGGTAAAAACCGCCCCGCCTGCCCGCGCACCGTTCTTGGGCCTGGCCCAACAACGCGTAGCGCTTATGTGTGGCCCAGGCCCGGGGGCTCCTGTCGGTGTACAAAAAAGAGGGGTACACTCTTTGTACCCCTATGACTGTGCACGGGCAGTCTGAGCCACGGCGAGGGAGGTGAAACCAAGGTAAGGCCGAAGCCGAAGAGGAGCGGAACGACGCCAAGACCAAGACCACAAAGAGCAAGGGGGCGAAGCGGACTCCCCCAGCAAGGTCCTTGCCGGGGAGCGGTTCTAGCAGGCCCGACAAGCCCCTTGCCGAGGCAGCTCACCCCACGCCTACGGAGCGAGTCACCCTTGAGTCCACTACCCCATGGGGCATGGATTCGGGAGACATCCCCGTGGTGGCATGCAGATCTTTGTGAAGACATTCAAGATCAGGTACACACTTGAGAAGATGATGATCCTTGGCGGGATCCCAGCCAAGGAGGACCCCAAGGCCCCCGTCAAGAGCCATGCCGGGGATGACGGCAAGCGCCACGGCAAGACCCTTGCCGGGGCCCCGGCGAGGCCCTTGCCAAGGACACTCGTGGGGCCACCATTAGGCCCGCACCAGTCGCGCCTCCACCGCCGTTTGCATGCAGCTGCCGACCAAACCAGTTGGGCAGGCACCTGCGTGGCGGCGTGCAGATCTTCGTGGAGACCCACCACTGCGCCACCTCAGCTGCGTGCCTGCCTACATGGCACCACGATCACCGCTGGCCAGGGCGCGTGTCAACACCAGTGGAAGCGGTGACGAACGGGACAGAACTCTCCCCCGACCCCGATAAAGTAAGGACACCTAAGCAGGGTGCATTAAATGCGCCTTGTCATGTAATGCGAGGGATAAACTCGCATTACTGTACCCTTTCCACCTCCTGTGTGCCACTGTGGCAGCCCCTTTCCTATAAAAGGAGGCCCGAGGCGACCAGGAGAGGGATTCGGATTTTTGGAGCTCCTCACGCCCCATAGCTAGTTCAAGAACATAGATATACAATCCACCAAAGCAGGAGTAGGGTTTTACGCATCCTCGTGGCCCGAACCTGGATAAACGTACCGCGTGCTACCTGTTTGATCCGCTCTTCTCACGACCCCCGCGCCCCGCAACCGCAGTAGGGATTCTTGTGATCCCATAGGTGTCGTTTCCCACCGACACGTCGCCATCAGGAAGGATGCCTCATCCCGTCTTTAAAGACGGCACTGTTGCTAAAGGAGCTTTGTCTATCGGCCAAACTCTCCGGCTAGGCGGTTTTCTTATGACCGCCTGTTCGAACGCCGCGCCGACGATGACTTCTCGGGTCATGCCAACTCGGAACTCACCGAGCAGTTAGATCCGATGGAGCTCTCTTCCTTAAACGAGCTCTTGGATCACATCGCCGCCCTGGGAGTCGCTACAGACTACGATCAGATTGGGCCTAAACCCCATCTGAGAGAGATTAACTCTCCCCAGGCCACCCACCATGTCGTTGTGGTAGAGGAACAATGCGGCAACCCTTCATCTATCTTAAGGACTAGCTATGACCGGATTCCCGATCCCTCCAAGCCGGATTCCCGCGGAGGGGAGGACGTCACTCAAGCCCTGAACCTAAAGTCAGGCAGCGGGCTAGATTCATTGTACAACATCCAAGAACCCAAGCTTCCAAGTCCAAAAACTTCTTGGCCCCTAAGTCTTAAACTGGACGGGGTTCCGGGTTTAATTCCACCTTCCCACCCAAACATAAGCGATCTATCCCAAATTCGGCAAGAGCCCGCAGAAACAGTACACCATTACTGGGCCAGATTCCTCCTAGTCATGAACAGGATAAAGGACTCCCGCGAGGAAGACGCAATTTCGTTATTCTGCAATAATTGCACGGACAAGGGAATCCTCAACGCCGTAAGTCCTCATGAAATTACACGCTTCGCTGACTTGGCGTCCATAGTACGAAAGTACTGGGCGATGGAAAGCGCCTGGAAAACCGAAATCAAATTCTGGGACAATCCGGCCCTGAATACAACCCCAGTCCGAAATAAAAGGGTGCATTATCGCCAGGCACCTGGGTTAAACACCAAAAAGCAAAAACCCTCTATAGGGCATGGAACCGTACTGGAGGGATGGCTCAATGGACCCTGTAAAATTCATAGTACAGAGGGCGCCACTCCAACTCATAGCCTTTGATCATGTTGGATACTACGGCAGGTGGCCAAAAGTGGCGAAGAGCTCCTAACTTCCGAGCACCAGCCGAGGGATACCAGTACCGTATTAACAGTCTTCAAGACTTTCGCATCAAATAATATGCGGAAACGAACACTCTGCAGCCTTGCCGAAGTCTACCAAGTAGCAACAATAAACCCATGGAGTGACACGGCTATTACCTTTAATGCCAGTGACGAACCTAAATTCTGAACAGCCCGAGCACCAGCCGCATTGGTCCTCAGTCCAATAGTGGACGGCTTTCGCCTTACCAAGGTACTCATGGACGGTGGAAGCGGATTGAACCTCATTTACGAGGACACCCTCCGAAAAATGGAAATAGACTGGAGCCGCATTGAGCGAAGCAGCACAACCTTTAGGGGAATAATCCCCAGTCGGGAAGCGTGCTGTACAGGAAAAATCACACTGGATGTGGTGTTCGGCATGCCGGATAATTACAGGTCCGAGGAGGTCACGTTTCAAGTGGCCCCGTTCAGCAGCGGATACCACGCTCTATTAGGGCGAGAGGCATTCACAATTTTTCAAGCTATACCCCATCACGGGTACATGAAGCTCAAAATGCCCGGGCCCAACAGAATCATCACTCTTGCTAGTGACCCGGACATAGCACTCCGCGCCAAAAATAAGACAGCTGCACTGGCCCTTGAGGTACTATCCGAAGCCCTAGCGGCCGAAGAACTGACTGCGCTGCGCTCCACGGTGAACAGGGACGATGTGATACTCGATAAAAGATCCAAGTCCACCTCCTTTAAACCGGCGGACGAAATAGTCAAATTCCAAGTCCATCCAATGAACCCTACAAAAACAGCCTCCATTGGGACGCAATTAAACCCTGATGTAGACGCCGCACTACGAGAATTCCTATGCGAAAATTGGGACATTTTTCCCTGGCACCCTTCAGACATGCCAGGAATCCCACGCCGGCTGGCCGAGCACGGCCTAAATATCCTAAAAGGATTCAAGCCAGTCAAGCAGGCTCTTCGGCGTTTCTTCGAACCCAAGAGACAAGCCATGGGAGAGGATCTAGCCAAACTACTGGAGGCCGGATTCATCAGAGATATAAAACATCCGGACTGGCTAGCAAACCTGGTGATGGTACCAAAGAAGGATAAATCCTGGCGCCTATGCGTCGATTTCAAGGACCTCAACAAGGCTTGCCCAAAGGATCCCTTCCCCCTCCCCCGCATCGACCAAATTATCGATGCTACCGCAGGACACGATTCATAGTGTTTCCTCGATGCATATTCCGGCTACCATCAAATTAAGATGGCAGAGCCAGACCAAGCCGCAACGGCATTCATCACCCCATATGGCCCATTCTGCTTCAATACAATGCCCTTCGGGCTCAAAAACGCCGGCGCAACATATCAGCGCATGATTCAGACATGTCTGGCAAACCAGATCGGCAAAACAGTGGAGGCATACGTAGATGATGTGGTCGCCAAAACCAAGCATGTCGAAACACTAGTAGACGACTTGAGGATCACATTCGACAACCTCCGAACATATGACATCAAGCTTAACCCAGAAAAATGCGTTTTTAGTACCGGCGGAAAGCTCTTGGGCTTCATTGTATCCGGGAGAGGAATTGAAGCAAACCCAGCCAAGATCCAAGCTCTGTCACAATTGGACATCCCAAAGGACCTCAAACAAATACAAAAATTGACTGGATGCGTGGAGGCTCTAAGCCGCTTTATCTCCCGTTTGGGAGAAAAGGCATTACCCCTTTATCGCCTCCTTCGGCGCACCGAACACTTCGAGTGGACGGATCATGCCACGGCCGGACTCGAAGAAATAAAAGCCATATTGGCAACAAACCCGGTCTGGCCGCGCCCAACATGGGCGAACCAATGCTATTATACATCGCGGCAACTCATCAAGTTGTAAGCGCGGTGCTCGTTGTCGAGCGAAGCGGACGGACACAAGTTCCCCTTCAAAAACCAGTTTACTACGTGTCCAGTGTCCTCACTCCATGCAAGTCACGGTATCCGCATTATCAAAAGATAGCGTACGCAGTGTTTATGGCATCACGGAAGGTGCGACACTACTTTCAAGAGTGTTCGATAACAGTAGCCTCCGAAGTACCTCTTAACGATGTTATAAACAACCGCGTCGCGATGGGCCGGATTGCCAAATTGGCCATTGAGCTCCTCCCGTTCGACATAACCTATAAGCCACGACGAGCTATTAAGTCACATGTTTTGTCCGACTTCGTCGTCGAATGGACTGAAGCCGAACTCCCTAAAGAATACGTCACATATTCCAACTGGATCATGCACTTCGACGGCTCCAAAATGTTGGCTGGTCTGGGGGCTGGCGTCGTTCTGACGTCCCCAACTGGAGATACAGTTCAATACGTACTCCAGATAATGTATACGGACTCCAACAACGCAGCCGAATACGAGGCCCTTCTACACGGTCTCCGGATGGCAGTCTCCATGGGCATTCAATGCCTAGAGGTGCGCGGGGATTCGAACCTCGCAATATCCCAAATAAATGGAGACTTTGACGCAAAGGATCCGAAAATGGTAGCTTATCGCAACGCCGTCCTAAAAATGTCAGTTCGGTTTGAGGGGCTCGAATTTCACCATATAGCCCGGGAAAACAATCAGGCAGCAGACATGTTGGCACGGATTGGCGCAAGGCGCGATGCCGTCCCCCCCAACATCTTCCTAGAGAGGCTGTTCAAGCCATCCGTACTATGGGAGGGGGAATCCGAAAATAACAGCCCGGACCCAACCGCACTGCCCGACACCGAACATTCTGACATTATTGGTGGCTCTGCCAACGAAGTAACATCTTCAGCCCATGTAATAATAGTAGTCATTGCCCTGTGGACGGAACCATTCCTAGCCTACCTAACTAGGCAGGAACTTCCCGAGGACCAAAACGAGGCACGCTGCATAGTGCGGCATCTAAAGCCTATAAAGTCCATGAGGGAGAGCTTTATAAGAAAAGCACCACTTGAGTCCTTCGAAGGTGTATCTCCGAAGAGGAAGGGCGGAATCTTCTGGCTGAAATTCATGCCGGAATCGGCGGACACCATGCCTCAGCCCGGGCCTTTGTAAGCAAGGCCTTCCGTACAGGATTTTATTGGCCGGCGGCCCGGGCAGATGCTCAGGACTTAGTCCAACGATGCGTCGGTTGCCAGCTCTTTGCTAATCAAAGCCACATGGCACCCACCACCCTCCAAACTATACCCATCACCTGGCCCTTGGCATGTGCAGGGCTTGACATGGTTGGACCCCTTAAAGGAGGAACCCACAAGCAAAAATACCTACTGGTCATGGTGGATAAATTCACCAAATGGATAGAGGCCAAGCCTGTTAAGAGGCCGAATCCGGACCGGTGATAGACTTAATATCAGGGGTCGTACACCATTACGGCGTCCCCCACAGCATCATCACTGATAACGGCATGAACTTCACGGCCGACAAGGTCAAACTCTGGTGCAAAAACATGGGCATCAAGCTCGACTATGCTTCAGTCTATCACCCTCAAACTAACAGTCAAGTCGAGCGAGCAAATGGTCTAATCATGAGCGGCATCAAACCCAGATTAGTGCGGTCCCTCAAGGAATCTAACACGCCTTTGGGTAGAGGAGCTCGACTCCGTTCTCTGGGGCTGCGGACCACGCCGAATCGCACCACCGGATTCACACCATTCTTTATGGTATACGGCGCAGAGGCAGTTCTGCTCTGCGATATAATTCATGACTCACCTCGCATGCGCATGTACGAAGAAAGAGAAGCCGAGCTCGATTGGCAGGACAGTTTGGACGCCTTGGAGGAGGAGCGTGACGTGGCAAAAGCCTGTTCCGCATTCTATCAACAGTAGGCTCGAAGATATCAAAGCAGAGAAGTATGTGCCAAAACTTATAATGTTGGTGAGCTAGTTCTACGCCTGCTGGACAAGAAAAAGGACAAACTCAAGCCCAAATGGGAAGGTCCCTTTATAATCGACCAAGTCCTGACCGGTGGAGCGTACCGTCTGCGAGATGTGTGGGATAACCGACTCGAGCCGAACCCATGGAACGGAGCCCGTTTCCGAAGATTCTACGCCTAGCGCCGGATTCTGAGTTCGTCTCCTTCCTATGTCTATATTTTACACATTAGTTGTCTTATATTTCTCTCCTTCTCCCTCCTTTTCTCTTACAGCCTTTGAAGGCTCGTTCGCGCATTGTTCGCACACACTTGACGCGTTATCCACGCTCATTATACATGGGGGCTTCTTTAACAGAAGCTTATTTATACGGGCTTAATGCCCAACACATGTGTCAAACTTCCGCATGTACCTTTTATTCACCATTATATGCATCGATATGACTTAATTTTTGGCCAAGCTGGGTTGCTGGCTCACATGCTTACCCCTACGTTCCCGATTGTTCGGCTAGGTGGTAAAGGGAGCACCTCTGTGATTGTTACTGCCGGGTCAGCCCGATGTGTACCTCAGACTGGGTGAAGCCGAAAGCTAGCGTTCTTAAGGGAATATTCGGTCGGAGAACTAAAAGACGATCTTTCATTTATTTATATATCTGCCCCCAGATGTTTTTCTGCATTTTTCGTAGTCCGGACATGCACTTTAGGGCATGCCTCCTAGGGAAAGGAACCCCTAACGGAATTATTCTCCATGGAAGATGTTTCTTATTAACCATGTAATATAACATAACTAGTTGCGCACTTGTCTGATAAAGCACTAATGACCCCTACGCCTGGTCTCCATGCATGCCCCGGTTCTTGCATAACCACGAGGGTATTCAGACACACTCCGGACTATCGGGTCCCGAGGTTGAAGCGAAAAGGCCCGCCATGACAAACGATCTACAATCCGGCTAGAAGGCATTTTACATGTCATCTTACATTACATAGTCAATTTGACTGGGCATATTCCTCCTCAATGCCATCCAGCAGGCTGTCTAGTTTACAGTCCTGTTGGGAATATTTGGCGGCCAACTCTACTTGGCCGTATACTAAGCTCACGGGGATCTCCTTCCCATCGGCCCCCACAGGTCCGACCTCGGCCATGTGGTTTGGGTCAACCTTCGTGTACCGCGTCTTCACCATGGCCCAGGCCTCCCTGGCGCCTTGACGGCAGGCCGATATCTTCCATAGTCGGAAGCGCCGCCGCGCTCCCTTAAGCCTCTCTACAAGCTCTCCAAGGCCTTCGGGCATGGAGACAAATGGCCACAAGGCCTGGGCGATGTCTTTTATCACCTGCCGAACTCGTTCGTGCAGTTGAGAGAGCTCGGGAAGAAGGTCACCCGTAGAACCGGGCATTTCCTCTGCAGGACGACCTGTGAGCACACCTACAAACATTATTCTGTTAGTCGACTTCCTCGCCGAACTCTTTTTTCAAAGTTCGTTCAAGCACTTACTAAAAATGCCGCGTCGAAGCCGCCGATTCTCCTTCACCGAGTCCGATAGCTGGGCACGAACATCCTTTAGTTCCTCGCCCAGCTGGGTGTTGGCATCCTGGAGATTATTCTTCTCCTCCCTCACCCTCGTAAGCACGCTCTCGCCGGCCTTTAACCGGCGCAAGAGTTGTTGCTTGTCCGGATCCACTCCGGCGCCATCTGCAATGATATTGTCAGATTTACACACACGCCGCACTTCACAACATACTTATCTTTTGAAGCATATATTACCAGAGGGGGTCTCTTTGGCTTCCCCTGTCGCGGCTAGTGTGGCCTCAAGTTGGGCTTTGCACCCTTCCAGCTCCTGGGACAATTGGGTATTCTTTTCTGTAAGATCCTGCATAACATATGATCCTTAAATCAGTTATTCCAACTATTTCAAGTCTCGGGGGCTACTGGCATGTGTAACCATCAAATTTTCTCACCCGTATGTCTTTCACATACTGCTCCATGGCTCTGGCTAGACCATTTTGAGCGGCACGGAGGTACGCATCTCCTGACCTGAAGGCATCCAATGCCTCTTGGGAGAAACAAGCGTCACGTAGAGCTGTCCAGCGACGCCTGTGGTTCATGGAACTCTCCACCTCGGAATTGGTGGCGGACATCTTGTCCGCATCCTCTGTCGGAGGAGCCTCCGGAGCGCGCCTCGTGTTCGCCTCCGCTTCCGGACCCGGCCGTGGAGCCTGTTCGGTGGAGGCGCGAGTGGCAACTTCTCCGGATATAGTCCGGCGAGCGCTCTTCTTCCTGAAGAAAGCACGTGCGTTAGTACGCCTTGAGAGAATAAAACCTGGGAATAAGATGGCACGCCCTACCGTTGCACCGACGTCTCGATCCGGACCGCACTTCTTTTCAGCCTGCTGGGCCTTGCTGCCCCTTGTTGGCCAGCCACCGCAGGCTCGGCCTTCCGCCTCAAGGACTTCCCCTGCAAAACACCATTAGTACGCGGTGATCAAGAATAAGCACGGATGGGTCGTTTTCAAAGTACTGGGACTTCGGTCTCAGTTACCTGTGAGGCTGGAAGTATTCCGGGGTAATCGGCCGTAATGGCGACCAAGGCATTGTCGATGCTCAGTTGGTGAAATACCCCATCAATCAGCTCCACGGATATATCCGGATCCTCTTGGGAGGTCACGTCGAGGAACCGTTCCGGATTCTCGGGCTGTGGAGGTGGGCTGTTTATATCCTTTACGGCCTGGCGTAGTTCCTGCGTCGAAATCACAAAATGAGATACTTGACTACGGGAATATGGATCCGAGGGGCAAAAAGAAGTGTCCGCTTACCCAGCTTGGAGGATTGTTCATAGAAAATCCGCCCTGTGGATTGACGCGGAGGAATTCCTCCTCTTCTCCCTTGTACAATGCAGACAAGATCTTCGTCAGACCGGCAACCGATCTCGGCCCCTTACGGCCGCAACGGGTGGCATCATCCTCCCCGTTGAAATCCCACATGGGGTGGCCTCTATACTGAAGCGGCTGCACCCCCCGCATAATGCACGTGGCCATGACCTCGATCATGGTCAGTCCGGAATGAGCTAACAACCTTATCCGGCTCATCAGGTAAAGGACGTCCTTGTCATTTTCCTTCTGAGGGCTCCGTGGACGCCAGCTTAGGCGCTTCTTCAAAGGAGCATTATTGAACTCAGGGAGGCCGATCCGAACAGGGTCCGGCAAGGGGACATCTTCTATATAAAACCATTCTGAAGGCCAGTCTTCGGACGCCTTCTTCGGGGTTCCGGATAGATATCCGGTTCTGACAATGTGCCATAGTTCGGCTCCACCCACTTGATATATCGACCCCTCTTGAGAACGGGGCACAAGGCAGATCAGTTTCTTCCACAGTGCAAAATGAGCCTCGATGCCCAAAAACAGCTCGCAAAGGGCCACGAAACCCGCAATATGCAGAATGGAAGCTGGCGTAAGGCTGTGCAACTGGAGGCCGTAGAACTCCAGGAGCCCCCGGAGGAACGGATGAATTGGAAATCCGAGCCCTCTTATTAAATAAGGGATAAGGCACACCCGCTCTCCTTTGGAGGGACTGGGACGCTCTCTGCTTGCTTTCCGCCATTATAGGTGGCGAGTCCGGCTCGAACCGGGACCATGAAGGCCGAGGGATGGAATCCCTTGGTCTGCAGCATCACTAGCTCGCTGTGCGTGATGGAACATCTCTCCCAATCTTCGGGCTGAGGGCTGGGAGGGCGAGAAGAGGAGCCGCGTTGACTGGCCATGATGGAATTGATTTCTGTCAGATGCGCTCCGATGAATGCTCGCGAAGGGAGGATGTGTGATTCGGATCTAGATCCTCATCTCTTTTATAGGCAGATCATTTGCGCAGCTAGGGGGGTAAATGTAAAAATACCCTGGCTTTTCGCATTCGTTTGACACGTGGAAGATCGCCATTATTAGGTGTGGAAGCCAAGGAGCGCAATATTTATGAGAAGCCAGACACTATTCAACAGGTACACAGGATTTGGAGAAGAACCCGCCTTGCAATGCCGAAGACAATCTGCGCGCCGGACTCGTCGTCATTGAAGCCTGGTTCGGGGGCTACTGAGGGAGTCCCGAATTAGGGGGTGTCCGGATGGCCGGACTATAACCTTTGGCCGGACTCCTGGACTATGAAGATACAAGATTGAAGACTCTGTCCCGTGTCTGGATGGGACTTTCCTTGGCGTGGAAGGCAAGCTTGGCGTCTGGATATGTAGATCTCCTCCCATTGTAACCGACTCTGTGTAACCCTAACCCTCTCCGGTGTCTATATAAATCGTAGGGTTTTAATCCGTAGGACGAACAACAATCGTACCATAGGCTAGCTTCTAGGGTTTAGCCTCTCTGATCTCGTGGTGATCTATTCTTCTACTACCCATATCATCAATATTAATCAAGCAGTAGTAGGGTTTTACCTCCATCGAGACGGCCCGAACCTGGGTAAAAACATCGTGTCCCTTGTCTCCTATTACCATCCGCCTAGACGCACAGTTCGGGACCCCCTACCCGAGATCCGCCGGTCTTGACACTGACAGGGAGGCCACTGCTAGCATGTCATCCCTGACTTGGAATTCTATGCACTTATGATTGGAACAATTAGCAAGCATCCCCAACTACTAACGTTCATTAAGGTAAAACCCAACCATAGCATTAAGATATATTGGTCCCCCTTCAATCCCGTATGCATCAATTTCTATGCTAGGCTGAAGCTTCTGTCACCCTTGCCCTCCAATACATAGTCCTATCAACATACAACTAACCCTATGGTGTGATCCACGCGTGCGCTCATATGATGGGCACCAAAGGAGAGCAACATAACCACAAGCAAATTAAATCAATCATAGCAATTCATCAACCACTGATAGGATAACGAAAATCTACTCAGACATCATAGGATGGCAACACATCATCAGATAATAATATGAAGCATAAAGCACCATGTTCAAGTAGAGGGTACAACGGGTTGCGGGAGAGTGGACTGCTGTAGATAGAGGGGGGAAGGTGATGGAGATGTTGGTGAAGATGGCGGTGGTGTTGGTGAAGATCGCGGTGATGATGATGGCCCTTGGCGGCGTTCTGGCGCCACCCGGAGCGAGGGGGGAGAGCCCCCCTCCTTCTTCTTCTTCCTTGACCTTCTCCCTAGATGGGAGAAGGGTTTCCCCTCTGGTCCATGGTCTCCATGGCGTGGGAGGGGCAAGAGCCCCTACGAGATTGGATCTATCTCTCTGTTTCTGCGTTCTCTCCTGCTGCCTTTCACCGTTTCGTATATATATGGAGATCCGTAACTCCGATTGGACTGAAACCTTCGCCGTGATTTTTTTCCAAAAATTAGCTTTCTTGCGGCTGAAGAAGGGCATCAACCGCCTTACGAGTGGCCCACGAGGGTCAGGGGCGCGCCCAGGGGGGCAGGGGCGCCCACTGCCTCGTGGCCACCTCGGGCACCGTCTCGCGTGGATTTTTCTTCCGGAATTTTCCAAATATTCCAAAAATAAGCTCCATCCGTCTTTATCCCGTTTGGATGCTATTTTATATGGATATTCTGCGAAACCAAAAACATGCAACAGACAGGAACTAGCACTAGGCACTGGATCAATATGTTAGTCCCAAAAATAGTATAAAAAGTTGCCAAAAAGTATATGAAAGTTGTATAATATTGGCATGGAACAATCAAAAATTGTAGATACGATGGAGACGTATCACCCATTCGTCAGTTTGCCGCTCTCCACTAACCACACTGCCGCGGCCCATTGCCGTCCTCCCCGCTATATGAACTCAAGCCCTGGCCATAGCAACAGTCATCCTCCTCCGGTCCCTTTCTCCTCTCCGCACCACGCCCGCCATGGCCTCCTCACGCTCCCTCTGAGATAGCCTCTCATCCGAGCAGAAGAAGGAGATGGCCACCATTGCAGCCGTCTGGCAGGCGAAGCTGGTGACATGCCCGTCGAGATGTGCATGCCGACATGACCATCGGCTGGGCCCCGAGCACTCTATAGGAACATGCTGCGGGCATTACTAGAAATGCCACATGCGCCGAGTGCCACGAACACTCGACAAAGGGCCAAAAACCCTCGACAAAGATTTTGCCGAGAGTTGCACTCGACAAAGGCCACACAGCGTACACCTCTCAGGTAAACATAAATTTGTCCAGTGTCCAACAGTACGCATCGGCAAAATAAAGGAACTCACGAACGGCAGACGGAAACAAAGGTTACCACGTGGCGACACTTTGCCGAGAGCGACACTCGGCAAAACCAGCCAACAGGAAACAACAAGATGACAAGCACCTAACATGTGGGTCCTAAACAGTACGCCAAGGACAAGCTTTGCCTAGAACCATGCTCGGCATCTACATCCAATAGGAAACTGCCACGTGCTGACCGCTACTTAGTGAATACATGAACTCCTCAAACTATGGAAATCATCGGAAAGAATCCCAATTATTGTCACCTTGGGGTATGCTGATCATAATAGGTGCATATAACTTGCAAGATAGGATCAAGAACTCAAATATATTCGTGAAAACATAATAGGTTCAGATATGAAATCATGTCACTCGGGCACTAGTGACAAGCATTAAGCATACAAAATCATGGCAACATCAATCTTAGAACATAGTGGATACTAGGCATCAAGTCCTAACAAAAGTAACTTGATTACATGATAAATCTCATCCAACACATCACCGTCCAACAAGCCTACGAACGAATTACTCACTCCCGGCTATGAGCATCATGAAATTGGTGATGGAGGAAGGTTGATGATGATGACGGTGTCGATTTCCACCCTCCGGAACCCAGAATGGACTCCAGATCAGCCCACCCGATGAAGAACAGGAGGTGGCGGCGGCTCCGTATCGCAAAACGCGATGAATCCTTCTCTCTAATTGTTTTCTCCGTGAATATGTATATATGGAGCTGGAGTTAGGGTTGCCGGAGGTCTAGGGGCCACAAGCTCACCAGGCTCGTCCTGGGGGGGTGGGCGTGCCCCTGAGCTTGTGGCTCCTAGGTGGCCCCCCTCTAGCATATTTTTCTGCCAGTATTTTTTCTATATTCCACAAAAATTCACCGTAAGTTTTCAGGTCAACCCGAGAACTTTGATTTCTGCACAAATACAACATGATGAAAATTCTACTGAAAACAGCGCCAGTCCGACTTAGTTCCATTCAAATCATGCAAATTAGAGTCCACAACAAGGGCAAAAGAGTTTTGAAAAGTAGATACGATGGAGACGTATCAACTCCCCCAAGCTTAAACCATTGCTTGTCCTCAAGCAATTCAGTTAACAAAACTAAAAGTGACAAATAAGAACTTTTGCAAACTCTGTTTGATCTTTTTGTTGCAAATATGTCTAACTAATGTTTAGGTTTTCAGCAAAGATTATGGACTAACAATATTCGCAGTAACACTTAGGTCTCACTTTACTCATACCAATGGCATAACTGACTAGCGAGCAATAATAAGATATCTCGGATGACAACACTTTTTCAAAACAATCATGATACGATATGATATGATGGTATCTCACTAGCCCTTTCTGAGACCACGAAACATAAATGCCGAGCACCCCTGAAGTTCAAGCACTGACTAGACATTGTAATTCATGATGTAAGAGATCCAGTCACACTCATACTCAACATCAACTAACAACGAAGCATAAAAATGACAATAGTGCTCTCCAGCTAGTGCTTTTAATAAGAAGATGACGATTCAACAATAAAAGTAAATAGATAGCCCCTTCGCAGAGGGAAGTAGGGATTTGCAGAGGTGCCAGAGCTCGAAGCTTTTAAAATAGAGATGAATATAATTTTGAGAAATATGGTTTCATTGTCACTGCATGCAGTCCAGGTCTGATATCGAGCGTACATACACATAAGAGGAGGCAACACACTACTACCTTGTTACAGTTAGTGATTCTAAACTTCATCAACTCCTCAGATTACACTTTGACTACTAATAAGTACTCCTTCCGTTTCAAAATAAGTGTCAATGGTTTCATCTGTCCCATAATAAGTGTCGCCGATTTAGTACACAATGACGAGTAACTAAATCAGCGACACTTATTTCGATACGGATGGAGTAATTATTAGTAGTCAGAGCATAATCTGTTGTAAAAACAGTGTGACGAGTAACGTATTCACCTCCAACCGCCACAACTAAATATTTATGCTACTCCCTCCATTTACTTATAAAAGGCCACTATGAAATATACGTTTTTACATTTATACAAGGCCACCAACAGTAATCGAGGAAAGAATTTATGATATTTCCTCGTACTAACAACCTGTTTAATACTTACATGCATGCAGTCATAATGACACTAGTTACTTTCTCCACTCAATTTCTTTGCGTGCATGTTGTGTATTAATGATCCCAATAAATGAAATGAAAAGCTATCTTGCAAAGTATGCATTAAATTTTATCTTGGTGCCTGTAATCTCAGTTTGTGGCCTTGTATATAAAAATGGAGGGAGTATATGATACAATCATTTTGATCTCGATAAGCATGCGACTTTATGATCCCCGTCCATTGCATCTGTTGAATGGCCTGGATGAGCGTCATACAGAGACCAGACCGCTTTTCATCTTACCCAAAGAATTTCCAACAATTAAAAGCAGTTTTGCAGATGGACACTAATATCCTACACAGAATTGTCCATAATACATTAATAGTTTAGGTTCAACATTTTAATATAAAAATCTGAACAAAGTAAAAAAACTCGTCACAAATCATGCTCCATATACAGTGATGCACAACAATAAAATGGAAGCACTTTTCTTCTGTACTTGAGTCTATAGGCCTCAATCAATTTTCTAAGAAGAGTTAACTAGTTAAATGTTTTAGCCTCTGAAGCTAGTTAATCATGTAAAAACCATATAAAACGCATAAGCATGACACCAACATTAAGTTTTAGCCTTTGAAGCTCTCAAGATACTAGCAAGTTTCAAACTGCCTCAGCTTCCATGTAGCTCATACTAAACAATACTCCCTCCGATCAAAAATATGTGCCGTAGGTTTGAACTAAGGTTAGTTTGGACTAAAAAACCGTTGCAAAAAGCATCAACTAAAAAATTCTAGTACCGGTTTGTGGCATGAACCGATACTAAAGGTGCTGGTGGGGTCCCAGCCTGACAACAGCCTGCCACCATCTCTTTAGTATCGGTTCGTGGCATGAACCGGTACTAAAGGTTCGCCACGAACCGGTACTAATGAGCACCGCCCGCCTAGCCGTTGGAACCGGCACTAATGGTAACATTAGTGCCAGTTCGGTTACAAACCGGGACTAATGTGCTTCACATTAGGCTCTTTTTCTACTATTGAAAGCCGCGACACTTATTATGTATCGGACGGAGTAGTACATTTAGTCCAATCGAAATAGAGCCTCATACCATTTGGGGTGAAAATGTGAGCTTAGCTAAAATCCTAGAACCGCTAAAAAAAGACAAAATCCTAGAAAAAAGATTGACGTCTGAATATTTCTCATTGATTAACGAAATTTTGGCCTTTACTCTCGTTCCACCATATTTCTCTTGCTTTCAAATTTGCTGGCAGCTACACCAAGAGCTGAATATCCAAATAGCTATTCAATACTCTGTCCTATGTAGAACTTAGAAAGCAGTTTTCCAAATGGTTCCTGATATCCTATCCATTATCGTGAGTAACAGATTTATAGATTAGGTTCTGGACTTCAACATAAAGAGCTGAATGAAGTAAAAATAAGTTCCAGGTTGCAAACCATGCTTCATAAATAGTGAAGTGCAACAATAAAGTGGAAGCATAACACAAATTTCAGATTTGTTTCCAACAACTGAATTTAATCTCATTCAGACGACGGGCCACTAACTGTTGATTATGTAGTAATCATCGTGTTTCAATCTCACTACTTGTAAGTTTCAGTAAAAGCGTAGCATTTCACAAATTTAAAAACACTTAGATGGAATATTGTGTAATTAACATGTACTTCGTGCAGAAAATCGAACCATTGTCACATTCTTACGTAAGTCCGCCAGGTGGGAAAATAGGTAGTAGAATTGAAATGTCTCCTTCTAATTAAAGAACATTAAATACTTCGGAACGAATAATCACCGTGAATGTCTGGTGACATGTTGAGTGGTATGTGTACTATGAAACTAGAGAATACCCTACGCGTTGTTGTGGGAATCGATTGCAATATATTTCAATGGTTTGATTGTATGAAGCTTCCATCATTGAATTTATAATATATGAACTAAAGCTAAAAATAAATATTATATATTGTATTCAATATTGTGTACTCAGAAAATATCTTAAATATAAGTGGCATGACGTAATGGAAAACTTTTACATGCATGTTGAGTGGACCTTTTATGAGGTGGCATGTGTGATGAGGTGAAAGATGTGCATGAGATCAACTAATAATGGAAAATATTTCTCATACATGTAGTGGTGGTCCTTTGATGAGGTGGTATGTGTGCATGTTGAGATAAATAAGATAGTGGGGATCAACTTCTTATGTATATAGGGTTCGTGAATTCCCTGTCTTGTGCTTACCTTCCATATTTCTCAGATAACTGATCTATCTAGCTAGCAGACATCTTCATTCTCTATAAGATCCTCATAAGATCTTTGTATTTTTTTAATCGTGTCAACCTGCCTCGATTTTCAAACCCGCAAAAGATAAGAGAAAACCTCAGTGAAGCGCTTAAGGAAATCATCCAAGAAAAACATTGCTCAGGACCAATCCAACAGCCTGAAAGCCATCTCCATCTACAAGCTCTCCTGACATGATTATCTTAACATATTCCACCATTAGACCACCTTCTGAAACATCTACAACGGTTTGTGAAAGTAATCAAGTTGAATCAAATGCTTCCAAAAGAAAATAAAAAGGCTCCATACATAAAAATGTAATGAAAAGCGAAACCTTTCCAGAGAACATGTTCCCGGTAACTCCACATGTGGAGTTTGTGGACTCATAAATCTAACTTCATCATTATGGCATATTGTGCTCAGCAAACGGGATGTCGAACTACTTATGATCACATCATTTTGTTACCTGATCAACTTTTTGTTGTTGCTGAGTGTCACTCTACATAGTGTTGGGTGAAATGGTGAGAATGCTGAGTGCCAACTTGCATGCCTTTAGCTGGGCCTAATAGGTGGACCTCTGTTTACATTTGAATGACGATGAACCAACCGTCCGGTTGATCGATCGCTAGATGCCTTGAAATCCTTGTCCAATCGTTCTTCTTGAGCAGACATAATAAGCCTACATATAAGATCCTGGCTACATCTGCGTCTCTTCGACGTTTTTATCTGTTCTCCCCTGACGCTGATTTATCCATCGCTCCGGACGGCTGTAGCCTTGCACCAGAAAGGCAGCAGCGGTTCAAGTTCGGCAAATAATGGAACTCATTTTCCACCCACCAAGAAAAAAAGGACCAATGGCTTTGACCGTGAGTTCAACTAATTTTATCCTTTTCATCTTTTAAGGTTCGCCTTTTTGATTTCCATTACCTTGTAGTTAATATTACTCGTTTTATCTTTTGTATGTACACTAGATGTTCGGCGTTCAGAGATCTATTTCATGTTTTCATCGAGAGAACATAAATCGAGAGACCAAAAGCAAAAACAAAATAATATAGGATTTAACTCAATCTGAAAAAGGACTATGCAAAGCATTGAATGAATATGATTCTCAATTAAAAAGCAACACGGTTCATCTATTAATTATTACTATAATACTTTGCTTCTTCAATAGGGCCCATTTTCGAGTTTGGCACAGGGCCTTCGATTTTGCCGGCCCGTGTAACACCCCAAAAATTTAGCCATGTTTTAAATATTAAAATTTTTGCCAGCAGTTTTAAAATTTTTATTTCTGTTGATTTCAGAACTCTTCTTTTAATATTAAGGTGTCTTTCCCTAGTGGAGCTTCCCAAAACATATTGGACTTCTATGCTCTCTGTATAACATTTTCTTAATCAGTAGATTTATTTATTAAATCACTTCACCCTGAGCTTTATTCATTAAAATGAACTGTTTTAAATTTTGGAGCTCTTTTGAACTACAACCATTTGATAGATTCACTTAAAATTCCAACCAAAATTTGGAGATGTCACGTGATGTCTCTAAATCACTTGTGTGCATTAATATAATTATTTCATTGCATATTTTAAGTTTTACACCTGTTTTCCAAATCTGGTCCAGTGGACAATTTTGCACTATAGCCTAATTAAATATTTCTCTAGAACCTCCACCAAAATTTTGAGATATCAGTAGTAGCATGCCATCCAACTTTATGCAAAAACTAGTGTTGTTCTTTAAAAAAATTGAGTGAATCATCCTCATCTTCATTCTGGTGCCATTTGGTGATTTGTACTGCAACCATCTCCTAACTTGCTTCTTTATCTATAATTCCTTTTCCTACTTATAGTCATCCTTGCCAAACTCTTAAGTCCAGAAGAGTGGACCCTTTGGAAGATTTTTTGTTCATGAAACAGTGCCATTCACTTTTTGCTCAGGCTGAAGTTTTGCATAACTTGCACTAACAAGTTTCTGCTTCTGTCAAACTAACTTCACCACCCCCTTGTCCATCCAAAGAGACACTGATCTGGAAAATTTGGCCACCCCAAGTGTTGCCTAGATGCCCTTGGCATTTTGACAAACACCCTGAGTGCATGACCAGATTTAGCATGATTTCAAGTTTACATTGTGAACTTGAGCCCCTGGCCTATCCACCATGTCCCTTGATCCCCTTGCTAACCCTAACCTAGCCCTGTTTCTTGCCAGCCTCAACCGCGACCTCTAGGCTGCCCTGGCATTTCATCGAGCATGTCCCGGGCGTGCTCTGGGCGCGCCCAGAGCGTGCGTTTGGCACCCACGAGCGCCCGAGCCGCCGCGTCACGCCCCGCACTCAATTCGGTCCGTGACCGACCGCAGCCAGCACGCCGTGTCCCCTAGCACCGACACACCACCCCGACCAACCTGGCACCCCACAGCGCCACCGTCAGGACGGCCGTGGCGGCTAGCTGACGGACGCTTGCAGGCCCCGGCCGTGTCGGCGCCGCCCAAGCCGCCAACGCTTGCCACCTGCCTCCTGGAGCAGTGCGTGCTCATCCACAGCTTCGTCCTCTAGCGCGCATCGCCGCCACGTCGCCCTAGCTACAGAACGGCGGTCGCCGGCAAGCTTATCCACGGCCGCCACAAACTGACTCGGATGTGCTATAAAAGAGGCCCCCGAGCTCAAAACCCGCACGGCGGCAGCCTCACACCATTCCGCTCGTGCCCCCTTGGCCGTCAATCGAAGGGAGGGAGTCGTCTTCTTCCTCTCCGGCAACTCCAACCGCCACCACTGCCCTGGCCATTCCGGCGCCACCAGGGCCTCCCCCTCTCCACTCTCTCCACCAGGAGCCTTCCTTTCCCCCCGGGGGCCCGGCCCCCGGCGCGATTTTGATCGGGAACCACATGACCCCAAAATCACTTTGTCCCCGAAGCCTCCTCCATGTGGCTTCGCCGCCCGGCAGCTCACGCCGTTCCCGCCAACCCAGCGACCACGGTAGGACCGCCCGGTCTTGCGGGTCCATCCCGACCTTCGAACTCCGCGAGGAGCCGCTGTCACGGGCGCCGATCGCTGCTGTTTTGCCGCCGCCGCCGAAAGCAGAGGAAGAGGAGGAGAGTTGGGCTGGTCAAACCTGACCCGATGGGCGAGCAGGCCCACTTGTCGATGACTCGGCGCGATCCACGCTGGATAAGTGGAAGCGCATTTCCAAAATGCGCCTTCGACGTGTACGTTTATTCGAAACGTTTTCTTTTTGGTTTTTATTTAAATAACAGATTTTTCACAAAACTTTGACTGACTATAACTTTTTAATTACAACTCCAAATGAATTGATTCTTTTTCCTACCTCTCTCAAATATGGTCTAGTTTATTTTAAGATTTATTTGAAGAAATTTCAGACAACTTTTTTGTGCTGTTTTGATTTTATGTAATAATTCAAATATATTCTTTTAAATAGGATTTTTGAAGATTTCAAGATGTGTTGGAATGCACCCTGCCTTCCCATGACCTGAAGGCAAGCATTCTGAACCCTGTTGAAATTTTGTGTGTGTTGCATAGCACGGTGACAACACCACCCCGACACGAACATACGTCATTTTATGTGAGGATGTGTTCCTACTCATGAATGCATGTTAATGAATTTCATGCAAATGGAGTTGATATGTTTGTGATAGAAATCACCATCATGTGCCTTTCATGCCTACCGGAGGAAGGAAGGGAAGGCCTACATCTTGGGTAGACACGGTCTTGTCCCTAGTCCTCCGTCGAGACGGTCGTGTCCGGTATGACATGAGGGGGTATGTCTTGTGGTGTTTCTATCTGTAGTTTGAAGTATTTGCATTGTTATACTAATCTTGCAGGAAATCTTGCAACCTCCTGAGTCGACCATAGATCGAGTCTTGTGCCAGTAACCCCCATACTTGCTTCGTACTACCACTCGTCTCTACAACAAGTAGGGTACAGTTCAGTAAGTTGTCAACCCTTTCCTAGCACACACCGTACAGAGAGGCCATGGTGGAAGATACTGGAGGCATCCGGGATTCATGCCACCGGGTCCGGGAGCATGGGTGTTTCGGTTGTAGCCGAAGGGGGTAGCTCCCCGGTTTGCGCACGGTATAAATTTTTGTGATCCCATGTTATGTCGAGGCTGTAGCCTCTCCACTTAGAGTTTTGCTTAACAGGTGTCGTGGGTGATTCCAGACACATGTAAGTTAAGCTGGTGTGTGCAAGTTAGGTGTGTTTTCAACAAAAAGACCGTAGACGGAATTAGTCCCGATGGACTAAAGGAATCCGTTACTCGTTGGTAAAGAGTACACCCTCTGCAGAGATTAAACCTATTCGAATAGCCGTGTCCATGGTTAAGGATTACAGTCTGGGATGGGTCAAGTGTCGGTCTTCGGAGGTGAAATTGTTAAACCAGAACTGAATATCACAACTTGTGGATTGTGATAATTATGATTATTATTATTATTGTTGACTAACCGTGATTTTATTGGTATTATCGAATATCCCTGGGATGGTTCTACCTCCTGGATATTTCTTGTGGCATTTCTTTTAAAGCCCTTTATGTGGTGTCGCTAAGGCCTTCAATGTTGCATTTCTTTTAAAGTCCTTTATGTGGTGTCGCTAAGACGCCCGATCGTGGCATTTCTTTTAAAGCCCTTTATGTGGTGTCGCTAAGACGCCTTGACCGTGGCATTTCTTTTAAAGCCCTTTATGTGGTGTCGCTAAGACGCTCGACTGTCGCATTTCTTTTAAAGCCCTTTACGTGGTGTCGCTAAGACGCCCGACTGTGGCATTTCTTTCAAAGCCATTTATGTGGTGTCCCTAAGACGCCCGACTGTGGCATTTCTTTTAAAGCCCTTTATGTGGTGCCGCTAAGACGCCCGACTGTGGCATTTCTTTTAAAGCCCTTTATGTGGTGTCGCTAAGACACCCGACTGTGGCATGATGTTATGTATTTCATAAATTTTAATACTACTATGTTATTGCATATTCATAAATAACATGCTTGCACGCATCAGCGTTTTATTTATCTTTTGTGACCGACATACGAGCATAAAATATTTTCAGCACATCATTGATATATTATACTTGTGTTCATGATGTTTGCGAGTACATTCAAAGTACTCACTGGCTTTTCCCTGGCTATTATCTTGGCCAGATTTCTTGCTTGGAGAGGAGCGTTGCGATGACAGCCATGGAACCTAAGCAATGGTGATACCAGTCTCGCGAAGATAGGAGTTAACCTGGTCAGCTGTTCCTGTGGAGATTGGAGTCCCATAGACATTGATGATCCATAAACCGCTTCCGCCATCAACCATTAGAAACCATTTGTTGTACTCATAGGCCAGAATGGTCTTGTACTACATATATTGTTTTTTTTTCTTAGAATTTCTGTATCAAGTTGGTGCTTTATCAGCTAACAGTTATCCTGGGGCTGGTGAGCACAAGGGCCATTTTCTGGGAATGTTTACCCGGAGATTCGGTCGCCACAGACTTGGTATCAGAGCCAGGCTGACCATTGGCTAATCCTATCTTAGCCAGGTCAATAAACTTAGGCTAACAACCCACCGAGCCATAACCAAAACCTCAGCCAAGATTCTCGCACAAGATAGCCACACAGTGACTCGACGCTTTTGGCAGTCGGTGTGCAACCTATCAACCTAGCCCGTCTATCACGCACCAGTGACCGGCACCCAAGGTGTCTCATTCGCAAGCATGCGAAGGAAGACTCCGTCCCCTTTTTCTATAAAAAGGGCGCGCTCGCCTCAACCAGCCCGGACATTTGCTAACCCAAAACCAAGCCACAATGCCTGGTCCCGTAGTGCACCATGAGACTACAGCAACCAACCTTGGAGGTTTTGTGACCATACTCGCAAACCTTACCCGTCGTGCCTATGCGTTAGAAGAGCCACCAGAATATGTTGTGTACCAAGGACCCATAAGTGGTGAGAGCCGTCAATTCTGGGCCACTGTACATATCTACGGTAGGGGTCTAGCACCCGAGCGCCCCTACAGGTTCACCGGGAGGACAACTTCCTTTGAGCCACAAGCCATCCAACTAGCTGCTCGAGAGGCTATAGTTCATCTCAGGCACACTAAGCCCGAGTTAAGCGTCAGCTCGTTCCACTACTACCCCAGGCGTGAAGGGTATGGTAGACCACCCCAGGTTGCCAACGGAGATCACGAGACGGATCCCGCATTGCTGCACCTAGTGCGCTATGTAAGTGCACTGGAGGAACTATTCGATCAAATCACCATTGATCTGATCGCAGCTCGTGGAGAGCTGGTTCATCGAGCCCCAGCGAGAGAGGAGATCGAGCCCAACGCCGACAACCCAGTCGTGCTGTTTGGACAACCGATCGAGACCCTGAGGTCAGCCCCAGCCGTCAGCCAAGGTGCTTTGATGACCCCAGAAGTGCTTCGCCGCCTCCTGGGAGCACACTCCAACGGGGTTGTGGTCAACAATCCCCGCGATGGTCATCATCACTACCCCGAGCCTGCAGCCCCTCAGCCCTCTCCAGCAAATTCCGACAGTGAGAACCATGGAGAAGCCTCGACATCCAGAAGGAACGCCAGCTTGGATGTAAACGAAGTGGACTAAGTCACTCGAGTGGTGGCGAGTCCCCGTGTATCCTCGCTTTGTAATCCTGTGATCCCTTAAATTAATGCAGCCTGGCATCGTGCATCTGTTTTATATAGTAGTCTTGCATGGATGCATTAGCATGCAGTGATTTCTCTATCCTTGGCGCAACCACCAAAAACCGCCCCGACAACACCCACAGTGATACGTCACTTTAGTAAGATGTGTGTACCTGTGGTTGACCCCGAGCTGAGCCGGCCAATTCTTTACTTTTTACAACGGTAAATGACCCAACCACGGTGCTATAAAAAGGGCCACCAAGTGACCTTGCCAAGCACCCCTCACCTTGTGCACCATCCTCACAACCATTTCTTGCCATGCCGAGCCCTAGTATTTATCTGAGGACTCCAGATGCTACCCCAGGTAGTTTCGTCAAGATATTGTGGGATTTTATCTGCAGTACAATGGGCGCTACCCAGCCACCCCAGTACGAGCTGTTCAAATCGAGGATCACCCCTTCCACCTCGAGATATTGGGCAGCCGTGCACATCCCGCCCGTAAACCCAAACCAAGATCCAACGGAGGTCTCCTTCATAGGGAAATCTATGCCGATCCCGCATATGGCCGTAGAAGCTGCGGCGTACGAAGCACTCGCTCGCCTTCGATTCGCGGTACCCTATGCCCGGTGACGAGGGTATTATTATTTTCCAAGCCGTGCAGCACCCGGGGGAGTAACATCTTTTCCAGGTGGACGTATTGAGAGAGACCCAGTCTTGGCCAAACTCGTCCAATACGTCATCGCTCAAGAACGTTTAACCCAACATGTGATGGGTTATCTACAGAGCCTCGCAGATTTAAATCCTCAGATCGCCATCAGCAGAGCACTGAGGCCCGACCAGGAGAGACAAATTCATCGACTGGTCAATCCACTATCTCCGATAGAAGAAGAGTGTATCCCCGTACCAGAGACATTTTCTCAGGACCCCGTCTAGTTACCATTTCAATTTAGATGCACCGCTGTTTTTATTACCGCAACTTTTATTTATGTGTTGTAACCTATGCTTAGTACCCCGAGTTTCGCAGCGAGTAGATCATTAAAGTAAGTAGCTCTGTCGCGGTTTGACTCTAATGTATTACTGTTTTCTCTCGCGTGAAATCCTGGAGTGAGATTTCTTTTCCCTGAGTTTTCGCATCGTATATTTTCTCACGACATAGATTATTTATTTCACGCAGCCCCACGGCAGCAGACTCACAACCACGATTACACAGACCCATACACCGCTGCAAAAATTTGTGCAAACTGTGCCGCATCTAACTAAGCACTTCCCGACAACAGTTAACACCCGACACACCCCACCTACTCCTCGTGGTCACCTCCACCGCGGAGAGCCAGCAACCGAGCAGCGGCATCGCGGCGATCGTCGAGGATCATCGCGCACAGGAGCACGGAGAGCCCCATCACCGCTGCCAGCCCTCCGCACAGCAAGATCACGTACCAGTCCGGCACCACCTCCGCCATTAGAGCCTCGCCTCGAGCTCCGGCCAACGGAAACAGAGGAGAAGGAAGGAGAAAGAGGAACGAGGCCAGGTGTGAGGAAGAAGAGGAGAACGCCGCGGTCATTTTATAGCCCGAGCTCGGTGTACGGTGGGCGAGGTCCACCAGCGCCGCTCATCGCCCGACCGCCGGTGTTCGGAGGCAAATCCATGAGCAGGCCGACAAGCGCGGCTCATGCGAGGTGAGTGCACGCTGCACGGCAGCTAGCGCCGCGCGCACTACTGCAGGTACGGCCTAGGTGCCCTCTGGCGCTAGGCGTCGCCGGTGGAGAAAGCGCCGAGAGCGCAAGGAGCGAGCAAGAAGAGAGAACCGGAGGAAGAAGAAGAGGCTGACCATGGGCCCGGGTCCACCAGTCAGCCAGAGAGAGCACTGTGCTCTCGGGTGCGACCAGCGTATTTTAAGATTTAGGATTTATTCTAGATTTCCCCAAAACCGTGGACTTTTCCCCACACCGCGCCAGTATTCCACACTGTATTTTTGCACCACTTATTGCTCTCACTGTAGCCATTTTCGTTTTAATGCAAGTTTATTTAAAATTTAACTCTCAGCAAATCTCGAGGACGAGATTATTCTTAAGGGGGGTAGTAATTGTAACACCCCAAAAAATTTAGCCAAGTTTTAGAGATTAAAATTTTTGCCAGGAGTTTTTAAATTTTTATTTCTGTTGATTTCAGAACTCTTCTTTTAATATTAAGGTGTCTTTCCCTTGTGGAGCTTTCCAAAACATATTGGACTTCTATGCTCTCTGTATAACATTTTCTTAATCAGTAGATTTATTTATTAAATCACTTCACCCTGAGCTTTATTCATTAGAATGAACTGTTTTAAATTTTGGAGCTCTTTTTGAACTACAACCATTTGATAGATTCACTTAAAATTCCAACCAAAATTTGGAGATGTCACGTGATGTCTCTAAGTCACTTGTGTGCATTAATATAATTATTTCATTGCATATTTTAAGTTTTACACCTGTTTTTCAAATCTGGTCCAGTGGACAATTTTGCACTATAGCCTAATTAAATATTTCTCTAGAACCTCCACCAAAATTTTGAGATATCAGTAGTAGCATGCCATCCAACTTTATGCAAAAACTAGTGTTGTTCTTTAAAAAAATTGAGTGAATCATCCTCATCTTCATTCTGGTGCCATTTGGTGATTTGTACTGCAACCATCTCCTAACTTGCTTTTTTATCTATAATTCCTTTTCCTACTTATAGTCATCCTTGCGAAACTCTTAAGTCCAGAAGAGTGGACCCTTTGGAAGATTTTTTGTTCATGAAACAGTGCCATTCACTTTTTGCCCAGAACTGAAGTTTTGCATATCTTGCACTAACAAGTTTCTGCTTTTGTCAAACTAACTTCACCACCCCCTTATCCATCCAAAGAGACACTGATCTGGAAAATTTGGCCACCCCAAGTGTTGCCTAGATGCCCTTGGCATTTTGACAAACACCCTGAGTGCATGACCAGATTTGGCATGATTTCAAGTTTACATTGTGAACTTGAGCCCCTGGCCTATCCACCATGTCCCTTGATCCCCTTGCTAACCCTAACCTAGCCCTGTTTCTTGCCAGCCTCAACCGCGACCTCTAGGCTGCCCTGGCATTTCGTCGAGCATGTCCCGGGCGTGCTCTGGGCGCGCCCAGAGCGTGCATTTGGCACCCATGAGCGCCCGAGCCCCCCCGTCACGCCCCGCACTCAAGCCGGTCCGTGACCGACCGCAGCCAGCACGACGTGTCCCCTAGCACCACCACACCACCCCGACCAACCTGGCACCCCACAGCGCCACCGTCAGGACGGCCGTGGCGGCTAGCTGACGGACGCTTGCAGGCCCCGGCCGTGTCGGCGCCGCCCAAGCCGCCAGCGCTTGCCACCTGCCTCCTGGAGCAGTGCGTGCTCATCCACAGCTTCGTCCTCTAGCGCGCATCGCCGCCACGTCGCCCTAGCTACAGAACGGCGGTCGCCGGCAAGCTTATCCACGGCCGCCACAAACCGACTCGGATGTGCTATAAAAGAGGCCCCCGAGCTCAAACCCGCACGGCGGCAGCCTCACACCATTCCGCTCGTGCCCCCTTGGCCGTCAATCGAAGGGAGGGAGTCGTCTTCTTCCTCTCCGGCAACTCCAACCGCCACCACTGCCCCGGCCATTCCGGTGCCACCAGGGCCTCCCCCTCTCCACTCTCTCCACCAGGAGCCTTCCTTTCCTCCCGTGAGCCCGTCCCCCTACTCGATTTTGATCAGGAAGCACCGCGGCCCCAAAATCACTTTGTCCCCGAAGCCTCCTCCGCCGCGAAGCTCGCCGCCGGCAGCTCACGCCGTTCCCGCCAACCCAGCGACCACCGGTAGGACCGCCCCGGTCTTGCGGGTCCATCCCGACCTTCTGGAACCCGCGAGGAGCCGCCGTTCGCCGGCGCTGATCGCCTTGCCTCGCCGCCGTTCGGGCAGAGGAAGAGGAGGGAGAGTTGGACTGGTCAAACCTGACCAGTGGGCCAGGCGGGCCCATTGTGAGTGACTCAGGAGCAGTCCACGCTGGATAAGTGGAAGCGCATTTCCAAAATGCGCCTTCGACGTGTACGTTTATTCGAAACGTTTTCTTTTCGGTTTTTATTTAAATAACAGATTTTTGACAAAAAGTTTGACTGACTATAACTTTTTAATTACAACTCCAAATGAATTGATTCTTTTTCCTACCTCTCTCAAATATGGTCTAGTTTACTTTAATGTAATAATTCAAATATATTCTTTTAAATAGGATTTTTGAAGATTTCAAGATGTGTTGGAATGCACCCTGCCTTCCCATGACCTGAAGGCAAGCATTCTGAACCCTGGTGAAATTTTGTGTGTGTTGCATAGCACGGTGACAACACCACCCCGACACGAACATACGTCATTTTATGTGAGGATGTGTTCCTACTCATGAATGCATGTTAATGAATTTCATGCAAATGGAGTTGATATGTTTGTGATAGAAATCACCGTCATGTGCCTTTCATGCCTACCGGGAGGAAGGAAGGGAAGGCCTCTGTCTTGGGTAGACACGGTCTTGTCCCTAGTCCTCCGTCGAGACGGTCGTGTCCGGTATGACATGAGGGGGTATGTCGCGTGGTGTTTCTATCTGTAGTTTGAAGTATTTGCATTGTTATACTAATCTTGCAGGAAATCTTGCAACCTCCTGAGTCGACCATAGATCGAGTCTTGTGCCAGTAACCCCCATACTTGCTTCGTAATACCACTCGTCTCTACAACAAGTATGGTACGGTTCAGTAAGTTGTCAACCCTTTCCAAGCACACACCATACATAGAGGCCATGGTGGAAGATACTGGAGGCATCCGGGAGTCATGCAACCGGGTCCGGGAGCATGGGTGTTTCGGTTGTAGCCGAAGGGGGTAGCTCCCCGGTTTGCGCGCGGTATAAAATTTTTGTGATCCCATGTTACGTCGAGGCTGTAGCCTCCCCACTTACAGTTTTGCTTAACAGGTGTCGTGGGTGTTTCCAGACACATGTAAGTTAAGCTGGTGTGTGCAAGTTAGGTGTGTTTTCAACAAAAAGACCGTAGACGGAATTAGTCCCGATGGACTAAAGTAATCCGTTACTCGTGGGTAAAGAGTACACCCTCTGCAGAGATTAAACCTATTCAAATAGCCGTGTCCAAGGTTAAGGATTACAGTCTGGGATGGGTCAAGTGTCCGTGTTCGGAGGTGAAACTGTTAAACCAGAACTGAATATCACAACTTGTGGATTGTGATAATTATGATTATTATTATTATTGTTGACTAACCGTGATTTTATTGGTATTATCGAATATCCCTGGGATGGTTCTACCTCCTGGATATTTACTGTGGCATTTCTTTTAAAGCCCTTTATGTGGTGTCGCTAAGACGCCCGACTGTGGCATTTCTTTTAAAGCCCTTTATGTGGTGTCGCTAAGACGCCCGACTGTGGCATTTCTCTTAAAGCCCTTTATGTGGTGTCGCTAAGACGCCCGACTGTGGCATTTCTTTTAAAGCCCTTTATGTGGTGTCGCTAAGACGCCCGACTGTTGCATTTCTTTTAAAGCCCTTTATGTGTTGTCGCTAAGACGCCCGACTGTGGCATTTCTTTTAAAGCCCTTTATGTGGTGTCCCTAAGACGCCCGACTGGGGCAATTCTGTTAAAGCGCTTTATGTGGTGTCGCTAAGACGCCGATCGTGTGGCATGATGTTATTTATTTCATAAATTTTAATACTACTATGTTATTGCATATTCATAAATAACATGCTTGCACGCATCAGCGTTTTATTTATCTTTTGTGACTGACGCCCTGAGCATAAAATATTTTCAGCACATCATTGATATATTATACCTGTGTTCATGATGTTTGCGAGTACATTCAAAGTACTCACTGGCTTTTCCCTGGCTATTGTCTTGGCCAGATTTCTTGCTTGGAGAGGAGCGTTGCGATGACAGCCACGGAACCTAAGCAATGGTGATAGCAGTCTCGCGAAGATAGGAGTTAACCTGGTCAGCTGTTCCTGTGGAGATTGGAGTCCCATAGACACTGATGATCCATAAACCGCTTCCGCCATCAACCATTAGAAACCATTTGTTGTACTCACAGGCCAGAATGGTCTTGTACTACATATATTGTTTTTTTTGCTTGGAATTTCTGTATCAAGTTGGTGCCTTATCAGCTAACAGTTATCCTGGGGCTGGTGAGCACAAGGGCCATTTTCTGGGAATGTTTACCCGGAGATTCGGTCGCCACAGCCCGACCATGCAATTGGTTTTCTATTGGTATCGTAGGTGGACTAAAATAGAGTTGGTACAAGATCATCTTTTGAGTCTCACCTTTTGATTTCCATTACCTTGTAGTTAATATTACTATTTTTTTTCTTACGTATGTGGCACTAGATGTTCAGTGTTCCAAGATCTAATTCATGTTTTCATCGAGAGAACATAAATCGAGTGACCAAAAGCGCAAGAAAAACCAAAGAAACAGAGGATTTAACTCAATCTGAAAAGCACTACGCAAAGCATTGAATGAATATGATTCTCGTTAAAAAGCCATACAGTTCATCTATACATTATTATTATAATTCTTTGCTGCTTCAATAGGGCCCATTTTAGAGTTTGGCACAGGGCCTCCAATTTTGCATGGCCGGCCGTGCAATTGGCTTTCTATTGGTATTGTAGGTGGACTAAAATAGAGTTGGTACAAGATCATCTTTTGAGTTTCGCCTTTTGATTTCCGTTACCTTGTAGTTAATATTATTCTTTTTATCTTCTGTATGTACACTAGATGTTCAGTGTTCCAAGATCTAATTCTGTTTCAATCGAGAGAACATAAATCGAGTGACGAAAAGCGCAAGCAAAAAACCAAAGAATAGAGGTTTTAACTCAATCTAAGAAAGGACTATGCAAATAATTGAATGAATATGATTCTCGATTAAAAAGCAACACAATTCATCTATACATTATTATCATAATGCTTTGTTGCTTCAATAGGGCCCATTTTAGAGTTTGGCGCAGGGCCTCTGATTTTGCCCGCCCAGCCGTGCAATTGGTTTTCTATTGGTATCGTAGGTGGACTAAAATAGTTGATACAAGATCATCTTTGGAGTTTCGCCTTTTCATTTCCATTACTTTGTAGTTAATATTACTCTTTTTATCTTCTATATGTATGTACACTAAATGTTCAGTGTTCCAAGATCTAATTTATGTTTTCACCGAGAGAACATAAATCAGTGACCAAAAGCGCAAGCAAAAACCAAAGAATAGAGGATTTAACTCAATCTCAAAATGACTATGCAAAGCATTGAATGAATATAATTCTCGATTAAAAAGCCACACGGATCATCTATACATTATTGTTATAATAGTTTGCTGCTTCAATAAGGCCCATTCTAGAGTTCAGCACCTGCTCGGCCGTGCAATTGGTTTTCTATTGCTATCGTAGGTGGACTAAAATAGATTTGGTACAAGATGGGTATTGTACATGGGATGGAAAATCAATCTTAGACGTCAATCTTTGTGTATTATTATTAGGTGCATAAAGACGTATGGAGAACTATGAAAGTCTCCACCCTTTATTATTAGGTAAAGATAAAAGATTGGTCGGTCTTGAACTTAAGATCTATTGGCTCGATTACCATGTTAAATTCACTAGGTATCAATATGTGCAGGTGCAAGGGTGAGCATTATATAAAAATTGAATAATATAGTTAAAACTTTCGTAGCACTTTTTGGGATATTATTTCCAAAACATGTACAAGTTTCCAATATTTTCCTATTCATAGCATGCAAAAATAACAACACTGCTTCAATAAGTCTCTTATTATCAATTTCCACAATAATCGTGAAGATGTATAAATTATTTAGAACATAGTTGAACTTTTAGGAACATACTTCATAATAAAGGAAAGGAATAAAGGAGCTATACTCCAATCTTCAAAATGATGAGATGCAAATTCTCAGTGCCACTATCCTCCGAAGTATACTTCGTCACATGACCACACAAACCGCCATGTTTTGAATTTGCGATCTCTTGGCTCTGTACAATGTGTGCAAGTCCACAGGCTAGCATTATTAGATAGAAAACTGGAATATAATGAAAACTTGTAGTACTTTTGCGGTGTTATTAGGACCAAAAAGCCATTGATGGTTCGGCTCTGATTGCTTCGTCTTCGATCTGCTGAGTGATAGAGACGTGCCCTCCGCCGGCTGGGAGCCCTCACCTTCCGCCGCCCACGACGTGCTGCAACGACCAAAGGTGGAGCAGTCGTCCCCCATGGCCCTGCTGCGGAAGCAACTGCCACCGAAGTAGCCTGCAATGGCGAGCACTGGAGAGGCTGCCACAACCAGCGGTCCTCTCAAAGGCGGCCGCACAGGAGCACCGCACCAAAGCTCCGCTCAGCCTGCCGAAGCTGCCCGATGCGATGTCAAAGTTTCTCTGAACCTGAATTTTATGATGTTTGTGAACACTCCCTTGTACTGAAGCAACTTTCTCTGAACCTGAATGTTCCGATATATGTGAATAAAACATGCAGTTGTACTGAATGTGTCATTTTTATATGCAGCTTTGTTGCACAGAATCTAGTCAAATTATCTACAATTGTATCTGAATACAAAGTTGTGTATGCATTGTGAATATATACTAGGCAAGAATCTGCCGGGAAGACAAAGTATTGATATGCAGCTTTGTATGCATGGTGAATCTATAGAAGGCACAAATCTGTGAATGTGACGCTAGAAATCTGAATACAAAGCTTCTATGAGTGTGTAGAAGGCAAAACAATAAAAAATCCTGAATAAAACTTACATCTGAATAAAAATCCTGAAGTTCAAAAAATTCTTGTGAGAGAGGGTCACCATGTATTTAGATGTCCAAAATACATAAAAAATGTAGTTTTTTGTGTTTTATAATAATTCTCTCAAACCAGAAAGAAGTTCAAAGTGATAACAACCAGAAGTTCATGTACTACGTGGTGTGTATTTCATATAAGAAAAATACAATAAAGTGAAACGGAGGGAAGTTCAAACAGACATGCCCTAGAAACTACTTCACGCAGTGCAAAAAACAGCACGTCAAAAACAGAGTGAAGTTCAAACAGACATGCCCCAGAAGTTCAACTACTTCACGCAGTGTAAAAAACAGCACGTCAAAAAACAACACGTCAAAAACAGAGTGAAGTTCAAACAAACATGCCCCAGAAGTTCAATGACTTCACGTAGTGCATTTCCGTTTGCGATGAACGCGGAAATCATGATCTCGCCATTTTCTAATTTACCTCAAAACGACAGGAATAACATTTGTGTAAGTTCAAGTCCTTGGTCGGAGAAAGTTAAAAAAATTATTGTGAGAGACATTTGTACAACAGGAGTATTATTTGTGTAACACTGACGAATGGATGAGAAAATTACAAACAAAAGTACGTCACAGAAGTTCAACGTGAAAACAGCAGGAAGTTCAATTACTACGCTGAATGAATTTTAGATGAAAAACTTTTAAAATTGTCGCGAGCATGAAAAAATGATCAACACGGGAAAGTTGCGTGTTTACAGTAGCTTTCCATCGGTATATGACCTGCTCAATTCCGGTGAATGGACGGAGAGCTACTAGCCATGGATGCAGATCTATGAGCAAAAAAAACACGTGAAAAACAGAGTGAAGTTCAGGTAGACATGTCGAGAAGTTCAAGTTCTTCACGCGGTGCATTTCCGAAGAATTCGTATCGCGATAAAAGAAGAACGCATGATCTCGATGTTTTTGAAATTACTTAAAAACGGCTAGGAATCAGAGAAAACCATCAACATGAAAAAGTTTCACATTTTCCGTAGCTTTTCAGCGGTATATTATTTGCCCCATTCCGATAAAGTTTGTAGAAATTACGACAAAAATACATTTTTAGCCATTTTCAAAATCGACTTAAAACAATAAGGAATTGAGAGGAACAATATATACAAAAAAAGTTTCGCATTTCCTCGTGTTTTCCAATGCCATATCATTTTTTGCATTCGGACGTACGATTTAAAAATTAGCTTGAAAATCCAAACTCGATGGAACTTGTACAGTTTTCTAAATTACTTTTAAACCGCTCAAAATTAGAAAAAACTTTCAACATCATAAAGTAGCGCATTTTCACAAGCTTCCCAACGCCATATCATTTGCCTGAATTGGATTAGCCGTTTAGAAATGACATTGAAAATACGAACTCGGCAATTCGGTTTGCGAAATTTTACGATTTTCCAAATTACTCTTTATCCATAGGGAATTAGAGAAAACTTTCAATATGTCGAAGGAGCGGTTTTGCAGCAGCTTTCCAACGCCCTATTATTTACCTCATTCTGATAGATGGTTTAGAAATGCGATCGAAAATATGATTCACGTTTTTTGTACGACAAAAAAACGGTTTTCAAAACTGCTCTTAAACCGCTTACATTTTGCCAAAAATTTAACTTGGGTCATGATACTGGTGTCCATAACTTTCCAAAATTATATTGCAAGCCCCATTTGGATACCTTTTAGCTGAAGTTCAACCTAGTACTCGGGGAAGGTCAAGGCGCGTTACTCGGGAAGTTCATGTTGTGATCAGAATATTATTCTGATCCCGTGATTAGAATAGTATCTGTGTCTATATATATATATATATATATATATATATATATATATATATATATATATATATATATATCACTACCCCAAACAGACTTTTTCCTGACGGCCAAAATCCGTCAGGAATGAGCCAATCCCATCAGGAATCAGCCCATACCATCAGGAAATTCCCGTCAGCAATAGCTTGTCAGGAACGTCAGTCATTCCTGAAGGTAACCGTCAGGAATATCGTTCCTGACGGCATTTCCTGATAGCCTCCCTGACCCAGTGGAACTCCATGTCCTGACGGCACAACCTCAGGAATAGCTGTCAGGAAAAAAGTCTTGTAGCAGATCAATGATCACCTTCAGGAATGACTATTCAACCCACAATTCAAAATACTATTCAAAATTCAGTACAAAAGAATAGATGAAAAACAACAGATATTTTGTCACAACCATTGATATTAATGCACAAACAAATACGTCAAAGCCCAGTCATAGTTCACAAGATCACAATATCTCTATTGATATCTCAATGTTCACAAGATCACATCCAATTCATAGTTCACAAAATTCTTCACTTAACAGGAGCTGCCACTATACTTCATAATATGAAGGCAAGTCCACAATATACACTAGTCGAGTCCTATATTGACAGCTGAAGCATTGACATCCCATCATAGCCTGAGAATAGTTTGGTTCAGTCTGCGACAATGGCAACCTACATTTGAACTTGGATCCAGCAATGTGCCGATGGACGCAACAAGGTGAGAGGACACCAGCAAGGGACGATGCTTGGCTACAAGGACGGTTGATGTCGCCTGGATGAGGATCCATGTCGCTTGTGTGGAAAATGGTCTACGAGCATATGGCATGCCCACACGGCACCAGGGAACTGAAATAATTCAGTACATATGAATCAGTAGATATATCGTAATAACTGTAAGTGAAGGAAACACAACTAAAATGATGAACTAATGAAAAATATGGAAGTATACAAAAAAAGATGACAAAAGTACAATATTATAGCATACATACATTTAGAAAGGGCACATGAATCTCCCTTCGACATAAATTTTCTACCCGGAACTTGTACATTGTATATGATAGCAGCAAGTAGGTGTATATGCTAGCAGGAAAGAAATCCATTATACACATAATAAAAAGAGATGAACTCGCACATTATAGAGTAAATAAATGAACTTGCTATTATCTACAATTTGCTCAAAAGAAATGCAAAGGATGGTCACATCATAATTTAGCTTTACTCATCATGGAAGAAACAATTTGTTGAAGAATAAATAAAGATGGTACATTTTAGATCAACATTTGTTGTACTTCTGAATATGGAAGAAAGGTGCAGGAACTTACAAGATGCTTCTGGACAAAGGTGCAGGAACTTACTGATGGGGACACAACCTACACTCTCACCACATTTCCAAACTTCGAACTTCATGAACTTGCAAGTTTCATCTTTGTTGCTGTTGGCCCATTCTGCTTTCCCTACATAAGAGAAAATGCTCTTTTAACAAACAACCCACACTCAAAACTCGGATGAAACTGACTACCACTTGCCAGAGCAATACCTATGTAATATAGGTCATCAAGTTATTACAAATATCTATGTATTCTAGTGACTTATCTACAAGGAAAGAAAACACGACAACAAATCGTTGTTGTCAGCTGGTTAATCAAAATATACATGAATGACATCTATGGTTCTATTCTTAGATGGTTAGTCAAAAGAAAACCAGCAAGATATTCAAGGATACTAGGATGATCCCGTTGTATGAAAAGATGGACCTGCGTTGATGAAAATTTATTGTAACATGGAAACACTCAAACCATATGTCAAAAATAAAGATGTGTGGTATGCAAATGTTCAAAAAAGAGGAGCCAGATATGTATGTATACAGGGTCACATGCACAAAAGGGATAAATGTGACAATCCATGGTTTAAGTATCTAACACAAATCTCTGTGGCCACTTCTTTGAATCATCTCCAGTAGGCTTCAGAATAAGATCAACAAAAGCTTTAATTGTATGTTTAATTGATGAAGGTGGGAGAGGACGATCAATAGTTCTGGGTGGGATATATGTAATTATGACGAGCACCAATGCGTAAGTATATAGCACAACTAGCATGAATGGATAAAAAACTTAGAATTGTTCAACTTCAACCGAGTGGTACAATAAGAAGCAATTAGGAAAAATAACCAGGAATGCAGTCATGAGACCTATTTTGCAACTGACTAAAAGCTAAAATGGTAATCCAATCAGGCGTAACAGCAACATAAAAAGGATGGCACCTGAAGCAAGGTGGCGTTCATATGAATAATCGAGAGGTGCAAGGATCCTGCCAAACACACCGAGCATGATTTATTTAACATGTGAACATATGGTTACTCAGAGAACAGTTGACACATGATATCATATACTAAAAAAAAGACAATTTCACAGATACTTGACCTCCAACAAGATAGATCTGGTAATGCATACGACAAAAAGAACCGGTAATGCAGACATGAGATCTATTTTGCAACGACGAAAAGCAAAAATCATATTCCAGTCAGGCATAACAGGGACATAAAAAGAATGGCATGTGAAGCAAGGTGGTATTCACCTGAATAATTCAGAGGCGCCAGGATGCCGCCAAACACACTGAGCATGATTTATTGGACATGTGCACATATGGTTACCCACAGAACAGTTGACGCATGACACCATATTACCATATGTATGCAAAGAAAGCATTGTATACCTTGCTGCTGACAAGGAGAAACTACTCCCCATGGTCATTCTTCCATGTTCTGTAGTCACTTGACCGCCAAAAGACAGATCCATATTTGCTGGACCTCCAAAAGGAGAGATCCAGTTACTTGACCTCCAAAAAGACAGATCCATAGTTAATTGACCTTCAAAAAGACAGATCCATAGTTACTTGACCTCCAGCAAGACAGATCTGAGAACAGAAAATACTTTAGTGATCCATACTCCACATGGAACTCAGGGAAACATGAGCAAATAGACGGACATGTAAGTTGAAACTGCATGATCCATTCATCGACTTCTAATTCTTCCAGCAACTGATTCATAAACAAAAAAAAAAAAAGAAATCCTTCACAAAACAATTCAGAAGTAAAGATATCACACCTGGACAAAGCAAATCCAGATCTTGACTCGATTCCCCCGTGTCCTCGGGTTTCTTCTCCCTGACGGCGATTCATCTAGGGCGGAGGAGTATTCAGGACGAGGACGCTGGATGGGGACCGCCAGCGGGGTTGGCGACGCTGGAGGGAGGAGGATGAAAGGCGCTGGATGGGGAAGGGAAGCGGCACTGGACGCCGAGGGATGCAACCTGGATAAGGAGCGAAGCGTCTGGCGGTGGTTGGGGAGGAGACGACGCGGGGCCTTGATGCTTACTAGGGAGCCGCGACGGCGTGTGTGCGAACAAGCGGGTAGGCGGCGCGAGGCGGCCATGGTGGAGATGAGATGAGGAGCGAGGAAAGAAGTGGGGATGGACCTGGTAGTTTAGGGATTTTGACTGGTCAAGCCAAAAAATGGGGCTATTTCCCCGCGAGCGGAAAGAATCACGTTCCTGAAGGCCTACACGTACAAGTTTCTGAAGGACAGTGCGGGACCGCCACGAATGTCAATGACCGTCATGAAAAAACAAGTTTGGGGTAGTGTGTGTATATTTTGATTCTGGGAACTATTCTGATTCTGGGATCAGAATAGTTATTCTGATCATGGCGTTGTCTATATAGGCGCGAGGAGATGCTCCCGAACCGGAGCCAAAAAAAAACCGCCCAACCCCGCCCACGATCCCCACATCCCCGATCTACCGCCGCCCGGCCATCCTAGCGCGCCGTCGCCAGCCAGTCAATCCGGCGCCACCGCCGCCCGACCAACCAGCGCCGCCGCCGCCCGACCTACCCAGCACGCCGCGGCCCCCCGACCTACTAGTCTTGGTTCCCTGTGCGCCGCCCACCTTCTTTGCGTGCCACCGAGATCCTGCCGCCGAACTTCCGCCATGGCTGCGTGCGGCTCTGCGCCCTAACCGCCGTCGCCGGGGATCACCGAACACCATCAAACTGGCGTGCAGTCCTCGATCGCCTGCCCATGCAGTCCCCCGCTTACTGCTGACGCGGATCCGGTCAAGCCCGCACCCCTTCCCTCCGGTGAGCCTCCTCCCACCCTATGCCTTTCTCTTCTACTTCTCTACCTCCGGCGAGCTTCCCTGGATCCTCCGCCTCATCACCTTCCCTTGCCCCTGGCTCTTCATGTGCTGCTGTCGCACGACGCTGCTGAGCTACGAGAAATCAACGATCCGTCTCCCGTTTGGCACAAGGAGGACCTCCTCTGGGCAAATCCATCAGCGAGGCTTCCCTGCCACCATGTCGCCTATTCCCGGTGGGAATCTGCTGGTACAGTGTCCGGCCGTTAGCCGACGCCACTGCAGGCCATTCACCTAAGTCGCCACGCACCTGTACCCTGCAGCTGGCCGCCGCACGCCTGGAGCGCTAGAACACCGACACTCGCCATGCACCTCAGCTCTGAATCCCCTGCGCTGCCGCCGGCTTACCCGAGCATGCCGCTGCTGGCCTTCTGTGTGTTGTGTGCACTGACGCCCAAGAACACAAGAGTTAAATGACAAACAAAAACACCACTTGATGGATACTGAGTTAACTGACGGAAAGGAGCGTTGCATGATGCAGATGGAGCTAAATAACTGAACATCTACACTTTGTTGCATGTGCAAAATGTGTTATCTCTTGCTTCGTACTTGTGTTATTTTGATTTTTGAATAACTGATGTTTACTCCTTTGTATGCGGAAAAAACATGAGTGCATGACATCTGTTTTTGTGTTTATCCTCTGATGAAAAATGGCCATTGTTGCAGGCCGACTTCGCCTGATGTGTATGTTCAGCTACAAAAAGGAGAGCATTATACGTTGTTTTCTAGTCCGCTCACTTGTTGAAATAAAAAAAGCGGCTGGATCTTGCTGCACACAAGGAAGAAGGAACACGTGGCTGGGATTAAAGGATAGGCAAAGAGTTGAGCTAGCGCCCTGGTCACTGGCTTTTATTTCTTTTCCTGTATTCGACCCTAGCTACTACATGTATGCTGGACTTTTCTATTCTACTCCCTCCGTCCAAAAATACTTGTCGAAGAAATGGATGTATCTAGACATATTTTAGTTCTAGATACATCCATTTTTATTCATTTCTATGACAAGTATTTTCGGATGAAGGGAGTATAAAAGAGAAAGCAAATCGATCATAGTGAGAAGAGAGAGAGAATAAAAAAAAGTGTAATGGGAAATAACTCCATGTATATTTCTAAAAGTACTCCTAGATGTTTGTCTTTAAGAAAACTGGAGCCAAAATATAAATAGTCCACTTGATAATTTTAAACTTTGGAATGGGTAAATGCTACGTACTTCACTGTTATGTAATTAGGTAATTCTATTTTTTTCATGGGTGCCCTTTTTTTAAACATATATTGTACAGAAAGTTGGATGCTTATTAAACAAATTGATTTTATTAGATTACATAATAATAATTCAAGAAACTCACATTAAAATAACAGAGCAAGTCATGTTTCTAAAAGACCAAGCTGTTCAAATTAAAATATCAAAGTTGTTTGATATTCATAAAGGAAACAAATTTTTGTTGAATTAAAAAAAAGTGGAGCAGTTCAATATTTATTAGAAAAACTTGAATTTTTCCCGTTACTAAAGAAGAAACCAAGAAGTTCAGTTCGAAATAACAAAGAAGTTGTACGATGTTTATTACAAAACTAGTATTTTTCGTTACAAATGAATAAACCAAGAAGTCCAATTTGAAAATACCAAGAAGTTCAATTTAACAAAATAGAATATTCAATGTATATGAAAAACTCAGATTTTCCTCATTACTAAATAATTAACCAAGAAGTTCAATTTCAAAAAATGGAGTAGTTCGATATTTATTACAAAAACTCAAATTGTCCCTGTTACTAACGAATATGCCAAGAAGTTCTGTTTGAAATAACGAAGAAGTTCGACATTTACTAAAAAAACTCCATTTTTTCCCATTTCTAGAAATACACAAAGAGGTTCAAAAAAATTAAAAATGGAGCGGCTTGATGTCTATAAAATTAAATTATTTCGTTGAGGGTAGAGTAGTTTGTGGCATTTTAAGAAAAAAATTAGAGCAATTCGATTTTAAAAATAAAATCAAGAATTTCAAATTAAAAATGGAGTAGTTCAAATACATAAGCTAGATAAGTGCAGAGGAAACAAGAGTTTCATAAAAACAAGTAAAAGAGACCATGTTTGAATTTTCCTGAAGAAAAATGGATAAATGCGGTGTGAACGAAGCAAAATAAAAACTTAAAAGTTCAAACTAAAAGAAACAAAGCAATTCAATGTTTGTAAAAAAGGATTCATCTCTCTTTATAAAGAAAGAATTTTCCATGTTTCAAAAGAAATTAGAGGTTCAAATTTACAAACATAGAGGTTCAATCATTATTACAGAACCAAGAAAGACAAATTAAAAATACAACGAACTTCAACTTTTTAATAATAAAGGGGTTATATAAAAACCTAGAGGTTCAAATTTAAATAACCGAGAAGTTCAATTTTTAGTACAAAACCAAGATGATCATGTTAATAAAAGAAAATCTAAGATAAGAAGTTGAAATTAAAAAGATGAAGAAGTTCAATTCTTGTTAAAAACCCAAAGAAGGTCATTAAAAAAAGCATCTCAAATAATTTTATAAAAAAGATTTTCTCTGTTAAAATAAACCTAGAAGTTAAAATTTAAAACGGAGCGGCTCGATGTCTATTAGAAAGTAGGATTTTTTACATTACTAAAGATAATAAAACCAGGAAGGTCATATTAAAAAGATTGAGAAGTTCGATGATTATAGAAAACTCAGGTTTTCCTCCTTATTAAAGAACTCGCAGTGTGCCCCGCGCATTTGCGCGGCTAGATTTATAGCATCATTGTTTTTTGTATCGGATTGTGTTCACTTCTTAACTGAGAATCAAGATTAAACTAATCCTTCTTAAGTTCATTAGATTTTTCATTAGTGCCTATAATCTTCGACAGAAGTCTCAACAATAAAATATAGGAACCCACATTTGAGTTGACAAATGCATTGTGATCCATGGCTCCCCGTCCTGCAACATTTGGAGTTTATTTTTTTATATCAATATTGTATGTGATCTTCAAGAAAATGGTAAATTTGGGAACTTGTGACTTTTGTGTAACACTTGTGTGATCTCTTCCTCTATCACACATTGCAGATATTTTGTGCATACCAACCATCCTGTTGTGTAATAACCTCTTCCACTCATCAAATATTTGTAAGACCTCTCTCTCTCTCTCTCTCTCTCTCTCTCTCTCTCTCTCTGTTTCATATATACCATAGGGAAAATGTGGTTCATCTATCTCCAGAAGATAAAGAATGAAGTCCCGAGACCATCTGTAGTGTTATGGAAAAATGATATGAAAACTACAATTAATTTCAATACACTATAGTTCCACAACTATTGAACTATGCTTAAGTAGCAAGCCACGGTAAGGAGGCATATTTTACTGGCATACATGATTCATATAGTTTGATTAATTATTTAGTAAACGTTTGATGTGTAGCCTACATCTGAAGTCCTTGACTTCGAGCCCCAATCTAACAGCACATCTCTTGCAACTGTCGCACATCATGTCTCAAAATTTCTACACCCATAAGTTTTTGATATTATGCGTGCATATGAAACGACACTTCAAAAGGTAATTTGTGTTACACACTTACACTATATTGATAACTGCCAAATACTATATATTACACCCCAATAAGACATACTATGACTATCCAAACAAAATCATAAAAACTGGGAACCTTCTTTGAATAGAAACTCCATGGTAGTGGTTTTGTGCTACTTAACGCTATATAATTAAATTATATGTAAATCAATTCTTGAATGTTTTAAGAACTAACTCATGTTCAGTTTTAAAAACTCATATTGTGCTATAATTACAAAAGAATTCATGAAATATTTTTAATAGTTAGTAAATAGCAAACATACGAGAGTTTCTTTGAATATGAATAAAATATGGATTTTATTTTCCATTATATATCCCACATGCTATTGGATTAAATATCACTCAAAGCTTGAACTTGTACAATTGAATACACATTATTTTTTCGAGCATAGGATTTAGTAAGGCCCTTGTGTAAAACAAATATACATATATGATTCTCATATACATTTGAAGGTTTGAAATCTATTTTACACTTGACATTGTAGTAGCCTATAAGGCAAGGGAGGTTACACATACAGGTTGAGTGGTGATTATCACAGAGGGGTATACGCTGTGAATAATATTACAAAAGTTATATGGTGTTGCAGAGAATTCTTTTTTATCAAACAATATACTCACATGATACCAAAATTGCTTGCTTCTTATGCAATTTGCCTTATGTTGTAGATCGGATCTCCTGTGTACAATACCTAAGGAAAAGGAATCAATAAACAGACATAAAAATTTAGAGATCATATGTTCTAGTATTATATATGAAAATAGATAGTGCAATCCAAAGAGAAGTGTTTTACTTTCTTCGTACTCGTGCCTAGGTAATTCAATGTGGGCCATCAGCATGCCGCAATTATTTTGCTGTATTATGTGGCGTTCAAGCAATGGGCATGCAACAAATTAATCCCCTTCTTTAAGAAACACTGCCGACTTGAATAAATTAAACTTGACAGTCTATTGTTGCCTGATGAATATACTCATAATCTGACAATCTTCTGATTCTCTTCTGTAGAATATATTTTTCCTCCGCTCCTCTCCCTAGTCCCTAGGGTCGGATTGAGCTCTGCCTAGACGAAGTGTGCAAGCCGAGTGTCCGGCTGAGCGCTGGGGCTGGACTGATTGAGCTTTTTTCAAGAACTAACAGGTGTGCACGTCCATGATTTTTTTCTAAGATAAGACATGATATAAGGAAAGACCAGACAGAAGTTTTTTTCTTTTCTTATTTTCCAGAAAAAAAAGTCCCTTTTCTCATTGTGTACGTGATCTCTTGTTGTATGTGTCCAAATTGGACTCTCCTTACATTAGCGTGACATTTACTCCTATACAATTTGGTCGGAGGCTGTTTTGACGTGATTGGCTGGAGGCTGATTGATTAGCTTCCTCTGAAGTCCTAACAATACATATATGTGTATTCCTTTTCTGGTTACGCTAACGTGGGTGCATCAGACATGCCATATGTGAAAACTTGTACATGTTATTGTTGCCACGTTTCAGTTTCCAATTACCTAGCCTTGTAAGACACGGTCTCTTATGCAATGGCTGCAAGTCTTTCCACGCTTGTTTCCTGTGCATCTATAGACGTGACAACATTATGGTTCAATATTACCTATACATATATTTTATTGCGTTACGTAAAAACCTTTAAATCTCAACCGTTGTTATTTTAATCAAACGGTGTAAAAAATATTAGCATATGTGGACCAACGTAATGGCTTGTTATATAATAGATGAAAACAAGAAGTTCAAAAATAAAATAACAAGAAGTTCAACTTTTAAAAATAGAGCGCTTCAAAATTTCATAAAGAAGATTAAGAAAAAATCCAGGAAGTCCATATTAAAAAGATGGAGAAGTTCGATGATTATAGAAAACTCAGATTTTCCTCGTTATTAAAGAATGGAAAGAGGAAATTCAAAAATAAAATAATAAGAAGTTCAACTTTTAAAAATAGAGCCCTTCAAAATTCATAAAAAAACTAAGAAATTCTGATTAATATTCATAAAAAACTCAGATATTTTCACGTAACCCGTGAGAAGTTTAGATTGATAACTACTAGAAGTTCACATACTACACGGTGTGCATTTTGTATTAAAAAGGAATAAAAAGGCAAAGACTAAAACTTTTGTTTTAATAAGTTCAAGTCCTTGGTCGGAGAAAGTTAAAAAAATTATTGTGAGAGAGGTATGTACAAAAGGATAGCATTTGTGCAACACTGACAAATAAATGAGCAAATTACAAACTAAAATACATCACAGAAGTTCAACGTGAAAACAACAGGAAGTTCAACTACTGCACTGAATGAATTTCAGATGAAAAACTTTTAAAACCATCGTGAGTATGAAAAAATGATCAACACGGAAAGTTAGTGGTTTATAGCAGCATTCCATCGGTATATCACTTGCTCAATTTTGGTGAGTGTATGGAGAGCTACGAGCAAAAAAGCACGTGAAAAGCAGTGAAGTTCAAGTCGACATGCCGAGAAGTTCAGGTTCTTCACGTGGTGCATTTTCGAAGAATCTGTTTTGCGATAAAGGCATAACGAATGATGTCGCCATTTTCGAAATTACTTCAAAATGGCTAGGAATCACAGAAAATGATCAACATGAAAAATTCTCGCATTTTCCTTAGCTTTTCAACGGTATATAATTTGCCCCATTCCGATAAAGCTTGTAGAAATTACGGTGAAAATATGTTTTTAGACATTTTCAAAATTGACTTAAAATAGTAAAGAATTGGGAGAAACAATATATATCAAAAAGTTTAGCATTTCTTCAAGCTTGCCAACGCCATATCTTTTGCTGCATTCAGACATACGATTAAAAAAATAGATCGAAAATACAAACTCGGTGGAACTTGTACCGTTTTCTAAATTACTCTTAAACTGTTCAAAATTAGAAAAATCTTTATACATGATATATTAGCGCATTTTCATAAATTTTCCAACGCCATATCATTTGCCTCAATTAGATTAGCCGTTTAGAAATTACATCGAAAATACGAACTGGGCTGTTCGGTTTGCGAAATTTTATGATTTTCCAAATTACTCTTTAACCGTAGGGAATTAGACAAAAGTTTCAACATGTGGAAGGAGCGGTTTTGCAGCAGCTTTCCAACGCCAGATTGTTTGCCTCATTCCGATAAACGTTTTAGAAAAGCGATCGAAAATACGATTCACGTTTTTTTGTGAAGAAAAAACGATTTTCAATACTGCTCTTAAACCGCTTACATTTTTGCCAAAAATTTAACTTGGGTCATGATACTTGTGTCCATAGCTTTCCAAGGGTATATCGCAAGCCCCATTTGTGCAATGTTGGCGGAAGTTCAACCAAACACTAGGAGAAGTTCAAGTCGAACAACTCAGGCAGTAAAATTGCAAAAAACGCAATTTCATCACGACCCGAGAGCTAAATCCGCCAACGAGCGAGATTCATATTTCAAACCGGTATTTAGTTGCTAAAAAATGTTTCTAGATTACACTAACATCATATAGAACACGACTAACAAGAATAATTCGCGGGGGAAGCCACGGTTGCGAAGATAGCCCGAAAGTCAGGTTCGTACAGAGGGAAGTTCAGGCGCGTTACTCGGGCAGTTCATGTTGTGATCAGAATAATGTTTATGTATATATATATATATATATATATATATATATATATATATATATATTGGGTGGGTCTATTATGATAACACCCTTAAGAGTGTTATTCTGCACACCGTTTTCTTATTCTGCTAACATTTTCCGGGCCGCGTAAAAACAGTGTGGCAAACTGCATGCATAAAAATGGTCATCGACCCCCCCCCCCCCCCACACACACACCTTCTTCCTGATGTGCCCACCCAACCGCCCCCGAACACCCCCACCATCAGTCCACCCCACCTTCCTCGACCTTCCGGTAGTCGCGTCACCTCGCCCTGCCACACGCCTTGCGCCCACCGCCACCTTCTCCCCTCGCCGGCGAGTCGATGGTCCTCGCGCCCCTCGGGACACCTCCCAGCACCAGCCGCCACCAGATCCAGGCTGTGGTGGCCACCCACCGCCGGATCCAGGCCACAACGGCTCGCCCGGATCCGCCATGGCCACCTCCCTTCGCCTCCTCGAGCACTCTCCCTTCTCCTCCTTCCTTCTACTCCGTCGACGAAGAGCCAGAGTCACGGCCACCAAGGTGCTCCTGCTCCTGTCTCCTCTCCGGCCGCGCCATGGCCCTACCTCGCCGGCACCGCCACTCCGCCGCCTCCAAGTCCCCGCGCCCCCATCGTCGTGCCCCACCGCCTCCCCTCACCACCAATGGCCTAGATCCGCCCCAACCCGTCCGGATCCGAGGCTTTCTGGCTTCCTTGTGTGGATTTGGCGCGCGGGTGGGCAGGAGGAGGATGTCTTGCCACCGCATGTTGGACGTTGTGGTCCGGCCCGGTCGGCTAGTGCGATTCGTTCCCCCACGGCGAGCAGCCAGCGTTGCCACAGGGGTCCTTGACTCCTGCCAGCAGGGGGGAAGTCCGCTGAGCGACTAGGTGTACCAGATCGAAGGTGAGCACACTAACCCACAAACCCACCTCTGCAGCAACAAAATCGGGGGTGAACAGCATTTTGTGGCGTGCCCAGGTCGCGAACCATTTGCAGCTCGGTGGCGGCCCTCATGCAGCTCGGACCACCCCCGACCAACCACCGGTCCTTCTCTCCATCTTCTCTGGTCGCCGTGGAAGACGAGCTGGCCTTCGGCCCCAAGCCACGCCGGGCACACAACTCGTGGTCGCCGCAGACGCGGGCTTGCGGATGCTGCTCTCTGTGTCCTTTTTTTTTGAAAATTTCATGTCACTGTAATGAGGCATGTCACTCCAAAAAAAATCAGAGCAGTTTGGCCCACGGACCAGTGCAGTTCGCACAGAAGACTCGAGGAGGGAATTTGTTGACTTCGTGCGGTTCGCTCCGCCATACATCACGAACAAGCGTCGTTTGTGCCTCTTTTTGCAGAATTGTCTGTAGCTTTTTTTTTACGGGAACTGAATTGTGTGAAGCTCACTTTGGCGTCTCTGCATTTTGTGGCGTGCCCGGGTGCAGTGCAGCAGGCACATGCGTGCCCAGGTGCTTTCAAATTTTTTCTTCCGCAGATCGGAGGCAAAGATGTTGTAGAAAAGCGGTCATGGATGATGACACAAAATTTTATTCCGTTCTGGGCGTCTCCTTCCACGGTTCACCTGTTTATATTATGTAGAGAATACTTGTTGAAAATCATTGCGATTCGTTATGGGGTCCGGTGGTTCTCATTGTACAAAAAAACAATGTTTTGTATAATCCACTGAGTTTGTGAAAGTGTTGTTAACAACAGATGCAATTTGAAGTGGCTTGGTGGTTCGCTAGTTAAAAAGCAACGTGAGGCAGCTCATTGTGAATTGCTAAGGGGTCCACTCCAGAAAAATATAAAAATTTGATGAAGCTCGTTAACATTAACCATGTAGTCCAGATGAATTTCAAATGAAGTTTAATGTCACATCCCAGTTAGACCATGCATTAGGGTGTGCATCATGTTTAAGTTTCATTTGAATTTGAAATGGGGAAGGCAGGAAACCCCAGAACACCCCCTTAAAACAACTAGGGTTTACTAAAATTTATTTCAATGAACACAGAAATGCCCTTCAAAATGTTCATCCTCTTTACTTTGGTTCGTAACCCATGTCAAAGAAGGTGTACCATTTTCTAGGTCATCTAAGGGTTCTAGGATTAATCCACAAGTTTTGAACTTGGGCATTTTAAATTATACAAAATATTTTAAGTGTTCAAAAATTGCCAAACCAAAATGTTTCATGTTGGGAATATTCCAACAAGGGACCAGGAGCATTTTGGTGATTTTTAAAACAGTTTTGGTATTTTAGAAAAACCCCACAAAGTTACAGAAATTAGAAAAGACTAAAAAGGAAAAACCCTTACGACGCCTGTGCCCGCCCACTGCTGCCCAGCCAAGCCGCGCCAATGGCTGCTTTGCTCGGCCAGTAGCAGCCAGTGCCCGACGGCGAGCACCGGGCGCGCCACGCAGCCGTCGCTTCACCCCTCGCCGCCTCGCCGCCTGGGCGACCTCCACGTCGTCGCCCGAACCCCTGGACACGCCATTCTCCCCTGCCTTCTCTCTCTCGCTCTCCCCCAACTGCCGACGCCATCGCCGACGCCACCGTCGACGCCAGGTTTCCCGCCGTCCATGCTCCTCCCCACCATGTCCAGCAGCTCCGCCGCACCCCACTACCCTAGCTAGCCGAGTCCCGCTCGCTCTAAGCACCAAGCCTCTACACCGACCTCGTAAGCTCGAAGCCGCCGGAGATCCCCATCGCCCGTCGCCCGCATCGAACCGCCCCGACCCGACGAGGCTCTCTCTGGGTTCACTGTGAGCACAGCTACTCCCCGTCCTCTCCGCTCTCTTCCTCTTGCACCACAACGAGCGCACGTCGATCACCCGAACGCATCAGCCATGAGCTCGTCGCCGACGAAGCTCCGGCCACCTAACGGCCACGCCACCCTGTCCATCGCACTCACCGAGTTGCGCTGGCCTAGCTATGCACTTCCCGCCTCGCCGAGCTCCTCTAACACCAAACCCGACATCACCCGAGCCCCGCCGCCTCGACTTCGTCGCCGGGCGCCCATTCCGCCACCCCTAACCCAACCGACCCCACCAAACACCGCGGCTCACCTCCGGCTCCACGTAGATGCTCCCAGCTCCATTTGGTGCCGGAAAGTGCAAAAGCACTTTGCTCCAGCCCGGCCTCGCCCGGCTAGACGCCAGCGAGTTGACCATCGACCCACGGCGTAGGCCCCTGTTGGCCCTTTCTGAGTCAATGACAGTGGACCCCGGTTAACTAATTAGGATTAGTTCTAATTAATTTAATTAGTTAAACTAATTACTGACATGCGGGTCCCACTGGTCAGTTTGACCTGGATGACCCCGTTGACCCCTGACGTCACGCTGACCTCATGCTGACGCATTAACTCAAATTCTGGATTTATTTTTATATAATAAATTCCAGAATATAAATCAAATTTCAAATGCTTATAACTTTTATTCTATAACTCCAAATGCAAAGATTTATATATGAAAAATTATCAGAAAAATACACTCTATCCATTGGTACAGGTTTCATGCATGTTAAAACAAGTTAACTATGCTGAACAACCAGAATAAGATAATGCACCTTTAGGACTAACTCAAATGAGCTATCATTTGAATCCTTGATTCAAATGAGTTCATCCCCTGTTATTTCAGCTTGCATTAGGCCAACACACATCCATATTGCCATGTCATAGCATGCATCATATTGTTGCATATTGTTTTGTGTGTTTATTTGGTGTGCTTTCATGATAGGTTACGCCCCAAGATAACCTCGACTACTCATCGAAGGGCAGTTCTCTACCCCAGTTCCATCGTGCAAGCAACTCATTGATCATTCCGATACAAACCCATGTTCTCGCTTCTGCTCTCACATCGCATTAAGACAACGCGATTCAAACTGTTGTGTGCTGCGGTAGTTGAACCCACTTCCTTTGCATGACCTGTCATTGCCACGATAACTAGATGAAACCCACTAGTATGTGTAGGAGTTGATTGAGCCATGTTTGTGTTGTTCCTACCATGCTGTGCTTGCTATGCTTAGAGTTGTGTCAGGTCTGGCTCATCGGGATGATGAACTGGAGTGAAAGGCTGTGTTGGTTCGAGAGTGAAAGTGTTGAACCCGATTTGGTAAAGGTATCGATGAAAGGCCATGTAGGAGTACATGGTGGGTTGTTTCATTGAAGCCGAACCTAAGAACTGAGATCTGTGTTTGTGATCCATGAGGCAGTTACTACCACACATTGGGATCCTTAATTGACCCTCTCGGCTTCTTAACCACCCTTGTTCTTAGTCCGGAGTTGCAAGTAGTTTCGGTGTTTGTAGCATCTTTGGGGCCGCACGCATAGCGCTGACCTTAGGGGTGGGTTGTGTTGCGGTAGGCACGTGGCCCGGTGTCACCGAGTGCCGTTTGGTATCTCGGGAACCCTGCACACATCGTTCGGGCTGTATGGGAAACCTCGGCGGACTCCTGCGGATGGAACCCGAATAGGCGATAAACCTGGACTAGGGACTTGAGTGTTTAGGTAGGCTGTGGCCGACACCCACGTTGGGCTTCCGCTTGAAGGTTGCGAGTACATGTCGTGTAAACGATTTATAAGTGGTGAGAGCGTGTGTGAAGAAGTACACCCTGGAGGGTTATATATGATCTATTCGAATAGCCGTGTCCACGGAGAAGGACTTCTGGGTTACCTATATCAGTTCATAGACAAGTAAATGGATACTACTAAAAGCCTCAAGATAAGTGTGAGTATCGTGGATGGCCCTCTCGGGGATGACGAGAGAGGATCCACGGTGGAGTATTGTGATGGTGATTAGTGGACTCGTGTACGACAAATGCTTTACAAAGTGTGTCACGTAGGATAGCTTAGCCAAGAGTCAAAGCTGGCTTGCTGCAAATAACTCCACTTCCTTCCTTGAGAATGTGCATGTATGATAGGATTCTGTGGTAAGACTTGCTGAGTACTTTTGTACTCATGTTTGCTTAATCAATATTTTTCAGAGGACAATACTACCCCTCCGACGGGTTCTATGTAGATCTTGACATCGGCGAGTGAATTAGCCACCGTGTGGCGATCTAAGACTTGTGAAGGGCCATTGTAGATAGGAAGGCTCCAACAAGTTTTCTTTCTCTCTAGAGTCTGTACTCAGACTAGTTTGCTTCCGCATGTGCTTGTATGATTGTATGACTTGAGTGTTGGGTCATGTGACCCCTACCTGTATGACTATGTTATGTATGGCTCCTCGGAGCCTTTTAAATAAAGTACTTGAGTTGTAGAGTTTTGTTGTGATGCCTTGTTGTATTTACTCATATCAGGCATATTGCGTGTATGATTGAAATGCTTGGTATGGGTGGGATCCGACGAACTAGTTGTTTATCCTTGGCAGCCTCTCATATGGGGAAATGTAAGTCTCGTGCTTCTGAGCGATAGTAGTCTGCTACAGCCCGGTTCACCGGAGTCCTGCTAGCCCAGCACTACTGCTTGGACACTTGACTGGCCGGCATGTGTTTCATTTCGTTCCTATGTCTGTCCCCTCGGGGAAATGTCACGCGGTGATATTCGGAGTCCTGCCTAGCCTGCTACAGCCCGGGATACCGGAGTCCTGTTAGCCCAGTGCTACAGCCCGAGTTCATACGTTGATGACCGACATGCTCGAAGTGATTCATGTATGCCTGTCCCCATAGGCTAGTGCCGCTTTGGGTTCACGACTAGCCATGTCGGCCCGGGTTCTTCGTCATGTGGATGCTAGCGATACTATCATATACGTGAGCCAAAAGACGCAAACGGTCCCGGGCCATGGTAAGGCGACACCCGTGGGAATACCGTGAGTGAGGCCACAAAGTGATATGAGGTGTTACCGGCTAGGTCGATGTGACTTGGAATCGGGTCCCGACAGCGTTGGCATCGAGCGGGACTGCCTGTAGGTTCGCTAAGCCAACTGGTCGATGTTGAGTCTAGAAATGCTTTAGTTATATGTAGGGGAATTGATTGTGGGAGGGAACGTAAGGCTCTTTTTACTCCTTTACCTTATGGCCTCTGATCTGTGTCATCCTCTTCTCATTCGGCGTGGGTTAAGGACTAGGCTCTCTTCTCTCTATCAGGTTCACGTGTTACTAATCCGTAGTAACTTATAGGATTGTTGGTTACATCCTCAGTTCAGTGCTACTAAATTTCTAGTATGCTATCATTTGAACCAGAACCTTGATATGATGTTGTTGAGTGGGTTTGCAATCTGATTTTGAATGTCTCAAATCTGATTTTGAGCATTTACAGATGTTATGCTGCCCGATTTTCCCTAGAAATTCTAATGTCTTTGCATTGTGGTTGTGCTTTCAGATGGCCACCGTCCCCGTAACCAAGTGGTTCGTCGACCCGTTGCATTGGTGTGTGTGGTCACACGGCAATGTTGGTTCGGTGATGGTCGAGACAGGTTACCGATGGTATCCTGAATATACCGTCGAGGAGCAGTTTAGGATTTCAACCAAAGCCAATATCTGTGCGGTCAGGATTTATCCATCCTATCCCGGAGCTACTGAACCGCTCCACTGTTCTTATGGACTTGGGATCACTATTGGGATGTCTGTGCAAGATGCAGCCTATTCTATGATGACTATTATTCGAGCCAGAACTGCCTTGCTGGTCAACAGTGATTTCCGCTACATGCCAGCATCCCTCCACAGGCGCATGGCTACCTCGAGGTTTGTACAGCGATGCATCCCATGAGGACTCACTTCTTCGCACCACCACGGAGATGCTAGAAGACAAGGACCGTGAAAACCGGGCCTTGCGTATGGAGCTCTTTAATGCCCGTGCTGATCACCGGCTACTCGACTAGGTTTGCACCTGCCGTGCAAGCCGGATACATGGATATGAGGGACTTGTACCCTGTGCGGGCGAGTCTGCCGGACTTTATGGAGTGGCGTGAGGTAGGAGGCATCACTCCTCCTCGTGGGCCTCGTCTGCCACCGTTTGTTGGACCACGACCACATCCGAGTCCCTATGGTCCACAAGCTCCACAGGATTGTCTGTTTCCGGATGATCATGTTCCACTTCCAGGATTGGGAGGTGACTTCTGGTAATAGTTGTGTTTCCACCGTCCTGCGTGACTTGTGGAATATGACTTAGTGTGTATCGTTCCGGAAGGGTAGAAAAATAATGTATAGGAGTTGGAATGCTTCCGATGAGATGTAACGCCGTTCACTATAGTTGTACCCCGTCAAGCTTGTACTAAACTATGAATGGTGTGTATGACCGTTGGTATATATATATGGCAGCTTTATATTACTATGTCATACGGATGAACATCTTTGCATTCCATGCTATCCATTACCTTCCGCACTTCCTTGTTAAATTCTGCCGTCCTGGTTTAAACCTTTGCTCTGTCTCCTAGGATGGTCAACACCCGCAACACTCCTGCTGCTCCGGAGCAGGGGGAAGCTAGTGCAGCCAGAAATGTGAATTTGCCGCAACCGCCATCCTTGGCCGAGGTGATGCTGGAAGCAGAACGCAATAAGCGTGAAACCAACCGCTTATTGGAGCGGATTGAACAGAACACCGCACGCCAGCCGAGAAATGATGTGGTTTCACTCAATGACTTCGTCAAGCTGTATCCACCGAAGTTCAAGTATTCCGTTGAGCCTCTCGACGCGGATGATTGGCTTCGCAGCATCCACCACAAGCTGCGTTCTGCTAACGTGGCTGAAGCTGATAAGGTTACTTTTGCCGCTTATCATCTTGAAGGCCCTGCTAGTCTCTGGTGGGAGAATTATGAGGCTATGCGTCCGGTTGGACAAGTTACAACTTGGGCTGAATTCAGTGCCGCCTTCCGTGAGCATCATATCCCAGAAGGTCTTATGGATCGCAAAAGGGAGGAGTTCTGCAGTTTCACCCAAGGTAGGCTATCAGTGGATGCCTACAGCCGTGAATTTGGGAGGTTAGCACGTTATGCTCCCGAAGAAGTTTCTACCGATGCCAAGAAGCAGGCAAGGTTCCGCAAGGGACTTAGCCCTGAGCTACGCCGAGATCTCCGTCTGCATGAGTGTACCTCTTTCCCGAAGCTAGTCAATAAGGCTATCAGCGCCGAAACTGGGCAGACTGATTTTGAGGCTTCTCGCAAGCACATCCGTGACTCTGGATCTTCATCCGGCGCTGGATCCCAGAAGCGCCGGGTTTGGATTCCAAATACTGCTCTACCACCCAGGTTCACCCCGAGGCCATCTTTTGAGGCGCCTCGCCCCAACCAGCAGTATGTTCCGCCCAAGACTTATGGAGGCCCCGCTGCTAGTGCTGCTCCACGCCCCAATATGATAACTTGCTTCAAATGTGGAGAGACGGGCCACTACATCCGCGAGTGTCCCCAGAACCACCCCAGTCAAGTTGGAAAGTCTGTTGGCCGTGGCAAGCCAGCAGGGAAGGTGCCCTATGCTAAACCAGTTGCCACCGCTCGTGGCCATGTCAACTATGTTTCTGCTGAAGAAACCTATGAGGATCCCAACGTCGTCCTCGGTACGCTTCTTGTTAATTGCCATCCGGCAACCGTTCTTTTTGATACTGGAGCATCTCATTCATTTATTTCTGAGAGCTATGCTCGACTGCACAACACCACATTCTGTGACATGCCTACCTCCATGGAAATTCAGACCCCTGGTTCTAGATGGCAAACCTCTAGAATAAGTCATGGGAATGAAATTCTTGTCGACAGATTAGTTTTTCTTGCATCTTTAATAGCTCTCAAGTCCTCGGACATAAACATCATCTTAGGTATGGACTGGATGTCAGCCCATTATGCTAAGATTGATTGCTCTACTAGAACTGTTCAACTTACCCATCCTTCGGGCAAAACAGTGGATGTTTTAACCCGAGTGTCTAAGCGCCAGCTTTACTCCTTAAATGCCAACCCCCTTCCAGACCTCGAAGATATTCCGGTAGTCCGTGATTTCCGTCTGAGAAACGTATTCAGCCACAGCCATTTCGTCCAACACATATCCAGACACAAATATTCAGAAAAACTACAATATTCAGAGATAAAATGACAATCTCCTGTCAAAATATAGGCACAAAGTCCACTTAAAATTTATCCAACACATGAGTTTCAACACCAAGTTGTCATTGAGTGCTCCGAAGGGCGAGTCATGACTGGCGTAGGGCAATGGCTCATGGTCTGGGCCAGTGGAGGGCGAGGGATCACGTCTGCTGAAGGGTGAGCTAGCGCTCCTAGACAGGGCCATTGAAGGGCGAGGAAGAGGGCTCAAGGCTGGGGGCATCGGAGATGTGGAGCATCACATCTTTCCTTCCTTGCAAAGTTCTTTCATCAAGAATCGCTCGATCCAAGACAATTTCTTCTATGTCAGGAATGTTGTGTGGTTGCTGCATAAGAACATGGAACATGCCTTGCTGCTCACATTGCTGGGGCTTTTGATAGTGTCTCCCGGAGTTACCCTGCTAGTGCTAGAGTTCATGTCCAGGCTAGGTTTCGATCAACGCTGGTGTGACATCATTTCGCTGATCCGATCATCGGCATCCTCTAGGATCGTTGTTAATGGGGAACTTGGGCTGCAATTTCCTCATTTCATGAAGAATGTCAAATGTATCCCAAGGCTCTCCTTCCAGACTCAAGGCTAATGTACATAAGACCGTCTTTGTACACATTTCTTGACGTGATGCCAACCTTCAATAACTGCTGCAGAACTACCCAGTTCCCACTGGTCATTTTCCTTGCAAATATCTGGGATCGCCGTTGCACTTCAAAAACATCTACACGCTTTGACATTCAGCCAACGCTCGACAAGTTGGCCTCCTGATTGTTAAGATGGGGTGGTAAACTGCTGTCTAGTACTATGAATGTAGAGTGCAGAAGTCGCGAAAATGCCAAGGACAAGGAGTGGACGAGATTGCGTGCTCACGGAATCTCCATCCTCCCATTTGCATCTGGATAAAGGCCGTGGCAGGCATTACACTGCTGGTTTTGTCGTATGAAGCCCGTCTAAGGGGATGGCATGGTCCACGCACAGTGCCACCGTTAGACGGGTCCGTCAGATATGTCCGTCATTTACCACCGGTAGGGGGGCCATCTCTCACACGAAGCACAACTATGTGGCATGTTCACCTCGGCAGCTCTAAATAGACACGCGCAACATTCAAAATGTTGAATTCGAGATTCTAACAGAGCGACGCTTCTCCTGCTCGAGCACACACATAAACGCAGCCATTTCATACTCGTGGCACTTGACTCGACAACCCACAAGGAATACCGTGCGTGCTAAGGCACGGGCATCACTATCTGAGAAACAGTTAACTTGTTCAGCGCCCCTCCCCTCCGTCGCCCCCGCATGGGCGACCAAGGGGCTCCCACCCTAGCTGCCGGGTCACCGCTCTTTCCTCTCACTCCCATCCGTTGCCGCCGGTGGTCGGCGCCAGGCATAGCCTGTGCGTGCAACGGCGGCGGCGGAGGCACTCCTCCCTCTCGTGGGTCATAGGGTGACGCGGGACGCCCTGGCTCGTGGGTGTGACCCCGATCTGGACTGCGGCGGCGCCGATCTGGACTATGTCGGTGTGATGGCCGGCTGCCATCCTAATTGCGGTTGTGGTGGCAGTGTTGGCGATGGCGATGGCTGTGGCGTGGGGGCTTCAGAGGTGGCACGGGCTGCGGGCGCGGTGGGCTGCCCTGTTCGGGCGGCGGCGGCGCGCCATCTGCCTTTGGATCGGCTGCGGCGGCGTGGAGGGCATGTTGATCGCGTCGGCGGCACCTCCGGTTAGATTTGTTCTGACCGGTGCAGCTGGCGATGGCGGTCATCTCTTCCGTCAGAGGTGGCCGAATTGCGGCTTGGTGATCGGATCTTGAGATTCGTCATCTAGTCCCGGCTACGAGTCGGGGAGACATAGTTGCCGATGAAAACCGAGCTGTTGGCGGGCGATGATGGTGTTTTGCGTCGTTACCTTGATGAAGACATCGCCGTGTAACTGTTGTCAACCCACTCGTGCTGCTTCGAGGGAAACCCTAGGATCTGGTCTTTCAGATCGGACAATAACGGTACTAAAGTGTCTTTTCTCTCTTGGGAGCATCGTTTGTGGAGCAGGGCTGGAAGACAAAGGCAGGAAGTGGAGTGGCTTCGTCTTGCACGGAGATTCGATGGAGCTGTCACGTCATGCCTGGCTGACAAGTGCTATGCTGAGTCATGCCTAGTTGGCAGGTGTCACGCACGACCGATCTTTCAGAGTCTTCGCGTCTGGACGTACGAGCGTACGGCGGTGGCGTCGACGGATGTCCGGACTGGCAAGGATAATGTGGATCTCTCTTCTGAAGATGGGTCAGTGGTCGGATGATGATGAGGGCTTCTAAAATGTATGCATGTGGTGTGCGCTTTAAGTAGGCTTCACCAGATGTTTGGTCCAGATACGTTATGTGGATGAATCAGCTATGACACCGGTTTTAGATATGGAGAGTGAGAGCACTTCACGTTGTCGAGTTTGTAGGTGTGAGTGGTGGCTTTGGGTGGATTGATGTATGTTTTTGTCGGACTTTTATGAAATAATTAATAAAAATGGCTGCATGCATCGATTGATGCAGAGGCCAGGGGTTTAACCTCCTTTTCAGAAGATAAAAAGGTGCATCACTGTCTTGTCCTTTGGAGACGGGGCTTTATTCTGATAATTACTCTATTATTTATCAGTCACAGCACACTTCTAATGTGTTGATGAAAAATCAACAAACTAATGCATACTCTACTGTTCACTTGTCAAAGTACAACTCTGAATCTCGTTGATGGAAAAATCAGCTAACCAATGCACACGTACTCATTTACTCGTCTCTCACAGTACACTGCAGAATCTGCTGATGAAAACTGAGTTAGCTGTAATACACTCAGGATGACACACGATAAAGAAAATACCACTCATATCACCACCATGGCTCAGGCAACTAGCCTGTTTGCTTCGCCAGCCACCGCCCCATTTTGCGCATTTCCATACAGTCCCGCTTCAGGAGTTCCATTGCCTTTTCGTACGCCTCTGTGTTGTCACCGAGATGAACAACCTCAAACGCGTGTGCTCACAGGTTTAAATGCCGGTACGTAGTAGAGTTGTTCGCCATATTGTCTTTCTGAAAGGTGCGCAAGGTGGTCCGGCAGGATATCTTAGTATTCCAAGAAAGAAAGAGAAACAAATGCCAGTATCCTAGTATTCCTTGTCCAGCGTTTCAGGTGTGCTTCGGAGGGATTTTTCTGTAGCCCAGGAAGTCGAGCACCTGTGAAGAACCGTGCAAATGATGCCAATCAAACAATTGTTTCAAGACCTCAAAACCATTTTGACAAACCAAACCTGAAAATACCTTAACCGCATGGCAGCACAGCAACCCACTGTGTTCACAATTCCCACATTCACATGTTATCTCGTCACCCTGAGATAGCATCCCAACCTCATAAACCACTCTGCACTATTTGTCGTGCTTTTGATGTTGGTAACGCCTTTTACAACCTCCTCTGCACAGCCTCATACAACATTTCTTCAAATTGATCAAACATGGCTCGTCTCTACACCTTGCTTGCGTGCACCTCCAAGGGGGTGTCCATCTTCATCACCGGCGCAGCCTGCCAACAAATAAAAGTAAGCAGTTTAGATGAAAGAATGTCTAAAAAAAAGATCAAACAGCACGCTGCCTCCAAATGAAGAACATCACCACTGACGCCGCTAAAGTAGCACTTACTATCTTAGCTCTTACCATTGCCACATATCTCTATGAGAGTGTGGTCGTGCGCTAGCCTATGCTCGCTTATGTACCAACCGTTGTCGTGTGATCTCAGCAATCTTATCAACACCGGAGTCCGGACATTCACATCAACAGGAACGAGTGTTGGACTTAGGTTTTCTGTTAGCAATAATCTTGATTAGATTGATGAGTGCTAGTTAATTAAGGTACGTGTGCATGTTGTGCATGCACGTGAAGTGTCATAGTAGTATACGGTGTACTAGGCTGCCGTGTAGTTTAGTAGATTAGTAGTATGTATTGGAGTAGTATGTATTGGAGTCAACTTCGTGTACTAGTAGGAGTCTAAGAGTTTAGGCTGAGTCAAAGTCGGCTATGGTTAGCATTGGGGCTGGCCGACGTGTATATATAGATATACAGGGCCTTCAACTTTGTAACGGTGCAAGAAAACAGAAAATAAAAAGAGAGAAAAGAAAGGCACGACACGTGCCTTTGGCAAAAGTTTCTTGCGTGTGTGTGTTCATCGTGTTTTGATGTGATCGATCCTATGGGCCGAGTTCCAACAATTGATATTAGAGCTAGGTCGATTTGAAGCTGCGCTTGCCCCGGGGTCGCGACCCGACTAGCGCCTCGGGGCGGGCGATGTTGTCGCTGGGAGATGCAGCGATGAGGAGGATCAGGCGATCGTCATTCGGCGGAGCGACATGGAGGGAGATGGCGGGCTGTCGTCGGCAAGGCGGAGGAATAAGATCGTTGACGAGGTAGGTGGTGCCGGAGTGCGGTCCTGGAAGTTCGTCAAGATCGTCGTCCATGGGAGTTTGATAAGTCAAGGAGTTGCCCGAGTCAACACGTCTCGGTCGGTCAGTCGGTCGTCGTCGGCGCGTCAGTGAGTCGTCGTCGTCATGTCCAAGTGCTCGTCTCTGTGAGGATCAGTTGAAGATGAAGCGTGTCACGGTCGAAGGGCTGTCTGGTGTGGTGTAGCACCAAGGGCGGACTGTGAAGTGGAGATCAAGCTCAAGCGTATAGTGGGACATTGACCAGTGAAGGGGAGCCTCTTCAATGAGGACCTGTCTCTACATGAGGCTATGGGTGGATGGTAGTCCACAAGTTAGTCGGCATGTATTGCGCTAGGTGTGGACGGTAGTCTGCATGGCAGCGTGACTGGGAGTCTGGATCATACGTGTCGCATATCTACAAGGGTCAAGATGAGGAGAAGCACAAGGAGATGACATGTCAAGATTAGGAGGAGATTGTTAGCAATAATCTTGATTAGATTGATGAGTGCTAGTTAATTAAGGTACGTGTGCATGTTGTGCATGCACGTGAAGTGTCATAGTAGTATACGGTGTACTAGGTTGCCGTGTAGTTTAATAGATTAGTAGTATGTATTGGAGTCAACTTCGTGTACTAGTAGGAGTCTAAGAGTTTAGGCTGAGTCAAAGTCGGCTATGGTTAGCATTGGGGCTGACCGACGTGTATATATAGATACACAGGGCCTTCAACTTTGTAACGGTGCAAGAAAACAGAAAATAAAAAGAGAGAAAAGAAAGGCACGACACGTGCCTTTGGCAAAAGTTTTTTGCGTGTGTGTGTTCATCGTGTTTTGATGTGATCGATCCTGTGGGCCGAGTTCCAACAGAAACATAGAACACAAAACAAAAACTAAGTATCGCATCTATCTTCTTCAGAAAACGAACACCGTAGATTGCCCTCATAAGTTCAGCCTGACATACCGAGCAGCCGCACACAATTTTTTGCACACACTTGGATCACTCAACCTTTAGACGGCTCTTCCCATACCTGATACCAAATCCAATTTACCAGGAGTATAGGGTGTAAAAATCATATGCTTCTCCCAGTCAGTCAAAGTGTCGAACTGCCGGAACAACTCCTGAGAAGAGTTTGCAGCTGACTCGTACGCTGTATTTTTCCCATACGAAGCCGGTACTGTCAGACGCACACATCCGATGACTTGTACTGCCCGTTCAAATAACAGGAGTGCGCGAGCTCGTCCGCTGCCGCTGCTCTCACAGAAGTGGTATGTTGTTGAGTGCGTCTGTGCGTGGGTTGTATGAGTCCATCGGATGAGGTTACCTGGTGGCGCCGGATGCAGTTGTCTTGTGGTGTGTGAGTCCACTGGATGAGGTTACCTTGTGGTGCCGGACAAGATTGATGTGTCTCTTACCTTCACGACCAAAAATGAAATAAAAAATTGCGTCTATGAAGTTGAGTCTACCCTTCATTTACGTCCTAGATTCGCCACCGTAGTCGATGAGATTAAGCTTCTCTCAGGGTTTTGGAGTCAACCAACAGTGAGTCAATGGAAGATTTTTCAGGAAATTGTTAGTTTGTGGTAGTGTTACTCTACATGATTCCATTTGTTTTGCGGGGATGTGATCCAATTTGCTAGCGGCGGTTCCAGTTATGCCCCTATTTTCCCCTTCTGTTGGTGCGGATATCAAAAGCAAATCGGTTGCATGCACACATTAAAACGTCTACATGATCGCCACATCAGGGAGTGGCAGGGAGAACGAGCTAATCAGTTGCATTAAGCAATTAAGAGGGTAATTCATTTGGACGATTCTCTCAGAATCAACTAGTTTGGATTGTAAAGCGATGTGATTTGTAGATTTGGAGAGAAGCTGGGAGGAACCGATTCTTCAAGCTGGATTTGGCAAATCCGGCCCCTCAAATGCCGCTGACGCATCGAGACACATTCGCGGGTGCATCCGAACGGTCCACCTCATATTTTCTTTCGTGCATCCACATATCTTAAATCCGGACTCTCAAATCCATGCAAATACACGCACGTCGACCATGCAACACAATGTCGCACGTAAATAGCAATTGTTGATATCAACTATCAAGCATATATAGCGTTTACATAAAATTTATTTAAAGTGCCAAACTCAAGGATTGCCTCCTTGATTGCCATTGTGAATCCACATGTGCTCCACAAGATCATTGAGTAGCTGCGTGTGCACCAGCTAATTTCAAAGATTGTAATGCATCTGCAGAAAGTTCATAAGTTGAGCCGCATCTTGATCTTCCGGGATTTCAACTTGTTCTCCGGGTGCTTCGAAATCATGGGTTTGGGCTACACCATCACCCTCATCCTCGACAATCATATTGTGGTGAATAACACAACATGTCATCAGTTGCCACAAAGTTTCTGATTCCCACATCATTGTAGCACTCCGCACAATTTCCCAACGAGCTTGAAGCACACCAAATGTCCTCGTCACGTCCTTCCTAGGCGCCGCTTCCTGCATTTTGCGAACTAGCTCTATTTATTGACACGCGGCTCGGATATGGTCTTCACAAACGCCGCACACTGAGGATAGATACCATTGGTAAGATATTAACCCATGTTGTAGTCCCGACCATTGACGGTTTAGTTGCACAACGGTGATTCCCCATTGCAAAGCCTCCTGAACACCGAAGATCGTTGAAGCACGGCGGCGGAGAGCCTGGGAACGGCTGCGGAGCGGGCATGGCGGGGGAGCTGCGAGCCGAACGGCGCGGAGGAGGAGGAACAGAGGAGAGAGCAAATGGATCCGGCAGCTCGGGGGGGGGGGGGGGGATTTGGTGCAATTCGGGGTGAGGTCTGATGACCCACAAGTACAGGGGATCTATCGTAGTCCTTTCGATAAGTAAGAGTGTCGAACCCAACGAGGAGCATATGGAAATGAAAAGTGGTTTTCATTAAGGTATTCTCTGCAAGCACTGAAAATTATCGGTAACAGATAGTTTTGTGATAAGGTAATTTGTAACGGGTAACAAGTAACAAGAGTAAATAAAGTGCAGCAATGTGGCCCAATCCTTTTTGTAGCAAAGGACAAGCCTGGACAAACTCTTATATGAAGGAAAACGCTCCCGAGGACACATGGGAATTATGGTCATGCTAGTTTTCATCACGCTCATATGATTCACGTTCGGTACTTTGATAATTTGATATGTGGGTGGACCGGTGCTTGGGTGCTGTCCTTCCTTGGACAAGCATCCCACTAATGATTAACACCTATTGCAAGCATCCGCAACTACAAAAGAAGTATTAAGGTAAACCTAACCATAGCATGAAACATATGGATCCAAATCAGCCCCTTACGAAGCAACCGCATAAACTAGGGTTTAAGCTTACATCACTCTATCAAGCCATCATCTACTTATTACTTCCCAATGCCTTCCTCTAGGCCCAAACAATGGTGAAGTGTCATGTAGTCGACATTCACATAACACCACTAGAAGAAAGACAACATACATCTCATCAAAATATCAAACGGATACCAAATTCACATGCCTACTTATAGAAAGACTTCTCCCATGTCCTCCGGAACAAACGTAACTACTCACAAATCATATTCATGGTCATAATCAAAGGGGTATTAATATGCATAAAGGATCTGAACATATGATCTTCCACCGAATAAACCAACTAGCATCAACTACAAGGAGTAATCAACACTACTAGCAACCTACAGGTACCAATATGAGGTTTTGAGACAAAGATTGGATACAAGAGATGAACTAGGGTTTGAGAGAAGATGGTGTTTGTGAAGATGTTGATGGAGATTTACCCCCTCCCGATGAGAGGATCGATGGTGATGATTTCCCCCTCCCAAAGGGATGTTTCCCCGGCAGAACAGCTCCGCCGGAGCCCTAGATTGGGTCTGCCAAGGTTCCGCCTCGTGGCGGCGGTGTTTCGTCCCGAAAGCTTCCTTCTGATTTTTTCCAGGGTAAAAGACACCATATAACCAAAGATGGGCATCGCAGGCCTGCTAGGTGGCCCACGAGGCAGGGTTCGCGCCCAGGGGGGTAAGGCGCGTCCCTCACCCTCGTGGATGGTTGGTGGCCCCCTCTGGTACTTTCTTCGCTCAATATATTTTATTAATTCTAAAAATAACTTCCGTGGAGTTTCCGGACTTTTGGAGTTGTGCAGAATAGGTCTATAATATTTGCTCATTTTCCAGCCCAGAATTCCAACTGTCGGCATTCTCCCTCTTCATGTAAACCTTGTAAGATAAGAGAGAATAGGCATAAGTATTGTGACATAATGTGTAACAACAACCCATAATGCAATAAATATCGATATAAAAGCATGATACAAAATGGACGTATCAACTCCCCCAAGCTTAGACCTCGCTTGTCCTCAAGCGGAAGCCGATAGAGATAGAGGTGTCGTTAAAATAAAATACGGACATGAGAGCATCATGATCATTCTTCCTTACCCATGCCATGATTAGAAAAGCCATTGATGGTTCGGCTCTGATTGCTTCGTCTTCTATCTGCTGAGCGATAGAGACGTGCCCTCCGCCGGCTGGGAGCCCTCACCTTCCGCCGCCCACGACGTGCTGCTACGACCGGAGGTGGAGCAGTCGTCCCCCATGGCCCTGTTGCGGAAGCGACTGCCACAGAATTAGCCTGCAATGGCGAGCACTGGAGAGGCTGCCACAACCAGCGGTCCTCTCAAAGGCGGCCGCACAGGAGCACCGCACCGAAGCTCCGCTCGGCCTACCGAAGCTGCCCGATGCGATGTCAAAGTTTCTCCGAACCTGCATTTTATGATGTTTGTTAACACTCACTTGTACTGAAGCGACTTTCTCTGAACCTGAATGTTCCGATGTATGTGAACAAAACATTCAGTTGTACTGAATGTGTCATTCTGATATGCAGCTTTGTTGCACAGAATCTAGTCAAATTGTCTACAGTTGTATCTGAATACAAAGTTGTGTATGCATTGTGAATATATACTAGGCAAGAATCTGCCGGGAAGACAAAGTATTGATATGCAGCTTTGTATGCATGGCGAATCTGTAGAAGGCACAAATCTATGAATGTGACGCCAGAAATCTGAATACAAAGCTTCCGTGAGTGTGTAGAAGGCAAAAAAATAAAAGTTCCTGAATAAAACTTACATTTGAATGCACTACTCTGTTATATATATATATATATATATATATATATATATATATATATATATTGATAAAGACTACTCTATTATAAATAAAATGCAAAATCCTGCCGAACCATCAATGGCTTTTCTAATCATGGCATGGGTAAGGAAGAATGATCATGATGCTCTCATGTCCGTATTTTATTTTAACGACACCTCTATCTCTATCGGCTTCCGCTTGAGGACAAGCGAGGTCTAAGCTTGGGGGAGTTGATACGTCCATTTTGTATCATGCTTTTATATCGATATTTATTGCATTATGGGTTGTTATTACACATTATGTCACAATACTTATGCCTATTCTCTCTTATTTTACAAGGTTTACATGAAGAGGGAGAATGCCGGCAGCTGGAATTCTGGGCTGGAAAATGAGCAAATATTATAGACCTATTCTGCACAACTCCAAAAGTCCGGAAACTCCACGGAAGTTATTTTTAGAATTAATAAAATATATTGAGCGAAGAAAGTACCAGAGGGGGCCACCAACCATCCACGAGGGTGAGGGACGCGCCTTACCCCCCTGGGCGCGGCCCCTGCCTCGTGGGCCACCTGGCAGGCCTGCGATGCCCATCTTTAGCTATATGGTGTCTTTTACCCTGGAAAAAATCAGAAGGAAGCTTTCGGGACGAAACACCGCCGCCACGAGGCGGAACCTTGGCAGACCCAATCTAGGGCTCCGGCGGAGCTGTTCTGCAGGGGAAACATCCCTTTGGGAGGGGGAAATCATCACCATCGATCTTCTCATCGGGACGGGGTAAATCTCCATCAACATCTTCACAAACACCATCTTCTCTCAAACCCTAGTTCATCTCTTGTATCCAATCTTTGTCTCAAAACCTCATATTGGTACCTGTAGGTTGCTAGTAGTGTTGATTACTCCTTGTAGTTGATGCTAGTTGGTTTATTCGGTGGAGGATCATATGTTCAGATCCTTTATGCATATTAATACCCCTCTGATTATGACCATGAATATGATTTGTGAGTAGTTACGTTTGTTCCGGAGGACATGGGAGAAGTCTTTCTATAAGTAGTCACGTGAATTTGGTATCCGTTTGATATTTTGATGAGATGTATGTTGTCTTTCTTCTAGTGGTGTTATGTGAATGTCGACTACATGACACTTCACCATTGTTTGGGCCTAGAGGAAGGCATTGGGAAGTAATAAGTAGATGATGGCTTGATAGAGTGACAGAAGCTTAAACCCTAGTTTATGCGGTTGCTTCGTAAGGGGCTGATTTGGATCCATATGTTTCATGCTATGGTTAGGTTTACCTTAATACTTCTTTTGTAGTTGCGGATGCTTGCAATAGGTGTTAATCATTAGTGGGATGCTTGTCCAAGGAAGGACAGCACCCAAGCACCGGTCCACCCACATATCAAATTATCAAAGTACCGAACGTGAATCATATGAGCGTGATGAAAACTAGCATGACCATAATTCCCATGTGTCCTCGGGAGCGTTTTCCTTCATATAAGAGTTTGTCCAGGCTTGTCCTTTGCTACAAAAAGGATTGGGCCACCTTGCTGCACTTTATTTACTCTTGTTACTTGTTACCCGTTACAAATTACCTTATCACAAAACTATCTGTTACCGATAATTTCAGTGCTTGCTGAGAATACCTTACTGAAAACCACTTTTCATTTCCATCTGTTCCTCGTTGGGTTCGACACTCTTACTTATCGAAAGGACTACGATAGATCCCATATACTTGTGGGTCATCAGACCTCACCCCGAATTGCACCAAATCCCCCCCCCCCCCGAGCTGCCGGATCCATTCGCTGTCTCCTCTGTTCCTCCTCCTCCGCGCCGTTCGGCTCGCAGCTCCCCCACCATGCCCGCTCCGCAGCCGTTCCCAGGCTCTCCGCCGCCGTGCTTCAACGATCTTCGGTGTTCAGGAGGCTTTGCAATGGGGAATCACCGCTGTGCAACTAAACCGTAAATGGTCGGGACTACAACATGGGTTAATATCTTACCAATGGTATCTATCATCAGTGTGCGGCGTTTGTGAAGACCATATCCGAGCCGCGTGTCAATAAATAGAGCTAGTTCGCAAAATGCAGGAAGCGGCGCCTAGGAAGGACGTGACGAGGACATTTGGTGTGCTTCAAGCTCGTTGGGAAATTGTGCGGAGTGCTTCAATGATGTGGGAATCAGAAACTTTGTGGCAGCTGATGACATGTTGTGTTATTCACCACAATATGATTGTCGAGGATGAGGGTGATGGTGTAGCCCAAACCCATGATTTCGAAGCACCCAGAGAACAAGTTGAAATCCCGGAAGATCAAGATTCGGCTCAGCTTATGAACTTTCTGCAGATGCATTACAATCTTTGAAATTAGCTGGTGCACACGCAGCTACTCAATGATCTTGTGGAGCACATGTGGATTCACAATGGCAATCAAGGAGGCAATCCTTGAGTTTGGCACTTTAAATAAATTTTATGTAAACGCTATATATGCTTGATAGTTGATATCAACAATTGCTATTTACGTGCGACATTGTGTTGCATGGTCGACGTGCGTGTATTTGCATGGATTTGAGAGTCCGGATTTAAGATATGTGGATGCACGAAAGAAAATATGAGGTGGACCGTTCGGATGCACCCGCGAATGTGTCTCGATGCGTCAGCGGCATTTGAGGGGCCGGATTTGCCAAATCCAGCTTGAAGAATCGGTTCCTCCCAGCTTCTCTCCAAATCTACAAATCACATCGCCATAATCCAAACTAGTTGATTCTGAGAGAATCGTCCAAATGAATTACCCTCTTAATTGCTTAATGCAACTGATTAGCTCGTTCTCCCTGCCACTCCCTGATGTGGCGCATCATGTAGACGTTTTAATGTGTGCATGCAACCGATTTGCTTTTGATATCCGCACCAACAGAAGGGGAAAATAGGGGCATAACTGGAACCGCCGCTAGCAAATTGGATCACATCCCCGCAAAACAAATGGAATCATGTAGAGTAACACTACCGCAAACTAACAATTTCCTGAAAAATCTTCCATTGACTCACTATTGGTTGACTCCAAAACCCTGAGCGAAGCTTAATCTCATCGACTACGGTGGCGAATCTAGGACGTAAATGAAGGGTAGACTCAACTTCAAGGACGCAATTTTTTATTTCATTTTTGGTCGTGAAGGTAAGAGACACGTCAATCTTGTCCGGCACCACAAGGTAACCTCATCCAGTGGACTCACACACCACAAGACAACCGCATCCGGCGCCGCCAGGTAACCTCATCCGATGGACTCATACAACCCACGCACAGACGCACTCAACAACATACCACTTCTGTGAGAGCAGCGGCAGCGGACGAGCTCGCGCACTCCTGTTATTTGAACGGGCAGTACAAGTCATCGGATGTGTGCGTCTGACAGTACCGGCTTCGTATGGGAAAAATACAGCGTACGAGTCAGCTGCAAACTCTTCTCAGGAGTTGTTCCGGCAGTTCGACACTTTGACTGACTGGGAGAAGCATATGATTTTTACACCCTATACTCCTGGTAAATTGGATTTGGTATCAGGTATGGGAAGAGCCGTCTAAAGGTTGAGTGATCCAAGTGTGTGCAAAAAATTGTGTGCGGCTGCTCGGTATGTCAGGCTGAACTTATGAGGGCAATCTACGGTGTTCGTTTTCTGAAGAAGATAGATGCGATACTTAGTTTTTGTTTTGTGTTCTATGTTTCTGTTGTACGCAGAGAAAACCTAAGTCCAACACTCGTTCCTGTTGATGTGAATGTCCGGACTCCGGTGTTGATAAGATTGCTGAGATCACACGACAACGGTTGGTACATAAGCGAGCATAGGCTAGCGCACGACCACACTCTCATAGAGATATGTGGCAATGGTAAGAGCTAAGATAGTAAGTGCTACATTAGCGGCGTCAGTGGTGATGTTCTTCATTTGGAGGCAGCGTGCTGTTTGATCTTTTTTTTAGACATTCTTTTATCTAAACTGCTTACTTTTATTTGTTGGCAGGCTGCGCCGGTGATGAAGATGGACACCCCCTTGGAGGTGCATGCAAGCAAGGTATAGAGACGAGCCATGTTTGATCAATTTGAAGAAATGTTGTATGAGGCTGTGCAGAGGAGGTTGTAAAAGGCGTTACCAGCATCAAAAGCACGACAAATAGTGCAGAGTGGTTTATGAGGTTGGGATGCTATCTCAGGGTGACGAGATAACATGTGAATGTGGGAATTGTGAACACAGTGGGTTGCTGTGCTGCCATGCGGTTAAGGTATTTTCAGGTTTGGTTTGTCAAAATGGTTTTGAGGTCTTGAAACAATTGTTTGATTGGCATCATTTGCACGGTTCTTCACAGGTGCTCGACTTCCTGGGCTACAGAAAAATCCCTCCGAAGCACACCTGAAACGCTGGACAAGGAATACTAGGATACTGGCATTTGTTTCTCTTTCTTTCTTGGAATACTAAGATATCCTGCCGGACCACCTTGCGCACCTTTCAGAAAGACAATATGGCGAACAACTCTACTACGAACCGGCATTCAAATCTGTGAGCACACGCGTTTGAGGCTGTTCATCTCGTGACAACACAGAGGCGTACGAAAAGGCAATGGAACTCCTGAAGCGGGACTGTAAGGAAATGCCCAAAATGGGGCGGTGGCTGGCGAAGCAAACAGGCTAGTTGCCTGAGCCATGGTGGTGATATGAGTGGTATTTTCTTTATCGTGTGTCATCCTGAGTGTATTACAGCTAACTCAGTTTTCATCAGCAGATTCTGCAGTGTACTGTGAGAGGCGAGTAAATGAGTACGTGTGCATTGGTTAGCTGATTTTTCCATCAACGAGATTCAGAGTTGTACTTTGACAAGTGAACAGTAGAGTATGCATTAGTTTGTTGATTTTTCATCAACACATTAGAAGTGTGCTGTGACTGATAAATAATAGAGTAATTATCAGAATAAAGCCCCGTCTCCAAAGGACAAGACAGTGATGCGCCTTTTTATCTTCTGAAAAGGAGGTTAAACCCCTGGCCTCTGCATCAATCGATGCATGCAGCCATTTTTATTAATTATTCCATAAAAGTCCGACAAGAACATACATCAATCCATCCAAAGCCATCACTCACACCTACAAACTCGACAACGTGAAGTGCTCTCACTCTCCATATCTAAAACCGGTGTCATAGCTGATTCATCCACATAACGTATCTGGACCAAACATCTGGTGAAGCCTACTTAAAGCGCACACCACATGCATACATTTTAGAAGCCTCCATCATCATCCGACCACTGACCCATCTTCAGAAGAGAGATCCACATCATCCTTGCCAGTCCGGACATCCATGGACGCCACCGCCCTGCGCTCGTACGTCCAGACGCGAAGACTCTGAAAGATCGGTCGTGCGTGACACCTGCCAACTAGGCATGACTCAGCATAGCACTTGTCAGCCAGGCATGACGTGACAGCTCCATCGAATCTCCGTGCAAGAGGAAGCCACTCCACCTCCTGCCTTTGTCTTCCAGCCCTGCTCCACAAATGATGCTCCCAAGAGAGAAAAGACACTTTAGTACCGTTATTGTCCGATCTGAAAGACCAGATCCTAGGGTTTCCCTCGAAGCAGCACGAGTGGGTTGACAACAGTTACACGGCGATGTCTTCATCAAGGTAACGACGCAAAACGCCGTCATCGCCCGCCAACGGCTCGGTTTTCATCGGCAACTATGTCTCCCCGACTCGTAGCCGGGACTAGATGACGAATCTCAAGATCCGATCACCAAGCCGCAATTCGGCCACCTCTGACGGAAGAGATGACCGCCATCCCCAGCTGCACCGGTCAGAACAAATCTAACCGGAGGTGCCGCCGACGCGATCAACATGCCCTCCACGCCGCCGCAGCCGATCCAAAGGCAGATGGCGCGCCGCCGCCGCCCGAACAGGGCAGGCCACCGCGCCCGCAGCCCGGTCCGCCTCTGAAGCCCCCACGCCACAGCCATCGCCGTCGCCAACACTGCCACCACAACCGCCATTAGGACGGCAGCCGGCCATCACACCGACATAGTCCAGAACGGCGCCCCCGCAGTCCAGATCGGGGTCACACCCAAGAGCCAGGGCGTCCCGCGTCACCCTATGACCCGCGAGAGGGAGGAGTGCCTCCGCCGCCGCCGTTGCACGCACAGGCTATGCCTGGCGCCGACCACTGGCGGCGACGGATGGGAGTGAGAGGAAAGAGCGGTGACCCGGCGGCTAGGATGGGAGCCCCTTGGTCGCCCATGCGGGGGCGACGGAGGGGAGGGGCGCTGAACAAGTTAACTTTTTCTCAGACAGTGATGCACGTGCCTTAGCACGCACGGTATTCCTTGTGGGTTGTCGAGTCAAGTGCCACGAGTATGAAATGGCTGCGTTTATGTGTGTGCTCGAGCGGGAGAAGCGTCGCTCTGTTAGAATCTCGAATTCAACATTTTGAATGTTGCGCGCGTCTATTTAGAGCTGCCGAGGTGAACATGCCACATAGTTGTGCTTCGTGTGAGAGATGGCCCCCCTGCCGGTGGTAAATGACGGACATATCTGACGGACCCGTCTAACGGTGGCACTGTGCGTGGACCATGGCATCCCCTTAGACGGGCTTCATACGACAAAACCAGCAGTGTAATGCCTGCCACGGCCTCTATCCAGATGCAAATGGGCGGATGGAGATTCCGTGAGCACGCAATCTCGTCCACTCCTTGTCCTTGGCATTTTCGTGACTTCTGCACTCTACATTCATAGTACTAGACAGCAGTTTACCACCCCATCTTAACAATCAGGAGGCCAACTTGTCGAGCGTTGGCTGAATGTCAAAGCGTGTAGATGTTTTTGAAGTGCAACGGCGATCCCAGATATTTGCAAGGAAAATGACCAGTGGGAACTGGGTAGTTCTGCAGCAGTTATTGAAGGTTGGCATCACGTCAAGAAATGTGTACAAAGACGGTCTTATGTACATTAGCCTTGAGTCTGGAAGGAGAGCCTTGGGATACATTTGACATTCTTCATGAAATGAGGAAATTGCAGCCCAAGTTCCCCATTAACAACGATCCTAGAGGATGCCGACGATCGGATCAGCGAAATGATGTCACACCAGCGTTGATCGAAACCTAGCCTGGACATGAACTCTAGCACTAGCAGGGTAACTCCGGGAGACACTATCAAAAGCCCCAGCAATGTGAGCAGCAAGGCATGTTCCATGTTCTTATGCAGCAACCACACAACATTCCTGACATAGAAGAAATTGTCTTGGATCGAGCGATTCTTGATGAAAGAACTTTGCAAGGAAGGAAAGATGTGATGCTCTACATCTCCGATGCCCCCAGCCTTGAGCCCTCTTCCTCGCCCTTCAATGGCCCTGTCTAGGAGCGCTAGCTCACCCTTCAGCAGACGTGATCCCTCGCCCTCCACTGGCCCAGACCATGAGCCATTGCCCTACGCCAGTCATGACTCGCCCTTCGGAGCACTCAATGACAACTTGGTGTTGAAACTCATGTGTTGGATAAATTTTAAGTGGACTTTGTGCCTATATTTTGACAGGAGATTGTCATTTTATCTCTGAATATTGTAGTTTTTCTGAATATTTGTGTCTGGATATGTGTTGGACGAAATGGCTGTGGCTGAATACGTTTCTCAGACGGAAATTATGCACGGATATTGTTTCTCAGGGCTGATGTTTTTGGGTGTTGTCTGATTGAGTGTACTGCATAGAGGCAATGTTGTAATCATTGCTTGGTTATTTCCTTGAATTAGCAGGGGCAATGGGAAAGAATATCATAGCTCTTTTCAGAGTATGATGAATCATGTCTTTACAAGAGAATGTATTTAGATACATCTTTGTCTTCATATTTTTGTATGTAGAAGCTTTGTCTTCAGATTTTCTTTCTTTCTTTTTATAACAGAGGAAAAGAGCTTATAGTTAAGTACTTTCAAGTTTCAAGTAAGTTTTGTATCCAGAAAAGATAAAGTATTTAGGCTACTTCTTTGTCTTCAGATTTTTGTATGTAGAAGTTGTCTTCAGGATTTTGCATTCTATTTATAACAGAGTAGTCTTTATCTATTTATAACAGAGTAGTCTTTATACAGACGGTCTATTCTGCTAATATTAGAAAAATAACTATTCTGCACACCAATTCGGCACTGCACGCTCAACAGAAGCGCACTGCGTCATTTTAACGACGAGCACTGCAATAGAGACTAGTGAACTTCTCGTCGGAAAAAACTGCACGCGTTATTTTTTGGATACTGTTTTCGCTCTAATTTTTTAACCATTTATCGGAATGAGGCGTGTAATATACCGTTGAAAAGCTATGGATTAGGCGCAACTTCGACATATTGAACACTTTTCGAGAGTCCACACGGTTTAAGAGCAGTTTTGAAAATAGTGCGGCGGATGACGAGTGGCAGCAAGCGTTTTTTCGCGTTTTTTTTTCTAAACCGCTTGCCGGAACGAAGCAAATGATACGCCGTTGGATAGATATCGTCGAGGCGCATCTTTTTCATATATAAATCTTTCTCTAATTCATTACTGTTTAAGAGCAGTTTCAAATTTACTAAATCGCGGAACTCTGTTTTTCAATTTTTTTGAAATTTTCGGCACTGTTTTTGCTCCTGTTTTCTAACCGTTTGTCGAAACGAGACATATGATATGCCGTTGGAAAGCTACGGACAAGGCGCAACTTTCATATGTTGAAATGGTTTTGAGATTCCTTACAATTTTTAGTTAATTTTAAAAATCGTGCGGCTGACTTCGAGAGGCAGCGGCTGTTTTTTCGCGAAATTTTTATGAACGGCTGGTCGAAATAATTCAAATCATACGCCGTTGGAAAGATATCGACGAGACGCAACCTTTCCATGTAGAACACACTCTCTAATTCCTTACTGTTTAAGAGCAGTTTCAAAATTAACGAAAAGCGGACACTCTGTTTTCTCGCGACACCAAAATCGTTATCGGACAGAAGAACGCACTGCTTCAAATTGAAAACTGCACTGCAACAGACAGTCAAGTGCACTGCATCATTTCTTTTTGTCGGACGTAAACTTTCTCGCACAAGTTTTTGTTGTCTTTTTTCAACATTGTTTATGAACGAGAGTGGACCGCGAAGATGAGGGCAAGCGAACCACATGAAGGGGAAAAGTTAACCGCGACAAAGTTTAAGGGGAAAAGTGAATTCTGATGCAGTGCGTTTTTGTGTTTTTAAACTTCATTTGAAATTCATCTGGACTACATGGTTAATGTTAATGAGCTTCATCAAATTTTTATATTTTTCTGGAGTGGACCCCTTAGCAATTCACAATGAGCTGCCTCACGTTGCTTTTTAACTAGCGAACCACCAAGCCACTTCAAATTGCATCATTGTTAACAACACTTTCACAAACTCGATTGGATTATACAAACCATTGTTTTTTTGTACAATGAGAACCACCGGGACCCCATAACGAACTGCAATGATTTTCAACAAGTATTCTCTACATAATATAAACAGGTGAACCGTGGAAGGAGACGCCCGCAGCGGAATAAAATTTTGTGTCTGTCATCCCGCGACCGCACTACAACATCTTTGCCTCCGACCTGCGGAAAAAAAAATTGAAAGCACCTGGGCACGCATGTGCCTGCTGCACTGCACCCGGGCACGCCACAAAATGCAGAGACGCCAAAGTGAGCTTCACACAATTCAGTTCCCGTAAAAAAATGCTACAGACAATTCTGCAAAAAAAAAGGCACAAACGACGCTTGTTCGTGATGTATGGCGGAGCGAACCGCACGAAGTCAACAAATTCCCTCCTCGAGTCTTCTGTGCGTACTGCACTGGTCCGTGGGCCAAACTGGTCTGATTTTTTTTGGAGTGACATGCCTCATTACAGTGACATGAAATTTTCAAAAAAAAGGACACAGAGAGCAGCATCCAGCAAGCCCGCGTACTGCAGCGACCACGAGAGCTGTGTGCCCGACGTGGCTTGGGGCCGAAGGCCAGCTCGTCTTCCACGGCGACCAGAGAAGATGGAGAGAAGGAGCGGTGGTTGGTCGGGGGTGGTCCGAGCTGCATGAGGGCCGCCACCGAGCTGCAAATGGTTCACAACGAGCCGCGCGAGCCCTCGTCGCCGTCTTTGTTCACCCCCGATTTTGTTGCTGCAGAGGTGGGTTTGTGGGTTGGTGTCCTCACCTTCGATCCGGTACACCTAGTCGCTCAGCGGACTTCTCCCCCTGCTGGCAGGAGTCAAGGACCCCCAGGGCAACGCTGCTCGGCTGCTCGTCGGGAACGAATCGCACTAGCCGACCGGCTGGACCACAACGTCCAACATGCGGTGGCGCACATCCCCCTCCTCCTGCCCACCCGCGCGCCAAATCCACACAAGGAAGCCAGAAAGCCTCGGATCCGGACGGGTTGGGGCGGATCTAGGCCATTGGTGGTGAGGGGAGGCGGTGGGGCACGACGATGGGGGCGCGGGGACTTGGAGGCGGCGGAGTGGCGGTGCCGGCGAGGTAGGGCCATGGCGCGGCCGGGGAGGAGACAGGAGCAGGAGCACCTTGGTGGCCGTGACTCTGGCTCTTCGTCGACGGAGTAGAAGGAAGGAGGAGAAGGGAGAGTGCTCGAGGGAGGCGAAGGGGAGGTGGCCGCGGCGGATCCGGCGGCGAGCCGTTGTGGCCTGGATCCGGCGGTGGGTGGCCTCCACAGCCTGGTTCTGTGGCGGCCGGTGCCGGGAGGTGTCCCGAGGGGCGCGAGAACCATCGCTCGCCGCGAGGGGAGAAGGTGGCGGTCGGGCGCCAAGGGCTGGGGCAGTTCGGCGAGGGCAGGACGCGACGGCTGGAAGGTCGAGGAAGGTGGGGTGGACCGATGTGGGGGTGTTCGGGGGAGGTTGGGTGGGCACAGCAGGAAGAAGGTGTGTGTGTGTGGGGGGGGGGGTTTCGATGACCATTTTTATGCGTGCAGTTCGCCACACTGTTTTTACGCGGCCCGGAAAATGTTAGCAGAATAAGAAAACGATGTGCAGAATAACACTCTTAAGGGTGTTATCATAATAGACCCACCCTATATATATATATATACATCAACATTATTCTGATCACGGGATCAGAATAATATTCTGATCACAACATGAACTGCCCTCTGTACGAACCTGACTTTCGGGCTATCTTCGCAACCGTGGCTTCCCCCGTGAATTATTCTTGTTAGTCGTGTTCTATATGATGTTAGTGTAATCTAGAAACATTTTTTAGCAACTAAATACCGGTTTGAAATATGAATCTCGCTCGTTGGCGGATTTAGCTCTCGGGTCGTGATGAAATTGTGTTTTTGCAATTTTACTGCCTGAGTTGTTCGACTTGAACTTCTCCTAGTGTTTGGTTGAACTTCCGCCAACATTGCCCAAATGGGGCTTGCGATATACCCTTGGAAAGCTATGGACACAAGTATCATGACCCAAGTTAAATTTTTGGCAAAAATGTAAGCGGTTTAAGAGCAGTATTGAAAATCGTTTTTTCTTCACAAAAAAACGTGAATCGTATTTTCGATCGCTTTTCTAAAACGTTTATCGGAATGAGGCAAACAATCTGGCGTTGGAAAACTGCTGCAAAACCGCTCCTTCCACATGTTGAAACTTTTGTCTAATTCCCTACGGTTAAAGAGTAATTTGGAAAATCGTAAAATTTCGCAAACCGAACAGCCGAGTTCGTATTTTCGATGTAATTTCTAAACGGCTAATCCAATTGAGGAAAATGATATGGCGTTGGAAAATTTATGAAAATGTGCTAATTTATCATGTATAAAGCCTTTTCTAATTTTGAACAGTTTAAGTGTAATTTAGAAAACGGTACAACTTCCACCGAGTTTGTATTTTCGATCTATTTTTTTAATCGTATGTCTGAATGCAGCAAAAGATATGGCATTGGAAAGCTTGAAGAAATGCTAAACTTTTTGATATATATTGTTTCTCCCAATTCTTTACTATTTTAAGTCAATTTTGAAAATGTCTAAAAACATATTTTCGCCGTAATTTCTACAAGCTTTATCAGAATGGGGCAAATTATATACCGTTGAAAAGCTAAGGAAAATGCGAGAATTTTTCATGTTGATCATTTTCTGTGATTCCTAGCCATTTTGAAGTAATTTCGAAAATGGCGACATCATTCGTTATGCCTTTATCGCAAAACAGATTCTTCGAAAATGCACCACGTGAAGAACCTGAACTTCTCGGCATGTCGACTTGAACTTCACTCTGTTTTTCACGTGCTTTTTTTGCTCGTAGCTCTCCATACACTCACCAAAATTGAGCAAGTGATATACCGATGGAATGCTGCTATAAACACGCAACTTTCCCGTGTTGATCATTTTTTCATACTCACGATGGTTTTAAAAGTTTTTCATCTGAAATTCATTCAGTGCAGTAGTTGAACTTCCTGTTGTTTTCACGTTGAACTTCTGTGATGTATTTTAGTTTGTAATTTGCTCATTTATTCGTCGATTGTTGCACAAATGCTATCCTTTTGTACATACCTCTCTCACAATAATTTTTTGAACTTTCTCCGACCAAGGACTTGAACTTATTAAAACAAAAGTTTTAGTCTTTGCCTTTTTATTCCTTTTTAATACAAAATGCACACCGTGTAGTATGTGAACTTCTAGTAGTTATCAATCTAAACTTCTCTGGGTTACGTGAAAATATCTGAGTTTTTTATGAATATTAATCAGAATTTCTTAGTTTTTTTATGAATTTTGAAGGGCTCTATTTTTAAAAGTTGAACTTCTTATTATTTTATTTTTGAATTTCTTCTTTCCATTCTTTAATAACGAGGAAAATCTGAGTTTTCTATAATCATCGAACATCTCTATCTTTTTAATATGGACTTCCTGGATTTTTTCTTAATCTTCTTTATGAAATTTTGAAGCGCTCCACTTTTAAAAGTTGAACTTCTTGTTATTTTATTTTTGAACTTCTTGTTTTCATCTATTATATAACAAGCCATTACGTTGGTCCACATATGCTAATATTTTTTACACCGTTTGATTAAAATAACAACGGTTGAGATTTAAAGGTTTTACGTAACGCAATAAAATATATGTATAGGTAATATTGAACCATAATGTTGTCACGTCTATAGATGCACAGGAAACAAGCGTGGAAAGACTTGCAGCCATTGCATAAGAGACCGTGTCTTACAAGGCTAGGTAATTGGAAACTGAAACGTGGCAACAATAACATGTACAAGTTTTCACATATGGCATGTCTGATGCACCCACGTTAGCGTAACCAGAAAAAGGAATACACATATATGTATTGTTAGGACTTCAGAGGAAGCTAATCAATCAGCCTCCAGCCAATCACGTCAAAACAGCCTCCGACCAAATTGTATAGGAGTAAATGTCACGCTAATGTAAGGAGAGTCCAATTTGGACACATACAACAAGAGATCACGTACACAATGAGAAAAGGGACTTTTTTTCTGGAAAATAAGAAAAGAAAAAAACTTCTGTCTGGTCTTTCCTTATATCATGTCTTATCTTAGAAAAAAATCATGGATGTGCACACCTGTTAGTTCTTGAAATAAGCTCAATCAGTCCAGCCCCAGCGCTCAGCCCGGACACTCGGCTTGCACACTTCGTCTAGGCAGAGCTCAATCCGACCCTAGGGACTAGGGAGAGGAGCGGAGGAAAAATATATTCTACAGAAGAGAATCAGAAGATTGTCAGATTATGAGTATATTCATCAGGCAACAACAGACTGTCAAGTTTAATTTATTCAAGTCGGCAGCGTTTCTTAAAAAAGGGGATTAATTTGTTGCATGCCCATTGCTTGAACGCCGCATAATACAGCAAAATAATTGCGGCATGCTGATGTCCCACATTGAATTACCTTGGCACGAGTACGAAGAAAGTAAAACACTTCTCTTTGGATTGCACTATCTATTTTCATATATAATACTAGAACATATGATCTCTAAATTTTTATGTCTGTTTATTGATTCCTTTTCCTTAGGTATTGTACACAGGAGATCCGATCTACAACATAAGGCAAATTGCATAAGAAGCAAGCAATTTTTGTATCATGCGAGTATATTGTTTGATAAAAAAGAATTTTCTGCAACACCATATAACTTTTGTAATATTATTCACAGCGTATACCCCTCTGTGATAATCACCACTCAACCTGTATGTGTAACCTCCCTTGCCTTATAGGCTACTACAATGTCAAGTGTAAAATAGATTTCAAACCTTCAAATGTATATGAGAATCATATATGTATATTTGTTTTACACAAGTGCCTTAATAAATCCTATGCTCGAAAAAATAATGTGTATTCAATTGTACAAGTTCAAGCTTTGAGTGATATTTAATCCAATAGCATGTGGGATATATAATGGAAAATAAAATCCATATTTTATTCATATTCAAAGAAACTCTCATATGTTTGCTATTTACTAACTATTAAAAATATTTCATGAATTCTTTTGTAATTATAGCACAATATGAGTTTTTAAAATTGAACATGAGTTAGTTCTTAAAACATTCAAGAATTGATGTACATATAATTTAATTATATAGCGTTAAGTAGCACAAAACCACTACCATGGAGTTTCTATTCAAAGAAGGTTCCCAGTTTTTATGATTTTTTTTGGATAGTCATAGTATGTCTTATTGGGGTGTAATATATAGTATTTGGCAGTTATCAATATAGTGTAAGTGTGTAACACAAATTACCTTTTGAAGTGTCGTTTCATATGCACGCAATATCAAAAAACTTGCGGGTGTAGAAAGTTTGAGACATGATGTGCGACAGTTGCAAGAGATGTGCTGTTAGATTGGGGCTCGAAGTCAAGGACTTCAGATGTAGGCTACACATCAAACGTTTACTAAATAATTAATCAAACTATATGAATCATGTATGCCAGTAAAATATGCCTCCTTACCGTGGCTTGCTACTTAAGCATAGTTCAATAGTTGTGGAACTATAGTGTATTGAAATTAATTGTAGTTTTCATATCATTTTTTCATAACACTACAGATGGTCTCGGGACTTCATTCTTTATCTTCTGGAGATAGATGAACCACATTTTCCCTATGGTATATATGAAACAGAGAGAGAGAGAGAGAGGTCTTACAAATATTTGATGAGTGGAAGAGGTTATTACACAACAGGATGGTTGGTATGCACAAAATATCTGCAATGTGTGATAGAGGAAGAGATCACACAAGTGTTACACAAAAGTCACAAGTTTCCAAATTTACCATTTTCTTGAAGATCACATACAATATTGATATAAAAAAATAAACTCCAAATCTTGCAGGACGGGAGCCATGGATCACAATGCATTTGTCTACTCATTTTACATGGACTCAAATGTGGGTTCCTATATTTTATTGTTGAGACTTCTGTCGAAGATTGTAGGCAATCATGAAAAATCTAATGAACTTAAGAAGGATTAGTTTAATCTTGATTCTCAGTTAAGAAGTGAACACAATCCGATACGAAAAACAATGATGCTATAAATCTAGCTGCGCAAATGCGCGGGGCACACTGCGAGTTCTTTAATAAGGAGGAAAACCTGAGTTTTCTATAATCATCGAACTTCTCAATCTTTTTAATATGACCTTCCTGGTTTTATTATTTTTAGTAACGTAAAAAATCCTACTTTCTAATAGACATCGAGCCGCTCCGTTTTTAAATTTGAACTTCTAGGTTTATTTTAACAGAGAAAATCTTTTTATAAAATTATTTGAGATGCTTTTTAATGACCTTCTTTGGGTTTTGAACAAGAATTGAACTTCTTCATCTTTTTAATTTCAACTTCTTATCTTAGATTTTCTTTTATTAACATGATCATCTTGGTTTTGTACTAAAAATTGAACTTCTCGGTTATTTAAATTTGAACCTCTAGGTTTTTATATAACCCCTTTATTATTAAATAGTTGAACTTCTTTGTATTTTTAATTTGACTTTCTTGGTTCTGTAATAAACATTGAACCTCTATGTTTGTAAATTTGAACCTCTAATTTCTTTTCGAAACATGGAAAATTCTTTATTTATAAAGAGAGATGAATCCTTTTTTACAAACATTGAATTGCTTTGTTTCTTTTAGTTTGAACTTTTAAGTTTTTATTTTGCTTCGTTCACACCGCATTTATCCATTTTTCTTCAGGAAAATTCAAACATGGTCTCTTTTATTTGTTTTTATGAAACTCTTGTTTCCTCTGCACTTATCTAGCTTATGTATTTGAACTACTCCATTTTTATTTGAAATTCTCGATTTTATTTTTAAAATCGAATTGCTCTAATTTTTTTCTTAAAATGCCAAAAACTACTCTACCCTCAACGAAATAATTTAATTTTTATAGACATCAAGCCGCTCAATTTTTTAATTTTTTTGAACCTCTTTGTGTATTTCTAGAAATGGGAAAAATTGGAGTTTTTTTAGTAAATGTCGAACTTCTTCGTTATTTCAAACAGAACTTCTTGGCTTATTCGTTAGTAACAAGGACAATTTGAGTTTTTGTAACAAATATCGAACTACACCATTTTTTGAAATTGAACTTCTTGGTTAATTATTTAGTAACGAGGAAAATCTGAGTTCTTCATATACATTGAATATTCTATTTCGTTAAATTGAACTTCTTGGTTTTTTCAAATTGGACTTCTTGGTTTAGTCATTTGTAACGAAAAAATACTAGTTTTGTAATAAACATCGTACAACTTCTTTGTTATTTCAAACTGAACTTCTTGGTTTCTTCTTTAGTAACGGGAAAAATTCAAGTTTTTTTTAATAAATATCGAACTGCTCCACTTTTTTTTTAATTCAACAAAAAATTTGTTTCCTTTATGAATATCAAACAACTTTGATATTTTAATTTGAACAGCTTGGTCTTTTAGAAACATGACTTGCTCTGTTATTTTAATGTGAGTTTCTTGAATTATTATTGCGAACGAATAAAATCAATTTGTTTAATAAACATCCAACTTTCTGTACAATATATGTTTAAAAAAAGGGCACCCATGAAAAAAATAGAATTACCTAATTACATAACAGTGAAGTACGTAGCATTTACCCATTCCAAAGTTTAAAATTATCAAGTGGACTATTTTATATTTTGGCTCCAGTTTTCTTAAAGACAAACATCTAGGAGTACTTTTAGAAATATACATGGAGTTATTTCCCATTACACTTTTTTTTATTCTCTCTCTCTTCTCACTACGATCGATTTGCTTTCTCTTTTATACTCCCTCCGTCCGAAAATACTCGTCATAGAAATGAATAAAAATGGATGTATCTAGAACTAAAATATGTCTAGGTACATCCATTTCTTAGACAAGTATTTTTGGACGAAGGGAGTAGAATAGAAAAGTCCAGCATACATGTAGTAGCTAGGGTCGAATACAGGAAAAGAAATAAAAGCCAGTGACCAGGGCGCTAGCTCAACTCTTTGCCTATCCTTTAATCCCAGCCACGTGTTCCTTCTTCCTTGTGTGCAGCAAGATCCAGCCGCTTTTTTTATTTCAACAAGTGAGCGGACTAGAAAACAACGTATAATGCTCTCCTTTTTGTAGCTGAACATACACATCAGGCGAAGTCGGCCTGCAACAATGGCCATTTTTCATCAGAGGATAAACACAAAAACAGATGTCATGCACTCATGTTTTTTCCGCATACAAAGGAGTAAACATCAGTTATTCAAAATCAAAATAACACAAGTACGAAGCAAGAGATAACACATTTTGCACATGCAACAAAGTGTAGATGTTCAGTTATTTAGCTCCATCTGCGTCATGCAACGCTCCTTTCCGTCAGTTAACTCAGTATCCATCAAGTGGTGTTTTTGTTTGTCATTTAACTCTTGTGTTCTTGGGCGTCAGTGCACACAACACACAGAAGGCCAGCAGCGGCATGCTCGGGTAAGCCGGCGGCAGCGCAGGGGATTCAGAGCTGAGGTGCATGGCGAGTGTCGGTGTTCTAGCGCTCCAGGCGTGCGGCGGCCAGCTGCAGGGTGCAGGTGCGTGGCGACTTAGGTGAATGGCCTGCAGTGGCGTCGGCTAACGGCCGGACACTGTACCAGCAGATTCCCACCGGGAATAGGCGACATGGTGGCAGGGAAGCCTCGCTGATGGATTTGCCCAGAGGAGGTCCTTCTTGTGCCAAACGGGAGACGGATCGTTGATTTCTCGTAGCTCGGCAACGTCGTGCGATAGCAGCACATGAGGAGCCAGGGGCAAGGGAAGGTGATGAGGCGGAGGATCCAGGGGAGCTCACCGGAGGTAGAGAAGTAGAAGAGAAAGGCATAGGGCGGGAGGAGGCTCACCGGAGGGAAGGGGTGCGGGCTTGACCGGATCCGCGTCAGCAGTAAGCGGGGGACTGCATGGGCAGGCGATCGAGGACTGCACGCCAGTTTGATGGTGTTCGGTGATCCCCGGCGACGGCGGTTAGGGCGCAGAGCCGCACGCAGCCATGGCGGAAGTTCGGCGGCAGGATCTCGGTGGCACGCAAAGAAGGTGGGCGGCGCACAGGGAACCAAGACTAGTAGGTCGGGGGGCCGCGGCGTGCTGGGTAGGTCGGGCGGCGGCGGCGCTGGTTGGTCGGGCGGCGGTGGCGCCGGATTGACTGGCTGGCGACGGCGCGCTAGGATGGCCGGGCGGCGGTAGACCGGGGATGTGGGGATCGTGGGCGGGGTTGGGCGGTTTTTTTTTTGTCGCTCCGGTTCGGGAGCATCTCCTCGCGCCTATATAGACAACGCCATGATCAGAATAACTATTCTGATTCCAGAATCACAATAGTTCCCAGAATCAGAATATACACACACACTACCCCAAACTCGTTTTTTGTGACGGTCATTGACATTCGTGGCGGTCCCGCATTATCCTGCAGGAACTTGTACGTGTAGCCCTTCAGGAACGTGATTCTTTCCGCTCGCGGGGAAATAGCCCCATTTTTTGGCTTGACCGGTCAAAATCCCTAAACTACCAGGTCCATCCCCACTTCTTTCCTCGCTCCTCATCTCATCTCCACCATGGCCGCCTCCGCGCCGCCTACCCGCTTGCTTGCACACACGCCGTCGCTGCTCCCTAGTAAGCACCGCGTCTCCAGCGTCGTCTCCTCCCCAACCACCGCCAGATCGTTCCTCATCCAGGTTGCATCCCTCGGCGTCCAGGCCGCTTCCCTTCCCCATCCAGCGCCTTCATCCTCCTCCTCCAGCGTCGCCAACCCCGCCGGGCGGTCCCCATCCAGCGTCCTCGTCTCTGAATACTCCTCCGCCCTAGATGAATCGCCGTCGGGGAGAAGAAACCCGAGGACACGGGGAATCGAGTCAAGATCTGGATTTGCTTTGTCCAGTGTGATATCTTTACTTGAATTGTTTTGTGAAGGATTTCTTATTTTTTTTGTTTATGAATCAGTTGCTGGAAGAATTAGAAGTTGATGAATGGATCATGCAGTTTCAACTTACATGTCCGTCTATTTGCTCATGTTTCCCTGAGTTCCATGTGGAGTATGGATCACTACAGTATTTTCTGTTCTCAGATCTGTCTTGCTGGAGGTCAAGTAACTATGGATCTGTCTTTTTGGAGGTCAATTAACTATGGATCTGTCTTTTTGGAGGTCAAGTAACTGGATCTCTCCTTTTCGAGGTCCAACAAATATGGATCTGTCTTTTGGCGGTCAAGTGACTACAGAACATGGAAGAATGACCATGGGGAGTAGTTTCTCCTTGTCAGCAGCAAGGTATACAATGCTTTCTTTGCATACATATGGTAATATGGTGTCATGCGTCAACTGTTCTGTGGGTAACCATATGTGCACATGTCCAATAAATCATGCGCAGTGTGTTTGGCGGCATCCTGGCGCCTCTGAATTATTCATGTGAATACCACCTTGCTTCACATGCCATTCTTTTTATGTCCCTGTTATGCCTGACTGGAATATGATTTTTGCTTTTCGTCGTTGCAAAATAGATCTCATGTCTGCATTACCGGTTCTTTTCATCACTAACGTATTTTATGTTCTCAGATCTATCTTGTTGGAGGTCAAGTATCTGTGAAATTGTCTTTTTTTTAGTATATGATATCATGTGTCAACTGTTCTCTGAGTAACCATATGTTCACATGTTAAATAAATCATGCTCGGTGTGTTTGGCAGGATCCTTGCACCTCTCGATTATTCATATGAACGCCACCTTGCTTCAGGTGCCATCCTTTTTATGTCGCTGTTACGCCTGATTGGATTACCATTTTAGCTTTTAGTCAGTTGCAAAATAGGTCTCATGACTGCATTCCTGGTTATTTTTCCTAATTGCTTCTTATTGTACCACTCGGTTGAAGTTGAACAATTCTAAGTTTTTTATCCGTTCATGCTAGTTGTGCTATATACTTACGCAATGGTGCTCGCTATAATTACATATATCCCAGCCGTAACTATTGATCGTCCTCTCCCACCTTCATCAATTAAACATACAATTAAAGCTTTTGTTGATCTTATTCTCAAGCCTCATCGGAGATGATTCAAAGAAGTGGCCACAGAGATTTGTGTTAGATACTTAAACCATGGATTGTCACATTTATCCCTTTTGTGCATGTGACCCTGTATACATACATATCTGGCTCCTCTTTTTTGAACATTTGCATACCACAAATCTTTATTTTTGACATATGGTTTGAGTGTTTCCATGTTACAATAATGAATAAATTTTCATCAACGCAGGTCCATCTTTTCATACAACGGGATCATCCTAGTATCCTTGAATATCTTGCTGGCTTTCTTTTGACTAACCATCTAAGAATAGAACCGTAGATGCCATTCATGTATATTTTGATAAACCGGCTGACAACAACGATTTGTTGTCGTGTTTTCTTTCCTTGTAGATAAGTCACTAGAATACATAGATATTTGTAATAACTTGATGACCTATATTACATAGGTATTGCTCTGGCAAGTGGTAGTCAGTTTCATCCGAGTTTTGAGTGTGGGTTGTTTGTTAAAAGAGCATTTTCTCTTATGTAGGGAAAGCAGAATGGGCCAACAGCAACAAAGATGAAACTTGCAAGTTCATGAAGTTCGAAGTTTGGAAATGTGGTGAGAGTGTAGGTTGTGTCCCCATCAGTAAGTTCCTGCACCTTTGTCCAGAAGCATCTTGTAAGTTCCTGCACCTTTCTTCCATATTCAGAAGTACAACAAATGTTGATCTAAAATGTACCATCTTTATTTATTCTTCAACAAATTGTTTCTTCCATGACGAGTAAAGCTAAATTATGATGTGACCATCCTTTGCATTTCTTTTGAGCAAATTGAAGATAATAGCAAGTTCATTTATTTACTCTATAATGTGCGAGTTCATCTCTTTTTATTATGTGTATAATGGATTTCTTTCCTGCTAGCATATACACCTACTTGCTGCTATCATATACAATGTACAAGTTACTGGTAGAAAATTTATGTCGAAGGGAGATTCATGTGCCCTTTCTAAATGTATGTATGCTATAATATTGTACTTTTGTCATCTTTTTTTGTATACTTCCATATTTTTCATTAGTTCATCATTTTAGTTGTGTTTCCTTCACTTACGCTTATTACGATATATCTACTGATTCATATGTACTGAATTATTTCAGTTCCCTGGTGCCGTGTGGGCATGCCATATGCTCGTAGACCATTTTCCACACAAGCGACATGGATCCTCATCCAGGCGACATCAACCGTCCTTGTAGCCAAGGATCGTCCCTTGCTGGTGTCCTCTCACCTTGTTGCGTCCATCGGCACATTGCTGGATCCAAGTTCAAATGTAGGTTGCCATTGTCGCAGACTAAACCGAACTATTCTCAGGCTATGATGGGATGTCAATGCTTCAGCTGTCAATATAGGACTCGGCTAGTGTATATTGTGGACTTGCCTTCATATTATGAAGTATAGTGGCAGCTCCTGTTAAGTGAAGAATTTTGTGAACTATGAATTGGATGTGATCTTGTGAACATTGAGATATCAATAGAGATATTGTGATCTTGTGAACTATGACTGGGCTTTGACGTATTTGTTTGTGCATTAATATCAATGGCTGTGACAAAATATCTGTTGTTTTTCATCTATTCTTTTGTACTGAATTTTGAATAGTATTTTGAATTGTGGGTTGAATAGTCATTCCTGAAGGTGATCATTGATCTGCTACAAGACTTTTTTCCTGACAGCTATTCCTGAGGTTGTGCCGTCAGGACATGGAGTTCCACTGGGTCAGGGAGGCTGTCAGGAAACGCCGTCAGGAACGATATTCCTGACGGTTACCTTCAGGAATGACTGACGTTCTGACAAGCTATTGCCGACGGGAATTTCCTGACGGTATGGGCTGATTCTCGACGGATTGGCTCATTCTCGACGGATTTTGGCCGTCGAGGAAAAGTCAGTTTGGGGTAGTGATATATATATATATATATATATATATATATATATATATATATATATATATATATATATATATATATATATATATATATATATATATATATATATATATATATAGACACAAACACTATTCGATCACGGATCGTAATAATATTCTGATCACAACATGAACTTCCCGAGTAACGCGCCTTGACCTTCGCCGAGTACTAGGTTGAACTTCAGCTAAAAGGTATCCAAATGGGGCTTGCAATATACTATTGGAAAGTTATGGACACCATTATCATGACCCAAGTTAAATTTTTGGCAAAATGTAAGCGGTTTAAGAGCAGTTTTGAAAATCGTTTTTTCGTCGTACAAAAAACGTGAATCATATTTTCGATCGCATTTCTAAACCGTCTATCAGAATGAGGTAAATAATACGGCGTTGGAAAGCTGCTGCAAAACCGCTCCTTCGACATATTGAAAGTTTTCTCTAATTCCCTATGGATAAAGAGTAATTTGGAAAATCGTAAAATTTCGCAAACCGAATTGCCGAGTTCAGATTTTCAATGTCATTTCTAAACGGCTAATCCAATTCAGGCAAATGATATGGCGTTGGGAAGCTTGTGAAAATACGCTACTTTATGATGTTGAAAGTTTTTTCTAATTTTGAGCGGTTTAAAAGTAATTTAGAAAACTGTACAAGTTCCATCGAGTTTGGATTTTCAAGCTAATTTTTAAATCGTACGTCCGAATGCAACAAATGATACAGCATTGGAAAACACGAGGAAATGCGGAACTTTTTTTTGTATATATTGTTCCTCTCAATTCCTTATTGTTTTAAGTCGATTTTGAAAATTGCTAAAAATGTATTTTTGCCGTAATTTCTACAAACTTTATCGGAATGGGGCAAATAATATACCGCTGAAAAGCTACGGTAAATGTGAAACTTTTTCATGTTGATGGTTTTCTCTGATTCCTAGCCGTTTTTAAGTAATTTCAAAAAAATCGAGATCATGCGTTCTTCTTTTATCGCGATACGAATTCTTCGAAAATGCACCGCGTGAAGAACTTGAACTTCTCGACATGTCTACCTGAACTTCACTCTATTTTTCATGTGTTTTTTTTTGCTCGTAGATCTGCATCCACGGCTAGTAGCTCTCCGTCCATTCACCGGAATTGAGCAGGTGATATACCGATGGAAAGCTACTGTAAACACGCAACTTTCCCGTGTTGATCATTTTTTCATGCTCGCGACGATTTTAAAAGTTTTTCATCTAAAATTCATTCAGCGTAGTAATTGAACTTCCTGCTGTTTTCACGTTGAACTTCTGTGACGTACTTTTGTTTGTAATTTTCTCATCCATTCGTCAGTATTACACAAATAATACTCCCTTTGTACAAACGTCTCTCACAATATTTTTTTTAACTTTCTCCGACCAAGGACTTGAACTTACACAAATGATATTCCTGTCGTTTTGAGGTAAATTAGAAAATGGCGAGATCATGATTTCCGCGTTCATCGCGAACGGAAATGCACTACGTGAAGTCGTTGAACTTCTGGGGCATGTTTGTTTGAACTTCACTCTGTTTTTGATGTGTTGTTTTTTGACGTGTTGTTTTTTGCACCGCGTGAAGTAGGTGAACTTCTGGGGCATGTCTGTTTGAACTTCACTCTGTTTTTGACGTGCTGTTTTTTGCACTGCGTGAAGTAGTTGAACTTCTAGGGCATGTCTGTTTGAACTTCACTCCGTTTCACTTTATTGTATTTTTCTTATATGAAATACACACCATGTAGTACATGAACTTCTGGTTGTTATCACTTTGAACTTCTTTCTGGTTTGAGAGAATTATTATAAAACAAAAAAACTATATTTTTTATGTATTTTGGACATCTAAATACATGGTGACCCTCTCTCACAAGAATTTTTTGAACTTCAGGATTTTTATTCAGATGTAAGTTTTATTCAGGATTTTTTATTGTTTTGCCTTCTACACACTCATAGAACCTTTGTATTCAGATTTCTAGCGTCACATTCACAGATTTGTGCCTTCTATAGATTCACCATGCATACAAAGCTGCATATCAATACTTTGTCTTCCGATGCATTCTTGCCTAGTATATATTCACAATGCATACACAACTTTGTATTCAGATACAATTGTAGATAATTTGACTAGATTCTCAGGCAACAAAGCTGCATATAAAAATGACACATTCAAGACAACTGCATGTTTTATTCACATATATCGAACATTCAGGTTCGTAGAAAGTTGCTTCAAGACAAGGGAGTGTTCACAAACATCATAAAATTCAGGTTCAGAGAAACTTTGACATCGTGATCGGGCAGCTTCTAGTCGAGCGGAGCTTTGCGCGGTGCTCTGTGCGGCCGCCTTTGAGAGGACCATCGTTGTGGCAGCCTCTCCAAAGGTTTCGCCATTGCAGGTTACTTCTGGTGGCAGTTGCTTCCGCAGTTAGGGCCATGGGGGACGCATCGCCCACCTTTGGTCGTTGCAGCACGTCGTGGGCGGCGGAAGGTGAGGGCTCCCAGCCGGCGGAGGGCACGTCTCTATCACTCAGCAGATCGAAGACGAAGCAATCAGAGCCGAACCATCAATGGCTTTTTGGTCCTAATAACACCGCAAAAGTACTACAAGTTTTCATTATATTCCAGTTTTCTATCTAATAATGCTAGCCTGTGCACTTGCACACATTGTACAGAGCCAAGAGATCGCAAATTCAAAACATGGCGGTTTGTGTGGTCATGTGACGAAGTATACTTCGGAGGATAGTGGCATTGAGAATTTGCATCTCATCATTTTGAAGATTGGAGTATAGCTCCTTTATTCCTTTCCTTTATTATGAAGTATGTTCCTAAAAGTTCAACTATGTTCTAAATAATTTATACATCTTCACGATTATTGCGGAAATTGATAATAAGAGACTTATTGAAGCAATGTTGTTATTTTTGCATGCTATGAATAGGAAAATATTGGAAACTTGTACATGTTTTGGAAATAATATCCCAAAAAGTGCTACGAAAGTTTTAACTATATTATTCAATTTTTATATAATGCTCACCCTTGCACCTGCACATATTGATACCTAGTGAATTTAACATGGTACTGAGCCAATAGATCTTAAGTTCAAGACCACCAATCTTTATCATTACCTAATAATAAAGGGTGGAGACTTTCATAGTTCTCCATACGTCTTTATGCACCTAATAATAATACACAAAGATTGACGTCTAAGATTGATTTTCCATCCCATGTACAATACCCATCTTGTACCAAATCTATTTTAGTCCACCTACGATAGCAATAGAAAACCAATTGCACGGCCGAGCAGGTGCTGAACTCTAGAATGGGCCTTATTGAAGCAGCAAACTATTATAACAATAATGTATAGATGATCCGTGTGGCTTTTTAATCGAGAATTATATTCATTCAATGCTTTGCATAGTCATTTTTGAGATTGAGTTAAATCCTCTATTCTTTGGTTTTTGCTTGCGCTTTTGGTCACTGGTTTATGTTCTCTCGGTGAAAACATAAATTAGATCTTGGAACACTGAACATTTAGTGTACATACATACAGAAGATAAAAAGAGTAATATTAACTACAAAGTAATGGAAATGAAAAGGCGAAACTCCAAAGATGATCTTGTACCAACTATTTTAGTCCACCTACGATACCAATAGAAAACCAATTGCACGGTCAAGGGCAAAATCGGAGGCCCTGCGCCAAACTCTAAAATGGGCCCTATTGAAGCAACAAAGCATTATAATAATAATGTATAGATGAATTGTGTCTCTTTTTAATCGAGAATCATATTCATTCAATGATTTGCATAGTCCTTTCTTAGATTGAGTTAAAACCTCTATTCTTTGGTTTTTGTTTATGCGCTTTTCGTCACTCGATTTATGTTCTCTCGATTGAAACAGAATTAGATCTTGGAACACTGAACATCTAGTGTAGATACAGAAGATAAAAAGAATAATATTAACTACAAGGTAACGGAAATCAAAAGGCGAAACTCAAAAGATGATCTTGTACCAACTCTATTTTAGTCCACCTACAATACCAATAGAAAGCCAATTGCACGGCCGGCCATGCAAAATTGGAGGCCCTGTGCCAAACTCTAAAATGGGCCCTATTGAAGCAGCAAAGAATTATAATAATAATGTATAGATGAACTGTATGGCTTTTTAACGAGAATCATATTCATTCAATGCTTTGCGTAGTGCTTTTTCAGATTGAGTTAAATCCTCTGTTCTTTGGTTTTTTCTTGCGCTTTTGGTCACTTGATTTATGTTCTCTCGATGAAAGCATGAATTAGATCTTGGAACACTGAACATCTAGTGCCACATACAGAAGAAAAAAAATAGTAATATTAACTACAAGGTAATGGAAATCAAAAGGTGAGACTCAAAAGATGATCTTGTACCAACTCTATTTTAGTCCACCTACGATACCAATAGAAAACCAATTGCATGGTCGGGCTGTGGCGACCGAATCTCCGGGTAAACATTCCCAGAAAATGGCCCTTGTGCTCACCAGCCCCAGGATAACTATTAGCTGATAAGGCACCAACTTGATACAGAAATTCCAAGCAAAAAAAACAATATATGTAGTACAAGACCATTCTGGCCTATGAGTACAACAAATGGTTTCCAATGGTTGATGGAGGAAGCGGTTTATGGATCATCAGTGTCTATGGGACTCCAATCTCCATAGCAACAGCTGACCAGGTTAACTCCTATCTTCGCGAGACTGCTATCACCATTGCTTAGGTTCCGTGGCTGTCATTGCAACGCTCCTCTCCAAGCAAGAAATCTAGCCAAGACAATAGCCAGGGACAAGCCAGTGAGTACTTTGAATGTACTCGCAAACATCAAGAACACAGGTATAATATATCAATGATGTGCTGAAAATATTTTATGCTCGTATGCCAACACAAAAGATAAATAAAGCGCTGATGCGTGCAAGCATGTTATTTATGAATATGCAATAACATAGTAGTATTAAAATTTATGAAATAAATAACATCATGTTACGTCGATGCGTCTTAGCGACACCACATAAAGGGCTTTAAAAGAAATGTTACAATGGGATGCCTTAGCGACACCACATAAAGGGCTTTAAAAGAAATGCCACGGTCGAGGCCTTAGCGACACCACATAAAGGGCTTTAAAAGAAATGCCACAATGCAAGGCCTTAGCGACAACACATAAAGGGCTTTAAAAGAAATGTTACAATATGCCTTAGCGACACCACATAAAGGGCTTTAAAAGAAATGTAACAATGGGCATCTTAGCGACACCACATAAAGGGCTTTAAAATAAATGCTAAAGTCAAGGCCCTAGCGACACCACATAAAGGGCTTTAAAAGAAATGTTACGGTCAAGCGCCTTAGCGACACCACATAAAGGGCTTTAAAAGAAATGCCACAAGAAATATCCAGGAGGTAGAACCATCCTGTGGATATTCGATAATACCAATAAAATCACGTTAGTCAACAATAATAATAATAATCATAATTATCACAATCCACAAGTTGTGATATTCAGTTCTGGTTTAACAATTTCACCTCCGAAGACCGACACTTGACCCATCCTGCATCGTAATCCTTAACCATGGACACGGCTATTCAATAGGTTTAATCTCTGCAGAGGGTGTACTCTTTACCCACGAGTAACGGATTCCTTTAGTCCATCGAGACTAATTCCGTCTACGGTCTTTTTGTTGAAAACACACCTAACTTGCACACACCAGCTTAACTTACATGTGTCTGGAATCACCCACGACACCTGTTAAGCAAAACTCTAAGTGGGGAGGCTACAGCCTCGACGTAACATGGGATCACAAAAATTTATACCGCGCGCAAACCGGGGAGCTACCCCCTTCGGCTACAACTGAAACACCCATGCTCCCGGACCCGGTGGCATGACTCCCGGATGCCTCCAGTATCTTCCACCATGGCCTCTATGTATGGTGTGTGCTTGGAAAGGGTTGACAACTTATCGAACTGCACCATACTTGTTGTAGAGACGAGTGGTATTACGAAGCAAGTATGGGGTTATCGCACAAGACTCGATCTACGGTCGACTCAGGAGGTTGCAAGATTCCCTGCAAGATTACTATAACAATGCAAATACTTCAAACTATAGATAGAAACACCACGCGACATACCCCCTCATGTCATACCGGACACGACTGTCTCGACGGAGGACTAGGGACAAGGCCGTGTCTACCCAAGACAGAGGCCTTCCCGTCTTTCCTCCTGGTAGGCATGAAAGGCACATGACGGTGATTTCTATCACAAACATATCAACTCCATTTGCATGAAATTCATTAACATGCATTCATGAGTAGGAACACATCCTCACATAAAATGACGTATGTTCGTGTCGGGGTGTTGTTGTCACCGTGCTATGCAACACACACAAAATTTCACCAGGGTTCAAAATGCTTGCCTTCAGGTCATCGGAAGGCAGGGTGCATTCCAACACATCATGAAATCTTCAAAAATCCTATTTAAAAGAATATATTTGAATTATTACATAAAATCAAAACAGCACAAAAAAGATGTCTGAATTTTTTCAAATAAATCTTAAAGTAAACTAGAACATAATTGAGAGAGGTAGGAAAAAGAATCAATTCATTTGGAGTTGTAATTAAAAAGTTATAGTCACCAAAGTTTTGTCAAAAATCTGTTATTTAAATAAAAACCGAAAACAAAACGTTTCGAATAAACGTACACGTCGAAGGCGCATTTTGGAAATGCGCTTCCACTTATCCAGCGTGGACTGCGCTGAAGTCACTCACAAGGCCCGCCGCCCATCGGGTCAGGTTTGACCAGTCCAACTCTCCCTCCTCTTCCTCTGCCCGAACGGCGGCGAGGCAAGGCGATCAGCGCCGGCGAACGGCGGCTCCTCGCGGGTTCCAGAAGGTCGGGATGGACCCGCAAGACCGGGGCGGTCCTACCGGTGGTCGCTGGGTTGGCGGGAACGGCGTGAGCTGCCGGCGGCGAGCTTCGCGGCGGAGGAGGCTTCGGGGACAAAGTGATTTTGGGGCCGCGGTGGTTCCCGATCAAAATCGAGTAGGGGGACGGGCTCACGGAGGAAAGGAAGGCTCCCGGTGGAGAGAGTGGAGAGGGGAGGCCCTGTGGCGCCGGAATGGCCAGGCAGTGGTGGCGGTTGAGTTGCCGGAGAGGAAGAAGACGACTCCTCCTTCGATTGACGGCCAAGGGGCACGAGCGGAATGGTGTGAGGCTGCCGCCGTCGGGTTTTGAGCTCGGGGCCTCTTTTATAGCACATCCGAAGCCGCTTGTGGCGGCCATGGATAAGCTTGCCGGCGACCGCCGTTCTGTAGCTAGGGCGACGTGGCGGCGATGCGCGCTAGAGGACGAAGCTGTGGATGAGCACGGCCGGGGCATGCAAGCGTCCGTCAGCTAGCCGCCACGGCCGTCCTGACGGTGGCGCTGTGGGGTGCCAGGTTGGTCGGGGTGGTGTGGCGGTGCTAGGGGACACGCGTGCTGGCTGCGGTCGGTCATGGACCGGATTGAGTGCGGGGCGTCACGCGGCGGCTCGGGCGCTCATGGGTGCCAAATGCACGCTCTGGGCGCGCCCAGAGCACTCCAGGGACATGCTCGACGAAATGCCAGGGCAGCCTAGAGGTCGCGGTTGAGGCTGGCAAGAAACAGGGCTAGGTTAGGGTTAGCAAGGGGATCAAGGGACATGGTGGATAGGCCAGGGGCTCAAGTTCACAATGTAAACTTGAAATCATGCCAAATCTGGTCATGCACTCAGGGTGTTTGTCAAAATGCCAAGGGCATCTAGGCAACACTTGGGGTGGCCAAATTTTCCAAATCAGTGTCTCTTTGGATGGATAAGGGGGTGGTGAAGTTAGTTTGACAAAAGCAGAAACTTGTTAGTGCAAGATATGCAAAACTTCAGTTCTGGGCAGAAAGTGAATGGCACTGTTTCATGAACAAAAAATCTTCCAAAGGGTCCACTCTTCTGGACTTAAGAGTTTGGCAAGGATGACTATAAGTAGGAAAAGGAATTATAGATAAAGAAGCAAGTTAGGAGATGGTTGCAGTACAAATCACCAAATGGCACCGTAATGAAGATGAGGATGATTCACTCAATTTTTTTAAAGAACAACACTAGTTTTTGCATAAAGTTGGATGGCATGCTACTACTGATATCTCAAAATTTTGGTGGAGGTTCTAGAGAAATATTTAATTAGGCTATAGTGCAAAAGTGTCCACTGGACCAGATTTGAAAAACAGGTGTAAAACTTAAAATATGCAATGAAATAATTATATTAATCCACACAAGTGATTTAGAGACATCACGTGACATCTCCAAATTTTGGTTGGAATTTTAAGTGAATCTATCAAATGGTTGTAGTTCAAAAAGAGCTCCAAAATTTAAAACAGTTCATTCTAATGAATAAAGCTCAGGGTGAAGTGATTTAATAAATAAATCTACTGATTAAGAAAATGTTATACAGAGAGCATAGAAGTCCAATATGTTTTGGAAAGCTCCACAAGGGAAAGACACCTTAATATTAAAAAGAAGAGTTCAAATCAATGTAAATAATAATTTTAAAACTCCCCGCAAAAATTTTAATATTTAAAACTTGGCTAAATTTTTGGGGTGTTACAATTACTACCCCGCTTAAGAAAAATCTCGTCCTCGAGATTTGCTAAGAGTTAAATTTTAAATAAATTTGCATTAAAACGAAAATGGCTACAGTGAGAGCAATAAGTGGTGCAAAAATACAGTGTGAAATACTGGCGCGGTGTGGGGAAAAGTCCATGGTTTTGGGGAAAACTAGCGATTTCTACACTGGACATAAATCTAGAATAAATCCTAAATCTTAAAATACGCTGGTCGCACCCGAGAGCACAAGGTTTCTCCTGGCCGACTGGTGGACCCGGCCCATGGTCACTTCTTCTTCCTCCGGTTCTCTTCTTCTTCTCTCTCCCAAGGCCTCCCGCGCTTTCTCCACCGGCGACGCCTAGCGCGTAGGGCACCTAGGCCGTACCGCAGTAGTGCGCGGCGCGCTAGCTGCCGGTGCAGCGTGCACTCACCTCGCGGGCCAGTGCGCTGTCGGCACTGCTCGCGGATTCGCCTCCGAACACCGGCGGTCGGGCGACGAGCGGCGCTGGTGGACCTCGCCCACCGTACACCGAGCTCGAGCTATAAAATGACCGCGGCGTTCTCCTCTTCTTCCTCACACCTGGCCTCGTTCCTCTTTCTCCTTCCTTCTCCTCTGTTTCCGTTGGCCGGAGCTCGAGGCGAGGATCTAATGGCGGAGGTGGTGCCGGACTGGTACGTGATCTTGCTGTGCGGAGGGCTGGCAGCGGTGATGGGGCTCTCCGTGCTCCTATGCGCGATGATCCTCGACGATCGCCGCGATGCCGCTGCTCGGTTGCTGGCTCTCCGGGGTGGCGCTGACCACGAGGAGTAGGTGGGGTGTGTCGGGTGTTAACTGTTGTCGGGAAGTGCTTAGTTAGATGCGGCACAGTTTGCACAAATTTTTGCAAGCGGTGTATGAGTCCGTAATCGTGGTTGTGAGTCCGCTGCCGTGGGGCTGCGTGAAATAAATAATCTATGTCGTGGAGAAAATATAATGGCGCGTAAAACTCAGGAAAAGAAATCTCACCCAGGATTTCACGCGAGAGAAAACAGTAATACATTAGAGTCAAACCGATGAGCTACTTACTTTAATGATCTACTCGCTGCGAAACTCGGGGTACTAAGCATAGGTTACAACACATAAATAAAAGTTGCGGTAATAAAAACATCGGTGCATCTAAATTGAAAATGGTAACTGGACGGGGTCCTGAGAAAATGTCTCTGATACGGGGATACACTCTTCTTCTATCGGAGATAGTGGATTGACCAGTCGATGAATGTGCCTGGTCGGGCCTCAGTGATCTGCCGATGGCGATCTGAGGATTTAAATCATGAGGCTTCGTAGATAACCCATCACATGTTGGGTTAAACGTTCTTGAGCGATGACGTATTGGACAAGGTTGGCCAAGACTGGGTCTCTCTCAATACGTCCTGGAAAAGATGTTACTCCCCCGGGTGCTGCACGGCTTGGAAAATAATAATACCCTCGCTCGCTGGCATAGGGTACCGCGAATCGAAGGCGAGCGAGCGCTTCGTACGCCGCAGCTTCTACGGCCATATGCGGGATCGGCATAGATTTCCCTACGAAGGAGACCTCCGTTGGATCTTGGTTTGGGTTTACGGGCGGGATGTGCACGGCTGCCCAATATCTCGAGGTGGAAGGGGTGATCCTCGATTTGAACAGCTCGTACTGGGGTGGCTGGGTAGCGCCCATTGTACTGCGGGTAAAATCCCACAATATCTTAACAAAACTACCTGGGTAGCATCCGAGTCCTCAGATAAATACTAGGGCTCGGCATGGCAAGAAATGGTTGTGAGGATGGTGCACAAGATGAGAGGTGCTTGGCAAGGTCACTTGGTGGCCCTTTTTATAGCACCGTGGTTGGGTCATTTACCGTTGTAAAAAGTAAAGAATTGGCCGGCTCAGCTCGGGGTCAACCACAGGTACACACATCTTACTAAAGTGACGTATCACTGTGGGTGTTGTCGGGGCGGTTTTTGGTGGTTGCGCCAAGGATAGAGAAATCACACTGCATGCTAATGCATCCATGCAAGACTACTATATAAAACAGATGCACGATGCCAGGCTACGGTAATTTAAGGGATCACAGGATTACAAAGCGAGGATACACGGGGACTCGCCACTACTCGAGTGACTTAGTCTACTTTGTTTACATCCAAGCCGGGCGCCCCTTGTGGATGTCGAGGCTTCTCCACGGTTCTCACCGCCGGAATTAGCTAGAGAGGGATGAGGGGCTGCAGGCTCGGGTAGTGATGATGACCATCGCGGGATTGTTGACCACAACCCCGCTGGAGTGTGCTCCTGTGAGGCGGCGAAGCACTTCGGGGTCATCAAAGCACCTTGGCCGACGGCCGGGCTGACCTCGTGGTCTCGATCGGTTGTCCAAACAGCACGACCGGGTTGTCGGCGTTGGCTCGATCTCCTCTCTCATTGGGCTCGATGAACCAGCTCTCCACGAGCTGCGATCAGATCAATGGTGATTTGATCGAATAGTTCCTCCAAAGGCACTTACATAGCGCACTAGGTGCAGCAATGCGGATCCGCCTTGTGATCTCCGCTGGCAACCTGGGTGGTCTACCATACCCTTCACGCCTGGGTAGTAGTGGAACGAGCTTACGCTAACTCCGGGCGATAGGTGCCTGAGATGAACTATAGCCTCTCGAGCAGCTAGTTGGATGGCTTGTGGCTCAAAGGAAGTTGTCCTCCCGGTGAACTCAGAGGGCGCCGGTGCTAGACCCTCACCGTAGATATGTACAAAGGGCCCAGAATTGACGGCTCTCACCACTTATGGGTCCTTGGTACACAACATATTCGCGTGGCTCTTCTAACGCATAGGCACGACGGGTAAGGTTTGCGAGTATGGTCACAAAACCTCCAAGGTTGGTTGCTGTAGTCTCATGGTGCACTACGGGACCAGGCATTGTGGCTTGGTTTTGGGTTAGCAACTGTGCTGGGCTGGGTTGAGGCGAGCACGCCCTTTTTATAGAAAAAGGGGACGGAGTCTTCCTTCGCACGCTTGCGAATGAGACACCTTGGGTGCCGGTCACTGGAGCGTGATAGACGGGCTAGGTTGATAGGTTGCACACCGACAGCCAAAAGCGTCGAGTCACTGTGTGGCTATCTTGTGCGAGAAGCTTGGCTGAGGTTTTGGTTATGGCTCGGTGGGTTGTTAGCCTAAGTTTATTGACCTGGCTAAGATAGGATTAGCCAATGGTCAGCCTGGCTCGATACCAAGTCTGTGGCGACCAATCTCCTGCAAACATTCCTGTAATGGCCCTTGTGCTCACCAGCCCCAAGATAATCAAGTAGCTGATGAAGCACCAACTTGATACAGAAATTCCAAGCAAAAAACAAAATATGTAGTACAAGACCAATCTGGCCTATGAGTACAACAAATGGTTACTGATGGATGATTGCGGAAGCGCTTTATGGATCATCAGTGTAAATGGGACTCCAATTTACACAGAACAATGACCAGGTTAACTCCTATCTCCGCGAGACTGCTATCACCATTGCTCAGGTTCCGTGGCTGTCATCGCAACGCTCCTCTCCAAGCAAGAAATGTGGCCAAGACAATAGCCAGGGGAAAGCCAGTGAGTACTTTGAATGTACTCGCAAACATAATGAACACAGGTATAATATATCAATGATGTGCTGAAAATATTTTATGCTTAGGGCGTCAGTCACAAAAGATAAATAAAACGATGATGCGTGCAAGCATGTTATTTATGAATATGCAATAACATAGTAGTATTAAAATTTATGAAATAAAAAACATCATGCCACGCCAGGCGCCTTAGCGACACCACATAAAGGGCTTTAAAAGAAATGCCACAATACGCCTTAGCGACACCACATAAAGGGCTTTAAAAGAAATGCCACAGCCGGGCGTCTTAGTGACACCACATAAAGGGCTTTAAAAGAAATGCCACAGTCGGGTGTCTTAGCGAGACCACATAAAGGGCTTTAAAAGAAATGCCACAGTCGAGCGTCTTAGCGACACCACATAAAGGGCTTTAAAAGAAATGCCATAGTCGGGCGTCTTAGCGACACCACATAAAGGGCTTTAAAAGAAATGTTACAATGCAAGGCCTTAGCGACACCACATAAAGGGCTTTAAAAGAAATGCCACAATCGGGCGCCTTAGCGACACCACATAAAGGGCTTTAAAAGAAATGCCACAAGAAATATCCAGGAGGTAGAACCATCCTGTGGATATTCGATAATACCAATAAAATCACGGTTAGTCAACATTAATAATAATAATCATAATTATCACAATCCACAAGTTGTGATATTCAGTTCTGGTTTAACAGCTTTCACCTCCGAAGACCGACACTTGACCCATCCTGCATCGTAATCCTTAACCATGGACACGGCTATTCAATAGGTTTAATCTCTGCAGAGGGTGTACTCTTTACCCACGAGTAACGGATTCCTTTAGTCCATCGAGACTAATTCCGCTTCACGGTCATTTTGTTGAAAACACACCTAACTTGCACACACCAGCTTAACTTACATGTGTCTGGAATCACCCACGACACCTGTTAAGCAAAACTCTAAGTGGGGAGGCTACAGCCTCGACGTAACATGGGATCACAAAAATTTATACTGCTACAAGAAACCGAGGAGCTACCCTTCGCTACAACCGAAACACCCATGCTCCGGACCCGTGGCATGACTCCCGGATGCCTCCAAAGATCTTCCACCATGGCCTCTCTCAGACGGTGTGTGCTAGAAAAGGGTTGACAACTTATCGAACTGCACCTTACTTGTTGTAGAGACGAGTGGTAGTACGTAAGCAAGTATGGGGTTATCGCACAAGACTCGATCTATGGTCGACTCAGAGGTTGCAAGATTTCGCAAGATTAGTATAACAATGCAAATACTTCAAACTACAAATAGAAACACCACGCGACATACCCCCTCATGTCATACCGGACACGACTGTCTCGACGGAGGACTAGGGACAAGACCGTGTCTACCCAAGACAGAGGCCTTCCCTTCCTTCCTCCCGTAGGCATGAAAGGCACATGACGGTGATTTCTATCACAAACATATCAACTCCATTTGCATGAAATTCATTAACATGCATTCATGAGTAGGAACACATCCTCACATAAAATGACGTATGTTCGTGTCGGGTGGTGTTTTCACCGTATATGCAACACACACAAAATTTCACCAGGTTCAGAATGCTTGCCTTCAGGTCATGGGAAGGCAGGGTGCATTCCAACACATCTTGAAATCTTCAAAAATCCTATTTAAAAGAATATATTTGAATTATTACATAAAATCAAAACAGCACAAAAAAGTTGTCTGAAATTTTTTCAAATAAATCTTAAAATAAACTAGACCATATTTGAGAGAGGTAGGAAAAAGAATCAATTCATTTCGAGTTGTAATTAAAAAGTTATAGTCAGTCAAAGTTTTGTGAAAAATCTGTTATTTAAATAAAAACCGAAAAGAAAAGGTTTCGAATAAACGTACACGTCGAAGGCGCATTTTGCAAATGCGCTTCCACTTATCCAACGTGGACTGCGCCTGAGTCACTGACAGTGGGCCCGCCTGGCCCACTGGTCAGGTTTGACCAGTCCAACTCTCCCTCCTCTTCCTCTGCCCGAACAGCGTCGAGGCAAGGCGATCAGCGCCGGCGAACGGCGGCTCCTCGCGGGTTCCGTATATCGGATGGACCCGCAAGACCGGGCGGTCCTACCGGTGGTCGCTGGGTTGGCGGAACGGCGTGAGCTGCCGCGGCGAAGCCACAAGCGGAGGAGGCTTCGGGGACAAAGTGATTTTGGGGCCGCGGTGGTTCCCGATCAAAAGCAAGTAGGGGGATGGGCTCACGGGAGGAAAGGAAGGCTCCTGGTGGAGAGAGTGGAGAGGGGGAGGCCCTGGTGGCGCCAGAATGGCCAGGGCAGTGGTGGCGGTTGGAGTTGCCGGAGAGGAAGAAGACGACTCTCCTTCGATTGACGGCCAAGGGGCACGAGCGAATGGTGTGAGGCTGCCGCCGCGGGTTTTGAGCTCGGGGCCTCTTTATAGCACATCCGAGGCCAGTTTGTGGCGGCCGTGGATAAGCTTGCCGCGACCGCCGCTCAGAAGCTAGGGCGACGTGGGCGTGATGCGCGCTTAGAGGACGGTTGTGGATGAGCACGCATCGCCCAGGAGGCAGGTGGCAAGCGCCGGGCGGCTTGGGCGGCGCCGACACGGCCGGGCCTCGCAAGCGTCTGGCTGCCAGCCGCCACGGCCGTCCTGACGGTGGCCCTGTGGGGTGCCAGGTTGGTCGGGGTGGTGTGGCGGTGCAAGGGGACACGGCGTGCTGGCTGCGGTCGGTCACGGACCGGGTTGAGTGCGGGGCGTGACGCGGCGGCTCGGGCCAGGTACCAAACGCACGCCTAGCGCGCCTGCAGCACGCCCGGACATGCTCGACGAAATGCCGTGGCAGCCTAGAGGTCGCGGTTGAGGCTGGCAAGAAACAGGCTAGGTTAGGGTTAGCAAGGGATCAAGGGACATGGTGGATAGGCTGTGGCTCAAGTTCTCAATGTTATCTAGAAATCATGCCAAATCTGGTCATGCACTCATGGTGTTTGTCAAAATGCCAAGGGCATCTAGGCAACACTTGGGGTGGCCAAATTTTCCAGATCAGTGTCTCTTTGGATGGATAAGGGGGTGGTGAAGTTAGTTTGACAAAAGCATAAACTTGTTAGTGCAAGATATGCAAAACTTCAGTTCTGGGCAAAAAGTGAATGGCACTGTTTCATGAACAAAAATCTTCCAAAGGGTCCACTCTTCCGACTTAAGAGTTTGGCAAGGATGACTATAAGTAGGAAAAGGAATTATAGATAAAGAAGCAAGTTAGAGATGGTTGCAGACAAATCACCAAATGGCACCGTAATGAAGATGAGGATGATTCACTCAATTTTTTAAAGAACAACACTAGGTTTTTGCATAAAGTCGGATGGCATGCTACTACAGATATCTCAAAATTTTGGTGGAGGTTCTAGAGAAATATTTAATTAGGCTATAGTGCAAAAGTGTCCACTGGACCAGATTTGTAAAACAGGTGTAGAACTTAAAATATGCAATGAAATAATTATATTAATGCACACAAGTGATTTAGAGACATCACGTGACATCTCCAAATTTTGGTTGGAATTTTAAGTGAATCTATCAAATGGTTGTAGTTCAAAAAGAGCTCCAAAATTTAAAACAGTTCATTTTAATGAATAAAGCTCAGGGTGAAGTGATTTAATAAATAAATCTACTCATTAAGAAAATGTTATACAGAGAGCATAGAAGTCCAATATGTTTTGGGAAGCTCCACTAGGGAAAGACACCTTAATATTAAAAGAAGAGTTCTGAAATCAACAGAAATAAAAATTTTAAAACTCCTGGCAAAAATTTTAATATTGAAAACTTGGCTAAATTTTTGGGGTGTTACACGGGCCGGCAAAATCGGAGGCCCTGTGCCAAACTCTAAAATGGGCCCTATTGAAGAAGCAAAGTATTATAGTAATAATTAATAGATGAACCATGTTGCTTTTTAATTGAGAATCATATTCATTCAATGCTTTGCATAGTCCTTTTTCAGATTGAGTTAAATCCTATATTCTTTTGTTTTTGCTTTTGGTCTCTCGATTTATGTTCTCTCGATGAAAACATGAAATAGATCTCTGAACGCCGAACATCTAGTGTACATACAAAAGATAAAACGAGTAATATTAACTACAAGGTAATGGAAATCAAAAGGCGAAACTTAAAAGATGAAAAGGATAAAATTAGTTGAACTCACGGTCAAAGCCATTGGTCCTTTTTTTTCTTGGTGGGTGGAAAATGAGTTCCATTATTTGCCGAACTTGAACCGCTGCTGCCTTTCTGGTGCAAGGCTACAGCCGTCCGGAGCGATGGATAAATCAGCGTCAGGGGAGAAGAGATAAAAACGTCGAAGAGACGCGGATGTAGCCAGGATCTTATATGTAGGCTTATTATGTCTGCTCAAGAAGAACGATTGGACAAGGATTTCAAGGCATCTAGCGATCGATCAACCAGACAAGGATTTCAAGGCATCTAGCGATCGATCAACCGGACGGTTGGTTCATCGCTCGTCCAGCGTGCGAAACAGAGGTCCACCTATTAGGCCCAGCTAAAGGCATGCAAGTTGGCACTCAGCATTCTCACCATTTCACCCAACACTATGCAGAGTGACACTCAGCAACAACAAAAAGTTGATCAGGTAACAAAATGATGTGATCATAAGTAGTTCGACATCCCGTTTGCTGAGCACAATATGCCATAATGATGAAGTTAGATTTATGAGTCCACAAACTCCACATGTGGAGTTACCGGGGAACATGTTCTCTGGAAAGGTTTCGCTTTTCATTACATTTTTATGTATGGAGCCTTTTTATTTTCTTTTGGAAGCATTTGATTCAACTTGATTACTTTCACAAACCGTTGTAGATGTTTCAGAAGGTGGTCTAATGGTGGAATATGTTAAGATAATCATGTCAGTAGAGCTTGTAGATGGAGATGGCTTTCAGGCTGTTGGATTGGTCCTGAGCAATGTTTTTCTTGGATGATTTCCTTAAGCGCTTCACTGAGGTTTTCTTATCTTTTGCGGGTTTGAAAATCGAGGCAGGTTGACATGATTCAAAAATTACAAAGGTCTTATGAGGATCTTATAGAGAATGAAGATGTCTGCTAGCTAGATAGATCAGTTATCTGAGAAATCTGGAAGGTAAGCACAAGACAAGGAATTCACGAACCCTATATACATAAGAAGTTGATCCCCACTATCTTATTTATCTTAACATGCACACATACCACCTCATCAAAGGACCACCACTACATGTATGAGAAATATTTTCCATTATTAGTTGATCTCATGCACATCTTTCACCTCATCACACATGCCACCTCATAAAAGGTCCACTCAACATGCATGTAAAAGTTTTCCATTACGTCATGCCACTTATATTTAAGATATTTTCTGAGTACACAATATTGAATACAATATATAATATTTATTTTTAGCTTTAGTTCATATATTATAAATTCAATGATGGAAGCTTCATACAATCAAACCATTGAAATATATTGCAATCGATTCCCACAACAACGCGTAGGGTATTCTCTAGTTTCATAGTACACATACCACTCAACATGTCACCAGACATTCACGGTGATTATTCGTTCAGAAGTATTTAATGTTCTTTAATTAGAAGGAGACATTTCAATTCTACTACCTATTTTCCCACCTGGCGGACTTACAGAAGAATGTGACAATGGTTCGATTTTCTGCCCGAGGTACATGTTAATTACACAATATTCCATCTAAGTGTTTTTAAATTTGTGAAATGCTACGCTTACTGAAACTTACAAGTAGTGAGATTGAAACACGATGATTACTACATAATCAACAGTTAGTGGCCCGTCAGTTCTGAATGAGATTAAATTCAGTTGTTGGAAACAAATCTGAAATTTGTGTTATGCTTCCACTTTATTGTTGCACTTCACTATTTATGAAGCATGGTTTGCAACCTGGAACTTATTTTTACTTCATTCAGCTCTTTATGTTGAAGTCCAGAACCTAATCTATAAATCTGTTACTCACGATAATGGATAGGATATCAGGAACCATTTGGAAAACTGCTTTCTAAGTTCTACATAGGACAGAGTATTGAATAGCTATTTGGATATTCAGCTCTTGGTGTAGCTGCCAGCAAATTTGAAAGCAAGAGAAATATGGTAGAACGAGAGTAAAGGCCAAAATTTCGTTAATCAATGAGAAATATTCAGACGCCAATCTTTTTCTAGGATTTTATCTTTTCTTAGCGGTTCTAGGATTTTAGCTAAGCTCACATTTTCACCCCAAATGGTATGAGGCTCTATTTCGATTGGACTAAATGTACTACTCCGTCCGATCCATAATAAGTGTCGCGGCTTTCAATAGTAGAAAAAGAGCCTAATGTGAAGCACATTAGTCCCGGTTTGTAACCGAACTGGCACTAATGTTACCATTAGTGCCGGTTCCAACGGCTAGGCGGGCGGTGCTCATTAGTACCGGTTCGTGGCGAACCTTTAGTACCGGTTCATGCCACGAACCGATACTAAAGAGATGGTGGCAGGCTGTTGTCAGGCTGGGACCCCACCAGCACATTTAGTATCGGTTCATGCCACAAACCGGTACTAGAGTTTTTTAGTTGATGCTTTTTGCAACAGTTTTTTAGTCCAAACTAACCTTAGTTCAAACCTACGGCACGTATTTTTGATCGGAGGGAGTATTGTTTAGTATGAGCTACATGGAAGCTGAGGCAGTTTGAAACTTGCTAGTATCTTGAGAGCTTCAAAGGCTAAAACTTAATGTTGGTGTCATGCTTGCGTTTTATATGGTTTTTACATGATTAACTAGCTTCGGAGGCTAAAACATTTAACTAGTTAACTCTTCTTAGAAAATTGATTGAGGCCTATAGACTCAAGTACAGAAGAAAAGTGCTTCCATTTTATTGTTGTGCATCACTGTATATGGAGCATGATTTATGCATTTAGTTTTTACTTTGTTCAGATTTTTATATTAAAATGTTGAACCTAAACTATTAATGTATTATGGACAATTCTGTGTAGGATATTAGTGTCCATCTGCAAAACTGCTTTTAATTGTTGGAAATTCTTTGGGTAAGATGAAAAGCGGTCTGGTCTCTCAGATGACGCTCATCCAGGCCATTCAATGATGCAATGGACGGTGATCATAAAGTCGTACAGTTATCAGGATCAAAATGATTGTATCATATACTCCCTCCATTTTTATATACAAGGCCACAAACTGAGATTACAGGCACCAAGATAAAATTTAATGCATACTTTGCAAGATAGCTTTTCATTTCGTTTATTGGGATCATTAATACACAACATGCACGCAAGGAAATTGAGTGGAGAAAGTAACTAGTGTCATTTTGACTGCATGCATGTAAGTATTAAACATGTTGTTAGTACGAGGAAATATCATAAATTCTTTCCTCGATTACTGTTGGTGGCCTTGTATAAATGTAAAAACGTATATTTCATAGTGGCCTTTTATAAGTAAATGGAGGGAGTAGCATAAATATTTAGTTGTGGCGGTTGGAGGTGAATATGTTACTCGTCACACTGTTTTTACAGCAGATTATGCTCTGACTACTAATAATTACTCCATCCGTATCGAAATAAGTGTCGCTGATTTAGTTACTCGTCATTGTGTACTAAATCGGCGACACTTATTATGGGACAGATGAAACCATCGACACTTATTTTGAAACGGATGGAGTACTTATTAGTAGTCAAAGTGTAATCTGAGGAGTTGATGAAGTTTAGAATCACTAACTATAACAAGGTAGTAGTGTGTTGCCTCCTCGTATGTGTATGTACGCTCGATATCAGACCCAGACCTGGCATGCAATGACAATGAAACTATATTTCTCAAAATTATATTCATCTCTATTTTAAAAGCTTCGAGCTCTGGCACCTCTGCAAATCCCTACTTCCCTCTACGAAGGGGCTATCTATTTACTTTTATTGTTGAATCATCATCTTCTTATTAAAAGCACTAGCTGGAGAGCACTATTGTCATTTTTATGCTTCGTTGTTAGTCGATGTTGAGTATGAGTGTGACTGGATCTCTTCTGTCATGAATTACAATGTCTAGTCAGTGCTTGAACTTCAGGGGTGCTCGGCATTTATGTTTCGTGGTCTCAGAAAGGGCTAGTGAGATACCATCATATCATATTGTATCATGATTGTTTTGAAAAAGTGTTGTCATCCGAGATATCTTATTATTGCTCGCTAGTCAGTTATGTCATTGGTATGAGTAAAGTGAGACCTAAGTGTTACTGCGAATATTGTTAGTCCATAATCTTTGCTGAAAACCTGAACATTAGTTAGACATATTTGCAACAAAAAGATCAAACAGAGTTTGTAAAAGTTCTTATTTGTCACTTTTAGTTTTGTTAACTGAATTGCTTGAGGACAAGCAATGGTTTAAGCTTGGGGGAGTTGATACGTCTCCATCGTATCTACTTTTCAAAACTCTTTTGCCCTTGTTGTGGACTCTAATTTGCATGATTTGAATGGAACTAAGTCGGACTGGCGCTGTTTTCAGTAGAATTTTCATCATGTTGTATTTGTGCAGAAATCAAAGTTCTCGGGTTGACCTGAAAACTTACGGTGAATTTTTGTGGAATATATGAAAAATACTGGCAGAAAAATATGCTAGAGGGGGGCCACCTAGGAGCCACAAGCTTAGGGGCACGCCCACCCCCCATGGCGTGCCTGGTGAGCTTGTGGCTCCTAGACCTCCGGCAACCCTAACTCCAGCTCCATATATACATATTCACGGAGAAAACAATTAGAGAGAAGGATTCATCGCTTATGACACGGAGCCGCCGCCACCTCCTCGCTCTTCATCGGGAGGGCTGATCTGTAGTCCAATCTGGGTTCCGGAGGGTGGAAATCGACACCGACATCATCATCAACCTTCCTCCATCACCAATTTCATGATGCTCATAGCCGGGAGTGAGTAATTCGCTCAGAGGCTTGTTGGACGGTGATGTGTTGGATGAGATTTATCATGTAATCAAGTTACTTTTGTTAGGACTTGATGCCTAGTATCCACTATGTTCTAAGATTGATGTTGCCATGATTTTGTATGCTTAATGCTTGTCACTAGTGCCCGAAAGTGACATGATTTCATATCTGAACCTATTATGTTTTCACGAATATATTTGAGTTCTTGATCCTATCTTGCAAGTTATATACACCTATTATGATCAGCATACCCCAAGGTGACAATAATTGGGATTCTTTCCGATGATTACCATAGTTTGAGGAGTTCATGTATTCACTAAGTAGCGGTCAGCACGTGGCAGTTTCCTATTGGATGTAGATGCCCAGCATGGTTCTAGGCAAAGCTTGTCCTTGGCGTACTGTTTAGGACCCACATGTTAGGTGCTTGTCATCTTGTTGTTTCATGTTGGCTGGTTTTGCCGAGTGTCGCTCTCGGCAAAGTGTCGCCACGTGGTAACCTTTGTTTCCATCTGCCGCTCGTGAGTTCCTTTATTTTGCCGATGCGCATCGCTGGACACTGGACAAATTTATGTTTACCTGAGAGGTGTACGCTGTGTGGCCTTTGTCGAGTGCAACTCTCGGCAAAATCTTTGTCGAGGGTTTTTGGCCCTTTGTCGAGTGTTCGTGGCACTCGGCGCATGTGGCATTTCTAGTAATGCCCGCAGCATGTTCCTATAGAGTGCTCGGGGCCCAGCCGATGGTCATGTCGGCATGCACATCTGACGGGCATGTCACCAGCTTTGCCTGCCAGACGGCTGCAATGGTGGCCATCTCCTTCTTCTGCTCGGATGAGAGGCTATCTCAGAGGGAGCGTGAGGAGGCCATGGCGGGCGTGGTGCGGAGAGGAGAAAGGGACCGGAGGAGGATGACTGCTATGGCCAGGGCTTGAGTTCATATAGCGGGAGGACGGCAATGGGTCATGGCAGTGTGGTTAGTGGAGAGCGGCAACCGACGAATGGGTGATACGCTCCATCGTATCTACAATTTTAATTGTTCCATGCCAATATTATACAACTTTCATATACTTTTTGGCAACTTTTTATACTATTTTTGGGACTAACATATTGATCCAGTGCCCAGTGCCAGTTCGTATCTGTTGCATGTTTTTGGTTTCACAGAATATCCATATCGAATGGAATCCAAACGGGATAAAAACGGACGGAGCTTATTTTTGGAATATTTGGAAAATTCCGGAAGAAAAATCCACGCGAGACGGTGCCCGAGGTGGCCATGAGGCAGGGGGGCGCCCCTGACCCTCATGGGCAACCCGTAAGGCGGTTGATGCCCTTCTTCGGCCGCAAGAAAGCTAATTTTTGGAAATAAAATCACGACGAAGGTTTCAGTCCAATCGGAGTTACGGATCTCCATATATATACGAAATGGTGAAAGGGCAGCAGGAGAGAATGCAGAAACAGAGAGATGGATCCAATCTCGGAGGGGCTCTCGCCCCTCCCACACCATGGAGACCATGGACCAGAGGGGAAACCCTTCTCCCATCTAGGGAGAAGGTCGAGGAAGAAGAAGAAGGAGGGGGGCTCTCTCCCCCTCGCTCCCGGTGGCGCCGGAACACCGCCGGGGGCCATCATCATCACCGTGATCTTCACCAACACCACCGCCATCTTCACCAACATCTCCATCACCTTCCCCCCTCTATCTACAGCGGTCCACTCTCCCGCAACCCGTTGTACCCTCTACTTGAACATGGTGCTTTATGCTTCATATTATTATCCGATGATGTGTTGCCATCCTATGATGTCTGAGTAGATTTTCGTTATCCTATCAGTGGCTGATGAATTTCTATGATTGATTTAATTTGCTTGTGGTTATGTTGCTCTCCTTTGGTGCCCATCATATGAGCGCACACGTGGATCACACCATAGGGTTAGTTGTATGTTGATAGGACTATGTATTGGAGGGCAAGGGTGACAGAAGCTTCAGCCTAGCATAGAAATTGATGCATACAAGATTGAATGGGACCAATATATCTTAATGCTATGGTTGGGTTTTACCTTAATGAACGTTAGTAGTTGCGGATGCTTGCTAATAGTTCCAATCATAAGTGCATAGAATTCCAAGTCAGGGATGACATGCTAGCAGTGCCCTCTCCCACATGAAACTTGCTATCGGTCTAGTAAACTAGTCAATTGCTTAGGGACAATTTCGCAACTCCTACCACCACTTTTCCACACTCTCTATATTTACTTTATTGTGTCTTCATCTAAACAGCCCCTAGATTTTATTTACGTGCTCTTTATATTCTTGCAAACCTATCCAAGAACACCTGCAAAGTACTTCTAGTTTCATACTTGTTCTAGGTAAAGTTTAACGTTAAGCGCAAGCGAGAGTTGTATCGGTGGTCGATATAACTTGAGGGGATATTTGTTCTACCTTTAGCTCCTCGTTGGGTTCGACACTCTTACTTATCGAAAGAGGCTACAATTGATCCCCTATACTTGTGGGTTATCAAGACCTTTTTCAGGCACCGTTGCCGGGGAGACAACCCGGAAGTTTTAGAGAGTCATTTATTTCTATTTAGTGCTTTCATATAGTTTGAAAACAACAAAGATAAAGAGAGGAACCCAAAACTTTTCAAAAAGGAAAGTGAAAGTGAGAAAGACAAGAATTGTTGAAGTGGGAGAGCTCCTTGAACTTTGTTCATGCTCACGGTAACTTTGTGAATCTTGATTACAGAAACTTTTCAACAAAAATAATTATCCCCTTGTACAATTCCATTGTATTATAAAAATAATGTGCCAAGGTTTGCCTTTAGGATGTTTACAATACTTGTTGGTTTGTACGGTGCAGGGCAGAAACTTTCTCTGTAGTTCGCGATTTTTAATTTTTTACTGAAACGTCAAATGGTTCTGATTCTTTTTGCACTGTCTTTCTACACAAATTTTTTATTTTTCCTAATTTTGGCAGAATTGTTTAAGTAACATAAGTATGGTGAATGTTCAGATTGTTACAGACTATTCTGTTTTTGACAGATTCTGTTTTTGATGCATAGTTTGCTTGTTTTAATGAAACTATCAATTTATATCTGTGGATTAAGCCATGGAAAAGGACACAATGCAAAAAAAAAATATGAATTGGTTTGGAATAGTACTTAGAGTAGTGATTTGCTTTATTATACTAACGGATCTTACCGAGTTTTCTGTTGAAGTTTTGTGTGGATGAAGTGTTCGATGATCGAGGAGGTCTCGATATGAGAAGTAGGAAGAGAGGCAAGAGTTTTGCTTGGGGATGCCCAAGGCACCCCAAGTAAATATTCAAGGAGACTCAAGCGTCTAAGCTTTGGGATGCCCCGGAAGGCATCCCCTATTTCTTCAACAAGTATCGGTATGTTTTCGGATTCGTTTCGTTCATGCGATATGTGCAAATCTTGGAGCGTCTTTTATGCACCATGCTGGTATGAGATAGTCCTTGGTTGATTTATAGAACGCTCATTGCACTTCACTTATATCTTTTGAGTATGGCTTTATAGAATGCTTCATGTGCTTCACTTATATCATTTGAAGCTTGGATTGCCTATTTCTCTTTACATAGACAACCACCATTAGTAGAATGCTCTTTTGCTTCACTTATATTTTTTAGAGCGTGGGCATATCTTTTGTAGAAAGAATTAAACTCCCGTGCTTCACTAATATCTATTTAGAGAGATGACAGGAACTGGTCATTCACATGGTTAGTCATAAAATCCTACATAAACTTATAGATCACTGAATATGATATGTTTGATTCCTTGCAATAGTTTTGCAACATAAATATGGTGATATTAGAGTCGTGCTAGTTGAGTAATTTTGAAATTGAGAAATACTTATGTTGAGGTTTGCAAGTCACGTAGCATGCACGTATAGTGACCCGTTATGTAACGAAGTTGCAGCATGAGGTGTTTATTGATTGTCTTCCTTATGAGTGGCGGTCGGGGACGAGCGATGGTCTTTTCCTACCAATCTACCCCCTAGGAGCATGCACGTAGTACATTGTTTCGATGACTATTAGATTTTTGCAATAAGTATGTGAGTTCTTTATGACTAATGTTGAGTCCATGGATTATACGCACTCTCACCCTTCCACCATTGCGAGCCTCTTCGGTACCGTGCATTGCCCTTTCTCACCTCGAGAGTTGGTGCAAACTTCGCCGGTGCATCCAAATCCCGTGATACGATACACTCTATCACACATAAACCTCCTTATATCTTCCTCAAAACAGCCACCATACCTACCTATTATGGCATTTCCATAGCCATTCCGATATATATTGCCATGCAACTTCCATCATCATCATATACATGACTTGAGCATTTATTGTCATATTGCTTTGCATAATCGTAAGATAGCTAGCATGATGTTTTCATGGCTTGTCCGTTTTTTGATGTCATTGCTACGCTAGATCATTGCACATCCCGCACACCACGGAGGTATTCATATAGAGTCATATCTTTGTTCTAGATATCGAGTTGTAATATTGAGGTGTAAGTAAATAAAAGTGTGATGATCATCATTATTAGAGCATTGCCCCAGTGAGGAAAGGATGATGGAGACTATGATTCCCCACAAGTCGGGATGAGACTCAGGACGACAAAAAAAGGAGAGAAAGGCCAAAAAAAGAGAAGGCCAAAAAAAGAAAAAAAGAAAAAAAATAGAGAGAAGGGGCAATGTTACTATCCTTTTATCACACTTGTGCTTCAAAGTAGCACCATGTTCTTCATATAGAGAGTCTCTTGAGTTATCACTTTTATATACTAGTGGTAATTTTCATTATAGAACTTGGCTTATATATTCCAACGATGGGCTTCCTCAAATGCCCTAGGTCTTCATGAGCAAGCAAGTTGGATGCACACCCACTTAGTTTCAGTTTGAGCTTTCATACACTTATAGCTCTAGTGCATCCGTTGCATGGCAATCCCTACTCCTCACATTGACATCAATTGATGGGCGTCTCCATAGCCCGTTGATTAGCCGTGTCGATGTGAGACTTTCTCCTTTTTGTCTTCTCCACATAACCCCCATCATCATATTCTATTCCAGTTATACTGATATTTCCATGGCTCACGCTCATGTATTGCTTGAAAGTTGAAAAGGTTTGAGAAACGTCAAAAGTATGAAACAATTGCTTGGCTTGTCATCGGGGTTGTGCATGATGTGAATATTTTGTGTGGTGAAGATGGAGCATAGCCGCACTATATGATTTTGTAGGGATGAGCTTTCTTTGGCTATGTTATTTTAATAAGACATAATTGCTTGGTTGGTATGCTTGAAGTATTATTGTTTTTATGTCAAATGATAGACTATTGCTTTGAATCACTCGTGTCTTAATATTCATGCCACGATTAGATACATGATCAAGATTATGCTAGGTAGCATTACACATCAAAAATTATCTTTTTTATCATTTACCTACTCGAGAATGAGCAGGAATTAAGCTTGGGGATGCTGATACATCTCCGTCGTATCTATAATTTTTTATTGTTCCATGCCAATATTCTACAACTTCCGTATACTTTTTGGCAACTTTTTATACTATTTTTGGGACTAACATATTGATCCAGTGCCTAGTGCTAGTTCCTGTCTGTTGCATGTTTTTGGTTTCGCAGAATATCCATATCAAACAACATCCAAACGGGATAAAAACAGACGGAGCTTATTTTTGGAATATTTGGAAAATTCCGGAAGAAAAATCCACGCGAGACGGTGCCCGAGGTGGCCACGAGGCAAGGCGCCTGCCCCTGGCGCGCCCGACCCTCGTGGGCCACTCAGAAGGCGGTTGATGCCCTTCTTCACCAAGAAGAAAGCTAATTTTTGGAAAAAAAATCACGGCGAAGGTTTCAGTCCAATCGGAGTTACGGATCTCCATATATATACGAAACGGTGAAAGGCAGCAGGAGAGAACGCAGAAACAGAGAGATAGATCCAATCTCGGAGGGGCTCTTGCCCCTCCCACGCCATGGAGACCATGGACCAGAGGGGAAACCCTTCTCCCATCTAGGGAGAAGGTCAAGGAAGAAGAATAAGGAGGGGGGCTGTCCCCTCGCCTGTGGCGCCTGTAACGCCGCCAGGGCCATCATCATCACCGCGATCTTCACCAACACCACCGCCATCTTCACCAACATCTCCATCACCTTCCCCTCTATCTACAGCGGTCCACTCTCCCGCAACCCGCTGTACCTCTACTTGAACATTGTGCTTTATGCTTCATATTATTATCGATGATGTGTTGCCATCCTATGATGTCCGAGTAGATTTTCGTTATCCTATCAGTGGTTGATGAATTGCTATGATTGATTTAATTTGCTTGTGGTTATGTTGCTCTCCTTTGGTGCCCATCATATGAGCGCACGCATGGATCACACCATAGGGTTAGTTGTATGTTGATAGCACTATGTATTGGAGGGCAAGGGTGACAGAAGCTTCAGCCTAGCATAGAAATTGATGCATACGGGATTGAAGGGGGACCAATATATTTTAATGCTATGGTTGGGTTTTACCTTAATGAACGTTAGTAGTTGCGGATGCTTGCTAATTGTTCCAATCATAAGTGCATAGAATTCCAAGTCAGGGATGACATGCTAGCAGTGGCCTCCCTGTCAGTGTCAAAACCGGCGGATCTCGGGTAGGGGGTCCCGAACTGTGCGTTAGGCGGATGGTAACAGGAGACAAGGGACACGATGTTTTTACCTGTGTTCGGGCCGTCTCGATGGAGGTAAAACCCTACTACTGCTTGATTAATATTGATGATATGGGTAGTAGAAGAATAGATCTACCACGAGATCAGAGAGGCTAAACCCTAGAAGCTAGCCTATGGTACGATTGTTGTTCGTCCTACGGATTAAAACCCTCCGATTTATATAGACACCGGAGAGGGTTAGGGTTACACAGAGTCGGTTACAATGGGAGGAGATCTACATATCCGTATCGCCAAGCTTGCCTTCCACGTCAAGGAAAGTCCCATCCGCATACGGGACAAAGTCTTCAATCTTGTATCTTCATAGTCCAGAGTCCGCCAAAGGTTATAGTCCGCCATCCGACACCCCTAATTCGACTCCTCAAGAGCCCCGAACCAGGCTTCAATGACGACGAGTCCGGGCGCGCAGATTGTCTTCGGCATTGCAAGGCGGGTTCTTCTCCAAACTCCGTGTACCGCTTGAATAGTGTCCGCTTCTCATAAATATTGCGCTCCTTGGCTTCCACACCTAATAATGGCGATCTTCCACGTGTCAAACGAATGCGAAAAGCCAGGGTATTTTTACATTTACCCCCTAGCTGCGCAAATGATCTGCCTATAAAAGAGATGAGGATCTAGATCCGAATCACACATCTCCCTTCACGAGCATTCATCGGAGCGCATCTGACAGAAATCAATTCCATCATGGCCAGTCAACGCGGCTCCTCTTCTCGCCCTCCCAGCCCTCAGCCCGAAGATTGGGAGAGATGTTCCATCGCGCACAGCGAGCTAGTGATGCTGCTGACCAAGGGATTCCATCCCTCGGCCTTCATGGTCCCGGTTCGAGCCGGACTCGCCACCTATAATGGTGGAAAGCAAGCGGAGAGCGTCCCCAGTCCCTCCAAAGGAGAGCGGGTGTGCCTTATCCCTTATTTAATAAGAGGGCTCGGATTTCCAATTCATCCATTCCTCCGGGGGCTCCCTGAGTTCTACGGCCTCCAGTTGCACAGCCTTACGCCAGCTTCCATTCTGCATATTGCGGGTTTCGTGGCCCTTTGCGAGCTGTTTTTGGGCATCGAGGCTCATTTTGCACTGTGGAAGAAACTGTTCTGCCTTGTGCCCCATTCTCAAGAGGGGTCGATATATCAAGTGGGTGGAGCCGAACTATGGCGCATTGTCAGAACCGGATATCTATCTGGAACCCCGAAGAAGGCGTCCGAAGACTGGCCTTCATAATGGTTTTATATAGAAGATGTCCCCTTGCCGGACCCTCGCTCGGATCGGCCTCCTCGAGTTCAATAATGCTCCTTTGAAGAAGCGCCTAAGTCAAGCGCCCACGGAGCCCTCGTAAGGAAAATGACAAGGACGTCCTTTACCTGATGAGCCGGATAAGGTTGTTAGCACATTCCGGACTGACCATGATCGAGGTCATGGCCACGTGCATTATGCGGGGGGTGCAGCCGCTTGAGTATAGAGGCCACCCCATGTGGGATTTCAACGGGGAGGATGATGCCACCCGTTGCGGCCGTAAGGGGCCGGATCGTTGCCGGTCTGACGAAGGTCTTGTCTGCATTGTACAAGGGAGAAGAGGAGGAATTCCTCCGCGTCAATCCACAGGGCGGATTTTCTATGAACAATCCTCCAAGCTGGGTAAGCGGACACTTCTTTTTGCCCCTCGGATCCATATTCCCGTAGTCAAGTATCTCATTTTGTGATTTCGACGCTGAACCGCGCCAGTCAGTAGCGATATAAACAGCCCGCCTCCACAGCCCGAGAATATGGAACGGTTCCTCGACATGACCTCCCAAGAGGATCCGGATATATCCGTGGAGCTGATTGATGGGGTATTTCACCAACTGAGCATCGACAATGCCTTGGTCGCCATTACGGCCGATTACCCCGGAATACTTCCAAATTTCACAGTAATCGAGACCGAAGTCCCAAAGATTTTGAAAACGCACCCATCCGTGCTTATTCTTGATCACCGCTGCATTAATGGTGTTTTGCAGGGGAAGTCCTTGAGGCGGAAGGCCGAGCCTGCGGTGGCTGGCCAACAAGGGGCAGCAAGGCCCAGCAGGCTGAAAAGAAGTGCGGTCCGGATCGAGACGTCGGCACAACGGTAGGGCGTGCCATCTTATTCCCAGGTTTTATTCTCTCAAGGCGTACTAACGCACGTGCTTTCTTCAGGAAGAAGAGCGCTCGCCGGACTATATCCGGAGAAGTTGCCACTCGCGCCTCCACCGAACAGGCTCCACGGCCGGGTCCGGAAGCGGAGGCGAACACGAGGCGCGCTCCGGAGGCTCCTCCGACAGAGGATGCGGACAAGATGTCCGCCACCAATTCCGAGGTGGAGAGTTCCATGAACCACAGGCGTCGCTGGACAGCTCTACGTGACGCTTGTTTCTCCCAAGAGGCATTGGATGCCTTCAGTCGAGATGCGCATTCTGCGTCCGCTCAAAATGGTCTAGCCAGAGCCATGGAGCAGTATGTGAAAGACATACGGGTGAGAAAATTTGATGGTTACACATGCCAGTAGCCCCCGAGACTTGAAATAGTTGGAATAACTGATTTAAGGATCATATGTTATGCAGGATCTTACAGAAAAGAATACCCAATTGTCCCAGGAGCTGGAAGGGTGCAAAGCCCAACTTGAGGCCACACTAGCCGCGACAGGGGAAGCCAAAGAGACCCCCTCTGGTAATATATGCTTCAAAAGATAAGTATGTTGTGAAGTGCGGCGTGTGTGTAAATCTGACAATATCATTGCAGATGGCGCCGGAGTGGATCCGGACAAGCAACAACTCTTGCGCCGGTTAAAGGCCGGCGAGAGCGTGCTTACGAGGGTGAGGCAGGAGAAGAATAATCTCCAGGATGCCAACACCCAACTGGGCGAGGAACTAAAGGATGTTCGTGCCCAGCTATCGGACTCGCTGAAGGAGAATCGGCGGCTTCGACGCGGCATTTTTAGTAAGTGCTTGAACGAACTTTGAAAAAAGAGTTCGGCGAGGAAGTCGACTAATGTAATAATGTTTGTAGGTGTGCTCACTGTGTCGCCCCGCAGAGGAAATGCCCGGTTCTACGGGTGACCTTCTTCCCGAGCTCTCTCAACTGCACGAACGAGTTCGGCAGGTGATAAAAGGCATTGCCCAGGCCTTGTGGCCATTTGTCTCCATGCCCGAAGGCCTTGGAGAGCTTGCAGAGAGGCTTAAGGGAGCGCGGCGGCGCTTCCGACTATGGAAGATATCGGCCTGCCGTCAAGGCGCCAGGGAGGCCCGGGCCATGGTGAAGACGCGGTACACGGTTGTTGACCCAAACCACATGGCCGAGGTCGGACCTGTGGGGCCGATGGGAAGGAGATCCCGTGAGTTTAGTATACGGCCAAGTAGAGTTGGTCATTAAATATTCCCAACAGATCAGAACTAGACAGCTCACCGGATGGCATTGAGGAGGAATATGCCTAGTCAAATTGACTATGTAATGTAAGATGACATGTAAAATGCCTTCTAGCCGGATTGTAGATCGTTTGTCATGGCGGACCTTTTCGCTTCAACCTCGGGACCCGATAGTCCGGAGTGTGTCTGAATACCCTCGTGGTTATGCAAGAACCAGGGCATGCATGGAGACCAGGCGTAGGGGTCATTAGTGCTTTATCAAACAAGTGCCCAACTAGTTATGTTATATTACATGGTTAATAAGAAACATTTTCCAGGGAGAATAATTCCGTTAGGGGTTCCTTTCCCTGGGAGGCATGCCCTAAAGTGCATGTCCGGACTACGAAAAATGCGTAAAACATCTGGGGCAGATATATAAATAAATGAAAGATCGTCTTTTAGTTCTCCGACCGGATATTCCCTTAAGAACGCTAGCTTTCGGCTTCATCCAGTCTGAGGTACACATCGGGCTGACCCGGCAGTAACAATCGCAGAGGTGCTCCCTTTACCACCTAGCCGAACAATCGGGAACGTAGGCGTAAGCACAGGAGCCAGGCAACCCAGCTTGGCCAAAACTTAAGTCATATCGATGCATATAATGGTGAATAAAAGGTACATGCGGAAGTTTGACACATGTGTTGGGCATTAAGCCCGTATAAATAAGCTTCTGTTAAAGAAGCCCCCAGGTATAATGAGCGTGGATAACGCGTCAAGTGTGTGCGAACAATGCGCGAACGAGCCTTCAAAGGCTGTAAGAGAAAAGGAGGGAGAAGGAGAGAAATATAAGACAACTAATGTGTAAAATATAGACATACGAAGGAGACGAACTCAGAATCCGCGCTTAGGCGAGAATCTTTGGAGACGGGCTCCGCTCCATGGGTTCGCTCGAGTCGGTTATCCGACACATCTCGCAGATGGTACGCCCACCCGGTCGACTTGGTCGATTATAAAGGGACCTTCCCATTTGGGCTTGAGTTTGTCCTTTTCTTGTCCGGCAGCGAGAACTAGCTCACCAACATTATAAGTTTTGGCACATACTTCTCCGCTTTGATATCTTCGAGCTTGTTGTTGATAGAATGCGGAACGGGCTTTTGCCACGCCACGCCCTCCTCCAAGGCATCCAAACTGTCCGCCAATCGAGCTCGGCTTCTCTTTCTTCGCATACGCGCATGCGAGGTGAGTCATGAATTATATCGCAGAGCGTAACTGCCTCGCGTGCCGTATACCATAAAGAATGGTGTGAATCCGTGGTGCGATTCGCGTGGTCCGCAGCCCCCGTAGTACGGAGTCGAAGCTCCTCTACCCAAAGGCGTGTTAGATTCCTTGAGGGACCGCACTAACTGGGTTTGATGCCGCCATGATTAGACCATTTGCTCGCCGACTTGACCGTTAGTTTGAGGGTGATAGATCAAGCATAGTCGAGCTTGATGCCCATGTTTTTGCACCAGAGTTTGACCTCGTCGGCCGTGAAGTTCATGCCGTTATCAGTGATGATGCTGTGGGGGACGCCGTAATGGTGTACGAACCCTGATATTAAGTCTATCACCGGTCCGGATTTCGGCCTCTTAACAGGCTTGGCCTCTATCCATTTGGTGAATTTATCCACCATGACCAGTAGGTATTTTTGCTTGTGGGTTCCTCCTTTAAGGGGTCCAACCATGTCAAGCCCCTGCACCACGAAGGGCCGTGTGATGGGTATAGTTTGAGGGTGGTGGGTGGCATGTGGCTTTGATTAGCAAAGAGCTGGCAACCGACGCATCGTTGGACTAAGTCCCGAAAGCATCCGCCCGGCCGTCGGCCAATAAAATCCTGTACGGAAGGCCTTGCTTACAAAGGCCCGGCTGAGGCATGGTGCCCGCCGATTCCGCATGAATTTCAGCCGTAAGATTCCGCCTTCCTCTTCGGAGATACACCTTCAAGGACTCAAGTGGTGCTTTTCTTATAAAGCTCTCCCTCATGGACTTTATAGGCTTTAGATCGCCTACTATGCAGCGTGCCTCGCTTTGGTCCTCGGGAATTCCTGCCCGTTAGGTTGGCTAGGAATGGTTCCGTCCATTGTGGCAATGACTGCCATTATTACATGGGCTGAAGATGTTACTTCGCTGGCGAGCCACCAATAATGTCGTAATGTTCGTGTCGGGCAAAGGCGTTGGGTCCGGCTGTTATTTCCGGATTCCTCCCATAGTACGTATGGCTTGAACAGCCTCTCTAGGAAGATGTTGGGGGACGGCATCGCGCTTTGCGCCAATCCGTGCTAACATGTTCATTGCCTGATTGTTTTCCGGCTATATGGTGAAATTCGAGCCCTCAAACCGAATCGACATTTTTAGGACGGCGTTGCGATAAGCTACCATTTTCGGATCCTTTTGCGCCAAAGTCTCCATTTATTTGGGATATTGCGAGGTTCAATCCTCACAAGACCTCTAGGCATTGAATGCCCATGGAGACTGCCATCCGGAGACCGTAGAAGGGCCTCAGATTCGCCGCGTTGTTGGAGTCCGTATACATTATCCGGAGTACGATTGAATCAGATTCCGGGCCAGACGCCGAACGACGCCAGCCCTGCAGACCAGCCAACATTTTGGAGCCGTCGAAGCGCATGATCCAATGGAATATGTGACGTATTCTTTAGGGAGTTCGGCTTCAGTCCATTCAACGACGAAGTCGGACAAAACATGTGACTTAATAGCTCGTCGTGGCTTATAGGTTATGTCGAACGGGAGGAGCTCAATGGCCAATTTGGCAATCCGGCCCGTCGCGACGCGGTTGTTTATAATGTCGTTAAGAGGTACTTCGGAGGCTACTGTTATCGAACACTCTTGAAAGTAGTGTCGCAGCTTCCGTGATGCCATAAACACTGCGTACGCTATCTTTTGATAATGCGGATACCGTGACTTGCATGGAGTGAGGACACTGGACACGTAGTAAACTGGTTTTTGAAGGGGGAACTTGTGTCCGTCCGTTTCTCGTTCGACAATGAGCACCGCGCTTACAACTTGATGAGTTGCCGCGATGTATAATAGCATTGGTTCGCCCATGTTGGGCGCGGCCAGGACCGGGTTTGTTGCCAATATGGCTTTTATTTCTTCGAGTCCGGCCGTGGCGGCATCCGTCCACTCGAAGTATTCGGTGCGCCGAAGGAGGCGATAAAGGGGTAATGCCTTTTCTCCCAAACGGGAGATAAAGCGGCTTAGAGCCTCCACGCATCCAGTCAATTTTTGTATTTGTTTGAGGTCCTTTGGGATGTCCAATTGTGACAGAGCTTGGATCTTGGCTGGGTTTGCTTCAATTCCTCTCCCGGATACAATGAAGCCCAAGAGCTTTCCGGCTGGTACGCCGAAAACGCATTTTTCTGGGTTAAGCTTGATGTCATATGTTCGGAGGTTGTCGAATGTGATCCTCAAGTCGTCTACTAGTGTTTCGACATGCTTGGTTTTGGCGACCACATCATCTACGTATGCCTCCACCGCTTTGCCGATCCTGGTTTGCCGACATGTCCGAATCATGCTACCGATATGTTGCGCCGGCGCTTTTGAGCCCGAAGGGCATTGTATTGAAGCGAATGGGCCATATGGGGTGATGAATGCCGCTATGCTTGGTTTGGCTCTGCCATCTTAATTTGATGGTAGACGGAATATGCATCGAGGAAACACTATGAATCGTGTCCTGCGGTAGCATCGATAATTTGGTCGATGCGGGGGAGGGGGAAGGGATCCTTTGGGCGTTTTATATCTCTGATGAATCCGGCCTCCAGTAGTTTGGCTAGCTCCTCTCCCATGGCTTGTCTCGGGTTCGAAGAAACGCCGAAGAGCCTGCTTGACTGGCTTGAATCCTTTTAGGATGTTTAGGCTGTGCTCGCCACCGGGCGTGGGATTCCCGGCATGTCTGAAGGGTGCCAGCAAAATGTCCCAATTTTCGCAGAGAATTCTCGTAGTGAGGCGCCTACATCAGGGTTTAATTAAGCGCCCCAATGGAGGCCGCTTTTGTAGGGTACGTTGGATGGACTTGAATTTGACTATTTCGTCCGGCCGGTTTAAAGGAGGTGGACTTGGATCTTTTATCGAGTATCACATCGTCCCTGTTCACCGTGGAGCGCAGCGCAGTCAGTTCTTCGCCCGCTAGGGCTTCGGATAGTACCTCAAGGGCCAGTGCAGCTGTCTTATTTTTGGCGCGGAGTGCTATGTCCGGGTCACTAGCAAGAGTGATGATTCTATTGGGCCCGGGCATTTTGAGCTTCATGTACCCGTGATGGGGTATAGCTTGAAAAATTGTGAATGCCTCTCTCCCTAATAGAGCGTGGTATCCGCTGCTGAACGGGGCCACTTGAAACGTGACCTGCTCGGACCTGTAATTATCCGGCATGCCGAACACCACATCCAGCAGGTGATTTTTCCAGACAAAGACGCTTCCCGACCGGGATTATTCCCTAAAGGTTGTGCTGCTTCGCTCAATGCGGCTCCAGTCTATTTCCATTTTTCGGAGGGTGTCCTCGTAAATGAGGTTCAATCCGCTTCCACCGTCCATGAGTACCATGGTAAGGCGAAAGCCGTCCACTATTGGACTGAGGACCAATGCGGCTGGTGCTCGGGCTGTTCGGAATTTAGGTTCGCCACCGCATTAAAGGTAATAACCGTGTCACCCATGGGTTTATTGTTGCTACTTGGTAGACTTCAGCAAGGTCATGGAGTGTTCGCTTTCCGTGATATTATTTGATGCGAAAGTCTTGAAGACTGTTAATACCATACTGGTATCCCTGGGCTGGTGCTCGGAAGTTAGGAGCTCTTCGCCACTTTTGGCCACCTGCCGTAGTATCCAACATGATCTAAGGCCATGAGTTGGAGTGGCGCCTCTCAGACTATGAATTTTACAGGTCCATTGAGCCATCCCTCCAAAGACGGTTCCATGCCCTATAGAGGGTTTTTGCTTTTTGGTGTTTAACCCAGTGCCCGCGATAATGCACCCTTTTATTTCGGATCGGGTTGTATTCAGGCCGGATTGTCCTGCACTTGATTTCGGTTTTCCAGCGCTTTCCATCGCCCAAGATTTTCATACTATGGACGCCAAGTCAGCGAAGCGTAATTTCATGAGGACTTACGGCGTTGAGGATTCCCTTGTCCGTGCAATTATTGCAGAATAACGAAATTGCGTCTTCCTCAAGGAGTCCTTTATCCTGTTCATGACTAGGAGGAATCGCCCAAGAATGGTGTAATCGCTTCTCAAGGGCTCTTGCCGAATTTGGGATAGATCGCTTATGTTTGGGTGGGCAGGTGGAATTAAACCCGGAACCCCGTCCAGTTTAAGACTTAGGGGCCAAGAAGTTTCCGAACTTGTAAGCTTGGGTTCTTGGATGTTGTCCAATGAATCTAGCCCGCTGCCTGACTTTAGGTTCAGGGCTTGAGTGACGTCCTCCCCTCCGCGGGAATCCGGCTTGGAGGGATCGGGAATCCGGTCATAGCTAGTCCTTAAGATAGATGAAGGGTTGCCGCATTGTTCCTCTACCACAACGACATGGTGGGTGGCCTGGGGAGAGTTAATCTCTCACAGATCAGATTTAGGCCCAATCTGATCATAGTCTGTAGCGACTCCCAGGGCGGCGATGCGATCCAAGAGCTCGTTTAAGGAAGAGAGCTCCATCGGATATAACTGCTCGGTGAGTTCCGAGTTGGCATGAAGATTGCTTTCGATGACCCGAGAAGTGATCGTCAGCGCTGGCGTCTCAACAAAGCGGTCATAAGAAAACCGCCTAGCCGAAGAGTTTGGCCGATAGACAAAGCTCCTTTAGCAACAGTGCCGTCTTTAAAGACGGGATGAGGCATCCTTCCTGATGGCGACGTGTCGGTGGGAAACGACACCTATGGGATCACAAGAATCCCTACTGCGGTTGCGGGGCGCGGGGGTCGTGAGAAGAGCGGATCAAACAGGTAGCACGCAGTACGTTTATCCAGGTTCGGGCCACGAGGATGCATAAAACCCTACTCCTGCTTTGGTGGATTGTATATCTATGTTCTTGAACTAGCTATGGGGCGTGAGGAGCTCCAAAAATCAATCCTCTCCCTGGTCGCCTCGGGCCTCCTTTTTATAGGAAAGGGGCTGCCACAAGGCACACAAGAGGTGGAAATGGTACAGTAATGCGACTTTATCCCTCGCATTACATGACAAGGCGCATTTAATGCGCCCAGCTTAGGTGTCCTTACTTTATCGGGTCGGGGAGAGTCCTGCCCCGTCTGGCCACCGCTTCCATCGGTGTTGACACGCTACCGCCAGCGGTGCTCGTGGTGCCATGTAGGCGTGCACGCAGCTGAGGTGGCGCAGTGGTGGGTCTCCACGAAGATCTGCACACCGCCACGCAGGTGCCTGCCCAACTGGTTGGGTCGGCAGCTGCATGCAAACGGCGGTGGAGGCGCGACTGGTGCGGGCCTAATGGTGGCCCCACGAGTGTCCTTGGCAAGGGCCTTGCCGGGGCCCCGGCAAGGGTCTTGCCGTGGCGCTTGCCGTCATCCCCGGCAAGGCTCTTGACGGGGGCCTTGGGGTCCTCCTTGGCTGGGATCCCGCCAAGGATCATCATCTTCTCAACTGTGTACCTGATCTTGAATGTCTTCACAAAGATCTGCATGCCACCACGGGGATGTCTCCCGAATCCATGCCCCATGGGGTAGTGGACTCAAGGGTGACTCGCTCCGTAGGCGTGGGGTGAGCTGCCTCGGTAAGGGTCTTGTCGGGCCTGCTAGAACCGCTCCCCGGCAAGGACCTTGCCGAGGGAGTCCGCTTTGCCCCCTTGCTCTTTCTGGTCTTGGTCTTGGCGTCGTTCCGCTCCTCTTCGGCTTCGGCCTTACCTTGGTTTCACCTCCCTCGCCAGTGCTTGCGCGGCAATGCCATGGCTCAGACTGCCTGCAGACAAATATAGGGGTACAAAGAGTGTACCCCTATTTTTGTACACCGACAGAGCCCCGGCCTGGGCCACACATAAGCGCTTACGTTGTTGGGCCAGGCCAAGAACGTCTTGTGAGGCGGGGGCGGTTTTTACCGTGGTAGGTTTCCTTCGCGCGCTGCGCCTCTCACGCTCCCTGAGCGCGGCGCGGCGTGGGGAGGCGTGGGCGTGACGTGGGCGGCATGCGCGGGGCTGAGCTTGCGCGCATGCGTCACGTCGTAATAAAGAGGCAGTGCGCGCCCTCCCCAGAAACGGAGGGAGGCGTGGAGGCGCGGCCTCTTTACTGAATGGGGCCGAGGCAGGGTCTTCAGGGCGTCCACTCCCCACGATCACGGGGTGGGGAGAGGCCGCCTCACCCGTCGCTTCGGTCCAGCACGCCCGCCATGTAGCCCCCATGCGCTTGGGGTGGCGAACGGTGGAGGCGGGAAATCGGGCCGTGGCGGGCTGGAGCAGCGGGCCGGTCCCAGTCCCCTGCACCTTCCGTGTCTTGATTGGCTGAGCGGGGCGGTCGAGCCCCACCCCGTTCCTTTATAAAGAGCGGGAGGGGAGGGACGCGTCCCGCATTCCTTCATCTCCACCTCTCTTCAGCTTCTGCTCCCCTCCCGCCATTCGCCATGGAGAGAGGGAATCCTGGTCCTTCAATGGTGGCAGCGAGAGGTCGCCGCCGACAACAAGATCCTTCATTCCCCTGCTCCTGCGGTGGCGGAGCCAGCCGCGAGGGGGAGGGGAAGGGGGCGAGGTCGTGGGCGAGGCCGAGGAGCTCGTGGAAAAGGAGGACGGGACGGCGCGTCGGTCTCGCCTCCGCCAGCAGCTCCTCCTCCCATGGAGGGACATGTTGGGGATGACCCTTGCGAGTTCTTCGTTAGGCTGCGCCGGCCGCCTCGCCGTCGCCTTCGTCTCCTGACCCCATTTGCGAGCGAGATGGAGCTGGACCCGCCTGAGTCAGTGCAGCTGCACATGAGGGGCTGTGGGATCAGTGGTACGCGAGTCCGCGTCGACTTCCCAGCCCCTCACGTGATGTATCTTGGTCGAGGGTGGAAGACGTTCGCCCATGTTGGAAATATGCCCTAGAGGCAATAATAAATTAGTTATTGTTATATTTCCTTGTTCACGATAATCGTTTATTATCCATGCTATAATTGTATTGATAGGAAACTCAAATACATGTGTGGATACATAGACAACACCATGTCCCTAGCAAGCCTCTATTGGCTAGCTCGTTGATCAATAGATGGTTACGGTTTCCTAACCATGGACATTGGATGTCATTGATAACGGGATCACATCATTAGTAGAATGATGTGATGGACAAGACCCAATCCTAAGCCTAGCACAAAGATCGTAGTTCGTATGCTAAAGCTTTTCTAATGTCAAGTATCATTTCCTTAGACCATGAGATTGTGCAACTCCCGGATACCGTAGGAATGCTTTGGGTGTACCAAACGTCACAACGAATCGGGTGGCTATAAAGGTGCATTACAGGTATCTCCGAAAGTATCTGGGTTGGCACGAATCGAGACTGATTTGTCACTCCGTGTAAACGGAGAGGTATCTTTGGGCCCACTCGGTAGGACATCATCATAATGTGCACAATGTGATCAAGGAGTTGATCACGGGATGATGTGTTACGGAACGAGTAAAGAGACTTGCCGGTAACGAGATTGAACAAGGTATCGGATACCGACGATCGAATCTCGGGCAAGTACAATACCGCTAGACAAAGGGAATTGAATACGGGATTGATTGAGTCCTTGACATCGTGTTTCATCCGATGAGATCATCGTGGAACATGTGGGAGCCAACATGGGTATCCAGATCCCGCTGTTGGTTATTGACCGAGAACGTCTCGGTCATGTCTACATGTCTCCCGAACCCGTAGGGTCTACACACTTAAGGTTCGGTGACGCTAGGGTTATAAAGGAAGTTTGTATGTGGTTACCGAATGTTGTTCGGAGTCCCAGATGAGATCCTGGACGTCACGAGGAGTTCCAGAATGGTCCGGAGGTAAAGATTTATATATAGGAAGTCCTGTTTCGGCCATCGGGACAAGTTTCGGGGTCATCGGTATTGTACCGGGACCACCGGAAGGGTCCCGGGGTCCACTGGTGGGGCCACCTATCCCAGAGGGTCCCATGGGCTGAGGTGAGAAGGATCCAGCCCAAAGTGGGCTGGGCGCCACTTCCCTAGGGCCCATGCGCCTAGGGTGAAGGGGAAACCCTAAAGGAAGATTCCCATAAGGGGAAGGCACCTCCTAGGTGCCTTGGGGAAGGACTCCTCCCGGCCGCCGCCCCTTGGAGATTGGATCTCCTAGGGCTGGCGCACCCCCTTGGGATCCCTATATATAGTGGGGTAGGAGGGCCTCTCAAACACACCTTTTGCCTTTGGTGCAGCCCTCCCTCTCTCCCAAGTTCTTCTCTCCTCTCTGCGGTGCTTGGCGAAGCCCTGCAAGATTGCCACGCTCCTCCATCACCACCATGCCGCCAGTTGTGCTGCTGCTGGATGGAGTCTTCCTCAACCTCTCCCTCTCTCCTTGCTGGATCAAGGCATGGGAGACGCCACCGGCTGTGCGTGTGTTGAACGCGGAGGTGCCGTCTGCTCGGCACTCGGATCTCCGGTGATTTGGATCACGACGAGTACGACTCCTTCAACCCCGTTCTCTTGAACGCTTCCGCTTAGCGATCTACAAGGGTATGTAGATGCACTCTCCTTCCCTCGTTGCTAGTTTCTCCATAGATAGATCTTGGTGACACTTAGGAAAATTTTGAATTTATGCTACGTTCCCCAACAGTGGTATCAGAGCCAGGTTTATTGCGTAGATTCTTTGCACGAGTAGAACACAAAGTAGTTGTGGGCGTTGATTTTGTTCAATATGCTTACTGTTACTAGTCCAATCTTGTTTCGACGGTATTGTGGGATGAAGCGGCCCGGACCGACCTTACACGCATTTTACGTGAGACAGGTTCCACCGATCGACATGCACTTGGTGCATAAGGTGGCTAGCGGGTGCCGCCTCCCACTTTAGTCGGAACGGATTCGATGAAAAGGGTCCTTATGAAGGGTAAATAGCAATTGGCATATCACGTTGTGGTTTTATGAGGTAAGAAACGTTCTTGCTAGAAACCCATAGCAGCCACGTAAAACATGCAAACAACAATTAGAGGACGTCTAACTTATTTTTGCAGGGTATGCTATGTGATGTGATATGGCCAAGAAGAATGTGATGAATGATATGTGATGTATGAGATTGATCATGTTCTTGTAATAGGACTCACGACTTGCATGTCGATGAGTATGACAACCAGCAGGAGCCATAGGAGTTGTCTTTATTTATTGTATGACCTGCGTGTCATTGAACAACGCCATGTAATTACTTTACTTTATTGCTAACCGGTAGCCATAGTAGTAGAAGTAATAAGTTGGCGAGAAAACTTCATGGAGACACGATGATGGAGATCATGGTGTCATGCCGGTGACAATGATGATCATGGAGCCCCGAAGATGGAGATCAAAAGGAGCAATATGATATTGGCCATATCATGTCACTACTATATAATTGCATGTGATGTTTATTATGTTTATGCATCTTGTTTACTTAGAACGACGGTAGTAAATAAGATGATCCCTTACACAAATTTCAAGAAGTGTTCTCCCACTGCGTGCACCGCTGTTACTCAGTTCGTCGCTTCTAAGCACCACGTGATGATCGGGTGTGATGGATTCTTACGTTCACATACAACGGGTGTAAGACAGATTTACACAAAGAAAACACTTGGGGTTAACTTGACGAGCCTAGCATGTACAGACATGGCCTCGGGAACACAGAGACCGAAAGGTCGAGCATGAGTCGTATGGTAGATACGATCAACATGAAGATGTTCATCGAGTCGACTAGTCCGTCTCACGTGATGATCGGACACGGCTTAGTTGACTCGGATCATGTAATCACTTAGATGACCAGAGGGATGTCTATTCGAGTGGGAGTTCATAAGATGAACTTAATTATCTTGAACATAGTCAAAAGACCTTTTGCAAATTATGTCGTAAGCTCGCGCTTTAGTTCCACTGCTTTAGATATGTTCCTAGAGAAAATATAGTTGAAAGTTGAAAGTAGCAATTATGCGATCAAGAGAAAGCTTATGTCCTTAATGCACCGCTCGGTGAGCTGAACCCCAAAACATCGCTTGTGGATGTTGCGTAACATCGGACATACATGTTTTGATAACTACGTGATAGTTCGGTTAAACGGTATAGAGTTGAGGCACCAAAGACGTTTTTCGAAACGTCACGGAACATGAGATGTTTTGAGGGATGAAATTGGATTTCAAGCTCGTGCCCACGTCAAGAGGTATGAGACCTCCGATGATTTTCTTAGCCTACAAACTAAGGGAGAAAAGCTCAATCGTTGAGCTTGTGCTCAGATTGTCAGAGTACAACAATCACTTGAATCAAGTGGGAGTTGATCTTCCAGATGAGATAGTGATGTTTCTCCAAAGTCATTGCCACCAAGCTGCTAGAGCTTCGTGATGAACTATAACATATCGTGGATAGATATGATGATCCTTGAGGTATTCGTGATGTTTGACACCGAAAGTAGAAATCAAGAAGGAGCATCAATTGTTGATGGTTGGTAAAACCACTAGTTTCAAGAAGGGCAAGGGCAAGAAGGGACACTTCATGAAACGGCAAATCGCTTGTTGCTCCAAAGTGAAGAAACCCAAGGTTGAACCCAAGGCCGAGACTAAGTGCTTCAGTAATAAGGGGAACAGCTCTTCGAGCAGCATTACCCTAGATACTTGGTAGATAAGAAGGCTGGCAAGGTCGAAAGAAGTATATTGGATATACATTATGTTAATGTGTACTTTACTAGTACTCCTAGTAGCACCAGGGTATTAAGATACCGGTTCGGTTGCTAAGTGTTAGTAACTCAAACAAAAGCTACGGAATAAACGGAGACTAGCTAAAGGTGAGCTGACGATACGTGTTGGAAGTGTTTCCAAGGTTGATGTGATCAAGCATCGCACGCTCCCTCTACCATCGAGATTGGAGTTAAACCTAAAATTGTTATTTGGTGTTTGCGTTGAGCATATACATGATTGGATTATGTCTATCGCAATACGGTTATTCATTTAAGGAGAATAATGGTTACTCTATTTATTTGAATAATACCTTCAATGGTCTTGCACCTAAAGAAATGGTTTATTGAATCTCGATCGTAGTGATACACATTTTCATGCCAAAAGATATAATATAGTAATGATAGTACCATTTACTTGTGGCACTGCCATGTAAGTCATATTGGTGTAAAACGCATGAAGAAGCTCCATGTTGATGGATCTTTGGACTCACTCGTTTTGAAAAGTTTGAGACATGCAAACCATGTCTGTGGTGTATACGCATGATGAAACTCCATGCAGATGGAGCGCTTTGGACTCGCATGATTTTGAATCACTTGAGATATGCAAATCATACCACATGGGAAAGATGACCTAAAAGCCTCGGTTTCAAAGAAGATGGAACAAGATAGCAACTTGTTGGAAGTAACACATTTTGATATGTGCAGTCCAATGAGTGCCGAGGCATGCAAAGTGAATATAGTTATGTTCTGACTTCACAGATGATTCGAGTAGATGTTGAGTATATTTACTTGATGAAACACAAAGTCTGAATTATTGAATGGTTCAAGTAATTTCAGAGGGAAGTTAAAAAGTCATTGTGACAAGAGGATAAAATGTCTATGATATGATCATAGAGATGAGTATCTGAAGTTACGAAGTTTTGGCACACAATTAAGACATTGTGCAAATTGTTTCACAATTAATACCGCCTCGAACACCATAGTGTGATGGTGTGTCCGAACATCATAGTTGCACCCTATTGGATATGGTGCGTACTATGATGTCTCTTATCGAATTACCACTATCGCTCATGGGTTAGGCATTAGAGACAACCGCACTCACTTTAATAAGGTACCACGTAATTCCGCTGAGATGACACCGTATGAACTATGGTTTAGGGAAACCTAAGCTGTCATTTCTTAAAGGTTTGGGGTCATGACGCTTATGTGAAAAAGTTTCGTGTTGATAAGCTCGAACCCAAAGCGGATAAAATGCGCTCTTCATAGGACACCCAAAAACAGTTGGGTATACCTCCTAATTCAGATCCGAAAAGCAATAGGGATTGTTTCTAGAATCGGGTCCTTTCTCGAGGAAATGTTCGTCTCGAAAAGGTGAGTGGGAGGATGGTGGAGACTTGAGGAGGTTATTGAACCGTCACTTCAACTAGTGTGTAGCAGGCACGTGAAGTTGTTCCCGTGGCACCTACACCAATTGAAGTAGAAGCTTATGACAAGAATCATGAAGTTTCGGATCAAGTCACTACCAAACCTCGTGAGGATCGACAAGGACGCCAGATCGCTTCGTAGTGGTACGGTGATCCTGTCTTGAAGGTCATGTTGCTAGACAACAATGAACCTACGAGCTATGGAGAAGCGATGGTGGGCCCAAATTCGACAAATGGTTAGAGGCCATGAAATCCGAGATAGTATCCATATATCGTAACAAAGCATGGACTTTGGTGGACTTGCCCGATGATCGGCAAGCCATTGAGATGAATGGATCTTTAAGAAGAAGACGGACGTGGACGATAATGTCACCGTCTATAAAGCTCGACTTGTGGCGAAAAGTTTTTCACAAGTTCAAGGAGTTGACTACGATGAGATTTTCTCATCTCAGAAGCGATGCTTAAGTCCGTCGGAATCATGTTAGCATTAGCTGCATTTATGAAATCAGGCAGATGGATGTCAAAACGAGTTTCCTTACCATTTACGTAAGGAAAGGTTGTATGTGATACAATCGTAAAAGTTTTGTCGATCTAAGGATGCTAAAAGGTATGCTAGCTCCAGCGATCCTTTCTAAGGACCGGAGTAAGCATCTCGGAGTTGGAATGTGCGCTTTGATGAGATGATCAAAGATTTTGGGTTTATACAAAGTTTATGAGAAACTTGTATTTCCAAAGAAGTGAGTGGGAGCACTATAGAATTTCTCGATAACAATATGTTGTTGACATATTGATGATCGTAAATGATGTAGAATTTCTAGAAAGCATATAGGGATGTTTGAAAAGTGTTTTCAATAGAAAACCTGGATTAAGCTACTTAAACATTGAGCATCAAGATCTATAAGATAGATCAAAATGTTTAATAATACTTTCAAATGAGCATGTACCTTGACATGATCTTGAAGGTGTTCAAGATGGATCACCAAAGAAGGAGTTCTTGCCTCGACATGTAAGGTATGAAGTTAAGACTTAAAGCTCGACCACGGCAGAAAAGAGAGAAAGGATTTAAGGTCGCCCCTATGCTTCGTACATAGGCTCTATAGTATGCTATGTCAGGTACCGCACCTAAGTGTGCCTTGCCATGAGTCACCATAGTACAAGAATGATCCAGAATGGATCATTGAACAATGGTCAAAATTGTCCTTGGAGTAAATAAGGACATGTTTCTCGATTACGGAGGTGATAAAGAGTTCGCGTAAAGGGTTACGCCGATGCAAGCTATAACACCTATCCGAGTGACTCGAGTAGCAAACCGGATAATGATAGTGGAGCAACCATTTAGAATAGATCCAAGTGGAGCGTGGAAGCAGCATTTACAATATGACATAGAGAATTGTAAGCACACACGGATCTGAAAGGTTCAGACCCGTTGACTAAAACCTGTTGACTAAAACCTCTCTCACAAGCAAAACATGATCAAACCTCATAACTCATTGAGCCTAAATCACATGATGATGTGAACTAGTTTACAGACACTAGTGAACTCTTTGGGTGTTGATCACATGGCGATGTGACCTATCAGTGTTAATCACATGACGATGTGAACTAGATTATTGACTCTAGTGCAAGTGGGAGACTGTTGGAAATATGCCCTAGAGGCAATAATAAATTAGTTATTGTTATATTTCCTTGTTCACGATAATCGTTTATTATCCATGCTATAATTGTATTGATAGGAAACTCAAATACATGTGTGGATACATAGACAACACCATGTCCCTAGCAAGCCTCTATTGGCTAGCTCGTTGATCAATAGATGGTTACGGTTTCCTAACCATGGACATTGGATGTCATTGATAACGGGATCACATCATTAGTAGAATGATGTGATGGACAAGACCCAATCCTAAGCCTAGCACAAAGATCGTAGTTCAGATGCTAAAGCTTTTCTAATGTCAAGTATCATTTCCTTAGACCATGAGATTGTGCAACTCCCGGATACCGTAGGAATGCTTTGGGTGTACCAAACATCACAACGTAATCGGGTGGCTATAAAGGTGCATTACAGGTATCTCCGAAAGTATCTCGCGGTTGGCACGAATCGAGATCGATTTGTCACTCCGTAAACGGAGAGGTATCTCTGGCCCACTCGGTAGGACATCATCATAATCAGTACAATGTGATCAAGGAGTTGATCACGGGATGATGTGTTACGGAACGAGTAAAGAGACTTGCCGGTAACGAGATTGAACAAGGTATCGGATACCGACGATCGAATCTCGCAAGTACAATACCGCTAGACAAAGGGAGTTGAATACGGGATTGATTGAGTCCTTGACATCGTGGTTCATCCGATGAGATCATCGTGGAACATGTGGGAGCCAACATGGGTATCCAGATCCCGCTGTTGGTTATTGACCGGAGAACGCCTCGGTCATGTCTACATGTCTCCCGAACCCGTAGGGTCTACACACTTAAGGTTCGGTGACGCTAGGGTTATAAAGGAAGTTTGTATGTGGTTACCGAATGTTGTTCGGAGTCCCAGATGAGATCCTGGACGTCACGAGGAGTTCCAGTAATGGTCCGGAGGTAAAGATTTATATATAGGAAGTCCTGTTTGACCATCGGGACAAGTTTCGGTCATCGGTATTGTCACGGACCACCGGAAGGGTCCCGGGGTCCACCGGTGGGGCCACCTATCCCGGAGGGTCCCATGGGCTGAGGTGAGAAGGATCCAGCCCAAAGTGGGCTGGGCGCCACTTCCCCTAGGGCCCATGCGCCTAGGGTGAAGGGGAAACCCTAAAGGAAGATTCCCATAAGGGAAGGCACCTCCTAGGTGCCTTGGGGGAAGGACTCCTCCCCGCCGCCCCCCTTGGAGATTGGATCTCCTAGGGGCTGGCGCACCCCCTTCGGATCCCTATATATAGTGGGGTAGGAGGGCCTCTCAAACACACCTTTTGCCTTTGGTGCAGCCCTCCTCTCTCCCAAGTTCTTCTCCTCTCTGCGGTGCTTGGCGAAGCCCCGCAAGATTGCCACGCCCTCCATCACCACCATGCCGCCAGGTTGCTTCTGGATGGAGTCTTCCTCAACCTCTCCCTCTCTCCTTGCTAGATCAAGGCATGGGAGACGCCACCGGGCTGTACGTGTGTTGAACGCGGAGGTGCCGTCTGCTCGCACTCGGATCTCCGGTGATTTGGATCACGACGAGTACGACTCCTTCAACCCCGTTCTCTTGAACGCTTCCGCTTAGCGATCTACAAGGGTATGTAGATGCACTCTCCTTCCCTCGTTGCTAGTTTCTCCATTGATAGATCTTGGTGACATGTAGGAAAATTTTGAATTTATGCTACGTTCCCCAACAGCCCATACCCACCACTTGACGGCGGGGCTCACTCTCCATTTCAAGCTGATGGAGGGCGGCCTCCTCTCCGTCAAGGTCTTCGGGTGCTTCCGGACTCGGGCAAGGTGCTGCGTGGAGAGCTCTGCTGATAGCGAAGACTCCTCCTCGAGCGGGAGTGGCGAGGAGGACAGCAGCAGCGACGACAAGGGTAGCGGGCGGCAGGATGACGGGTCCGACTAGGTGTCGGGCGTCGCTCCGTGTGGCACCGGCGTCCCCATCATCCGTGTCGCCGGCTCCTTGAACTTCTCGGGGTCGTCTCCTTGGGCGGCTGGCGTTGGGAGGCTGCGGAAGAGGAAGAGGGCGGGCGGCTAGGCCGTCAAGTCAGAGTACGCGCACATCGACGCGTTCGACGCGTGCTGACGTCCTGCCGCCTCGTCTTCGAACTCTACTTCCGGCGTCTCCATCACCATCCAGCCTTTGGACGGCCACCGAGATGTTCTCTTGGTGTCTTCTGCCACCCGTAGCTCGCCTCCTTGACCTACCTCCTGAGGAGAGGGACAAGAAAGGGGTTACGGGCACCTTATCTTTTTTCAACTTGTAAGCCTTCGGGCCTTAGCTGAATTTAGAACTTGTAATCCCATTATTCATGTTTTTCATTCCCTACGGACTGCACTGAATGGAATGTTTTTAATGAAAAAGGGATGTTTGCGGGTCATTTGTTTATGGTAGAACCACGACAAGGAGCGAATCCTTGATATCTTTAAGATAAACGCTTCCTTACCCGGCAATGTGCCTTGTTGTCTTCTCACTTCGCCCAACCTTTCTCACGCTGCTCATGGAGGCAGGGATGAAGTGGGTTTAAGCCCCTTGTTCCTCCCTTTTGCTGCCGTGACTACAACCAAACCTGGCCCCAGGAACGAGCCCCGAGGCCTAGAGTTTTAGGGGAGCACGGTAACTTGAGGAAGAAACGAGGTTTCACATACCTCAGTCCATAAGGGGATGCATGACAAGGGATGAAAAACTTATCTGAAGCTGCAGCCCCCGGCAACTTTGGTTTGCCGTGGGTGAACCTTTGCTCTTGCAGCCCCCGGTAATACTGGCTTGTCGGGGTCTAGATGCTGGTCCGTCCTCCTCCTCTTTTTCATCCTTAAGTGGTTCGGCAAGGATATGTGTGAGTCCTGCGAACCAAAGAAGACGAAAGAATGGCAAAGGGACGCACACTCGACCTCTAAGCTAGGAGTTAGTCGCCGCCAAGCACTATCAACCCTAACCAAGGATGAGACTCGACCTATCATGCATGCTATAACTTAGGGCGCCAGCGCTTCATTTATTTATGCTCGTGGTATGCTACCGGCTTTGTACAAAGGGTTACATGCATCATCGGCAATGCTTGTACAAAAGGTGGCTTGCCGGGGGGCCCGGCAAGCCGCGCCTTACGGGTAAAACTTGCGAAGATGCTCAATGTTCCAGGAATTACTCACCGGAACGGCATCTTCGGTCTCTAGGCGGACTGCGCCGGGCCTGGCGACTCAGACATCCCGATAAGGGCCTTCTCACTTCGGCATCAACTTGTTGGAATTCTTGGCCGATTGAACGCGCCGAAGAACAAGGTCGCCTTCCTCAAGGCTCCGGGATGAACCTTGCGGCTATGGTAGCGGCGCAAGGCTTGCTGGTAGCGTGCTGCCCTCACAGCCGCCCAGAGACGATCTTCCTCAAGGAGCAAGGCGTCGCCTTGCATAGCTTGCTCTTGCTCAAGCTCATCATAAGTGAGCACTCGAGGTGACCCGTGTATGAGTTCAGTGGGGATAACTGCTTCCGTCCCGTATACCAGGGCAAAGGGTGTCTGGTCGGTGGCTCGATTTGGTGTCGTCCTGATTGACCAAAGAACCGCCGGCAACTCATCAATCCAGCGCCTTCCGCTCTTTGTGCAGCCTGTCAAAGGTCTTGGTCCTTAAGCCTCGCAACACTTCAGCATTTGCCCTCTTAGCTTGTCCATTGCTTCGTGGGTGAGCAACGGAAGCGAAGCAGACTTTGCTGCCGAGGTCTTGAGTATATTGCATGAAGGTGCGGCTTGTGAACTGTGTGCCGTTGTCGGTGATGACCCTGTTGGGTACACCGAAACGGCACACTAGCCCCTTGAAGAACTTGACGGCCGACTGAGCTGTGACCTTCCTCACTGCCTCCACTTCCGGCCACTTTGTGAACTTGTCGATTGCAACGTACAAGTACTCAAAGCCCCCGACAGCGCGGGGGAAAGGGCTCAGTATGTCGAGCCCCCAGACCGAGGAGGGCCAGGAGAGAGGAATGGTTTGAAGGGCTTGAGCTGGCTGATGAAGCTTTCTCGAATGAAACTGACACGCTTCACACCTGGTGATGAGTGTTGTTGCATCCTGGAGGGCGGTAGGCCAGAAGAAACCTTGCCGGAATGCCTTGCCGGCAAGGTCTCTTGACCCGATGTGGGATCCACATATGCCTCTGTGTATCTCTGCCAACAGCTCCAGTCCTTCCTCACGAGGGATACACTTCAATTTCACACCGTTCGGTCTCTTCCTGTATAGGACGTCATCGACGAACTGGTACATGGCAGAGCGACGGGCTACTTTTTCCGATTCTTCCTGCTCCTCAGGAAGTTCCCCTGTCTGGAGGAATCGGACGGTATGCTGTGCCCACGCTGGAGCCTGGGGCTCGACGGCAAGGACTAAAGGCATTTCCTCCGCTATAGGAGCGGCTGTCTCGACGGCAAGAGCTTGACGCTCCGCCGGAGCTAGCCGTCCCGTGGCGGGCTCAGTGTCCCCCGGCAACATCCTTGCCGGCGGCTCTGGGGAGCTCGGCGGAAAGTACTTGCCGGGCCCTCATTTCCTCCTCTTGTTCTCGCCTCGCTGATGGATCAACGGATGGCTGAGTTAGCTGAAGCACAAAGGTACCTGGTTCCACAGGTAGCTTGAGGGCAGCGCGCTTCAACAGGTAATCGGCGATATCGTTCTCTGTTCGAGGAACGTGTTCAGCCTATATACCGTCGAAACGCTCATCCAGCTTTGTCACTTCATCAACATAGGCCTTCATCAACGGGCTCTGGTAATCCTTATTGACTTGCTTGACGACAAGCTACGAGTCGCCCCTGACGATGAGCTTTTTGATTCTGAGGTCCGCCGTGATCCTTAGACCGGCGAGCAGACCTTCGTAATCTGCCGTGTTATTTGTCGACACCTCCCTGGGGAAGTGCATCTGGATAATGTACTTGAGGTGCTCCCGGTGGGGGCAACGAGCAGTACGCCAGCCCCGGCACCTTGCAGGGAGAAAGCCCCATCAAAGTACATAATCCAATTGCAACTTGCCTCCTTGCCGGGGAGAGCAGTCTCTTGGGTTTCTTCGTCAGGTGTTGCGGTCCACTCTGCAATGAACTCCGTCAGGACTCGACTCTGAATCGTCGAAGTACTTTCAAACTTTAGGCCAAAGCTGGACAGCTCTAGTGCCCATTCCACAATCCTCCCCGTCGCATCTAGGTTGTGCAATATCCGCTGTAGAGGGAGGCGAGTGACGACAATGATCTCGTGTGCCTGGAAGTAGTGACGCAGCTTCCTCGAGGCCATGAGAAGGCCGAAGAGCAGTTTTTGCACACCGGAGTACCTCGACCTAGCCCCCCTGCAAGAGGGAGCTAACGAAGAAGACCGGGCATTGTATCACTTACTTCTTTTGCGGCACTTCGAACAGCTGTGTCATCTCCACAATGGTGGCGTCGGGCTCAAGCTGCCATTACCTCGTCGTCAAGCCCCTCTGCGCCACTAGCGCCGGTGTCGACCACCTGGTTCGTTGTCGCTAGGTATAGCAGCAACAGCTCTGGGCCTGGGCGCAACTAGTGTTGGTGCGGAGGAGAGGTACTTCTTCAAATCTTGCAATGCTGCTTCGGCTTCTGGCGTCCACTCCACCGGGCCCGCCTTTTTCAGAATCTTAAAAAAGGGGAGGGCGCGCTCGGCAGACTTGGATATGAACCTGCCCATGGCAGCGACACAACCAGCAAGCCGGCGCACATCCTTGATTCGCTTGGGTGCTTCAATCTGCTCTATAGCTTTGATCTTGTCCGGATTGGCCTCTATCCCACGCTGTGACACAAAGAACCCGAGGAGCTTGCCGGACGGGACGCCAAAGACACACTTCTCAGGGTTCAGCTTGAGGTTGATCTTGTGCAGGTTTGCAAATGTCTCCCGCAAATCCGGTATGAGAGTTGCCCTGTCCTTGGTTTTGACCACTATGTCATCCATATAAGCTTCCATATTTCTATGGAGCTCGGATTCAAAACCAATCTGGACCGCCCTTGCAAACGTCGAACCAGCACTCTTTAACCCGAAAGGCATCTGTATGAAACAATACGTACCACATGGGGTGATGAATGATGTTTTCTCTTCGTCTTCCTTTGCCATGAAGACCTGGTGGTAGCCGGAGTAGGCATCGAGGAATGACAACAGATCACATCCAGCTGTGGAGTCAATCTGGTCGATGTGCGCAGTGGAAGGGGTCTTTAGGACAAGCCTTATTGATATCTGTGTAATCAATACACAGCCTCCATTTCCCATTTGCCTTTCGCACCACGACCAGATTGGCCAACCGCGTTGAATGGAGCACTCCTCTTACCAGACCCCCTGCCTCCAGTTTCCGGATCTCTTCCGTGATGAACTCTTGTCGTTCCAAATCTTGCTTCCTGATCTTCTGCTTGTCGGGCCGCTCATGAGGACAGACAGCAAGGTGGTGCTCAATCACCTCCTCGGAACGCCGGGATGTCGGAAGCTTGCCATGCAAACACATCGACATTCGCCCGCAGGAAGGTGACGAGCTGCGTCTTCCTATTTGTCATCAAGGGTGGAGCTTATGGTAAAGCTCCTCCCGTGCGTTGCCCTCATTGACGGAAACCTTCTTGGTTCCCGCGTGTGGCCTCGACTTCTTGCTTCCGCCAAGGAGCTCTCTGGTATGTCCTCGACGACAGCGCTTACACCAAGAGGTGCACTTGCCGGACTGCGTGCCCGAGGTCTTACCGGCCTTCTTCTTCTTCTTCCCTCCCAGGGTCCCAGCAGCAGGAGCAAGTGCCCCTACGGCGGCGGCCGCCGCGGTTGCTTGCTGGTACAGTTGGTCGGCGCAGATCAGCGCATCTTTCTTGTCGGAGGGGATGGTGATGATCGTCATGGGCCCCGGCATCTTCAGGGTGTTGTATGCGTAGTGCGACGCCGCCATGAACTTGGCCAGCGCTGGGCGGCCAAGGATCCTGCTAGGGCAAGGATCCCGCAACATCAAACACAATCTTCTCCGCCCCGAAGTTCACGTTGCTTCCGGAAGTTACGGGCACCGTGACCTTTCCCTTGGGTTGGCTTCTTCCCGGCTGACCCCTTGAACGCGTGCCGCCTCTTCGAGGTCTCCGTCAGGAATCTGCAGCTTCTCGATCACGCCAAGCGAGATCAAGTTTAGACCGGCCCCGCCATCGACTAACATCTTTGTCACCTTGAGGTTGCGTATCGTTGGTGAAACCAACAACGGCAAACACCCGACCGCAGTAGTGCGATCAGGGTGATCCTCAGAGTCAAAAATGATAGGTGTGCTGGACCACTTCAGCGGCCTTTGGGCATCAAACGACGGCTCTGCCGCTGTAATCTCTCGCGCCCACTGTTTAAGCCGGCGCCGAGAGGTATGCAGCGAAGCGCCGCCGTCGACGCACATGGCCTCTGTAGCTTTCTGAAACTCTTGGTCGCCGGACTCGTCGTCCTCTTCGTGATCGTCATCTTCTGGCTTTCTGTCACGGCCCCGAGCGGGCCTCTCTTGTTGTTTATCCTTGCCGCGACGTCCCGCCTGGCCGTCGCGCTTCTTCCCGGATCCCTCAGCACCGTCTTGGCCCTTCTCCTTGTCCCGCCTCTCATATTCAACCCTCTGCTTCTCAGCGAGGAGCTCAACCTGTCGGCAGTCTTGGAGAGCATGGCCTTTGGTGCGATGGATCTTGCAGTACCGCTTGTCGGAGTTGCCTGGCTTCCCGGTAGCCGCCAAGGCCCGGCAGGCGACACATCCGGCAATTTCCTTGCCGGGGTCATCTGCCTTAGTTTTCTTGGTGGAGCTGGTGTCATCAGACCCCTCGACGGCAAGCACGGCTTTTCCTTTGCGCTTCCTGTTGCGGCGCCGGCCTTTCTTCGCCGGGGCGGCGGTGTCCTCATCTGAGGAGTCGGTTTCCACGCCGGCGTCTTAGCCGAGGTACTTCCTTCCCTCTTCAGCCCGGGCACATTTGTCGGCGAGAACATAGAGCTCTGCGACATCCTTCACCTTGTTCATCGCCAGCTCTTCGCGCATCTTTGCGGTTACGTGACGCTCGATGGAACGACCGATGATGGCGGCGGGTGAACATCGTGGATATTGTATCGCACCCGGCTGAACCTCTCAGATGTACTTATGCGGAGACTCTCGCCCCTTCCGGGAATGACGTGCAGATCACTTGCTTGGCCATGAGCTTGGTGACCGCCGAAGGCGCCCACGAACTCATGGCACAAATCCGACCAGGAGGAAATGGAGTCTACCGGCAAGTGCATCAACCATGACATGGCGTTGGGTTTAAGAGCCAATGGAAAGTAATTCGCAAGCACCTTATCGTCGCGGGCTCCGGCATTGTTCATCGCGATGGTGTAGATGTTGAGGAACTCAGACGGGTGGGTCTTGCCACCGTACTTCTCGCCCACGTCAGGTTGGAAAGTGCGGTAAGTGGGCCACTGGAACTGCCGCAGCTCACGGGTAAAAGCCGGGCAGCCTACCTCGTAAGGCAGGCCTCCAGGGCTCTCCGGTGCCGGGTGGTCCACAGCGGGCCCTGCTCGCCTATCTGACTGGTGGCGTGCTCCGCGCCGACGCTCGATGGTGGTCCGAGCGTCTTCATGTTCCCGATCCCGGCGACTCCGGGCGTTATCCCGTGGGTCCGCTGGTCGGACGACGCTATGGAGATCTCTGCCGCCTGAACGCCGCGACGGGCAGGTGTCCGTGGTACCGTGGTCGCGGCGCCGCCAGCTTTCCTGCCGCTGGTACGCGGGACTCCGTCGGAACGTCGACCCGGGGGCTCCGCCAGGCTCAGCTCGTCTTTGTTGGCCACCGCAACAAGGCTTCGGATGGTGGCTCTCCATTCGTCGAGTTTCCCCGTAGTGGGAGGAAAATCGAGGAGCAACTGCGCGCGCGCCAAGGCTTTTGCTGGCGTCGGTGGCAGCGAAACCTGCACGGATCGCGACGCGCTTCAACTTCTGATCGTGTCAGAAGGAGCTCTATCGCGACCGCGCGGCCGCAAGCCATCTTCACCAGCGCCTCGGCGAGCGGGCAGGCCTTCTACATCCCGGGAGTGGCGCTCAGGGCTCTTCCCGCGGCGACGCCCGGGATCTTCGGTGCGTCCACGCCATTCGTCGTGGGCCGCTTGAGAGGAGCGCGCCGTTGGCGCCAGCGTGGGAGTCTTGGAAGCCCTTGTGTCGCCCTCAGGCGGGGCGGTAGTGAGCCTGGAAGGCCCCGCGCCACCCCCGGAGGGCCCGGCTCCATCCTTGGACTTGGCGGCACGCGGCTCGTTGCCAGGCGCACGAACATCACCGCCTCCTAAACTCCGACTGCTGGGACGGTGTTGAAACCACGAACAGCGCCCGGTCCTTTCAACACCGTCCGCTGCTCGCCTATCGCCGGGCAGGATGCCCGCCCGACGGGCCAACCGCCACCGCCGTCTTCTTCTTGGGCGCCATGATGATGAAGAAGCGCCGAACTAATCGCTAAAGCCGATTCTCACAATCGCGCGTTTCTACCGGCGCGTACAAAGATGTCAGTGGGAAACGACACCTATGGGATCACAAGAATCCCTACTGCGACTGCGGGGCGCGAGGGTCATGAGAAGAGCGGATCAAACAGGTAGCACGCGGTTCATTTATCCAGGTTCGGGCCGCGAGGATGCGTAAAACCCTACTCCTGCTTTGGTGGATTGTATATCTGTGTTCTTGAACTAGCTATGGGGCGTGAGGAGCTCCAAAAATCCGAATCCCTCTCCTGGTCGCCTCGGGCCTCCTTTTATAGGAAAGGGGCTGCCACAAGGGCACATGTGAGGTGGAAAGGGTACAGAATGCGAGTTTATCCTCGCATTATATGACAAGGCGCATTTAATGCGCCCGCTTAGGTGTCTTTACTTTATCGGGTCGGGGAGAGTCCCGCCCCGTCTGGCTGCCGCTTCCTCCGTGTTGACACGCCACCTGGCCAGCGGTGCTCATGGTGCCATGTAGGGAGGCACGCAATCGAGGTGGCGCAGCGGTGGGTCTCCACGAAGATCAAGATGCCGCCACGCAGTGCTCGCCCAACCGTTGGGTCGGCAGCTGCATGCGAACGGCAGTGGAGGCGCGACTGGTGCGGGCCGAATGGTGGCCCCACGGGTGTCCTCGGCAAGGGCCTTGCCGGGGCCCCGGCAAGGGTCTTGCCGTGGCGCTTGCCGTCATCCCCGGCAAGGCTCTTCCCGGGGGCCTTGGGGTCCTCCTTGGCTGGGATCCCGCCAAGGATCATCATCTTCTCAAGTGTGTATCTGATCTTGAATGTCTTCACAAAGATCTGCATGCCACCACGTGGATGTCTCCCGAATCCTTGCCCCATGGGGGTAGTGGACTCAAGGGTAACTCGTCCGTAGGCGTGGGGTGAGCTGCCCGGCAAGGGTCTTGCTGGCCTGCTAGAACTGGCCTCCCTGCAAAGACCTTGCCGGGAGTCCGCTTCGCCTCTTGCTCTTTGTGGTCTTGGTCTTGGCGCTGCTCCGCTCCTCTTCGCTTCGCCTTACCTTGGTTTCACCTCCCTCGCCGTGCTTGGTGCGGCAGCGCCCGTGGCTCAGACTGCCCGTGCGCAGTCATAGGGGTACAAAGAGTATACCCCTCTTTTTGTACATCGACACGACGACACAGAGGAACTCTCAATGAAAGCACCTATGTCGGTATCAAAACCGGCGGATCTCGGTAGGGGGTCCTGAACTGCAGGCCTAGGCGGATGGTAACAGGAGACAAGGGACACGATGTTTTTACCCAGGTTCGGGCCTCTCGATAGAGGTAAAACCCTACTCTTGCTTGATTAATATTGATGATATGGGTAGTACAAGTGTAGATCTACCACGAGATCAGAGAGGCTAAACCCTAGAAGCTAGCCTATGATATGATTGTTGTTCGTCCTACGGACTAAAACCCTCCGATTTATATAGACGCCAAGAGGGTTAGGGTTACACGTAGTCGGTTACAATGGGAGGAAATCTACATATCCAGACGCCAAGCTTGCCTTCCACGCCAAGGAAAGTCCCATCCAACACGGGACAGGGTCTTCAATCTTGTATCTTCATAGTCCAGAGTCCGCAAAGGTTATAGTCCGCCATCCGGACACCCCTAATCCGACTCCCTCACTCCCCACATGAAACTTGCTATCGGTCTAGTAAACTAGTCAATTGCTTAGGGACAATTTAGCAACTCCTACCACCACTTTTCCACACTCGCTATATTTACTTTATTGTGTCTTCATCTAAACAGCCCCTAGAATTTATTTACGTGCTCTTTATATTCTTGCAAACCTATCCAAAAACACGTGCAAAATACTTCTAGTTTCATACTTTTTCTAGGTAAAGGGAACGTTAAGCGTGCGTAGAGTTGTATTGGTGGTCGATAGAACTTGAGGGAATATTTGTTCACCTTTAGCTCCTCGTTGGGTTCGACACTCTTACTTATCGAAAGAGGCTACAATTGATCCCCTATACTTGTGGGTTATCAATGGGTGGCGCCGAAGTAGGTTCATCGGCAACCATACGTCATTAATGTAGGACGATGGACCATCGAGATGTCATTTGAACGCGGAGCAGTCACGTGCACGAGAAGCAACGCTCTCTCGATCGGCACGCCACCAGTGAGAGGTTGCGTCGGCTAGAGCCGGGCATCAATGTGACACTGCAGCTCTGAAGCGGCCCGGACAGTTTTGGACGTGAGGGAAGCGCACTCGAGGGAGAGTTTTTTGGGTGGTCCAAGGTAATCAGGAGAGGGCGTCGCAGCGGTCTGGACGCCCGCAACCCCCCCCCCCCCCACTTTGTCACCGGTTTGTAGGAAATAAGCACGTCTGGACCGTCGAGCGAACTCATACAGGCCCACGTTGGATTGGACCGTCCGGTCCGGACGTATACAAGCGGTTCGAGGGTCGACATTTGAGATGCCCTAAGGCTATATTCATAGGAAGACAAGAATCTATGAAAATAGGACAGCAGCTAAAATAGGACACTACTGACCATGAAAATAGGACAGCAGCCAAATTTTTGGTCGGAATTTTTTTCACACTTTGAAATATTTTTCAAGACAAGGGAGCGCCAAGGCCTCCCTAGAGCACCAACGGATTTCCTACACATGGTCAGTAGTGTTGTTAATTGGCACACCCATAATATTTGAAGTAATTTTTGTTCTGCTATGACACTAGGTTTCATAACTTTGCCTGTTGCATTTGCCAAAGAAGCACATTAAGAAATATGAGATCAATAGTTTGGTCGCTGAGCCAGCTTCACCATTTCACCCAACACCATGCGGAGTGACACTCAGCAACAAAAAATGTTTTGTAAGGGTGTGCCGTAGGCCCTTTCGCAAAATAAGAAAAATCTAAAGCTCAAGAGATAGATAGATATACACCTAGGTTCAGCCACAAATTGTCCTTTTTTGTGTGAAAAAAGTAGGTACCTATTTTTTTTGCTTATAACTGCCATCAATGTTATTGCATCCAGCTGTGGTTCGCCTGTCACCAACAGCAGCAGCAGCAGCGGATAGACTTGGATTAATTACAGGAGATAGATATATAGAAATGCTCATATCAAACATTTTTTTTTATGGGGATATCAACCATTTGGATTCACTTAATTACAGGAGATAGATATATAAAATGCTCATATCCAACATTTGGGTTCACTTAATTACAGGAGATAGATATATGTAAATGCTCATATCCAACATTTGGATTCACATATCCTCTCGGACATTAAATGCAGGGCCAAGAGCCCAAGATGACTTGTATAAATGGCACTCCAACATCATGTTCTTTTCCTCGCACTTTCGTCGCATCCAACAGCTTCATTTAATCGAGCACTTTGTCATGGCGTTCAAGAACGCTCAACTGCTTGCTGCCTTCACCTTGGCCCTCCTCCTCGTGGCCTCCGGTGAGTTAACATGGCTCTGATCGTGGTATTGATATCCCATATTGTAAATTAGCATCGTTGAAACACTTACTAACATGATCTTTCGGGTGCATGCGTTAATTGTGTGGTCCAGGTGCTCAGAGTGCATGCATCGACATAAACATCCCCGGATGCACCCAGAAGATATGCCAGCTAACCTGCCGCAAAAGGCTCACGGTCTACAAAAGCGCCTATTGTAAGCCACGGGAAGCCAGCGAAGACCGCGGAGGAGACGTTTCCTTGTACAACATGAGAAACGGCAGGTTGTGCGAGTGTTGTCACTAAACCTATAGATCTCAGACCAATTAAATAAAAAATATTCAAAGACACATTTTGGCTTGAACGATACCTCTTTGTCCAGAATTACTTGACGTAGAAATGGATGCATCTAGTTACATCCATTTCTATTAATTTCTGCAACAAGTAATTCTGTACAGAAAGAGTATGTATAGGGGTGGAAACTGGCTGTGGATAATCCGAAATATCCGATATTCGTATTCGAGAAAATGTTTATTCGTATCCGAAACATCTGTTTCCGAACTAAAACGGAAATGAAAATTACCCAAATCCGGAATTATTTAAAAATATATATATGATCTAAGATTTTGACACAAATATGGATATTGAAGTGGATATATCCGTATGCATATGCGAATAGTATTACGGGAGGTAATTTTCCAAATTCTAGCCCCAATATGCCAATTATCCAACATAAAAGCCAAATAAGTGGTCAAATTTTACTCTTTGTATGATTAAACTTAGAAATTATTATGCATTACAGCAGTATTTATTCATAAACTTATTTATCATTTACTTATTGTATGTCACAAGTTGATTATTTCATGTCACATAGCTATCGATTAATTTTCTAAGCAATATGTCTCTATTATTTGTATTCGTTCCAAATCGAGTAAACATCCGATATGTATCCATATTTGCATTCGTATCCCATAACATCTGAATTCGCATCCGTATTTGTTTTAAAAATATGAAAATGAAAATGGTAAGAACACTATCTGATCCAGATCTGATCTGTGTGCCCTCCATTTTTTGGCCTATAAGTAATAACATGGATAACAAGGGGCCAATCGTTGGGTATCTTTTGGACTATTGTGCCCATCTACATGTATGGAGAGAGCAGGAGTGTTTTAGGGTCAGTTTGGTTGGGTAAGAGCATCTTTTTTTAAAATGGGATATATTAATATCAAGCAAATATAAATTACACCTGGCCTCTGCAACAACAAGATGTCTAAAATCATCCAGGATGCACACATCCAAAAACGAAAATGAAAGGATAAGAAAAAGACCTGCTACGGTGATCAATCACCCGTAGTAGCAGCACTATAACCATCACAACACCCGGACTACACATGAGGTTCTCCAAAAGCAACGCCTCCAGGAAGGAAACAAAGCACAAGCGTTGTCGTTGCCCGATGAAAGATCTTAGGTTTTCACCCTGGAGAAAGACCGCATTCCCAAAATAACACCTTCAATAAGGCCACCGCTGCACACAATCAATAAAGGCCAGAACTTGGGTTTTCACCCTTGAAATCGCTATCGGTACTCGGAGGAGCACCACCAACAAGGAAGTCCTCCCATGCTGTTGCCCCCACTTCATGGAGGCTACTACTACAAGTGACATACCACCAGGCTCACAGGAACTCATGTCTCATCTAGACGAAAACATATCCCGCAAGCCAAGTATGAACACCGCTCGTGAAGCCAAGTCTTCATCGCATCTCGCACCCGGATTCGCCACTTGCAGGTCTTTCAATCACGCCATGGCATTCCTTGCACGTGTTGATTCCTTGAAAATCTTGGTGCAGACATGTCCTAAGGTGTCAAAAAACAGAGCTTATGCGATACCCTGGTGCAGCTGATTATGCTGATATTGCGCCACGCACAACCAAGCCTATCTAATCGAGGTGTACAAAGAGTGCCTTATGAGCCCGGCCCATGTTTTTTCTTCAAGGAGAAGTCTGAACTTGCCGTGGCCAGATTGAAGATCCTGTGTTCTCGATTGCATCAGCTTGTGAGCAACGAGACCGAGCAAGGGAAAACCATCCGACCACGGGAACACCATGACCGCGGCGAAAGTTAAGCCGCTCAATAGCCTCCACCATGCCAGATTTGGGAAGGCGGCGAGCACCTCCGGCGGCCGCCTAGGCTAAGCAAGGTAGACACCGCATCAAGCCTTGTTTTATCAGCGCATCCCGCTTGGCTGCGACTATGAAGTAGGATGAAAATCCATCACGACCCTAAGATCTGGGTCGAGGCCGTCTCAATGGCGGAGAGCTCCCATGCCAAGGCTAGGCGAGGAACAGCGCCGACCCTCCTTCGCGAGCACCTCCGTCCGAGGCGGCTGACTCCCAGGTACGACGGGAAGTCCATCCAGCGGTGACCTACTCTAGATAAAAGCATCTACAGCCGGACCTCTCAAATCCGCCTCATACGCCCGGGCGGGCCGCCCGGTCACTGCCCGGTCACAAGTTTTTGACCCAGACCGGCCCCTCAAACTGCCCTCAAACGTCCGCGCTGACTTGCACCCCATAGCCAGCCCGAATATGGGGCCGGATATGGGGCACCCTGGGACGTCTGCCACATCGGACCTGACAACCCGACCTCACCCCGAATTGCACCAAATCCCGCCCGAGCCGCCGATCCATTTGCTATCTCCTCTTCCTCCTCCTCCGCTGCTCGCTCGCAGCCTCCCCGCGCCCGCTCCGCAGCCGCTCCTGTGCTCTCCTCCGCCATGCTTCAACGATCTTCGGTGTTCAGGAGGCTTTGCAATGGGGAATCACCGATGTGCAACTACACCGTCAATGGTCGGGGCTACAACATGGGTTAATATCTTGCCGATGGTTTCTATCCTTAGTGTGCGGCGTTTGTGAAGACCATATCCGAGCCGCGTGTCAATAAACAGAGCCAGTTTGCAACAATGCAGGAAGCGACACCTAGGAACGACATGACGAGGGCATTTGGTGTGCTTGAAGCTCGTTGGGGAATTGTACAAACCGCTACAATGATGTGGGAATCAGAAACTTTCTGGCAGCTGATGACATGTTGTGTTATTCTGCACAATATGATTGTCGAGGATGAGGGCGATGGTGTAGCCCAAACCCATGATTTTGAAGCACCCAGAGAACAAGTTGAAATCCCGGAAGATCAAGATGCGGCTCAGCTTATGAACTTTCTGCAGATGCATCAGAATCTTCAAAATTAGTAGGTGCACACGCAGCTACTCAATGATCTTGTGGAGCGCATGTGGATCCACAATGGCAACCAAGGAGGCAACGCTTGAGTTTCGCACTTCAAATAAATTTTATGTAAACGCTATGTATGCTTGATAGTTGATATCAACAACTGATATTTACGTGTGACATTGTGTTGCATGGTCGACATGCGTGTATGTGCATGGATTTGAGAGTCCGGATTTAAGATATGTGGATGCACGAAAGAAAATATGAGGTGGCCCGTTCGGATGCGCCCGCGGACGTGCCCGGACGCGTCAGCGGCGTTTGAGGGGCCGGATTTGCCAAATCCAGCTTGAAGAATCGGTTCCTCCCAACTTCTCTCCAAATCTAGAAATCACATCGCTTTACAATCCAAACTAGTTGATTCTGAGAGAATCGTCCAAATGAATTACCCTCTTAATTCCTTAATGCATCCGATTAGCTCGTTCTCCCTGCCACTCCTTGATGTGGCGCATCATGTAGACGTTTTAATGTGTGCATGCAATCGATTTGCTTTTGATATCCGCACCAACAGAAGGGGAAAAAATAGGGGCATAACTGGAACCGCTGCTAGCAAATTGGATCACATCGCCGCAAAACAAATGGAATCATGTAGAGTAACACTACCGCAAACTAACAATTCCTGAAAAATCTTCCATTGACTCACTGTCGGTTGACTCCAAAACCCTGAGCGAAGCTTAATCTCATCGACTACGGTGGCGAATTTAGGACGTAAATGAAGGGTAGACTCAACTTCAAGTACGCAATTTTTTTTTTCATTTTTGGTTGTGAAGTTAAGAGAAACATCAATCTTGTCCGGCACCACAAGTTAACCTCATCCAGTGGTCTCACACACCACAAAACAACCGCATCCGGCACCGCCAGGTAACCTCATCCGATGGACTCATACAACCCACGCACAGACGCACTCAAAAACATACCACTTCTGCCAGAGCAGCGGCAGCGGACGAGCTCGCGCACTCCTGTTATTTGAACGGGCAGTACAAGTCATAGGATGTGTGCGTCTGATAGTACCGGCTGCCTATGGGGAGAAAACAAATTGTCTATACAGCGTACGTGTCAGCTGCCAACTCCAGTACCGGCTGCCTATGGGAAAAAAACAAATTGTCTATACAGCGTACGTGTCAGCTGCCAACTCTTCTCAGGAGTTGTTCCGGCAGTTCGACACTTTGACTGACTGGGAGAAGCATATGATTTTTACACCCTATACTTCTGGTAAATTGGATTTGGTATCAGGTATGGGAAGAGCCGTCTAAAGGTTGAGTGATCCAAGTGTGTGCAAAAAATTGTGTGCGGCTGCTCGGTATGTCAGTCTGAACTTATGAGGGCAATCTACGGTGTTGGTTTTGTGAAGAAGACAGATGTGATACTTAGTTTTTGTTTTGATTTCTATGTTTCTGTTGTACGCACGGGAAACCTAAGTCCAACACTAGTTCCTGTTGATGTGAATGTCCGGACTCCAGTGTTGATAAGATTGCTGAGATCACACGACAACGGTTGGTACATAAACGAGCATAGGCTAGCGCACGACCACACTCTCATAGAGATATGTGGCAATGGTAAGAGCTAAGATAGTAAGTGCTACATTAGCGGCGTCAGTGGTGATGTTCTTCATTTGGAGGCAGCTTGTTGTTTGATCTTTTTATTTTTTTGAGACATTCTTTCATCTAAACTGGTCACTTTTACTTGTTGGCAGGCTGCGCCGGTGATGAAGATGGACACCCCCTTGGAGGTGCACGCAAGCAAGGTGTAGAGACGAGCCATGTTTGATCAATTTGAAGAAATGTTGTATGAGGCTGTGCAGAGGAGGTCGTAAAAGGCGTTACCGGCCTCAAAAGCACGACAAATAGTGCAGAGTGGTTTATGAGTTTGGGATGCTATCTCAGGGTGACGAGATAACATGTGAATGTGGGAATTCTGAACACAAAGGATTGCTGTGCTGCCATGCGGTTAAGGTATTTTCAGGTTTGGTTTGTCAAAATGGTTTTCAGGTCCTGAAACAATTGTCTGATTGGCATCATTTGCACGGTTCTTCACAGGCACTAGTAGAAAACAGGGTTTTGGTTCGGGCAGGGCAAGCCCATTAGTCCCGGTTTAGTCATGAACCGGGACCCATGGGGGCATTCGTCCCGGTTCGTTAGCCCAGGGGGCCGGCCGGGGCCTCGTGGGCATTGTTCCCGGTTCGTGGGGACCCATTTGTCCCGGTTCTAGGCACGAACCGGGACCAACGTGCCTCGCTCCTGGCCCACAACCATTGGTCCCGGTTCCAGCCACGAACCGGGACAAATGAGTTGCCCATATATACCTGTCTCCACAGCAGAGCATTCCACAGTGCTCTGTTTTTTCTGGCCGGCGAGGGGAGGGCATTTGGGTGCTCTAACTCACCTCCTATACACATGAGGTGTTCGATGAAATGTCTGAGCCACACTAGTTAATCTTTCTCCTCTCAAACCTCGACCTCCGAGCTCCATTTTCCCGAGATTTGTCTAGGTTTAGCGGTTTGTCACGCCCCGTCCCGTCTTCACCGGCGCCGATCGCTCAAGGCCGATCTGCCGCCGGCACCACCGTGGTGAGGCTCTTGTTCTTATCTTCTTTATGAAAAAAAAAATTGTTACTTCAGATAGATACTTGTCTAATTTTCTTACTTTTATTATTCCTTGTTATTATATAGTGCGATGGTTTTGGTATCCGCCTGCCGGCCCTCGGCCCCTGTCTATGATTCGGATGTGGTATATATTATCTTTTTGTAACTATTTGGTTCATTTATTGTTTATGACAATTATGCCGACCAACGTGACATAGATTTTATTTATCTTGGAGTTGGTTGAACTAGAAATTCCAACCGACCCTATTGTCGAGAGGTTAAATTTAGTTGAAGAAGAAAATAATTACTTGAAGGATAAAAAATTGAGGAGGAGAAGATGATATTGGAGTTGCATGTTGCGGATGTCGTCGATGATCACAAGATCAATATGGATGCAATGCGGTTGAAGATTAGAAAGATTAGAAAATATGCCATTCATACCGAGGCTTGGTATCATCATGCAGTTGGATCAATTGTTACCTTGGTTGCGATTATGATCGCATTTGTTGTTGCATTGAAATGTTTTACATAATTTCGGTGTATGGTTTAATTAGATGCTCTGGAGAGCTATATGTTGTTCAATGAGAACTACGTATGTACTTTGGTTTGAATGTGATGTTGAACTTCTATTAATTTGGTCACTTATCTATTCATGAGAGCTATATGTTGCCTTAAATTTCAGGGTCTTATAGCTCAAAATAATCAGTAAATGCTTGAAAAATAACAAATGAAGTCGTAAAGAGTTGAAAATTTATGATGTGGCTTTGAATGGTGTATTTTGAACACGTAAAAACTCTGGAGTTCAAATAACTTCAAAAAGTGAAATCCCTTTGTAATGTATGAGTTTCCGTGATGAAACCCCGATACTCAAAGAGATTGTCCGTTTTATACACAAAGTGCATGCAGTTTTTGCCGTAACCCTCTCTACTTTCTTGCACATGCTATGTGGGTGAAATGACGATACCATGCCAACTTTCAACCTTTTCAGAGTTCATTTGAAATGCTTTTCAATTTCAGGGTCTTATAGCTCAAAATAATCAGTACATGCATGAAAAATAACAAATGAAGTCGTAAAGAGTTGAAAATTGATGATGTGGCTTTGAATGGTGCATTTTGAGCACAGAAAACTCTGGATTTCAAATAAGTTCAAAAATGAAATCCCTTTGGTAATGCATTTTCCGTGATGAAACCCCGATACTTCAAAGAGAGTGTCCGCTTTTGTACACGAAGTGCATCCAGTTTTTGTCGTGAACCTCTCTACTTTCTTGCACATTCTATGTGGGTGAAATGATGATACCATGCCAACTTTCAACCTTTTCAGAGTTCATTTGAAATGCTTTTCAATTTCGGGGTCTTATAGCTCAAAATAATCAGTTAATGCATGAAAAATAACAAATGAAGTCGAAGAGTTGAAAATTGATGATGTGGCTTTAAATGGAGCATTTTGGACACAGAAAACTCGAGTTCAAATAAGTTCAAAAAATCAAATCCCTTTGTAAGAGACGAAGTTTCCGTGATGAAACCCCGATACTGAAAGAGATTGTCCGCTTTGTACACGGCGCATCCAGTTTTTGCCGAAAGCCTCTCTACTTACTTGCACATGCTATGAGGGTGAAATGATGATACCATGCCAACTTACAACCTATTCAGAGTTCAATTGAAGTGCTTTTCAATTTCGTGGTCTTATAGCTCAAAATAATCAAGTAAATGCATGAAAAATAACAAATGAAGTCGTAAAGAGTTGAAAATTGATGATGTCGCTTGAATGGTGCATTTTGAATACAGAAAACTATGGAGTTCAAATAAGTTAAGAAAAATGAAATCCCTTTGTAATGCATTTGTGCTTCCGCTTGAAACCCCGATACTTCAAAGAGATTGTCGGTTTTGTACACGGCGCATCCAGTTTTTGCCGTCACCCTCTCTACTTTCTTGCACATGCTATGTGCGTGAAATGATGATACCATGCCAACTTTCAATCTTTTTCAGATTTCAATTGAAATGCTTTTCAATTTCGTGGTCTTATAGCTCAAAATAATCAGTAAATGCATGAAAAATAACAAATTAAGTCGTAAAGGTTTGAAAATTGATGATGTGGCTTTGAATGCTGCATTTTGAACACGTAAAAGCTCTGAGTTCAAATAAGTTCAAAAAATGAAATCCCTTTGTAATGCATTTAGTTTTCGTTTGAAACCCTGATACTTCGAAAAAGATTGTCGGTTTTGTACATGAAGTGCATCCAGTTTTTGCCGTCACCCTCTCTACTTTCTTGCACATGCTATGTGCGTGAAATGATGATACCATGCCAACTTTCAATCTTTTTTCAGATTTCAATTGAAACGTTTTTCAATTTCAGGGTCTTATAGCTCAAAATAATCAAGAATGCATGAAAATAACAAAGGAAGTCAGAAAGGGTTGAAAATTGATGATGTGGCATTGAATGGTGCATTTTGAACACAGAGAAACTATGGAGTTCAAATAAGTTTAAAAAATCAAATCAATTTGTAATAGACGAGTTTCCGTATGAAACCCTGATACTTCGAAAGAGATTGTCCGTTTTGTACACGGCGCATCCAGCTTTTGCCAGAATCTCTCTATTTTTTGCACATGCTATGTCACTACTAGGGAAAAGCCTATACACAGAATTTTAACAGCAGCTGCTCAAAAAAAGGGCGCTGCTGCTAATTAGTAGTAGCGCGCGTGGGGGAAACTCGCTGCAGATTAGTTTTTAGCAGTAGCGCGGTCGGAGAAAACCGCGCTGCTACAAATATCGGCCGGCGGTGTCCACCTACCTCCATTTAGCAAAGAGTAAGGTAAATACAACCGCGCCATCGCTACGGATGTAGTAGTAGCGCATTTGTCTAAGCTCGTTGTCGCTAAATTTCAAATTGGCACACTTTTTGTCCCTCATAGCAGAGCGCTGCTCACCAAAGCGCCGCTGCTAACTCCTTAGAAGCAGCGCTGTTTAGCTCCTGCCATCGCTAACCCGACCAACCCAAAGACCTCTTCCCCACCCGCCCCTCCCTCCCTCCTCTCTTCCCTTTCCCCTACCTCCCCCACATGATCCCACTCTCACTCTTCTTCTTCCTCAAGACTCCTCCCCCATTACTCTCTCTCTTCTATCCACCTTTCTCTCTCTTCATTACTCCTACCTAACTACACCACCTCCATTAATGCATCTCCTTTCTTTTCCTTTCCCTCCACTAGTTGAAGTTGTCTCCTCCCAAATTAGGTAGCTAGGTAGATGTAGGATTTAGTTAAGTAACCTATTTGCCCCCTAACTAGATCTATCTTTGTCAAGAAGAGCTTTGTGCACTTTTGATCTCCCTACTACATCATCTCCACCGTGTGTGCTCGATCTCGAGATAGAGGTGATGAAAATTTCATGCTTTTGCAAAATGGAAATATGTTTATGTGTGTGTGATATGTTTGTGAAAATTGTGTGTGTAGCATGAGTTGACACCAAATTGTGCCTTTGAGTTGCCTATGTTTTGCCGAAATGTCGATTTATTTCTGTTTCGGTGAATTCCGGGCAAACTCTAGATCCATATATGTCATATTTTTAGGGAAGGTCATGCCAAATTTTGTATGACTTTGATGCATGCATGCATTTTTATAATCAATTTGTTTATTATTACTGTGCAGATTTGACGATGGTCAGTGGAACGATGGTGGATAGGTGGTTGCGGTCGGCAGTGCAGGACATGAAAGAAAATAACCGGACAGAGGTTTTATGTCCGTGTCGAAAATGCAAAGGAATAGTTTGGCTCAACCCCCATGACGATGGTCGTGTCGAAGCGCACTCGCCATGACTGGTTTCATGGATGGCTATACTCGGTGGTTAATTGAAGATGAGGATGACGATGTTGAGGATGCCGACGGGCAGGCAATGATGACACAGGGCAAGACGAAGAGATGATCGATAATGGCGGCGGGGAAGAGGCCGGACATGGTGGCGGAGAAGGGGCCGGACATGGCGGAGGAGAAGGGGCCGGACATGGCGGCGGAGAGAACGGCATGGACTCCACGCAGCAGAGTTCGTCGGTACTAAGTTCAATCGTGCGGGACCCTCATGTTCAAGCATTGCTTCGCAAGGAGACGAGTACTGAGAGAACTGCTTCTAGAGAGGAGGCTAAGCTGGAGCAACTGGTGCTAGACTCGAACACTCCATTGTATGATGGTTGCAATCCTGAGGTGACCCGCTTGAGTTTCACGCTCCAACTCCTGAAGATGAAGGCTAAAAACAAATGGACCAACACTAGCCTCGATGACCATCTCAAGTACCTAAAGCAACTTCTTCACGCTCGTAATCTATGACCTACTACAGTAGATCACGCCAAGAACATCGTGTGCCCTCTTGGACTGCCACACGTTAGATACCATGCATGCATCAACGATTGCATAATCTATCGGAAGGAGCACGCGGAAAAACAAGCTGTCCGGTGTGCAATGCTTCTCAATACAAGAAGGCCGAAGAAATGTCCCCGTAAAGTTCTATGGTACTTACCGATCACTCCCCGCCTCAGAGGTATTTTGTAGATCCCAAGGAAGCAAAGCTAATGCTACCGCACGCGGAGAGGAAGAAGCCCGACGATGGAGATGATCCGTTGAGACACGTGAAGGATGGAAGCCAGTGGAGAGCGTTGAACGGCTTCTATCGGTATTTTGAATGTGATGCAAGGAACATCGTGCTCGGCGCGGTACCGATGGCATGAACTGCTTATAACCAGAACACAAACCATAGCACATGGCCCGTGTTTGTATGGATGTACAACCTCCCCCCTGGTTGTGCATGAAATCAAAGTACATTCACATGAGCATGCTTATTCAAGGGCCGAAACAACCAGGAAATAATATTAATTTGTATCTAGGGCTACTTCAAGAGGAGTTAGACACGTTATGGAAAACACCGCCAAGACATGGGACGCCAAAGAAAGGCGTAGTATTTCAACATGAGAGTCATACGATCACGATAGTGCAGGACTATCTCAGTTACGGATATGTGGCAGGCCAGGTGTGCCATGGATATTGCGGATGCACGCGGTGCATGGATGATACTACGCCTCAAAGCCTAACGCCAAGGAAAGATGGCGGGTCTGGGAAAATCGTGTACATGGGGCATCAAAGATGGCTTGAACAGGACGACCCATGGAGAAACCATGGAGATCTATTCAATGGTCATGCTGAGCATCGAGGAGCTCCACGTAAGCGAAGCAGTGTCGAAATCGATGAGCTGTTGAAAAACTGGAAGGAGTGCCCCGCGCCGGGAAAGACGATGAGAAAGGCGCCGGAGCCGCTGCTGAAGGTATGGAAGACGAGGTCTGTGTTCTAGGACTTGGAGTATCGCACAAACTCGATACACCTCATTGCCTAGATCAAATGCATATCTGTAAGAATGTCCTTGAGAGCTTGCTCGCAACACTGATGAACATGCCGGATAAGACCAAGGATGGGCCGAAGGCAAGAAAAGACTTGCAAGATTTGAAAATCAGGGAAGATCTGCACATGCCGCCCCGTAAAATGTCAGACGAGACAGAGACGGAGACAGAGGCACGGGAGAAGAAGGGCAAGAAAATAAAGAAAGAGGATTATTGCCCCCCTTCTTGCTTCACCTTAAGTCAGGCTGAGATCAATCAATTCTTTAAGTGCCTTACCGGAGTCAAAGTTAGTTCCGGTTATCGTGGCAAGATAAGCGTATATCTAGACACGGACAAGAAAAGGTTCAATGGGATGAAGTCTCATGACTGTCATGTGATGATGACGCAGATACTACCTGTTTCCTTAAGAGGGATAATGGACAAGCACGTCTGCGACACGCTTATTGGTCTCGCAACTTTTTCGACGCCATCTCTCGAAAGTCGATCAGTGTGAAGCAGCTCAAGGCTACAGAAGAGATCGCCAGATACTGAATGAGCTTGAGATGTACTTCCCTACCGCTGCTTTTGATGTGATGGTGCATCCGTGGTGTCCATATTGTGGATGACATAATAGACCCGGGCCGCCATTCCCGCACAACATGATGCCGCTTTGAGAGGATGAATGGGATCATCAAAGGATTCGTTTCAGAATATGTCCCGTCCAGATGGAAGCATCGTCCAAGGCTATTTGGCACAAGAGTGCATCTCTTTCTGTGAGAATTTTCTATATGGTGCAGACCAGCCGCCTGGTGTTAGTGTTGGTTTGCCTGTTAACAAGCACGATGGGAGGCTCGAAGGAGATGGTCACTGCAACGATCGAAGGGAACTGCACGTGGCATACACAGATCGACGCAGCGACTTTCACAGAGCAAACTTGGTAGTGCTACAACACCTAGAAGAGGTAGATCCTTTCGTGGCACTGCACAAAGAAATTATCGCAAAGAAGTATCGTGACCGGGGGGTATGCAGGACGGACACCGATGTTACTAGAGAGCACAACTCCACTTTCCTGCATTGGTTCAAAGAGCATATTATTGCTAATCCCCCGGAGGAGGGCTCTAAGGACGGATTGCTCATATACGCCTTAGCACATGGCCCTCGCCCAACCTCGTAACCTATCGTGCATATGATATCAACGGATACACGCTCTACACGGAGGCCAAAGATATGGACAGTGATGATCGTAACTCATGGGTGACGATGGAATGCATGACCGGCAGCGACAACGGCGCAACTGAACGATTTTATGGAAGGGTCGAGGAGATCTGGGAGCTTGACTACTCTGGACTGCACAATACGACGATCTTCCGTGTCAGATGGGCTAAGAATGTCGAAAGAGAAAGCCGGATTTTCACCACCATGACTATACCCGACGCCAAGAGCGCTACCGTGAACGCTATCGCAAAAAACGAGCCATGGGTACACGCTAATCACGTGACACAATGCTTCTTCATAACTGACCCGCAATCCCAGCCGTGTTGTCATGAGGAGAGGCAAAAGGAACATCATTGCAATGGATGGAGTCGCCAACGAGGAAGACTATGATCAAGACGGCAACCCAATGAGGGAAGATGACGATGATGATGAAGTATACGTCAAAAGAAGAATCAATACTACATTACCTAAGAAAAATCGTACTCCATGGAAAAGGCAAAGTCACAATGAGGGGCTCAATTATTCTTCATCAACCAACAAGAAGGGAAAGAAGCTGACTAAAAAACGAAAACATCAGCACTGAGGAAACGTATGTTATCGGTCAAATGATGTAATATATATATATATATATATATATATATATATATATATATATATATGTATATGTTCCTATTTTGTATACACACTTAGCCATTATTATGCATGGGTCCAATGATGTGTAATATATATGTTCCTGTTTTGCATACATATTTAACCGCCAAATGATGCAATATATATCGCCTCCCTTCGCCCACTGCCCTCGGAAATAAAAAGTGGATAAAATAAAGGAAAATAAAAGGAAAACTGGCAGTAGCGGTTAGTAGTAGCGATTTCGTAAAGCGCTGCAGCTAATGAATGTAGTAGTAGCGATTGCAAAGCGCTGCAGCTAAAGTTAGTAGTAGCAGCATTTCGCCCAAATGCGCCATCGCCCACTTAACCCAAAATTCTCACTCGCCCTGCTTCATCCCGCCATTTCAAATCCCCACTCTCTTCCCCGTCAGACCGCTGCCCTCGACTCGCCCTCAAGACCGACTCGCGCCGGTGTTAGCCTCGACCTCAAGGCCGCCTCGACCCAGCCTCGCCTCGACCACGACCTCGGCGCCCGCCTCGACCTCGGACCTTGCCTCGACCTCAAGGCGCCGCCTCGACTGGCGCGCCGCCCGACCGTCGGCCCTCGCCTGCGCACCTCTCAGAACCCCCTCTCTCTCGCTAGGGTTTCAAAATTAGCTGAATTTATATGCAAATTTGAACTGACATGTGCATATGTCATGTTTTGGACATGTCATGTTTGGAAAATGATCCGAGAGTTGCCTATGTTACGCCGGAATGTTGATTCATTTCCGTTCCGGTGAATTTCAGGCGCTCGATATGTCCATTTTTTAGCAAAGGTCATGCCGAAATTTCCCGTGAATAAAGGCATGATTTGTGCTACATAGTTGGTATATCGAAAGTGCTGGCACATAGATTTCTTTTTTATGTCATTTCTCAATTATTCATACTTTTAGAAATAAATGAGGACACTTAATCATAGGAAACATGTCGAACAACGAAGAAACTGGTCTTCACCAAGATGCGCATTTAGATGGATTATGAGGGTGAACAAGAGTACCTCGACTATTTGACTGCTAAGCAAGGTTTGCAGGTCGGCCTCAATGATGGTACTGACGCCGACATCGACACCGACAGCGCCGACACCTATGGCGGCACCAAGACCGGTGGGGAAGGTACCGGCGGGGAAGGTACCGGCCCCGATGCCGAAAAGAGGAAGCATAGGAAGCAGAGGATACGAAAACCAAACAAACTAGGGATTGGACGACTTGTGATCACAAAGATGGCACATGGCAAGTTTGAGCCGTTAGAGTCGGAAGAACCTCGCAAGTGCTATGGGAACCAAGTAGGATGCATCCTACGGGAATGCGCGAGCATCAACGACGATGACTTAAGGAGTAAAGAACATTTGACGCAGTTGCTCCTAACGAAGTTGCACAAGAGATTCAAGTTCCCCGACATGGGAAAGGGGATGATAATGGACCCCTCGCAAACCATGTTCCACAACCAGCCGATCTCACCGGGCACTTCAGGGTTAGCTTGACCAGTGTGAAATCGGGCACGAGGATTTGCCTCCTCCAAGACAAAGCATGTGGGAGCGGACGACGAGACCCCGCCCATGGATTGAAGTCGCAAGGGTTGGGTGCTGCTATGGTCAAGAATCTTATTCGTCTGGAGCCGGCCGAGAGCACACCAATAACCACACAACAAGCATGTGCGGAGACCACCACCCCGCCTACGCAATTACCAGCTCCTGTAGTGCCGGCTGAGAGCGGCGGACGACATGATGAAGGGGGTGCAATAGTACTGGCTGATGTAATTTCTCCTGTAGAACAGAGAGTGGATGATGAGACGGAGGTCGACCCTATGGATTACCTCAATACAAACGCGTATGACTGTGACATAGATATGATGAGTCAACCATATGACGAATCGGGCTATCAGCTTGCTAATGAGGATATGGATGATATGCCCGGGCAGGGTCCTAGCAGGGATTGCAAAAAGTCTCTCTTCATGAAATCCTCACAGACACGCTCAAGATGCCACCTCAACACAGGCTCAACTAGCCGGGCGCGAGGGTCGTGATAATACTTAGCCCAGGAACACTGGGGCAGGGGTTAAGGAAGGGTCTGGAAGGTGTGCCCAAGAAAAAGGAGAGGAAGAGATCGGGAAAGGTAACTGCCTCCAAACAAGCCAGAGCACATAGCAGCCAGACGGTGCATTCTTAAGAGCGTGTACCCGTGAAAGGTGCGGTCATGTTCCACCTCACGGGCGAGCCGATGCTACCCCCGAAACCGCTTGAGGCACTATCAGGGGATCTCAGGAGACTGCACGACCATGTGCTGTCGACTGAGAAAAGCCTACTAGCCTCAAAGGATCCAGGATATCTGACATACGCGGCTCGTGTGCCTGAGGGGAAGTGCTACGTCGACACACGGCCCGTGGAGGTGTTCTTCCTGCGGTTTGACCATATCTTTGAGATGTTTCTAACAAGGCGGCTTGATTTTACTATCGTCCGCCTTTTTATGCTTACATATGAGTCTCCGCCATGATGAGTGAAGAAATCTCGCAAATCTGTGTGGCGGATCCGTACTACATGCACGATTCTTTATTGAGTCTCGGCGACTTTGAGCGTGAAACTACTAGGGAGTACCTCCAAAACTTCATGGTAAAGAATAAGGACCGGGAAATTGTCCTCGTGCCTTATCATCCAAAGTAAGTCAGTTCCGGACAACCCTTTCGTACATTTCAATCATTCCTTCTCTCTCATATGGGGAATAATATGAGGTGTCTTTTCCCCGCTGCAACGGGCGCGCCGTCCTTATCGTTCTTTACCCGCAAGTCTCCCACGCCATGTATTTTGACCCTTCCAGAGACTACGAGAAAAAAGACTACACCCACATAATGAATATTCTAGATGATGCTCTCCAAGGCATCAACTTTAGAGGTGGCCACGTGCAGATCAAGAAACAAAGGAACAAGAAGATGGGTTTCATGATAAAACTAACTTCTCCTGCATCCATGTCCCAAAACCAAGCAAGAAGGATGGATTCTACATCGTCCATCTCATGATTCAGTTCAACACGGATCACCAAAAGCTTCGCATGAACAGCAGAAATGATGATCATATCCACAAGTGGCTAGAATCTCATGGAGAAGCGGATTTTAAACTTAGAGATGACTTCTTTCGCATCCAAAGCGACATTGCGACGATCATCATGAAAGAAGTCGTCGATGAGAAGGGGATGTTCCACCACGGCCCTATATCGCGAGCTGACGTCCGAACTCGAATAGGCATGCACCGTCTAGACCTTACGCCGTTCAAGAAGCTAGGGTTCATCCTCAATGATATGGAAGGATGGAACTTCTACTGATTTATGATGACGATGATGATGATATGTGTCGGTTGAACTTGTATACTTTTTGTAGCGATGAAACTTTGTGATGTCCACGGTCCCTGCCGAACTTGCGTAACGCTACTTTGTTAGTTTGCGTACGATGACGCATGCATTTCTAGTTAATTAATTTATGCATCGTATGTTGCATCTAGTTGCTAACCCTTTCTTCTTCGGTGTTGCTCTAGTATATTTTGTTGCATATATATGATTGTACATCCTCTTCATGAACATGCATCTCTAATGTAACAGGTACCTAGTTTCTTGATGGCGTAGATGGAATTGCTATGTCGTGTACAAAGGGAAGGTTTCGGGGGTGTACAACGAGTGGCATGAGTGTCCAGCGCCAGTGAATGGGTTCACGGGCGCCAGCCATAAAGGCTTCAAAAGCAGACAAGAAGGAGAAGCTAGTTACTTGAGGTTCACGCTAGCGCGAGAGAGGACTCAGAATCGCCACCTCATGTACTACATAGTTCCGCTCTCACTCATAGTGATAGCTCTTCTTGCGTATACCTTTGTTTAGATGGATGACGTTGTTGTAGTTGCAAATATTCGGGACTTGCATGTATCGCTATTTTCAAGATGATGACAAGATACCACTGTGTTGGATGATGATTATGATGAGACTATTTGTATGTACATGCTATGATTACATTTGTGGTCTCGCAGGCATTTGTATGTGTATCATGATGACATTTCTATGTGCTAAAGATTCTTCTATAAAGCCTGTTCAAATACAAAACAAATATGCCAAAAAAACTACTTAAATTAGCAGTAGCGAGTGTATAAAAGTTAGCAGAAGACCACGATAGCAAAGAGCTGTCAAGCCAGAGCCGCTTAGAGCTACTAGCAAGAGCGAAGCTTCCGCTAAGAGCGCTGCTGCTACACTTGTGTAGCAAGAAGGCCAGGTGAGCACGCCCATCGCTATGTGTTAGTTGTAGCGCCTTATTAGTAGCGCCTCACCCCGCGCTACTGATACACCTAAAACCCGCGCTGCTGCTAGCCTTTTCCCTAGTAGTGTGTGGGTGAAATGATGATACCATGCCAACTTTCAACCTTTTCAGAGTTCATTTGAAATGCTTTTTAATTTCAGGGTCTTATAGCTCCAAATAATCAATAAATGCATGAAAAATAACAAATTAAGTCAGAAAGGGTAGAAAATTGATGATGTGGCTTTGAATGGTGCATTTTGAACACAGAAAAACTATGAAGTTCAAATAAGTTCAAAAAATGAAATCCATTTGTAACAAACGAAGTTTCAGATGAAACCCCGATACATCAAAGAGATTGTCCATTTTGTACACGGTGCATCCTGCTTTTGTCGTGAACCTCTCTACTTTCTTGCACATGTTATGTGGGTCAAATGGTGATACCATGCAAAAAGAAAATTAACTAAAAAACTTCTATAAAACTCTAATAGCAAAAGGAATGAACTAAAAAGCTTTTATAAACCTCTAGTATTTTTTAAAATAAAATTATTAAAATTCATGCCACTTAAATTATCAAAGTCTTTTCTGTTCAAAACATGGAAAGCAGAAAGAAACAAAATAAACTTTAATAAATAAGTAGAAAAAGTAAAATAAATTAAAATTAAAAAAATAAGTAGAAACAAAATAAAATAAATAAGTAGAAACAAAATAAAATTTAATAAAGTAAAATTAATAAACTTCAATAAAATAAATAAAAATAGCAACAGTAAGTTTTTGTTGTAAGTAGAAACAAAATAAAATAAATATAACAACAACAAAATAAAAAAGTGCCCCTACTGGGCCACGACGGCCTGAATACGACTAGAAACCCAACCATGGGCCAGGATTCAGGCCCGCAGGAGGCCCAGTAGGCCCACAAGCACATCGTGACAAGTTAGGCCCGCAAGCCTGTAGTTGAGAGGAGCTCGAGAGGGTTGGCGCAGCAGCACTTATAAACAACTCTCGAGCTCTCTCAACTAGAGAGGTGGGACTAAAGTTTTGGCCGTGACGCGGGCAGCACATGGCCTTTGGTCCCGGTTGGTGCCACCAACCGGAACTAAAGGGTGGCATTGGTCCCAGCCAGTACCAACCGACCAATGCCTCCTTTAGTCCCGGTTGGTGCCACCAACCGACCAAAGGCCGCCGCTTCCCGCCTTTTGGGCTGCCGAAAACTGACTTGGTCACTTGGTGGCACCAACCGGGACTAAAGGGTGCATTGGTACCGGTTGGTGCTACGAACCGGGATCAATGCCCTGGGTATATAAGCAGGACTTGTGAAAATTTTCACTTCTCATCTCGCAGTTGTCGCCCCGACGATGTCAACGACATCGACGGTGCCAGGCTGCCGCCTGCTGCTACCTCTTGAGCACTGCGTTGGATTTCCCTGAAGAGGAGAGGATGATGCAGCAAAGTAGCGTAAGTATTTCCCTCATTTTTTGAGAACCAAGGTATCGATCCAGTTGGAGGCTACGCACAAGTCCCTCATACCTGCACAAAACAGTAGCTCCTCGCAACCAACGCGATTAGGGGTTGTCAATACCTTCACGGTCACTTACGAGAGTGAGATCTGATAGAGAAGATAAAAAATATATTTTTTAGTATTTTTGGTATAGAGATGCAAAGTAAAAAGTAAAAAAGCAAAGTAAAAACAAGGCAAGATTAAAGTGATGGAGATTGATATGATGAGAATAGACCCGGGGGCCATAGGATTCACTAGTGGCTTCTCTCAAGAGCATAAGTATTCTACAGTGGGTGAACAAATTACTGTTGAGCAATTGACAGAATTGAGCATAGTTATGAAAGTATCAAGGTATGATCATGTATATGGGAATCACGTCCGAGACAAGTAGACCGACTCCTGCCTGCATCTACTACTATTACTCCACTCATCGACCGCTATCCAGCATGCATCTAGAGTATTAAGTTAAAAACAGAGTAAAGCCTTAAGCAAGATGACATGATGTAGAGGGATAAATTCATGCAATATGATAAAAACCCCATCTTGTTATCCTCGATGGCAAAAATACAATACGTGCCTTGCTGCCCCTTCTCACATCGAAAGGACACCGCAAGATTGAACCCAAAGCTAAGCACTTCTCCCATTGGAACTACCAATCTAGTTGGCCAAACCAAACGGATAATTCGAAGAGACTTGCAAAGATAACCAATCATACATAAAAGAATTTAGAGGAGATTCAAATATTGTTCATAGATAATCTTGATCATAAACCCACAATTCATCGGTCTCAACACCGCAAAAAGAAGATTACATCGAATAGATCTCCACGAGAGAGGGGGAGAACATTGTATTGAGATCCAAAAAGAGAGAAGAAGCCATCTAGCTACTAGCTATGGACCCAAAGGTCTGAAGTAAACTACTCACACTTCATCGAAAGGGCTATGATGATGTAGAAGCCCTCCGTGATGACGGCCCTCTTCCGGCGGAGCTCCGGAACATGACCCAAGATGGGATCTCGTGGATACAGAAAGTTGCGGCGGTGGAATTACGTTTTTGGCTCCGTATCAAATCGTTTGGGGGTACGTAGGTATATATAGGAGGAAGGAGTACGTCGGTGGAGCAACGGGGGCCCACGAGGTAGGGGGAGTGCCCTAAGGGGGGCGCCCCACACCCTCGTGACCGCCTCTGTTACTTCTTGGAGTAGGGTCCAAGTCTCCATTGATCACGCTCGTGAGAAAATCACGCTCCCAAGGTTTCATTCCGCTTGGACTCGCTTGATATTCCGCTTTCTTCGAAACACTGAAATAGGCAAAAAACAGCAATTCTGGTTGGGCCTCCGGTTAATAGGTTAGTCCCAAAAATAATATAAAAGTGGAAAATAAAGCCCAATATAGTCCAAAATAGTAGATAAAGTAGCATGGAGCAATCAAAAATTATAGATACGTTGGAGACGTATCAGGCATCCCCAAGCTTAATTCCTTCTCGTACTCGAGTAGGTAATAATAAAAAGAGAATTTTTGATGCGGAGTGATACTTGGCATAATTTCAATGCAAATCTTCTTAATTGTGGTGTGAATATTGAGATCTGAAAGATTCAAGACAATAGTTCATATTGACATAAAAAATAATAATACTTCAAGCATACTAACAAAGCAATCATGTCTTCTCAAAATAACATGCCTAAAGAAAGTTATCCCTACAAAATCATATAGTCTGGCTATGCTCCATCTTCCCCGCACAAAGTATTTAAATCATGCACAACCCCGATGACAAGCCAAGCAATTGTTTCATACTTTAACATTTTCAAAACCTTTTCAATCTTCACGCAATACATGAGCGTGAGCCATGGATATAGCACTATATATGGAATAGAATGGTGGTTGTGGAGAAGACAAAAAGAGGGAAGATAGTCTCACATGAACTAGCCATATCAACGGGCTATGGAGATGCCCATCAATAGATATTAATGTGAGTGAGTAGGGATTGCCATGCAACGGATTCACTAGAGCTATAAGTATATGAAAGCTCAACAAAAGAAACTAAGTGGGTGTGCATCCAACTTGCTTGCTCACGAAGACCTAGGGCATTTGAGGAGGCCCATCATTGTAATATACAAGCCAAGTTTTATAATGAAAAATTCCCACTAGTATATGAAAGTGATAACATAGAAGACTCTCTATCATGAAGATCTTGGTGCTACTTTGAAGCACAAGTGTGGTAAAAGGGTAGTAGCATTGTCCCTTCTCTCATTTTTTTCTTTTTCTTTTCCCTTTTTTTTATTTGGGCCTTTTCTTTTTTTATGGCCTCTTTTACTTTTTAATTTTTCGTCTGGAGTCTCATCCCGACTTGTGGGGGAATCATAGTCTCCACCATCCTTTCCTCACTTGGGACAATGCTCTAAAAATTGATGATCATCACACTTCTATTTTTCTTACAACTCAACAATTACTTAGAATAAAGTATGACTCTATATGAATGCCTCCGGAAGTGTACCGGGATATGCAATGATTCAAGAGTGACATGTATGAAATAATTATGAACGGTGGCTTTGCCACAAATACGATGTCAACTACATGATCATGCTAGAAATATGACAATGATGGAGCGTGTCATAACAAACGGAACGGTGGAAAGTTGCATGGCAATAGGTAGGTATGGTGGCTGTTTTGAGGAAGATATATGGTGGGTGTATGATACCGTGAAAAGTGCACGGTATTAGAGAGGCTAGCAATTGTGGAAGGATGGGAAAAGTGCGTATAATACATGGACTCAACATTAGTCATAAAGAACTCATATACTTATTGCAAAAATCTAGAAGTTATCAAAGCAAAGTATTACGCGCATGCGCCTAGGGGGGTAGATTGGTAGGAAAAGACCATCGCTCATCCCCGACCGCCACTCATAAGGAAGACAATTAATAAATAAATCATGCTCCGAGCTCATCACATAACGGTTCACCATACGTGCATGCTAAGGGAATCACAAACCTTAACACAAGTATTTCTCAAATTCACAACTACTCAACTAGCATGACTCTAATATCACCATCTTCATGTCTCAAAACAATTATCAAGCATCAAACTTTTCTTAGTATTCAACGCACTCAAAAGGAAGTTTCACATATCTTGAATACCAAGCATATTAATATTAAGCAAATTACCATGCTATTTACGACTCTCAAAATGATCTAAGTGAAGCATGAGAGATCAATAGTTTCTTTAAAACAAATCCACCACCGTGCTCTAAAAGATATAAGTGAAGCACTTGAGCAAAATTATCACGCTCAAAAGATATAAGTAAAGCACTATGAGCAAAACTATCAAGCTCAAAAGATATAAGTGAAGCACATAGAGTATTCTATCAAATTTCAATTCATGTATGGCTCTCTCAAAAGGTGTGTACAGCAAGGATGATTGTGGTAAACTTAGGAAGCAAAGACTCAAATCATACAAGACGCTCCAAGCAAAACACATATCATGTGGTGAATAAAAATATAGCTCCAAGTAAATTACCGATGGAAGTAGACGAAAGAGGGGATGCCTTCCGGGGCATCCCCAAGCTTTGACTTTTTGGTGTCCTTGATTAACTTGGGGTGCCATGGGCATCCCCAAGCTTAGTCTCTTGCCACTCCTTGTTCCATAATCCATCAAAAGAATTTACCCAAAACTTGAAAACTTCACAACACAAAACTCAATAGAAATCTCGTGAGCTCCGTTAGAGAAAGAAAACAAAAGACTACTTCAAGGTACTGTAATGAACTCATTCTTTATTTATATTGGTGTTAAACCTACTGTATTCCAACTTCTCTATGGATTATAAACTAATTTTCTAGCCATAGATTCATCAAAATAAGCAAACAACACACGATAAACCGAATCTGTCAAAAACAGAACAGTCTGTAGCAATCTGTAACTAATGCAAACTTCTGGAACTACAAACATTCTACCAAAATAGGAAGACCTATAAAATTTGTTTAATGATCAGAAGCAATTGGAATCAGTAATTTATCACGTTCTGGTGACTTTTAACAATTGTTTTCGTGAACATAAAGATTCTGGAAATTACAGCAAGATCAAATAACTATCATCCAAGAAGATCCTATAGGTCTAACTTGGCACAAACACTAATTAAAAGATAGAACCACATCTAACCAGAGGCTAGATTGATATTTTATTCCTAAACAGAAACAAATACAAAAACAAAAAATAAAATTGGGTTGCCTCCCAACAAGCGCTATCGTTTAACGCCCCTAGCTAGGCATACAAGCGAGAATAGATCTAGGTATTGCCATCTTTGGTAGGCAATCCATAGGTGGCTCTCATGATAGATTCATATGGTAATTTTATTTTCTTTCTAGGGAAGTGTTCCTTGCCCTTTTTTAATGGAAATTGGAATCTAATATTCCCTTCCTTCATATCAATAATTGCACCAATCGTTCTAAGGAAATGTCTACCAAGAATAATAGGGCAAGAAGGATTGCAATCTATATCAAGAACGATAAAGTCTACGGGCACATAATTCCTATTTGCAACAATAAGAACATCATTAATTCTTCCCATAGGCTTTTTAATAGTGGAATCCGCAAGATGCAAGTTTAGAGAGCAATCATCAAAGTCACGGAAATCTAGCAAATCACACAAGGTTTTCGGGATAGTGGAGACACTAGCACCCAATTCACACAAAGCATGGAACTCATAATCTATAATTTTAGTTTTAATACTAGGTTCCCACTCATCATAGAGCTTTCTAGGGATAGAGACCTTCAACTCAAGTTTTTCTTCATAAGATTGCATCAAGGCATCAACAATGTGTTCGGTAAAGGCCTTATTTTGACTATAAGCATGAGGAGAATTTAGCACGGAATGCAACAAGGAAATACAATTAATTAAAGAGAAATTTTCATAATTAAATTCCTTGAGATTCAGTATAGTGGGTTTAGCAACATCTAGGTTTTTATTTCTTTCCATCCCACTTTTATCAATTTCATCATCAAGATCTAAATACTCCGAATTTTTGGAACGCCTTCTAGGTAAAGGAAGATCATATTCAGTTTCATCAAGATTAATATTGCAAAACAAAGATTTAATGGGGGAACATCAATAACTTTTAGATCTTCATCTTGATTTTCATAGGAATTGGAAGAACACGCTTTAATAAAGGCATCTTTGGAAGCACGCATCCTAGCGGTTCTTTCCTTGCACTCATCAATGGAAATTCTCATGGCTTTGAGAGACTCATTGATATCATGCTTAGGAGGAATAGATCTAAGCTTTAAAGAATCAATTTCAAGAGAAATTCTATGAACGTTCCTAGCCAAATCATCAACTTTAAGCAATTTCTCTTCAAGCAAAGCATTAAAATTCTTTTGTGAATTCATAAACTCTTTAACATTACTCTCAAATTCAGAGGGCATATTATTAAAATTTCCATAAGATTTGTTGTAGGAATTTCCATAATTATTAGAGGAATTACTAGGATAAGGCCTAGGATTAAAATTCCCTATAATGCGTTGTTACCAAAATTATTCCTACCAACAAAATTCACATCCATTGATTCATTATTATTCTCAATCAAAGTAGACAAAGGCATATCATTAGGATCAGAAGAAACACTCTTAGTAGCAAATAATTTCATAAGTTCATCCATCTTTCCACTCAAAACATTGATTTCTTCTACTGCATGCACTTTTTTATTAGTAGATCTTTCGGTGTGCGATTGAGAATAATTAACCATAATATTATCTAGAAGTTTAGTAGCATCTCCTAAAGTGATTTCCATAAAAGTGCCTCCCGCGGCGGAATCTAAAAGATTTCTAGAAGCAAAATTCAATCCGGCATAAAAATTTTGTATATCATCCACAAGTTCAAACCATGAGTAGGACAATTACGTATCATTGATTTCATTCTCTCCCATGCTTGTGCAACATGTTCATGATCAAGTTGCTTAAAATTCATAATATCGCTCCTAAGAGAGATGATCTTAGCGGGAGGAAAATACTTAGAGATAAAAGCATCTTTGCACTTGTTTCAAGAATCAATACTATTTTTAGGCAAAGACAAAACCACGCTTTTAGCACGATCTCTAAGCTTAAAAAGGAAATAGCTTCAATTTAACGACATCATTATCGACATCTTTTTTCTTTTGCACATCACATAAATCAACGAAGCTATTCAGATGAGTAGTGGCATCTTCACTAGGAAGGCCGGCGAATTGATCTTTCATAACAAGATTCAACAAAGAAGTATTGATTTCACAAGATTCAGTATTGACAAGAGGAGCAACCGGAGTGATAAGGAAATCATTATTATTGGTATGGGTGAAGTCACACAATTTGGTAGTATCTTGAGCCATCGCGACAAACAAGCAATCCAACACACGAGCAAACAAAAAGGGAAGCGAGAAAAAGGCAAACGGGAAAGAGAGGAGGAAATTGGGAAAGAGAGGGCGAACAAAACGGCAAGGGTGAAGTGGGGGAGAGGAAAACGAGAGGCAAATGGCAAATAATGTAATGCGGGAGATAGGGATTGTGACGGGTACTTGGTATGTAGACTTTAACGGCGCCAGAAGTGACTTGTTGTTAGGAGTGCAAGTCTTGCCTTGCTCTTGCGTAAGCCTCCCCGGCAACGGCGCCAGAAATTATTCTTGCTACCTCTTGATCATCATGCTGGATTTCCAAGAGGAGAGGATGATGCAGCAAAGTAGCGTAAGTATTTCCCTTAGTTTTTGAGAACCAAGGTATCAATCCAAAGAGGAGGCTACGCACAAGTCCCTCATACCTGCACAAAACAATAACTCCTCGCAACCAACGCGATTAGGGGTTGTCAATCCCTTCACGGTCACTTACGAGAGTGAGATCTGATAGAGAAGATAAATAATGTTTTTTTGGTATTTTTGGTATAGAGATGCAAAGTAAAAAGTAAAAAGCAAAGTAAAAACAAAGCAAGATTAAAGTGATGGAGATTGATATGATGAGAATAGACCCGGGGGCCATAGGTTTCACTAGTGGCTTCTCTCAAGAGCATAAGTATTCTACGGGTGAACAAATTACTGTTGAGCAATTGATGAATCGAGCATAGTTATGAAAGTATCTAGGTATGATCATGTATATAGGCATCACGTCCGAGACAAGTAGACCGACTGCCTGCATCTACTACTATTACTCCACTCATCGACCGCTATCCAACATGCATCTAGAGTATTAAGTTAAAACAGAGTAACGCCTTAAGCAAGATGACATGATGTAGAGGATAAATTCATGCAATATGATAAAACCCCATCTTGTTATCCTCGATGGCAACAATACAACACGTGCCTTGCTGCCCCTTCTCACATCGAAAGGACACCGCAAGATTGAACCCAAAGCTAAGCACTTCTCCCATTGCAAGAACTACCAATCTAGTTGGCCAAACCAAACGGATAATTCGAAGAGACTTGCAAGATAACCAATCATACATAAAAGAATTCAGAGGAGATTCAAATATTGTTCATAGATAATCATGATCATAAACCCACAATTCATCGGTCTCAACAAACACAACGCAAAAAGAAGATTACATCGAATAGATCTCCACGAGAGAGGGGGAGAACATTGTATTGAGATCCAAAAAGAGAGAAGAAGCCATCTAGCTACTAGCTATGGACCCGAAGGTCTGAAGTAAACTACTCACACTTCATCGGAGGGGCTATGATGATGTAGAAGCCCTCCGTGATGACGGCCCTCTTCCGGCGGAGCTCCGGAATAGGCCCCAAGATGGGATCTCGTGGATACAGAAAGTTGCGGCGGTGGAATTAGGTTTTTGGCTCCGTATCTGATCGTTTGGGGGTACGTAGGTATATATAGGAGGAAGGAGTACGTCGGTGGAGCAATAGGGGGCCCACGAGGTAGGGGGCGCGCCCTAGGGGGGGCGCCCCCACCCTCGTGACCGCCTCTGTTACTTCTTGGAGTAGGGTCCAAGTCTCTTGGATCACGTTCGGTGAGAAAATCACGCTCAAGGTTTCATTCTATTTGTAATTGCTTGATATTCCGTTTCTTCGAAACACTGAAATAGGCAAAAAAACAGCAATTCTGGGCTGGGCCTCCGTTAATAGGTTAGTCCCAAAAATAATATAAAAGTGGAAAATAAAGCCCAATATAGTCCAAAACAGTAGATAAAGTAGCATGGAGCAATCAAAAATTATAGATACGTTGGAGACGATCACCGCTACCTCTTGAGCTTATGCTCGATTTTCCAAGAGGAGAGGATAATGCAGCAGAGTAGCGTAAGTATTTCCCTCAGTTTTTGAGAACCAAGGTATCAATCCAAAGAGGAGGCCACGCCAAGAAGTCCCTTGTACCTACACAAAAACAATAGCTCAACACAACCAACGCGATTAGGGGTTGTCAATCCCTTCACGGTCACTTACGGGAGTGAGATCTGATAGATAATATTTTTGGTATTTTTGATATAAAGATGCAAAGTAAAAATAAAAAGGTAAAGTAAAAGCAAAGCAATAATAAAGTGATGGTAGATTGATATGATGAGAATAGACCTGGGGGCCATAGGTTTCACTAGTGGCTTCTCTCGAGAGCATAAGTATTCTATGGTGGGTGAACAAATTATCAGAGAGCAATTGACAGCATTGAGCATAGTTATGAGAGTATCTAGGTATGATCATGTATATAGGCATCACGTCCTAGACAAGTAGACCGACTCATGCCTGCATCTACTACTATTACTCCACTCATCGACCGCTATCCAAAGATGCATCTAGAGTATTAAGTTCAAGAAAACAGAGTAACGCCTTAAGCAAGATGACATGATGTAGAGGGATAGATTCATGCAATATGATAAAATCCCATCTTGTTATCCTCGATGGCAACAATACAATACGCGTGCCTTGCTGCCCCTTCTCACATCGAAAGGACACCGCAAGATTGAACCCAAAGCTAAGCACTTCTCCCATTGCAAGAACTACCAATCTAGTTGGCCAAACCAAACGGATAATTCGAAGAGACTTGCAAAGATAACCAATCATACATAAAAGAATTCAGAGAAGATTCAAATATTGTTCATAGATAATCTTGATCATAAACCCACAATTCATCGGTCTCAACAAACACACCCAAAAAGAAGATTGCATCGAATAGATCTCCACGAGAGAGGGGGAGAACATTGTATTGAGATCCAAAAAGAGAGAATAAGCCATCTAGCTACTAGCTATGGACCCGAAGGTCTGAAGTAAACTACTCACACTTCATCGGAGAGGCTATGGTGTTGATGTAGAAGCCCTCCATGGTGGATTCCTTCCATGGAGCTCCTAACAGGCCCCAAGATGGGTTCTCGTGGATACGTAAAGTTGCGGTGGTGGAATTAGGTTTTGGCCCAGATTCCATCGTTTGGGGGTACGTAGGTATATATAGGAGGAAGAAGTACGTCGGTGGAGCTCCGAGGGGCCCACGAGGTAGGGGGGGCGCGCCCTAGGGGGTGCCCTCCACCTTCATGGCCGCCTCGAGTCTTTCTTGACGGAGGGTCCAAGTCTCCTGGGTCTTATCTCATGAGAAAATCACGTTCCCGAAGGTTTCATTCCGTTTGGACTCCGTTTGATATTCTGCTTCTTCAAACACCGAAATAGGCAAAAAACAGCAATTCTGGGCTGGGCCTCCGTTAATAGGTTAGTCCCAAAAGTAATATAAAATTGGAAAATAAAGGCCCAATATAGTCCAAAACAGTAGATAAAGTAGCATGGAGCAATCAAAATTATAGATACATTGGAGATGTATCGTGCATCCCCAAGCTTAATTCTGCTCGCCCTCAAGTAGCACTAGTAGAAAATGACTTTTAGTACCGGTTTGTAAGGACCTTTAGTACCGGTTCTGGAACCGGCATTAAAGGGTGGGCACTAAAGGTCACCCCCCTTTAGTCCCGCGAACCGGGACCAAAGGCCCACCACGTGGCACGAGGCGCCACAGGGTCCTGGGGACCTTTAGTCCCGTTGGTGTTAATTTTTATGATTTTTTGAAATAAAGCAAAACAGCCCGCCATCGGGCGGCACGACCTGCATATGACTAGAAACCCAAACTCTAGTTGGGCCAGGATGCAGGCCCGTACGGCCCAGTAGGCCCCACACGGCAGAAGACTTGCAGTAGGCCCACAAAGGCCTGCTTAGAGAGGAGCTCAACACGGTAGCCGCAACAGGGCTTATAAACCGGTGCGAGCTCCTCTCAACTAGCAAGGTGGGACTAAACATTGTGCACTGTGGGTGGCAGCGCACCACCGGTACTAAAGGGGGGGTCTTTAGTACCGGTTGGAGGCACCAACCCGTACTAAAGGCCACCACCTTTAGTACCGGTTGGAGGCACCAACCCGTACTAAAGGCCACCACCTTTAGTACCGGTTGGTGGCGCCCACCGGGACAAAAGGGCGGGTCTTTAGTACCGTTGGAGCCACCAACCCGCATTAAAGGTTACCACCTCTTTAGTACCGGTTCGTGGCACGAACCGGTACTAAAGATTCGCCGAACCGGTACTAATGAGCGCCGTCTGCCTAGCCGTTGGAACCGGCACTAATGGTCACATTAGTGTCAGCTCAAATACGAACCGGGACTAATGAGTTGAACATTTGACCCTTTTTCTACTAGTGTAGGTAAATGATAAAAAAAAGAATTTTTGATGCGGAGTGATACTTGGCATAATTTCAATGTAATTCTTCTTAATTGTGGTATGAATATTCAGATTCGAAAGATTCAAGACAAAAGTTCATATTGACATAAAAATAATAATACTTCAAGCATAATAACTAAACAATCATGTCTTCTCAAAATAACATGGCCAAAGAAAGTTATCCCTACAAAATCATATAGTCTGGCTATGCTCCATCTTCCCCACACAAAATATTTAAATCATGCACAATCCCGATGACAAGCCAAGCAATTGTTTCATACTTATGACATTCTCAAAACTTTTTCAATCTTCACGCAATACATGAGTGTGAGCCATGGATATATCACTATATGTGGAATAGAATGGTGGTTGTGGAGAAGATAAAAAGAGGGAAGATAGTCTCACATCAACTAGGCATATCAACGGGCTATAGAGATGCCCATCAATAGATATCAATGTGAGTGAGTAGGGATTGCCATGCAACGGATGCACTAGAGCTATAAGTATATGAAAGCTCAACAAAAGAAACTAAGTGGGTGTGCATCCAACTCGCTTGCTCACGAAGACCTAGGGCATTTTGAGGAAGCCCATCATTAGAATATACAAGCCAAGTTCTATAATGAAAAATTCCCACTAGTATATGAAAGTGACAAAATGAGAGACTCTCTATCATGAAGATCTTGGTGCTACTTTGAAGCACAAGTGTGGTAAAAGGATAGTAACATTGTCCCTTCTCTCTTTTCTCTCGTTTTTTTATTTGGGCCTTTTTCTCTTTTTTTATGGCCTCTTTTCTTTTTTCTTATTTTTTGTCCGGAGTCTCATCCCGACTTGTGGGGGAATCATAGTCTCCATCATCCTTTCCTCACTTGGGACAATGCTCTAAAAATGATGATCATCACACTTTTATTTACTTACAACTCAATAATTACAACTCGATACTTAGAACAATTATGACTCTATATGAATGCTTCCGGCGGTGTACCGGGATATGCAATGAATCAAGAGTGACATGTATGGAATAATTATGAACGGTGGCTTTGCCACAAATACGATGTCAACTACATGATCATGCTAAGCAATATGACAATGATGGAGCGTGTCATAATAAATGGAACGGTGGAAAGTAGCATGGAAATATATCTCGGAATGGCTATGATAATGCCATGATATGTAGGTATGGTGGCTGTTTTGAGGAAGGTATATGGTGGGTGTATGATACCGGCGAAAAGTGCGCGGTATTAGAGAGGCTAGCAATGGTGGAAGGATGGGAAAGTGCGTATAATCCATGGACTCAACATTAGTCATAAAGAACTCATATACTTATTGCAAAAATCTAGAAGTTATCAAAGCAAAGTATTACACGCATGCTCCTAGGGGGATAGATTGGTAGGAAAAGAACATCGCTCGTCCCCGACTACCACTCATAAGGAAGACAATCAATAAATAAATCATGCTCCGACTTCATCACATAACGGTTCACCATACGTGCATGCTACGGGAATCACAAACCTTAACACAAGTATTTCTCAAATTCACAACTACTCAACTAGCATAAATCTAATATCACCATCTTCATATCTCAAAACAATTATCAAGCATCAAACTTTTCTTAGTATTCAACGCACTCAAAAGAAAGTTTTACAAATCTTGAATACCAAGCATATTATTATTATTAAGCAAATTACCATGCTATTTAAGACTCCAAAAATAATCTAAGTGAAGCATGAGATATCAATAGTTTCTATAAAACAAATCCACCACCGTGCTCTAAAAGATATAAGTGAAGTAGTAGAGCAAAATTATCAAGCTCAAAAGATATAAGTGAAGCACTACGAGTGTGACATCCGGATAATTAAGTTTCAGTGAACCTCTATTAATGATGCCATGTCACCACAATTACTGTTGCTGATCTTGCGTTAGTTCAAAACGATTCAAATTCAAATTTAAGTTAAAGGCAAACTGCAAAAGTTTTCAAACAATAAAACTAAAATGTTCAGGATGTGCCAAATAATTCATAAGTAATTATGTTGGATAAACCACACTTTTATGAAATGTTTAAATACTCTAAAATAACTAAAACAGTAGTTAAAGCAATTAAATAAATGCTTTTTAAATTGTAGAAATATTAAACTATTTTATTTTGAAGCCAAACTAATTGTGGCAGTATCCTAATTAATAATACTAATTTAGGGGCTAAATTCATAATTTACAAAACTAAAATAAAAGTTATTTAAAAGAAAACATAAACTATAAATAAAAGAAAGAAAATACAAAAGCAAAAGAAAAAACAAAACTAAAAGGAAAAAAAAGGCCTCGCCAATCGGGCCAGACGGCCACCACTGCCAAAGCCGCCCACCTGCCCAAATTGCCTCCCTTAACCCACACCCCGACCGTAACCCTAGCCGGTCCGCTACTCCACTCCACCCACTCGCCTCCTTCTCCCGATCCGATCGATCCAGAGGGGCCGACGCCGACGACGACGCCCGCCACACGACGCCGCCGAACCCCCTAGCCGACCACTCGCTGCCTGCCTCGCCGACGCCGTCCCCTGCTCCTCCTCGCCGGTCCTCCCCAACCTTCCCCGAGCCCACCGCTGCTGTTGCCCCACGCACCCGGTGAGAACCCCGTCCTCCTTCTCCCCGTCCCCTCGCCGGGCCGCCTCGCCTGCGTTGCTCGCCAGCCGAGCCTCGCCACGCCCTGCCACCACCGTCGCCCGCTCGCCCTCCGACCTCGTGCCGCCCGGCCCGCTCTCCGGCATCGATCGATGCCGCCGTCCTGGTCCGCCCGTGGCGCCAGCGCCCTGCGCCCATTCTGGCCGGGCCGCCCTCGCCCGTGGCCACCGCCTCCTCGCTGCTCCTCCTCCCTGAACCCCACAACCTCGCCCGGCCTCGCCTCGTCCGCCCCAGCCCGTCTGGCCGCCCTTTGCTCCTTGTTGCATGGGCGGCTCCTGCAGCGTCGCGGTGGCGCCCTCGCTCCCGTCGGTGTTTCACCTCCGGTGGCCGCCTGCCTTGGTCCTCCTCGCCCGGCGATTTGGGCGAACGCCCAGGCGCCAGAACGCCTGCACCCGCCTGCCGCGCCTCAACCCGCACCGCCTGTGCCCGCTAAGGCCCCCAAGACCAACTAGGGGCCCCGCCTGCAACGGTTTTAAGGAAAAAAAAGAAAAGAAAAGGAATTAGAAAAAATATTAAAAAAATATATAATAAATAAATAATTAAGAATAAAATTAATTAATTAATTAATTAATTAACTAAATAATTAACTTAATTAATCATGTTTAGTTTAATTAATTAAGATTAATTAACCTAATAAATAGTTACCCTAATTAACTATTGTTAATTAGTTAAACAATCCCTAACAGGTGGGACCCACCTGTCAGGTTGACCTAGTCAACTCTGTTGACTACTGATGTCAGCATGACATCATGCTGATGTCATTAATCTGTTTTTCAATTAATTAAATAATTAATTAAATTCCGTAAATTAATAAAATCTTTAGAAAATCATATCTTTTAATCCGTAACTCGGATTAAAATATTTTCAACATGAAAGTTGCTTAGAACGATTTAGACGAATCCGACACGCAGTCCGCTCGTCCGCCACACACCCCTAACCTATCGAACTTGCAACTTTCCCTCCGGCTCCTCTCGCTGAAACACGTAAACACCGGGATATTTTCCTGATGTTTCCCCTTAACCGGTATCACCTCCTACCACGTTAGGGCACGCCTAGCATCGTTATTTGTCTTGTCATGCATCGATATGCATCTGCTTACATGGTATTCATTGTTTCTTCCCCTCTTCTCTCCTAGACTACGAGACCGACACGTGCCGCCTGGGCTTGACTACTTGAGTTGATTTAACCCCTCTCTCTTGCTAGAGCAACCAGCAAGCCCCCCTTGATCACCAGATATCGCCTATTCTACTCTATACCGCTTGCATTAGAGTAGTGTAGCATTTTACCGCTTTCATATACCTATCCCGATGCATAGCCTGTCCTTGCTACTACCTGTTGTTACCTTTACCGCTATCCTACTTGCTTAGTATAGGATGCTAGTATTTTCATCTGTGGCCCTACATTCTTGTCCGTCACTATATTATCGGGCCGTGATCACTCGGGAGGTGATCACGGTATATACTATATACTTTATACATGATACATGTGGAGACTAAAGTCGGGTCGGCCGGTGGAGCACCCATGAGTGGATCTTTGTATGGCGGGCAGGCAGGTTGAGACCGCTTAGGAGAGAGGTGGGCCTGGCCTGCTCGGGCGTTCATGATACTTAACACGCTTAACGAGATCTTGGTATTTGATCTCGAGTCCTGCTACGGGCCTATACGCACTAACCAACCACGTGGGAGAGATATGGGCACTGCCGTGGTATCACCGGCACTTCGTGACGTCGCCGACCGAGCGGCGCGCCGGATTGGACCGAACGCCACTAGGCTAGGTCTGCTTCGTCACAGACGCAACGCGTGTGTGCTTAGGGCGATGGGCCCACTGTGCGCTTAGGTTTAGACCGGCGTCTTGACCTCTTTGTTGAGCCTAGGTGGGGCTGCGGCGTGTTGATCTGCCGCGGCGGGTATGACCCAGAAAGTGTGTCCGCCAAATGGGATCAAGCGTGTTGGGTTATGTGGTGCACCCTGCAGGAAGTTAATCTATTCGAATAGCCGTGATCTTGATGTGACGACTTGGAGTTGTACCTTAACCTTATGACAACTAGAACCGGATACTTAATAAAACACACCCTTCCAAGTGCCGATACAACCCGGTGGTCGCTCTCTCGTGGTTACGAGGAGGGATCGCCGGTAGGATTATTGCTATGCTATGCTACTTGGAGGACTTCACCTACTCTCTTCTACATGTTGCAAGACGGAGGCTGCTGTGTAGTCTTGACGGATTAGATATCCCCCTCTTATTCTGGCATTCTGCAGTTCAGTCCACCGATATGGCCCTTTACACATATATCCATGCATATGTAGTGTAGCTCCTTGTTTGCGAGTACTTTGGATGAGTACTCACGGTTGCCTTGTTTCCCCTTTTCCCCCTTCCTTTACCCGGTTGCTGCGACCAGACGATGGAGCCCAGGAGCAAAACGCCACCGTCGATGACGACTACTACCCCGGAGGTGCCTACTACTATATGCAGCCCGCTGACGACGACCTGGAGTAGTTTAGGAGGATCCCAAGCAGGAGGCCTGCGCCTCTTTTGATCTGTATCCCAGTTTGTGCTAGCCTTCTTAAGGCAAACTTGTTTAACTTATGTCTGTACGCAGATATTGTTGCTTCACGACTCGCCTATGATCGAGCACTTGTATTCGAGCCCTCGAGGCCCTCGGCTTGTATTATGATGCTTGTATGACTTATTTATGTTTTAGAGTCGTGTTGTGATATCTTCCCTTGATTCCTCGATCTTGATCGCATACATTTATGCGTGCATGATTAGTGTATGATTGAATCGGGGCGCCAAGTTGGTATCGTGAGCCGATCGCCTGTAGGGCTCCGCCTTCCACACTCCTTGGCCGAAGTCGAGTCTAGACATTGCAAAAAAAACTTTTACTAACTTGGTTGTGTGCCTTACGGGCCCACGTTGCCATTGGGTGGTACTAGGATCTTTTACTCCTCGACCTTTACTCTGGGACTCTGAACTCTCTTCTATTCGGGTTAAATGATTTTGCTAAAAACAAAACTAACTTTAGGTTCTCGAAAATACTTTCTCCCGGAGAGCCCTCACTTCAGATGATCGTCATTGTGCTAGAAGATTCGGGTTACTCTACGATGTTCTCTCGAGTCCTTGTGTCATCGCATTTGCGATTTCCATCCACCGTCAACCCCTATGAAAACGGCATACACTTGCCATTCATACAATCATTCCCCGTTGATCTTGTTATTACAAGATACCCCCGAAATTCTTTCTATTTGTTTTGAGAATACTTTGTGCCTACTGCCCTGCAGTTCTTTGCCACCTGAATACCCCTACGGATAATTTCTCGCACTTATAGAGTATCCGTTCTTTCCTAGTTGGTTCATGTATTTCACAAAAGTCTTCGAAATACCATTCGATATTCCGAAAATCCTCAGCAACCTATTGGTCTGGAATTTCTTGTTTGCTTTCATTATGATTAATCCCATAAGTATAGTAATCATATTGGCATCCTTTGTCACCATCATTTTTGAGTCCGTTGATTCAGTACGTTGTGAATGTTCGCGATCATCAGTCGAGTCCTAGGATTATATATAAGGCTCAGACGTCATTTTGAACATGAGCTGGTTCTCGACCAAACTATCTGTCGTCGATTGTGCCTCTGGTATATTCAATTGATCCATCCTTGACCAGAACGTCTGCTTCTGATCCTTTGTTTTGGAAATCATAATTCCTTTGCATTTAAGCTTTGAATTATTCAGATGAGTCCATAACCTGTTGCATTTGCATTCCTTCCTCTTCTCGTTGAGTATCGATACTCACATCAGATCCTTTGTGGACCATCAAGTCTTCTGTTGGATTGTTATCCGACAGTGTCCTTCACATTTGATCACTTTGTGAGTTCTTTCCCTGATACATAATGCCTTTGTTAAGTTGTATCCTCTGCGTGGCCAACCATGCTCGCTTTCGGCTTGTGTTATTTACTCTTGAAACTTGTGGTATATGTTTCTAAGAAGCCCCTATGGGTTGAACATATGCCTTCTCTAAACCGTGTGAACCCGAAAGTTTTCACGAATCATACTCTTCTGGTGCTTCGCCAGATAAAATTTCAACACTGCAACTTCATCGAACGTGAGAAGCAAATGAAAGGTTATGCATTGGAGAAGTGGGAGTCGACCTTGAACTTGTGTTCATGCCCATGGACACGATGTAGATCTTATCATTAAAGATTCTCTTAAATTAATTATTCCTTTTGGTATAAGTTCATCTTATATCAGGGATCTGGCCTTTTGCAATCGTGGTTCCGACCATGTTCTCTTTTAAATACCATTTCATGTGCAAGTTTTAGCACTTGTCTTCTGTAGAGCAATACCGCGGTCCAACCTCTACTTTGATCTGACATCGAGTATTACCCCCTGGTATCTCGAGATTATCATGGAACTGCATAACTTCTTTTGAGTTCTTCATCAAGTGCTACATTCCCACTGATTCCAATTTTCACGGGCTCTGAGTTATTAAACACTCAAAGACAGCGATAACTGAATCAGCATCGTGGTATCAGCCGAAGCACTTCGTGACGTCAACGACTGAGCGGCGCGCGCCGGATTGGACTGGAACGCCACTAGGCTAGGTCTGCTCGGCCACAGACGCAACGCGTGTGTGTGCTCAGGCGATGGGCCCGCACTGTGGCGCTTAGGTTTAGACCGCGTCTTGACCTCTCTGTTGAGCCTAGGTGGGGCTGCGATGTGTTGATCTTTCGCGGCCGGGCATGACCCAGGAAAGTGTGTCCGGCCAAATGGGATCAAGCGTGTTGGGTTATGTGGTGCACCCCTGCAGGGAAGTTAGTCTATTCGAATAGCCGTGATCTTCGGTAACAGGACGACTTGGAGTTGTACCTTGACCTTATGACAACTTGAACCGGATACTTAATAAAACACACCCTTCCAAGTGCCAGATATAACCCGGTGGTCGCTCTCTCTCAGGGTTACGAGGAGGGGATCGCCGAGTAGGATTATTGCTATGCGATGCTACTTGGAGGACTTCAGTCTACTCTCTTCTACTTAGATATCCCCCTCTTATTCTGGCATTCTGCAGTTCAGTCCACCGATATGGCCCTTTACACATATATCCATGCATATGTAGTGTAGCTCCTTGCTTAAGTAGTACTTTGGATGAGTACTCACGGTTGCCTTGTTTCCCCTTTTCCCCCTTCCTTTACCCGGTTGTTGCGACCAGACGATGGAGCCCAGGAGCAAAACGCCAATGTCGATGACGACTACTACCCCGGAGGTGCCTACTACTACGTGCAGCCCGCTGACGACGACCTGGAGTAGTTTAGGAGGATCCCAGGCTGGAGGCCTGCGCCTCTTTCGATCTGTATCCCAGTTTGTGCTAGCCTTCTTAAGGCAAACTTGTTTAACTTATGTCTGTACTCAGATATTGTTGCTTCCGCTGACTCGCCTATGATCAAGCACTTGTATTCGAGCCCTCGAGGCCCCTGGCTTGTATTATGATGCTTGTATGACTTATTTATGTTTTAGAGTCGTGTGGTGATATATTCCCCTGAGTACCAGATATTGATAGTAAACAATTGCGTGCATGATTAGTGTACGATTGAATCGGGGGCGTCACAATGAGTATTCTAACAAATTCTAATTCATATATGGCTCCCTCAAAAGGTGTGTACAGAAAGGATGATTGTGGCAAACTAGCAAGCAAAGACTCAAATCATACAAGACGCTCCAAGCAAAACACATATCATGTGGTGAATAAAAATATAGCTCCAAGTGAAGTTACCAATGGAAGTAGAAGAAAGGGGGTATGCCTTCCGGGGCATCCCCAAGCTTTGACTTTTTAATGTCCTTGGATTATCTTGGGGGTGCCATGGGCATCCCCAAGCTGAGGCTCTTTCCACTCCTTTTTCCATAATCCATCAAAAAATTTCACCCAAAACTTGAAAACTTCACAACACAAAACTCAACAGAAATCTCGTGAGCTCCGTTAGCGAAAGAAAACAAAAGACCACTTTAAGATACTGTAATGAACTCATTCTTTAATTATATTGGTGTTAAACCTACTGTATTCCAACCTTCTGTGGTTCATAAATTATTTTACTAGCCATAGGTTAATCAAAATAAGCAAACAACACACGATAAACAGAATCTGTCAAAAACAGAACAGTCTGTAGCAATCTGTAACTAACGCAAACTTCTGGAACCCAAAAAATTCATCCAAAATAGGACGACCTAGGAAATTTGTTTATTGATCAGCAGCAATTGGAATCAGTATTTTATCAAGTTCTTATGAATTTTAACAATTGTTTTCGTGAACAGAAAGTTTCTTGGAATTACAGCAGAATCAAATAACTATCATCCAAGAAGATCCTATAGGTTTAACTTGGCACAAACACTAATCAAAAGATAAAAACACATCTAAACAGAAAGTAGATGGATTATTTATTCCTAAACAGAAACAAAAACAAAAAACTAAAAAATATAAGCCTCCCAACAAGCGCTATCGTTTAACGCCCCTAGCTAGGCATAAAGGCAAGGATAGAGCTAGGTAGTGCCGTAGTAATAAGATAGATCGGTGAAACTCATTTCATACTCCCTACATTCGGCAGAAAGTTTTCTTTGAGGCAAGCAAAAGTAATCAAAAGGGCTAAATTTAATTGGGCAAAAATCCCCAAGATCAATTTTAGGAGGTATAGGTTCCTCTTCGCCCTTCAGATTGCACAACCAATTCATCATTATAAGCATTCTTTTGACAGAACCTTGTGAGCCTATACTCAAGAGAGTATCCTTGCTCATTATTTCGAATAGCAAAATCATCATTAAGTTCAGAGATTCTATCAATTAAAATATTGGTAGGCACCTTTTTTCTAATATTTTCATTGAAAGCAACAAAGTCAATAGATTGAAAACGCATTGTTTCTTCTTGATCAAAAATGATAGATTCTATGGGAGGACGGCCAGCGTCCACCCTATAATGCGCAAAGATCTCTTTAGCCTATTTTATTATAAATCTGAATTCATGAGCCAAAAAGATTGTAGCGGCATGCTTAACAGAGGAATGCTCGATATTAGAAAATTCTAGGAAAATCCTTTGTACGGAAGGGTGCATATGCATAAATTGCCTTTCAAGTTCAACGACAAGCATGGCAATGGTTTCCGCAAGACTACTAGTTCTATGAAGAATAGAACTACCCATAGAAGGCAAAGCACCGGCACAAGTAAAGAAATCCTGAATAACTCCTTTTCCAACAATATTACCACTACCAATTCGAATTTTTTTTGTATGCAAGGTAGGGGGTTCTTCAGCCGGAGCATCCGAATTTTCCATGTTATTATTATTGTCCATATCGGCAATAATTTCCCCAATTTCAGACATAACGACAAGCAAGCAAACTAACACATGAGCAAACAAAGGCAAGCGAGAAAAGGCAAACGGAAAAGAGAGGAGGAGATTGAGAAAGAGAGGGAAAATAAAACGACAAGGGTGAAGTGGGGGAGAGGCAAACGAGAGGCAAATGGCAAATAATGTAATGCGGGAGATAGGGAATTGTGATGGGTACTTGGTATGTTGACTTTTGCGTAGACTCCCCGGCAACGGCGCCAGAAATTCTTCTTGCTACCTCTTGAGCTTGCGTTGGATTTCCCCGACGAGGAGAGGATAATGCAGCAGAGTAGCGTAACTATTTCCCTCACTTTTTGAGAACCAAGGTATCAATCCAGTAGGAGGCCACGCGCAAGTCCCTCGTAGCTACAAAAAAACAATAGCTCAACGCAACCAACGCGATTAGGGGTTGTCAATCCCTTCACGGTCACTTACGGGAGTGAGATCTGATAGATAATATTTTTGGTATTTTTGATATAAAGATGCAAAGTAAAAATAAAAAGGTAAAGTAAAAGCAAAGCAATAATAAAGTGATGGAAGATTGATATGATGAGAATAGACCCGGGGGCCATAGGTTTCACTAGTGGCTTCTCTCGAGAGCATAAGTATTCTATGGTGGGTGAACAAATTCATCAGAGAGCAATTGATGTAATTGAGCATAGTTATGGGAGTATCTAGGTATGATCATGTATATAGGCATCACGTCCTAGACAAGTATACCGACTCCTGCCTGCATCTACTACTCTTACTCCACTCATCGACCGCTATCCAGCATGCATCTAGAGTATTAAGTTCAAGAAAACAGAGTAACGCCTTAAGCAAGATGACATGATGTGGAGGGATAGATTCATGCAATATGATAAAAACCCCATCTTGTTATCCTCGATGGCAACAATACAATACGTGCCTTGCTGCCCCTTCTGTCACTGGGAAAGGACACCGCAAGATTGAACCCAAAGCTAAGAACTTCTCCCATTGCAAGAACTACCAATCTAGTTGGCCAAACCAAACGAATAATTCGAAGAGACTTGCAAAGATAACCAATCATACATAAAAGAATTCAGAGAAGATTCAAATATTGTTCCTAGATTATCTTGATCATAAACCCACAATTCTTCGATCTCAACAAACACACCGCAAAAAGAAGATTACATCGAATAGATCTCCACAAGATAGGGGGAGAACATTGTATTGAGATCAAAAAAGAGAGAAGAAGCCATCTAGCTACTAGCTATGGACCCGAAGGTCTGAAGTAAACTACTCACACTTCATCGGAGAGGCTATGGTGTTGATGTACAAGCCCTCCGTGGTGGATTCCCCTTCCAAGTGAGCTCTAACACGCCCCAAGATGGGATCTCGTGGATACAGAAAGTTGCGGCGGTGGAATTAGGTTTTTGACTCCATATCTGATATTTTGGGGGTACGTAGGTATATATAGGAGGATGAAGTACGTCGGTGGAGCTCCGAGGGGCCCATGAGTGTAACGCCCCGATAATCTTTCTACAGTAATCCCCCCCTAATGATGCCTTGTCGTCATGCTTTCCTAAGCCAAAATGCCACTTGTTCAAAAATCAAGTCCAATTCAATTCAAATTGCAAGTCAATTATTTGCATCTTCAAATGAGCCAGAAAAATAGTTCACAATGTGGCAAATATTCCCTAAGTATTTGTCATGATGAAACCTACCTCTGTTGGATTCCAAAAATGCTCCTGGAAATTATTTGAGTGGTCCAGCAACAATTAAATTGGCCTTTTCAATTTCTAAAAGTGTGTAATCATTTCCAAATGCTCAAAACAATTTTTTGCAACTTCACAATATTGCAAAGTATTTATTGTGGCATGTGGCACATTTTACAAGAGTCATTCGGTGCTCGGAATAATTGCAAAGCCGTAGCTTTTATATTTCCAGAAAAGAAAAACTAAAAGAAAATGAAAAGGGAGAGAGAGAACAACCCCCCTCCCTCGGACTACTACACCCACCTAGGCCGCCCACTCCACCTGGCCAGCCCACTCCTCCCCTGGCTGCCTCCTCCCCATCGTTTCCAACGACCGGGCGCCTGCTCGTCTCGACCACCTCGCCGCCCCGCGTCGCTACAGGCCCCGGAGGGGATAAGGACGCCGACGCCGCGCCCCCCTCAATCCCCTCGCCCACTCCCCCACTCTCCTGCCCTCTCGTTCTCTCTTTCTCGCCTGCGCTCCCCCACCAGATCCGCCGCGGCCGCTTTGGCCACCGCCACCGTGACTCCACCGCAGCCACCGGCCGGCCTTCGCCGACGTGCCCTGTGCTCGCCTCGACCTCCTCATCCTCCTCGTCAACCCACGCTGACTGGACGGCCCAAGCAGCACCATGACCTCTTCTTCCTCCTCGCTTCGACGAACACCGGCCGACCGCCACCTCGCGCCTCCCGAGCACACTGCCACCTCCCCACGGCTCCCGTGAGCCACCACGCTTTTCCCTCTCTCCTCGAAGCTTCTCGCCGCCGCAGCCGCTGCTCCGCTTAGCACCTGACGCATCGCCACCGACGAAGCTCGCCGTCGCGGGTTTTCGCCAGAACGCTGCTGGGCCGAGCCTCAGATCGAGCTCCGGAGCTCGTGCGAGTCCAACGCCACCACTAGCGCGCCTCCTCGTTCCTCCTAGCACCGTTTCCATGCACGCCCGAAAGCCGCCGCCGCCAAGCTCGACACCGGCGACGTTTCCGGCCTCCCCGGCGTAGTCTAGCAGCTCCACTCGACGCGGCTCCCTCCTAACTTTCGAACGCAAGTCGTGGCACGTGAAATGGTGAACCATAGGCGATTTCCGACCTCGGCGTTTCGCCGCCACAAGACGAGCTCACGGAGCTACTCCGCAGCTCACCGAGCCGGGCGCTGCAGGGCCACCCCCGGGCCACCACCTAGGTCACTGACCAGTGGCCCCCAGTGGACCCGCTGACTGGTTTGACCCAGTCAATGTGGTGACTGGGAAGCCCAGTGGCGCTGACATGCGGGCCCCACGCATAATTATTTTACCTAAAACGTTTTTATAATTAAAATCAATTAGTTAGATAAATGAGGCACTGACAGGTGGGGTCCAGTAGTTAACTAACCTAAGTTTAGTTAGTTTAAACTTCTGTGAGTCCACCGTCTATGACAGTATGACCCATCGTCGGCTTTGACCGGTCAGCGGTTCTGTTGACCTTGATGTCATGCTGACACTCTGCTGACATCATAATTCCTTTTCTGTTAATTTAGATAATTCCAGAAAATGGTTTAATCTTTGGAAATGCATAGAAATTAAACCGTAACTCGGATGAAAATGTTTTCTACATGGAAGTTGCTCAGAAAAATCCAAATAATCCGAATGCGCGGTCCGTTCATCTGTCACATGCCTCTAGCATGTTGAACATGTAACTTTCCCCCTCTTTTCCTCTCTTCGGAATCCGCCTAACGCCGGGAATTCATCCTCAGATGTTTATCCCCTCCGTCTGCAACGTGTAGTACCGCGTTAGTTCACCCCCTAGCACCGCGTATTTCCATGTTGCACTTTGTGATGCTATGTTTGCTTTATATTTACTGTTTCTGCTTCCTCTTCTCCCCGGTAGAACCCGAGACTGATGTTGCCCCTGTGATCGACTACGTCGACGACGACCCCTCCTTGCCAGAGCAACCAGGCAAGCCCCCCCTTTTATCATCCCGATATCGCCCATTCCATTCTCTCATGCTTGCATTAGATTTTGCTACTATTATTGTTTGCTCCTATTTGCTGCATAGCCTGTTTATTGTAACCTGATATTGTTACATACCTGCTTATCCTAAACTGCTTAGTATAGGTTGGTTAGAGACCCATCAGTGACCCTCCCCCCACATGGCTCGACCGCCTACCGGATTATCGAAGACCCGATCAACGGATCAAGACCAGGCCCCACACCTCACGCCACATCACGCCTTCATTGCTCGACTCTGCAGAGTTATCATCGAAAGTGCCGAGGGTGGAACCTCATACATCACTCATGATGAGATCTCAGAGAGTAGTTATTCGGTCGTGGTCATCGAGGGTGATTTCCTCCTTAACCACTTCCGACACGACTGTCAGGTAACCCCTCAAGTGTGAACCTCGAGGGTGATTCCTCTTACGCTCACCTTGATGATTACATCTAGTGGAATTCATCGGGGTGATTCCTCGGTTTTCCCTTGATGTTTGGACACACGGATACTTGGAATTTACCATCGTTATTTGGAAAGAGCGGGTCGACTCGAGGGGTACCCGCCGAGCTTAATTGCGAGTGATGTGGAGACGGGTTGACCCGGAGGGTGCCCGCGAGATAAATACGAGGCGTGGCGGGCATTCCTAGCCCTTGCCGCAAGTCCTCGAGACGGGCAATGGGGTCACATCTTTCGTGAGTCTTTGCTTGTTACCGCTGCTGCCCTAATCCACTACGATTTGGATATTTGATCCGAGGGGCCTCGCCCGATAGCACTAACCATCACGTGGGCATAGTATGGGCGTTTCGCGTCGTATGCATCACCAAGCTTAATAGACGCCAACGATCGAGCGATGCGCGCTGGTTGACTGCGTAAGCGCCGCTTTGTTGAAGGAGGTAGCTAGGTCTGCTCACCGCCGCCCAATCAACGCAAGTGCAGGAGTTCCCGGGAGATGGCCCATGACCCCTTGGGGCATAGGTTTAGTCCGCGTGTTTCGCCTCTATTAAGCCTAGGTCGGGTTATGCGCATCGCTTGGCCGCGGCCGGGCATGACCCAGGAAAGTGTGTCCGGCCGGAGTTAATAGAGCGTGGTGGGTAAGTTGGTGCACCCCTGCAGGGAAGAAAACATCTATCGATAGCCTGTCCTACGGTAACGAACACTTGGAGTTGTATCTCGATCGATACAACTAGAACTGGATACTTGTGATGAAAATTGGATGGTGATGAGAAATGGATTGTGATGATAATCGGATAGTATGGCTCGGGGATTTCTTTTCTCGGGAGTCGAGAAAGGATCTCTCGCCGAGGTTGATAACACCACCGCTACTTTACCTTATGCTACTCTACTCCCTCCTGCTTGTCGCAAGATGGTGGTTTCCGTAAGATGCTAGTCTTCGATAGGACTAGGCCTTCTCTCTATTCTCGCATTTCGCAGCCTGCACTACATATACAGCCTTCCTTTGATAATGTTGCATATGTAGTGTAGATCCTTGCTTGCGAGTACTTTGGATGAGTACTCACGGTTGCATTGCTTCCCCTTTTCCCCTTTCTCCTTCTTTCCGGTTGATGCAACCAGATGTCGGAGCCCAGGAGCCAGATGCCACCGCCGATGCCTACTACTACGTGGAGACCACCGATGACCAGGAGTAGTTAGGAGGCTCCCGGGCAGGAGGCCTTGCCTTTTCGATCGTTGTTGCTTTTGTGCTAGCCTTCTTAAGGAAAACTTGTCTAACTTATGTCTGTACTCAGATATTGTTGCTTCCGCTGACTCTTGTGTATCTGAGCTTATGTATTCGAGCCTTCGAGGCCCCGTGCTTGTAATATAAAGCTTGTATTATTTTTAATTTGTGTCTAGAGTTGTGTTGTGGTATCTTCCCGTGAGTCCTTGATCTTTATCGCATACATTTATGCAGTATGATTAGTGTATGATTGAATCGAGGGCGTCACAAGTTGGTATCAGAACCGACTGCCTATAGGTAGCCCCCTTTCCAGCTCCTTGGCCGAAGTTGAGTCTAGGAACCAAAAATCGTTTTACTAACTTGGTTGTGTGGCTTACGGGCCCACGTCGCCAATCGGGTGGTATTAGGATCTTTTATTCCTCGTCTATACTCTCGGACTCTGATCTCTCGTCTATTCGGGTTAAACATTTTGCCAACTCTGACATTAGGTTCTCGTACACACTTCCTCCCGGAGAGCCCTGACATTATCGATGATTACTTGCTTAGCCGGAAGATTCTGCAGATACTCCTCGATGTTTCTCGAGACACTATGCCAACTGCCTTGCAGTTCCTGACCACCGATAATCCCCGTGAATAACATCCTTGCCGCTTGTACCTTCATCTCCAGTTACTCCTGTTATTACCAGATACCCCTAATACTCTCCGTTGTTCCGAGAATCCTTTGTGCCTTTTACTTTGCAGCTTCTTTTTGCACTGCGGATAATTCACTTAACCGGGGTTCGTTCATCCCCAGATGTTCATATGCCTTCCAAAATACGTGAAAATTCTAATCTCATCTTTCAAATCCTCTGCAGCCTATTGCTCTTGATTCTCCTTGCCAGCTTGCATTAGGATTAATTCCATATGTCTAGCAATATTCTTTAAAATTCTTGGTGATTGTCATTCTGTTCCTATGGATTCAGCGTGTGTGAATACCGCAATCATCAATTAATCCTTGGAAAATTTCTTTCCGACTCGCACATCCTTCCGTATATGAGCTGGTCCTCGCCCAATCCAGATTTGATCGGGTGCACCTCTAAGTCTATTCAACTTACTCCACCTTTTGATCGTAGCCTCGCTTCGATTCTTCGCCTTGAAATCATAATTCCTTTGTACCCAAGCATCGAATCATTCAGATGTTTCAATAAGCCGATGCCTTTGCATCCCCTTCTTCATCTGATTGATTACCAATCCTCACATCAACTCTGTCGTGAATCGCCAGATCCATTGCTGGGTTGTTATCAGACAGTTTCTGTCACGACCGGTTTTTCAATAAAAATATTATTGAGCAACCGACCTATGAAGTCCAATATGAGGAAAATCCTCCATACCGGTAGACAAAACTTGGATACAATAAGCCAGTAGCATTACAATATTACAGGTCGGATCAAGGTGCCCAACCAATTATTACAAACACGCCAATAATTCTACATGATGGCGGATATGACACAATGGTGTGGGGTGGAAATTACTACCGACTCAAGATATGAGTGGTTGGTGGAATAACACAAGGTGGTTAATAAGACCATCGTGACCGGGCGGCTCATCGAGCGTCGAATGAGGCTCGATGAATTTATTTGGGGTAGCGGAAGCGGATATATCACAATGACTATTCCAGGGTCGCACGAGATCGACCGATTCCTCTAGGCGCCGGACTCGCTATCGAACTCTTCATCCATGAGATCGCCTTTGTCACAAGATCTCGCCAAATCAACAAGCCGTGAGTACTTTGAAAGTACTGCAAGACAGTTCGGACAAATGATATAACAAATGAATGCATGAATGTGAAATAATTAATTCTAAAATGCTCAATTTAATCAAGATAGCAAAGTAAATAAGAAGGGAACCGGCGGTAGTCCGCTCGAAAACCCAAAGAAGATAAACTCAAAACCGATCGGGTGTCCGAAGCGATGCCTCGAAGGGTGAATAAATAAGTAAAACATGCCACAGTCAGGCGTCTAAGAGACACCTCATAAAGGGCTTATATTGAAAATAAATACATGCGTGCCGCAGTCGGACGTCGGAGCGACATCACAGAAAGGGCTTATAAGGAAAGTAAATAATAACAATGCCGCAGTCGGACGTCTGAGCGACATCACAGAAAGGGCTTATATAAAAATAGATAACAACATTGCCACAGTCGGACGTCTGAGCGACATCGCAGAAAGGGCTTATAATGAAAATGAATAATAACAATGCCGCAGTCGGACGTCTGAGCGACATCGCAGAAAGGGCTTATAATGAAAATAAATAATAACAATGCCGCAGTCGGATGTCTGAGCGACATCGCAGAAAGGGCTTATAATGAAAATGAATAATAACAATGCCGCAGTCGGACGTCTGAGCGACATCGCAGAAAGGGCTTATAATGAAAATAAATAATAACAATGCCGCAGTCGGACGTCTGAGCGACATCGCAGAAAGGGCTTATAATTCATTATTCATAGCTGACAAGATATAGTGCTCACGGAAAATATTCATCACAAGACAATAAGCGGGTTAGTCCATTCACGGGGAATAAATTTTTAGTACTCAAATGGCTCGTGAATTTCTGTCACCGAGACCGACACTTGACAAGTTGAGATTAACACGGTACTCGGATATGAATAAGATGAATTCAATAATTTTGACTCTGCAGAGTTTGTACCAAAATTGTCCACATCCAACGGATTTCCGTAGTCACGAAGGACTAGTTCCGTTTACGGTATTTTGGAAGAAACACAACTAGCTAGTACACACCCATCATACCACACGTTGCCAGGAATCACCCTAGACAGCGTTTAAGAAAAACTTTGAGATGGGGAGATCACAATCTCGAATAGCATGGGATCAAATTTATATACGCTGCCTAAGGGGTGCCCCTCTCGGTCCCAACCGGAAACACCCATGCCCCGACCGGATGAAAGGCTTTAATCCAGGGCCATGGAACCTTCATCTCGGCCTCTCGATTTGGTGTGTACCAGAAGTGGTTTGCAACTTATTGTTGTATCCCTTGCGGGAAACAGTGGTAGTACAAAAGGGAAGACGGACGGAATCGACCGATTTATGTTGACACTGGTCAATGATATGGCATAAGCCCGCATGCTACAACACTGCCATCTTACCCATACTCATGCCAACTCATGGCCATGCAACAAGTTTCCAACAACTCATGGAATTTACCGAGCTCATTTGTCTCAACTCTTACGAGATAAACTATCATCGAAATGCTCATGAACGTGCCATGATACAAAATAATGCAAACATGCCCAGACACTCATCATATAAAAAGTTCAAACATTGCTTGCCTAGTTCGGAGTAGTCGGGGTCTAGCTCGGCGAAGTTCAAGGGTTCCGTCACCTCCTTCGGTATCTACGGTACACAAAATACACGCGCTAACGTAAATATCGTGGGGTACAGAAATTTGATCCAAATATTTTTCAAATAAATATGATAAAAAACTAGACAAAAATCTTAAGAGGACAGAAAAAGAATCACTCAAAACTTCCTTTCTGTTAAAAAGTTATAAGGGTTTTGGTCCAAGGACCCATCTGTAATGAAACAGAAAACTTCCAGGGGGCTTTGCAGAAAAGTCCAGAAAACGGTTCGTTTAAAAGAAACGACTGAGAGGCTGAAAGGCGGCTCCACCTGTCGGGTTTGAAAATTTAAAAGAGGGAAACAGGGCGCGACGGCGCCCGAGAGGTGCAGTGGTCGCCGGCGGCGATCCACGGTGAGGCAGAGTGATCGGATTGTACCTTCGTGATCTGCACGTCCTTCCGCGTCTGTGGGAGGTGGAAGTGGTCGTCGGCGAGTTCCATGTCGATGATGACGCTTGCTCTAGCGGACGGCGATTCGGGTGATCGTGGACCTCGTCGAAGAGAGCTGTGAAGATCAAATAGGAGTGGGGGTTAGACTCTTAGTTGCCTGAGAGGGTTGCTGACGAGGTTAGGGCGCGGGAGACGACCTCACCGGAGTGGATCGAGGTGGAGGCCGAGGCGGAACGAGGTGGAAGGAGTCGGGGAAGAAGAGCCCCTCGAGGCCCTTCCAGGGGCTTGGCGAGGTCTGGAGAGGTGGTGGAGGTGTGCGGGGGCGAGAGCGCGCTCGGGGGTGCTATATAGTCGGCCCGAGGCGGTTGCCGAGAACGGGGTTCTCCGGCGAGGTGATTACGGCGGCGCTGTGGCTGCACGGTCGGCTTAGGAGTTTGAGCATCGACTAGACGAAGAACTGGTGCCATCCCCGTGTCCAACTCAGCAAGGTGGGCGAGCTTACGGCCTGTCCTCGACGGAACGGCTGCATGGCCCGTCGGCGGCAGAGAACGCGCTCTGCGCGTGCCAGGCCACGGCGACGGTGCCGCATGCGTGTGCTGGCAAGGAAACGGCCACGCGGAGCTACCAGGGGGTTTGGGCGGCGCCGAACGGCGTTATGTCAGCCGTTTCGCTTCCCCGCCGACCGCCACGGTGGTTCGCCGCAAGACACGCCGCATAGGCGGGCCAGGTGCCACCGACGCCAGAACGCTAAGCATCGCGCGTGAGGCTCCGACAAGCAAGCTAGGCCATGAGCAACGTGCCAAGTGCACTGTGGGCATGTGACTGAAACTCGATGGAGATCGACACTGAACTCTGAATTTAATCAAGATGAATGTAAATAGTGCATGCAAGGTGTTCATGTAATGATTTAGGCATGTAGGGATTTTTCCTAGAGCTGGTTTTTTGTGGAGGGGCTTCTCATTGCATCTAGAGGCTGCCTGAATTTTTGTGGAATTTTTGGAGCAGAGAAGATATGAATTTCACCAAATTTGAAAAATCTGGTCCAAACTTGCAGAGACTAGAATTTGAAATATTTGAACAGGAGAGGAGTGGATCTTGATTGATCTAGGTTGTGGGTACCAAGGACTATCCAGGGAGTTGGTTTGAGGTCAAAACTCAAATGCATTTAGGTACTTGCTTTGCAAATCACCTAGGCTCAAAATAATAGACATAAAAGATTTGGGAGGAGAAATAATTGAAATAAAATTCAGAAAATGGTTGAGCTTGTTGAGATGTAATGTTTGGATTGCCCAAAGTGGAAGGAGAGATTTTAGGAAGATTTTTACCATGTGGTGTATGGAAAAATCATGAGGGGTTTCAAATATTGGAAAGGATGCAGAACTCCTAGAGTTTCTTTTGAAAGAAAAATAAACTCCAAAGATTCTTCTTGAAGTTTTGAGAAGAGGGCAATCAAGGAAAATTTTAAGAACCAAACACCAGAGTTGAAGGAGATGCAAAAATAAAATATTTGCTAAAGGGAAAAAGCTTTTGAGAGAGATTTTTGGAAGGGTTTAGAATACCTCATTCAAATCCAACAATTTTTTTTGAAGAAACCAAAAGAATATTTTGGAGTGTCACAACACCTACCCCCTTAGGAAAAATCTTGTCCCCGAGATTCCAGCTGATCCTCAAATAATTGTGGGTGCTCCATGCGAAGGAAATCCTCTCTTTCCCAAGTGGCTTCACTTTCGATGTGGTTGCTCCACTGAACTTTGAAGAACTTGATGGTTTTCTGTCGGGTTCTCCTTTCAGACTCTTCCAAGATTTTTATCGGATGCTCCCGATACGTAAGGTCCGCTGCACGCCAATGTTTTTATGGGGTACTTGTTTCTCGGGTTGCTTACGCACTTCCTCAATTGGGAGACATGGAATACGTCGTGGATGTCGGATAATTCTTCGGGTAAGTCTAGCTGGTAGGCCACCGTGCCTCTTCGTGCTACTATGCAGAATGGTCCGATGAATCTTGGTGCTAGCTTCCCTTTAATCTTGAATCGTGCAGGCCTCTCATAGGGATACTCAGAGGTACACAAATTCTCCGGTTCAAAATTGACTCCACGATGCTTCCGATCGTAATAACTCTTTTGTCGACTTTGGGCTGTCTTGAGTCGGTCCTTAATCACCTTGACCTTATCTTCACCTCTTTGAGCAGGTCCGGGCCAAGATATGACTATCTCCTGCTTCCGACCAATTTAGTAGGGTACGACATCTTCGCCTGACATGTAGCTTCAAATGGTGCCATTTGCAGGCTGGACTGATAGCTGTTGTTATATGCGAATTCTGCGTATGGTAAGCTCTCTTCCCAACTGGTCCCATAGGTGAGGACACATGCTCTCAAAGATATCTTCTAGAATCTGGTTTACTCACTACCGCCCATCTGTCTGGGATGGTATGCGGCATCGAATGCCACCGAGTTCCCAGAGCTTGTTGTAAGTGATCCCAAAATCGAGACGAATTGAGTGCCTCCGTCTCGAGATTATTTTCTTTGGGACTCCATGTAAACAAACGATACGGGAAAGGTAGAGCCTAGCAAGCTTCGAGTGGTGTGTGTTGTCTTCACGGGATGAAGTGTGCTACTTTAGTCAGTCTATCGCTGATGACCCATATGGCATCATGTCCGTGTCGTGACCGAGGTAGTCCAACAATAAAATCCATTCCAATCTCGCCCCATTTCCACTCGGTATCTTATTTGGTTGCAATAGCCCGCCAGTTTCGTGCTCGCCTTGATGTGTTGACAGGAGTCACAACATCCAATAAACTTGGCTATGTCTCTAATTATACCATTCCACCAAAATCAATCCAAAAGATCTTTCTACATTTATGTTCCTACATGATGAATTAAATATGGAGAGGTGTGTCCTTTAGCCAGGATTTGTTGTTTAAGGTCATGGATATTCGGTATGCAAAGCCTATTCCCGTACCACAATATTCCTTGCTCATCAATAACGAATTCTGAGGCCTTGCCCAACTTCATCTTCCGTTTTATGCCCTCAATGCTGGGGTGCCCACGTTGAGCCTCTTTAACCTTCTCTAATAGGGTAGGTTGTAATTCTAAGTTCGACACACTGCCTTCGATGACTACCATCAGATTGAGCTTAGCAAATTCCTGCTGGAATTCAGGTCTCAAGTTTGGCATGCTGTCGTTGTTCGGACTGGGGTTCCGACTCAGAGCATCTGCTACAAAATATGCTTTTCCTAGGTGGTAGTGGAATCCAACATCATAATACTTTACTAAATCCAACCAGCATCGCTGCCAGAATTCAGTTCTGGTTGTGTGAAAATATACTTGAGGCTTTTGTGGTCCGTGGTATGTTTCACAACGATTACCAAGTAAGAAGTGCTCCATTCCTTGAGTGCATGAATGATCGCCGCTAATTCCAGGTCATGAGTAGGATAATTTTCCTCATGCTTATGGGTTGTCTCGAAACATATGCATAACCTTGCCCTCTTGCATTAATATGCACCCGAGGCCCTTTCGAGATGCGCCACGTAATACCTCAAAATTTTGTGTATATCTAGCACAATTAGTACGGGTGTCAGCCGCCGCTTCTCTTTAGTTCTTGGAAACTTTTCGCAAGCTTCCGACCATTCAAACTTCCCGCCTTTCTTCAAGAGGTTGCGCCATTGGCTTTTCTATGGTGGAGAATCCTTCAATAAATCTCCGGTTGTATCCTGCCATTCCCAAGAAACTTCGTACATCCGTCACGCTGGCTGGTGGCTTCCAGCCAAGTACGGCCTTAACCTTTTCCGGGTCTACGGCGATACCTTCTTGGGTCAGTACGTGGCCCAAAAAACCTACTTGCTTTAGCCAAAATTCACACTTGCTGAATTTAGCGTACAATTGATGTTTCCTGAGTTCTCCTAGTACAATTCGGAGATGTTCAAAGATGTTCTTCCGGTGTATTCGAGTATACCAGACTATCATCGACACATACCACAACAAACTTATCCATAAACTTCATGAATACTTTGTTCAGGAGGTGAACAAAATATGCGGGGGCGTTTGTTAGTCCGAATGGCATTACGGTGAACTCATACAATCCGTATCTGGAGCTGAAAGCTGTCTTGGGAATATCTTCGGTTCGCACTTTCAGTTGGTGGTATCCCGATCTCAAATCAATCTTTGAGAACACCTTGGCCTGAGCGAGTTGATCGAATAAATCATTTATTCGTGGCATCGGATATTTGTTCTTGATTGTGACCATGTTTAGCGCTCGATAGTCTATGCACAATCTCAGTGCTCCATCCTTCTTTTTGGCAAACAAAATTGGTGAACCCCAAGGTGAGGAACTGGCTCAGATGTACCCTTTTTCCAATAATTCCTTTATTTGCTTCTTCAGTTCTACCAATTCGATGGTGCCATTCTCAGATGGTTTCTTGTATATGGAAGCGGTTCCGGTGCTAGCTCAATGCTGAATTCTATCTCTCGATCCGTGGCATACCCGGTAGCTCTTCGAAATACATCCGAAATTCACACACCATCGAACCTTGCTCAATTCAGAAATATTCACTTTATTCAATCCCGTTGCCGGGATATTTTTCTTTCCTTGGCTGAAACTTTTATGGTCTTCCCGTGGTGATGGGTGAGAATTATGGTCCTGTTGAAGCAGTCAATAAAACCTTTGTTGGTGGTTAACCAATCCATCCCTAAGATGACATCCAGTCCTTTATTTTCCAACACGATAAGATTTGCGTGAAACTTTAACCCTTCAAACTCGATAACCACACCCTAGCAATAATTCTGGGTAACTTGCTTAATTCCAGGGGACTTGACGATCATAGATTTTCCCAAGGGAAGCATCGCAAAATTATTTTGCAAAGCAAAACTTTTCGAAACGAATGAGTGAGAAGCTCCAGAATCAAACAAAACCATGGCAGGTATTGTGTTGACAGGGAACGTACCGAGTACGATATCTGGGGCATTTTGTGCTTCCTCTTTGGTCACGTGGTTCAGATGACCCTTCTTGTGGTTGTTATTCGGGTTGAAATTGTTGCGCTTACGCCAATTATTGCTTCCGTTGTTCGGCTTTGGGGTCGAAGTTCTTGGCTTGGGGCACCGCTTGGCATAGTGCCCTTCTTCTCCACAAGCGTAACAGGTAACGCCTCGGGCGGTATGTGAACTCCTTGTCCCTTGCATGGAAATTTTTGATTGGGCGTGAGACGCTTGTCGTGGGTTTGGGTGTCCAGTTTTTCAACATCTGTCTTGCTGCGGTGGTTGCGGGCGTGATTAGTCTAGTCCCTCTTCCGCTATGGAAATCTTCTAAGCTGCGCTCTCATTTTCCAAGGTAATGGCCTTATCCACCAGCCGCCTTAAAATCTCGAAGGTGTGTATGACCAATTGGCATTTAAGCGCCGGTGTCGTAATCGCCTAGGAATTTCTCCATCTTTTGTTTTCTCGACATACGCCCTCGTTGGCGTAGCAAGACAAAGCAGGGTAAACTGACTATTGTATTCTCGACACTGCTATTGTTCTTGCTTGAGGTCATCAAATTCTCTTTTTGATCTTCATAAGACTCTTAGGAATATGTGCCCCACTTAAAACCTTCTTTAAATTCCTCCCATGTTATATTATTTTGTTGGGGTGCATGTGTTGGAAATTTTCCCACCACGATGCAGCTGCTCCAAAGTGAGATAGTGCGGAGCATAAAAGCACTTTCTCAAGATCTGAACACCGGCAATAATTAAGTTCCTCTCCATGTCTCAAGTCAGTCCTCGGCTTCAAGAGGTTTGTCAGTGTGAGAAAATGTTTGGGGACGGTCTTCTCAGAGCTCGAGATAATTTTGATTGCTGCTGATACTGTCCACGGTGATTTCCCATATTGATGACTTGGTTCAAGATTTCGATGTTGCTGCTGACTTTGTTCATAAAGACGAAATATTTGGGAAAGTGTCGTTTCATTGTCCTGTTGACTTGTCTGCCCCTGTGTGAAATTGTTGCCTGGGGGTGTGCCATAATTTTCCTCTGTCGGAGTTGGCATGGAGCGCGTCCAAGGACGAGACATAGTTTACTCTGGGGATATATTTCGAAACACTCATAAGAAAAGAAATCGACCCTTAAAAATCAATAAATTTAAGAAGATGGAAAAAGGTCGCAAATGTTCCAAGATTTTTCAAGAGAAAATACGTTTGCGCACGGAGGAGGACTGTTCATTACATATCTTACACGCAAGCAGTAATTATACAATACATCACTCAGGATATGCGTACATAATCCTGACATGTTATTTAGTCTAGTGCACTCCTCCGCATCCTACATGATGCGCAAACAAGCTACTTCTCACAGCCTATTTACATATAAACATATCGCATAAGCCGGTACATCGCATGGCGGCTAATCGTACTTAGTCGGAGATGGTAAGGATTTCCCTTGGCCTACCAAGGGTGAGGCGTAGAGAGGCTGGGGACTCAACCTCCTCTTCGGAGATAGGCTCCAGACGTGAGGCGCTGCACTGAGTTGGTGGAGCAGGTGCCCTGTGTGGGACAACTCGAACCTGAGCGGGCACGAGGGGTGGTGCAGAACGAACCGGAGTAGGCGCAATGACATGGTTGAACTCCTCCGTGGTAGGCAGGCGATGAGTAGCAGTGCGAGCAGTTGGAGCAAACGATGCTGATGACGAGATTTAATGTCGCTGGCGGTAAGGGCGCGCAGGAGCTCCCTCCTGGCGGCACAGCCGTGGACCGAGTCCATGCGGAAGCTACAAAGTCGCCCACCAGGTTGTCGGCTGCCTCCAAAGCCCGGAGATACTCGATAAGCATCTCAAAAGCTTCGCCTCATTCTCCTCCGGGGCAAGAGAACGCGTAGTGGCAGGTATATGGCACGTGACATGGCAGGTAGCGGTAGCGACGAAGTCTTCATCGGCGAAGGATATCCTCGAGACGAAGCTATCACCTCACGGGCTGCCATCTGCAGCAGCATGCTTCTCTGTGGGCATGGCTCTCCCCACGAACCGGTAACGCCAACTCGCCTCTCTTGAATTCCACCGCTGCTTGGTGCATGGTTAGACGGTCATTGACCTTGTGCCGAGCGAGAGAAGATCGGGCGCACATCAGGCCCCACCGCGACTTGGACGATGAAGGAGAGAAGCTTGACGAACCCATCGGGCATGTTGGCGTAACATCTGCGACTCCCAATGCTGTTACCATCTACAAAAGTAGGCAAAAATCCTGAGTAGTCAAATCATAAATTTATGCCGATCACGTAAATTGACTACATTTGTGAAAATAATAAATAGCTCTATTATGCTAATAACCGATTAGCGATCGCACCTAGTGGCTTCCTACAGTCAGCCTGGCTCTGGTACCAAGCTTGTCACGACCGGTTTTTCATTGAGCAACCGACCTATGAAGTCCAATATGAGGAAAATCCTCCATACCGGTAGACAAAACTTGGATACAATAAGCCAGTAGCATTACAATATGACAGGGTCGGACTGAAGGTGCCCAACCAATTATTACAAACACGCCAATAATTATACATGATGGCGGATATGACACACTGGTGTGGGGTGGAAATTACTACTGACTCGAGATATGAGTGGTTGGTGGAATAACACAGTGGGGTGGTTAATAAGACTATCAAGATCGGGCGGCTCATCGAAGGCCGAGGTGAGGCTCGATGAATTTATTTGGGGTAGCGGAAGCGGATATATCACAATGACTAATCCAGGGTCGCACGAGACTGTCTCGATTCCTCTAGGCGCCGGACTCGCCATCGAACTCTTCATCCATGAGATCGCTTTTCACAAGATCTCCGCCAAATCAACAAGCCAGGTGAGTACTTTGAAAGTACTCGCAAGATAGTTCGGACAAATGATATAACAAATGAATGCATGAATGCGACATAATTAATTCTAACAATGCTCAATTCAATCAGTATAGCAAAGTAAATAAGAAGGGAACCGGCGGTAGTCCGCTCGAAAACCCAAAGAAGATAAACTCAAAACCGATCGGGTGTCTGAAGCGACGCCTCGAAGGGTGAATAAATAAGTAAAACATGGCATAGTATGCCGCCTAAGCGACACCTATAAAGGGCTTATATTGAAAATAAATACGCAGGTGCCGTAGTCGGACGCCGAGCGACATCACGTAAAGGGCTTATAATGAAAGTAAATAATAACAATGTCAGCAATGGACGTCTGAGCGACATCACGTAAAGGGCTTATATAAAATAGATAACAACATTGCCACAGTCGGACGTCTGAGCGACATCGCAGAAAGGGCTTATAATGAAAATGAATAATAACAATGCCGCAGTCGGACGTTTGAGCGACATCGCAGAAAGGGCTTATAATGAAAATAAATAATAACAATGCCGCAGTCAGACGTCTGAGCGACATCGCAGAAAGGGCTATAAATGAAAATGAATATTAACAATGCCGCAGTCGGACGTCTGAGCGACATCGCAGAAAGGGCTTATAATGAAAATAAATAATAACAATGCCGCAGTCGGACGTCTGAGCGACATCGCAGAAAGGGCTTATAATTCATTATTCATAGCTGACAAGATATAGTGCTCACGGAAAATATTCATCACAAGACAATAAGCGGGTTAGTCCATTCACGGGGAATAAATTTTTAGTACTCAAATGGCTCTCAGGAATTTATGTCACCGAGACTGACACTTGACAAGATGAGATGAACACGGTACTCGGATATGAATAAGATGAATTCAGAAATTTTGACTCTGCAGAGTTTGTACCAAAATTGTCCACATCCAACGGATTTCCGTAGTCACGAAGGACTAGTTCCGTTTACGGTATTTCGGAAGAACCACAACTAGCTAGTACACACCCATCATACCACACGTTGCCAGGAATCACCCTAGACAGCGTTTAAGAAAAACTTTGAGACGGGAGATCACAATCTCGAATAGCATGGGATCAAATTTATATAGGCATCGCCTAAGGGTGCCCTCTCGGTCCCAACCGGAAACACCCATGCCCCGACCGGATGAAAGGCTTTATTCCAGGGCCATGGAACCTTCATCTCGGCCTCTCGATTTGGTGTGTACCAGAAGTGGTTTGCAACTTATTGTCGTATTCCCTTGCGGGAAACAGTGGTAGTACGAAAAGGGAAGACTCGACGGAATCTGACTGATTTATGTTGACACTGGGTCAACGATATGGCATAATCCTGGCATGCTACAACACTGCCATCTTACCCATACTCATGCCAACTCATGGCCATGCAACAAGTTTCCAACAACTCATGGAATTTACCGAGCTCATTTGTCTCAACTCTTACGAGATAAACTATCATCGAAATGCTCATGAACGTGCTATGATACAAAATAATGCAAACATGCCCAGACACTCATCATATCAAAATTTCAAACATTGCTTGCCTGGTTCGGAGTAGTCGGGTCTAGCTCGCGAAGTTCATGTTCCGGCCACCTCCTTCGGTATCTATGGTACACAAAATACACGCGCTAACGTAAATACCGTGGGGTACATAAAGTTGATCCAAATATTTCTCAAATAAATATGGTAAAAAACTAGACAAAAATATGAAGAGGACAGAAAAAGAATCACTCAAAAATTCCTTTCTGTTAAAAAGTTATAAGGGTTTTTTTCCAAGGACCCATCTGTAATGAAACATAAAACTTCCAGGCGGCTTTGCAGAAAAGTCCAGAAAACGGTTCGTTTAAAATAAACGACTGAGAGGCTGACAGGCGGGCTCCACCTATCGGGTTTAAAAATTTAAAAAGAGGGAAACAGGGCGCGACGGCGCCCGAGAGGTGCGGGGGTCGCCGGCGGCGATCCACGGCGAGGCAGAGTGATCGGACGGTACCTTCGTGATCAAAGACGCCCTTCCGTGGTTCTGTGGGAGGTGGAAGTGGTCGTCGGCGAGTACCACATCGACGGCGACGCTTGCTCCGGCAGACGGCGATTCGGGTGGTCGTGGACCTCGTCGGAGAGAGTTGTGAAGATCAAATTGGAGTGGGGTTAGACTCTTAGTTGACTGAGAGGGTTGCTGACGAGATTAGGGCGCCGGAGACGACCTCACCGGAGTGGATCGAGCTGGAGGCCGAGGCGGAAAAAGGTGGCCGGAGTCGGGGAAGAGCCTCGAGGCCCTTCCAGGCTTGGCGAGGTCCGGAGAGGTGGTGGAGGTGTGCGGGCGAGAGCGCGCCGGGTGCTATATAGCTGGCCCGAGGCGGTTGCCAAGAACGGGGTTCTCCGGCGAGGTGATTACGGCGGCGTTGTGGCTGCACGGTCGGCTTAGGAGTTTGAGCATCGACTAGACGAAGAACTGGTGCCATCCCCGTGTCCAACTCAGCAAGGTGGGCGAGGTTATGGCCTGTCCTCGACGGAACGGCCGCACGGCCCGTCGGCGGCAGAGAACGCGCTCTGCGCATGCCAGGCCACGGCGATGGTGCTGCATGCGTGTGCTGGCAAGGAAACGGCCACGCGGAGCTACCAGGGGGTTTTGGCGGCGCCGAACGGCGTTATGTCATTGCCGCTTCCCCTCGCCGGCCGCCACGGTGGTTCGCCGCCAAGAAGACACGCCAAGCGCAGCGGCCAGGTGCCACCGACGCCAGAACGCGCTTAAGCATCGCTGCGTGTGAGGCTCCGGACAAGCAAGCTAGGCCGTGAGCAACGTGCCAAGTGCACTGTGGGCATGTGACTGAAACCCTGACGGAGATCGACACTGAACTCTGAATTTAACTGAAGATGAACAGAAATAGTGCATGCAAGGTGTTCGACAGAATGATTTAGGCATGTAGGGATTTTTCCTAGAGCTGGTTTTTGGTGGAGGGGCCTCTCATTGCAGCTTGAGGCTGCCTGAATTTTTGTGGAATTTCTGGAGCAGAGAAGATATGAATTTCACCAAATTTGACAAATCTGGTCCAAACTTGCAGAGACTAGCATTTGAAATATTTGAACAGGGGAGGAGTGGATCTTGATTGATCTAGGTTGTGGGTACCAAGGACTATCTAGGGGAGTTGGTTTGAGGTCAAAACTCAAATGCATTTCGGTACTTGCTTTGCAAATCACCTAGGCTCAAAATAATAGACATAAAAGATTTGGGAGGAGAAATAATTGAAATAAAATTCAGAAAATGGTTGAGCTTGTTGAGACAGAATGTTTGGATTGCCCAAAGTGGAAGGAGATATTTTAGGGAAGATTTTTACCATGTGGTGTATGGAAAAATCATGAGGGGTTTCAAATATTGGAAAGGATGCAGAACTCCTAGAGTTTCTTTTTGAAAGAAAAATAAACTCCAAAGATTCTTCTTGAAGTTTTGAGAAGAGGGCAATCGAAGGAAATTTTTAAGAACCAAACACCAGAGTTGAAGGAGATGCAAAAATAAAATATTTGCTAAAGGGAAAAAGCTTTTGAGAGAGATTTTTGGAAGGGTTTAGAACACCTCATTCAAATCCAACAATTTTTTTTGAAGAAACCAAAAGAATATTTTGTAGTGTCACGGGTTACTTCATATTCAAAATTTTGTGCGCCTTCCCCGATACATATTGCCTTTGGTAAATTGCATTTCTCTGCTTTGTCAACCATGCTCTGCTTCCGATCTTGAGTTAATTACCTCTAAACTTTTTGCAAAGGTTCCTAAGATTCCCCGACGGGTGAACTAATGCTTTCCCTAATTTGTGTGAACCCGGAAATTTCTATGTGTCATACTCTACTAGTGTTATGCCGGATAAAAATTTCTACACTACAGCTTCATCAAAAGCGAGAAGTAAATGAGAGGTTATGCATTGGAGAAGTGGGACTCGACCTTGAACTTTATGTTCATGCCCATAAACACGATGTAGATCTTATCATAGAAGCTTCTCTTATAATCAAATGTTCCCTTGGTATAAGCTCATCTTGCATCTTTAAATTGATTTTTTGCAATCGTGGTTCCAACCATATTTCTCCTTTCTTCCATTTCCCGGACAAGTTAAAATACTTGTCTTCTGCAGATCTTTTCATTTATCCAACCTCTATTATGATCTACCTCGAGTATTGCCCCTTGTTATCTCGAGGATATTGTGTCATTGCACTACCTCTTGTGGATTCTCATGGGAATGATACTCCATCACATCATTCCTATCCTGATCGGCTCTATCATTATCGAGCAAATTTTAACTGTGCTACCCGGTCCTTCTTCCCGGAGCAACTTCCGATGACGAGCTAAGCTTACGTCGATCTTCTTCATATTAACATTTCACCTCAAACAACAAGCTTGATTTCGAGCTTGTGTCGTATCCGTGGTTCCAATAACCTTTCGCTGCATCATTCCTTTTGCTTGATGTCGTCGCTGTTCAATGGCCTCTTCATAGTGCCTCGACAAAATCTGTCGTTATTTATCCCCATCAATATACTGACCTGTTTCAGGATATCAACCGAATTCATGATGAGAAATACCATCCTCGCCCCTCGATGATTGTGTTATCATTGACAACGTCCTTGACTTCCTGCCAACACAGACCTTATTGTGTTTGGTTATACCTTACGTTCCTTGCTATTCCCGAAACTGTTCTTTGTGTTTTCCTCTTGATCTTCGCATCAGCCCTTACTTGAAACACCAAATTATTGCTACCTTGAAGCATGACCGCGATAATCCGAATAACAATAAGAACATTGAAAGTGCAATGCTAAATGTTCCTTGATCAATTATCCAAACACCATTGTATGGGTAATATCATGATTCTTCCCTCGCCCCCTTTATCTAAATGCTTTTGAACTTGCTGTCATATAATGTATATCCTGCTCCGCTTCCCCTTGGGAAGGATATACTCCCAATTCTTGTGTGTAAACACATTTTCCTTTCCAAAGGTTCTCGATTAATCTAATGATCGCTTTTCCTTTCCGTTGGTTTGTTTAAACCTACTTGTGATCTATATGATCTAAGCAGTATTAGTTCCTCGCTTATGAAAACACCTCGGTGTACAATTTGTCAAGAAGACCTTGTTATTATTGCTGTTGATATTCTCAGAACCACCGATGGACGAGAACTTTGCCTATTGGTCCGCCTCGCTCAACGAGTAGGAAAATGGTTCTCTTCGCCCTTCGCTTCTTGGTACCAACGTTGTTGGCAACATAACCGACAGTCTATCATCCGCATGCCTTGCTATCGCCCCTTTCTACTTTTTAACCCACATGGTGGGCCCATAACCCACAGCCCACAGATCGAACTCGACTCTCCTCAGATATCTTTGATTCTGAAATATGCTTGCATTTGGCTTCGTATCATTTCACGAGCCTCCTTTCGAGAGATGATCTATTCCCGTTGCTCTAAACCCCCCCTTCTCACACTCTTTTCAGGTATCGATCGCTTGTCCATTCGCTTGAAACTTCCTATTGTACCCTCATATTTTGCTCTCGATGTTTTCTTAAGTTTCAAATCGAGAGGTACATCTGCCTCTTTCCTTGAATTGTTCACCAGATAAATAACCCTATAAGGGTCAGTTCTCCCGAAGTTACTCTTTACTTCCGCACTTAAATCTCGGGACGAGATTTCTTGTAGTGGAGAAGATTTGTAACGCCCCGAGAATCTTGCTACAGTAATCCCCCCCTAATGATGCCTTGTCGTCATGCTTTCCTAAGCCAAAATGCCACTTGTTCAAAAATCAAGTCCAATTCAATTCAAATTGCAAGTCAATTATTTGCATCTTCAAATGAGCCGTAAAAATAGTTCACAATGTGGCAAATATTCCCTAAGTATTTGTCATGATGAAACCTACCTCTGTTGGATTCCAAAAATGCTCCTGGAAATTATTTGAGTGGTCCAGCAACAATTAAATAGGCCTTTTAAATTTCTAAAAGTGTGTAATCATTTCCAAATGCTCAGAACAATTTTTTGCAACTTCACAATATTGCAAAGTATTTATTGTGGCATGTGGCACATTTTACAAGAGTCATTTGGTGCTCGGAATAATTGCAAAGCAGTAGCTTTTTGATTTCCAGAAAAGAAAAACTAAAAGAAAAGGAAAAGGGAGAGAGAGAGCAACCCCCCTCCCTGGACTACACCCACCTGGGCCGGCCCACTCCAGCTGGCCAGCCCACTCCCCCTCCCCGGTCGTCTCCCTCCCCACTGTTCCAACGACCGGGCGCCTGCTCGTCTCGACCACCTCGCCGCCTGCCGCACATAGCCCCGGAGGGGATAAGGACGCCACGCCACGCCTCAATCCCTCTCCCACTCCCCCACTCTCCTACCCTCTCGTTCTCTCTCTCTCATCTGCGCTCCCCCCTCCAGATCCGCCTCGGCCGCGCCTCTCAGTCACCGCTCACCGCACTCCACTGCGGCCACCGGCCGGCCTTCACCTCGCCGACGTGCCCCCAGGCTCTGCCTCGACCTCCTCATCCTCCTCGTCAAGCCACGCGGACAGGGGCGGCCTCGCAGCACTGCCGCGACCTCTTCTTCCTCCTCTGCTTCGACGAACCCCAAGGCCGAATTCGCCACCTCGCGCCTCCCGAGCACACTGCCACCTCCCTACGGCTCCCGTGAGCCACCGCCTTTTCCCTCTCTCCTCGAAGCTTCTCCACCGCAGCCGCTGCTCCGCTTAGCACTCAAGACGCATCGCCACCGACGAAGCTCGCTGTCAGGGCCTTCGCTGCCAGAATGCTGGGCTGAGCCTCGTGATCGAGCTCCGGAGCTCGTGGCGAGTCCAACGCCACCACTAGCGCCCCTGCTCCTCCTAGCGCCGCTTCCACGACGCCGAAAGCCGCCGCCGCCAAGCTCGACACCGGCGACGTTTCCGGCCTCCCCGGCATAGTCTAGCAGCTCCACTCGACGCAGCTCCCTCCTAGCTTTCGAACGCAAGTCGTGGCACGTGAAATGGTGAACCGCAGGCGATTTCCGACCTCGTCGGCATTCGGCCGCCGCGCACGAGCTCGCCGGAGCTACTCCGGCAGCTCCGCCGAGCCGGGCGCGCCAGGCCACCCCGGGCCACCACCTAGGTCACTGACCCGTGGCCCCCAGTGGACCCTCTGACCCATGTTGACTGGTTTGACCCAGTCAATGTGCTGACTGGGCAGCCCAGTGGCGCTGACATGCGGGCCCCACCGCATAATTATTTTACCTAAAACGTTTTTATAATTAAAATCAATTAGTTAGATAAATGAGGCACTGACAGGTGGGGTCCAGTAGTTAACTAACCTAATTTTAGTTAGTTTAAACTTCTGTGAGTCCACTGTCTATGACAGGTAGGACCCACTGGTCAGTTTGACCAGTCAGCGGGTCTGTTGACCTGCTGATGTCATGTCGACACTCACGACGTCATAATTCCTTTTCTCGTTAATTTAGATAATTCCGTAAATGGTTTAATCTTTGGAAATTCATAGAAATTAAACCGTAACTCGGATGAAAATGTTTTCTACATGGAAGTTGCTCGTAAAAATCCAAAGAATCAATACACGGTCCGTTCATCCGTCACATGCCTCTAGCATGTTGAACATGGAACTTTCCCCTCTTTCCTCTTTCCTAATCCGCTTAACGCCGAATTCATCCTCGATGTTTATCCCTCCGTCTGCAACGTGTAGTACCGCGTTAGTTCACCCCCTAGCACATCGTATTGCCATGTTACACTTTGTGATGCTATGTTTGCTATATATTTACTGTTTCTTCTCCATCTTCTCCCCGGTAGACCCTGAGACCGATGCTGCCCCTGTGATCGACTACGTCGACGACGAACCCTCCTTGCCAGAAAGCAACCGTGCAAGCCCCCTTTGATCATCCCGATATCGCCCATTCCATTCTCTCATGCTTGCATTAGATTTTGCTACTGTTATTGTTTGCTCTTATTCTGCTGCATAGCCTGTTTATTGTAACTCGCTATTGTTACCTACCCGCTTATCCTAAATCGCTTAGTATAGGTTGGTTAGAGACCCATCGCTGACCCTCCCCCACTTGACTCGACCGCCTACCGGATTATCGTAAGACCCGTCAACGGATCAAGACCAGGCCCCGACACCTCACGCCACATCACGCCTTCATTGCTCGACTCTGCAGAGTTATCATCGAAAGTGCCGAGGGTGGAACCTCATACATCACTCATGATGAGATCTCTCAGAGAGTAGTTATTCGGTCGTGGTCATCGAGGGTGATTTCCTCCTTAACCACTTCCGACACGACTTTGTCAGGTAACCCTCAAGTGTGAACCTCGAGGGTGATTCCTCTTACGTTCACCTTGATGATTACATCTAGTGGAATTCATCGGGGGTGATTCCTCGGGTTTTCCCCTTGATGTTTGGACACACGGATACTTGGACTTTACCATTGTTACTTGGAAAGACGGGTCGACCCTGAGGGGTCCCCGCGCGAGCTTAATTGTGAGTGATGTGGAGACAGGTTGACCTGGAGGGTGCCCGCGATATAAATACGAGGCGTGGCCGGGCATTCCTAGCCCTTGCCACAAGTCCTAGAGACGGGGCAACGGGGTCACATCTTTCGTGAGTCTCTGCTTGTTACCGCGCTGCCTTAATCCACTATGATTTGGATATTTGATCCAAGGGCCTCGCCCGATAGCACTAACCATCACGTGGGCATAGTATGGGCGTTCTGCGTCGTATGCATCAGCCGAAGCTTAATAGACGTCAGCAACTGAGCGGCGCGCGCCGTGTTGGACTGCGTAAGTGGCTGCCTTGTTGAAGGAGGTAGCTAGGTGTGCTCACTGGCCGCCCACACAATGTGCAGGAATTCCCGGGGAGATGGCCCATGACCCCTGGGGGCATAGGTTTAGTCCGGCGTGCTGGCCTCTCTATTAAACCTAGGTCGGTTTGCGGCGTACTGTTTGGCCGAGGCCGGGCATGACCCAGGAAAGTGTGTCCGGCCGGAGTTAATCGAGCGTGGTGGGTAAGTTGGTGCACCCCTCAGTGAAGAAAACATCTATCGATAGCCTGTCCTACGGTAACGGACACTTGGAGTTGTATCCCGATCGATACAACTAGAACTGGATACTTGTGATGAAAATTGGATGGTGATGAGAAATGGATTGTGATGATAACTGGATAGTATGGCTCTGGTATTTCTTTCTCGCGGGGAGTCGAGAAAGGATCTCTGGCCGAGGTTGATAACACCACTGCTACTTTACTTTATGCTACTCTACTCCCTCCTGTTTGCTGCAAGATGGTGGTTTCCAGAAGATGCTAGTCTTCGATAGGACTAGGCCTTCTCTCTATTCTGGCATTTCTGTAGCCCAGACCACATATACGGCTTTCCTTTGATAATGTTGCATATGTAGTGTAGATCCTTGTTTGCGAGTACTTTGGATGAGTACTCATGGTTGCATTGCTTCCCCTTTTCCCCTTTCTCCTTCTTTCCGGTTGATGCAACCAGATGTCGGAGCCCAGGAGCCAGATGCCACCGCCGATGCCTACTACTACGTGGAGACCACCGACCACTGTGAGTAGTTAGGAGGCTCCTGTGCAGGAGGCCTTGCCTTTTCGATCGTTGTTGCTTTTGTGCTAGCCTTCTTAAAGCAAACTTGTCTAACTTATGTATGTACTCAGATATTGTTGCTTCCGCTGACTCTTGTGTATCTGAGCTTATGTATTCGAGCCTTCGAGGCCCCCGGCTTGTAATATAAAGCTTGTATTATTTTTAATTTGTGTCTAGAGTTGTGTTGTGGTATCTTCCCATGAGTCCTTGATCTTGATCGCATACATTTATGCGTGTATGATTAGTGTACGATTGAATCGAGGCGCCACAACGAGGTAGGGGCGCGCCTAGGGGAGGGCGCCCACCTCGTGTGGGCCTCGAGGCTTTCTTTACGGAGGGTCCAAGTCTCCTGGGTCTTATCTGATGAGAAAATCACGTTCCCGAAGGTTTCATTCCGTTTGGACTTCGTTTGACATTCCGTTTCTTCGAAACACTGAAACAGGCCAAAAAACAGCAATTCTGGGCTGGGCCTCTGGTTAATAGCTTAGTCCCAAAAGTAATATAAAAGTGGAAAATAAAGCCCAATATAGTCAAAAACAGTAGATAAAGTAGCATGGAGCAATAAAAAATTATAGATACGTTGGAGACGTAAAAACACCACCCCGTCCGCCGCCTCCGCCATCGCCTCGCCCCCCTGCCCGCCCTCGCCTGCACCTCGACCTCGACGCCCTACCCCGACATCGACGCCAAGCACCCTGCCCGACCACGCGCTTGCACTGCAGTGAGCCCGCTGTTCCCCTTCTCTCCCCTCCCCCACCCCTAACGCCGTCGTGCGCCTGCCCCAACTTTGCCGCCCGCCCCGAAGCCGCCGCCCGCCCCGACGCCGTCGCCCTCCCCGGCGTCGACGACGAAGCAGGCCCCCCTTTTCATATGCAAAAGTTAGGATTTTTGGTGATATTATTGTAGAATATGATGATGATGTTGTAGAATATGCAAATGTTTATGTTCATATTCAAAAAAATTCATTTTGTTCATAGAATTTTTATGTTTTTTGTTCATAGAATTTTTATTGTAATTTTGTTCATATGATTTTTATTGTAATTCTGTTCATAGGATTTTTTTCTGTTGTAATTTTGTTCATAGAATTTTTATTGTTTTTTTCTATTGTAATTTTGTTCATATAGTTTTAGGATGAAAAAGAAGAAGAAGAAATAAAAATTCTATGAAGAAAAAGAAGAAGAAGAAATAAAAAGGGAGGAGGAGAAGTTTCGTTTAGTTTTAGGATTATTTTAGTTTATGTTTAGTTTAGTAAGAAGGAAAAGAAAAAGATGAAGAAGAGGAGGAAATAAATAAGAAGAGGAAAAAAGGAAAAAAAAAGAGGAGAGGAAGAAAGGAATAGCGGAGAAGAATAAAAAATAGAAAATATTCTATTTTTTCCTTCTTATCCTCTATTCCTTTCTTCTTCTCCTCTTTTTCTTCTTCTTTTTTTCTTCTTCTTCCTTTTCTTATTTTTTATTGGGTATGTCGTTGTCGATATAAACCCCTCTCGGCCGTGTTAACTTATACCACGGAGCACCCCCGGCCCTCTCGCCGACCAAAACTCTCGAGGACACCCAAACCCTAGAAAAAACGATGTCGGTCACCTACCCCTGGCCCCGCCGCTACCTCTACGACAAACTCTCTCGAGGCCACCCAAATTTACCAAGTTAAAAGAGCATTGTCGCCGAGGCCACCCCAAACCCTTAAAGCATTGTCGAGGCTCGAGGTGTCTAAAGAAGACCCTGAGGTGTCTTATGTCTCTGATATGCAGAAAGATGATCTTTGGACCGCGCTGAAGGAAAATTTCACCCTACCGCCAGAGGATGATCCGGAGAAGATAGTTAAAGAGCAATTGATCAAGTCTCATGCTCTTAAGAAGATGGCAGAACTATTCAGGAGGTGGAAGAATGAGTTGAAAAAATTTGTCGACAAAGAAGAGACACCAGAATTCATCGACCGGTATGAGAAGATCAAAGATCACTGGCCCGCATTTGTGGCCCACAAGACATCGGACAAGAGTAAGAAGATGTCAGTGACAAACAAGAAGAATGATGCGAAGAAGAAGCTTCACCATCACATGGGGTTAGGTGGCTACCTTAAAGCCTGGCCATTATGGCCAGACCGTTGTCGGACTTGGTACTTCGGGGTTGGCGGAACCTTGGACCCTGTATCAGAGAAGTGCGTTTGAACGGACGAGCAAATGAGAATACCAGTCACGAAGCTTTAGGAGTATATCGATGCAGCCCAGCAAGGGACGTTCGTTCTAGACAGAGAGAACGACGAGCTCACAATGGCCCTCGGGAATCCTGAGCACCCTGGACGGACACGAGGCACGCCAGGCTCCGTTCCGTGGAAGGCTGGGTTTTCGGACGCGGGCGGTTACAAATGCCAAGAGAAGAGGAAGAAAGTGGAGCATACCCAACTACAGGCGCTGCACGCAAGGGTACTAGAGATAGAGGAACGAGAAGCAAATCGCAGTAAACGACCTGCCGAAGCTTCCCTAGAAGCTACCGCGCCATCTCAGCGGAGAAGCAGCGTGGCTTCCACCGAAGCTGCTTCAGCGAGAACTGTCTTCATGGCTCCTGCTAGCTACCCCGTGGATTCTATCACGGAGTCTCAACATTGCCACCTTATGACGCAATGGATGAAATTCAAAGTCAAGGCGGCTGTTGGCTCTGTTTTACCTACTGAACCTGGCGCAACCTACCACTGCTGGCCGATTCCAGAAGGATGTGCTAGGGTGATGGTGGATCAAATAACGGATGAATTTGAGGACCTCGAGCTTGACCACCCTACCGGTGAAGGTAAGACTCGGCTGGGTTCTTCTCTGAAGACTCAATTCCTATGGCGGAAGGAGCTCATCAACCTACCGAACTGGATGCCTTCGTCTCCTCCTCCTCCTCCTTCGGTGAGTCAGGGCACTCCGCCTCCTCCTACGGCGAGTGATCAGGGCACTCAGCCTCCTTCTCCAGCGCGTGGCAGCACTCTGCCTCCTTCTCCGCCTGCGCCGACACGCCCGAGCAGCCAACCTCCTCCTTCTCCGCCTCGTCAGCAAGGGCGTAAGAGACCCGCCGCCGCCCGGCTGCTACGGAGCGTCGTAGTCCTTTTCCTCCGCCTCTAAAGAAAGGAAAGAAGACAGCCGTAGCCGCTCCGTCTGCTCCGGCTTCTAGCAAGATGCCCAGGCGGGAGGCAATACTGATTCGGTCCTTCTCTGAAGACTCCAGCGAAGTTACCATACGAGAGGACCGAGGAGGAAAATGCGAAGATCTTGCGGACCGAAATGAAGGACTTCTTTGAAGGGGTGAAAGCAAAGAAACATCCACCTCCGGAGGAGAAAATAGATCTGGTGAAAGCAAAGCACACTATCAATGCCCTGAGGAAACCACCAAAGTCTCCACCGCAAACCAACTATGAGCGCATTACTCAAAAGGTATATCTCGAAGCGGAGCGGTCAGGAAGTATTGTCAGTGATCGAAGGTTAGCATAACAACGAGCTGGGAAAAAATTGCCTAGCTCGGTGAACAAGCGGACCAATCGTGCCCCCCGCTCAAGGTGTATAGCAATATCGTCGCTAATGATCCGAGGATGGTGCCCGATTATAGCAATCTTGGAGATTACCTTCCCGATGATGTACATTATGATTTCTTGGAGGTGGACGAACACAAATACCATTATGGGAAGCCTCTCGTCAAAGATGAAAAATCTCTAACAACGATGATGCGAAGATTCCATGATTGGTACATGAAAACCTGCAGAGAGTCTGGGGGACGAATACTTTGTATCTGAGAGTTAAAGAGGAGCACGACCTCGTTGGAATTGATGTGTTGTCTGTTCTATTTGAGGAGTTCTTTCAGTTTTTCAATCAAAAGGCCCTCGATAAATTAACGGTCACTTGCTACCGCTCTGTAAGTACTACTTGTGTCATTAAGTCTCTATACATAGCTCAGCTCTTTCATTGCATGTATTTATAATTATCCTCACTATATTATGCAGATTGAAGATCGTCGAATACAGAAAAGCAGAAATGTAAGATATTGGGTTCATTAACCCAAATCACATAGATGAATTTCAGGTTAAAAAGAGCGCCAAAGATGCCGAGGACAACTTGCCCAAATCATTGATAATAAATCAAAATAAAGATAAAATACTCTTTCCTTACAACTTCAAGTGAGTGTTACTGTCTTGTGCATATTCGGTTTCCCTCATTACTCGAGCGAGGTTATAGTAATGTAATTGATGAGTTATGCATGCGTGCGCAGCTTCCACTATATTCTCCTGGAGATTAAGCTTGAACAGGGACTAGTAACTGTCTTAGACTCGAGACGAAAAGATCCCAAGACCTATGCGGGCATGACTAAAATTCTCAACAAGTAAGTTCAATCGATCATTATCACACCATATCGGCAACTTTTTGTTTATTTCATGATATCTCAAGTAATAATTATTTTCTTTGTCTTGCAGGGTTTGGAAAAAGTTCACCACAGAAGCTCCCGGACTGCTGAAGGAGCTGCGATATACATATCCGAAAGTAAGTGCTACTAGCTAGCTAATTCTGCGCATCTCCTGTTGATTCTAGCTACTTTCATCAATGCCATTTATAATGCTTCATTATCAGTTTGATTAACCTCTATTTCTCGTAAAGTGCTTGTGGCAGGAACAAGGGAATGATTACTTTGGATACTACGTGTGCGAGTTCATCTACAATGCGACTTGCAAAGATAAGCGGGGCTACTCTAAAAGACAGTATGAAGTGCGTAAGCAATAATATTCACAATTTCATTTTATTACACCATCATTTCTGTTGAGTTTCATTCATATATATGTATTAACCCCCTTCTTCAAATTAGACGTGGCAGATGCAGAATGAACTCCAACCACAAGATCGCATGAAAGCAATTCAAGAGGAATTGGCGGGATTCTTTCTTGACCACGTCATCAATAAAGCCGGAGAATACCATGTTGATGTTGAGTTCATATTTAATTAGGGGAGATTATATTGTAAGAGATCTTAATATTGTATATATGTAGCTAGTAGCGTCGGATTGATATACGAAAACATGTTGTTTGCACAATCTCTTGGAGAAGGAGAGGTCGATATCACTTCTATCGGTATGCATGACAAACTTCTATACTTAATGCTTTCCTTCATTTGCTTACTAGCTAGCGTGTCGAGGGCCTCTCTATACGTATAGTACGTAGCGTCGACCAAGCACGGAGATAAGAGAGGACACTTCGCTCTATTAATTAATTAGCTACCTAACACAATATATGAAACACCTTAATTAATCATACAAAACCCCCAACCCCCCCCCCCCTTCAGAAAAGAAAAACAAAAACCCTAGCCCCTGAACAGCTGACGCGTGGATGCCTATTGGTCCCGGTTGGTGCAACCAACCAGGACTAAAAGCCCTCCTGCCTGGGCTCGCAACACCGGCCACTTGGAGGCCCATCTGTCCCGGTTCGTGTAAGAACCGGGACTAAAGGCCTAGGGCTTTAGTAACGACCCTTTAGTCCCGGTTCAAAAACCGGGACAAATGGGCTTTAAGAACCGGGACAATAGGCCCTTTTTCAACTAGTGAGGTGCTCGACTTCCTGGGCTACGGAAAAATCCCTCGGAAGCACATCGTGAAATGCTGGACAAGGAATACTAGGATACTGGCATTTGTTTCTCTTTCTTTCTTGGAATACTAGGATATCCTGCCGGACCACCTTGCGCACCTTTCGGAAAGACAATATGGCGAACAACTCTACTACGTGCGGCATTTAAACCTGTGAGCACACGCGTTTGAGGTTGTTCATCTCGGTGACAACACGTAGGCGCATTTAAAAGGCAATGGAACTCTGAGCGGGACTGTATGGAAATGCGCAAAATGGGGCGGTGGCTGGCGAAGCAAACAGGCTAGTTGCCTGAGCCATGGTGGTGATATGAGTGGTATTTTCTTTATTGTGTGCCATCCTGAGTGTATTACAGCTAATTCAGTTTTCATCAGCCGATTTTGCGATTGTCTTTGTGATAGATGAGTAAATGAGTACGTGTGCATTGGTTAGCTGATTTTTCCATCAACGAGACATTCAGAGTTGTACTTTGACAAGTGAACAGTAGAGTGTGCATTAGTTTGTTGATTTTTCATCAACACATTAGAAGTGTGCTGTGGACTGATGAATAATAGAGTAATTATCAGAATAAAGCCCCGTCTCCAAAGGACAAGACAGTGATGCGCCTTTTTATCTTCTGAAAAGGAGGTTAAACCTCCGGCCTCTGCATCAATTGATGCATACTGATACGTCTCCAACGTATCTATAATTTTTTATTGCTCCATGCTACTTTATCTATTGTTTTGGACTATGGGCTTTATTTTCCACTTTTATATTATTTTTGGGACTAACCTATTAACCGGAGGCCCAGCCCAGAATTGCTGTTTTTTGCCTATTTTAGTATTTCGAAGAAACAGAATATCAAACGGAGTCCAAACGGAATGAAACCTTCGGGAACGTGATCTTCTCACCGAACGTGATCCAGGAGACTTGGACCCTACTCCAAGAAGCACTAGAGGCGGTCACGAGGGTGGAGGGCGCGCCGTCCCCCCTGGGCGCGCCCCCCTACCTCGTGGGCCCCCTGACGCTCCACCGACGTACTCCTTCGTCCTATATATACCTACGTACCCCTAATAGACCAGACACGGAGCCAAAAACCTAATTCCACCGCCGTACCTTCCTGTATCCACGAGATCCCATCTTGGGGCCTGTTCCGGAGCTCCGCCGGAGGGGGCATCTACCACGGAGAGCTTCTATATCAACACCATAGCCCCTCCGATGAAGTGTGAGTAGTTTACTTCAGACCTTTGCTAGTAGCTAGATGGCTTCTTCTCTCTTCTTGGATCTCAATACAATGTTCTCCCTCTCTCTCATGGAGATCTATTCGATGTAATCTTCTTTTTGAGGTGTGTTTGTTGAGACCGATGAATTGTGGGTTTATGATCCAGCTTATCTATGAATAATATTTGATTCTTCTCTAAATTCTTTTATGTACGATTGAGTTATCTTTGCAAGTCTCTTCGAATTATCCGCTTGGTTTGGCCAACTAGATTGGTAGTTCTTGGAATGGGAGAAGTGCATGGCTTTGGGTTCAATCTTGCGGTGTCCTTACCCAAAGGATGTAAAGGGTTGCAAGGCACGTATTGTATTGTTTCCATCGAGGATAACAAGATGGGGTATTTATCATATTGCATTAATTTATTCCTCTACATCATGTCATCTTGCTTAAGGCGTTACTCTGTTTTTAACTTAATACTCTAGATGCATGCTGGATAGCGGTCAATGAGTGGAGTAATAGTAGTAGATGCAGAATCGTTTCGATCTACTTGTCTCGGACGTGATGCCTATATACATGATCATACCTAGATAACCTCATAACTATGCTCAATTCTATCAATTGCTCAACAGTAATTTGTTCACCCACCGTAGAATACTTATGCTCTTGAGAGAAGCCACTAGTGAAACCTATGGCCCCGGGGTCTATTCTCATCATATCAATCACTATCACTTTATTTACTTGCTTTGCTTTTACTTTTTACTTTGCATCTTTATACCAAAAATACCAAAAATATTATCTCTATCAGATCTCACTCTCGTAAGTGAGTCAGAAGGGATTGACAACCCCTAATCGCGTTGGTTGCGAGTAGCTATCATTTTTGCAGGTACGAGGGACTTGCGCGTGACCTCCTACTAGATTGATACCTTGGTTCTCAAAAACTGAGGGAAATACTTACGCTACTGTGCGGCATCATCCTCTCCTCTTCGGGGGAAACCAACGCAAGCTCGAGACGTAGCACATATAGCCATCTTTATTAATTATTCCACAAAAGTCTCACAAGAACATAGATCAAACCACCGAAAGCCACCACTCACACCTACAAACTCGATAACGTGAAGTGCTCTCACTCCCCATATCTAAAACCGGTGTCGTCGCCACCGCCCTGTGCTCGCACGTCCAGACGCGAAGACTCTGAAAGATCGGTTGTGCGTGACACCTGCCAACCAGCCATGACTCAGTGTAGCACTTGTCAGCCAGGCATGACTTGACAGCTCCATCGAATCTCTGTGCCTGACAAAGCCACTCCACCTCCTGCCTTTGTCTTCCAGCGCTGCTCCACAAACGATGCTCCCAAGAGAGAAACAACATTTTAGTACCGCCATTGTCCGATCTGAAAGACTAGATCCTACGGTTTCCCTTGAAGCAGCACGAGTGGGTCGACAACAGTTACACGATGATGTATTCATCAAGGTAACGGCGCAAAACGCCGTCATCGCCCGCCAACGGCTCGGTTTTCACCGTCAACTATGTCTCCCCGACTCGTAGCCGGGACTAGATGATGAATCTCGAGATCCGATCACCAAGCCGCAAGCCGGCCACCTCTGACGGAAGAGATGACCGCCACCGCCGGCTGCACCGGTCAGAACAGATCTAACCGGAGGTGCCGCCGACGCGATCAACATGCCCTGCACGCCGCCGCCGCCGCCGATCCAAAGGCAGATGGCGCGCCGCCGCCGCCCGAACAGGGCAGGCAGCCGCGCCCGATGCCCGTGCCACCTCTGATGCCCCCACGCCACAGCCATCGCCGTCGCCAACACTGCCACCACAACCGCCATTAGGACGGCAGCCGGCCGTCACACCGACATAGTCCAGATCGGCGCCGCCGCAGTCCAGATCGGGGTCACACCCACGAGCCAGGGCGCCCCGCGTCACCCAATGACCCGCGAGAGGGAGGAGTGCCTCCGCCACCGCCGTTGCACGCACAGGCTACGCCCGACGCCAACCATCGGCGGCGATGGAGGGGAGTGAGAGGAAGGAGCTGTGACTCGGCGCCTAGGGTTGGAGCCCCTCGGTTGCCCGCGCGGTGGCGACGGAGGGGAGGGGCGCTGAACGAGTTAACTGTTTCTCAGACAGTGATGCGCCTGCCTTAGCACGCATGGTATTCCTTGTGGGTTGTCGATTCAAGTGCCACGGGTATGAAATGGCTGCGTTTATGTGTGTGCTCGAGCGGGAGAAGCATTGCGCTATTAGAATCTCGAATTTAACATTTTGAATGTTGCGCGTGTCTATTTAGAGCTGCCGAGGTGAACATGCCACATAGTTGTGCTTCGTGTGAGAGATGCCCCCCTGCCGGTGGTAAATGACGGACATATCTGATGGTGGCACTATGCGTGGACCATGCCATCCCCTTAGACGGGCTTCATACGACAAAACCAGCAGTGTAATGCCTGCCACGGCCTTTATCTGGATGCAAATGGCCGGATGGAGATTCCGTGAGCACGCGAGCTCGTCCACTCCTTGTCCTTGGCATTTTTGCAACTTCTGCACTCTACATTCATAGTACTAGACAGCAGTTTACCACCCCATCTTAACAATAAGGAGGCCAACTTGTCGAGTGCTGGCTGAATGTAAAAGCGTGTAGATGTTTTTGAAGTGAAACGGCGATCCCAGATATTTGCAAGGAAAATGACCAGTGGGAACTGGGTAGTTCTGCAGCAGTTATTGAAGGTTGGCATCACATCAAGCAATGTGTACAAAGACGCTCTTATGTACATTAGCCTTTAGTCTGGAAGGAGAGCCTTGAGATACATTTGGCGATCTTCGTGAAATGAGGAAATTGCATCCCAAGTTCCCCATTAACGAGGATCCTAGAGGATGCCGACGACCGGATCGGCGAAATGATGTCAGACCAGCGTTGATCGAAACCTAGCCTAGACATGAACTCTAGCACTAGTAGGGTAACTCCTGGAGACACTATCAGAAGCCCCAGCAATGTGAGCAGCAAGGCATGTTCCATTTTCTTATGCAGCAATGATACGTCCATTTTGCATCATGCTTTTATATCGATATTTATTGCATTATGGGCTGTTACTACACGATATGTCACAATACTTATGCCTATTCTCTCTTATTTTACAAGGTTTACATAAGGAGGGAGAATGCCGGCAGCTGGAATTCTGGGCTGGAAAAGGAGAAAATATTACAGACCTATTCTGCACAACTCCAAAAGTCCTGAAACTCCACGAAAGTCATTTTTGGAAATAATAAAAAATATTGAGCGGAAGAAGTACACCAGAGGGGGACCCACCTGGCCACGAGGGTGGGCGCGCCTACCCCTGTGGCATGCTCCCTGCCTTGTGGGCCCCCTGTTGGCTCTCCGATGGCCATCTTCTACTATATGAGGTCTTTCGTCAAGGGAAAAATCATAAGCAACCTTTCAGGACGAGACTCCAGCGCCACGAGGCGGAACCTTGGCGGAAGCAATATAGGGTTCCGGCAGAGCTGTTCTGCCGGGGACACTTCCCTCCCGGAGCGGGAAATCATCGCCATCGTCATCACCAACGCTCCTCTCATCGGGAGAGGGCAATCTCCATCAACATCTTCACCAGTACCATCTCCTCTCAAAACCCTAGTTCATCTCTTGTATCCAATTCTTGTCTCCAAGTCCGGGATTGGTACTAGTAGGTTGCTAGTAGTGTTGATTACTCCTTGTAGTTGATGCTAGTTGGTTTATTTGGTGGAAGATCATATGTTCAGATCCTATATGCATATTAATACCCCTCTGATTATGAACATGATTATGCTTTGTGAGTATTTACGTTTGTTCCTGAGGACATGGGAGAAGTCTTGCTATTAGTAGTCATGTGAATTTGGTATTCGTTCGATATTTTGATGAGATGTATGTTGTCTAGCCTCTTGTGGTGTTATGTGAACGTCGACTACATAACACTTCAACATTATTTGGGCCTAGAGGAAGGCATTGGGAAGTAATAAGTAGATGATGGGTTGCTAGGGTGACAGAAGCTTAAACCCTAGTTTATGCGTTACTTCGTAAGGGGCTGATTTGGATCCACATGTTTCATGCTATGGTTAGGTTTACCTTAATACTTTTGTTGTAGTTGCGGATGCTTGCAATAGAGGTTAATCATAAGTGGGATGCTTGTTCAAGTAAGAACAGCACCCAAGCACCGGTCCACCCACATATCAAATTATCAAAGTACCGAACGCGAATCATATGAACGTGATGAAAACTAGCTTGACGATAATTCCCATGTGTCCTCGGAGCGCTTTTCTCCATATAAGAGTTTGTCCAGGCTTGTCCTTTGCTACAAAAAGGATTGGGCCACCTTGCTGCACTTTATTTACTTTTGTTACTTGTTGCTCGTTACAAATTATCCTATCACAAAACTATCTGTTACCACTTACACTACAAAAAAAAGACACATCCGTGACATTTTGGGCCGAACGAATTTTTTTTTCTGTCATACATATGACACTTCTATGACGATAATTGTGACAAAACCCGGTATCATCATAGATGTGGTGGGCTCCTACTTCTATGACAAAAAATCATGACAGAAAATGGGCTTTTCGTCCTGGGCGGGCTGGAGACGCAGCTGCATGACATTCTTTGGGCCGTCCATGACGGGAAAAACCGTGGTAGAAGCGAGGGGGAGGAAAATTTCAGGGAGTTCCCGGTTACGGTGGGAGGTCGGGGGCCGAGCGATGCGCGTTTCTCTCGTACACGTACGCGCGTGTGTGCGAGGTGTTGGCTCTAACTGAACCCGAGCGATTGCACTGCAGGCTACGCGTTACTGAACCCGAGCGATCGATCGATGGCTGTTAACTGAACCCGATCGAGCGATTCCTTCGCTACTGCTGCTAACTGAAGCCGATCGATGTTGCCTCTGGATGAACAGTGAGCGTTGCTGGGGGGTGGATGAACAGTTCCTGGTGGGGGTGGATGAACAGGACCCCATGGTGTTGCCTCTGGATGAACAGGACCCTGATCGATCGAGTCGGTTGGGGCTGGATGAACAGGACCCCGTGGAGGGCTGGATGAACAAGACCACCCCGTGGAGGGCTGGATGAACAAAGAGACGGTGGAGGGGTGCCCGTGGAGGGGTGGTTGAACAGGACCCCGTGGTGTGGAGGGCTGGATGAACAGGAGACGGTGGAGGGGTGGTTGAACAGTAGCCGGTGGAGTAGCGCGCGGTGGAGGCTGGATGAACAGGAGCCCGTGGAGGCTGGAGGAGGTCGACGGTGGATGAAAAGTAGCTCGTGGAGGCTGGAGGGGGTCGACGATGGAGATGAACGGTATCCCGTGGAGTCCCGTTTTGCGGTACGCCACACCCCTCCCAATGAACAGGACCCCCGTTTCGACCGTAGTGCTCCAACACAAGTCCGTTTCCTCCGTTTTGCGGTACGCCACACCCCTCCCGATCAACAGGACCCCCGTTTTGACCGTAGGAGGTCCGTTTCCTCCGTTTTGGGGTACGCCAGACCCCTCCCGATCAACAGGATCCCGTTTCATATGTGGCCGGTCGAACACAAGGCCGTTTCCTCCGTTCTGCGGTACGCCAGGCCTCGTTTCCGTCCCCTGTTCCGTCCAAGCCCTCCCGATGAACACGACGCATTCCGTTGCCTCCCCATGAACACGACGCATTCCATTGCCTCCCCATGAACATGACGACGACGTTGTTTCTCCGTTCCGACCCAGCCATGTACACGAGGCCTGGCCGTACGTATGCACGAGTAGGCGTTCGAGACCCTGCCCGTATGTAATGCGACGCGTGGCCGTATTTTCTTTCTTGCACCCTGGCCGATGTACGTACGTGTACATGCTTCGTGCGCGCCTCTACTACGACACGTACGTGCCTCTACTACGACACGTGCGCACCTCTACATCCACTAGTATATATGTACGTACACGTTCACGACTAGAATGACAACGCTACGTACGCTTCGACCAGGTGTGTCCCGACTGTCAGGCACTTCCTTGCATGTGAAGATGTAGCTGGTGGGTCCCAACAGTCAGGGGCAAAATTTTTTTTCACGAAATACAGTGGCCCGTCCGGTGGGTCCCAGCTATCAGGTGGAGGAAATATTATTTTCCGCGTAATAAGGAGGCACTTCCTTGTTGCGGCCATGGACCCAGCTGTAAGCCTCTCCACGTACAGTCCACGTCCGATGGAAGTCGTTCCTTGACCATGTTGACCACGCCGCGCCGAGAGCACCAGGGCGGTGGATGACGGCGAGGCCAAGGAAGGGGACGACACGGAGGCAGGGAAGACTCGACAGTTGTTTCCCACGCGGAGGTGAGTACGACTGTACGAGGGTTTACTGGTTCTTCTGCCGTCGCCGGAGAATTACTGCAGGTGTGGGTGAGTAGAGGGATCGCTAGGCCAGCGATGGGAGTACGGTCGGGCGGTGAGGCCTACGCGGCAGCACAGCCGGCCGCGAGGAGGAGGGAACAGGCAGTCCCGCCGGCGCTTGTTTGAGCGGCTGGAGCAAGAAGAGTAGAGATTGAAGAAGAAAGACGGCTGTTGGATGGACATCCAACAGTCAGTGTTTGTGCGTCAACCTTTTTCTTAGGAAAGCCTCAAATCTGTGGAAAACAGCAAACAACCCATCTTCCATTATTTCTAATAATTTACAGCCCATTTGCTACTTATTAAGTTTTTTCTGGAGCCCATATTCTTTTTGTTAGCATTACAGCCCATATGGTGGCAACGGCTAAAAAATTATATGAAATTTTGCATATTTTGGTGTGGTCCGAACTGTTTTTAATCTGAAATTTCGACTCGCAATCAAACTGATTTTAAAAATAAATGATATCAATATAAAATCCAACAAATTCTCCACGCAGAAAAATTAATGTAATGTAAAATCTTGAAATGAAAAAAAATATATTTGAAACTAATTACCGGTTTGATGTGTTTTAAAAATATACAACCCATACCTCATTACTGATGGGCCATATTCTTGGCCAGCCCAACAGGCCTGACAAAGATTTGCAGCCCAACAGGCCTGACAAAGCGACTTACTTGGCAAATCACAAAAAAACTGGGTTGTGGCCTGACAAAGCAACAGGCCTCTCCATGTACAGTACTCTTCCGATGGAAGTCATTCCTTGACCACGTTGACCACGCCGCGCGGAGAGCACCACGGCGGTGGACGACGGCGAGGCCTGGGAAGTGGACGACGTGGAGCCGGTGAAGACGCGGCAGTGGATGCCCACGCGTAGAGTAGTACGAGGGTTCACTGGTTCGTTGCGGTGTGAGGCTGCCGTCGCCGCAGAATAACAGGGGGTGTGGGTGAGTAGAGGGATGGCCTGGCCAGCGGTGGGAGTAGTAGGGGGTGGTGAGGCCTTCGCCACATCGCAGCCGGCCACGGGAGGCAGGAGACGAGGCACGACCGACGCTGGTTTGGGCGGCTGGAGCAAGAAGATCAGAGGTTGAAGAAGCACTACAGCCGTTGGATGGACATCGTACGGTCACTGGAGCTAGAATCATGCATATTGACTAGGTTAACAAAGCCCTCCGTCCCCGTCAACTTAGTAAGCCCACAAGTCAGCCTGCCACTATACTGTGTCCCAGCTAACAGGGGTGTATTCATTTTTTTGTGCGTAATAAGGAGGCACTTTCTTGCGTGCGAAGATATAGCTGGTGGGTCTGAGCTATCAGCGGCGGTAACATTTTTTCGCGAAATACAGAGGCCCTTTCGTTGGGTCCCTGATGTCAGGTGGAGGAATCATTATTTTGCATGTAATAAGGAGGCATTTCCTTGCGTGCGGCCGTGGACCCAGCTGTCGGCCTCTCCACGTAAAGTCCACTTCAGATACATGTCGGTCGTTGACCACGTTGACCAGGCAGTGACGAGAGCACCAGGGCGGTGGACACCGGCGAGGCCTAGGAAGGGAACGACACGGATGCAGGGAAGACTCGGCAGTTGTTTCCCACGCGGAGGGGAGTACGACTGTACGAGGATTTACTGGTTTGTCTGCCGCCGCCGGAGAATAACAACAGGTGTGGGTGAGTAGAGGGATGGCTAGGCCAGCGATGGGAGTACAGTGGGGCGGTGAGGCCTGCGCGACAGCAGAGCCGGCTGCGGGGAGGAGGGAGCAGGCAGTCCCGCCGGCGCCTGTTTGAGCGGCTGTTGCTGGAAGAGCAGAGATTGAAGAAGCACGACGGCCGTTGGATGGCAATCCAACAGTCACTGCTTGTGCGTCAACCTTTTTATTAGGAAAGCCTCAAATCTGTGGGAAACAGCATACAACCCATCTGCCATTATTTCTAATAATTTACAGCTCATTTGCTAATTATTAAGGTTTTTTTTGGAGCCCATATTATTTTTGTTAGCATTACAGCCCATATTGTGGCCACAGTTAAAAAATTATACGAAATTTTGCATATTTCGGTGCGGTCCGAACTGTTTTTAATCCAGAAATTTCGACTCACATTCAAATTGATTTTAAAAATAAATGTATATCAATATAAAATCCAACAAATTCTCCATGTATAAAAATAATGTAATTTAAAATCTCGAAAAGAAAAAAAGATATTTGAAACTAATTGCCTGTTTGATGTTATTTAAAGAATGTACAACCCATTTCTCATTACTGATGGGCCATTTTCTCGGCCAACCGAATGAAAGCTCTCCTCGTCTTGAAAGATTTGCAGCCCAACAGGCCTGACAAAGCGACTTACTTGACAAATCACAAAAAAACTGGGTTGTGGCCGTGGACCCAGCTGTCAGCCTCTCCACGTCTGATACTCTTCCGATGGAATGTCGTTGACCACGTTGACCACGCCGCGCCGAGAGCACCAAGGCGGTGGACGACGGTGAGGCCTATGAAGGGGACGACGCGGAGCCGGGGAAGACGCGGCAATGGATGCCCATGCGGAGAGGAGTACGAGGGTTCACTGGTTCGGCTGCGGTGTGAGGCTGCCGTCGCCGCAGGGCCTGGCTAGCGGTGGGAGTAGTAGGGGGCGATGAGGCCTCAACGGCAGACCTGATCGTCTGCTTGGAGACAGGAGCAGGCGGTCTCGCCTGCGCTGGTTTGGGCGGCTGGTGCAAGAAGAGCAGCAATTGAAGAAGCAGCAGGACCGTTCGATTCAAATCCAACGGTTACTGCTGCTAGAATCGTTTGTTGACTAAGTTGACAAGCCCTGCGTACGCGTCAACTTAGTAGGCCCACAGGTCAGCCTCCCAACCGGTGCGCCCGGATGTCAGTGGGAGGAATCATTTTATTCGCGTAATAAGGAGGCAGTTGATTGTGTGCGGCCAGGCCAGCGGAGGGAGTAGGGTGGGCCGGGGAAGCCTGCGCGGCATCACAGCGGAGGGAGCAGGCAGTCCCGCCGGCGCTAGTTTAGGCGGCTGGAGCAGGAAGATCAGAGATTGAAGAAGCACGTCGGCCGTTGGATGGACATCCGACACTAACTGCTGCTAGAATCGTGTGTTCACCGACAAAGCCTTGCTTAAACAAGTCAGCCTCGAAATCTGTGGCGTGTACAGCCCATTTGCTATTATTTTTATAATTTTTATTCAACCAACAGATGAAATATACTACTGATTGTACATTGAAAACAGCAGCAGCAGCAACCAGGGCTGGGGGTGCAACAGAAGCAGTAAGCAGGCCAGAAGAGTGAAGACGCGGCTCTCTCTTCCAAACCAAACATCAGCCATCATTACAAAAGGGCTACCAAAAAAGAACAAGTGTATGCATAAAACTAAATAAAGATCCTACTACACCAAGTGTACGCATCTAACTAACTGGCTCAGTTAGACGTTACTATTTATTAAGTTGCAGTGGAGTCGCAGATGGAGAGGAGTGGGAAACTTCACTGGTTCGGGTGCGAGGCGCACAGCCGCGGTGCCGCCCACGGGAGACAGGAGCAAGAACAGAGGTTGAAGAAGGAGCACGGCTGTTGGATTAACATCTAACGGTCCAGCTGCTAGAATCATTTGTTTATTAAGTTGACAAAGCCGTGCGTACACGTCCGCTTAGTAGGCCCACAAGTCAGTCACCAAATCTGACGGGTCCCATCTATCAACGGGATGAATAATTTTTTTCGCAAAACAAGGAGGCACTTCCTTCCGTGCGAAGATACAGCCGGTGGGTCCCAGCTGTCAGGTTGAGGAAACATTTTTTTCAGCTTAATAAGGAGGAACTTTCCTTGCGTGCGACCATGGACCTCGTTGGTCCCAGCAGTCAGGCTCTTCATGTAAAGTCCTCTTCCGATGACTCTCGTTTGTTGACCACGCCGCACCGAACGCAGCGAGGCGGTGGACGACGGCGAGGCCCCGGACGGGAACGACTCAGAGATGGGAAAATGCGGCAGTGGAGTTGCAGATTGAGAGGAGGAGAAGGGTTATAACTGGTTCTGTTGCGGCGTGGGGCTGTAGTCTGTGGAGAATAACAGAGGTGTCGAGGGGTGGAGGGATAGCCTGGCTGGCGGTGAGGTAGCGCTTCGCAGCGATGCGTGCTAAGCAGAACCGCTAGCCGCCGGAGGCCGGACCAGGCGGTCCCGGCGACGCTGGAGGAAGAAGACGAGAGGTTGAAGGTGCATGCGGCCGTTGGATATAAATCCAATGGCTGTGGATGACACAATCATTTGTTGACCAAGTTGACAACGCCTGCGTGAAACCGACCTATTGGCCCACATGTCAGCCTGCAAAAATGTGGCATATATTTAAAACATGTTTTCTAGAATGTACAATCCATTTGCTGCGCTGGGTGAACAAATAATTTCACGTCAATTAGGCCCATTTATATTTTCTAAGAAATCCCAGCCCATTTGCACTTCCTTTAAATACACGTATTAGGTGGGCTCGTTATATAATGTTATGTTAGATGGAGCAATTGATATCAAAGAATAAACCAGAGAGGCACATTTTTTATTTCTTTCTTCACTGACAGGTAGGCCCGCATAGATAGATAGATAAAGAACACGAGCTGATGAGGCGCATGCGGGCTGTTTGACTGGTCAACCAGACAAATACGGAGCTATACGCTGAGCCAGTGACCGTATAATGACCATGTCTCGTATACAATGATCAAAGTGAGCTATCAAGACAAGTTCGATGGCCGCTAATGCATTTTACTCGGTAATAAATGACCAGGATTGAAGGGGAATCCAAATTTGCTTCGTCTTCTATCCTTGAGCTCTTGACAAACCAATGCACTATACGGTTGTCCGGCCACTCCACCCCAGAGCTCTCACCAAGCGTCGTTCATGCCACCGCGCCGCACACTAACCGGTAAGGCAGCGATGGCATCCCGCCGCGCCGAGTTCCTCGCGGCCCACGACCGCACACAAAATGGTAGGGAAGCGATGGCATCCCGCTGTGTCGAGTTCATCGCCGCTCACGACCTCACAACTATGTGGGAGGAATTTGAAGATGCCAAGGCCGAATGGGCGGTGGAGCAAGAGGCGGCCAAAGCCGCACAGAGGGAGCGGAAAAGTCAGAAAGCACTCAAGAAAAGAGAGGCCCGCCGCCGTAAGAAAGAGAAGGATGCACGCGCTGCTACAGAGAGGTCGGCGGAGATCCAAGCACGGTGGGGTGTCGCCGACAAAGCCGGGAAGGAGGACGATGGCGTCTGGCCAGCATGTGAGAAGTAGTAGTACTAGTAGTTAGTGTGTGTGTTTGTGTCTGAGTACGAGCATGTACCAATACTACTAGTTACTACTGTAGTTTTTAGAGCAAATTACCAGTACATTAGCCTAGACTAAATGGAAAAATTCCTATCCTAAGCTTCAAATGGCATCTCTTTCTCTATAGGAATTGAGATGCATGTCATCTCACTTCCTATGATTTTCATATTCCTATCCTATGAACGAACGGAGGCCTCTGTTGGAGTAACTACTGTAGCTAGCAGTACTGCTGGTACAGTAGTTTTCTTCAAGAAGCGGAATTCAACGAAGTCATGATGGTTCCTTCGTCCAAGCAAATTCAAAGTGGGAAGTGGGCATGTGATTTGACAGCTCATTAGTCATTGTTACTGCGGCGCGACGACCTGGGTGACTCCCTTGGAGTTCTGCGTGCATGGCAAGTGGACTAGGATGGTCGACGTCCCACATGTTGGCGAATGGAAGTATTCTTTCCGATATCGAGGAGCAAGGAAACCGCGTGGTATAGTATCACTGCTGATTGGTTCGCAAAAAAATAGTATCACTGCCGATTTATAATTATTTTTTATTTCTGATGAATGCTAGCGTTTCAACTCTTACGACGAAGGGTGCCAAACACGACATGTGCTGGATGTCCCACACGTCAGCAAAAGGAGTGGGACATGAACAAAGTGGTAGAGCCCAGCGTAAGAAAAAACAGCGTGGTAGAGCGTCTCCACTTCTTCCACTTCTGGGTCGGAGACCACACCTAGTAGTACTTAGTGGTATGAACGATACAAAGTGCGACCTGGAGACAAAGACACGTCTACTTGGAAGGTCTCGGGGCATACACGTAAACAAATATAAAAGTTAATATGTGCCTCCAACTAATATAGTAGTAGTAGAGTACTTAGGCACGTACTCCATAACATCACCGTGCATTGCACGTACAACATTTAGTGGTAGTACGTAGTAAGAGACAAATGCCGCCCAAGAGTTCCCTTCTCAACCTACTTTTGGGTGTTTGGTAGAGTGTATGGAGAGTGCATGAGTCCACACTATTTTAGCACAAATACACTAGAAGCATGCATGAAGAGAGCATTCATGAATAGGTGTTGAGTTGAGCATGCATGAAGAGGGAACAACTATGCTGAGACGAGAACGCAACCAAACACACCCTATATGCCACGCATGTTCATACCATTTGTGCCTTTCTACTTCACTTACTGCGCTACATTACTCAGGTTCGTACGTCCATTCCTGGGTACATGTTCGTCTCGTAGTTCCAGTCCCACGTGTTCTTCATATAGATGGAACGATCCTTGCATAACACGTGCACCTTGATGCTAGATGTCTCGCGTGTTGGCAAAAGGATGAACAAAGCTCACCTAAAAAATAGAGTGGAAGAACATAGATTCCGCATTTACCAAGAAGGAGCAAGGAACCTCGTGGGGGAGCGTCTGCACTCATAATATTTAATACTATTCAGCGATATAAAATTAACCAATTATCTCCACAGTGGACTGGAAGAGTACGAAACACGGCAGCCTAGTGTAGTACAGTATCATACTAGTACATGGCTAACCCACGCTATCACCATATTTCTTGGCTTCCGTGCGACACCTATCTCTAGTAATCCAGCAACCTGTATCGCTTCTCCCTCCTTGTCTCTATCAAAGTGCGGCGGGCTGGCGTTTCTGCCGTCTATTGAGGTCGGTTAACTATCACATGTTAGCGACATGCCAAGAGCATTCTAAAAAAATTCCTTTCATGTTCCGTTTTCAAAAAGAAAAAAATCCTTTCACGTACGAATTTGCCTGTATGCTTTGAGCAACTTGCATGTCCTATACTGCTCCTGTTTGATACTCTAACTTAGCTAGAGGTTAGACTAACTCATGACTAACCCTGAACTAACTGTAGCCAAAGAGGTGTTTGGGCGACAGGGTTAGATTGACAATAAATGCACTTCATGGAGAGAGAAAAGTGATTTTTCAGTGGTCTCAATGAGAACTATCTCAAGTTAGGCTGGTCACATTGGGCAAGAACATAAGCTAATAACTTACACACGTCCCTAGACTATGTTACTACCTCCATAGTGGGTAGGAACATCTATGTAGTGTCATGCAACAATGTATTTATTAGGTTATAGACTCATTGTTTCTTGGAGTGTGTGATGTTCCGGTAACTTAGCTAGTAGTTACCACAAGCACCTCTCTCTTCATTAAATATGTGCCACATAAGCAAAGTTGTATTGAAGTGTGTGATGTTACTCCTAAGTTCCTCCCCATTAGCACCTCTTGGGTGGGATAGTTTTTTTGGTGGGTTCGGTGCAACTTGCTCCAATTTAAACCCTCATGCTTGGATAGTTTAGGGCTATTTGAGCCCCAACTAGCTCAAACTAACTCTAACTCATGGATCCAAAGAGGGCCTATGGCCAGTCTCGGCCTTGAGCGATCGCGTGCACCTTGACGGCGCTCTCTCGGTCACGCCACTTCAAAGCCGGGCGCCATGAGAGGTCACCTCCGCTCTGGCCGGGCATTAATGCGGCATCGACGCCTGGCGACGCTGACCGTTTCACGCTGGAAGCCTACTGGCAAGGGAGTATAGGTTTTGAACCGTTTGTGTGTAATCTTGGTAGTTTGCAAAACTACTCAATTATTGCACTCAGTTTCCTAAGAAATTGTGGTAAAAAATGTTACTCCACAGCCTGCTTCCCTTCTCCTTCCTCTTCCACTGCCCGCGCACGTCCGCGGGAAGCGACCGGTCAACCCTTATATAGGAGTGCTAGCACAAAAAGATGCATGCATGACCACTAAAATTTCCATATTAAAGCGCCGCTCCGGCGGGAGTATGGCGTATGTTGTTACCTTCGGCCGGCCCATGGCTACCGGGCGACGGCGACCAGAGAAGAGGCGGCGGGAGGGGAATGAATGCAGCTACTGTTTGGGTTCTCCTTCCGGCTTAAATAAATGCGCAGCATCACGTGTACCCGCGGGTGCACAAATTGTAACATACGTGACTGCTTAAGTGGGCGTCACGTAACTGGTGTGTGTGTGAGAGAGATTCTGCGAGAGACAGAGTGCATGTGTGCGACTCTACTCTTCGGACATGTACTCAACCTTTTGCATCGGGATATAAGTATAATGGTATTTACTTTAGCTAGTGATTTACGTGGCCATGTTAACGTGGTTGTGTCAAAAAAATGTCACTTCCTGCCGTGATTTTGCGTTATATAATTACAAGCAAGATTCTCGTGCATTGCATGTAACATCAATATGCATTACCTGTTGTGATTGACCCATGCAGGAGTAATCCCATGTGTAAAACTTATGATATCTCGAGAATTTTATCGAAAACTGGTATCTCGAGAATGTCATCGAAAAATGAAAGATGAGAGATAAGGCGAGGAGGAGTGGAGCGTGGTGGTGACTGGTGGTCGGAATGGGCGTGAGGCATGGATGGATTTGCGCCCGGCGGCAGCAGCCACCATGCATGCTAGATTGTTCGAGACTTATTCCTTTTTTAATTGCTTAGCAATGAGGTTGCGGAGATAATGATGTGGAGAGAGGTGCGGTATCTTTTGTAAAATTATCATAGTTTGCTTTCTATCCTCGGATATAGATCATACGATCTCAGACATAAGATGGCAGGCACACCATCACCGCCAACTCATTTTTTTATAAGGGTGCAGATGATAAGTTTGCTGACTACTAAAGTAAAGTGGAATTTGTCCATGTTATGCAAGTAAATAAAGGTGATTGTTTATCATACGGGTAAGGTTGGATGAAGGGTGGTAGGAACAAATGCTCCGCCTAGAGCATGTGTGTGTGAGATGGAGTCTTAGTGTGTGTGTGGGGTGTGTGTGTGTGTGTGTGTGTGTGTGTGTGTGAGAGAGAGAGAGAGAGAGAGATAGAGAGAGAGGAGAGAGAGAGATGGAGTCTTAGTTTGTGTGTGTGAGAGAGAGAGGGAGAGAGATGGAGTCTTAGTGTGTGTGTGTTGGGGGGTGGGCGTGCGTGCTTGCGTGTGTGTGTGTTTGTGTGTGTGAGAGAGAGAGAGATGGAGTCTTAGTGTGTGTGTGTTGGGGGGTGCGTGCGTGTGTGTGTGTGTGTGTGTGTGTGTGTGTGTGTGTGTCGCGGGGTCCTCTGTGGCGGATGTAATTTAAGTGTGCATGGCTTTCATCATAGAGAGGTGATGTGTATGGCAGAGGCCATGATCGATGGGGTGCGAGAGAGACAATTCCCGTAGAGAGGGAAGAGAAGGTGTGTGCGCGTGAGAGGAGTCGACTTCGAGAGAACATGTTTGTTCGAGAGACACAGAGGAAGACTACTATATATCGATGGTGCATGTAGGCGGGAATTAAACTAAGGGATGGTCTTATTGGTTTCGGGGATATAGGGGAAGAGTGAGAGGCGGGGGGGGGGGGAGGGTGGGTAGCTAGAAGGAGATTGTTAAGTGTGAGTGTGTGTTTTACCCATCCCGGTGGAAGTTATGTGCACAAAAGAGGAGCACGATTCGATGTGGCATTAGGATTGAGGGTAATAAACTACGTATGGAGACATAGAGACCTTGAACGTGCATGTGTGAGAGGTATACATGTATACGTGGGATGTGTGTGTGTGTGCGCACGCATGATCAAGATAAAAGAAAGAAGACATAAGTCATTAGATCAACGACATGGGAGAGACAGATCGGTATGACAATATGCATGCATGTGAGAATGCATGGAAGAAGTCCCGACAATTGAGCATGTGTTTTTGTCTTTAAGAGATAGTGGCATGGGCTGGAGCATGCATCTATGGCGAGCAGAGGGAGTGAGGCGCAACGATTGTGCAAAAGAGACAAACCTATAAATGCATATGTATGGAGAGACATATATAGTGTGGGTGATAGGAAGCAAGACTCCGTGCGAGAAAGAAAAGTTGACGGAGAAACTACAGATAGATACAGAGATGGAGATGCTAGCTAGAGGGACATCCTCTAGTTTGGGTGTTGGAGATGACCGTCGGGTGGTTCAAAGGGTGAAGTTATATATGTGTGTGAGAGGGCACTTGACTGCATGTAGAGAGAAACATATGTAGTGTGCGTGATAGGAATCAAGAGTGAGGGCGAGAAAGAAGGTTGATGGAGAAATAGATAAATAGAAAGATAAAGATGCTAGCTAGTGTGCGTTAGAGATAGGAGTCAAGTGGATCAGAAGGCTGGGTTATGTGTGTGGGTGTGAGAGAGATAGAGAAAGGGTGCGTGTGAGTCACATACAAACAAATATCAGAGAGAAATGAGATCCAGAGAGACGGAGTTTTATGTCTGCGAGAGAGAAAGATATTTCACAATGAGAGTGATAGCTAGAGAGACATATGAAGGAACGCAAGATATCTCTCGGGAGAGAGGGTGTGTGTGAGCGACATACAAGAGAACAATGGAGAAATATGAGACCCTGGGAGACAGAGTTTGTGTTTGTGTGTGAGAAAGAGATATTGAAGAGGAAGAGTCGTAGGTTCTCATATCTAAGGAGCGAAAGACATCTCTGTATGAGGGTTGTGCGAGTGGCACACATGGGAATAGTAGAGAGAAATGAGACCCCGGGAGACAAAGTTTTGTGTTTGTGTGAGAGAAAGAGATTCCACATGGAGAATCATAGTTAGAGACACATAGCAGGGAGCGAGATATACTTAGAGAGAGATAGAGTGATGAAGGTCGAGGGAGAGAGTACCGTCAGTGTGTTACAAAGATAAAAGATCATTGTCGACATACAGGTAGCACGAGAGATACCTGAGAGATGATGAACGCGTATAGGTCCAGAGAGATAGTCCTATATAAGCATGAGTGATAGCTATATGAGACGAATATATGGATTAAAGGGGATTCAAATATTTAAAATGGAGATCACGACATCGATAATATCATAACACAAATTGGTGTATCAAACATGCATATTCATTTGAATTTGGGCACATGTGTAATGTTATGTAGTTTATCAATATTGGTGATCCATAGATTCTTCAATTACAAACAATGCATGGTTTATATGCAATTAATGTCTAAACGAGATTACACATATGTTGTTTGTGTGAAACACATTATACATGTTAGAGAAGTAAAAAAACCCGCATGAAACACACATTAATTCGAGACAGTTAGCGAGGAATGCATACATTGGATTTCAACGTAAAGTGGTTTCAAATATTTGAAAATCCAAATTGATGGATACAACCTTATGAATATGAGATCATGCCATTTGTAAACCATATTTATATATAAATGGTGTTGTGCTTTTGAAAGTATATATAAAAAAATGATGTATATAGAATGTAATTCCAATTGAAAGTGGATCCCGCCCGAAAAAAATAGAATACAAAAGGGATTCGAATTGAATTGGCACGGTAAACATGCACTCTGCAAAATTTGAACGAAGCGGGGAAATCGTAGTAACCGCCCGAAACCAAAATCTACGAGATGGAAATCACTACTGCCTATCCCTGCCACGCAAAGCCTATATGCTGGATTTCTATATGTTTCGATAGGGGTAGGTTTGTAATTTCACCCAAACGTGACGTAACCGCCTCTCACCCGGATTCATACACGGTGCGCGCCAAAACACAGTGTGTCCTTGGCCAAAATCGACTCCCTCCCCGATTCATATTCATACACTATGGGCGCCAAAAACAAACTCTCGTCGGCAAATATTCGGTGTATGCGAGATTACCGTCCTATCCCCAACCGACAAGTGTTGCTATGATGTAGTAGAAATTTGAAACGGGGGCTAAGTTTGTAAATTTCCTCGCATTTGAAAAAAGCGCGCCCTGAATACATGGTTCCCCCTTCCTCTCCACCTCCCTTTTCCCCATTCGTACTCCGTGGGCGCCAAAACACCCTCTCCACCCCACCCTCCTTCGTTCGCCGCCGTCCGCCACCCCATCCACCGCCGTCCTCCTCCAACATGCCGGAGCTGATACCCCGACGCCGCCGTCCATTACAAGAGATCGACCTCTCTCATCCACGGCTTCGGACCGGGATCCTTGCATCCCGTCCTCTCGCTTCATCCCCGCCGTCGTCCACCTTGCCGGCGCCGCTCCTATGCCCATCTCGTCCACTGCGCCCGGCCGCCACCATCTACCCTCCTAGATCTGCTTCCACGCCGCTGAAAGCCATCGCTACCGCAGCATCGTCAAATTCTCAGCAGATGCGTACACGGCGCCGCACCAGAGGCGGTACTCTTTCGTATCTGCTCAACTTATTTATCGCAGCAAGAAAATAGATCACCACTGCTTTACTCTGATTTCTTGTCTTGGTTGCGAAGTTGCCTTTGTCCAGTTTGCACCTTCAGATCTGCCATGGCACGCTCAACACCATCCTTGCAATGCTTATGGTTTTCCCCTTTTATATTCCACTAGTTAAATCACAGTAGACTAAATTTAAAAATTGGGTCAGTCGATTTTTTAGAGCTCGCCGGAGTTCGCCGGTGCGATCGAAGGGGCTCAGGTGGGGACGATGGTTGTGGGGGGCGGTGGTGGGGCCTCGTCGAACGAAGAAAACGTGACGCGGGTGGGGGCGGTGGTGGGGCCTCGTCGAACGAAGAAAACTTCGGCGCTGGTGGGGGCAGGGGTGGGGTGGCGGAGGAACACAGGCGGTGGGGCCGTGGTTCGGCGGCCCGTGCGGTGTTCTGTATGGGAAGCACAGTATGTTCCTTGTCAGGAAGGGGAGCAGGGACATCTGCAGTCAACAACTGATAGAGCGGGCCTGTACGTGATCGATAGGCTTTCAATTACTAGCGGCAATACAACACCGTAATTTCCAGCCAGTTCCCCTTTCCGATTTATATATCCTGGTTATGGTGTACCCCTGTTATGTACACTATGATCTGCCTAGTTGTTGTGTGCTCTTGTTATCATGGTTTGGCAATAAACTCTCTATACAGTATATTATGAACCTATCATCTGCCAGCTATCCTTACTTCTGGAGCCTATTTTTTTGTGTACTTGTGCCAGATTATATAAATGCACGCACCATATTACAGCACACATGAGCTCTCTCATCAGAATCCAGTGATAGCACACAAGTGTTTACAGGGGCGCCCCTATATTAGAATATCATCTGCATTACAAAGATAATCTCACAACTATTTATGTTTTCATGGTTCTCAGATATTATACGCAATTACAGTAAATATCAGAATCCGCACATCAGAAGAATATTGTGGAACACTGCAATGACTTACAAAATTGGCAGCAAGGCATTGAGTGCCATTCTGGAAGCAATGAAACTCGTACGCTCCCCACCTGTTGATTCTTGTTCAGAATATCATCCTAATGACTATTCTAACCTCGAGGAGTCAAAGGCAGATGGCTTGTCCTGTTCACCCATCAAGGTGCCTGTTCTAATTTGGCAAGGGTTTATTGATCGCGCATATCTTGCATATGTTGTCTTGCATTTCTTCTACTTTGTTGCACCGCCATATGCTTAGTTTACTCATCATATATGTTGAGATGCCATGCCCATCCATTATCAATACAAATTCCATCTGTCATCATACCATGTTTTTCCACTCAAATGCTGTTCTTGTGCATCAGACATCAAAAAGGAAGAGGGTGATTGCCGAACCTGAAGGAGCACCAGCAAAGTCCTTGAAAAACATGGTGGTGCCGGAGAAATCAGACAGCACCCCACTTATATTGGCTGTACAACCAGTGACACAAAACGTAGGACCGACTCCAGCAGACTGTACCCATACTTCACTGGCCACACCACTAGCCCCACCACACAGGACCTGCACTCCAGCAAAAGGTATACCGATTTCATTTGCCATAGCACCAGCTGTACCATAGAAAAATCCCACTCCAGCAAAAAGTACAGCAAGTCCACCGGCCGAAGACCTATCCCAACTGCAGAGATGGCCAATTCCTGCAGATTGGAACCCCATTCCATTTATTCCCAGTTTAAAAGACAATGCTTTCAATGTTGTTAGGGACTACGTGCATATATTCCCATCATGGGAAGACTATTGTGAAGACAAACACCATTTTCACATCTTCCTGTCCAACTTACGTGTAAGTGCTATTATTCATGGTTATATTTTTCCTGTTTTCTGCTGATTGAACACATCAATGATTTACATTACATTGTTGTCATGACGAGCAAAGCTTGCTTGTGCTTTTCAAGGAAGCATTGCAGCAGTATCGGTGTTACCTAAGGAAATCACACTCTGATGGCAAGTCTATAAATGAATTTCCGGTGAAGTCTCCTGTGCTAAATTTAGAAGACATTGAATGGAAAAACCTTCTTATGCACTGGTCTCGTTCCCAGGATGAGGTATTGTCTATGAAATCACATGACAATTTGAACTTCTACTTTTCCGCATTTGCCTTACGGATCTTTTTTGCAGGAAATCTGCTCGAAGAAGAATTCCGGTTTGACAAGAACGACAGGATATCGCAAATATGCTACCCGCTGCTTCGCTCTTGTTAGTACATGTTGTCCTATATCACCGTACTTGCATACATACCTGGTTCATTATGTGACAGCAGTATGCATGATAGCTTGCTTATCAATTGTTCACTCCAAATTATCTGATCTGTATGAATGGTTACATTAGTGTAGAATATATCCAATGCCAAGGTTTTTTAGCTCTGCATTGTTCTTGTAAGTACATGCTGTCCTTTATCAGTGTACTTATAATGATAGGTAGTTGTTCATGTACCATCACTCTGCAGCTTATTTTCCTTTGCCTCCATTTTCTACACATCTGATCTATATTTACTCTTACCATAAGGTTGGTACTGAAGAAGTTTAGCTGTGCATTGCTCTTGGCTGTACCTTTTGCCTGTATCGTTGCACTTATATTTATAGCTACTTGGTTATGTAGCATCACTCTTCATCTTATCTTAAATATTCTCCATTTTTTCGTATATTATCACATCTATATTTACTCTTAACAAAATGTAGAATAAAGGCAATGCTTTTGAAGAAGATTATGTGGTAAACTTCTTGAATCCCCCCCCCCCCCATCAGCATGGACATGGCCTTTATAGGGCCTGTCTTCACCAATAATGTAAGTTTGTCCATCTCAAGCCTTCAAACTTTGTTGTATATATTTGGTTAGGCATGACTGCAACAGCTGTTTATTTTTGGTGTTTGCATCTAATTGCTTGTTTAAAGTTTATTATATGTAGTTCATAAACAAAAGTTTGCCCTTTCTCAATTTAAGTTTTCAGTTATACAACCAAGTTCCTTCTTCATACCATGTAAATTAAACTATACAGAGCAAGTGATCTTCTTTTGCACTGCATGTATGCTTCATTCTTCATCTGTAATCCAGTGGTGTGGTGAACCTACCCACTATAGCACAATGTCATATTCTACAATGTCTTAACTGTGAACAATGTCATATCATTCTACTATTATTTAAACCGTCTCTTTATTTTGCCAATCTGAAATGGTATAAATTGACAGCACACTAACCATTGATACTTATGAGTTCTTGATCTGTAATCCAGTGGTGTCGTGAAGCTGCCAACTCCTTCACAATGTCATTTCCTGCCATGTCTTGACCTGAACAATACCATATTGTGTTAATGCAAATTTAAACTGTGTCACTTTAGAAATGTGATGAATTGTCAGCACTGATACTTTTATGTGCAAAACCTGTCATCTGTCTGCTTGTTTATCTTTCAGAGTGAGGAAGATATAAGTGTTGAACAAGCGCAGTCTCATCATCTTGCTTTCATTTGCTTGCTGCAGCTCCCCAAAGAGGCTAACCTTTCTTGAACTCTATTGATGCCCAAAGTGGATGTAATATGACGTAATTTCTTTATTGTATAGTATAGGTTTTTTCTTATTCATGATGCTATAGTTATTTTACTATATATATATCATGTCTTCGCAGTAAACCGGCCAAACCGTAAAATTACGGTACATAATCGGGCCGTCATGCAATCACGATGTAGGTTGGGCCTGAAACGTGTCGATCAGCTTCCGGGCCGACAGCAGCCCGAAATGAACCCCGGCCCATGATTGTGCGAATCAAATCACGGGCTTTTAACAGTAGAAAAATTGTCTCGGTCCTTGTTTGGCCCAATCAGATATCGGCTGCGAGCAGGCCGGATGCAAACCGGGCTATAGTTAGGCCCAACTATATGACGGGCTTTTAACAGGCTGAAATTAATATGGGGCCGAAATGTTAAACGGGCCCTTAACAGGCCAAAACTAATATCGTGTCGAATTACTAAGTGGGCCTTTAGCAAGTGGGCCCAAAAGTTTAGTGTCCAGTTGACGGCCGAATCTGATATGGGCCATAATTAGGCCCAAAACCTCTTAAAGGGTCGGACCTGATCTGGGCTGTAATTTGGCCCAGAACATGGTAGGCTTCTAACGGGCCTGATCTCATACGGGCCACTATTAGGCCCGGAGCATGGCAGGCCATTAATAGACCGGATCAAATATGGGCCGGCAATTGGCCCAAAACATGGCAGCCAGTTAACGGGCCGGCCTACTAGGGTCCTCAAAATCTTGTGGGCCTATAGCTGGGCCGGCCCATTAATGTCGGTGAAATCTCGTGGGCCTTTTGCTGGGCCGGCCCATTATGATCCGCAAGAATTTTGTAGGCCTTTACCTCGGCGGTCTATTATGGCACACAAAAATCTTGTGGGCCTTTACCTGGGCCGCCCTATTATGGCCTGTGAAATCTTGTGGGCCTTTAGCTGGGCCAGCCCATTATGGTCCATAAAATCTCGTGGGCCTTTAGCTGGGCCGGCCCATTATGGTGCGCAAAATCTTGTGGGCCTTTAGTTGGGCCGGCCCATTTAAACTTGTTGGGCCGTGCCACGTGTCGACGTATCATAGGCGCCTTCTGTCCAGTGAGTGGATGACATCTATCCCGACGATGAGCCGACACGTGTTTCCTCTAGCCAATGATGATTTTACACGTGGAAAATCCCCATTGGTCGGGGCTGTTAACGGGTTATCGGATCCAAAACTCGACCCGATAGCTTAACGGTGTTCCGTTACGGTGGATGCCACGTGTCGGTTACCCTTGACGAAAGCACTTCTGTGACGCGCGATTTATCGTCATGGAAGTGGACACTTCCATGATGATAATTTTGGTAATGTCATGGAACACTTCTCTGACAAAGACAGTATGACTATCTTGATTCTGTCATAAATTTGTCATGGATGTACATGCATGACAAAAAAAGCGACATACTGTGACAAACACGTATCATCACGGAAGTGTATTTTTTTGTAGTGTTATTTCTGTACTTGCAGAGAATACCTTGCTGGAAACCGCATATCATTTCCTTCTGCTCCTCGTTGGGTTCGACACTCTTACTTATCGAAAGGACCACGATAGATCCCCTAAACTTGTGGGTCATCAAGACTCTTTTCTGGCGCCGTTGCCGAGGAGTGAAGCGCCTTTGGTAGGTGGAATTTGTTTAGGAAAAATTTATATAGTGTGCTGAAATTTACTTTCACTTGTTACTATCGAAAGTAATCCTCTAAGGGGCTTGTTCGGGGTATCTTCACCCCGAGCAGTAGAGCAAAGAATTGATCCTCAACCTATTGAACCTACTGAAAATGAAAATGTTCCCTTTGAAGTTCCTTCGGGTATGTTTGAAAAACTGCTAGATAATCCTTTTGTAGGAGATGGAACAAAGCATCCTGATGAGCACCTAATATATGTGGATGAAGTTTGTGGATTATTTAAGCTTGCAGGTATACCCGATGATGTTGTTAAGAAGAAGTTCTTCCTTTATCTTTGAAGGGAGATGCATCGACATGGTATAGGCTATGTGATGACACGGGATCATGGAACTATAAACGAATGAAATTGGAATTTCATCAGAAGTATTATCATATGCATCTTGTTCATCGTGATCGCAAATATATATATATAATTTTTGGCCTCGCGAAGGAGAAAGCATCGCTCAAGCTTGGGGGAGGCTTAAATCAATGTTATATTCATGCCCCAATCATGAGCTCTCAAGAGAAATAATTCTTCAAAAAAAATTATGCTCGGCTTTCTCGCGATAATCAATCCATGCTCGATACTTCTTGTCTTTGGCTCTTTTATGATGAAGACTATTGAATTCAGATGGAATTTATTGGATAGAGTTAAAAGCTACTCTGAAGGTTGGGATCTTGATGAAGGTAAGGAGTCGGGTATGACACCTGAGTTTGATTGTGTTAACTCTTTTATGGATACCGATGTTTTCCGTAAATTTAGAACTAAATATGGACTTGACTCTGAGATAGTAGATTATTTCTGTGAATCTTTTGCTATTTATGTTGATCTCCCCAAGGAGAAGTGGTTTAAATATCATCCTCCCATAGAAGTAAAAGTAGCTGCACCTACTAAAGTGGAAGAAAAGACTGTCACTTATAATGATCCTATTGTTCCTACTTCTTATGTTGAGAAACCACCTTTCCCTGTTAGAATAAAGGATCATGCTAAAGCTTCAACTGTGGTTCGTAAAAGGAATATTAGAATTTATACACCTCCTGAGAAAATTAAAGTTGAACCTAATATTGCTATTGTTAAAGATCTCTTGGCTGATAATATTGATGGGCATGTTATTCATTTCTGCGGTGAAACTGCTAGAATTGCCAAACCTTGTGCTAAAGATAAACATAAACCTGTGGTAGGCGTGCCTGTTATTTCTATTAAAATAGGAGATCATTATTATCATGGCTTGTGTGATATGGGTGCTAGTGTTAGTGCAATACCTTATGACTTATACAAATAAATTATGCATGATATTGCACCTGCTGATATAGAAGATATTGTTGTCACCATTAAACTTGCCAATAGAGATACTATTTCAGCAATGGGAATTGTTAGAGATGTTGAAGTCTTGTGTGGGAAAACAAAATATCCCGCTGATTTTCTTGTTCTTGGTTCCCCACAAGATAGCTTTTGTCCCATTATTTTTGGTAGACCCTTCTTGAACACCGTTAATGCTAAGATAGACTACGAAAAGAATGTTGTTACTATTGGCTTGGGTGATATGATTCATGAGTTTAATTTCTCTAAATTTAGTAGACAACACCGTGAAGAAGAATTACCTAGTAAGGATGAAATTATTGGTCATGCTTCTATTGCCGTACCTCCTAGTGATCCTTTAGAACAACATTTGCTAGACCATGAAAATGATATGTTTATGAATGAAAGAAGGGAAATAGATGAAGTATTCTTTAAACAGGAACCTATTCTGAAACACAATTTGCCAGTTGAAATCTTAGGGGATCCTCCTCCACCCAAGGGTGATCCCGTGTTTGAGCTTAAACCATTGCCAGATACTCATTTATATGCTTATCTTGATGAGAAAAAGATATATCCTGTTATTATTAGTGCTAACCTTTCAGAGCATGAAGAAGAAAGATTATTGAAAACTCTGAAGAAGCACCGTGCTGCTATTGGGTATACTCTTGATGATCTTAAGGGAATTAGTCCCACTCTATGTCAACATAAAATAAATTTAGAAGAAGATGCCCAACCAATTCGTGATCATCAACGAAGGCTGAACCCTAAGATGAAGGAAGTGGTAAGAAAAGAAATACTAAAGCTCCTTGAGGCAGGTATAATTTATCCCGTTGCTGATAGTCAGTGGGTAAGTCCTGTCCATTGTGTCCCTAAGAAGGGAGGTATTACTGTTGTTCCAAATGATAAAGATGAATTGATTCCGCAAAGAATTATTACATGTTATAGGATGGTAATTGATTTCCGCACATTAAATAAAGCTACTAAGAAAGATCATTACCCCTTACCTTTTATCGATCAAATGCTAGAAAGATTATGCAAACATACACACTATTGCTTTCTAGATGGTTATTCTGGTTTCTCTCAATACCTGTGTTAGCTAATGATCAATCAAAGACTACTTTTACTTGCCCTTTTGGTACTTTTTCTTATAGACGTATGCCTTTTGGTTTATGTAATGCACATGCTACCTTTCAAAGATGCATGATGGCTATATTCTCTGACTTTTGTGAAAAGATTTGTGAGGTCTTCATGGACGAATTTTCCGTCTATGGATCCTCTTTTGATGATTGCTTGAGCAACCTTGATCGAGTTTTGCAGAGATGTGAAGAAACTAATCTTGTCTTGAATTGGGAGAAGTGCCACTTTATGGTTAATGCAGGTATTGTCTTGGGGCATAAAGTTTCTGAAAGAGGTATTGAAGTTGATAAGGCCAATGTTGATGCTATTGAAAAGATGCCATGTCCCAAGGACATCAAAGGTATAAGAAGTTTCCTTGGTCACGACGGATTTTGTAGGAGGTTCATTAAGGACTTCTGCACCTATTGTAAAAAGGTATAAGAAGTTTTCACCATTAATTACAAAAATATATACCATTTGTCCTTGATGATGATTGTGTAGAAGCATTTGAAATACTTAAGAAAGCATTGATCTCTGCACCTATTGTTTAGCCACCTGATTGGAATTTACCCTTTGAAATTATGTGTGATGCTAGTGACCATGCTGTAGGTGTTGTTCTAGGGCAAAGAGTTGATAAGAAATTAAATGTTATGCATTATGCTAGTAAGACTCTAGACAATGCTCAAAGAAATTATGCTACTACTGAAAAGGAATTCTTAGTATTTGTATTTGCTTGTGATAAGTTCAGACCTTATATTGTTGATTCTAAAGTAACTATTCACACTGATCATGCTGCTATTAAATATCTTATGGAAAATAAAGATGCTAAACCTAGACTTATTAGATGGGTTCTCTCGCTACAAGAATTTGATTTGTATATTGTTGATAGAAAATGAGCTGAGAACCCCGTTGCCGACAACTTGTCTAGGTTAGAAAATGTTCTTGATGACCCACTACCTATTGATGATAGCTTTCTTGATGAGAAATTAAATGTCATAAGTACTTCTCGTAGTACTCCTTGGTATGCTGATTATGCTAATTACATCGTCGCTAAATTTATACCACCTAGTTTCACATACCAGTAAAAGAAAAAGTTTTTCTATGATTTAAGACATTACTTTTGGGATGACCCACATCTTTATAAAGAAGGAGTAGATGGTGTTATTAGACGTTGTGTACCTGAGCATGAACAGGAACAGATCCTACGGAAGTTTCACTCCGAAGCTTATGGAGGACACCACGCTGGAGATAGAACTGCACATAAGGTAATGCAATCTAGTTTTTATTGGCCTACTCTCTTCAAGGATGCCCGTAAATTCGTCTTATCTTGTGATGAATGTCAAATAATTGGTAATATTAGTAGACGTCAAGAAATGCCTATGAATTATTCACTTGTTATTGAACAATTTGATGTTTGGGGCTTTGATTATATGGGACCTTTTCCTGCCTCTAATGGATATACACATATTTTAGTTGCTGTTGATTACGTTACTAAGTGGGTAGAAGCTATTCCAACTAGTAGTGCTGATCATAACACTTCTCTTAAAATGCTTAAAGAAGTTATTTTTCCGAGGTTTGGAGTCCCTAAATATTTAATGACTGATGGTGGTTCATGATACGTCTCCAACGTATCTATAATTTTTCCATTTCTCCATGCTACTTTATCTACTGTTTTGGACTATATTGGGCTTTATTTTCCACTTTTATATTACTTTTGGGACTAACCTATTAACCAAAGGCCTAGTCCAGAATTGCTATTTTTTGCCTATTTTAGTGTTTCGAAGAAACGGAATATCAAACGGAGTCCAAACATAATGAAACCTTCGGGAACGTGATTTTCTCAAAAGATAAGACCCAGGAAACTTGGACCCTCCGTCAAGAAAGCCTCAAGGCGGCCACGAGGGTGGAGGGCGCCCCCCTAGGGCGCGCCCCCAACCTCGTGGGCCCCTCGGAGCTCCACCGACATACTTCTTCCTCCTATATATACCTACGTGCCCCCAAACGATAAGATACAGAGCCAAAAACCTAACTCCACCGCTGCAACTTTCTGTATCCACGAGATCCCATCTTGGGGCCTGTTCCGGAGCTCCGCCGGAAGGGGAATCCACCATGGAGGGCTTCTACATCAACACCATAGCCTCTCCGATGAAGTGTGAGTAGTTTACTTCAGACCTTCGGGTCCATAGCTAGTAGCTAGATGGCTTCTTCTCTCTTTTTGGATCTCAATACAATGTTATCCACCTCTCTCGTGGAGATCTATGCGTTGTAATCTTCTTTTTTGCGGTGTGTTTGTTGCGACCGATGCATTGTGGGTTTATGTTCAAGATTATCTATGAACAATATTTGAATCTTCTCTGAATTCTTTTATGTATGATTGGTTATCTTGGCAAGTCTCTTCGAATTATCCGTTTGGTTAGGCCAACTAGATTGGTAGTTCTTGCAATGGTTGAAGTGCTTAGCTTTGGGTTCAATCTTGCAGTTTCCTTTCCCAGTGACAGAAGGGGCATCAAGGCACGTATTGTATTGTTGCCATCGAGGATAACAAGATGGGGTTTTTATCATATTGCATGAATCTATCCCTCTACATCATGTCATCTTGCTTAAGGCGTTACTCTGTTTTCTTGAACTTAATACTCTAGATGCATGCTGGATAGTGGTCGATGAGTGGAGTAATAGTAGTAGATGCAGGCAGGAGTTGGTCTACTTGTCTCGGACGTGATTCCTATATACATGATCATACCTAGATACTCTCATAACTATGCTCAATTCTGTCAATTGCTCAACAGTAATTTGTTCACCCACCGTAGAATACTTATGCTCTCGAGAGAAGCCACTAGTGAAACCTATGGCCCCCGGGTCTATTCTCATCATATCAATCTTCCATCACTTTATTATTGCTTTGCTTTTACTTTACCTTTTTATTTTTACTTTGCATCTTTATATCAAAAATACCAAAAATATTATCTATTGGATCTCACTACCGTAAGTGACCGTGAAGGGATTGACAACCCCTAATCAGGTTGGTTGCGTTGAGCTATTGTTTTTGTGTAGGTACGAGGGACTTGCGCGTGGCTTCCTACTGCATTGATACCTTGGTTCTCAAAAACTGAGGGAAATACTTACGCTACTCTGCTGCATTATCCTCTCCTCTTCGGGGAAATCCAACGCAAGCTCAAGAGGAAGCAAGAAGAATTTCTGGCGCCGTTGCCGGGGAGTCTACGCAAAAGTCAACATACCAAGTACCCATCACAATCCCTATCTCCCACATTACATTATTTGCCATTTGCCTCTCGTTTTCTTCTCTCCCACTTCACCCTTGCCGTTTTATTCGCCCTCTTTCTCCGTTTTCTTTTTTCTCGCCAGATCTATTGTTTGCTTGTGTTACCATGTGCCTTCTATTTGCTTGCATCTTTGCTTGCTAAAAATCTATTGATATGGATCCACTTAAAGTGTTCTACTTGGATCATCTTCGATCCTTATGCTCGTCTTGGAAACCCTAACTAGCCTAGTTGATGGGAAATCTTTAGATGAGCATGCTCATTTTGTCGTCACCGTTTGATCTGAAAAGGAAACTCTTATGGAGTTAAATAAACAGATTGCTGTGTTATGCTTGGAATCTTTGTGAAATTTGTGATTTTACTTGTTGCTCTAAGAACCCTAAAAAACACCTTCCCTACCTATGTGAGTTTAATGATAATGAAATCTTATCTTCTTATGCAAAGGGTGTCTATAGTTACTATGATATCGAACAAATTGAAGAATTTGTTGCGTTTAAGGGTGCTTATGAAGTTGCTTATTTGATTGAAAAGTATGATATTATTCTCTACGAATCTGAAAATTTTGACATACTTAAATATTGCTATGAAAACTATGCTCATAATGTATGTGTCAAAGAATTTATTGAGAGAATAACCGTTGCCCCGGAAGAAAATAATGATATGCATGAATCTATAGATAATGATGATTCCAATGATTTGATTGAAATATCCCTTGATGAACATGATGCTTGCTATTCTTGTGGCCATGATGCCAATATTTATGAAGATGAATTTGCTATAGTTCCTTATGTTAAAAATGAGATTGTTGCTATTGCACCCATGCTTGATAGTTCCCTCAATGAAAATCATGATTTCAATGATTTGACTACAAATTCTCTTGATGAAAATTGTGCTAATAATATGCAAAACCCTAAGCTTGGGGATGCTAGTTTTGCTATGTCTACTACTTGTTGCAATGATCATGATTGTGAGCGTCATTAAAATTCTTAATGCCTAGCTAAAAAGGCTTTAAAGAAAAGCGCTTGTTGGGAGACAACCCAATATTTTTCCTTGCTTCTTAGTAGTAAATAATCCATCTACTTTCTGTTTAAATGTGGTTTTATCTTTTAATTAGTGTTTGTGCCAAGTTAAACCTATAGGATCTTCTTGGATGATAGTTATTTGATTCTGCTGTAATTTCCAGAAACTTTCTGTTCACGAAAACAATTATTAAAAATCATAAGAACGTGATAAAATACTGATTCCAATTGCTGCTGATCAATAAACAAATTTCCTAGGTCCTCCTATTTTGTCTGAATTTTTGGAGTTCCAGAAGTTTGCATTAGTTACAGATTTCTACAGACTGTTCTGTTTTTGACAGATTCTGTTTATCGTGTGTTGTTTGCATATTTTGATGAATTTATGGCTAGTAAAATAATTTATGAACCATAGAGAAGTTGCAATACAGTAGGTTTAACACCAATATAATTAAAGAATGAGTTAATTACAGTACCTTAAAGTGGTCTTTTGTTTTCTTTCGCTAACGGAGCTCACGAGATTTGTGCTGAGTTTTGTGTTGTGAAGTTTTCAAGTTTTGCGTGAAATCTTTTGATGGATTATGGAACAAGGAGTGGCAAGAGCCTAAGCTTGGGGATGCCCACGGCACCCCCAAGATAATCCAAGGACACCAAAAATTCAAAGCTTGGGGATGCCCCGGAAGGCATCCCCTCTTTCTTCTACTTCCATCGCTGTACAGTCAAAAAAAAAAACCTTACTTGGAGCTATATTTTTATTCACCACATGATATGTGTTTTGCTTGGAGCGTCTTGTATGATTTGAGTCTTTGTTTGCTAGTTTGCCACAATCATCCTTGCTGTACACACCTTTTGAGAGAGCCATACATGAATTGGAATTTGTTAGAATACTCATAGTGCTTCGATTATATCTTTTGAGTTTGATAGTTATGCTCATAGTGCTTCACTTATATCTTTTGAGCTTGATAATTTTGCTCTAGTGCTTCACTTATATCTTTTAGAGCACGGTAGTGTATTTGTTTTATAGAAACTATTGATCTCTCATGCTTCACTTAGATTATTTTGAGAGTCTTAAATAGCATGGTAATTTGCTTAATAATAATATGCTTGGTATTCAAGATTTGTAAAACTTTCTTTTGAGTGCGTTGAATACTAAGAAAAGTTTGATGCTTGATAATTGTTTTGAGATATGAAGATGGTGATATTAGAGTCATGCTAGTTGAGTAGTTGTGAATTTGAGAAATACTTGTGTTAAGGTTTGTGATTCCCGTAGCATGCATTATGGTGAACCGTTATGTGATGAAGTCGGAGCATGATTTATTTATTGATTGTCTTCCTTATGAGTGGCGGTTGGGGACGACGATGGTCTTTTCCTATGAATCTATCCCCTAGGAGCATCGCATAACACTTTGCTTTGGTAACTTCTAGATTTTTGCAATAAGTATATGAGTTCTTTATGACTAATGTTGAGTCCATGGATTATACGCACTTTCCCATCCTTCCACCATTGCTAGCCTCTCTAATACCGCGCACTTTTCGCCGGTATCATACACCCACCATATACCTTCCTCAAAACAGCCACCATACCTACCTATCATGGCATTTTCATAGCCATTCCAAGATATATTGCCATGCAACTTTCCACCGTCCCGTTTATTATGACACGCTCCATCATTGTCATATTGCTTAGCATGATCATGTAGTTGACATCATATTTGTGGCAAAGCTACCGTTCATAATTCTTTCATACATGTCACTCTTGATTCATTGCATATCCCGGTACACCGCCGGATGCATTCATACAGAGTTATAATTGTTCTAAGTATCGAGTTGTAATTGTTGAGTTGTAAGTAAATAAAAGTGTGATGATCATCATTTTTAGAGCATTGTCCCAAGTGAGGGAAGGATGATGGAGACTATGATTCCCCCACAAGTCGGGATGAGACTCCGGACGAAAAAAAAGAGGCCATAACAAAATAAGAAAAGGCCCAAATAAAAAATGAGATAACAAGAGAGAAGGGACAAGGTTACTATCCTTTTACCACACTTGTGCTTCAAAGTAGCACCAAGATCTTCATGATAGAGAGTCTCTCATTTTGTCACTTTCATATACTAGTGGGAATTTTTCATTATAGAACTTGGCTTGTATATTCCAGTGATGGGCTTCCTCAAAATGCCCTAGGTCTTCATGAGCAAGCGAGTTGGATGCACACCCACTTAGTTTCTTTTGTTGAGCTTTCATATACTTATAGCTCTAGTGCATCCGTTGCATGGCAATCCCTAACTCACATTGATATCTATTGATGGGCATCTCCATAGCCCGTTGATACGCCTAGTTGATGTGAGACTATCTTCCCTCTTTTTGTCTTCTCCACAACCACCATTCTATTCCACATATAGTGCTATATCCATGGCTCACGCTCATGTATTGCGTGAAGATTGAAAAAGTTTTGAGAATGTCATAAGTATGAAACAATTACTTGGCTTGTCATCGGGGTTGTGCATGATTTAAATATTTTGTGTTGGGAAGATGGAGCATAGCCATACTATATGATTTTGTAGGGATAACTTTCTTGGGCCATGTTATTTTGAGAAGACATGATTGCTTAGTTAGTATGCTTGAAGTATTATTATTTTTCTCTCAATATGAACTTTTGTCTTGAATCTTTCGAATCCGAATATTCATACCACAATTAAGAAGAATTACAATGAAATTATGCCAAGTATCACTCCGCATCAAAAATTCTCTTTTTATCATTTACCTACTCGAGGACGAGCAGGAATTAAGCTTGGGGATGCCTGATACGTCTCCAACGTATCTATAATTTTTTATTGCTCCATGCTAATTTATCTACTGTTTTGGACTATATTGGGCTTTATTTTCAACTTTTATATTACTTTCGGAACTAACCTATTAACTAGAGCCCCAGCCCAGAATTGCTGTTTTTTTTTGCCTATTTCAATGTTTCGAAGAAACGGAATATCAAACGGAGTCCAAACGGAATGAAACCTCCGGAAACGTGATTTTCTCATCAGATAAGACCCAGGAGACTTGGACCCTCCATCAAGAAAGCCGCGAGGCAGTCACGAGGGTGGAGGGCGCCCCCCCCCCTAGGGCGCGCCCCCCTGCCTTGTGGGCCCCTCGGAGCTCCACCGACGTACTTCTTCCTCCTATATATACCTACGTGCACCCAAACGATCAGATACGGAGCCAAAAACCTAATTCCACCGCCGAAACTTTCTGTATCCACGAGATCCCATCTTGGGGCCTGTTCCGGAGCTCCGCCGGAAGGGGAATCCACCATGGAGGGCTTCTAGATCAACACCATAGCCTCTCTGATGAACTGTGAGTAGTTTACTTCAGACCTCGGGTCCATAGCTAGTAGCTAGATGGCTTCTTCACTCTTTTTGGATCTCAATACAATGTTCTCCCCCTCTCTCGTGGAGATCTATTCGATGTAATCTTCTTTTTGCGGTGTGTTTGTTGTGACCGATGAATTGTGGGTTTATGATCAAGATTATCTATGAACAATATTTGAATCTTCTCTGAATTATTTTATGTATGATTGGTTATCTTTGCAAGTCTCTTCGAATTATTCGTTTGGTTTGGCCAACTAGATTGGTAGTTCTTGCAATGGGAGAAGTGCTTAGCTTTGGGTTCAATCTTGCGGTGTACTTTCCCAGTGACAGAAGAGGCAGCAAGGCACGTATTGTATTGTTGCCATCGAGGATAACAAGATGGGGTTTTTATCATATTGCATGAATCTATCCCTCTACATCATGTCATCTTGCTTAAGGCGTTACTCTGTTTTCTTGAACTTAATACTCTAGATGCATGCGGGATGGCGGTCGATGAGTGGAATAATAGTAGTAGATGCAGGCAGGAGTCGGTCTACTTGTGTCAGACGTGATGCCTATATACACGATCATACCTAGATACTCTCATAACTATGCTCAATTCTGTCAATTGCTCAACAGTAATTTGTTCACCCACCGTAGAGTACTTATGCTCTCGAGAGAAGCCACTAGTGAAACCTATGGCCTCCGGGTCTATTCTCATCATATAAATCTTCCATCACTTTACTATTGCTTTGCTTTTACTTTACCTTTTTATTTTTACTTTGCATCTTTATAGCAAAAATACCAAAAATATTATCTATCAGATCTCACTCCCGTAAGTGACCGTGAAGGGATTGACAACCCCTAATCGCGTTGGTTGCGTTGAGCTATTGTTTTTATGTATGTACGAGGGGCTTGCGTGTGGCCTCCTACTGGATTGATACCTTGGTTCTCAAAAACCGAGGGAAATACTTACGCTACTGTCGGAGTAAATGACCACGGGTAGCCCAGCCGGCTCCCCCTGGCTCTTCAGAAAAATTATAGGTCGATCGAGCCTTCAAGCACCCAAGGCCTGGGGCCGCCTTCCCCTAGCCGGCTGCCTCTCCGGCCGGCTGCAAGAAGGCGGCCCTACCCTAAAAACCCTCATGAAGAAACCCACGAGAAGGGCCGGCTCCAAGAAGCCGGCCACAAGAAATCGGCTCAGAAGCCCGGCCACAAAGGGTCGGCTCCAAGAAGCCGGCCACGAGAAGGCCGACTCCAAGAAGTCGGTCCCCAGCAAGCGGCCAAGATCGTGCCCTCTAATCTGCACCCACATAACGGTGATGAGACGGGGCGTGGCCATAGTGAAACCTGCCACCCCCGAATCTCGGAGCATGCAGGGCCACAGTGAGCTGTACGGGGCAGCCATCACCCGCCTGGCACGTCACTGTTGCCATGTTGACTGTGACGTCACCCACGACGAGCCGTCAGTACGACCCGTGGGTGGCGGGCCCCATCAACCAGAGAGGCGCCCGAAGGTGGCCAGGCCTCCCCCAGCCGGCCTGGGGTGTGGCCGGCTCCCGATAGCCGGCTGGCTCCCTCCCTCGAGGAGGGCGCCCCATTAAGGAAACAAGATGAGGTAAGGCTACAGTAATATGCCGCTAGGTGGCGGCACAGTGGCCATGCTTACCTCGACCCAGCCCTCGTCACCAGGCGGGCAGCGATAACCAGCCCCGACAAGGCCCCAAGCGGTGGGACCGGCTGTCGACCAAAAGGCCGGCGGCCAGGACCCACCGGTCAGCGGGCCCGGCCCGGGCGGAGAAGTCGGAGCGTGACAGCAGCAGCTAGGGCCCGCGCCCAGCTGGATTACCATTGTACCCCTAGGGGGTAGGCCTATATAAACCCCCCAGGGAACCCATGCAAAGGGAGAGCTCTGAGAGTTTTTAGACACCACATCGAGGGAGAATAGAGCTAGCCTTACCCTTCTTCTTTTCGCCAAACAGCTCAAGGAGCCTCTTGTAGCTACTTGTTGACCTAGTAACCATGCGGAGACCCCGCAGAGCAGCAGTAGGGGTGTTATCTCCACGGAGAGCCCCGAAGCTGGGTAAGATCCGCTGGTGTGCATGTCTTCGCCTTATCCCGTTTCCAGGCACCGGCGATGTTCTATTGGCTCCCACAATGATAAGCCACCCGTTGGCATATGTCGCACCAATCACCCGACATTTGGCGCCCACCATGGGGCCAGGTGCACCGTCGACAGGAGACCTGCTCTGGACGGGAACCCTCTTCCTTCCCCACGAGCGTAGCCAGCCTGGCACGCCCGATGGCGCTTTCCCAAACACGCTGCAAGGCGTCGTCGACGCCTGCGCAGCAAGCTGCCTCGCCGATCTTCTTGGCGAGGCTCGCATCTCTGATGAGCCCGAATCCGACGCGGGCACAAGCTGCCCCAAGAGCCACCTCGTCAGCCTCCTCGACCAACTCCACATCGCCAGCGAGCCTGCTATGGACTTGGAGTCGGTTGGCTCCACCGACCCGATGCTTATCGATTCTGACACGGCATCGCTTGATGCCTTCCCCACGAACATAGTGATCATCGACGACCCTCTTCCTCGAGCCGACAGCTGCGGCAGCGCCATCACCGAGGTGTTGGTCATCGGCCATGGCGCCGCCTCTGGTGAGAATGCCCACGACGCCCTACAAACGGCGCTGCACGATCTGTCCGCCCCCATCCCGGCCGACACCGACGCCGAGGCACTGAAGGCACGTCCCCTCGCCCTCATTGCGGAGGGCTAGAAGTTAGCCTCCATGAGACGCCTCATCGAGGCTCACCAGCGCGAAGTCGACCGTGCCGCCTTCGGCACGCCGCCTCCTGACGGGCCGAGCCGTGTTGGCATCATCAAGAAACACGGCGCGGCTATCGCCGACATCTTTGAGCTGACCGCCCGATCTATGCCACGCCTCTCGAGAACCTACGCCGCCCGGTGACGTGAAACGAGCTGAATGGACTGGGGGCCGACGAGCTCCCCTGCATGACTAGATGCATCCAGCAGCTTATCAACGCAGCCACAGAGCGGCATGAAGCCGGCGTCCGTGCTGAAAGTCCTCCCCCACGCCAAGAGCACGGTGCGACGTCATGGACGCCGACTGCGGGCAACACCCACGCAAGGAAAGAAAAGGAGACGGCTGCCAGCCACAGCCTGACTCGAATCTCCATCGGCGTGGCGAAGGCCGCCCTCGAGCCGTGGAGCGGCGAGGCGATCCGCCTCCCCCTCCGCCTCGTGGAGAGAGATATCCCACCCCGCCGCCCGTCACGCATCCGACTCTCAGCGGTCGACTGGGTCAATGCGAAGGAGTCGGCGAGAATGACGCTCGCCACCAGATCGACCGCCTAGCGCGATCCCTGGCCCTGGAAGAAGAAGATGATGTCGGCCCGCCTTGCTTTGGCCCCCGCATCCACGACGAGCCCTTCCCCAAAGGGTTCTCGCTCCCAAGAGACACGCCCAAGTACAACGGCTCCGTGAAGCCGGAAGACTTGTTGATCGACTACTCCACTGCAGTCAGCATAGCAAACGGCAACAGGCGTGTTGCCGTAAAGTATGTCCCCCTCATGCTCCAAGGCACAGCGCGCACCTGGCTCAACAGCCTCATGCCCTACAGCGTCAACAGCTGGCTGGACTTCACAGAAGCCTTCATCCGCAACTTCACCAGCACTTACAAACGGGCTCCCAAGCCCCGACAGCTCTCCTTGTATGTCCAAGGACCCAATGAGTCAAGTCGCGACTACCTCATGCGGTGGGCCGAGCTCCGCAATTCCTGCGAAGGGGTGCACGAGGTTCAGGCCATAGAGTACTTCACCGCCGGGTGCCGAGAAGGCACCCTCCTCAAGCACAAACTCCTCTGCGACGAGCCGACTACCCTCGACGAGCTACTAGTCATAGCCGACAAGTACACCACGGCCGATTCTTTGATGAAGACCGAGCTTCGAGTAGACGCCTCCGGGAAGGTGCTCACTCCAAATCCCAAGACGCCGGCTGGAGACTCCAGTCGACGACCGTACCAGAACGACCACAAGCGGAAGGCCCCTGAGCCACCTCCCACCAGTCGGCAGGTGGCCACAGTCGAAGACAAACAACCCGAAGGGCGGCCGGCGCCCAAGAAGCAGAAGGTCGGCAGGCCGGCTTGGCAGCCGGCTTTCTCCTACGAGCAAGCACTTGATGCCCCTGCAAGTTCCACAGTGGTGCAAAGCCGTCCAACCAAACGACCCGGAAGTGCCACTGGCTCACAAGAATCTCCAAGGGCGAGGGGCTAGTGCCACCTCCGCCTGCTGGTCAGCCGCCTCCGGCCCCACAACAGCCGGCCGCTCAACCAGCAGTCGGAGTTGTCCAACACGAGTTCCCCGATGAGCATGCCGCCTACGTTGTCTTCACAAGCCAGCCCGAAGACCGGCGTAGCCGGCGCCGACAGCACCAAGAAGTCAATGCAGTTGCCTCCAACAACCCCGAGTTCATGCACTGGTCAGAAAGGCCTATCAGCTGGAGCCGGGCCGATCACCCAGAGGTGATGCCGTCACCCGACTCTTACGCATTGGTTTTGGACGCCACCCTCGCAACAGAAAGGCGAGCCGCCCGTTTCTCCCGCGTGCTGGTAGATGGCGGGAGCAGTATCAACATATTGTACCGTGACACCATGGAGAAGCTGAGCATCAAGACGAAGCAGCTCATGCCTAGTCGGACTGTGTTCCATGGCATTGTACCCAGCCTGTCCTGCTCCCCAATCAGCAAGATCAAGATAGATGTCCTCTTTGGGGACCAGGATCATTTCCGCCGAGAGGAAGTGTGGTTTGAGGTAGTGGATCTAGAGAGCCCTTACCATGCATTACTTACGACCGCTTTGGCCAAATTCATGGCTGTACCCCACTACGCCTACCTCAAGATGAAGATACCGAGTTCCAAGGGCATTATCACCATAGCCGACGACTACAACAAATCCTCCGAGTGTGCAGCAGCTAGCAGCCGGCTGGCAGAGTCCTCGTGATTGCCTAAGAGAAGAAAATGCTGGATCGGGTCGTGGCCATGGCCAGCAAGCAGCCGGCTCTGTCCCCTGACCCCAAGGAGTTTGATGCCCAAGGTTCTTTTCAGCCGGCCAAAGAAACAAAGAATATACCTCTGGACCCGGAGCACCCAGAAAGGTTTCCCACCATTGGGGCAAATCTGGACAGCAAATAGGAAGGCGAGCTCACCGATTTCCTCCTTGAGAATCAGGACATCTTCGCATGGTCCCCCAAGGACATGCCAGGTGTTCCGAAGGAATTCGCCGAGCACAAGCTACACGTCCGAGAAGGTGCGAAACCAGTCAAGCAGCCCCTCCGCCGACTGTCGGAAGAAAAGAGAAGGATTGTAGGAGAAGAGATAGCCCGTCTTCTGGCAGTCGGCTTCATTATGGAAGTTTTCTTTCCAGAGTGGCTTGCCAACCCGGTCCTCGTGCTGAAGAAGAATAACAAGTGGCGCATGTGTATAGACTACACCAGCCTCAACAAAGCCTGCCCAAAAGATCCCTTCGCCCTGCCAAGAATTGATCAAGTGATAGACTCCACAGCCGGATGCGAGCTGTTGTGTTTCCTAGACGCTTACTCAGGCTACCACCAGATAAAGTTGGATCCAGCTGACCGCCTGAAGACCGCCTTCATCACACCATTCGGAGCCTTCTGTTACCTGACTATGACATTCGGCTTGAGAAATGCTGGTGCCGTTTTTCAGCGTTGCATGCAGAAGTGCCTCCTCAAGCAGCTCGGCAGAAATGCCCACGTCTATGTAGACGATATTGTGGTAAAGACGGAGAAGCGCGGCACCTTGCTGGAAGACCTCAAAGAAACATTTGAAAATCTGCGCCGATTTCAGATCAAGCTCAACCCCGAGAAATGCGTGTTCGGAGTACCAGCCGGCCAGCTCCTAGGCTTCCTGGTCTCCGAACGCGGTATCGAATGCAACCCAATGAAGATCAAGGCCATAGAGAGAATGGAGATTCCCACCAAGCTATGAGACGTCCAAAAGTTTACCGGGTGCCTGGCCTCCCTGAACCGCTTCATCAGCCGGCTCGGAGAGAAAGCTTTCCCCCTCTACCGACTCATGAAGAAGTCCACTTACTTAGAGTGGAACGACCAAGCGGACCAAGCTTTCCATGAGCTGAAGAAGATGCTAGCCACGCCGCCTGTTTTGGCGGCACCAACTGAGGAAGAGCCCATGCTCCATTACATTGCCGCTCCTAGCCGGGTGGTCAGCACTGTCATCATGGTCCAGCGCCCAGAAGAAGGCCGAGCTCAGCTAGTCCAAAGGCCGGTGTACTATTTAAGCAAAGTGTTGTCCGTCTCGAAACAGAACTACCCACACTACCAGAAGATGTGCTACGGTGTGTACTTTGCCGCCAAGAAGCTCAAGCCCTACTTCCAAGAGCACCCCATCACGGTCGTATGCACTGCCCCGCTCGCCGAGATCATAGGCAGCCGGGATGCACCCGGCTGGGTGGCAAAATGGGCCATTGAGCTGGCTCCTTACACGATCTTCTACCAGCCTCGCACCGCCATCAAGTCCCAAGCATTGGCCGACTTCCTCATCGACTGGGCCGAAACCCAATACTTGCCATCGGCCCCCGACTCCACTCATTGGCGGATGCACTTCGATGGGTCCAAGATGCGCACTGGCTTGGGAGCCGGCATCATCCTTACCTCTCCCAAGGGCGACAAGCTCAAGTACACATTGCAAATTCATTTTGCCGCCTCCAACAATGTGGCCGAGTACGAGGCGCTCATACACGGGCTTCGGCTAGCCAAAGAACTCAGCATTCGCCGGATCGTGTGCTATGGCGACTCGGATTTGATGGTCCAGCAATCATCCGGCGACTAGGACGCCAAGGACGCAAACATGGCGAGCTACCGCTTCCTCGTTCAGCAAATCAGTGGATACTTGAAGGATGCGAGTTCCTCCACGTGCCAGCGGCCGACAACGAGAAAGTTGATGCCACAGCATGAATAGGCTCCACCGACAAGCTATACCAGCGGCGTCTCTCTCAATGCCTCCTCAAGCCGTCTATCAAGCCGTCTCCAGAATCTGACTCCATCTTTGTGCCGCCTGACCCCGACGCAGTCAGATCCGACTTGGGGAACCGAGCAGGCAGCTCGGGAACTTCGGCAGGTGGCTCGGGGACTTCAGCAGGCGGCTCGGGGACTGCCACAGTCGTACCCGGCCGAGGGACTTCAGAACCCGGCCCGGGGACTGCTGCAGTCGGCCTGGGGACTGCATCGACACAATAGGCGGTGGCCGACTCCAACACTTCACCACCCAACCCACCCACCCTGGTCGCAGTAGCCGTTTTGGCAATAGAAGAAGTCACAGCCCCGTCATGGGCCCAGCCCATCCTCAACTTCTTAGTAAACAGAGAGTTGCCGACTGACGAGATCTCGGCAAGGCAAATTCAGCGCCGAGCCGGAGCATACACAATAGTAAACCGAGAGCTTGTAAGGCGCAGCGTCATTGGAGTCTTCCAGCACTGCGTCGAGCCAGAGAAGAGCATAGCAATCCTCAAGGACATCCACCAAGGTGAATGCGGCCACCACGCGGCCTCAAGATCACTCTTCGCCAAAGCTTTCCGCCATGGATTCTTCTGGCCGGCTGCTTTGGATGACGCCAAGGAACTAGTCAAATACTGCAAAGGTTGTCAAGTCTTCAGCTCCAAGCAACACCTGTCGGCTTCTGCACTCAAGACCATCCCCCTCACCTGGCCTTTTGCCGTCTGGGGGCTGGACATGGTGGGCCCACTCAAGACGGCACGCGGCAGCATGACACATCTGCTCGTTGTTGTGGACAAATTTACCAAGTGGATTGAAGCAAAGCCGATCAAGAAGCTGAATGGGCCGACGGCCGTGACATTCATCGCAGATATTACAACTCGGTATGGCATACCACACAGCATCATCACCGACAACGGCACAAATTTTGCCAAGGGAGCACTAGCACGTTTCTGCGCAACACAGGGCATCCGACTGGACCTAGCATCCGTTGCCCACCCGCAGTCAGACGGCCAAGTCGAGCGAGCAAACGGCCTCATCCTCTCTGGCATCAAGCCCCGACTGGTCGTGCCACTAGAGCGTTCGGCCGGCTGTTGGCTCGACGAGCTGCCGGCCGTCCTCTGGAGTCTACGCACTACCCCGAACAAGTCAACTGGCTTCACCCATTTCTTCCTTGTATATGGTGCCGAGGCTATCATCCCAACTGACATCGAATTCGACTCACCTTGGGTCACCATGTACACGGAGACAGAGGCCAAGGAAGCACGAGAAGACGGTGTCGACCTGCTGGAAGAAGGCCGGCTGTTAGCCCTCAGCCGGTCTGCCATCTACCAGCAGGGTCTACGCCGCTACCACATCCGGAAGGTCAAGCCAAGATCCTTCCAAGAGGGTGATCTTGTGCTCCGGCTGATCCAGCGAACAGCCGGCCAGCACAAGCTCTCGGCCCCTTGGGAAGGCCCCTTCGTCATCAGCAGAGCTTTAGGCAATGACTCCTACTACGATCGACGCCTTACGAAGCCGAGGGCACGCCAAGAGAGACGATTCCGCCAAGGAGTCGGAACGACCACAGAACGCCAATCTTCTCCGAAGATTTTACAGTTAAAAAGCAGTATGTATCACGCTACCTTTTGTACTAAGTACGAGACAAAGGGTCCCCCGAGGAGCACTCGGGGACTACCCTCCTTTATCTAATGAATGTCAAGTATCACGCCTATGATTGTGTTGCTACACTTATTTTTTCGTCCGGCACCAGGTCCGACCAGTCGGCACGGGGACTCGCCGCCTTGAGCTATATATAAGTTCTACCTGCAGTCACACAAGTAGTGTGCCGGCTCCCAAGCCCTCTCTTGCCGAAAGTCGCAGCTCGAAGAACCGACTGTCCTGCTGGCAAGAGCCAAAGGCAAGAAAGGGTGCCCACACGAAAAACGGCTAAGGACTAACAAACTTATATAGCTCAAGCCGGTCTCCCACCCCGCCAACCGGCTACAAGAGCAGCCGGCTTGCCGGCTTCCCGTTCACCTCGCTACAATCTAAGAAAGCTCGAGTACTTGTCTTCCCAAGAAAACAGCCAAGCCCTTCTCCAGTCACAGACTGCAGAGCAGCTGTCCGGCTGGGAAGGCGGCGGCCAAGGGAAGACGACAAAGGAAACAGCCAAAAGATGAAAAAGCAAACATGAGCGGAGGCCAAATACATGCATAATTATATTTACACAAAAGACCTTAGAAAGGCCAGCAGTCAACATAGTTTGAATACACCCCCAGTGGGTGGAACTGCGCAAATTTAATAAAAGTTGTTCAAAAGAGTAACAATCAGGAGAACAAGGACGGCGGGTCAGGCCCAGGGAACGATGGGCGAGTCGGGCAGGTTGGTGGAGACAGTAGTGCCGGCTGGAGGAGTGGCCGGCTGGCGAGTCTCGGCTTGATCTTCTCCTCTCGCAGGCGGCGCGTTTGCACGCGCCTCGTTGCTGGAGGCACGATCAGGCTGAGGCTGGCTGGTCGCTTCACCGCCTGGCTCAACGTCTTCGCCATCCTCCCCCTCCTCCTCTTCGCCCTCATCGCTGGAAGCGATCTCCTCCGCCGAGTCCTCACCTTCCGTCGGGTTCAGCCCAAACCACTCCTCCGGCTGGGCGACGCCATCATCATTTACCTCTGAGGCGAAGACACTGGTGTCAATGTACTCGGCGATCGCCGAGGCGCGCCGGACAATAGCCGGCCGCACCGCCTCCATCTCCCCGTCGGCCTCCTGCCGCCAGGTGCTCAGCTGGTCCAAGTTCAGCCCAGGATACCAAGCCCGGACGAACTCCAACGCCCGCCCAGCACCAGACCGAGCCGCTGACGCCTTCCATTCCTCGAAGCGGCCGACTGCAACCTCCAGCCAGTCGGCAGTCCGACTTGGGGTGCGGGGAACTGCCTCGCCGGGCCAGAGGGCGGCCAGCACTTGCGCCCCGGCGCGCTGAAGACGGCGGAGCATCCGGTGCGCCGGCTGCAGGCGGGCTTGAATCGCCAAAAGCTGCTCCTCAAGTGACCGGCCGGCGCCCGGTGCAATCTCGACTCCCGCCTACCGACGTGCATCGCGGTAGGCCTCGATGGCTTGGGTAGCGGCGACGGAGTAACCAGGAAAGTAATCTGCACAGAGAAGAAAGCGGTGGCACAAAGTCAGAAGACGAACCAGATGAAAGGGGGCGAGCAAAGTGATGAAGAAAAGGGCGGCCTACTGTCAATCAAGTCTTCAACCCGGCTGTAACCTTGACTCAGCGCGTGCCTCGCCTCGGCCCAGCTCACCACTTCGGTCTCATATTCGGCTTTAAGGGCGGCCTCGCTGTCCTGCGCCGCCTTCAGGGCCGCCTTGTGGCTCTCCTCCTGGTCGGCCAGTTTTTTTGCCAGGCGGTCACGCTCTTGGGCCAGGGCGTCGCACTCAGCCTCCTTGACCCGAAGGGCAGACTGGGCCCCACCTAGCTGCCCCCTCAAGTCGGCATTGGCCCCTGCAGATATGAAGAAGGAAAAGGCAATAAGAAAGAAGTCGTCGGGAAAGATCCGACCCGACTGCTCAGCAGTCGGCCCGAATCTCGGGGACTACACCCAGTGGGTGCGCTGACGCACCCCCACATGAGACAAAAAATGAAGCACTTACTCCGGCTCTCAGTCAGATCAGTGGTCCTCTGATTGAGCTCCTGGGCCTAGGAGTTGAAGGCGGTTGCACGGAGGTGTGATACTCCTGCAGACAAGATAAAGATGCAAGTAAGAACAAGACAACAATCAAAGCCTACCGAGAAGTTCCAAGCCGCCTGCTTTCGTGACCGGCTCGAACTCGAGGACTACACCAGTGGAGTGCGCCCCCACGGAAGAAATCAAGAGCAATAAACAAAAGCAGGAAGACTCACCGGATGACCATCCGCGTCGTGAGAAATTCTTGGGTATACTGCCTCAGCGCGGCGGCCTGGGCCTGAAGCCGGTTCCGCACATCCTGCGCCGCCGCGTTCAGCACGGCCATCCCACCACTCGGCGTCGACCCAGACGAGCTGTCGCAGGCCGCCTCCAGGTCATGGGCCGACGAACTGGTGCCCGTGGCGCTTGGCGGCTCCGGCGCCAATGTCGCCTTCTCCGCGCGCCGGCGAGACAGCGATAGGACCACAAGGTCCGCCCTCACAGACGGCTCGCCTCCAGCCGGCTGCTCAGGCGGCACGCCAGGCCGGCCGCCTTGGCCCGGCCCTATCGGCGGTGACGGTGCCGCCACCTCCCGGACGGCTACGTCGCCCTCCCTCTCCATCACCGCCTGGTCGCAGCCGGCTTCCTCCGACGAGGGCACTGGGATGTTGGGAGCCGCGGCGCGCAGGGGGATGACGAGCTGCGGAGGCTGGTTCCGCAGGATCTCCGCTTCCCTCTCCGTGGCTGCGGCCTCCGCCCGGGCCTTGGCGGCCGCGTCGGCTTCCGCCTCCGCCGACTTCTCCCTCATCTCCCGGGCCGCCCTCTGCTCCGCCGCCTCCCGCTCCTCCCGTGCCTCCCGCGTTCCGCTCCGTCACCTCGAGGAGGTCGGCGCAGGGATCCACTCGGCGGGAGCTTGAAGACCCTCCTGTGCCTCCAACTATGGAGGCAACAGGGACCCGCTCGAGGGAAAGCGGTGCCCTGTTTGATGAATCAAGAAGAAGGTTTAGAAGAATATCAATCAAAGAAGAAAAAGAAAGGCATGAGAAAAATATCACTTACACCGAAATCGCCTGTGGCTGCTTCACCACCTTGCGAGCGAAACTGCCTTCAGCGGCCGCCTCATCCCGCAGTACGCCGCCCAGCGGTACCCTAGGCTTCTTTGGCCGGCTGCCAAAGTGAGTCAGCGTGGCCCGGCGCTTCTGCGCGCCGCCACAAGCGGCCGGCGCGGCAGATGGGCCCGCGCCTTGCTGATCGGGCGCCGGCTGGCGACGTGGGACGACTTCGACTTCGTCGTCACCCGGCCAGTCCTCAAAGGAGGCCCCGAGCCCGGCGCCGCCTACCTCGCCGCCTCCCCCTACGACGTCGTTTTCCATGGCGGCCGCCCCCAGGTCCGGGTCGTCGGGGTCGTCCTCCGTCTTGATCGGGGCGAACGGCGCTCCACCCCGCTGCTCCCGTCGCCGGTGGAAGAAGAGGGTTCTGCTGAAAACGAGCCGATTGGTCAGGAGTCGGCCAGTATGAACCCGGAAACAAAAGAAAAAAAGAAAAAAATAAGAGGAACTAACTGTAGGCGGAGGATTGGCGCGAGAATACGGCTACTTGCCATACTGCCACTCCTCGGTGAGCTTGCAGTTGGAGACATAATTCACCATATATGATACCTCGTTGTGAGGCATCTCCCTGGTGCTTAGCCGGCATGGGTCGAAGCGGCCGCTCATCTGACAGATCATATGATGTCGGCTCTGGAGTGGGAGCACCCGGCGCTCCACAAAGGCGGCCACCAGGTCGGCCCCGGTCAGACCCTCCGACTGGATCATCACCCGGAGCCGTGCAACGGCAGCAGCCCCAGCCGGAGTCAACGTCCTGGCGTGGTAGGACCACGAGGGCTGCCTCCCAGCCGGCGGGCCGGCTACATAAGCCGGCAGGTTGACGAAGTCGCCTTGCGCGGCGGTTCTCAACGTAGAAGTAGGACTTCTACCAGAGCTTCACCGACTGGATCAGCGGGATAGCCGGGAACAGGTTGTTGTCGCTCATTCTCCGCATGGCGATGAAGGCGCCACATGGAGCGGGCACGCCCGCGACGACGGTCCCTAACTTGCTCTGAAAGAATTCCCCCCAGAGCTCGAGGGTGGGGAGCACGCCAAGGAAACCCTCGCACAGGGTGACGAAGGCCGACAGCAGCATCACGGCGTTAGGAGTGAGGTGATGCGGCTGGAGGTGATAAAACTCGAGGAACGAGCGGAAGAACCCGCTCACCGGCAGACCGACGCCGCGCAAGCAGTGCGAGCAGAAAATCACCCACTCGTCCTCCTCCGGCACCGGCGAAATCTCCGCCGCGAGACGAACCCGCACGAGGTCCGCGCCCGGCAGCCGCCGCATATTGCGGAGGAACTCGATATGGTCGTCGTGGACGTTGGAACCATCCCAACAGCTGGACATAGCCATGGGGACGGTGTGGCGACAAGAAAAATGCGGCGGCGGAGAGCATGTGCCCCTACTACGGCGAGCCAAGAAGGTTGGCGGAAGCGTGGTAGCGGCGAGAAGTAGTGGCGACGGAGAGGAGGAAGAAGAAAAAGGAAGGGGCGGAGCGAGGGCGAGCGTGCGAGCGTCTACCGCTCCCCCTCCTCCCCCCCACTTATAGCCTCGTGCGGCGAAGCCGAGGAGGCGAGGCATGGGGGGACGTGGGATTAACTGCGCCCAGTCCCCCACGTCCCGCGATTACTGTGCCTTAACGGCGTGCGCTAACCGCCGACAGAAGACGTGCGGTCCATCCGGGCCGCAAAAGATCCGCGCATAGGCCGAGGCCTGGTAGTGGCGGGCCCCGGACTGTGGCGACGTCCCGTCACGCGCGTGGGCTGGCAAGCCCGTCCAGGCCATAGGGTGCCATGTGGCGTGCAGGCGGCGAGCGGTCAGCTCGCAGCCTGACTCGCGCGCCACCTGGTTCCCGCCTTCAAGCTTCGAAACTTTCAGAAGACGGCGCACCTAATCCAAGCCGGCTCCCGGCTGCCGGCTCCTCAAGATAGGAAGCTGATTGAGCTACTCGTCTTCTTTCAACCTCGGAGCCCAACCAGCTTCGGGGACTACTGTCGGAGTAAATGACCACGGGTAGCCCAGCCGGCTCCCCCTGGCTCTTCAGAAAAATTATAGGTCGATCGAGCCTTCAAGCATCCAAGGGCTGGGGCCGCCTTCCCCTAGCCAGATGCCTCTCTGGCCGGCTGCAAGAAGGCGGCCCGGCCCTAAAAACCCTCATGAAGAAACCCGCGAGAAGGGCCGGCTCCAAGAAGCCGGCCACAAGAGGGCCGGCTCCGAGAAGCCGGCCACAAAAGGGCCGGCTCCAAGAAGCCGGTTGTCGGTGTCAAAACCGGCGGATCTCGGGTAGGGTGTCCCGAACTGTGCGTCTAGGCGGATGGTAACAGGAGACAAGGGACACGATGTTTTTACCCAGGTTCGGGCCCTCTTGATGGAGGTAAAACCCTACTCCTGCTTGATTAATATTGATGATATGGGTAGTACACGAGTAGATCTACCACGAGATCAGAGAGGCTAAACCCTAGAAGCTAGCCTATGGTATGATTGTTGTTTGTCCTACGGACTAAAACCCTCCGGTTTATATAGGCACCGAAGAGGGTTAGGGTTACATAGAGTCGGTTACAATGGTAGGAGATCTACATATCCGTATCGCCAAGCTTGCCTTCCACGCCAAGGAAAGTCCCATCCGGACACGGGACGAAGTCTTCAATCTTGTATCTTCATAGTCCAGGAGTCCGGCCAAAGGTGATAGTTCGGCTACCCGGACACCCCCTAATCCAGGACTCGCTCAGTAGCCCCTGAACCAGGCTTCAATGTCGACGAGTCCGGCGCGCATATTGTCTTCGGCATTGCAATGCGGGTTCCTCCTCCAAATAAAGGATTTTGAACACCAGGATAGTGTCCGGCTCTGCAAAACAAGTTCCACATACCACCGTAGAGAGAATAACCTTTGCAAAAATCTGCTGACGTATTCCGTAGCGTGACATCACACCACGGCCAGGCCTTTATTTGAATCGTTTTTACTGTCCCACCTCAGCGCGTTTAGCGAGGCGGTTTCCTCGGCACGTCTTGTCAAAGCGGAGATCGTGCCCCCTTATTCCGGGATTCTCATCAATACGGGCGTGGGTAACCCAACCGCGCCCGTCAGCACGCCTCCTCTATCGAAGGCGAGTCCCGAACGGTCACGGGGAGGGCTCTTGGTATTCAACCTCCTTATAAGGAGACCAAGGCCCCGCTCTTTCTTTAAATCTCCATCGTATCCGCCCCTCGCCTCGAGTTCCAACACCCAAAGCTCCAGATTCGGGCGCTTCGGATCTCCGACGATGTCCGGCTCCGACCTGCAAGGCTGGTGGATGCCTTCCTCTGTCACGGAAGAAGACGTGCTAAAGCTGAGAGACGCCAAGTATCTAACCAGCGAAATTTCGCACAGGTTGCCTGCCCAAGGGCAGGTTATTCCCACCCCTGAGCCTGGTGAGAGCGTGGTGTTCATGTCCCACTTCCTTCGGGGATTAGGCTTCCCGACGGACCCCTTCGTGAGGGGGCTCATGTTTTATTATGCGCTAGAATTTCATGACTGGATCCGGAGTCCATCCTCCACATCTCATCGTTTATCCTCATATGCGAAGCCTTCCTCCGCATTACCCCTCACTTCGGATTATGGCTCAAGACCTTCAAAGTGGAGCCGAAGATGATCAAGGGGTAGCATGCAGAGTGCGGAGGGGTTATTATAAGCAAGAATGCTGACGCTCCATGGCCCGAGGGCTCTTTTCAAGGGGAGCTTAGTCTATGGCAGCGAGAGTGGTTTTATATCCACAGCTCGGGGGCACCAAATGGGTGGCGCCACCTGCCTTCGCTCGGGTCCTCCGCCCATGGCTGGCGTCATGGGTCAACAAAGGGCTTGACTGGGGGCCGTCCAAGGACGTGCCCTTGTTGCAGGGCCGTATTCGAGACCTCCTAGAGAGGGAGATCAATCTGGTCGTAGTGGCGCAGGTCATGCTGATCCGTCGCATCCTGCCCTGCAAACGTCGCCCCCTCCGCTTGTGGGAGTTCAATCCGGAGGGATCACGAGCTCTCCAACATTTTATGGGCACAACACCGTGGAGATGTACCAACTGTTCTTCGGATCACAGGGAATGTGTCCGGACTTGACCGAGGATGCATGTCTGAGCTGCAATCGCCCGAATACTCAAGTAAGTAGTCATGTACCCGGACACACTATCTGTACATTTATCATAAACTTTCCCTTGAAAGAACTGTCTCTTGAACAGGAGTGGATAGCGAAAGCAAAATTGATAAGGTGTCCAGCCCCCCTCCCTGAGACCACGCCGGATCCTGTATTGACCAAGATGCTGAAGGATGCGCCTTTGGAAGAAGGCGAAGGGGGGAACAGGGAAACTATTGCCTCCGCGAAGGAGGTTATCAAGAAAGGGGGATCAAAAATCCCTCCATCCAAGGGGAGAAGAGGACCGCTTCTGAAGATCCGGAGACCAAGGCCTCAATACGGGGGAAGAAATCTTTGCCAGAGGGTCCAGCCGGAGATGCCCCGGCCGCACTATTTACCCAAAGAGATCAGCCCTCCAACGAGCCGTAAGTAGAGAGGGGAATTTTACAATACATCCCTGTTTCATTTCTGAGGATAACCGAAACTTTTAGCTTGTAGCTCGGATCTCAACCCTTCTCAGCAGAGCTCATCTTCGGGGGATCTTCGTCCAGAGATGATGGAGAGCGAAACGCCTCCGCCTGCCGTACTGTCATGCGAGGCGGGCGACCCTAAGGTGTCATCACGGAGGGTTTCTCCGAATCCGGCGGGACCGGAAGGTGGTCGTGTGTCCCCTCGAAGCCCTCCGTGTCCGGCCTTCGAAAAAGGCCATCGGACGAGTCCGGCACCAACTGGTGTACGGTCGGAGGAGTTGAAGGACCTGCTCGGGCGAGCGTCTATCTCAGAAGATCACCATGCGTTAATGGGCGCGGTGATTGAAAGGATTTCATCCGCCGAGAGCGGATTGCATGAAGCCGTTAGAGGTTTACTGACGGGGTTTGAGGTACGCGAAATGATGTACCTTCTGACAGTTTTGCATATAGAATGCGCCCTGTATAGATAGTAGCCCCTGAGACTCGGTGCGTTGTCAAAAGTGACAGCGCGCCGAGGATCGTAATCTTAGATATAATATGCCGCCTTTCCCATGTAGGTGGCGGATCATCCGGTGGCCAGCCAGATTGATGAATTTGCCGAATCAAGCGGCAACTTGACGTGGCGGATGCAGACATCGCGCTTGTCAATAAGCGGCTTGACGAGTCACAAGGTATGCAACTTCTCCGCGGACACCTGGTAAGGGAGCTTAATGTTCGTGCCTTACACCATTTATGCTTGATGCATACGGTGCTGCTTCCGTGGAGAGCCTTCGGGCGGAGCTCGCCCGAGCCAAGGAACAGGCCAGAAAAAAAAAATGCGGCTACCTTAAAGGCGGCCGAAGTGCTAAAAGCCGAACAGGCTGCTCACTGCCGAAGCAAGAAGGAAATGGCCGAGATGGCCGTAAAGTTGAAGAATGCTACTGACCGCTGTGAGCTGCTCGAAAAAGAAGGTCAAGCGGAGCAAGAGGGCCTGAAAAAGGCCAAAACCAAGGCCAAGCATGCGCGCTCTGCAATGAGAGCTATGAAGGAGGAGCTACGTCAGGCCGGAGATATCGCGGCTGAAAAGCCCTTTCTACTGCGGAGGAAATTCACGGATCCTAAATATGCTCAGTTGGACCGGCTGTGGGGTGCGGAGGATGCTTATCTGAACTTGGCGGCGAGCGCCGCGGACGCGGTTGAACACTTCCAAGGCCAAAAGGATTGTCAAAAGGAAGAGCTATTTTGGTCGCAGTTCCGTGATCTGGAGCGTCCACTTCCCTTAGCCGATCGCTTGGCCGAATGGGCGGAGCTGAAAAGGTTGTCCGGACTTGCCATGAAGGATGTCGTGACTCATTTGTGGTCGAAAAGGCCCGAGCAGAGGAGTTATTTTGGCTTGGTGCAGCAGTTCCTTGGTGCGGTGACGCATATCGATGCAATGAGGCGGTCAGCATGCATAGAGGGTGCACGGATGGCTCTTGCCCGTGTCAAGACATACTGGGCGGAGATGAAGGCCACCGATGTTGCATCCTCCAATTCGGACGGAAGTCGAGTACCTGTCGAGCACTATTTTGAGGAAGTCCTGCAGGGCGCTCGTTTAATAGAGACGCAGTGCTCGAAGGATATTATGTTCTAATGACATGTATGATTTGTGAAAAAATGTTTCAATAGAATATAAGAGCTTTTTATACTTGTGCGTTCAAGTATTAAAATATCTCCTGTGCGGCCGTTAATGTATATGTGTATATAACCTGAGAGATGGCAGTCTTCGGCTTCAGCCCCCACGCACATAATGCGGGGGTGTTTGGAAAAATGCGCATTTTCACACTTAATCCAACGTCTTGGTCCTGTAAAGGAGGTGATAGCGTAGCACACTAGGCAACCGGACTATAATGCTTTATCACTTTCACTTAGCCATAGGAGTTCGATGGTGGGGCTACTATATAGCCCCTAGGGGCACTGCGCTCTCCCGAGTTCGGGGCGCGTATGTGCCTGACCGGGAAACGGTCCTTCGTTAATGCGGAGGAATTCTAAACATTCCGGTAGGTCATCGAGTGGTTGACCAGTCTCACGCTATATCATGACAGTCAGTTTTCGGCTTTCTCTACTGAGGTGCTCACCGGGCGAACGGGGCACAACCAGTAGTTCTCCACGGTGCTGCGTTAGCCGATAGAAGCGGAGCGTAAGGCAGCAAAACACAGGAACCGGGCAAACCCAACATTTGACCAAAGACATGATTCGGAGCTGATGCATATAAGGCCTAACTCGAGACGCTGAACACTCCCTAAGGTATTCGGTCTTTGTGAAAACGGGCCGAACAACGCCCTTGATAACAAGCCCCTGGTGTGCAGGTACGCGCAAAATTCTGACGGGGCCGATGCCAAAACGCCTGCCTCTTCCTCAGTTATAGCAAGAAACCGGGAGATGTGTATCAACAAGAGACAGTGAAAAAGGTTTACGCAGGGTCTTAATCTGAAAAGAATCCGTGCAACGGGTCCCTACTGCACGTCTGCGCCTGTGTCTCCTTGTGCCGTATCCTAGACGGGTGTAGCACGGTGTTCATCTGTAAAAGAGAGGAACTTAGTTGAAAAAGATCATGTGAAAATGTACTTTATAGTAAATAAACAGAGTAAGATTCAAAAAATGAATAAAATTGAGATTTATTGTCTCTTGTTGTACATGCATGGAGCCCCTTGTACGGGGGTATGTGGCTAGTAAGCCGTTATGTGTTTACGCCGGACTCGTTTAGCCGTGTCCGGGGTCCGAATTACATGTTCAAGTGCTTTGGTTAGCGGAGCCGGATTAGTGTGTGACTGTCAAGACAGTCTCACGTCCTTCCGTGCACTTGATTTTCCTTTTAATGAGATGATACCACGTGGACCGGGCATTTTAAGTGTAAGAGATGCATAATGCGGTATTGCGTTAAAGCGGGCGAAAGCTTCACGTCCCAATAGTGCTTGATAGTTGCTTTTAAATGGGGCGATGTGGAAGGTTAACTTTTCGCGGCGGAAGTTGTTGGATGAGCCGAACACAACTTCTAGCAGTAGGGAGCCCGTACAATGGGCATATGGGCCTGGCATTACCCCTTGAAAGGAAGTGTTGCTATGGCGAATTTTGGTTGGGTCTATCCCCATTTTGCGGATTGTGTCCTGATATAGCAGGTTTAAATCGCTGCCGCCGTCCAGTAGGACTTGTGTAAATTGGAGTCCGCCGATTATAGGATCTAATATCAAGGCAGTCCATCCTGCGTTCCGGATACTTCCGGAATAATCCTGATGGTCGAAGGTAATTGGTTTTGACAACCAGGGGCGAGACTCCGCTGGGTTAGGCCATGCGGCGCGTATTTCTATGGGCGCCGCTCTGTTTTTCCCTTTTGTCACTTGAAGTGAGTTTACTGTTTTGACTTCTTGTGGGAAATTCCTTTGTTTTCCGGTGCTCTGCTTGTGGGGTTCTTCATCGTCCTCGCTTGGTGTGTCGAGCCCCTTGTGTTCAGCGTTGAGTTTGCGGACTGCTTGAAGACTCAACAATCTCTGTGGGTATGGTTTGCAGGCTTCCCGGGAGTACTGTGGATTTGGCATATCTTGTCCAAGATTTTGTTTAAGTTGGATAGCTCATCACTGTTATCCTTAAAGGGCAGTTTTTTATGATTCTGATGAGAGCTTTTGAATCCGGCGTTGACTGTCGTGCTCTTCGGGCTGTTTCCCTTGGTCCGGCGCTGGTCCTTGCTGCGTCGTGGTTTCCCATTTCCATCCCTGACTTCGGATGTACTTGGGTTGCTGGTACTGCATCTTGCCAGCCAGCTGTCCTCTCCAGCATAAGCGGGTCATGAGGCTTGTTAATGCGGCCATTGTTCTCGGCTTTTCCTGGCCAAGGTCTCTAGCGAGCCATTCGTCTCGGACGTTGTGTTTTAAAGCTGCTAAGGCTTCGGCGTCCGGACAGTCGACTATTTGGTTCTTTTTCGTGAGGAACATGTTCCAGAATTTGCGGGCTGACTCTACGGACTGTGGAGTTATGTGACTGAAATAAATGCGCATCCGGAGGCGGACATAAGTCCCTTGAAAATTTGCCCGAAAAGCATCCTCGAGCTCCTCCCAACTTCCAATGGATATTTTGAGGAGGCTTTTAAGCCAATGCCGAGCTGGCCCTTTGAGCTTGAGGGGTAAGTATTTTATGGCGTGGAGGTCGTCTCCTCTAGCCATGTGTATGTGGAGGATGTAGTCCTCAATCCAGACTCCAGAGTCTGATGTTCCATCGTATGCCTCTATGTTTACGGGCTTGAATCCCGCTGGAAATTCATAATCCATCACCTCATCGGTGAAACATAGGGGGTGTGCGGCACCCCTATATTTGGGTGTGCCGTGATGTTCTGATATTTGGTGTGTTGCATTGGTTACTAGAGCTTGCTTTCTTGGCCCATAGATAGACCTGGTGGGCGGCCTTTTGATCTTGAGTCCTTGCGCGGATCGCGTGCCGGCTTGTGTGCGGCGCCGTTTGCCGCTCTATGTTTGCCATGTGGTCATCTATCCGACCGGGCGGACTCTTTGTTCTTTGATTGCGGGGGCTCTACGGCCTCCTCATTGAATTCGGGTAGAAGTTTTCGCTTCGGGTAGATCTTTGTTTGGCGACTGTCGCCGTATTTGTCTGGGGTGTTGAGTACTTTGCTCCATCTGATTCTGAGTGCTTCTTCCGCTGTTTTGAGCTTCCGCTTCTGCTTTTTCAGGCTACGCGCAGTGGCGATGAGCCTTTTGTGGAGGTTCTTCTGCTCCGACAACTTGTCCGGCGTGAGGTCGTCCGGACTGTTCTCTTCGCCGGGGACGGGTTGTTTATCCAAGTTGTCCTTTTCGGACGGTTGCTCGATAGCATGTTAAATGCGTCTGCCTAGTTCGTCTGCTCTATGGCTGGATCTGCATGACTGCTGTCTTTGTCGGCGGGACTTTGGCGGCGCTTACGCCGCCGTTTGACTGCTTTTGAGGAATTATCCTTCGTGGCGTCCGTTGTTCCTCGTCGTCACTTCCCTTAGGCGTGTCCACCATGTATACGTCGTGAGATGAGGCGGTTGTCCAGTACCCTATAGGTGCTGGTCCATTATTATCTCCTACATCGTCGTCCATACTGTCGATGTCTTCGGAGTTGCAATCGAGCACGTCGTTTAAACTTCCGATAGTGGCTATGAAGTGGGTGGTGGTGGGCGTTGAATTTCTTCGTCGTCCGCATCCCAACCTTCCTGACCATAGTACGGCCGGGGCTCTCCTGATAAAGAGAGAGACTTTAGTGAATTCAAGATGTCGCCGAAGGGCGAAGTCTTTGAAAAGATGTCCGCGGCAGTGAACTCCATGACCGACGCCCAATCGGATTCGATTGGCAGGGGCGCGCAAGGTTCGGAGTCCGTAGAGGAGTCCGGCACCTTGGAGTCACGTGCTACGCAAAGGACAGGGATGATATTCGGCTCAATCGCCGTAGTGATCGCAGCCCCAGAGGCGGTGTCCAGCCACTCGTCCTCGATCGGCGAAGTCGGCTCCGAATTAGGGGTCGAAGCGGACACTGGTGCGGCCTCCAGGGTACTGTTCGGCGGCAGAGCTAAATCGTGCCCATCGAGACAGTGCGGCGCGCTTGGCTGTGGCTCGAATCCGTCGAAGATCGAGTCTCCGCGGGCGTCGGTCATGTAGTTCAAACTCCCAAATCTGACCTGACGGCCAGGGGCGTAGCTTTCAATCTGCTCCAGATGGCCAAGTGAATTGGCCCATGCAAAAGCCGCCCGAATCTGAAGATCTGTCAGGGAGAAAAGTCTCACCCTGGGCCATCGGGCCTAAAGATGACGACACAGAGGAACTCTCAATGAAAGCACCAATATCGGTGTCAAACCGGCGGATCTCGGGTAGGGTGTCCCGAACTGTGCGTCTAGGCGGATGGTAACAGGAGATAAGGGACACGATGTTTTTACCCAGGTTCAGGCCCTCTCGATGGAGGTAAAACCCTACTCCTGCTTGATTAATATTGATGATATGGGTAGTACAAGAGTAGATCTACCACGAGATCAGAGAGGCTAAACCCTAGAAGCTAGCCTATGGTATGATTGTTGTTAGATCCTCGGACTAAAACCCTCCGGTTTATATAGGCACCGAAGAGGGTTAGGGTTACATAGAGTCGGTTACAATGGTAGGAGATCTACATATCCGTATCTCCAAGCTTGCCTTCCACGCCAAGGAAAGTCCCATCCGGACACGAGAGGAAGTCTTCAATCTTGTATCTTCATAGTCCAGGAGTCCGGCCAAAGGTGATAGTTCGGCTACCCGGACACCCCCTAATCCAGGACTCCCTCGCCGGCCACGAGAAGGCCGACTCCAAGAAGCCGACCCCCAGCAAGCGGCCAAGGCCATGCCCTCAGAATCTGCACCCACATAACGGCGATGAGACGGGGCGTGGCCACAGTGAAACCTGCCACCCCCGAATCTCGAAGCATGCAGGGCCACAGTGCACCGTACGGGGCAGCCATCACCTGCCCGGCGCCGCACTGTTGCCATGTTGACTGTGACGGCACCCACGACGAGCCGTCAGTACGACCCGTGGGTGGCGGGCCCCATCAACTAGAGAGGCGTCCGAAGGCGGCCAGGCCTCCCCCAGCCGGCCTGGGGTGTGGCCGGCTCCCGATAGCCGGCTGGCTCCCTCCCTCGAGGCGCCCCATTAAGGAGACAAGGCGAGGTAAGGCTACGGTAATATGCCGCCAGGAGGCGGCACAGTGTCCATGCTTACCTCGACCCATCCCTCGTCACCATAGGCGGGGCAACGATGTGAGCCCCGACAAGGCCCCAAGCAGTGGGACCGGCACTGTCGACCAAAGGCGGCAGCGGCGGGACCCACCGGTCAGCCGGGCCCAGTGGCCGGCGGAGAAGCCGGTGAGCGTAGACACTGACGGCTAGGGCCCGCGCCTATCCGGATTACCATTATACCCCTGCGGGGTAGGCCTATATAAACCCCCCAGGGCACTCATGCAAAGGGAGAGCTCTGAGAGTTTTTAGACACCACATCGAGGGGAGAAGAGAGCTATCCTTGCCCTTCTTCTTCTTGTTGATCTAGTAACCATGCGGAGACCCCGCAGAGCAGCAGTAGGGGTGTTATCTCCACGGAGAGCCCCGGAGCTGGGTAAGATCCGCCGGCGTGCATGTCTTCGCCTTATCACATTTTCAGGCACCGGCGATGTTCTATTGGCTCCCACAATGATAAGCCACCCGTTGGCATATGTCGCACCAACCACCCGACAGCTACTCTGCTGCATTATCCTCTCCTCTTCGGGGAAATCCAGCATAAGCTCAAGAGGTAGCAGTTCACACTTTATTCATGGTGCTTTCCAAAAATGCTTGCTAAATATGATGTTAATCATAGAATTGCATCTCCTTATCACCCGCATGATCCGGTGGTCAAGTAGAATTGAGTAATAGAGAACTCAAATTAATTTTCCAAAAGACTGTCAATAGGTCTAGAAGAATTGGTCCAAGAAACTTGATGATGCATTATGGGCCTATAGAACAGCACATAAAAATCCTATGGGTATGTCTCCGTATAAAATGGTTTACGGAAAAGCATGCCACTTACCTCTCGAACTAGAACATAAGGCATATTGGGCTATTAAATAGCTCAACTATGATTTAAAACTTGCCGGTGAGAAGAGGTTATTTGATATTAGCTCACTTGATGAATGGAGAACCCAAGCTTATGAAAATGCCAAGTTGCTTAAAGAAAAGGTTAAAAGATGGCATGACAAGAGGATACAAAAGCGTGAGTTTAATGTAGGTGATTATGTATTGCTATACAACTCTCGTTTAAGATTTTTTGCAGGAAAACTTCTCTCTAAATGGGAAGGCCCCTACGTTATCGAGGAGGTCTATCGTTCCGGTGCCATCAAAATCAACAACTTCGAAGGCACAAATCCGAAGGTGGTAAACGGTCAAAGAATCAAACATTATATCTCAGGTAATCCTATAAATGTTGAAACCAATGTTATTGAAATCGTGACCCCGGAGGAATACATAAGGGACACTTTCCGGAACATTTCAGACTCTGAAAAGGAATAGGTATGTGGTACGGTAAGTATACCGACTCCAAAATAGTTTTTAAGGCAATATTTCTCCATTTTGGAATATTTAGAAAAATAAAAAAATAAGTAGCAGTCCGGGAAGGACACGAGGGCCCCACGAGGGTGGAGGGCGTGCCCTAACCCCCTGCGCTCGCCCCCCTACCTCGTGGGCACCTCGTGTGCCTTCCGGACTCCGTTTTCTTGCACGATACGTATTTTGGTCGGTAAAAATTCATTATACATTCTCCCGAAGGGTTTGAATCCCGTATCACGCAAATATCCTCTGTTTTTGTTTCGAGCTGCTGCTGCTGCAGATTAGAGCAAGATGTCTTCTCAAGAATCAGTCGGGGAGAGCCGGGTGTCTCATCCGGCATCGGAACCAGGGCAAACAGCGACGCTGACCACTTTGGGCCAGCAACGGAGGAAGAGATGGAGGCTGACTTGATGAGGGTAGATGTCATGGAGGGTCAAGAAGTCACTTCTCGCTTTCGAGCTGGGTTCACGTTGGGGAACTCTGAGCTCAGCTATTCCAAACCGGTTATCCTTCCAATGTTAGATTTATTTCTTATGAAAATATGAAGAGGAGTGTCACTTGTTCTCCGCAGCTATGCAACACCCTTGGGTGCAAGGAGCCTTAGCGATTCTGGAATGCTTTGTAATGAAATAATGGACCTAAAGCAGCAAGTCAATAAGCTCGAGGAGGAGAATCGTATCCTGAGGGGCATCATCGCCAAAAATATTTCACCAACAACAAAGAAGGAGGCATAATCACATGGGTATGGGCACTCCCCTTGGCAACTGCCAAGCTTGGGGGAGGTGCCCCGGTATCGTATCACAACCACATCTCCTATCTTTACCATTTTTCTTAGTTCAATCCTATTAGTAGTATCTTGATATAGTAGAATAAAGTTTATGGCATGATCTAGTTTTGAGTTTTGCTTTATGATCCCTCTATGTAATCGAGTCCGTGAGCTATATAATAAAGATTAGTGTTGAGTCAAGGGCTTGATTGTTTCTTTGTGATCTCGAGTGAATAAAAGAAAGAAAAAGAATAAAAGAAACAAAGAGATCATATTGATCTTATCGAGAGTAATGACTTCACATAGAAAGAGTATGATGATTAAAAGTTGTTGGGAGTTGGCAAACAGAGCTTTGGTCATCGTTGCAATTAATAGGAAGTAATAAGGAAAGAGAGGTTTCACATATAAATATATTATCATGGACATCTTTTATGATTGGGAGCACTCATTAAAATATGGCATGCTAAAGAGTTGACGTTGGACAAGGAAAACAACGTAATGGGTTATGTTTTCTTATATCTGAGATAAAGTATATTGTCATGGATCATCCAACATGTTGAGCTTGCCTTTCCCCCTCATGCTAGCCAAATTCTCAGCACCAAGTAGAGATACTACTTGTGCTTCCAAAAATCCCTAAACCAGTTTTGCCATGAGAGTCCACCATATCTACCTATGGATTGAGTAAGATCCTTCAAGTAAGTTGTCATCGGTGCAAGCAATAAAAATTGCTCTCTAAATATGTATGATTTATTGGTGTGGAGGAAATAAGCTTTATACGATCTTGTGATGTGAAAGAAATAAAAGCGATGGACTGCATAATAAAGGTTCATATCACAAGTGGCAATATAAAGTGACGTTCTTTCGCATTAAGATTTTGTGCATCCAACCATAAAAGCGCATGTCAACCTCTGCTTCCCTCTGCGAAGGGCCTATCTTTTACTATTATCCTCTACCTTATTCAAGAGTCACGGTGATCTTCACCTTTCCTTTTTACATTTTATCCTTTGGCAAGCACAGTGTGTTGGAAAGATCCTGATAGATATATCTAATTGGATGTAGGGGAGCATGAGTTATTATTGTTGACATTACCCTTGAGGTAAAAGGTTGGGAGGCGAAACTATAAGCCCCTGTCTTTCTCTGTGTCCGGCTAAAACTCCATAACCACAAGTATCGCGTGAGTGTTAGCAATTATGAAAGACTAAATGATAGTTGAGTATGTGGACTTGCTAAAAAGCTCTGACATAGACTCTTTCTGATGTTATGATAAATTGCAATTGCTTCAGTGACTGAGATTATAGTTTGTTAGTTCCCAATAATGTTTCTGATTCGTACTTTTGCATTGTGAATAGATTATTACTTGAGCATAAGAAATCGTATGACAATATCCATATATGTTACTGTTATGAAAATAATCATGATGCCTTCATGTCCGTATTTTATTTTATCGACACCTCTACCTCTAAACATGGGGAGATATTTATCGTTATCGGCTTCCGCTTGAGGACAAGCGAGGTCTAAGCTTGGGGGAGTTGACACGTCCATTTTGCATCATGCTTTTATATCGATATTTATTGCATTATGGGTTGTTACTACACGTTATGTCACAATACTTATGCCTATTTTCTCTTATTTTACAAGGTTTACATAAGGAGGGAGAATGCCGGCAGCTGGAATTCTGGGCTGGAAAAGGAGCAAATATTAGAGACCTATTCTGCACAACTCCAAAAGTCATGAAACTCCACGAAAGTCATTTTTGGAAATAATAAAAAATATTGAGCGGAAGAAGTACACTAGAGGGGGACCCACCTGGCCACGAGGGTGGGGGGCGCGCCCTAACCCCCAGGGCGCGCCCCTACCTCGTGGGCCCCCTGTTGGCTCTCCGATGGCCATCTTCTGCTATATTAGATCTTTCATCAAGGGAAAAAATCATAAGCAACCTTTCGGGACGAGACTCCGCCGCCACGAGGCGGAACCTTGGCGGACCCAATCTAGGGCTCCGGCAAAGCTGTTATGCCGGGACACTTCCCTCCCGGAGGAAATCATCGCCATCGTCATCACCAACGCTCCTCTCATCTGGAGGGCAATCTCCATCAACATCTTCACCAGCACCATCTCCTCTCAAAACCCTAGTTCATCTCTTGTATCCAATTCTTGTCTCCAAGTCCGGGATAGGTACTAGTAGGTTGCTTGTAGTGTTGATTACTCCTTGTAGTTGATGCTAGTTGGTTTATTTGGTGGAAGATCATATGTTCAGATCCTATATGCATATTAATACCCCTCTGATTATGAACATGAGTATGCTTTTGAGTAGTTACGTTTGTTCCTGAGGACATGGGATAAGTCTTGCTATTAGTAGTCATGTGAATTTGGTATTCGTTCGATATTTTGATGAGATGTATGTTGTCTAGCCTCTAGTGGTGTTATGTGAACGTCGACTACATAACACTTCACCATTATTTGGGCTTAGAGGAAGGCATTGGTAAGTAATAAGTAGATGATGGGTTGCTAGGGTGACAGAAGCTTAAACCCTAATTTATGCGTTACTTTGTAAGGGGGCTGATTGGGATCCACATGTTTCATGCTATGGTTAGGTTTACCTTAATACTTTTGTTGTAGTTGCGGGTGCTTGCAATAGAGGTTAATCATAAGTGGGATGCTTGTTCAAGTAAGAACAGCACCCAAGCACCGGTCCACCCACATATCAAATTATCAAAGTACCAAACGTGAATCATATGAACGTGATGAAAACTAGCTTGACGATAATTCCCATGTGTCCTCGGGAGCGCTTTTTTCCATATAAGAGTTTGTCCAGGCTTGTCCTTTACTACAAAAAGGATTGGGCCACCTTGCTGCACTTTATTTACTTTTGTTACTTGTTGCTCGTTACAAATTATCCTATCACAAAACTATCTGTTACCACTTATTTCAGTACTTGCAGAGAATACCTTGCTGGAAACCGCTTATCATTTCCTTCTGCTCCTCGTTGGGTTCGACACTCTTACTTATCGAAAGGACTACGATAGATCCTCTAAGCTTGCGGGTCATCAAGAAACCACACAAAAATTCTGACATAGAAGAAATTGTCTTGGATCGAGCGATTCTTGATGAAAGAACTTTGCGAGGAAGGAAAGATGTGATGCTCTACATCTCTGATGCCCCCAGCCTTGAGCCCTCTTCCTCGCTGTTCAATGGCCCTGTCCAGGAGCGCTCACCCTTCAGCAAACGTGATCCCTCGCCCTCCACTGGCCCAGACCATGAGCCATTGCCCTACGCCAGTCATGACTCGCCCTTCGGAGCACTCAATGACAACTTGGTTTTGAAGCTCATGTCTTGGATAAATTTTAAGTGGACTTTGTGCCTATATTTTGACAGGAGATTGTCATTTTATCTCTGAATATTGTAATTTTTCTGAATATTTGTGTCTGGATATGTGCTGGACGAAATGGCCGTGGCTGAATACGTTTCTCAGACGGAAGTTATGCACGAATATTGTTTCTCAGGGCTGATGTTTTGGGTGTTGTCTGATTGAGTGTACTGCATAGAGGCGATTCTGTAATCATTGCTTGGTTATTTCCTTTAATTAGCAGGGGCAATGGGAAAGAATATCATAGCTCTTTTAAGAGTATGATGAATCATGTCTTTACAAGAGAATTTATTGAGCTTCTTCTTTGTCTTCTTATTTTTGTATGTAGAAGCTTTGTCTTCAGATTTTGTTTCTTTATTTTTATAACAGAGGAAAAGAGCTTATAGTTAAGTGCTTTCAAGTTTCAAGTAAGTTTTATATCCAGAAAAGATAAAGTATTTAGGCTACTTCTTTGTCTTCAGATTTTTGTATGTAGAAGTTGCGTTCAGGATTTTGCATTCTATTTATAACAGAGTAGCCTTTATCAAAAAAAATAGCAGAGTAGTGCATTCAAATGGAAGTTTTATTCAGGATTTTTTATTTTTTTTCCTTCTACACACTCACGAAAGCTTTGTATTCAGATTTGTGGCGTCACATTCACAGATTTGTGCCTTCTACAGATTCACCATGCATACAAAGCTGCATATCAATACTTTGTCTTCCCCGCAGATTCTTGCCTAGTATATATTCACAATGCATACACAACTTTGTATTCAGATACAATTGTAGACAATTTGACTAGATTCTGTGCAAGAAAGCTGCATATCAAAATGACACATTCAGTACAACTGCATGTTTTGTTCACATACATCGGAACATTCAGGTTCAGAGAAAGTCGCTTCAGTACAAGTGAGTGTTCACAAACATCATAAAATTCAGGTTCAGAGAAACTTTGACGTCGCATCGGGCAGCTTCGGCAAGCCGAGCGGAGCTTCGGTGCGGTGCTCCTGTGCGGCCGCCTTTGAGAGGACCGCTGGTTGTGGCAGCCTCTCCAGTGCTGGCCATTGCAGGCTACTTCTGTGGCAGTCGCTTCCGCAGCAGGGCCATGGGGGTCGACTGCTCCACCTTCGGTCGTAGCAGCATGTCATGGGCGGCGGAAGGTGAGGGCTCCCAGCCGGCGGAGGGCACGTCTCTATCGCTCAGCAGATCGAAGACGAAGCAATCAGAGCCGAACCATCAATGGCTTTTCTGATCATGGCATGGGTAAGGAAGAATGATCATGATGCTCTCATGTCCGTATTTTATTTGATCGAAACCTCTATCTCTAAACACGTGGGCATATTTATCGTTATCGGCTTCCGCTTGAGGACAAGCGAGGTCTAAGCTTGGGGAGTTGATCGTCCATTTTGCATCATGCTTTTATACCGATACTTATTGCATTATGGGCTGTTATTACACATTATGTCACAATACTTATGCCTATTCTCTCTTATCTTACAAGGTTTACATGAAGAGGGAGAATGCCGGCAGCTGGAATTCTAGGCTGGAAAATGAGCAAATATTAGAGAATTATTCTGCACAACTCCAAAAGTCTGGAAACTCCAGGGAAGTTATTTTTTGAATTAATAAAAAATACTGAGTGAAGAAAGTACCAGAGGGGGGCCACCCACCATTACGAGGGTGAGGGGCGCGCCCCCTACCCCCCTGGGCGTGCCCCTTCCTGGTGGGCCACCTGGCAGGCCTCCTGTGCCCATCTTTGGCTATATGGTGTCTTTTACCCTGGAAAAAATTAGAAGGAAGCTTTTGGGACGAAACACTGCCGCCACGAGGCAGAACCAATCTAGGGCTCCGGCGGAGCTGTTCTACCGGAGAAACATCCCTTCGGGAGGGGGAAATCATCACCATCGATCCTCTCAGCGGGAGGGGGTCAATGTCCATCAACATCTTCACCAACACCATCTCCCTCAAACCCTAGTTCATCTCTTGTATCCAATCTTTGTCTCAAAACCTCAGATTGGTACCTGTAGGTTGCTAGTAGTGTTGATTACTCCTTGTAGTTGATGCTAGTTGGTTATTCGGTGGAAGATCATATGTTCAGATCCTTTATGCATATTAATACCCCTCTGATTATGACCATGAATATGATTTGTGAGTAGTTACGTTTGTTCCGGAGGACATGAGAGAAGTCTTGCTATAAGTAGTCATGTGAATTTGGTATCCGTTTGATATTTTGATGAGATGTATGTTGTCTTTCCTGTAGTGGTGTTATGTGAACGTCGACTACATGACACTTCACCATTGTTTGGGCCTAGAGGAAGGCATTGGAAAGTAATAAGTAGATGATTGCTTGCTAGAGTGACATAAGCTTAAACCTTAGTTTATGCGTTGCTTGGTAAGGGGCTGATTTGGATCCATATGTTTCATGCCATGGTTAGGTTTACCTTAATACTTCTTTTGTAGTTGCAGATGCTTGCAATAGGGGTTAATCATAAGTGGGATGCTTGTCCAAGGAAGGACAGCACCCACGCACCGGTCCACCCACATATCAAATTCTCAAAGTACGAGCCTTGAATCTTATGAGCATGATGAAAACTAGCTTGACGATAATTCCCATGTGTCCTCGGGAGCGTTTTCCTTCATATAAGAGTTTGTCCAGGCTTGTCCTTTTCTACAAAAAGGATTGGGCCACCTTGCTGCACTTTATTTACTCTTGTTATTTTCTACCCGTTACAAATTACCTTATCACAAAACTATCTGTTACCGATAATTTCAGTGCCTCAAGAGAATACCTTACTGAAAACCGCTTGTCATTTCCTTCTGCTCCTTGTTGGGTTCGACAGTCTTACTTATCGAAAGGACTACGATAGATCCCCTATACTTGTGGGTCATCAGAACTCACCCCGAATTGCACCAAATCCCCCCCCCCCCTGAGCTGCCGAATCCATTTACTCTCCCCTCTCTTCCTCCTCCGCGCCTTCGGCTCGCAGCTCCCCCGCCGCGCCCGCTCCGCAGCCGTTCCCAGGCTCTCCGCCGCCATGCTTCACCGATCTTCAGTGTTCAGGAGGCTTTGCGATGGGGAATCACCGTTGTGCAACTACACCGTCAACGGTCGGGACTACAACATGGGTTAATATCTTACCGATGGTATCTATCCTCAGTGTGCGGCGTTTGTGAAGACCATATCCGAGCCGCGTGTCAATAAACAGAGCCAGTTCGCAACAATGCAGGAAGCGGCGCCTAGCAAGGACGTGACGAGGCATTTGGTGTGAAGCTCATTGGGGAATTGTGCGGGCGCTACAATGATGTGGGAATCAGAAACTTTGTGGCAGCTGACATGTTGTGTTATTCTGCACAATATGATTGTCGAGGATAAGGGTGATGGTGTAGCCCAAACCCATGATTTCGAAGCACCCGGAGAACAAGTTGAAATCCTGGAAGATCAAGATGCGGCTTAGCTTATGAACTTTCTGCAGATGCATCAGAATCTTCGAAATTAGCAGGTGCACACGCAGCTACTCAATGATCTTGTGGAGCACATGTGGGTCCACAATGGCAATCAAGGAGGCAATGCTTGAGTTTGGCACTTCAAATAAATTTTATGTAAACGCTATATATGCTTGATAGTTGATATCAACAATTGCTATTTACGTGCGACATTGTGTTGCATGGTCGACGTGCGTTTATTTGCATGGATTTGATAGTCCGGATTTAAGATATGTGGATGCACGAAAGAAAATATGAGGTGGCCCGTTCGGATGCGCCCGCGGACGCGTCAGCGGCGTTTGAGGGCCGGATTTGCCAAATCCAGCTTGAAGAATCGGTTCCTCCCAGCTTCTCTCCAAATCTACAAATCACATCGCTTTACAATCCAAACTAGTTGATTATGAGAGAATCGTCCAAATGAATTACCCTCTTAATTGCTTAATGCAACCTATTAGCTCGTTCTCCCTGCCACTCCCTGATGTGACGCATCATGTAGACGTTTTAATGTGTGCATGCAACCGATTTGCTTTTGATATCCGCACCAACAGAAGGGGAAAAATAGGGGCATAACTGGAACCACTGCTAGCAAATTGGATCACATCCCCGCAAAACAAATGGAATCATGTAGAGTAGCGGCGTCAGTGGTGATGTTCTTCATTTGGAGGCAGCGTGCTGTTTGATCTTTTTATTTTTTTGAGACATTATTTCATCTAAACTGCTCACTTTTACTTGTTGGCAGGCTGCCGGTGATGAAGATGGACACCCCCTTGGAGGTGCACGCAAGCAAGGCGTAGAGACGAGCCATGTTTGATCAATTTGAAGAAATGTTGTATGAGGCTGTGCAGAGGAGGTTGTAAAAGGCGTTACCGGCCTCAAAAGCATGACAAATAGTGCAGAGTGGTTTATGAGGTTGGGATGCTATCTCAGGGTGACGAGATAACATGTGAATATGGGAATACTGAACACAGAGGAATGCTGTGCTGCCATGCGGTTAAGGTATTTTCAGGTTTGGTTTGTCAAAATGGTTTTGAGGTCTTGAAACAATTGTCTGATTGGCATCATTTGCACGGTTCTTCACATGTGCTCGACTTCCTGGGCTACCGAGAAATCCCTCGGAAGCACATCCTGAAATGCTGGACAAGGAATACTAGGATATCCTGCCGGACCACCTTGTGCACCTTCACAAAGACAGTATGGCGAACAACACTACTACGTACCAGCATTCAAATCTGTGAGCACACGCGTTTGAGGCTGTTCGTCTCAGTGACAACACAGAGGCGTACGAAAAGGCAATGGAACTACTGAAGTGGGACTGTATGGCAATGCGCAGAATGGGGCGCTGGCTGGCGAAGCAAACAGGCTAGTTGCCTGAGCCATGATGGTGAAATGAGTTGTATTTTCTTTATTGTGTGCCATCCTGAGTGTATTACAGTTAATTCAGTTTTCATCAGCAGATTCTGCAGTGTACTGTGAGAGACGAGTAAATGAGTGCCTGTGCATTGGTTAGTTGATTTTTCCATCAACGAGACGTTCAGAGTTGTACTTTGGCGTACGGATGAGCAGCAGAGCGTGCATTAGTTTGTTGATTTTTCATCAACACATTCAGAAGTGTGATGTGACTGATGAATAATAGAGTAATTATCACCATGGACAGAATAAAGGACAAGGCAGTGATGCGCCTGCCTTAGCACGCACCGTATTCCTTGTGGGTTGTCGAGTAGTACCACGAGTATGAAATGGCTGCGTCTATGCGTCTGCTCGAGCGGGAGAAGCCTCGCTCTGTTAGAATCTCGAATTCAACATTTTGAATGTTGGGCGTGTCTATTTAGAGCTGCCGAGGTGAACATGCCACATAACTGTGCGGTGGTGAATGACGGACATATCTGACGGACCGGTCTAACGGTGGCACTGTGCGTGGACCATGCCATGCCCTTAGAGCATCCACAGCCGGATTTGGGAAATCCGGCCCCACAAACACCCGCGCGTTTGCGAACACTGACTAGGCACTTAAAAAAAATGCAATTCACATCCGGACATCTCAATTACCATATCTCAAATCCATATAAACTCATGCAACTACGTCGACGCATACGCATCGTCCGGCTACTCCATTACACTACACTAAACATTGCCATCGGACTACCAAAATTTGACATGTTTGACTATGGTGGAGTTCATCTACGGCTGCCCATGCCCTTCCCGGCGCCCTTGTCGTCCTTCTCGCGGAAATACCGGTCGAAGACGCAATACGGATCGAGCCAGACTGCTCGTTGCCGGAGTTGTCAGCGCCGTCGCTGTCCTCCTTCTCCTCCTTCGGTGGCAGTCCGGCCATGGCACGGACCGCCCGATTCTACTCTAGGGCGAGGGCGCCCGTGTTCCTCCGCTGCCGTTTCTTCACAATGCGGGCGCGTATGGCTTCCTCCTCTGCGGCCGCCCGCGCCGCCGCCTCCACCGTCGCCATTTTCGCCGCGATATGGGCCTCGGCGGCCCTTATCCTCTCCTTCCCATGGCGGGCCGCCCGTTCCCGATGGGACTCATAGTCTGCCCGACCAATGATGGGGAAGGAGAGGTGTTCCGGCTGCCAAGACCGTGAGGATCCAGCACCAGAGGACCCGAGCGCCCGGTGAGCCGACGCTAGGGTGTCGCGGCGGACGGATACGTCTGTCGACCGGGTGCTGTCCTCCCGCGAATGGTGGAGTGCAATGCAAATTGTCATTGCCTCCTCCAACCCACACGGAATGACACCCCAGTCGACGGATCTGGATTGGTCACAGTCCGATCCGTTGTCTGCCATGACGGAATAGGTCGGAAACCACCAAAGGTGAGCTCGGGTGACGGAGGGGAGTTGAGTGAAGTGGTTAGGGTTTGCTCCGGCGAGCGGATGGGAACGAATATAAATGTGGTCGGGTGGGCCAGTACGGGCCGGGTCCGATGTGGCGGGCGTGCCCGGTCGCCCCCATATCTGCCCCATATTTGGGCTGGATATGGTGGTGCCGGTCGGGCCAGGCATTTGAGGCCGGTTTGATGCGTCCGTCTGGATCAGAAAAATATGATCGGGTAATGACCGGGCGGCCTACTCGGACGTATGAGGCGGGTTTAAGAGGTCTGGCTATAGATGCTCTTAGACGGCTTCATACGACAAAACCAGCAGTGTAAGGACTGCCACGGCCTTTATCCAGATGCAAATGGCCGGATGGAGATCCCTTGAGCATGCGAGCTCGTCCACTCCTTGGCATTTTTGCAACTTCTGCACTCTACATTCATAATAGTAGACAACAGTTTACCACCCCATCTTAACAATCAGGAGGCCAACTTGTCGCGGGTGGGTTGAATGTCAAACCGTGTAAATTTTTTTGTAATGCAATGGCAATCCTGGATAACGGCAAGGAAAATGACCAGTGGGAACTGGGTAGTGCTGCAGCAGTTATTGAAGGTCAGCATCACGTCAAGCAATGTATGCAAAGCTGCTTTTATGTACATTAGCCTTGAGTCTGGAAGCATAGCCTTAGATACGCTTGACAGTCTTGGTGAAAAGAGGAAATTGCAGCCCAAGCTCCCCATTAACCACGACCCTAGAGGATGCCGAGGAACGGCTCAGCGAAATGATGTCACACCGGCGTTGATCGAAACCTAGCCTGGACATGAACTCTAGCAGGTAACTCCGGGAGACAGTATCAAAAGCCCCAGAAATGTGAGCAGCAAGGCATGTTCCTTGTTCTTAGGGCATCTCCAGCCGCGCCCCAGGAAGGCCTCCGCAGGCGATTTTTTCGCGCCGGCGCCGAAAAAATGGCCCAGTCACGCCTCCAGGAGCCCGATTTTCGCCGGCTTGGGCTGAAAACAGCGCCGGCGGACCCAGCCCGAACCCGTCGCGCTGGGGGCGCACGGGGGCGCCGAGGCGAACTGTTTTTGCGCGAAAAAGAGGCGGGCCAGCCGCGTCAGCGACTCGGCGCCTCGTCTTCCCCCAACGGCCTCGGTTCCCGCGGGGAATCAATGGCAAGGCTGCCGCCGGTCAGCCTTGCCATTGGTTCCTCACGGGCGGCGCGCCGACGCCTCCCCTCCCTCGCACGCGTACACATGGGCGCGGCCCGGCTATAAAAGCCGGCGGCCTCCACTCGCCTGCCCACACCAGCCCCGCCCCTCGCCGCCGTCCAGCCCCTCCTCTCCATGCCTCTCCCGAGCGCCGCCGCCCAGCCCCTCCCTCTACCTCTCCCGAGCCTGCCCAGCCCCGCCGTCGCCATGGCAGAACGCTTCCCCGGAGACTCTGCGGCGGCCAACGGCTTCGGCCGCCGTTCGCTCCGCGAACAGGAGTCCTGGCTCCTGTTTCAGGCGAACATCCCGGCGCCGCCGGACATGCGCGCTGGGTCAGCAGGTGGAGGCTTAAGCGCCGAAGTGCCCATTCCCCGTTGCCCAGCGCCGTGGCGGCGAGTACCGCCGAGGAGGTCGAGATCGTCGCGCGTCCCTCACCGGCGCCGCGCTCCCTCCCCGATGCGCTGCCGACAACCACGCGCGGCCTGGGCGGCGTATTTCCAGCGTCGCCAGAGCAGCGCTTGGCGTCCTGTGGCGCTCCGGTGGTCGGCGGCCGGCGAACAGCGGCGCCACCTCTGGTGGGCGTCCCGGCCGCACACTCGGCGTGCTCACGCACCTCGAGGGCGGTAACGACCCGCCGTTGGCGTACCCGGCGAGGTGGCCGCCGGCGCAGCACCGACGCTGCCGGGCCATAGGCGCCAAGCAGGTTGGCGCTTCCTCTTCTTCCTCCTCGCCAGCGCTCTTCTTCCCATTCCTCTGGCTCTCCGGCGCTGCTTTCGGCGTCAAGGCCGAGCCTGGCGGAGACGCCGCTTCGGCAGCGCACTTTCGCAGCGCCGGCATCGTCATCAACGAGGCGGCCGCGCCTCATCCTCGTCGGCTCCTCCGCGCTTCGTCAAGCCAAAAGCGGGCAGGGGCTGGCGCCAGCGCCCGGTGAACGCGGCGTTCGGCAGCGATAGCGCGGCCCTCGAATGGGCGCGCCGAGACTCCATTGCGTTGGAGAAAGCGTGCGGGAGAAGGAGAAGGCGCGCCGGTCGCCGCCCTCGCCCGCCGAGGCGCCCGGCAGCGGCGAGGAAAGCGGGGTCGTCGTCTTATGCGACAGCGGCAACGGACGACGCGCCGCCGCCTGTTCGCCAAAGCGGCGCCGGGCAGGGGTCCAGCAGGGGCACCAGCGTCAAGGAGGAGAAGACCGGCGGCAGCGATGGCGGCGGCGACTTCAGCCACTTTCTTTTACTTTAGATTAGGTTAATGTAAATGTTTGGGCCAATTTCGCGAAACTTGCCATGGTTGGCGAAATATAACTAGTTTTTATCTTAACCCGCGAGCGGTTTTTTTTAAATCTGGCGCTGGGGGCGGCCACGAACCGACGGCTGAGGACCGACTTCGCCCCAGGGCCACTTTTGCGCCCGGCTCACCCCTAGGCGGCGCTTTTAGGCGCCACAGAATAGCGGCTGGAGATGCCCTTATGCAGCAACTACACAACATTTTGACACAGAAGAAATTGTCTTGGATCGAGCGATTCTTGATGAAAGAACTTTGCGAGGAAGGAAAGATGTGATGCCTCTACATCTCCGATGCCCCCAACCTTGAGTCCTCTTCCTCGCCGTTCAATGGCCCAGTCCAGGACCGCTCACCCTTCAGTAGACGTGATCCCTCGCCCTCCACTGGCCCAGACCATGAGCCATTGCCCTACGCTAGTCATGACTCGCCCTTCGGAGCACTCAATGACAACTTGATGTTGAAGCTCATTTGTTGGATAAATTTTAAGTGGACTTTGTGCCTATGTTTTGACAGGAGATTGTCATTTTATCTCTGAATATTGTAGTTTTTCTGAATATTTATGTCTGGATATGTGTTGACGAAATGGCCGTGGCTGAATACGTTTCTCAGACAGATATTATGCACGGATATTGTTTCTAAGGGCTGATGTTTTTGGGTGTTGTCTGACTGAGTGTACTGCAATGATAACAACATGTTGTAATCATTGCTTGGTTATTTCCTTGAATTAGCTGGGGCAATGGGAAAGAATATCATATCTCTTTTAAGAGTATGATGAATCATGTCTTTACAAGAGAATGTATTTAGCTTCTTCTTTGTCTTCATATTTTTGTATGTAGAACCTTTGTCTTCAGATTTTTTTCTTCCTTTTTATAACAGAGGAAAAGAGCTTATAGTTAAGTGCTTTCAAGTTTCAAGTAAGTTTTGTATCCAGAAAAGATAAAGTATTTAGCTAATTCTTTGTCTTCAGATTTTTGTATGTAGAAGTTGTCTTCAGGATTTTGCATTCTATTTATAACAGAGTAGTCTTTATCAAAAAAAAAATATAACAGAGTAGTGCATTCAAATGTAAGTTTTGTATACACGATATTTTTTTTTGCCTTCTACACACTCACGGAAGCTTTGTATTCACATTTCTGGCGTCACATTCACAGATTTGTGCCTTCTACAGATTCACCATGTATACAAAGCTGCATATCAATACTTTGTCTTCCCGACAGATTCTTGCCTAGTATATATTCACAATGCATACACAACTTTGTATTCAGATACAATTGTACACTATTTGACTAGATTTTGTGCAACAAAGCTGCATGGATGTGGGTCAAAGTTCTCGTCCTTGGGCCTTCCGCTCCCACCTTGCTCCCGCGACCGCGTCGTCCCCGCGGGCGACCGGTCGCGCCTCCCCCATCCCTCCCAGCGAGCGTCCCCCTCTCCTCCTCCTCCCCGCTGCTGTCGCCGGCGCTCGTCGCAGGCCTGGCCCGGGCGACGCTGGCGGCGGCGGCCCCTCGGCCCTTCCCCTCCCGGGGTACTCCGACGCGGGACGGGGCGACTCCGGGCAGTGCACTCAGGCGGCGGCGGTCCTGCGCGGCGGTGGAGATCCTGGCGCGGGCAGGGGCGAGTTCTGGGTGGCGGCGTCGTCATTGGCGACGAGGCAGGGCGGTGACGCGGGCTGGCGGCGCCCGCCCGGCCCAGATCTGGGCCCTTCAGGCCCCATCTAGGCTGGGGCGGGCGGCGTCGGCGTGGTGGCTGCGAGGCTCTCGGCGGCGGTGGCAAGGTGTCCGGCTGGTGGCGGGCGCCCGGCTTGACTGCGGGCGTGCAGCAGCGCCGTGGCTAGGGCTTTGCGGTCCCGCTATGGGCCCAGCCAGGCCCGGGTGGCCTGGTTTGCTCTGGCTGCGGCGTCCGGTCGGCAATCCGCGTCAGTGCGGGAGGCAGAGGCCTCCGGCGCATTGGCGGTGGAGGCAGTTTCCTCCGTTCGGCTCCGATGCTTCCGTCCGTGCCATCTAAGCGCATCTTGCCTCTGCTCGTTTGTCCTCGTGGTGGTGTTTGCAGCAGGACGGCGTGGATGGGTCCAAGACCGTGGTGGCGCGTGCTGGCGGGTGGCAAGATGGTGGTTTGGCTCTGTTCTAGTGGGTGCCAGGCATGGGGGTGCGGGAGAAATCCCTGCCGGTTCTTCCGGCTCCGACGTAGTGACGCCGGTGGGTGCCGCCATTACTTCTTGAAGGGCGTCGGTGCTACCCATCTCCCCTTCCCTTCCGGCGTGCTGGGGAAACGCTAGGACTTGTCCGGACAGCAGCGTCGTTGGCGTCGCATTCCTTCTTGGAGGTGTTGTTTGGTACGCGGAGGTCCGGTGCCATGGCGAGTGGTGGGATGTAGATGGAGGGCGCAGCAGTGGCGGACTATTCATGCTTGTCGAGCTGCTAATGTTGGCATTTTGATCTTCTTCTTTTTTCCTTTGGGTTTGATGTGCCGTTCGCCTAGGCAGTTACCTTGTGATTGATGTTCGTGCTTTATAATATAAAGCAAGGGAAAACCCTATTTCGTAACAAAGCTGCATGTCAAAATGACACATTCAGTACAACTGCATGTTCACATACATCGGAACATTCAGGTTCAGAGAAAGTCGCTTCAGTACAAGTGAATGTTCACAAACATCATAAAATTCAGGTTCAGAGAAACTTTGACATCGCATCGGGCAGCTTCGGCCGCCGAGCGAAGATTCTGTGCGGTGCTCCTGTGCGACCGCCTTTGAGAGGACCGCTGGTTGTGGCAGCTTCTCCAATGCTCGCCATTGCAGGCTACTTTTGTGGCGGTCGCTTCCGCAGCAGGGCCATGGGGGACAACTGCTCCACCTTCGGTCGTTGCAACACGTCGTGGGCGGCGGAAGGTGAGGGCTCCCAGCCGGCGGAGGGCACGTCTCTATCGCTCAGCAGATCGAAGACGTAGCAATCAGAGCCGGACCATCAATGGCTTTTCGGATCATGGCCTGGGTAAGGAAGAGGAGCGTCATCTATAAAATTGCGTTGAAGTGCCTGGTTTGGATCCCTCCTTCAATATATGTCGTTCCTCATTGATCTGCTGGCCAAAACTAGAAGTTTTTATATTTCACTAAATGGGTGTTTTCCCCGGATACTTCGCCAAGGACCCCACCTCCGATCTGTGCCGTTCCTCGTCGATCCAATGGACAACACTAAAAGTTTCTCTATTTTCATTGACTGAGTATTTTCACCAGAAACATCACCTTGATAATAACAAAATTATGAGCAGTATTGTTATTTTCCATGCTATGAATAACAGAATAAGCATTGGAAACTTTTCTGTGTTTTGGTCCTAATAACACCACAAAAGTACTACAAGTTTTCATTATATTCAGATTTTCTATCTAATAATGCTAGCCTGTGCACTTGCACACATTGTATAGTGCCAAGAGATCGCAAATTCAAAACATGGCGGTTTGTGTGGTCATGTGACGAAGTATACTTGAGGATAGTGGCACTAAGAATTTGCATCTCATCATTTTGAAGATTGGATTATAGCTCCTTTATTCTTTTCCTTTATTATGAAGTATGTTCCTAAAAGTTCAACTATGTTCTAAAAATTTATACATCTTCACGATTATTACGGAAATTGATAATAAGAGACTTTATTGAAGCAGTGTTGTTATTTTTGCATGCTATGAATAGGAAAATATTGGAAAATTTTACATGTTTTGGTAATAATATCCCAAAAAGTGCTACAAGTTTTCACTATATTATTCAATTTTGTATATAATGCTCACCCTTGCACCTGCACATACTGATACCTAGTGAATTCAATATGGTACTGAGCCAACAGATCTTAAGTTCAAGACTCGACCAATCTTTACCTAATAATAAAGGATGGAGGCTTTCATAGTTCTCCATACATCTTTATACCCCTAATAATAATACACAAAGATTGACGGCTGAGATTAATTTTCCACCCGATGTACAATACCCATCTTGTACCAAATCTATTTTAGTCCACCTACGATACCAATAGAAAACCAATTGCACGGCCGGGCGGGTGCCGAACTCTAAAATGGGCCCTATTGAAGCAGCAAAGTATTATAATAATAATGTATAGATGAACCGTGTTTCTTTTTAATCGAGAATCATATTCATTCAATGCTTTGCATAGTCATTTTTTAGATTGAGTTAAATCCTCTATTCTTTGTTTTTTTGCTTGCGCTTTTGCTCACTTGATTTATGTTCTCTCGGTGAAAACATGAATTAGATCTTGGAACACTAAACATTTAGTGTACATACAGAAGATATAAAGAGTAATATTAATTACAAGGTAGTGGAAATCAAAAGGCAAAACTCAAAAGATGATCTTGTACCAACTCTATTTTAGTCCACTTACAATACCAATAGAAAACCAATTGCATGACCGGGCAGGCAAAATCGGAGGCCCTGTGCCAAACTCTAAAATGGGCCCTATTGAAGCAGCAAAGCATTATAATAATAATGTATAGATGAAAGGTGTGGCTTTTTAATCGAGAATAATATTCATTCAATGCTTTGCATAGTGATTTTTTGACATTGAGTTAAATCCTCTATTCTTTGGCTTTTACTTGCGCTTTTGGTCACTCGATTTATGTTCTCTCGATGAAACATGAAATAGATCTTGAAACACTGAACATCTAGTGTACATGCAGAAGATAAAAAGATTAATATTAACTACAAGGTAATTGAAATCAAAAGGCGAGACTCAAAAGATGATCTTGTACCAACTCTATTTTAGTCCACCTAGGATGCCAATAGAAAACCAATTGCACGGTCGGGCGGGCAAAATCGGAGGCCCTGCGCCAAACTCTAAAATGGACCCTATTGAAGCAGCAAAGTATTATAGTAATAATGTATAGATGAACCGTGTTGCTTTTTAATCGAGAATCATATTCATCCAATGCTTTGCATAGTCCTTTTTGAGATTGAGTTAAATCCTCTATTCTTTTGTTTTTGCTTGCGCGTTTGGTCACTCGATTTATGTTCTCTCGATGAAAACATGAAATAGATCTTGGAACACTGAACATCGAGTGTACATACAGAGGGTAAAATGAGTAATATTAAGTTCAAGGTAATGGAAATCAAAAGGAGAAACTTAAAAGATGGAAAGGATAAAATTAGTTGAACTCATGGTCAAAGCCATTGGTCCTTTTTTCCTTGGCTGATGGAAAATTAGTTCCATTATTTGCCGAACTTGAACTGCTCATGCCTTTCTGGTGCTCGGATGCAGCCGTCCGGAGCGAAGGATAAATCAGCGTCAGGGGGGAAGAGATAAAAACGCCGAAGAGATGCGGATGTAGCCTGGATCTGATATGTAGGCTTATTACGCCTGCTCAACAAGAACGAATGGACAAGGATTTCAAGGCATCTAGCGATTGATCAACCAGACGATTGGTTCATCGCTCGTCCCGCGAGCAAACCAGAGGCACACCTCAGGGCCCACCTATTAGGCCCAGCTGAAAGCACGGAAGTTGGCACTCAGTATTTTCACCATTTCACCCAACACCATGTGGAGTGACACTCAGCAACAACAAAAAGTTGATCAGGCAACAAAATGATGTGATCTTAAGTAGTTCGACATCCCGTTTGCTGAGCCCAATATGCCATAATGATGAAGTTAGATTTGGGAACATGTTCTCTGGAAAGGTTTCACTTTTCATTACATTTTTATGTATGGAGCCTTTTTATTTTCTTTTGGAAGCATTTGATTCAACTTGATTACTTTCACAAACCGTGGTAGATGTTTCAGAAGGTGGTCTAATGGTGGAATATGTTAAGATAATCACATCAGGAGAGCTTGTAGATGGAGATAGCTTTCAGGCTGTTGGATTGGTCCTGAGCAATGTTTTTCTTGGATGATTTCCTTAAGCGCTTCACTGAGGTTTTCTCTTATCTTTTACGGGTTTAAAAATCGAGGCAGGTTGACACGATTAAAAAATTACAAAGGTCTTATAAGGACCTTATAGAGAATGAAGATGCCTGCTAGCTAGATAGATCAGTTATCTGAGAAATCTGGAAGGTAAGCACAAGACAAGGAATTCACGAATCCTATGTACATAAGAAGTTGATCCCCACTATCCTATTTATCTCAACATGCACACATGCCACCTCATCAAATGCCCACCACTACATGTATGAGAAAATATTTTCCATTATTAGTTGATCTCATGCACATCTTTCACCTCTCATCACACATGCCACCTCATCAAAGGTCCACTCAACATGCATGAAAAAGTTCTCCATTACGTTATGTCACTTATATTCAAAATATTTTCTTACACAATATTAAATACAATATATAATATTTATTTTTAGCTTTAGTTCATATATTATTAATTCAATGATGGAAGCTTCATACAATCAAATATTTGAAATATGTTCCAATCGATTCCCACAACAACGCGCGGGGTATTCTCTAGTTTCATAATACACATACCACCATAGGCGGAGACAGACCCCAACAGCGGCGTGGGGTGTGTCCCATCTCCTTCGTGGCCTGGCTCAATTGGCCTAGGGCGTGGTATTGAGGCCCATCTGCTTCATTCGCTGGCGCCCGCTACATCGCTTTGATGGGCCGGCCCGCAATGGGAAAGGCAGCGAACAGAAATCACCAAAATAAAATAAATCACGTGGCTGCTTCAGGAATCGAACTTACATCGTTAGCGAAGGCAATGCTTATTCTATCTTAGTTGTCCACCACACCAATTGGGCACCTGTGATTTTCATTGCGCTAACACTATGTGAACTAGTATGGCCATGCTATTTATTTATCATTTATTTTATTTTACTTCCATAAAATCGTAAATTTAAAGACATTCATCGATATTCAGACAAAAGTTCACAAACTTCAAAAAACTTCATCGATTTTGAGAAATAGTTCACAAACAGGCCAATGGGTTCATCGATTATGAGAAATAGTTCACAAACCGGCCAATAGTTCACAAACAGACATTCATCGATTATGAGAAATACTGATAATGATTTACTGTAATGCACTGTTAGATAAAGATGGAATATGGCAGCGTAGTCCAATTTTGACTTATTTGAATGGGTTCGCTTTTATCCAATAGGAGCATGTCTTCTACACAGTACTTCCTATGTTAGTCATTCTTCCAAGTTTATTTAGAGAGGTAGTAGAAACATGCCAATGGGTCATTACAACCGATCCAGCTAATCTACTAGCTCCAAATCTTTATGGTACTGATCTATATGTATGCAATATGCTGCATATTGTCCTTTGATTTGTCTTACTTTAATAATTGACCCATCATGGAACAAATGTTGCCACTTAATATTATGTTTAGTTTCTTATTAGTTATGCAACATAGATTCACTTTTGCATGCCTTAAAACTAGAGTTTTTTAGGGGTAGCTTTTAGCTTTTAAGTTTCTTGCCTGGGGCGTCAGCCAATCTTGGCTCCGCCACTGCATACCACTGAACATGTCACCGGACATTCACGGTGATTATTTGCTCAAGTATTTAATGTTCTTTAATTAGAAGGAATTACATGAAGCGATAAAAGGACAATAAAATTGCAACTATACAAGCCAAGTTACCCTCTTCAAGTAAGAACAATAAATTGCTCTTCTTTCATGAATTTTGTTGTCCATACTGAAGTTTCGACTCTTGACTTTCCAAGGGGCACTTTATTTGTCAACCTCTCAATTCATCAAGAGCTATTGCTGCTTCACGCTCTACAATGTTTAGTGTATTTGACAGTTTTGCTGAAGCACGAAAAAGTTGACCTACATCTTCACGTTGGCAAAAAAATGTTGATCCTGATCTATGTGTCGGCAATGAGCTAGGACTTGAGAAAAAACATACGATTAACAGGTAATGAGAAATGCTCTTATGCACATGTTTTGGTAGGTTATACATCATATATCGGTTCCTGTTCTGAATTATAGTTGCCCCCTTCGAGAGAGGGATTGCAGCACCCGATTGAGCTCCAGTGCTATTTATATTTAAACATTCTAAAGATTCGTGTTTTTGACGTTTCAAAAAAATGTGAATTTTTTCAAGAGATACATATACACATTCCGAATACCGTGGCAAGTTTTGGTAGAAATCTTGTTTTGTTTTGGGCTATAGAAAAAAAATCAGACAGTATATAGGAGAAAAGAGGTCTATTTATGTCATAAATTTCTCTTTTTGTACTTCCCAAAATGCAAAGTATTTCTTTTTCAGTTTTTACCATGCCTTATGAATATGTGTATGTATTCACGTATTTGATTTAAGATTTTTTTAGCAATGAAAGTGTGTTTTTCAAAAAATTCAAATACCAAGAGCCATGGAGCCCGGTAGCTGCAGGCACTTTTCGTGCCCCCTTCTTCCTTTTTGTGTGTGTTAATGCAGGTTGTCACGGCTCTATCACTTTGAAGGAAAGTGGCGATAGCCGTTTTTTTAGCATCAGTACAGACACAAGCGCTCATATACACGCGCATACACTCACCCTATGAACGCACACACGCACACCCTACCCTTATGAGCACCTCCGAGAGACTGAGCCGGCATATCATCTTGAGATTTACGACGTCACCATAGGCGCCTCGTCTCCTCCCACTGAAAGCGCATCGCCGGAAATCCTGAAATAAATCCAGGAATAATGCGAGCACCAGGATTTGAACCCTGATGGGTTGGGGATACCACTATCCACCTAACCATCTCAACCACAGGTTGGTTCGCGCGATAGCCGTTTTAAGGTGTTGGTAATGGTGGTGATGTTGTACAAGCATAAGTAGCAGGGTTTGATGGAGAGACATTTCAATTCTACTATCTATTTTCCCACCCAGCGGACTTACAGAAGAATGTGACAATGGTTCGATTTTCCGCCCGGGATACATGTTAATTACACAATATTCCATCTAATTGTTTTTAAATTTGTAAAATGCTACGTTTTACTGAAACTTACAAGTAGCGAGATTGAAACGCGATGATTACTACATAATCAACAGTTAGTGGCCCGTCGTCTGAATGAGATGAAATTGAGTTGTTGGAAACAAATCTGAAATTGGTATTATGCTTCCACTTTATTGTTGTGCTTCGCTATTTATGAAGCATGGTTTGCAACCTGGAACTTATTTTTACTTCATTCAGCTATTTATGTTGAAGTCCAGAATCTAATCTATAAATCTGTTACTCACGATTATGGATTGGATATCAGGAGCCATTTGGAAAACTGCTTTCTAAGTTCTACATAGGACAGCGTATTGAATAGCTATTTGGATATTCAGCTCTTGGTGTAGCTGGCAGTAAATTTGAAAGCAAGAGAAATATGGTAGAAGGAGAGTAAAGGCCAAAATTTCGGTAATCAATGAGGAATATTCAGACGTCAATCTTTTTTTCTAGGATTTTAGCTTTTTTTAGCGGTTCTAGGATTTTAGCTAAGCTCACATTTTCACCCCAAATGGTATGAGGCTCTATTTCGATTTGACTAAATGTGTTACTCCGTCCGATCCATAATAAGTGTCGAAACTTTGAATTAAGGTTGAACTAACCTTAGTTCAAACGTATGACACATATTTTTGATCGGAGGGAGTATTGTTTAGTATGAGCTATATGGAAGATGAGGCAGTTTGAAACTTGCTAGTATCTTGAGAGCTTTAGAGGCTAAAACTTAATGTTGGTGTCATGCTTGCGTTTTATATGGTTTTTACCTTATTAACTAGCTTCTGCAGTTTGGGCTGTGCTCCGATGTGCAGATGGAACGAGCAGAGGAGGAGCCACGCGTGCTAGATGTTGGTGGTGGTGGGAACTCGCGTGGATCTCATCGGCGAACGGCGGCCACACGTGCACGGCGGCGGTGAGCAAAGGAAAAGGACTGGAGGCAGGGAGGAAGAAGGTCTTCTCGCGGGTCTGCAGCCAACGTCCATCCTGGCGAGGATCCCCTCTCCTCCCACCAACATGATTTTGGTGAATTTAGTGCAGTTTGATTAACTCCCAGTGCGGTTCGTCGGACGTTTGTGTGTGGCTCGCACTAACCAGCATGGTGATGAAGACTACCCTGGGTCAACGCTATTCTGCCTCCTCTGTCGCATGCAGTTTGCCGCCTGCTGCACCGTCGGAGATTGCCTCGCAGTCCATATTTCAAGCCCGTGCAGCTTAGGGCATCTCCAGCCGTTGGCCCCCCAGGGGGCGTCTAAAAGCGCCGCTTTGGGGTGTGCCGGCGGAAAAAATGATCCTGGGGCGAGTCGGTCCCCAGCCGTCGGCCCCCAGGGCCGTCCCCAGGCACGTATTTAAAAAAAACCCGTTCGACGAAGTTATGATAAAAACTAGTTAAATTTCGGTCAACCATGGCAAGTTTCGGCGAAATTCGTCCAAACATTACATTAACGTAATCTAAAAAATAAGAAATGGGTTGAAATCGTCGCCGCCGTCGCCGCCATCGTCCTCGTCGGCCTTCTCCTCCTTGACGCGGGTGCCCCTGCTGGACCCCTGCCCGGCGTCGCCTTGGCGAACAGGCGGCGGCGCGTCGTCGTCGTCGTCGCTGTCGCATAAGACGACGACCCCGCCTTCCTCGCGGCCGCGTCGGCGCTCCTCGAAGCGGCGTAGGGCGGCGCACTGGCGCTCCTTCTCCTTCTCCCGGCGCGCCTTCTCCATCGCAATGGAGTCCTGGCGCGCCCATTCGAGGGCCGCGTCGTCGTTGTCGAACTCCGCCTTCACGGCGCCAGCCCCGGCTCCGTCTTCACCGGCGCCAGCCCCGGCTCCGTCTTTGGCTTGACGAAGCGCGGAGGAGCCGACGAGGACGAGGCGCGTCGGCCGCCCTCGTTGATGACGATGCGGGCGCTGCGAGTGCGCCGGCCGAGCGGCGTCTCCGCCGCAGGCTCGGCCTTGACGCCGAGCAGCGCTGGATAGCCGGAGGAATGTGAAGAAGAGCGTGATGAGGAGGAAGAAGAGGAAGCACCGAACCTCCTTGGCGCCCATGGCCTGACACGTCGGTGCTGCGCCGGGGCGGCCATCCTCGCCGCCCGTGAGGAATCAATGGCAAGGCTGACCGGCGGCAGCCTTGCCATTGATTCCCCACGGAACCAAAACCGTTAAGGGGAAGGCGAAGCGCCCGAGTCGCTGGCAGCTGGCCCGCGTCTTTTTCGCGCCAAAACAGCTTGCCCCGGCGCCCCCGGGCGCCGCCCAGCGCGCCGGGTTCAGGCTGGGTCCGCCGGCGCTGTTTTTGGCCCAAGCTGGCGAAAATCATGCTCCTGGGGGCGCGACTGGGGCGTTTATTCGGCGCCGGCGCGAAAAAATCGCCTGGGGAGGCCTTCCTGGGGGCGCGGCTGGAGATGCCCTTACAGACTACCTATGTGCGGTGCGGCTATGTGTTCTTGACTACTTGCACATCTGTCTCTCTCTCTTATTTCTCTGACGCCCATCCACTTTGTTGGTGTGTAGGTGGTACAAAGGCCAGCGAGAAAAGCTCCAACGATGGACATAAATGCAATGGCCAGAGCCACCTCACAGTGACTTGAATCAATTTAGAAAACAAGCTGCGGTCAACTGTTTTGTCTTCTTTTAAAAAAATCTAAGTGCACTGTAGTCATTGTCTTGCGGTTCAGTTGACAAGAAACCGTAACACATCAGCATGCGGCTTGGTGTTTTTTCTGCAGTTCACTACTCTCATTCGTGTCACTTTGGACTCTGTTTCTTTTTTGCTTTTTTGGATGGGAATCTTCTGTGCACTGAAGTTTCCTATCCGTTGTTCTTGCGGTCAGTTTACCAGTTTTTGCAGGAGATGGGGGACAACAAAAAGAGAGAAAAATGAATGTGACTCCGGGATGCCTCTGCTCCGACGGTATAATGCGGATGAATGTGGAATCAGCTACAGTACACTACATTCGACCAAATGGTCCAGATGCGTTTATAAGAAGTTAAAAAAATTAATGGAGTTCACTAAACTCGCCATGTAGTCTTGATGCATTTATATAAAAAAAGTTAGAATAAGACAAAAATTATGAAATTCAAATTAACGGGGACAAAATATTTTTTTTTTGGATTTTGGATGTGCAGTGCACCCAGATCTTGCGAGCAATGCGTTTACGCCCCGTGTGGTTCATCCACGGCCATTGCCAACAAATAAACTCATGAAATGCACGCTTGACCGTCGGATGCAATGTGGTTTTTATGCGAAGCAATGCGGTTTTCACTGATGTAGTTCACTCGTCGATTTTGATGTCGTAAAAAACAAAGTCTGCGTGTTTCGATACTTTCAAAACTGCTCTTAAACCACGAAGACTCAAAATGAAGCTCGCTTCTATATTAGATGTAGTTCATTCGCTCAGCCCATGTGGTCCACTCGCTTGGTCAACGCGCGTAAAAAATTAATAAGTACGAAAAAAGACAACAAAAACTCATGAGGTTCACTTTTGGTAGTGTTGCGATTCACTTTCGGAAGTGTTGCGGTCCACTCTCGTTAAAAAAAAGTTGAAAAAAAGACAACAAAAACTTGTGCGAGAAAGTTTATGTCCGACAAAAAGAAATCATGAAGTTCACTTGACTGCCTGCTGCAGTGCGGTTTCCGTTTGAAGCAGCGCGTTCTTCTGTCCGATGAAAGGTCCACTCGCTTGGTCAATGCGCGTAAAAAATTAAAAGTACGGAAAAAAGACAACAAAAAATCATGAGGTTCACTTTTGGTAGTGTTACGGTTCACTTTCGAAAGTGTTGTGGTCCACTCTCGTTCGGAAAAAAGTTGAAAAAAAAAAGACAACAAAAACTTGTGCGAGAAAGTTTATGTTCGACAAAAAGAAATCATGAAGTTCACTTGACTGTCTGTTGCAGTGCGGTTTTCAGTTTAAAGCAGTGCGCTCTTCTGTCCGACGACGATTTTGGTGTCACGAAAAAACAGAGTGTCCGCTTTTTCTAATTTTAAAACTGCTCTTAAACCGTAAGGAATTAGAGAGTGTGTTCTAAATAAAAAAGTTGCATCTCGACGATATCTTTCTAACGACATATCATTTGAATCATTTCGACAACCGGTTTGTAAAAATTTAGAAAAAAACGGCCGCTGTCACTCGTCCTCCGCCGCACGATTTTCCAAATTAACTTAAAACCGTAAGGAATCTCAAAACTATTCCTACATATGAAAGTTGCGCCTTGTCCATAGCTTTCCAACGACATATCATACGCCTCGTTTCGACAAACGGTTCAAAAACTAGAGTGAAAACAGTACCGAAAATTTGAAAAAATTTGAAAAACAGAATTCCGTGATTTAGTAAATTTGAAACTGTTCTTAAACCGTAACGAATTAGAGAAATATTTATATATGGAAAAGATGCGCCTCGACGATATCTATCCAACGGCGTATCGTTTGCGTCATTCTGACAAACGGTTTAGAAGAAAACGCGAAAAAACTCTCGCTACCACTCGTCAACCGCTGCACCATTTTCAAAACTGCTCTTAACCCGTTGGAATCTCGAAAAGTGTTCAATATGTCGAAGTTGTGCCTAATCCATAGCTTTTCAAGGGTATATTACACGCCTCATTCCGATAAACGGTTAAAAAACTAGAGCGAAAACAGTACCGAAAAAACGCCGCGTGTAGTTTTTTCGACACGAAGTTCACTCGTGTGAGTACTGCAGCACACTTGGTTCAAACAATGACGTGCACTTGCATTGAGCGTGCAGTGCGAAAGTGGTGTGCGGAATAGTTATTCTGCTAATATTAGCAGAATAGACCGTCTATATATATATATATATATATATATATATATATATATATATATATATATATATATATATATATATATATATATATATATATATATATATATATATATATATATGACAAATTTTATCTACCACCAGTGGTAGTTACCACCACTTGAGTTTTATATGTAGTATGTACTATCTATCAAATCGGAGAGTATGTACGCGTAGTATGTAGTATATATAAGAATGTTTAGGTAGTATATATATACTATTTTTTTGGTAGTATGTATCATATTTTGAGTATGCTCTATTTTATGTACAAATATGTACGTATTTCACAAATATAATAAAAACCATGGACCAACTTGAAATTTTTTCATGCAACTCACCTTCGAGTATCTTATATATAGTATATGAACGTACTTAAAATGATAAAGTAGGATATATACTACCATAAGATAGTATATAAGACATGTGGGGTAACTACCCCCAGGTGGTATGATGGATTTTCCCTATATATATATATATATATATATATATATATATATATATATATATATATTTATATATATATCACTATATATAGGGATTGACTATTCGTCACCCTGGTTTAGGAATAGTTATTCTTCACCCCCCTCTATTTTACCACCAATGCACTGAAATTTTACGTTCCGTAAGTTTTGTCTTATTTCTGACGTAAAAAGAGACCGTAAGAAAATATATAATCGCCGTAAAAAATATTTTATGTTATATAAAATTACACACGTAAAAACATAGTATAAAATATACATAAACTCCAAATTTTCTTGACTTATGACCTATATTTTTATTTTATTATAACAAATTTTACGTAGTGAATCAATAGGAATGTAACTATTTGAATTCCAAATATAATTTAATTATGAAGTTATCGTAAGATTACCTCGGGTGAAGAATAATTTTTCTGCATTACTGGGTGATGAATAGCACACGTTCTAATCCTGGGATTAGAATAAGTATTTGGATCATGATCACCTTTATATAGCGCGTGTGCTTGTGCGTTAACTCCCAAATCAGTACCGACTAGCGACGAAAAGAAAAACCCACCCCCAGGACCAGGAACAAGCTCCACCCACCACCTTCCCCGATCCCCACCCCCCCCCCCCCCCCCGCGAACCCATCGCCGGAGACCACCGGACCTCCGCCGTCGTGCGCCTAGCCTCTCCTCCTTCTTTCTCATTGCCCTCTCACCAATGCGGCAGATCTCCCGTATTCCCGCACGCCGCCAGGCCCAGAATCCCCTCATGCTACCGCTGTGGCATGGATCCCTGTATCTCGCAGCAGGGCCCTCGATCTCGTGCACCGCCGTTGAGTCGTAGATCCCACGCGCTGCCACCGCGCCAAGGACCCCTCCGCGCATCCACCTCCTGAGGCCACAGTAGTAGATGCAGAATCGTTTCGATCTACTTGTCTCGGACATGATGCCTATATACATAATCATACCTAGATAACCTCATAACTATGCTCAATTCTGTCAATTGCTCAACAGTAATTTGTTCACCCACCGTAGAATATCTATGTTCTTGAGAGAAGCCACTAGTGAAACCTATGGCCCCCGGGTCCATTCTCATCATATCAATCTCCATCACTTTTATATTTGCTTTGTTTTTACTTTGCTTTTACTTTTCACTTTGCATCTTTATACCAAAAATACCAAAAATATTATCTCTATCATATCTCACTCTCGTAAGTGACCGTGAAGGGATTAACAACCCCTAATCGTGTTGGTTGCGAGTAGCTATCGTTTTGTGCAGGTACGAGGGACTTGCGCGTGGCCTCCTACTGGATTGATACCTTGGTTCAAAAAACTGAGGGAAATACTTACGCTACTGTGCTGCATCATCCTCTCCTCTTCGGGGAAAACCAACGCAAGCTCGAGACGTAGCAAGAAGGATTTCTGGCGCCGTTGCCGGGGAGGTCTACGCAAAAGTCAACATACCAAGTACCCATCACAATCCCTATCTCTCGCATTACATTATTTGCTATTTGCCTCTCGTTTTCCTCTCCCCCACTTCACCCTTGCCGTTTTATTTGCCCTCTCTTTTCCAATCTCCTCCTCTCTTTCCGTTGCCTTTTTCCTCGCCCGTTTGTTTGCTCGTGTGTTAGTTTGCTTGTTCGTCGCGATGGCTCAAGATGCTACCAAATTGTGTGACTTCACCAATACCAATAATAATGATTTCCTTAGCACTCTGATTGCTCCTCTTGCCAATACTGAATCTTGTGAAATCAATACTGCTTTGTTGAATCTTGTTATGAAAGATCAATTCACCGGCCTTCCTAGTGAAGATGTCGCTACTCATCTGAATAGCTTCGTTGATTTATGTGATATGCAAAAGAAAGAAGATGTCGATAATGATGTCGTTAAATTGAAGCTATTTCCTTTTTCGCTTAGAGATCGTGCTAAAGCGTGGTTTTCATCTTGGCCTAAAAATAGTATTGATTCTTGGAACAAGTGCAAAGATGCTTTTATCTTTAAGTATTTTCCTCCCGCTAAGATTATCTCTCTTAGGAACGATATTATGAATTTTAAGCAACTTGATCATGAACATGTTGCACAAGCTTGGGAGAGAATGAAATTAATGATACGTAATTGTCCTACTCATGGTTTGAACTTGTGGATGAGTATACAAAAAAATTATGTTGGATTGAATTCTGCTTCTAGAAATCTTTTAGATTCGGCCGCGGGAGGCACTTTTATGGAAATCACTTTAGGAGATGCTACTAAACTCCTAGATAATATTATGGTTAAATATTCTCAATGGCATACTGAAAGATCTACTAATAAAAAAGTGCATGCTATAGAAGAAATCAATGTTTTGAGTGGAAAGATGGATGAACTTATGAAATTATTTGCTAAGAGTGTTTATTCTTATCCTAATGACATGCCTTTGTCTACCTTGATTGAGAATAATAATGAATCTATGGATGTGCATTTTGTTGGTAGGAATAATTTTGGTAACAACGCGTATAGAGGAAATTTTAATCCTAGGCCTTATCCTAGTAATCCTTCTAATAATTATGGAAATTCCTACAACAACTCTTATGGAAATTTTAATAAGACGCCCTCTGAATTTGAGAGTAGTGTTAAAGACTTTATGAATTCACAAAAGAATTTTAATGCTTTGCTTGAAGAGAAATTGCTTAAAGTTGATGATTTGGCTAGGAACGTTGATAGAATTTCTCTCGAGATAGATTCTTTAAAGCTTAGATCCATTCCTCCTAAGCATGATATCAATGAGTCTCTCAAAGCTATGAGAATTTTCATTGATGAGTGCAAAGAAAGAACCGCTAGGATGCGTGCTTCCAAAGATGCCTTTATTAAAGCGTGTTCTTCCAATTCCTATGAAAATCAAGATGAAGATCTAAAAGTTATTGATGTGTCCCCTATTAAATCTTTGTTTTGCCATATGAATCTTAATGAAACTGAATATGATCTTCCTTTACCTAGAAGGCGTTCTAAGAATTCTGAGTTTTTAGATCTTGATGATGAAATTGTTAAAAGTGGGATTGAAAGAAATAAAAATCGAGATATTGCCAAACCCACTATATTGGATCTCAAGAAATTTAATTATGAAAATTTCTCTTTAATTGATTGTATTTCCTTGTTGCAATCCGTGCTAAATTCTCCTCATGCTTATAGTTAAAATAAGGCCTTTACCGAACACATTGTTGATGCCTTGATGCAATCTTATGAAGAAAAGCTTGAGTTGAAAGTTTCTATCCCTAGGAAACTCCATGATGAGTGGGAACCTACTATCAAAATTAAAATTAAAAAATATGAGTTTCATGCTTTGTGTGATTTGGGTGCTAGTGTCTCTACTATTCCCAAAACTTTATGTGATTTGCTAGATTTCCGTGATTTTGATGATTGCTCTCTAAACTTGCATCTTGCGGATTCCACTATTAAAAGGCCTATGGGAAGAATTAACGATGTGCTTATTGTTGCAAATAGGAATTATGTGCCGTAGATTTTATCGTTCTTGATATAGATTGCAATCCTTCATGTCCTATTATTCTTGGTAGACCTTTCCTTAGAACGATTGGTGCAATTATTGATATGAAGGAAGGAAATATTAGATTCCAATGGAACATTTTCCTAGAAATAAAATAAAATTACCATATGAATCTATCATGAGAGCCACTTATGGATTGCCTACCAAAGATGGCAATACCTAGATCTATTCTTGCTTTTATGCCTAGCTAGGGGCGTTAAACAATAGCGCTTGTTGGGAGGCAACCTAATTTTATTTTGTGTTTTTTGTTTTTGCTTCTGTTTAGGAATAAATAATCCATCTAGCCTCTGTTTAGATGTGGTTTTATCTTTTAGTTAGTGTTTGTGCCAAGATAAACCTATTAGATCTTCTTGGGAGATAGTTATTTGATCTCTGTAATTTCCAGAATCTTTGCGCTCAGTGCCCGAATTGTTAAAAATCACCAGAACGCGATAAAATAGTAATTCCAATTGCTGCTGATCAATAAACAAATTGTCCAGGTCGTCTAATTTTGGTAGAATTTTTTGAGTTCCAGAAGTTTGCGTTAGTTACAGATTACTACATAATGTTCTGTTTTTGACAGATTCTGTTTTGCGTGTGTTGTTTGCTTATTTTGATGAATCTATGGCTAGTAAAATAGTTTATAATCCATAGAGAAGTTGGAATACAGTAGATTTAACACCAATATAAATAAAGAATGAGTTCATTACAGTACCTTAAAGTAGTCTTTTGTTTTCTTTCTCTAACGGAGCTCACGAGATTTCTATTGAGTTTTGTGTTGTGAAGTTTTCAAGTTTTGGGTGAATTCTTTTGATGGATTATGGAACAAGGAGTGGCAAGAGAATAAGCTTGGGGATGCCCATGGCACCCCAAGATAATCTAAGGACACCAAAATTCAAAGCTTGGGGATGCCCGGAAGGCATCCCTCTTTAAATCTACTTTCATCGGCAATTTACTTGGAGCTATATTTTTATTCACCACATGATATGTGTTTTGCTTGGAGCATCTTATTTGCGTCTTTGCTTGTTAGTTTACCACAATCATACTTGCTATACACACCTTTTGAGAGAGCCATACATTAATTGAAATTTGTTAGAATACCCTATGTGCTTCACTTATATTTTTTGAGCTTGATTGTTTTGCTCGTAGTGCTTCACTTATATCTTTTGAGCATGATAATTTTTGCTCTAGTGCTTCACTTAGATCTTTCAGAAGACGGTGGTGGATTTGTTTTAAAGAAACTTGATCTCTCATGCTTCACTTAGATTATTTTGAGAGTCGTTAATAGCATGGTAATTTGCTTAATGTTAATATACTTAGTGTTCAAGATATGTGAAACTTTCTTTTGAGTGAATTGAATACTAAGATAAATTTAATGCTTCATAATTGTTTTGAGATATGGAAGTAATAATATCAAAGTCGTGCTAGTTGATAATTGTGAATTTGAGAAATACTTGTGTTGAAGTTGGCAAGTCCCGTAGCATGCACATATGGGTAAAGTTGTGTAACAAATTTGAAACATGAAGTGTACCTGGCTTGTGCATCCTTATGAGTGGCGGTCGGGGACGAGCGATGGTCTTTTCCTACCAATATATCCCCCTAGGAGCATTGCGCGTAGTACTTGATTTTTGATGGCTTCTAAATTTTTGCAATAAGTATATGAGTTCTTTTGACTAATGTTGAGTCCATGGATTATACGCATTTTTACCTTTCCGCATTTGCTAGCCTCTCCGGTACCGTGCATTGCCCTTTCTCACCTTGAGAGTTGGTGCAAACTTCGCCGGTGCATCCAAACCCCGTGATATGATACGCTCTTTCACACATAAACCTCCTTATATCTTCCTCAAAACAGCCACCATACCTACCTATCATGGCATTTCCATAGCCATTCCAAGATATATTGCCATGCAACTTCCATCATCATTATTATGACATATATTACTTTCGTCATATTACCATTGCATGATCATGTAGTTGACATCGTATTTGTGGCAAAGCCACCATGCATTATTTTCCATACATGTCACTCTTGATTCATTGCACCATCCCGGCACATCGCTAGAGGCATTCATATAGAGTCATATTTTGTTCTAAGTTTCGAGTTGTAATTGTTGAGTTGTAAGAGAAATAAAAGTGTGATGATCATCATTATTAGAGCATTGTCCCAAGTGAGGAAAGGATGATGGAGACTATGATTCCCCCATAAGTCGGTATGAGACTCCTGACGAAAAAAAGAGGCCATAAAAAAAGAGAGAAAAGGCCCAAATAAAAAAATGAGAGAAAAAGAGAGAAGGGACAATGCTACTATCCTTTTACCACACTTGTGCTTCAAAGTAGCACCTTGTTCTTCATGTAGTGAGTCTCATATATGTGCTTCAAAGTAGCACTAAGATCTTCGTGATAGAGAGTCTCTCATTTTGTCACTTTTATATACTAGTGGGAATTTTTCATTATAGAACTTGGCTTGTATATTCCAATGATGGGCTTCCTCAAAGTGCCCTAGGTCTTCATGAGAAAGCAAGTTGGATGCACACCCACATAGTTTCTTTTGTAGAGCTTTCATATACTTATAGCTCTAGTGCATCTGTTGCATGGCAATCCCTACTCCTCATGTTGACATCAATTGATGAGCATCTCCATAGCCCGTTGATTATCCTCTTCAATGTGCTTTCTCCTTTTTTGTCTTCTCCACACAATCCCATCATCATATTCTATTCCACCCATAGTGCTATATCCATGGCTCGCGCTCATGTATTGCATAAAGGTTGAAAGAGTTTGAGATTATTTGAGTATGAAACAATTGCTTGGCTTGTCATCGGGGGTATAGAAGTTGGGAACATCTTTGTGTGACAAAAAAATGAAGCATAGCCTAACTATATGACTTTGTAGGGATGAACTTTCTTTTGCCATGTTATTTTGAGAAGACATGATTGCTTTGATTAGTATGCTTGAAGTATTATTATTTTTATGTCAATATGAACTTTTGTCTTGAAATTATGCCAAAGTGTCACTCCGCATCAAAAATTTTGAGAAGACAAAAAAATGAAGCATAGCCTAAATATTCATATCACAAGTAAGAAGATTTATATTGAAATTATGCCAAAGTGTCACTCCGCATCAAAAATTCTCTTTTTATCATTTACCTACTCGAGGACGAGCAGGAATTAAGCTTGGGGATGACTGATACGTCTCCAACGTATCTATAATTTTTGATTGGTCCATGCTACTTTATATACTGTTTTGGACTATATTGGGCTTTATTTTCCACTTTTATATTACTTTTGGGACTAACCTATTAACCAGAGGCCCAGCCCAGAATTGCTATTTTTTTGCCTATTTCAGTGTTTCGAACAAACGGAATATCAAACGGAGTCCAAACGGAATGAAACCTTCAACGTGATTTTCTCACCGAACGTGATCCAGGAGACTTGGACCCTACTCCAAGAAGTGCCAGAGGCGGTCACGAGGGTGAAGGGCGCCCCCCTAGGCGCGCCCCCTACCTCATGGGCCCCCTGACGCTCCACCGACGTACTCCTTCCTCCTATATATACCTATGTATCCCCAAACGATCAGAACAGGAGCCAAAAACCTAATTCCACCGCCGTACCTTCCTGTATCCACGAGATCCCATCTTGGGGCCTGTTCCGGAGCTCCCCTGGAGGCATCCACCACGGAGGGCTTCTACATCAACACCATAGCCCCTCCGATGAAGTGTGAGTAGTTTACTTCAGACCTTAGGGTCCATAGCTAGTAGCTAGATGGCTTCTTCTCTCTTTTTGGATCTCAATACAATGTTCTCCCCTCTCTCGTGGAGATCTATTCGATGTAATCTTCTTTTTGCGGTGTGTTTGTTGAGACCGATGAATTGTGGGTTTATGATCCAGCTTATCTATGAATAATATTTGAATCTTCTCTGAATTCTTTTATGTATGATTGAGTTATCTTTGCAAGTCTCTTGAATTATCCGTTTGGTTTGGCCAACTAGATTGGTAGTTCTTGCAATGGGAGAAGTGCTTAGCTTTGGGTTCAATCTTGCGGTGTCCTTACCCAAAGTGACATAAAGGGTTGCAAGGCACGTATTGTATTGTTGCCATCGAGGATAACAAGATGGGGTATTTATCATATTGCATGAATTTATTCCTCTACATCATGTCATCTTGCTTAAGGCGTTACTCTGTTTTTAACTTAATACTCTAGATGCATGCTGGATAGCGGTCGATGAGTGGAGTAATAGTAGTAGATGCATAATCGTTTCGATCTACTTGTCTCGGACGTGATGCCTATATACATAATAATACCTAGATAACCTCATAACCATGCTCAATTCTGTCAATTGCTCAACAGTAATTTGTTCACCCACCGTAGAATATCTATGTTCTTGAGAGAAGCCACTAGTGAAACCTATGGCCCCCGGGTCTATTCTCATCATATCAATCTCCATCACTTTTATACTTGCTTTGTTTTTACTTTGCTTTTACTTTTCACTTTGCATCTTTATACCAAAAATACCAAAAATATTATCTCTATCAGATCTCACTCTCGTAAGTGACCGTGAAGGGATTGACAACCCCTAATCGCGTTGGTTGCGAGTAGCTATCGTTTGTGCGGTCACGAGGGACTTGGCGCGTGGCCTCCTCTTGGATTGATACATTGGTTCTCAAAAACTGAGGGAAATACTTACGCTACTGTGCTGCATCATCCTCTCCTCTTCGGGGAAAACCAACACAAGCTCGAGACGTAGCATGGCGGCGGAGTCTCGTCCCGAAAGGTTGCTCCTGATTTTTTTCGGACGAAAGACTTCATATAGCAGAAGATGGCCACCGGAGGACCATCAGGGGCCCACGAGGCGGGGGGCGCCGAGGGGTAGGGCGCCCCACCCTCGTGGGATGTGTGGTGGACCCCCTGACGTATTTCTTCCGCTCAGTATTTTTTATTATTTTCAAAAATAACTTTCGTGGAGTTTCAGGACTTTTGGAGTTGTGCAGAATAGGTCTCTAATATTTGCTCATTTTCCAGTCCAGAATTCCAGCTGCTGGCATTCTCCCTCCTTATGTAAACCTTGTAAAATAAGAGAGAATAGGCATAAGTATTGTGACATAATTTGTAATAACAACAATTAATGCAATAAATATCGATATAAAAGCATGATGCAAAATGGACGTATCAATAACTGCCAGAAGTTCAAGTACTACACGGTGTGCATTTGTATGAAAAAAAAGAATGGAAAAGCAAAGGCTAAAATTTTTGTTGCTAGAAGTTCAAGTGCTCGGCCCGAGAAAGTTCAAAAATTCTTGTGAGAGATGTTGAACAAAAATACGTGATAGAAATTCAAGTGCTCTGTTCGGAGAAGTTCAAAAAATCTTGCGAGAGAGGTTCACCTTGTATTTTTGTATAAAATCGAATACTATTCTTTACTCAAAATATAAAAAGGTGAAGTTCAAATTGAAATAACAGAGAAGTTCGGAGTTTATTAAAACCTAGGATTTACCTGTTCAAAAAATAAAAAACATAACGCCATTTTTTGCACTTTTAAAAACAACCCATAAACGAAAAAAACTTGCTAGAGGTTCAAGTGCTCGTGAGGAAAAGTTCAAAAAATTCTTGTGAGAGAGGTTCACTGTGTATTTAGATGTCCAAAATACATAAAAAATGTTTTTGCTTGTTTTAAAATAACTATCTCAAATCAAAGAGAAGTTCAAAGTGATAACAACCGGAAGTTCACGTACTACATGGTGTGTATTTCATATAAGAAAATTACAATAAAGTGAAACAGAGTGAACTTCAAACAGTCATGCCCCAGAAGTTGAACTACTTCAAGCAGTGCAAAAAACAACACTTTAAAAACAGAGTGAAGTTCAAACAGACATGCCCGAGAAGTTCAAATACTTCACGCAGTGCTTTTCCATTCATGATGAAGGCAGAAATCATGATCTCGTCATTTTCTAATTTACTTCAAAACGGCAGGAATATCATTTGTGTAAGTTCAAGTCCTCGGTTGGAGAAAGTTAAAAAAATTATTGTGAGAGAGGTTTCTACAAAAGGTATATCATTTGTGTAACACTAAGGAATGGATGGGAAAATTACAAACGAGAATACGTCTCAAAAGTTCAACGTAAAAACAGCAGGAAGTTCAACTACTACGTTGAATGAATTTCAGATAAAAAACTTTTAAAATCGTCACAAGTATGAAAAAATGATCAATATGGGAAAGTTGCGTGTTTACAGCAGCTTTCCATCGGTATATCACTTGCTCAATTCCGGTGAGTGGATGGAGAGCTACGAGCAGTGGATCGAGAGCTACGAGCAAAAAAGCATGTGAAAAACAGAGTGAAGTTCAAGTAAACATGTCGAGAAGTTCAGGTTCTTCACGCGATGCATTTTCGACGAATCTGTTTCGCGATAAAGGCAGAACGAATGATCCCGACATTTTCGAAATTACTTGCAAATGGCTAGGAATCAGAGAAAACCATCAACGTGATAAAGTTTCGTATTTTTTGTACCTTTTCAACGGTATATTATTTGCCCCATTCCGATAAAAGTTGTAAAAATTATAGCGAAAATACGTTTTTAGCCATTTTCAAAATTGACATAAAGCCGTAATGAATTAGGAGAAATAATATATACCAATTTTTTTTGCATTTCCTCAAGCTTTCCAACGCCATATCATTTGCTGCATTCGGACGTAATGTTAAAAAATAGATAAATACGAACTCGGTGGAACTTGTACCGTTTTCTAAATTACTTTTAAACTGTTCAGAATTAGAAAAAACTTTCAACAAGAGAAAGTAGCGCATTTTCATAAGCTTTCCAACACTGTATCATTTGCCTCAATTGGATTAGCGTTTAGAAATGCCATCGAAAATACTAACTCGACTGTTCGGTTTGCGAAAGTTTACGATTTTCCATATTACTCTTTAACCATAAGGAATTAGAGAAAAACTTTCAACATGCAGAAGGAGAGGTTTTATAGCAGTTTTCCAACGCCATATTATTTGCCTCATTCCGATGAACGGTTTAAAATGCGATCAAAAATATGATTCACGTTTTTTGTATGAAAAACACGGTTTTCTAAATTGCTCTTAAACCGCTTACATTTTGCCAAAAATTTAATTTGGGTCATGATACTGGTGTCCATAGCTTACAAACGGTATATCGCAAGCCCCATTTGGGCAATGTTGACGGAAGTTCAACCTAGCACTGGGAGAAGTTCAGGTCGAACAACTCAGGCAGTAAAACTGCAAAAAACGCAATTTCATCATGACCCGAGAGCAAAATCCGCCAACGAACGAGATTCCTATTTAAAAACGGGTATTTAGTTGCTAAAAATGTTTCTAAATTACACTAACATCATATAGAACACAAGTAACCAGAATAATTCGCTCGGGGAGACACGGTTGCGAAGATAGCCCTAAGGTCGGGTTCCTACAAAGGGAAGTTCAGGCGTGTAAAACAGGAAGTTCATGTTTTATGTATATTCGTCACCCTGGGTGACGAATATTTATTTTTCATCCCCTCTCTATTTTGAGGTCAATGCACCGTATTTTTAGGTGTTGTAAATTTGTCTTATTTCATACGTAAAAAAAGAACGTAAGAAAATATATACTTGCCGTAAAAATATTTTATGTTACATAAAATTACGAACATAAAACATAGTGTAAAACATACATAAAATGCGATATTTCTGGTCTTATAACCTATTTTTTTGTTTTCTTATAGCAAATTTTACGTAGTGAATCAATATGAATGTAACTATTTGTATTCCAAACGTAATTTATTTATGAAACAATTGTAAGATTACCTTATGTGAAGAATAACTTATTCTAAAAAGAAATCATGAACCCCAAACCCCCAAAACTTTTAGTACCGGTCGGTGGTACCAATCGGTAATAAAGGTCTCCCCGCTCCCGACGCTGGCTCGTGCCACGTGGTGGCCCTTTAGCGGTGGTTCATGTTGAACCTGTACTAGGGGGGGAGGGGGCTTTAGTCCTCACCCTTTAGTGCCGGTTGCAGAACCGGCACTAAAGGGCTTTACGAACCGGTGATATAGCCCGGTTCTGCACTAGTGCCACTTGTGATTCACATACAAAATGTTTGCACACAGTGCTTAGACAGGTCGTTCACGCACATTTTATGCCTTCATCCAACAAAACACAAAAAAAAAACAGTAAACAAACCTGCAATGCCCTAAGAAAAATAAAAAGAACATACTGATCCTTCAGCATGCAACCGACCCACTTGCCTTGCCCTTACGATGCCTTGTGCATGTAACACAAACAAGTGGCCTTCATGCACAAACAACTTTTGCCACGTAGTTGAAACATATTCCGCACTCCAAGTATGCAGGTACGTAGAGTAATACATGTCAAGTGCACACATCTACGTGTCAAAAGGCCAAACCAACTAAAGAAACTACAGACTACAGCCTCCGTCTATGAAAGGGCCAGCCACCCATTGCTTCTCAGAGTTCCCATGTATTTTCTAAGCTTTCTTTGATATGTCCCTCATTTCATGTAATCCTATGCAATCAATGAATCTAACTGTTTGCTTGAAATAGAAACTAGCCACACACACAAAATCCCTCCGAAAAGCCAACAAGGACCAGCATGTAATGAACAAGAAAATGGGAAGGACTTGAATGAATCCAGCAGACAACAAGAACTCCCATATCCAGTAGACACATGCACAGACTTTTCAATGGGCACGGAGTGTTGCCGCGCCTTCGCCTGCTAGTTTCATTAACAAGCGCATGACGAGGTGTGTTTACTATAAAGTGCAGCCCACCACTGCCATTTCAGCCTTATGTATGTACTTGTACACGTGATTTAGTACTAGGTTCGTATTGACAGATTTTCCACAAAGTAGATGGTTTGGCCGGGACATTGAGAGGGCTGATGTCGCTTGAACTCCAGAAGAAGGGATGATCAATCCACACGTTTATAGAGAAAGTATGGAGTCCACAATCAATAAGTGAGCATGCCCACCACACAGTAACTACATTGATCCCATGCTATTGATTAGAGGAGGGAATATCTTATTTATTTGCAGCATACATCCAGGAGCGACCAGAACCATCACATGCATCTTCTCCCCATTTCTTGTCCATTGTGTAGCTCCTCTCTCACTCTCATGCTTCTCTAGTTCTTGCTCTCTGTTCATGCCATTGCTAGCTAGAACAAATACATGAAGATGTAGAGTTTCTTTTTGGCTTTTTTTGAGATAGGGCATTGTTGATGTACTGTCCATCTTTCTCTCTTCCACTTCCTCTTCCTCATACTCTCCTTCTCCCTCCTCTCTCTCTCACACTCTCTCACTTGCTCCTCCAGCGGAACCCATGGCAACGAGGTTGCTTTACTCGTAGTAGTCACCATAAGTTGAGGTTCATGTGGATCCTCTGCATCCTCAAGTGTTGTTTTCCATGTTTCCCTTCCATGGCGATCCTCTTTATTATTATTTTTCAAATGGATGTATTTGGAACCCTTTACTATGAAATACTATCTGTGAAATATGTACGATGGGATTGGGTGACCGTGTACCAGTTGCAAAAAATATTAGTGTGATTCAGTTGGATCGCCATCCAAAGAAAACTAAGATAAGTTGCTTTGATTAAGAGAACCTTGATATTGTTATAATGTTGTTGCTGATGAAATTTCAGCAACGGGTTGAGGAGCATTCATTATTTGGAACCTGCTCCGAGAAAATTAGTCTCCAGCCAATCTGATGATAAGATTTAGCACCGTTCAAATCAACTCCTAGGCACAGATATCACAAGTTCAGAACCAACTCCTGCTAGCAGAACAAATTCGGAACCAATATGATTTGTCCAGCCCATCTGATGTCGGATACATCTTTTGCTAGCACCAGTTCTTCTTGCCCTGGAGAATAAGTCTCCAGCCAATCTGTGTTTAAAATGCCGGCCTTGCACTCCAGCGGTTGTACATGCTGTGTTTAATTCACTGCAAAGACCGACATGCAGGATATCAAGTTACCCAGCACCAATTTAATTCAACACATCTGCGAATGTACGGGGTGCCAGAACTTAACTACCAGGCAATGTTGTACCATACGAATTTAAAGCGCCATTGCCCACCCACGGCTGTATATTCCTATGTATAATTGAGTTACTGTCATCGTATTGCAAAAGGCCCTATATTAATTAGTAATCGTGATGTGGATGTGGACGCTCAGGATTAGGACATCGCGTGCCACCATGTCCCAAAAATTCACGTCCTCCAAATAGGTACATGTTTATGATGACCACTCAGAAGCTATTTCATGTAGTCTTCAAAGGATTTCAAAAAAAGTTGCTCGATGCCAGAGATGAGTAATTTGAATATATACTATTTTTTCCAATAATTAATTATTACTGCAATATGATACTCCCTCCGTCCGGAAATACTTGTAATCAAAATGGATAAAAAATGATGTGTTTAGAACTAAAATACATCTAGATACATTCCCTTTTATTCATCTTGATGACAAGTATTTCCGGACGGAGGGAGTACAAAGCAAGGAAATGGTACGTGTTCGCCCTAAAAAAATGAGACATAGGTTCACCCTTCGTACAACCTCTGAAGGCTGCAGATAGAACTACCACCACAAGATCAATCAACCATCATTGAGAGAAAAATCCTTGACCAACAGTTAACATCTGTCAACGAATCCAACTCCGCTTCTACTAATGACTAGTAGAATGCCCGTGCATTGCCATGCTTCACTTATTTAGTTGGAACATATACTATTTTGCATGATAAATTTCACACGTACAAGCAACATAACATGGACACAATTAATAATTGAAGTCCACTTCACTTGTAATGTAAATTGATAAGGAAAATGAAAATAAACGACATGTCCATGTAACAAATTGACCGATGTTCCAACTAAACATCTATTACAAAAATATTAAGATCTATTTGATAACAAGGCATCTCCAATATCCATGAACTTGTTTTCTTGGGAGCAGACATGATTGATTCGATGACTGTAATACCTCTAGGGGTACAAACATAGACTGTCGAGATGCTACAAAAATGAGCCAAATTAGTAAACAAAATGAGCCAAATTAGTTGGATACAAAAGGCAATACGACAAAGGAAAGATCGATAATAATATTGAAAAAAAACCTTGTACGATAACATTTGAATTGGCATCCTTTTTTGGTTTGTTATAAGATATCACCGCTTCCACATCATTATGTTGTAAAAAAACTCTGTGAATTTTCGTCCCCTTTCAGCGACGTCGCTTTGGAACCCTTGTCGATGGATTCTTTTTGTGCATCTCCAAAATCCATATCTGTCTCCTATATTCTGAATTCTTTTTATAAAAAAGTACACCTTTTGTATTATCATGTATAACATACATACAAAGAATGATTAGCTATATGCACCTCTTCTCGTGGTGTTTCAGTCTGGTCCATCATCGTTACATGAATGTGTATGTCGGAATCCATCACTTTCTATCTTTGGTGAAATATAAACGATATTTTCTACTGCATCATATAAACATATATAATATATAATAGAAATAAAAGTGAAACTAATACAACTTTTTTATTTTGTAAAAAAGAAAAACCTTTTTCATATTATTAAAAAAAGATGTTGCATTTCTCTCGGGGAAAAACAACCAACTATAATGTTCATATATAAATAAGTAGTCAACTAAAATTTCTTAAATTATTTAAATTTATTTATATAGGCTATGGAAAATTGTCCAACAAATATAAAAACATTCAAGCAAACCAACATACACTAGTGCAGAACCGGGCAATAGCCCCGGTTTGTAAGGCCCTTTAGTGTCGGTTCGGTAACCGGCACTAAAGTGTGGGCACTAAAGCCCACCCCCCCTTTAGTACCGGTTCAGCACGAACTGGTGCTAAAGGGCAACCACGTGGCACGAGCCAGCTCCGGGGCAGGGAGCCCTTTAGTACCGGTTGGTGACACCAACCGGTATTAAAAGGTTGGGGGGTTTTGGGTTTATGATTTCTTTTTCAATTAATTTTTTGTTTTCCATTTAATTCTTTTTTGTTTGCTGGTATTTTACGATACTACATATTTTACACGTTATGTATATATATAAATAGAATTTCTAGTAGAACCGATCATATATATATCATCGAATGTCTCACAACCACCATTAATTCACACATACACACATGTATCACTAGTGCAGAACCGGGCAATAGCCCCGGTTCGTAAGGCCCTTTAGTGCTGGTTCGGTAACCAGCACTAAAGTGTGGGCACTAAAGGCCCCCCCCCCTTTAGTACCGGTTCAGCACGAACCGGTGCTAAAGGACAACCACGTGGCACGAGCCAGCTCCGGGGGCAGGAATCCCTTTAGTACCGGTTGGTGACACCAACCGGTATTAAAAGGTTGGGGGGTTTTGGGTTTATGATTTCTTTTTCAATTAATTTTGTGTTTTCCATTTAATTCTTTTTCCTTTGCTGGTATTTTATGATACTACATATTGTACACGTTATGCATATATAAATAGAATTTCTAGTAGAACCGATCATATATATATCATCGAATGTCTCACAACCACCATTAATTCACACATACACACATGTATATATATATATATACAATTAGCTAGTAGCTATATACAATTTCTCCTAATTGGTGCCTTCGTAGCCAGTGGCATTAGCCTAATTGGTGCCTTCGGAGCACGATGAAAATTGGAAGTGGTTCATGGGGGCGGTAGTGGGTAATAGTATTCTCCTTTGGGATCTATGACCTGGTCGAGCAAAAATCCCGCTATTTTCTCTTGAATTGCTTCTATGCGCTCCTCTGCTAGGAGCTTCTCCCGCACCTCTCTGAACTGTTAAGAAGGAGCAATATGCATGTGTATTAGTTGTGTGACTAGATATCGATAATGGTGTAAAAATTGTGAATAGTATTCTGACAAACGTACCCACTACTGTCTTTGAGATCTGCTCCTTTCGGACGCCATCATGCGAATGTTCTCGCAAACATAATATACACACAGATCATTCCCCGGCGCCTGCTTCAGGGCCTTTACGAGAATGGAATTTGATCAGATAATAATTAATCAAGCATGATAATTAAAGAGATGGCAGCTAGCTAGCTAGTACTACTTAATTACTTACCTTGGGTCGATACCATTTCAGCTTTCGTTTCCATTGGCCTGGAGTGACGCTGATGAACCTTGACCAAGCCCTGACAAAGAAAATGAATAAAGGGGTTATTAAATAGTTCATATTAGGAAATGATGAACTAAATAGGCTGAGATATAGTTAATAATGATTGAAATTACCTGTTGACTATCCCAAACAAGATGGTGCAGTCACTTTCTTTTTTAAGTAGTGAGTCCAAGATTCTCAATTGTTCCTTCATCAACTTTAATGATACACAAGATCCAGTGAAATATGCATGCACACACGTTTGCATGTCTTAATTAAGCGGGCATATGTAAGCAAAAACATGTAGCTAGCTAGTAGGCAAAAACAGAATTTGTAGTACAAGACAGTGTGACTCACTGGAAGTTGTAAGGAAGTAGTATATCTTCATTGGTATTGAGGCGCTTGAAGAACTCTAGCATGCTTTCCTCTACACTTTTTTCATAATATGCATCTAATTTCCGTGTGTATTCATTAACGGTATTTGGGTCAATGTACCCAATGCCATAGCGTCCACCTTTTTTCATTTCATACATCTTCATCCTGCATAATACCACAACAAAGAATATAATGAGGATAATTACAGGTAATGATTGATCAAAATGATCACTACAGCTAGCTTGAGACTTACATTACAGAAAGAAATCACTTACAGACAATAGCAAATGATGATAGATTTGTCAAGTGCGTCTTTATTGTATAACTGAAATAGTTCTGAATACTCAATGGACACAACTTTCTCATGGTAGTAATGATCCTTCTTGACATTCATCATGAGGGACTCTCGATTGGAAATCTTGGTAATGTCCATGTACCATTGATGCAATTCATACATTCTCGTTGGGAGCTTCTTGACCTCGTCTAGCTTGACCAAAGGTTGGCCCCGGACATATTTCCGTTTTATTTCCTCCTCTCTAAGCAGAGGCATGGGCTCGATCTCGAGGAGTTGTCCAACAGTGATCTTAAGGATTTCAGCCTGCCTTATATGCTCCTCGGTTATTACCACATCGCCCAGCTGGGGAACGTTAACGGTTTGCCCACAATAATATTGGGCACGCCTACTCTCATGTGTTGTTGGCACAACAAGCGGGGGGATTGATTGCGCCGCCTGTTCTCCCAGCTGGGGAACGGTTTTACCTCATTTTTGCCGGCTGATTTGCTTGAGCTCGAGCTCGCCTCTTTACGTAGATGTGCTCGATTTAACTTCCTGAGGTGGCGCTCATAGTCTGTGTCAACAGGCTTGGGAGCTGGTGGTTTAGCCATACGAATGAAGTGGTCAATCTTTTCCTCAGGCACTTTCTCCATTGGCGGCGGTGGCGGTTTCGGTGCAAAATGGGCTTCCACCTCGGCCTTCGATATGGCTGCGGTTTCCTCCTCGGACCTGTCGTAAGGCCTCTGCGTAATAGGCGCGAGGCTTGGACCATATTGAAATTGCTTGCCTCCGCCTGTACCTCCCGTACTACCTCGACTTGTACCGCTACGCACCATAGCTGCGGCGGCTCTCTTCCGTGATCGCTGAGGCGGCGGAGACGGCTGACGTGGCTTAGTTGGAGGAGGAGGAGTGGCCTAAAGCTGCGCCAGACTTGAAGCAGGAGGAGTGGCCTCACGTTGTGCCGGACTTGAAGTAGGAGGAGTGGCCTCACGCGGTGTCGGACTTGAAGCAGGAGGAGTGGCCTCACGCTGTGCCGGACTTGAAGCAGGAGGAGTGGCCTTGCTGTGCGGACTTGGAGGAGCGGAGTCTCACGACTCGGTGGCGGACTTCGACGAGGAGTCGGCTGACACGGTGTCGGTGGCCTTCGAAAGACGATGCAATCCTTTCTCCATAGGATGATATGATGTATGGCCTCTCCCAATGTGTGCTCGTAGTCACCTCCGAGAATGTCAAGCTGTAGCCTCGAATATGGGTCCAGCACCTCATCAACCAAGACACGAGCATAGCCCGCTGGAATCGGGTTGCAATGGAAGGTTGACTCGGGGGAATTTGTAAAAGCAACGGCGTCCGCCACCTTCATGGATATGTTCTTCATTTTGAAGTGTAGCTCGCAGTTAGTGTTCTCCATGATGTCATCCATGGGGTATCTATCCAGCATTGCGTCGCCCGGGGCGGAACCCATGCTGCTTCTCGGCATGGATGGGGCGGTGCTATCCAATGCTGGATCATCCGCTAGCTGCTGCAGCTGCTGAGACCCCCTTTGCTGGCTAAGTGAGTCGATCTGCTCCTGCTGCCGCTAGAATTTGACTGCCAAGTCTGCGTGCTTTGATTCTATGCCTTGAAGGCGTTCATAGTCCAGCTTCCTCTGCTCCTCCTCCATCTTCCTTTTCTTCTCCTCCGCAATCTTCTTTCTCGCACGGGTTCTGTAGTCGGCGTTCCAGTCCGAAAACCCCTCATACCACGGAATATCGCCCTTGCCTCGTGTTCTTCCCGGGTGTTCAGGATTTCCCAGGGCACGCGTAAGCTCATCGTTCTCTCTGTTGGGCTGGAACACCCCCGATCAAGCCTCTTCTATTGCAACAAGTAGCTTATCTTCGGCTCCGTTCAGACATGCCTTCTTCGAAACTTTGCCTGTCTTCGGGTCCAACTCCCCCATGCGCATAGAACCAAGTCCTGCACCTGGGGGGCCAGCTCAATGTTTCTGGAGTGACACCTGCATCCTCCATCTCTTTCTCAGACTTAGCCCACTTAGGCATTGCCACCGCGTAGCCACCTGGCCCCAGCTTATGAAACTTATCCTTTTTTTCGGCATTGACCTTGTTTATTCTCGACCGTTCCTTGGATAATTCCGAATCCTTGAATTTCATGAAATCGTCCCAATGAGCACTTTGCTTCTCTAGTGTTTCCTCGAATACTGGAATCTTCCTTCCTCCCTTGACGTACTTGTCCCATACACGATTCTTGTGGTTGTTGAATGCAACCGCCATCTTCCTAAGAGCAGCGTCCTTGACTTTCTCCACATCTGCATCTGTGAAATGATCTGGTAGGGTGAAATGTTCCATGAGAGTTTCCCAAAGCAGAACTTTTTGTATGTCGTCGACAAAAGTAAGATCTGGACGTGGCTTTGCTGGCTCTCTCCATGCTTGAAGGGAGATCGGGAGTTGGTCCTTCACAAGAACTCCGCACTGACGAATGAACTTGTCCGCAATCTTCTTAGGCGCTAATGGTTCGCCATTAGGTTTGATGGCCTCGATATTGTACTTTACGCCCTCCTTCAACTTTTTGTTCGGGCCTCGTTTCCTGTTACCTGAAGATTTGCTCGATCCGGATGGCTGAAAGAAGAAAGATCGATTCGTTAATATATCTTCAAGTCATTTAAAACATGTGATGATCACCAGATGCCTGCTTATATAAATATATATACCTCGCTGGTCTTTGTTGTTTCAAGATCAACATTTTCTTCGTCATCATCATAATCATAGTTCATGACTTCATCAATTCGGTCGTCGCGATCGAATATCATATCACCCTCCCCGGTGTTGTTTAGAAATTCGGAGTCGTCATAATCTTCTTAATTCTGATCATCATCTGGCCCGCGAGGATGGCGTATGATATCGAACAGGGTCTCTTCTCCCTCTCTGCCGGTATTGTCCGCCATAGCTTTTATTTAACTAATCCAAAAGAAATATAAAACAATTTAGTATTCAAATTACAATGCATGGATGCAATCAATTAATAAGGAAAAACTGAATCAATCATAGTACATAATAAGCATAATCTAATATAATCTCGAATACATCGTCTCGAATAATAGATATAATCTCGAATACATCGTCTCGAATAATATATATAATCTCGAATAAATCATCTCAAATATTATATATCGAATACATCACTAGCTAGCTAGCTAGCTAGCTAGCAGCTAATAAAGATCGAATACTAAAGAGTAATCTAGGCCACTCATGGTTCCCCGAGGCGCGGGCGGTGGATAACCAAAGTGAAGGAACCATCACTGGATCATAGCTCGGGTGATCTCCCCAAAGAACCTGCCACGTATTGGAGAACCTGACGTCCATAGCAGCCATGTAGCGATGGACGTGCTCGTCCTCCTCCCTAACATGACGACGTACCACCTCTGGCGGGGCCGGCTCCCTCCGCACCGAAAGTGGCCCACGCGAACGCCACCAAAGGAGATGAGGGTCGACGACGGGACCCGGGGCCGGGTTCCTCACCAAGCGTCACGCCCCTGAAGGTAGCACCTCCCAGTGCCAACCCGGCGGAGCCCAGTCCCGGACATGGGTCCTCTGAAGCAGGACGTCGTCACGAACGGGTCGACGGCGAGGATGCGGGCCGGGCATCGTCGACAACAAATACTATATGCAAATGTAACACTAATTATGCTATCATTGCATATGTCAAAATTCTATATGCTATTTCATACAAATTAAGCATCTAACAATAAAAACAGAAAAAACAACTTCTATACATCCATTAAAAAACATAAAAACAACATTATATAAAAAAATTCCATACTAATTAAACACTAATTATATCCATCTAACATGCATTCATACATATATACTAGTGAAAAAATAATAATCTAAAAATCTAAACTAATTAAACATACAAAATACTTATTTACTAATTAACTTATATTAAGGAAATGGGTGGGTGTGTTCATCATGCTTGTGTGTGTGTATGGGCTCGGGGAGGGGCGGCGCCCATGGTGGCCGCCGGGGGCGAGGGAGAGGGGTTAGAGGGGGAGAGCTCACATCGGGGCGACGGCGACGGCGAGGCGATGGTCGGGCGGCGACGGGCAGGCGTGACGGGCGGCGACGCGAGGACGGCGCGACGGGACGGGCCCAGGCGGTGACGGAGACGAGGGCGGGACGGGATGGGGGCGACGGGATGAGGGCGGCGACGGGACGGGGCGGCGGCGGCACGGCAGAACGGCGCGACGGGGCGGCGCGGGATGGGGGCGGCGACGGGGACGGGGGCAGCGATGGCGTCGATCGATCGGGGCGGGCGGTGCTTCAATGGGGAAACAGAGGAAGAAACAGAGGGAGAATGAAATTTTTCGAAGTGTTGTATATATAGAAGGCACCTTTAGTACCGGTTGGAGCCACCACCCGGTACTAAAGGCCTGTTTTGGCCAAGCCAAGCGGCGGGAAGGGCAGGCCTTTAGTACCGGGTGGTGGCTCCAACCGGTACTAAAGACCCCCCCCCCTTTAGTACCGGTTGGTGCCACGACCCGGTACTAAAGGGGGTGCGCTGCCAGGCGAGGGGCGCAGAAGTTTAGTCCCACCTCGCTAGTCGGAGGGCGCTCGCACCTGCTTATAAGCCCCACCGCCTCTGTTGTCTCGAGCTCCTCTCTAAAGCAGGCCTTCTAGGCCTACCTCTGCTACTCTGCCCTGTGGGGCCTATTGGGCTTGCAGGCCCGCATCCTGGCCCAACAACAGGTTGGGTTTCTAGTCGTATGCAGGCCGCTGTGGCCCGGTAGGTGGGCTTTTTTTCATTTCGTTTTTATTTTCTGCTTATTTATTTTGTTTTATTTATTTTTAGTTGTTTTTTGCTGTATTTAGAGTTTCTTTGTGAATATTTTTGATTTAGGTACACAAAATCAGTAAATGCATGAAAGAATTTGTTTGCACATAAAATTTCTTCACGTTTCAAATGCCAAAACACATAACTACCCTAACTATTACAGAGATTCCCTCCTGGGTGTGAAACACAGAAGAAAGTGATGATAGTGAAGCCGATCACATCCCAGATCTTTGGGTGTGAAACTTTTTCTTCGCGTGTGTCCCTTTGCACCGTAACCATGGACAATCTTCATCATTTAACGGTATGCTCGGGTCAATATTCACTGTGAATGGAGCAATTTCATCAAACTTTTCATAATCTCCTGACATGTCTGTCTTGTCATCCACTCCCACGACGTTTCTCTTCCCAGAAAGAACTATGTGCCGCTTTGGCTCATCGTATGATGCATTCGCTTCCTTATCTTTTCTTTTTCTCGGCTTGGTAGACATGTCCTTCACATAGAAAACCTGTGCCACACCATTGGCTAGGACGAATGGTTCGTCTGCATACGCAAGATTGTTGAGATCCACTGTTGTCATTCCGTACTGCGTGTCTTCCGTTACCCCGCCTCGTGTCATATTGACCCATTTGCACCGAAACAAAGGGACCTTCAAACCACGTCGATAGTCAAGTTCCCATATGTCCTGTATATAACCATAATATGTTTCCTTCCCGTCTTGGTTTCTGCATCAAAGCGGACACCACTGTTTTGGTTGGTGCTCTTCTTATCTTGGGCGATCGTGTAAAATGTATTACCATTTATCTCGTACCCTTTGAAAGTCATTATATTTGAAGATGGTAACTGGGACAACAAGTACATGTCATCTTCAATAGAGGCGTCATGCATGGTACGTGTCTACAACCAGCTGGCGAAACTCCTGGTTTGTTAACATGTAATCCAGTCATCAGACCGCTCCGGGTGTTTGGAGCGTAGCAAATTCTTGTGTTCATCCATATACGGAGCCACCAAGGCGGAATTCAGTGAGAGAATGTCCGTCCATACATATTATTTGTTCCCCTCCTAGCGTGCCTTTTCCATCCAGTCTGCCCTTATGCCGCGATTCAGGAACACCAATCGGCTTAAGGTCAGGAATAAAGTCAATACAAAACTCAATGACCTCCTCATTTTATGGCCCTTGGAGATGCTTCCTTCGCCTAGCACGGTTATGAACATATTTCTTTAAGACTCCCATGAACCTCTCAATTGGGAACATATAGTGTAGAAATACAGGACCCAAAACGTTAATCTCTTCTCATAGGTGAACTAGGACGTGCGTCATGATGTTGAAGAAGGATGGTGGGAACACCAACTCGAAACTGACAAGACATTGCACCAAATCATTCTCTAACCTTGGTATGATTTCTGGATCGATTACCTTATGAGAGATTGCATTAAGGAATGCACATAGCTTCACAATGGTTAATCGAACGTTTTCCGGTAGAAGCCCCCTCAATGCAACCGGAAGCAGTTGCGTCATAATCACGTGGCAGTCATGAGACTTTAGGTTATGGAACTTTTTCTCTGCCATGTTTATTATTCCCTTTATATTCGACGAGAAGCCAGACGGTACCTTAATATCGAAAGGTATTCAAAGAAGATTTCCTTCTCTTCTTTGGTAAGAGCGTAGCTTGCATGACCCTGATGTATGTCGTCTTTTCCGTGCATACGTTGCTGGCCCTCCCATGCCTCAGGTGTATCTTTTGTCTTCCCATACACGCCCAAGAAGCCAAGCAGGGTCACACAAAGATTCTTCGTCACGTGCATCACGTCGATTGCGGAGCGGACCTCTAGGTCTTTCCAATAGGGCAGGTCCCAAAATATAGATTTCTTCTTCCACATGGGTGCGCGTCCGTCAGTGTCATTCGAACAGGTTGTCCACCGGGACCCTTTCCAAAGACCACCTTCAAATCCTTGACCATATCATGTACATCAGCACCAGTACGGTGGCGAGGCTTCGTCCGGTGATCCGCCTCACCTTTGAAATGCTTGCCTTTCTTTCTTACGGGATGCCTGCTCGGAAGAAATCGAAGATGTCCCAGGTACACATTCTTCTTACAGTTAGCCAAATATATACTGTCGATATCGTCCAAACAGTGCGTGCATGCGCGGTATCCCTTGTTTGTCTGTCTCCGAAGGTTACCGAGAGCAGGCCAATCATTGATGGTCACAAACAGCAACACCTTTAGGTCAAATTCTTCCCCCATGTGCTCATCCCACGCACGTACACCTGTTCCATTCCACAGTTATAAGAGTTCTTCAACTAATGGCCTTAGGTACACATCAAGGTTGTTGCGGGGTTGCTTAGGGCCTTGGATGAGCACCGCATCATAATGAACTTCCGCTTCATGCACAACCAAGGAGGAAGGTTATACAAACATAGAGTCACATGCCAGGTGCTATGGTTGCTGCTCTGCTCCCCAAAAGGATTAATGCCATCTGCGCTTAGACCAACCATACGTTCCTTGCGTCATCTGCAAACTCCTTCCCGTACTTTCTTTCGATTTTTCTCCACTACGACCCGTCAGCGGGTACTCTCAACTTTCCGTCTTTCTTACAGTCTTCTCTGTGCCATCGCATCGCCTTGGCATGCTCTTTGTTTTGGAACAAACGTTTCAACCGTGGTATTATAGGAGCATACCACATCACCTTGGCAGGAATCTTCTTCCTGGGGCGCTCGCCCTCGACATCACCAGGGTCATCGCGGCTGATCTTATAGCGCAATGCACCGCATACCCGGTATGCGTTCAAATCCTCGTACTCACCGCGGTAGAGGATGCAATCATTAGGGCATGCATGTATCTTCTGGACCTCTAACCCTAGAGGGCAGACAGCCTTCTTTGCTTCAGACGCATTTCGGGCAATTCGTTGTTCTTTGGAAGCATATTCTTTATCATTACCAGCAACTTTCCAATTCCCATGTCAGATACACCATTCTCTGCCTTTCATTGCAGCAAAAACCTACCAAAAACTAATTAATTACTAGCCCCCCCCTTTTGGGTGGCTTCCACTGCTTGCGCGAGTGAGCAATTATATTGTGGATATCCCCCGGTTCCAAGATCTCGAGCAGAGGAAAGTCCCGGGTGAACGTGAATTCCAGTGTGGTGCCCAGCTTTTTCTTGTCACCTACGCAATTCGGGTACAACAATTTTTTGTGATCCTCTAACATGCGTTGCAACTTCTTCTTCTCCAAATCACTTGCGGTTTCTCTTTGCATCGGCAATGGCCCGACCTAGATCATCAACGGGCTCATCCGATGCCTCTTCTTCAGCTTCTTCCCGCATTGCCGGCTCAGCTTCTTCCGCATTACCGGCTCAGCTTCTTCCCTCATTGTTGTATCATCGTATTCAGGGAACCCATGGCCAGGATAGCTGTCGTCGTCCTCTTCTTCTTCATTGTCTTCCATCATAACCCCTCTTTCTCCGTGCTTGGTCCAAACCTTATAGTGGGGCACGAAACCAGACTTAAATAGGTGGACGTGAATGGTTCTTGACTTAGAGTAATTTAATTCATTCTTATAGCCAGCACATGGACAAGGCATAAAACCATCCGTCCGCTTGTTTGCCTCAGCCGCAAGCAGAAAAGTTTGCACGCCATTAATGAACTCGGGAGAGCATCGGTCATCGTACATCCATTGCCGGCTCATCTTCAATACACAGCACTAAAAACACCAAATTAATACAATACATAAAGTTCATACAACACTTAAATGCAACAAACAAATAACTCTCTAGCTAAAGCATTTAAATGCAACAACAAATGCGATCAAGATCGCAACTAAGATAACAATTGATCCAACAGCATAATGATACCAAGCCTCACTATCAATGACATATTTTCTAATCTTTCTAATCTTCAAGCGCATTTTCTCCATCTTGATCTTGTGATCATCGACGACATCGGCAACATGCAACTCCAATTCCATCTTCTTCCCCTCAATTCTTTTCAATTTTTCTTTCAAATACTCGTTTTCTCTTTCAACTAAATTTAACCTCTCGACAATAGGGTCGGTTGGAATTTCTGATTCACATACCTCCTAGATAAAAATATCTATGTCAACTTGATGGGCATAATTTGTCATAAACACGAAATGCAACAAATAGTTTTAAAAGAGAATATACCACATCCGAAACATAACAAGGACGAGGGCCGACGGGGACGGATATCAAAACCATGGCACTATGTATAACAAACAACGTACGGGTAAGATAATTATACGAGTAACTATATATCCAAATCACACAAATATCAATTTTTATATAAAATTTCATGAACAAGAGGCTCACCACAAGGTGGTGCCGACGACGGGACGGTGCGGGCGATCGACGGTGGTTACGACGGAGATTTAGAAGGCACTAAGTAAAACACACCTACATATGCAAACTAAGTGTTATTTTGACCTCAATTTGCATATAAATCAAATACTACCACATATATTTCCTCCCAAATTACTAAAACCCACAATTAATCACTATATAAACCAATGCAAGAGCTAATCTAGCAATGAAAGATGAAAGGACAAAGTTGCTAACCTTTGTGATCATTTGAATGGATGGGGGCCTGCAAATCTTGACAAATTTTGAGAAAAATTGGTGATAAACTCGAGAGGAAGAAGGGAAGAACAGAGGAGATGGAGAGGGAAAGGGGAAGAACAAAGTGCGGGTGGATGAAGGGTTTATATAGGGGCGACCTTTAGTACCGCTCACTGCACGAACCGGTACTAAAGGTGCTGGAGGAGCCCCACTCTGACAATATCCTGCCACCACTTTCATTAGTACTGTTTCGTGGCACGAACCGGTGCTAAAGGTTCTCCACGAACCGGTACTAAAAGTCTCCTCCCGCCTAGCCATTGGAACCGGCACGAATGGACACATTAGTGCCAGTTCTGTTACAAACCAGGACTAATGTGTCTCACATTTGACCCTTTTTCTACTAGTGATAAACCAAGTATATTCGATTTCTTCTCTCAAATTTTTCGTAACGCTGCAAATATTTTTCACTTTCCAGAAATGCCCTCCCACCACCGCTCTCACCCACTCGAGCTATCACTCTCTCGTTCCCCTCTCGCCCACCACACCTCTCGTTCCCCTCCAGATCACCGTCGTCGCCGGCCTCTCCTCGCCTCCCTTTCTCCCCATCACAGCGCACCCCACTTCCCCCCACCACGCACCTCGTACCGTAGGTCAAAAGCTTGATCTTTTGGCGCCGGCGACGAGATTCGGGCGGCGGAGGCTGTATCCACGTCGGCCGACGCTGCTTCAAGAGCGGCACTTGATGTGGAGCACGCCGGAGTAGAGGAGCGGGCCTTCTTCCTCACCTCACAGCGTCGTCCTCCTCCACGACCATCCAGCCACAGCGGCGGAGGACCCGAATCCCTAGCCAGCAAGCTCAGGCAGCCATGGATCCATGGGTACGAATCCCTCCTCTTCTCTCTCTCTGAACCACCCCCGTCTCTTCTCCCCCTCTCTCGACCCCGTCTCCATGACCAGGGCGACGCCATGGAAGGGCCACCAACACCAGCAGCTATGGACATGCAGGCTGCTGTCCTCCCGATGCATCATGCGCCAAGAGGCCACAAGGAGGGAAGAACACTGCTCTGCTACTTCCTGGGTCGCCATGGAAGGTACTGGAGTAATTCAGTCAAGATAAAACTGCAACTTACTGGAGTTATGCTCCATGTTATACTTGCTGCAACTTACTGGAGTAATTCAGTCAAGATAAAACTGCAGAAATCTCAAACTTTAGCATGGACTGAATAATGCTGGTGCATAATTCAGGCAAATTCAGTTACAGATTTTGTTAGTATTATTACTGGATCATTCATGGACTGAATAATGTGAGCGTAGCCAAGTCTTACCATTGGTACTGACTGTGTAAGTCGGCATGCTCTTCGTAAGGCGACCAGCTGGTGAAGCAACTTCGGCTTGAAAGATAGGCGATGTGTGAGGAGTGGAAGCCTGAAAGTCCGTAGTTGTGCTAGCTAGATCTGGACGTGGCATCGCGATGGACTCAGGGCACGGGGTGTTTTTCCTCTTAGCATAGTTCGCCTTCTCTGAGCACTTGACTCCCCCTTCTCATCAGCATTCATCTTTTTTCGGCGTTGCATGCGTCGCTCCCGTTGCTCTTTATTTGTTTCAGGGAGACTGATCGTACCCTCTTCATTTTTCTTCCGATAAGTTGCTCGCCTCCGCGCGTTCCTTTGCTCCCTTTGTTCGTCTGTTATATTCCTCATGCGTTCTTTCTCACGTTGCCTCCTAGACAGTTCTTTGTCATGAATGACACCAGATGTGAGAGTCCTTGAGGCAGTTTCTGTTGCATCATCATGTGAGAAGGATGTATAGCTAGAGGTAGATGGGTTGGCTGGTTCAACAATAATGTTCAAACATACTCAGAACATTATTGAGAATCAAGAATGAACCTAGCATAATCAAGTCAATGTATCCAATGATTACCTAATATATACTATCACTGTTGTGCCGAAAATTAAACACCGGTACATGATATCGCATGGGAAGGTTGATCAACATTCGTGATATCACCAAGAGGGGGTCTAGGAAACATGTTATTTTCATCTTGGAGCTTGATCGTACCCTCCTTCTTTTTCCGATAAGCTTCTCGCCTCCGTGCGTTTATCTGCTCCCTTTTATCCTCTGTTAAGTTACTGTTGCGTTCTTTATCACGCTTTTTCCTAGCTTGTTTGTTGTCATTGATGACAATAGCTGTTGTCTGGGAATCACTTGGGTTAGACACCGGTAAAACCTCTAAACCATCATGACCAGGAGCATTAAACCCTACGATGCAGCACACATCATTATGGGAAGATTTTCGATTAACAGGAACAACAGAAATCTGTTAATATCAAGGATGAATCGGCTCATACCATTTGAACTTTCTGCTAGATCTGTGGCATAACCAGCTGTGAGAGTAGTCGGATCCGGCAACGAAGCATCTTTACATGTGATGGAGCTTGATGGGATGCCTGCATCATGTATAAATAACAAATCTTGATGAGAACAAGGTAGTTTCATGCTCACCAAATTAAGTCAATGCACACAACGAAGGATAGTTTTGATTTGTTGTGTGTGCACATCCGTATACGTACATGAACCCGAACATGAAGGTTGATCTACATTTGTGATATCACCAAGACTGTTTCAGGGAAGAAGATTTGCCTGTTCGGTCTGTTCAAGTATCATCCCTTCCAAGGGTTCCTTATGCATTCCTAAAGAAACTTTTGATTTGTTGTGTGGGTCCAGGTCTGTTAAGGATGATTGATCACATAAAAACCATACGATACATGCCAAAAACCATGTTGACGTTATATACTCAACCCTATACCTGGACTCCTTGGGTAATATTGGTCAACACTGTTAGCTTCGGGAAAGATTTCTGGTTTGTATTCGTCAACAATTATCCCCTCACCCTGGCCTGTAACACCATAGTGATATTAGAACGTAATAATTAGTTGGGAATGATGTTTGCCATGTATAGCAAACTTGATAGCTGAACATATACCTGGACTCCTCTGGAATGTAGGTCAAAAGGCGGTGGTAGAGGTACATTTGACGCCCTTGTCTCTTCCGGTTCCTTGCTAGTTGAATTTCCCATACGTACCTATCAATTTCCAACATCAAACAACATTAGTTATTGTCACATAGTAGGTAGGTTGCAATTTCTTGATCAGTCTATAAGGTTTGCAATATTTGCTCTTGCACAAACTTAAAAACACACTTCATGTGGATTCCTGATCTGTTTTTATCTCTGATCTACAAAAGTAGAACACGTAAACATATAGAGATGTATTAGAATAAGAAATCAGATAAGATGTCATACGAAATATATATTCGTTATAATAGTAAGTATAGTGAGTGGCATCCTAGTTTGAGTAAGCGTTTGGTTCGATGGCGAGGCTAGGTTGGCTAAGGATATCCTCAACCAGGTGGTTAGGGATAACCACTTTTCGTTGTTTGGTGGCGTGGGATTGGATTGGTTGAATATCCATGTTTTCTTGTTTGGTTGAAAGGATGAGGAGAGGTGGCTAGGGATAATTATTTGTGTGTTTAACTTTGACATGCCAAGTTTTGAAAAATAGAACTACACTTTCAGATAGCCTCTTTTTATTGTGTGTAGTATTTATTCACGGTAGTAGTAAAAAAAAACTTCAAGATACATACACAAGCACACACGCACAATCAGCCACACGTCCTGACGCATAAATTAGTATACACACACATAATAACAATCGGGCTGCAGTTCGTAGAGCGACAAATCAGAGAGTAGAGGTCTCAAGATTGAGGCACCGAGCCAGCCACAGCCTAACCCAGCAGATGCACGCAGAGCTTGATTGTGTGGCGGCCGTCGTCGAGGAACGCGAGGCTCAGGCTGGATCCGGTTCGCCGCTGCCGACGCCGGCGCCGCCGCCCAGCATGACAAAAAAAGCACGGAGAGATGGATAAACTGAGATGTTTTTCGTTCGGGAGAACTGACTCGAAAGAAACCATTCGCTTCCGAAGCGAGCGTGGCTGGCTGCCCTCATCCGCCATATTTTGCCGGCTCTTGCCAACCAGTTTTTTGAGGAATATTCTCAGCATCTCGGCTATCCCTATCCTTTCATCCCTCTAAACCAAACGAGTGGCATCCCTCAGAAAATTGGTTATCCCTGTCCAACCGAGGGATAACCAATGAGCCAAACGCCATCTAAACTGTAGGATTCTAAATGTACACTCTGTAGTATATGTTGAATCTCTTAAAAGACATATATTTAGGAACGGAGGAGTATATTTGATATGGACATTTGTCGTTTATCAGTACTATTATCAGTCCGCACTAAAAGATCTTAGGTGTACCATTGTTTTAGTTATTGCATGCATCAATTCTAACTAGAGGTCCTTTACAGTACCCCTAAATGAATATGAGCCATCCATTTCTCTTGATCCAACGGTGGATGTCCATTGGTACTCCAACGTGTGCATGAGAGAGTACCTACTAAAAAAGTGAGGGAGTACCTTGTGCTTGGGGGTAAAAAGGTAAACTGATTTTTATTATCATTCTCCCATCGGTGCATCATGGCTGATACAGATTCGACTCGATCGCTGGAACCCTAATTCATCTCCTAAAAAAACCTAATTCTTCAATAGGATAGGCGCCGGCGGCCACTATGGTCTGCACGCGTACAAGAGACAGACGGCCTTTGGGCCATGGACTTGCCGGAATGGCATGGACTGGGAAGCGGGAATGGTCGACGACCAGGGCTGGACGGCGGAGCCGCCACCACCGCCACGGGCGCTGCTTATAGAGCCATCTTTCTCGCCAAGAATCGAATTCTGAAACTCGCCCGCTGAAGCGGTGATGATGACTAGGGCGAGGCGGGATACTCAGGCTAGGTGGAGATCTATCACGTCAGCTCTCCAGCCTGATATCTCTTCCGGGCTGATTAAGTGATGAACTTCTTGCGAGCCTGATATCTCTTCCGGGCTGATTAAGTAATGAACTTCTTGCGAGCCTGATCTCTTGCGTGTATTCCACAACAATGTATATCTGTGTTTTAATTTCCTTTGTACATGTTAGAGATTTTGTGTGGATTTCAAGAACTTTTAGTCTGATCGGTAACTATTATCCACTCGCTCTCAATCAGTGCAAGGAAGTAATGGCGCGGTTGTCATGAAGACATATAACAGCGCTAATGTGATGGTGGCTGCGTTGGTGATCTGATTAGAAATCAGAGAAGGACCTAATTAAGAGTTGAAAAGACTAAACTGCCCTTATAAGTGGAGGGTCAGATTTAAGTGGTACTCCATCTCTGCTGGAGGGAGTACCAGGGTACCGTAAAAAGCTCTTCTAATGAAATGTTATTATTCCAGGCATCAAAACTATATCCGGCGGTCACATCTCAGTGTTACCAAAATCAATCACTCACAACTCAATCAGCTGGTGAGTGAGCCCCTTCCACTTCCTTTCTGTTTGTACTGCATGCTCTGAATCTCCATCATGGCAGGATTTCAATTCAGCAAGAGCACTTCATTGGTGTGTCATTGCCGTGAATTTTTTTTTCGATTTGAAAAGAGAAAACAATTAGCTGCACAGTGTTTGACCCAAGGACACTCTAATGATACATGATCCAAATTGCTTTGTATGTTGCTGAAAAAAACTACAAAGGTAGTGAATTCTTACTCCACACACTGCACGTTATGTTGTGTTTCCCCTTATTTAATGAGTGGGGCAGAAAAAGTTGAAGCGTGATAGTAGCCTTTTTCTGAATTTGGTTGCGCTATGCGAAGACAACGGAATTACTTTTGGTATGGGCTTGTACAAAACTCAATGCTAACTTTCATATTTCCATCTCTGGAGCACATGGTTCACACTTAACATGATACTGTTACTTGATACCACAAAGTAACAGTACAGATAAATTACAGAATATGCAAATCTGTATCGAGGGTAGAGAATAACACTGGAGGGTACAGAATATGCAAATCTCTGGAGCCCCTTCCACAAAGGAACCTCACCCCCTTTTGCCCTTTGATTCTGATTTACCTTCTGATAGTTTTAGGTTCTAGCAATGATGAGATAACACTGGAGGAAGCTTCTTTTGTGCATACTGAACGTCCCCAAGATGGCAGTGCCCCACCTGTCATTACCACTGATATAGAAGTTCTCCATGATAAAGTGAAGAAGCAAGTCATTAAAGAAGGCCATGTAAAGATACCCTCGAAATTTAATTAATGTGTTCCTGATTCATGAAGGATATTAATTGAGTTGGGAACCGTAATTTATTCTTCTTGCTGGAACAATTGTAACTATCTACTTCTTGCTGGAGTAATTTATTCTTCAGAATTGTTTCTATGTATTTACAAGTCATTTGTGCATTGGAGAATAAGCTTCTGGTTATTATATCATTATGGTGTACAATGTGCCACCCCCTCCCACTCTGTGGTTGTTCCTCCATTTTGTTGTACCAATCTGTCCTATGTGATGTAAGAGTATTTTCTTAATGTCTTTTGTGATGCATCATTCCTTAAGGTTCTCATCTCTTCATGAATCGTCAGGGGATGTTTTCATTAGTTCTCTCAGTGATTTCTGTTGTATTTATTTCATTGCCTTTTCACTTTCTTTTAGTTAAACCATCTACATTTTCTGCTCACTTGGTTGCTTGTAGGTTCCTATGGATAAAGGATAAGGAACTAATGTTGGGGAATATGAGGAGCACCAAATGTAACTGCCAGAAGCATGTAATGCCACCTAGCTGAAGCATTGTCAAAGAACGTGATGTACAAACTCCAAAGAGTCATACCATGTCAGCGGGCGACTCATGGCAGGAAGACATACCAGGCGACGGTGCTGCCGCTATGGCCGTCGCAGCAGTCCGAGCTCGCTCCTTCAAGACGTCAACAGAGGTCCAGATTCAGGCGTGACCCTTGCGCGATGGCGATGGCGACGGGCACTGGCACTGGCGTGTGTGCGAAACACTGCGGCGTGCTCCCTTCAGGCGCGACGGAGCACGCGGGACAGCGCCGTCACCTGAGGTTTCGAGGGGCGGCGTGGTCACAGGCGCCTCCTGTTTTTTGGAAGCAAGATCATGGCGCGTCCGTGATTTTGGAAGCCTAATCAAAGCGATGGTTTATTGTTGGTACCTGGGACGTGTCTAGGGAGCAACCGTGTGCTCCCTAGCATCCCGTGGCATACACCTGTTATAGAAAAGTTTTTGTCCCCCTTCCATCAAAAAGGTAAGCGTACATGTCTAGTCCCCCAAGGTGCCCAATAACACCGATCCCACGAAAACAAAAGCCAATCATGCTCCACACTTGCCTACCAAAGCCTATCTTGTTTCTTGGTCGCCTTCTTCCTCCCAGATCTAAATCCATAGCTGCAACGCCATTAGCACACAAAGAGCTCCCTAGCCGCATCCTAAAACGTTCTTGGTCTTCTTCCTCCTGGATCTAGTTCCATAGCTCCAACGCCATTAGCACACAAAGAGCTGCAGACAAAAAAACAAAGAGAACTCTCATCAAACTCTGGCTTATAGGTACCCTGCGCACTCATGGTTAACCTCCTCGCCCCTCCTTCATAACTCCCCCCACCCCTGGTTTAGGAGTTTAATTCGATGAAAAAAGTCAAAAAACTCTTCCTGCCATAGAGGAAGAAAAGCATGATCTAGCAAGAAAAATTGTGGGGCATCTCTTTTGCTTAGAGGTTTGTGCAACCTCCATATCATTCCTAGGTTTAGGCAAAAATGTGCTCTGATCAAAGCAAATTGTGTAGTATATCCAGGCAACTCCAAGGTTTTGTTTATAAAAAAGGGATTAAAAGAGGTAGCAACTCGCACTGGTTTTGTAGGCAATTTTCATAGATTCTGCAGCAAACTCGCAAACTCATTAGCTTGCTTGTTCCGAAGAAAAAAGATAAAGAAAGTGGAAATAAGGAGCAACTACTAGTAGATAGAAGTCAATTGCCTACAAATTCCAGGGGGGATGTGGCTCTATATTCTGTGGAACATCAAGTTGGTATCCCCTGGGCAAATGCATTTTGCGATTGCAGGCAAGTTGTGATATTATCTAAGCAATTTGCATATTATATCTAGGCAAACTCTAGGTTTCTCTTTTTAAAATACGAGATTGAAAAAGGTAGCAACCCGTACTGGGTTTGTAGGCAATTTCCATAGATTCTACAGCCAACTCATTGGCTTGCTTGTCAAGAAAGCGAAAAAAGTAGAAGTTAGGAGCAACTGCTACCTGGTTTGTAGGCAATTTTCCTACAAGTATCAGGCAAAAAAAAGTGAAGCTATATTGTGTCAGTTAACTGGCTGAAGAAATGGCCAGCATGAATTGTGAGTCTATAACACCCTAACCCTATGGAGGGTCAGTTAACTGTCTTGTAACCTGATGAAAGCATATTGAGAAGGGAGGCAGGGGACATACGCAAATCCCATCTAAATCCAGGCGAAAAACAAGGGGGGGGGGGGGGGCAGAAAAATATAATGCTCTTAGGGGCTATGTGAAGTTCACCTTGTGGTGGATTGAAGCTTTTCTTGCTTGAGATCGAATACATAGATTCTAAAACCATAAAGTCCTCCCAAGAAATGTAGAAAAAATGCATGTAAGTTTCAGCATGAAACTCCATTTTTGGCTGGAAGAAACAAATTAGTTGGGAGGCTCTTTGGGGCCTGAGATAAGTTTACCTAAGAAAAATGTTTGTTTGAAAGTTTAGTTGCTTGAGAATAGGGGACTGCCTGCCCAAAAAACCTGTTGGGATTCGAAGATCAAAAACAAGAACTAGGGTTATGAGGGGTGGTGCAGATAAAACACAAAAAACTTGCTTAACTCTTTATGGCTATGTGATATTCTTACCTGGAAAAAAAGTCCAATGGATCTTCTTGCTTGGATATGGCATCCTCTGTAAAAATTAATGGACCCCCTGCAAGAAAGCACACGAAAAAAAATTCATGCCCGCAGACCACCAAAATTCTTCTTTTTTCTTGTAGTTTTTTTCGGCAAGTTGTGTTAAGATGTAGGCAAGTATAGAATGCTTTACATGCAATTGATGGTTTTGTGGTAAAATCAAAACCTAAAAGCTAAAAATAATAGAAGTCCTTGGAGATAAGCTTTTTGTATATTAACCTTTGGGGTTTTGAGCTATGTTATGCGTGTTTTGTAGGTTGCATGAACTACAAGAAAAAGGTCGAGCAACCAGAAAATCAACTAGTATGGATTTTTTTTGGGTGTAAAACCAGTGAATCAGTGGTCAAAAAATTCACAACTATGTTGCATTCACCGCCGTGTATAGACAAAGTAGTAGGTAATAGGGTAAAGAAATCAAAAGGTCGTGTTCATGGAATGTAAGCAAGATACATAGTAGATTGAGGCAAGTTTGTACGTTACCTAGAAGTATATGCTGAAAAAGTTGACTTCATATAGTTTCAGAATTTTTTCCGTGGGCCTGCATAGACAACAAAATTTCCAACGCACCGCAACCGAAAGGCTAGTAGACTTGGCCGCCAGTAGTAAGCAACTTTTTGAACGTCATATACTAAAGATACTAGTGTTGGGTGCATCGTGAAAAATAAAAGGAGGTGATGAACCCAACCCACACATGAACACAAAAGTACTCTCTCTGATCTGTATTAATTGACGTAGCCGCTATAGGATGTCTATTTTACATTGTATAGATGTTGCATCAATTAATTTGGATCAGAGGGAGTACTATTTGTTTGATACTGCTAGTTGTAAAAGTAGTAAGAAAAAGCAAAAGAGGCCATGCCCCCCTGATTGTGCATAGTACATTGGGGCAAAAACTCTGTGATTGTAGGCAAGATACATAGTAGATTGAGGCAAAAACTGTGTGATTGTAGGCAAACTGTGTGTTTGATTGTAGGCCAAAAATTGTGTCGTGATGGAACGCATGGCAAAGGAATACTATGTTCTATTGGGTGATAAAATCAAGCAACTATGTATGTAGCTTGTAGGCAACTGTGATGTAGGTCTTAGCAATTTTTGGATGTACTGGAACTCATGGGACTGTACGTATTCTTTGTGCAGGGAGGAGGGACAGGCAACTATCTTTTTAGACTATTTGGGGTTATGGTGGGACAATTTGTGGGCTGTCGAAAAAATCAAACCAAAGACCCATTTAGGGGGAGCTGCTTATGCCAAAACAGCTTGACTTGCATTCTGATCTCTGATTGGGAAAGGGCAAACCAACTCTTCTGCTTGTTTGTCGGCAACTCTGATTTTGATTGTAGGCAAGTCTACAATCAAAATACTGTAGACTTGATCTATTAGTTATTCAGGATAAAAATGTAGACTTGATACATTGGTTATTTTGATTGTAGGCAACATTATTAGTAGTAGTATCTATTTATAATTCATTGATCTCGGCATTGACGAGTTTAATGAGCACAAAACCATTAAAGCAAAAATCCGAACCATGTCAGGCAACTAAGGAACAGAAACATCAGACAAAACTTTATGACTGTTCACTATCCGAGTTATTTTGAGGCAACTACCTACAATGTGTTGGGCAAGTTTTGGCAAAAAAAAAGTCGCAACCTAGGTAACAACCATGAACGAAAATCTGAACCATGTCAGGCAATTAAGTAAACAAAAAAAATATTAGGCAAAAGTTTAGGATTGCTCATTATCTGAAGTATTTCACCCCAAACACAAAAGGCTCAATCTCCGCTCAGGGTCATCATGTGTTATCTGAGGCAACTACCTACAGAGTGTCGGGCAACTTCTGAAAAACTAAAAAGAAACACTAGGATTGAGTTTCATACAATCTAGTGCTGTTATGAAAGCTTCTGAGGCACTAACTGAAAACAACTAGCAAGGCCTGGAACCATATCAGGCATCCTAAGTAACAAAATTAACGCCCATTTGGGCATATTTTGAAGCATATCAGGCAACGAAGTAACAAACAGTAGGCAAGTTTCATTACTTAGGATCAACGGCTATACAAAGAAAAAACTCAAAATCCTCCACTCGGGGATCAACAACTAAGCGACTTTTGGGCCAATACAATATCCCTAATGGTAAGTTTAAAATCTCCATCAGCGCATTGGTGTGTGCGAGTTTTTTGTACTCTAAAGTAAGCAAAAGTTGAACGCGTTGACTTGTAGAAATCCCTAATGGTAAGTTTAAAATCTCCATCAGCGCATCAGGCAACTCAACTCATGTCTCTGTCAAAAATCAGAACAATGAGCGGGGGAGAACTATCGTGAGATATTGCACCGCGTGCGCCTGGTCGTCATCCACATACCCACAACCACAAGAGGCCAATCTGACCTCGGTTCGAATGGAATAAAGCGCATGTGTGCGGGAATTGACGATTCTTACCGGCGATTTGAGGACCAATTCCTTGACCGCTGACGATGATTAAGGCAACTTACCACTTGTCCCGGGCAACTAGTGGTTATCATTTAGCCAGTTCATCGATATCCCCTAGATAACAAAATGGTGTGAAGTTTACCCAGAACAACTTGTTTCTTCGTCCCCAGGCAACTAGTGGTTGCAGTTTAGGCAACATGCATTTTGTACCAGACAAAATAGAGGTTGTTATTTATGCAACTTCACCCTTTGATCACGATGGCGGACCAGCACGACCAGGTGTAATGTAAAGGGGCAATATTGTAAAAACAGATTAGTTGCTCACAAAAGAGAAATCCAAAAAATGTTGTAAATAATACAGGAAAGAGAAGACTACAAAGTGTGTACAGTAAGCAAACACCAACCATCTATGTACAAAAATATGCCGGATAATCTATATGAATTTGCATATGTTGCTTATTAGAAAAAAAATAACCATGATTTTAAGTTCATATGTGGTTGTAAGCGACTAGAATTAAACATTGAATTAGCCAAGCACTAATGAATAGACAAAAAAATAGGCTCTATGAGCCAAGTTGCCCCACAATAAAGATATGCCCGTTGTACTGTGTTGTACAGCCACCTTAAACCTGTAGGCATGATTCATGCCAAAAGCAAGAACTAGGGATAATCGTGAGCATATTTTGCAGAAAAAATTGGTAGGTTCAGTAATCAATCAGAGCACAATGTACAACACCCAATTCAACCCCTCACCAAATCCAAACGTGCTTAAGGAAAAGTCATCGCTGAAATTACTGAATCTTGCAACTAACCTACTCCTGAATCCCTTGTCTCGACTTTGTAGGCACCCACAGTACGCCAGGATCATTGTTTTGTCTCTGGGCAATAACCAAATGTGAGATGATGGTGTGAGAAGCACGTATTGGGGAAATCTTACCTCTGTTTCGTTCGTATACGAGAACTGGAGCCCGTTCGTACCCGTCCTCCCTTCCGTCCACCCCGACCCAAGCTCGGCGACGGACGACATGGGACCGGAGTGAAGCGTCCCGCTGCAGCGCTGCTGCTTCCGTTGGTCGGAGCACTTGGGATCGCGCGGCGGCGTTGGCCCGCATCTGGGAGTTCCCCACTCGTGCACGCGAGGTGGTCATGTTGCGCAGACTCGCGGGTCCCTTCTCGAGCCCTCGCTCCTGCACGAACGCGGCGCACGGAGGAGGGCCGCCGCCCAGATCCCCCTCTCTCCTACCTCCGCCTGGCGGTCACCGCGCGCGGATGGCGCTCTGGCCCCTGTCTCTCCGCAGAGAGGTGTTTCTCCTCCCTCTTCTCCCACCGCCTCCCAAAAACTGCTAGTAATCTCCGGAAGCTTCGCCACGGAATCGATGAACGCGGTGGTGGATTTGGGAGAAGAAGCTCCAGAACGGGATGGGTGTGCTTCGCGCGACGCGCATCGTCGGGAGTTGGCTGGCGGAGCGCGTAGCCAGGAGGATGAGCGCGGCGGACGGGCGCGTGGCCAGGAGGAGGAGAGGTGCGGCGGCCGCGTATGGAGAAGGCGCGGGGCTTGAGTAGAGTGGATAAGGTGTGGCCGTGCGGGAGATTGTCGGTAGCGCGTTCGTGTAATCCTGTGCAGTTTCGCTCCACAACCCCGACAGTGCGGCACCTGGCGATCGGGATCCAGATCCGACGACCCGGAAGGTTTTGTGCTAGGGACATCAAAAAAATGCAGCTGCACTTTTTAGAATTATATATATATATATATATATATATATATTATATGAACATATTTAAAATAATAAAATAGTATATATAGTACCACATGGTTGTATATGAGATATGTGGGATAACTACCATCAGGTGGTAGGATGGATTTTCGTTAATTTTTTTAAAATAATACATATTTTTTATTAAATTTCAGAAATATTACACCGTAATTATATTTTTCAAAAATAATACCCAGTCAGCCTACTGCTGGCCGATTGAAGAGATGTCTTACAAATATTTGATGAGTGGAAGAGGTTATTACACAACAGGATGGTTGGTATGCACAAAATATCTGCAATGTGTGATAGAGGAAGAGATCACACAAGTGTTACACAAAAGTCACAAGTTTCCAAATTTACCATTTTCTTGAAGATCACATACAATATTGATATAAAAAAATAAACTCCAAATCTTGCAGGACGGGGAGCCATGGATCACAATGCATTTGTCTACTCATTTTTACATGGACTCAAATGTGGGTTCCTATATTTTATTGTTGAGACTTCTGTCGAAGATTGTAGGCACTCATGAAAAATCTAATGAACTTAAGAAGGATTAGTTTAATCTTGATTCTCAGTTAAGAAGTGAACACAATCCGATGCGAAAAACAATGATGCTATAAATCTAGCCGCGCAAATGCGCGGGGCACACTGCGAGTTCTTTAATAAGGAGGAAAACCTGAGTTTTCTATAATCATCGAACTTCTCAATCTTTTTAATATGACCTTCCTGGTTTTATTATCTTTAGTAACGTAAAAAATCCTACTTTCTAATAGACATCGAGCCGCTCCGTTTTTAAATTTGAACTTCTAGGTTTATTTTAACAGAGAAAATCTTTTTTATAAAATTATTTGAGATGCTTTTTTTAATGACCTTCTTTGGGTTTTTAACAAGAATTGAACTTCTTCATCTTTTTAATTTCAACTTCTTATTTTAGATTTTCTTTTATTAACTTGATCATCTTGGTTTTGTACTAAAAATTGAACTTCTTGGTTATTTAAATTTGAACCTCTAGGTTTTTATATAACCCCTTTATTATTAAAAAGTTGAACTTCTTTGTATTTTTAATTTGACTTTCTTGGTTCTGTAATAAACATTGAACCTCTATGTTTGCGAAATTTGAACCTCTAATTTCTTTTCGAAACATGGAAAATTCTTTCTTTATAAAGAGAGATGAATCCTTTTTTACAAACATTGAATTGCTTTGTTTCTTTTAGTTTGAACTTTTAAGTTTTTATTTTGCTTCGTTCACACCGCATTTATCCATTTTCTTCAGGAAAATTCAAACATGGTCTCTTTTATTTGTTTTTATGAAACTCTTGTTTCCTCTGCACTTATCTAGCTTATGTATTTGAACTACTCCATTTTTAATTTGAAATTCTTGATTTTATTTTTAAAATCGAATTGCTCTAATTTTTTTCTTAAAATGCCAAAAACTACTCTACCCTCAACGAAATAATTTAATTTTTATAGACATCAAGCCGCTCCATTTTTTAATTTTTTTTGAACCTCTTTGTGTATTTCTAGAAATGGGAAAAATTGGAGTTTTTTTAGTAAATGTCGAACTTCTTCGTTATTTCAAACAGAACTTCTTGGCTTATTCGTTAGTAACAGGGACAATTTGAGTTTTTGTAACAAATATCGAACTACACCATTTTTTGAAATTGAACTTCTTGGTTAATTATTTAGTAACGAGGAAAATCTGAGTTCTTCATATACATTGAATATTCTATTTAGTTAAATTGAACTTCTTGGTTTTTTCAAATTGGACTTCTTGGTTTATTCATTTGTAACGAAAAAATACTAGTTTTGTAATAAACATCGTACAACTTCTTTGTTATTTCAAACTGAACTTCTTGGTTTCTTCTTTAGTAACGGGAAAAATTCAAGTTTTTTTTAATAAATATCGAACTGCTCCACTTTTTTTAATTCAACAAAAAATTTGTTTCCTTTATGAATATCAAACAACTTTGATATTTTAATTTGAACAGCTTGGTCTTTTAGAAACATGACTTGCTCTGTTATTTTAATGTGAGTTTCTTGAATTATTATTGCGAACGAATAAAATCAATTTGTTTAATAAACATCCAACTTTCTGTACAATATATGTTTAAAAAAAGGGCACCCATGAAAAAAATAGAATTACCTAATTACATAACAGTGAAGTACGTAGCATTTACCCATTCCAAAGTTTAAAATTATCAAGTGGACTATTTATATTTTGGCTCCAGTTTTCTTAAAGACAAACATCTAGGAGTACTTTTAGAAATATACATGGAGTTATTTCCCATTACACTTTTTTTTATTCTCTCTCTCTTCTCACTATGATCGATTTGCTTTCTCTTTTATACTCCCTCCGTCCGAAAATACTCGTTATAGAAATGAATAAAAATAGATGTATCTAGAACTAAAATATGTCTAGATACATCCATTTCTTCGACAAGTATTTTTGGACGGAGGGAGTAGAATAGAAAAATCCAGCATACATGTAGTAGCTAGGGTCGAATACAGGAAAAGAAATAAAAGCCAGTGACCAGGGCGCTAGCTCAACTCTTTGCCTATCCTTTAATCCCAGCCACGTGTTCCTTCTTCCTTGTGTGCAGCAAGATCCAGCCGCTTTTTTTTATTTCAACAAGTGAGCGGACTAGAAAACAACGTATAATGCTTTCCTTTTTGTAGCTGAACATACACATCAGGCGAAGTCGGCCTGCAACAATGGCCATTTTTCATCAGAGGATAAACACAAAAACAGATGTCATGCACTCATGTTTTTTCCGCATACAAAGGAGTAAACATCAGTTATTCAAAAATCAAAATAACACAAGTACGAAGCAAGAGATAACACATTTTGCACATGCAACAAAGTGTAGATGTTCAGTTATTTAGCTCCATCTGCATCATGCAACGCTCCTTTCCGTCAGTTAACTCAGTATCCATCAAGTGGTGTTTTTGTTTGTCATTTAACTCTTGTGTTCTTGGGCGTCAGTGCACACAACACACAGAAGGCCAGCAGCGGCATGCTTGGGTAAGCCGGCGGCAGCGCAGGGGATTCAGAGCTGAGGTGCATGGCGAGTGTCGGTGTTCTAGCGCTCCAGGCGTGCGGCGGCCAGCTGCAGGGTGCAGGTGCGTGGCGACTTAGGTGAATGGCATGCAGTGGCGTCGGCTAACGGCCGGACACTGTACCAGCAGATTCCCACCGTGAATAGGCGACATGGTGGCAGGGAAGCCTCGCTGATGGATTTGCCCAGAGGAGGTCCTTCTTGTGCCAAACGGGAGACGGATCGTTGATTTCTCGTAGCTCGGCAACGTCGTGCGATAGCAGCACATGAGGAGCCAGGGGCAAGGGAAGGTGATGAGGTGGAGGATCCAGGGGAGCTCGCCGGAGGTAGAGAAGTAGAAGAGAAAGGCATAGTGCGGGAGGAGGCACACCGGAGGGAAGGGGTGCGGGCTTGACCAGATCCACGTCAGCAGTAAGCGGGGGACAGCGTGGGCAGGCGACCGAGGACTGCATGCCAGTTTGATGGTGTTCGATGATCCCCGGCGACGGCGGTTTGGGCGCAGAGCCGCGCGCAGCCATGGCGGAAGTTCGGCGGCAGGATCTCGGTGGCACGCAAAGAAGGTGAGCGGCACACAAGGAACCGAGACTAGTAGGTCGGGGGGCCGCGGCGTGCTGGGTAGGTCGGGCGGCGGTGGCGCTGGTTGGTCGGGCGGCGGTGGCGCCGGATTGACTGGCTGGCGACGGCGCGCTAGGATGGCCGGGCGGCGGTAGATCGGGGATGTGGGGATCGTGGGCGGGGTTGGGCGGTTTTTTGTCGCTCCGGTTCGGGAGCATCTCCTCGCGCCTATATAGACAACGCCATGATCGAATAACTATTCCGATCCTGCACTGTATAGTTAATCAAAATATACACACACTACCTTAAACTTGTTTTTTCATGACGGTCATTGACATTCGTGGCGGTCCCGCACTGTCCTTCAGGAACTTGTACGTGTAGGCCTTCAGGAACGTGATTCTTTCCGCTCATGAAATAGCCCATTTTTTGGCTTGACCGGTCAAAATCCCTAAACTACCAGGTCCATCCCCACTTCTTTCCTCGCTCCTCATCTCATCTCCACCATGGCCGCCTCGGCGTCGCCTACCCGCTTGCTGCACACACGCCGTCGCGGCTCCTAGTAAGCACCGCGTCCCAGCAGCGTCGTCTCCTCCCCAACCACCGCCAGACGCTCCTCATCCGAGTTGCATCCCTCGGCGTCGATGCCGCTTCCCTTCCCCATCCAGCGCCTTCATCCTCCTCCCTCCGGTAATCGCCAACCCCGCAGGCGGTCCCCATCCGGCGTCCTCGTCACGAATACTCCTCCGCCCTAGTTGAATCGCCGTCGGGGAGAAGAAACCCGAGGACACGGGGAATCGAGTCAAGATCTGGATTTGCTTTGTCCAGGTGTGATATCTTTACTTCTAATTGTTTTGTGAAGGATTTCTTATTTTTTTGTTTATGAATCAGTTCTTTGGAAGAATTAGAAGTCGATGAATGGATCATGCAGTTTCAACTTACATGTCCGTCTATTTGCTCATGTTTCCCTGAGTTCCATGTGGAGTATGGATCACTAAAGTATTTTCTGTTCTCAGATCTGTCTTTTTGGAGGTCAATTAACTATGGATCTGTCTTTTTGGAGGTCAATTAACTATGGATCTGTCTTTTTGGAGGTCAAGTAACTGGATCTCTCCTTTTGGAGGTCCAGCAAATATGGATCTGTCTTTTGGCGGTCAAGTGACTACAGAACATGGAAGAATGACCATGGGGAGTAGTTTCTCCTTGTCAGCAGCAAGGTATAGAATGCTTTCTTTGCATACATATGGTAATATGGTGTCATGCGTCAACTGTTCTGCGGGTAACCATATGTGCACATGTCCAATAAATCATGCTCAGTGTGTTTGGCGGCATCCTGGCGCCTCTGAATTATTCATGTGAATACCACCTTGCTTCACATGCCATTCTTTTTATGTCCCTGTTATGATTGACTGGAATATGATTTTTGCTTTTAAATGCGTTGCAAAATAGATCTCATTTCTGCATTACCGGTTCTTTTCATCACTAACGTATTTTATGTTCTCAGATCTATCTTGTTGGAGGTCAAGTATCTGTGAAATTGTCTTTTTTTAGTATATGATATCATGTGTCAATTGTTCTCTGAGTAACCATATGTTCACATGTTAAATAAATCATGCTCGGTGTGTTTGGCAGGATCCTTGCACCTCTCGATTATTCATATGAACGCCACCTTGCTTCAGGTGCCATCCTTTTATGTCGCTGTTACGCCTGATTGGATTACCATTTTAGCTTTTAGTCGTTGCAAAATAGGTCTCATGACTGCATTCCTGGTTATTTTTCCTAATTGCTTCTTATTGTACCACTCGGTTGAAGTTGAACAATTCTAAGTTTTTTATCCGTTCATGCTAGTTGTGCTATATACTTACGCAATGGTGCTCGTCATAATTACATATATCCCAGCCAGAACTATTGATCGTCCTCTCCCACCTTCATCAATTAAACATACAATTAAAGCTTTTGTTGATCTTATTCTGAAGCCTACTGGAGATGATTCAAAGAAGTGGCCACAGAGATTTGTGTTAGATACTTAAACCATGGATTGTCACATTTATCCCTTTTGTGCATGTGACCCTGTATACATACATATCTGGCTCCTCTTTTTTGAACATTTGCATACCACACATCTTTATTTTTGACATATGGTTTGAGTGTTTCCATGTTACAATAATGAATAAATTTTCATCAACGCAGGTCCATCTTTTCATACAACGGGATCATCCTAGTATCCTTGAATATCTTGCTGGTTTTCTTTTGACTAACCATCTAAGAATAGAACCGTAGATGTCATTCATGTATATTTTGATTAACCAGCTGACAACAACGATTTGTTGTCGTGTTTTCTTTCCTTGTAGATAAGTCACTAGAATACATAGATATTTGTAATAACTTGATGACCTATATTACATAGGTATTGCTCTGGCAAGTGGTAGTCAGTTTCATCCGAGTTTTGAGTGTGGGTTGTTTGTTAAAAGAGCATTTTCTCTTATGTAGGGAAAGCAGAATGGGCCAACAGCAACAAAGATGAAACTTGCAAGTTCATGAAGTTGGAAGTTTGGAAATGTGGTGAGAGTGTAGGTTGTGTCCCCATCAGTAAGTTCCTGCACCTTTGTCCAGAAGCATCTTGTAAGTTCCTGCACCTTTCTTCCATATTCAGAAGTACAACAAATGTTGATCTAAAATGTACCATCTTTATTTATTCTTCAACAAATTGTTTCTTCCATGACGAGTAAAGCTAAATTATGATGTGACCATCCTTTGCATTTCTTTTGAGCAAATTGTAGATAATAGCAAGTTCATTTATTTACTCTATAATGTGCGAGTTCATCTCTTTTTATTATGTGTATAATGGATTTCTTTCCTGCTAGCATATACACCTACTTGCTGCTATCATATACAATGTACAAATTCTTTGGTAGAAAATTTATGTCGAAGGGAGATTCATGTGCCCTTTCTAAATGTATGTATGCTATAATATTGTACTTTTGTCATCTTTTTTGTATACTTCCATATTTTCATTAGTTCATCATTTTAGTTGTGTTTCCTTCACTTACAGTTATTACAATATATCTCTTGATTCATATGTACTGAATTATTTCAGTTCCTGGTGCCGTGTGGGCATGCCATATGCTCGTAGACCATTTTCCACTGGCGACATGGATCCTCATCCAGGCGACATCAACCGTCCTTGTAGCCAAGGATCGTCCCTTGCTGGTGTCCTCTCACCTTGTTGCGTCCATCGGCACATTGCTGGATGCAAGTTCAAATGTAGGTTGCCATTGTCGCAGACTAAACTGAACTATTCTCAGGCTATGATGGGATGTCAATGCTTCAGCTGTCAATATAGGACTCGACTAGTGTATATTGTGGACTTGCCTTCATATTATGAAGTATAGTGGCAGCTCCTGTTAAGTGAAGAATTTTGTGAACTATGAATTGGATGTGATCTTGTGAACATTGAGATATCAATAGAGATATTGTGATCTTGTGAACTATGACTGGGCTTTGACGTATTTGTTTGTGCATTAATATCAATGGCTGTGACAAAATATCTGTTGTTTTCATCTATTCTTTTGTACTGAATTTTGAATAGTATTTTGAATTGTGGGTTGAATAGTCATTCCTGAAGGTGATCATTGATCTGCTACAAGGCTTTTTTCCTGACAGCTATTCCTGAGGTTGTGCCATCAGGACATGGAGTTCCACTGGGTCAGGGAGGCTGTCAGGAAACGCCGTCAGGAACGATGTTCCTGACGGTTACCTTCAGGAATGACTGACGTTCCTGACAAGCTATTGCTGACGGGAATTTCCTGACGGTATTGGCTGATTCCTGACGGGATTGGCTCATTCCTGACGGATTTTGGCCGTTAGGAAAAAGTCGGTTTGGGGTAGTGATATATATATATATATATATATATATATATATATATATATATATATATATATATATATATATATATATAGACACAAACACTATTCTGATCACGGGATCAGAATAATATTCTGATCACAACATGAACTTCCCGAGTAACGCGCCTTGACCTTCGCCGAGTACTAGGTTGAACTTCAGCTAAAAGGTATCCAAATGGGGCTTGCAATATACTATTGGAAAGTTATGGACACCAGTATCATGACCCAAGTTAAATTTTTGGCAAAATGTAAGCGGTTTAAGAGCAGTTTTGAAAACCGTTTTTAAATGCATTACAAAAACGTGAATCATATTTTGATCGCATTTCTAAACCGTCTATCAGAATGAGGTAAATAATAGGGCGTTGGAAAGCTGCTGCAAAACCGCTCCTTTCGACATATTGAAAGTTTTCTCTAATTCCCTATGGATAAAGAGTAATTTGGAAAATCGTAAAATTTCGCAAACCGAATTGCCGAGTTCGTATTTCAATGTCATTTCTAAACGGCTAATCCAATTCAGGCAAATGATATGGCATTGGGAAGCTTGTGAAAATGCGCTACTTTATGATATTGAAAGTTTTTTCTAATTTTGAGCGGTTTAAAAGTAATTTAGAAAACTGTACAAGTTCCATCGAGTTTGGATTTTCAAGCTAATTTTTAAATCGTACGTCCGAATGCAACAAATGATACAGCATTGGAAAACACGAGGAAATGCGAAACTTTTTTTGTATATATTGTTCCTCTCAATTCCTTATTGTTTTAAGTCGATTTTGAAAATGGCTAAAAATGTATTTTTGCCGTAATTTCTACAAACTTTATCGGAATGGGGCAAATAATATACCGCTGAAAAGCTACGGAAAATGTGAAACTTTTTCATGTTGATGGTTTTCTTTGATTCCTAGCCGTTTTTAAGTAATTTCAAAAACATCGAGATCATGCGTTCTTCTTTTATCGCGATACGAATTCTTCGAAAATGCATCGCGTGAAGAACTTGAACTTCTCGACATGTCTACCTGAACTTCACTCTATTTTTCACGTGTTTTTTTTGCTCGTAGATCTGCATCCACGGCTAGTAGCTCTCCGTTCATTCATCGGAATTGAGCAGGTGATATACCGATGGAAAGCTACTGTAAACACACAACTTTCCCGTGTTGATCATTTTTTCATGCTCGCGACGATTTTAAAAGTTTTTCATCTAAAATTCATTCAGCGTAGTAATTGAACTTCCTGCTGTTTTCACGTTGAACTTCTGTGACGTACTTTTGTTTGTAATTTTCTCATCCATTCGTCAGTGTTACACAAATAATACTCTTTTTGTACAAACGTCTCTCACAATAATTTTTTTAACTTTCTCCGACCAAGGACTTGAACTTACACAAATGATATTCCTGTCGTTTTGAGGTAAATTAGAAAATGGCGAGATCATGATTTCCGCGTTCATCGCGAACGGAAATGCACTACGTGAAGTCGTTGAACTTCTGAGGCATGTTTGTTTGAACTTCACTCTGTTTTTGACGTGTTGTTTTTTGACGTGCTGTTTTTTGCACTGCGTGAAGTAGTTGAACTTCTGGGGCATGTCTGTTTGAACTTCACTCTGTTTTTGACGTGCTGTTTTTTGCACTGCGTGAAGTAGTTGAACTTCTAGGGCATGTCTGTTTGAACTTCACTCTGTTTCACTTTATTGTATTTTTCTTATATGAAATACACACCATGTAGTACATGAACTTCTGGTTGTTATCACTTTGAACTTCTTTCTGGTTTGAGAGAATTATTATAAAACACAAAAAACTACATTTTTTATGTATTTTGGACATCTAAATACATGGTGACCCTCTCTCACAAGAATTTTTGAACTTCAGGATTTTTATTCAGATGTAAGTTTTATTCAGGATTTTTATTGTTTTGCCTTCTACACACTCATAGAAGCTTTGTATTCAGATTTCTAGCGTCACATTCACAGATTTGTGCCTTCTATAGATTCACCATGCATACAAAGCTGCATATCAATACTTTGTCTTCCTGATTCTTGCCTAGTATATATTCACAATGCATACACAACTTTGTATTCGGATACAATTGTAGATAATTTGACTAGATTACGTGCAACAAAGCTGCATATAAAAATGACACATTCAAGACAACTGCATGTTTTATTCACATATATCGGAACATTCGAGTTCGGAGAAAGTTGCTTCAAGACAAGGGAGTGTTCACAAACATCATAAAATTCAGGTTCGGAGAAACTTTGACATCGCATCGGGCAGCTTGGCAGGCTGGCGGAGCTTTTGGTGCGGTGCTCTGTCTGGCCGCCTTTGAGAGGACCGCTGGTTGTGGCATCCTCTCCGATTGCTCGCCATTGCAGGCTACTTGGTGGAAGTTGCTTCCATAGCAGGGCCATGGGGCGACTGCTCCACCTTTGGTCGTTCTGACACGTCGTGGGCGGCGGAAGGTGAGGGCTCCCGGAGGCGGAGACGCGTCTCTATCACTCGGCAGATCGAAGATGAAGCAATCGAGCCGAACCATCAATGGCTTTTTGGTCCTAATAACACATAAAAGTACTACAAGTTTTCATTATATTCCAGTTTTCTATCTAATAATGCTAGCCTGTGCACTTGCACACATTGTACAGAGCCAAGAGATCGCAAATTCAAAACATGGCGGTTTGTGTGGTCATGTGACGAAGTATACTTCGGAGGATAGTGGCATTGAGAATTTGCATCTCATCATTTTGAAGATTGGAGTATAGCTCCTTTATTCCTTTCCTTTATTATGAAGTATGTTCCTAAAAGTTCAACTATGTTCTAAATAATTTATACATCTTCACGATTATTGCGGAAATTGATAATAAGAGACTTATTGAAGTAGTGTTGTTATTTTTGCATGCTATGAATAGGAAAATATTGGAAACTTGTACATGTTTTGGAAATAATATCCCAAAAAGTGCTACGAAAGTTTTAACTATATTATTCAATTTTTATATAATGCTCACCCTTGCACCTGCACATATTGATACCTAGTGAATTTAACATGGTACTGAGCCAATAGATCTTAAGTTCAAGACCCGACCAATCTTTATCTTTACCTAATAATAAAGGGTGGAGACTTTCATAGTTCTCCATACGTCTTTATGCACCTAATAATAATACACAAAGATTGACGTCTAAGATTGATTTTCCATCCCATGTACAATACCCATCTTGTACCAAATCTATTTTAGTCCACCTACGATAGCAATAGAAAACCAATTGCACGGCCGAGCAGGTGCTGAACTCTAGAATGGGCCCTATTGAAGCAGCAAACTATTATAACAATAATGTATAGATGATCCGTGTGGCTTTTTAATTGAGAATTATATTCATTCAATGCTTTGCATAGTCATTTTTGAGATTGAGTTAAATCCTCTATTCTTTGGTTTTTGCTTGCGCTTTTGGTCACTGATTTATGTTCTCTCGGTGAAAACATAAATTAGATCTTGGAACACTGAACATTTAGTGTACATACATACAGAAGATAAAAAGAGTAATATTAACTACAAAGTAATGGAAATGAAAAGGCGAAACTCCAAAGATGATCTTGTACCAACTATTTTAGTCCACCTACGATACTAATAGAAAACCAATTGCACGGCCGGGCGGGCAAAATCGGAGGCCCTGCGCCAAACTCTAAAATGGGCCCTATTGAAGCAACAAAGCATTATAATAATAATGTATAGATGAATTGTGTCGCTTTTTAGTCAAGAATCATATTCATTCAATGATTTGCATAGTCCTTTCTTAGATTGAGTTAAAACCTCTATTCTTTGGTTTTTTGCTTGCGCTTTTCGTCACTTGATTTATGTTCTCTCGATTGAAACAGAATTAGATCTTGGAACACTGAACATCTAGTGTACATACAGAAGATAAAAGAATAATATTAACTACAAGGTAACGGAAATCAAAAGGCGAAACTCAAAAGATGATCTTGTACCAACTCTATTTTAGTCCACCTACAATACCAATAGAAAGCCAATTGCACGACCGGCCATGCAAAATTGGAGGCCCTGTGCCAAACTCTAAAATGGGCCCTATTGAAGCAGCAAAGAATTATAATAATAATGTATAGATGAACTGTATGGCTTTTTAATGAGAATCATATTCATTCAATGCTTTGCGTAGTGCTTTTTCAGATTGAGTTAAATCCTCTGTTCTTTGGTTTTTTCTTGCGCTTTTGGTCACTCGATTTATGTTCTCTCGATGAAAACATGAATTAGATCTTGGAACACTGAACATCTAGTGCCACATACAGAAGAAAAAAATAGTAATATTAACTACAAGGTAATGGAAATCAAAAGGTGAGACTCAAAAGATGATCTTGTACCAACTCTATTTTAGTCCACCTACGATACCAATAGAAAACCAATTGCATGGTCGGGCTGTGGCGACCGAATCTCCGGGTAAACATTCCCAGAAAATGGCCCTTGTGCTCACCAGCCCCAGGATAACTGTTAGCTGATAAGGCACCAACTTGATACAGAAATTCCAAGCAAAAAAACAATATATGTAGTACAAGACCATTCTGGCCTGTGAGTACAACAAATGGTTTCTAATGGTTGATGGCGGAAGCGGTTTATGGATCATCAGTGTCTATGGGACTCCAATCTCCACAGGAACAGCTGACCAGGTTAACTCCTATCTTCGCGAGACTGCTATCACCATTGCTTAGGTTCCGTGGCTGTCATTGCAACGCTCCTCTCCAAGCAAGAAATCTAGCCAAGACAATAGCCAGGGACAAGCCAGTGAGTACTTTGAATGTACTCGCAAACATCATGAACACAGGTATAATATATCAATGATGTGCTGAAAATATTTTATGCTCAGGGCGTCAGTCACAAAAGATAAATAAAGCGCTGATGCGTGCAAGCATGTTATTTATGAATATGCAATAACATAGTAGTATTAAAATTTATGAAATAATTAACATCATGCCACAGTCGTGCGTCTTAGCGACACAACATAAACGGCTTTAAAAGAAATGCCACAGTCGGGCGTCTTAGCGACAACACATAAAGGGCTTTAAAAGAAATGCCACGATCGAGGCGTCTTAGCGACACCATATAAAGGGCTTTAAAAGAAATGCCACCGAGGCGTCTTAGCGACAACACATAAAGGGCTTTAAAAGAAATGCCACAGTCGGGCGTCTTAGCGACACCACATAAAGGGCTTTAAAAGAAATGCCACAGTCGGGCGTCTTAGCGACACCACATAAAGGGCTTTAAAATAAATGCCAAAGTCGGGCGTCTTAGCGACACCACATAAAGGGCTTTAAAAGAAATGCCACAGTCGGGCGTCTTAGCGACACCAGATAAAGGGCTTTAAAAGAAATGCCACAGTAAATATCCAGGAGGTAGAACCATCCCAGGGATATTCGATAATACCAATAAAATCACGGTTAGTCAACAATAATAATAATAATCATAATTATCACAATCCACAAGTTGTGATATTCAGTTCTGGTTTAACAGTTTCACCTCCGAAGACCGACACTTGACCCATCCCAGACTGTAATCCTTAACCATGGACACGGCTATTCGAATAGGTTTAATCTCTGCAGAGGGTGTACTCTTTACCCACGAGTAATGGATTCCTTTAGTCCATCGGGACTAATTCCGTCTCTGATCTTTTTGTTGAAAACACACCTAACTTGCACACACCAGCTTAACTTACATGTGCAGAATCACCCACGACACCTGTTAAGCAAAACTCTAAGTGGGGAGGCTACAGCCTCGACGTAACATGGGATCACAAAAATTTATACCGCGCGCAAACCGGGGAGCTACCCCCTTCGGCTACAACTGAAACACCCATGCTCCCGGACCTGGTGGCATGACTCCGAGATGCCTCCTGTATCTTCCACCATGGCCTCTATGTATGGTGTGTGCTTGGAAAGGGTTGACAACTTACTGAACCGTACCATACTTGTTGTAGAGACCAGTGGTATTACGAAGCAAGTATGGGGGTTACTGGCACAAGACTCGATCTATGGTCGACTCAGGAGGTTGCAAGATTTCCTGCAAGATTAGTATAACAATGCAAATACTTCAAACTACAGATAGAAACACCATGCGGCATACCCCCTCATGTCATACCGGACACGACCGTCTCGACGGAGGACTAGGGACAAGACCGTGTCTACCCAAGACAGAGGCCTTCCCTTCCTTCCTCCCGGTAGGCATGAAAGGCACATGACGGTGATTTCTATCACAAACATATCAACTCCATTTGCATGAAATTCATTAACATGCATTCATGAGTAGGAACACATCCTCACATAAAATGGCGTATGTTAGGTAATAGGGGTGGTGTTGTCACCGTGCTATGCAACACACACAAAATTTCACCAGGGTTCAGAATGCTTGCCTTCAGGTCATGGGAAGGCAGGGTGCATTCCAACACATCTTGAAATCTTCAAAAATCCTATTTAAAAGAATATATTTGAATTATTACATAAAATCAAAACAGCACAAAAAAGTTGTCTGAATTTTTTTCAAATAAATCTTAATGTAAACTAGACCATATTTGAGAGAGGTAGGAAAAAGAATCAATTCATTTGGAGTTGTAATTAAAAAGTTATAGTCAGTCAAAGTTTTGTCAAAAATCTGTTATTTAAATAAAAACCGAAAAGAAAACGTTTCGAATAAACGTACACGTCGAAGGCGCATTTTGGAAATGCGCTTCCACTTATCCAGCGTGGACTGCGCCTGAGTCACTCACAGTGGGCCCGCCTGGCCCACTGGTCAGGTTTGACCAGTCCAACTCTCCCTCCTCTTCCTCTGCCCGAACAGCGTCGAGGCAAGGCGATCAGCCCGTGACAGCGGCTCCTCATGAGTTCGGAAGGTCGGGATGGACCCGCAAGACAGGCGGTCCTACCGGTGGTCGCTGGGTTGGCGGGAACGGCGTGAGCTGCCGGCGGCGAGCTTCGCGGCGGAGGAGGCTTCGGGGACAAAGTGATTTTGGGGCCGCGGTGGTTCCCGATCAAAATCGAGTAGGGGGACGGGCTCACGGGAGGAAAGGAAGGCTCCTGGTGGAGAGAGTGGAGAGGGGGAGGCCCTGGTGGCGCCGGAATGGCGAGCGATGGTGGCGGTTGGAGTTGCGGAGAGGAAGAAGACGACTCCTCCCTTCGATTGACGGCCAAGGGGGCACGAGCGGAATGGTGTGAGGCTGCCGCCGTGCGGGTTTTGAGCTCGGGGGCCTCTTTTATAGCACATCCGAGTCAGTTTGTGGCGGCCGTGGATAAGCTTGCCGGCGACCGCCGTTCTGTAGCTAGGGCGACGTGGCGGCGATGCGCGCTAGAGGACGAAGCTGTGGATGAGCACGGCCGGGGCATGCAAGCGTCCGTCAGCTAGCCGCCACGGCCGTCCTGACGGTGGCGCTGTGGGGTGACAGGTTGGTCGGGGTGGTGTGGCGGTGCTAGGGGACACGACGTGCTGGCTGCGGTCGGTCATGGACCGGATTGAGTGCGGGGCGTGACGCGGCGGCTCGGGCGCTCATGGGTGCCAAATGCACGCTCTGGGCGCGCCCAGAGCACTCCCGGGACATGCTCGACGAAATGCCAGGGCAGCCTAGAGGTCGCGGTTGAGGCTGGCAAGAAAGCGAGGGCTAGGTTAGGGTTAGCAAGGGATCAAGGGACATGGTGGATAGGCCAGGGGCTCAAGTTCACAATGTAAACTTGAAATCATGCCAAATCTGGTCATGCACTCAGGGTGTTTGTCAAAATGCCAAGGGCATCTAGGCAACACTTGGGGTGGCCAAATTTTTCCAGATCAGTGTCTCTTTGGATGGATAAGGGGGTGGTGAAGTTAGTTTGACAAAAGCAGAAACTTGTTAGTGCAAGATATGCAAAACTTCAGTTCTGGGCAGAAAGTGAATGGCACTGTTTCATGAACAAAAAATCTTCCAAAGGGTCCACTCTTCTGGACTTAAGAGTTTTGCAAGGATGACTATAAGTAGGAAAAGGAATTATAGATAAAGAAGCAAGTTAGGAGATGGTTGCGATGAAAATCACCAAATGGCACCGTAATGAAGATGAGGATGATTCACTCAATTTTTTAAAGAACAACACTAGTTTTTGCATAAAGTTGGATGGCATGCTACTACGATATCTCAAAATTTTGGTGGAGGTTCTAGAGAAATATTTAATTAGGCTATAGTGCAAAAGTGTCCACCGGACCAGATTTGAAAAACAGGTGTAAAACTTAAAATATGCAATGAAATAATTATATTAATGCACACAAGTGATTTAGAGACATCACGTGACATCTCCAAATTTTGGTTGGAATTTTAAGTGAATCTATCAAATGATTGTAGTTCAAAAAGAGCTCCAAAATTTAAAACAGTTCATTCTAATGAATAAAGCTCAGGGTGAAGTGATTTAATAAATAAATCTACTGATTAAGAAAATGTTATCTGAGAGAGCATAGACGTCCAAGATGTTTTGGAAAGCTCCACAAGGGAAAGACACCTTAATATTAAAAGAAGAGTTCTGAAATCAACAGAAATAAAAATTTTAAAACTCCTGGCAAAAATTTTAATATTTAAAACTTGGCTAAATTTTTGGGGTGTTACAATTACTACCCCCCTTAAGAAAAATCTCGTCCTCGAGATTTGCTAAGAGTTAAATTTTAAATAAATTTGCATTAAAACGAAAATGGCTACAGTGAGAGCAATAAGTGGTGCAAAAATACAGTGTGGAATACTGGCTCGGTGTGGGGAAAAGTCCATGGTTTTGGGGAAAACTAGCGATTTCTACACTGGACATAAATCTAGAATAAATCCTAAATCTTAAAATACGCTGAGTTACTTTTAGAAACCACAGTGCTCTCTCTGGCTGACTGGTGGACCCGGGCCCATGGTCAGCCTCTTCTTCCTCCGGTTCTCTCTTCTTCCTCTCTCCCGCGCGCTCTCCCGCGCTTTCTCCACCGGCGACGCCTAGCGCGTAGGGCACCTAGGCCGTCAGTAGTCTTGTGGCGCGCTAGCTGCCGGTGCAGCGTGCACTCACCTCGCGGGCAGTCTTGTTGCACGGCCTTTGCATGGATTCGCCTCGAACACCGGGCGGTCGAGGCGACAGCGGCGCTGGTGGACCTCGCCCATCGTACACCGAGCTCGGGCTATAAAATGACCATGGCGTTCTCCTCTTCTTCCTCACACCTAGCCTCGTTCCTCTTTCTCCTTCCTTCTCCTCTGTTTCCGTTGGCGGAGCTCGAGGCGAGGCTCTAATGGCGGAGGTGGTGCGGACTGGTACGTGATCTTCTTTGTCGGAGGGCTGGCAGCGGTGATGGGGCTCTCCGTGCTCTGTCTTGTGATGATCCTCGGCGATCGCTTGATGCCGCTGCTTTCGGTTGCTGGCTCTCCGCGGTGGCGGTGACCACGAGGAGTAGGTGGGGTGTGTCGGGTGTTAACTGTTGTCGGGAAGTGCTTAGTTAGATGCGGCACAGTTTGCACAAATTTTTGCAAGCGGTGTATGGGTCCGTGTAATCGTGGTTGTGAGTCTGCTGCCGTGGGGCTGCGTGAAATAAATAATCTATGTCGTGAGAAAATATACGATGCGAAAACTCAGGGAAAAGAAATCTCACTCCAGGATTTCACGCGAGAGAAAACAGTAATACTTACTTTAATGATCTACTCGCTGTGAAACTCTTGGTACTAAGCATAGGTTACAACACATAAATAAAAGTTGCGGTAATAAAAACAGCGGTGCATCTAAATTGAAAATGGCAACTGGATGGGGTCCTGAGAAAATGTCTCTGGTACGGGGATACACTCTTCTTCTATCGGAGATAGTGGATTGACTAGTCGATGAATGTGCGTGGTCGGGCCTCAGTGATCTGCCGATGGCGATATGAGGATTTAAATCCGCGAGGCTCTGTAGATAACCCATCACATGTTGGGTTAAACGTTCTTGAGCGATGACGTATTGGACGAGGTTGGCCAAGATTGGGTCTCTCTCAATACGTCCACCTGGAAAAGATGTTACTCCCCCGGGTGCTGCACGGCTTGGAAAATAATAATACCCTCGCTCGCTGGCATAGGGTACCGCGAATCGAAGGCGAGCGAGCGCTTCGTACGCCGCAGCTTCTCTGACCATATCAGGATCTGCATAGATTTCCCTCTGAAGGAGACCTCCGTTGGATCTTGGTTTGGGTTTACTGGCGGGATGTGCACGGCTGCCCAATATCTCGAGGTGGAAGGGGTGATCCTCGATTTGAACAGCTCGTACTGGGGTGGCTGGGTAGCGCCCATGGTACTGCGGGTAAAATCCCACAATATCTTGACAAAACTACCTGGGGTAGCATCTGGAGTCCTCAGATAAATACTAGGGCTCGGCATGGCAAGAAATGGTTGTGAGGATGGTGCACAAGGTGAGGGGTGCTTGGCAAGGTCACTTGGTGGCCCTTTTTATAGCACCGTGGTTGGGTCATTTACCGTTGTAAAAAGTAAAGAATTGGCCGGCTCATCTCGGGGTCAACCACAGGTACACACATCTTACTAAAGTGACGTATCACTGTGGGTGTTGTCGGTGCGGTTTTTGGTGGTTGCGTCAAGGATAGAGAAATCACACTGCATGCTAATGCATCCATGCAAGACTACTATATAAAACAGATGCACGATGCCAGGCTGCGTTAATTTAAGGGATCACAGGATTACAAAGCGAGGATACACGGGACTCGCCACTACTCAGTGACTTAGTCTACTTCGTTTACATCCAAGCGGGCGTCCCTTGTGGATGTCGAGGCTTCTCCACGGTTCTCACGTCGGAATTAGCTGGAGAGGGCTGAGGGGCTGCAGGCTTGGGGTAGTGATGATGACCATCGCGGGGATTGTTGACCACAACCCCGTTGGAGTGTGCTCCCAGGAGGCGGCGAAGCACTTCTGGGGTCATCAAAGCACCTTGGGCGACGGGCCGGGCTGACCTCAGGGTCTCGATCGGTTGTCCAAACAGCACGACTAGATTGTCGGCGTTGGGCTCGATCTCCTCTCTCGCTGGGGCTCGATGAACCAGCTCTCCACGAGCTGCGATCAGATCAATGGTGATTTGATCGAATAGTTCCTCCAGTGCACTTACATAGCGCACTAGGTGCAGCAATGCGGGATCCGTCTCGTGATCTCCGTTGGCAACAGGGGTGGTCTACCATACCCTTCACGCCTGGGGTAGTAGTGGAGCGGCGACGATTAACTCTGGGCGACAGTGCACGAGATGAACTATAGCCTCTCGAGCAGCTAGTTGGATGGCTTGTGGCTCAAAGGAAGTTGTCCTCCGGTGAACACTGTAGGGCGCTGGTGCTAGACCCTACCGTAGATATGTCGGTGGCCCCGGTTGTGGCTCTCATCACTTATGGGTCCTTGGTACACAACATATTCTGGTGGCTCTTCTAACGCATAGGCACGACGGGTAAGGTTTGCGAGTATGGTCACAAAACCTCCAAGGTTGGTTGCTGTAGTCTTATGGTGCACTACGGGACCAGGCATTGTGGCTTGGTTTTGGGTTAGCAGCTGTGCTGGGCTGGGTTGAGGCGAGCGCGCCCTTTTTATAGAAAAAGGGGACGGAGTCTTCCTTCGCACGCTTGCGAATGAGACACCTTGGGTGCCGGTCACTGGTGCGTGATAGACGGGCTAGGTTGATAGGTTGCACACCGACTGCCAAAAGCGTCGAGTCACTGTGTGGCTATCTTGTGCGAGAAGCTTGGCTGAGGTTTTGGTTATGGCTCGGTGGGTTGTTAGCCTAAGTTTATTGGCCTGGCTAAGATAGGATTAGCCAATGGTCAGCCTGGTTCTGATACCAAGTCTGTGGCGACCGAATCTCCGGGTAAACATTCCCAGAAAATGGCCCTTGTGCTCACCAGCCCCAGGATAACTGTTAGCTGATAAGGCACCAACTTGATACAGAAATTCCAAGCAAAAAAACAATATATGTAGTACAAGACCATTCTGGCCTGTGAGTACAACAAATGGTTTCTAATGGTTGATGCGGAAGCGGTTTATGGATCATCGGTGTCTATGGGACTCCAATCTCCACGAGGAACAGTGACCAGGTTAACTCCTATCTTGGCGAGACTGCTATCACCATTGCTTAGGTTCCGTGGCTGTCATCATAGCAGCTCCTCTCCAAGCAAGAAATCTGGCCAAGACAATAGCCAGGGAAAAGCCGGTGATTACTTTGAATGTACTGCAAACATCATGAACACAGGTATAATATATCAATGATGTGCTTTGAAAATATTTTATGCTTTCGAGGCGTCGGTCACAAAAGATAAATAAAAGCGCTGATGCGTGCAAGCATATTATTTATGAATATGCAATAACATAGTAGTATTAAAATTTATGAAATAAATAACATCATGCCACGATCAGGCGTCTTAGCGACACCACATAAAGGGCTTTAAAAGAAATGCCACGATCGAGGCGTCTTAGCGACACCACATAAAGGGCTTTAAAAGAAATGCCACGATCGAGGCGTCTTAGTGACACCACATAAAGGGCTTTAAAAGAAATGCCACGATCGGGCGTCTTAGCGACACCACATAAAGGGCTTTAAAAGAAATGCCACGGTCGGCGTCTTAGCGACACCACATAAAGGGCTTTAAAAGAAATGCCACGATCGAGGCGTCTTAGTGACACCACATAAAGGGCTTTAAAAGAAATGCCACGATCGAGCGTCTTAGCGACACCACATAAAGGGCTTTAAAAGAAATGCCACGATCGGGCGTCTTAGCGACACCACATAAAGGGCTTTAAAGAAATGCCACAGTAAATATCCAGGAGGTAGAACCATCCCAGGGATATTCGATAATACCAATAAAATCACGGTTAGTCAACAATAATAATATTAATCATAATTATCACAATCCACAAGTTGTGATATTCAGTTCTGGTTTAACAGTTTCACCTCCGAAGACCGACACTTGGCCCATCCCATACTGTAATCCTTAACCATGGACACGGCTATTCGAATAGGTTTAATCTCTGCAGAGGGTGTACTCTTTACCCACGATAGCAGTTCCTTTAGTCCATCGGGACTAATTCCGTCTCTGGTCATTTTGTTGAAAACACACCTAACTTGCACACACCAGCTTAACTTACATGTGCAGGAATCACCCACGACACCTGTTAAGCAAAACTCTAAGTGGGGAGGCTACAGCCTCGACGTAACATGGGATCACAAAAATTTATACCGCGCGCAAACCGGGGAGCTACCCCCTTCGGCTACAACTGAAACACCCATGCTCCTGGACCCGGTGGCATGACTCCCGGATGCCTCCAGTATCTTCCACCATGGCCTCTCTGTACGGTGTGTGCTAGGAAAGGGTTGACAACTTACTGAACTGTACCCTACTTGTTGTAGAGGCAGTGGTAGTCTGAAGCAAGTATGGGGGTTACTGGCACAAGACTCGATTTATGGTCGACTCAGGAGGTTGCAAGATTTCCTGCAAGATTAGTATAACAATGCAAATACTTCAAACTACAAATAGAAACACCACGCGACATACCCCCTCATGTCATACCGGACACGACTGTCTCGACGGAGGACTAGGGACAAGACCGTGTCTACCCAAGACAGAGGCCTTCCCTTCCTTCCTCCCGGTAGGCATGAAAGGCACATGACGGTGATTTTTATCACAAACATATCAACTCCATTTGCATGAAATTCATTAACATGCATTCATGAGTAGGAACACATCCTCACATAAAATGACGTATGTTAGGTGTCGGGGTGGTGTTGTCACCGTGCTATACAACACACACAAAATTTCACGGGGTTGAGAATGCTTGCCTTCAGGTCATGGGAAGGCAGGGTGCATTCCAACACATCTTGAAATCTTCAAAAATCCTATTTAAAAGAATATATTTGAATTATTACATAAAATCAAAACAGCACAAAAAAGTTGTCTGAATTTTTTTCAAATAAATCTTAAAGTAAACTAGACCATATTTGAGAGAGGTAGGAAAAAGAATCAATTCATTTGGAGTTGTAATTAAAAAGTTATAGTCAGTCAAAGTTTTGTCAAAAATCTGTTATTTAAATAAAAACCAAAAAGAAAACGTTTCGAATAAGCATTACACGTCGAAGGCGCATTTTGGAAATGCGCTTCCACTTATCCAGCGTGGACTGCGCCTGAGTCACTCACAGTGGGCCCGCCTGGCCCACTGGTGAGGTTTGACCAGTCGAACTCTCCCTCCTCTTCCTCTACCCGAACGGCGTCGAGGCAAGGCGATCAGCGCCGGCGAACGGCGGCTCCTCGCGGGTTCCAGAAGGTCGGGATGGACCCGCAAGACCGGGACGGTCCTACCGGTGGTCGCTGGATTGGCGGGAACGGCGTGAGCTGCCGTGGCGACCAGCGGCGGAGGAGGCTTGAGGACAAAGTGATTTTGGGGCGCGGTGGTTCCCGATCAAAATCGAGTAGGGGGCGGGCTCACGGGAGGAAAGGAAGGCTCTGGTGGAGAGAGTGGAGAGGGAGGCCACTGGTGGCGCCGGAATGGCGAAGCGATGGTGGCGGTTGGAGTTGCGGAGAGGAAGAAGGCGACTCCCTCCGCCGATTGGCGGCCAAGGGGCACAGCGGAATGGTGTGAGGCTGCCGCCGTCTTGGTTTTGAGCTCGGGGGCCTCTTTTATAGCACATCCGAGTCAGTTTGTGGCGGCCGTGGATAAGCTTGCGGCGACCGCCGTTCTGTAACTAGGCGGCGTGGCGGCGATCTTGGCGCTAGAGGGCGAAGCTGTGGATGAGCACGCCTTTGCTCCGGAGGCGGTGTGGCAAGCTGGCGGCTTAAGCGGCGCCGACACGGCCGGGGCACCTGCAGCGTCCGTCGACTAGCCGCCACGGCCGTCTGACGGTGGCGTGTGTGCCAGGTTGGTCGAGGTGGTGTGTCGGTGCTAGGGGACACGGCGTCTTTGGCTGCGATCGATCCGCGGACGAATTGAGTCTTGAGGCGTGAAGCGGCGGCTCGGCGCTTCGTGGGTGCCAAGCCTGCGCTCTGGTAGCGCGAACACGCCCGGGACATGCTTTCGATGAAATGCCGGGGCAGCCTAGAGGTCGCGGTTGAGGCTGGCAAGAAACAGGGCTAGGTTAGGGTTAGCAAGGGGATCAAGGGACATGGTGGATAGGCCAGGGGCTCAAGTTCACAATGTAAACTTGAAATCATGCCAAATCTGGTCATGCACTCAGGGTGTTTGTCAAAATGCCAAGGGCATCTAGGCAACACTTGGGGTGGCCAAATTTTCCAGATCAGTGTCTCTTTGGATGGATAAGGGGGTGGTGAAGTTAGTTTGACAAAAGCATAAACTTGTTAGTGCAAGATATGCAAAACTTCAATTCTGGGCAAAAAGTGAATAGCCTTTGTTTCATCAACAAAAAATCTTCCAAAGGGTCCACTCTTCTGGACTTAAGAGTTTTGCAAGGATGACTATAAGTAGGAAAAGGAATTATAGATAAAGAAGCAAGTTAGGAGATGGTTGCAGTACAAATCACCAAATGGCACCAGAATGAAGATGAGGATGATTCACTCAGTTTTTTTAAAGAACAACACTAGGTTTTTGCATAAAGTCGGATGGCATGCTACTACAGATATCTCAAAATTTTGGTGGAGGTTCTAGAGAAATATTTAATTAGGCTATAGTGCAAAAGTGTCCACTGGACCAGATTTGAAAAACAGGTGTAAAACTTAAAATATGCAATGAAATAATTATATTAATGCACACAAGTGATTTAGAGACATCACGTGACATCTCCAAATTTTGGTTGGAATTTTAAGTGAATCTATCAAATGGTTGTAGTTCAAAAAGAGCTCCAAAATTTAAAACAGTTCATTTTAATGAATAAAGCTCAGGGTGAAGTGATTTAATAAATAAATCTACTGATTAAGAAAATGTTATACAGAGAGCATAGAAGTCCAATATGTTTTGGAAAGCTCCACAAGGGAAAGACACCTTAATATTAAAAGAAGAGTTCTGAAATCAACAGAAATAAAAATTTTAAAACTCCTGGCAAAAATTTTAATATTTAAAATTTGGCTAAATTCTTGGGGTGTTACGGGCGGCAAAATCGGAGGCCCTGTGCCAAACTCTAAAATGGGCCCTATTGAAGAAGCAAAGTATTATAGTAATAATTAATAGATGAACCGTGTTGCTTTTTAATTGAGAATCATATTCATTCAATGCTTTGCATAGTCCTTTTTCAGATTGAGTTAAATCCTATATTCTTTTGTTTTTGCTTTTGGTCTCTCGATTTATGTTCTCTCGATGAAAACATGAAATAGATGTCTGAGCCTTGAACATCTAGTGTACATACAAAAGATAAAACGAGTAATATTAACTACAAGGTAATGGAAATCAAAAGGCGAAACTTAAAAGATGAAAAGGATAAAATTAGTTGAACTCACGGTCAAAGCCGTTGGTCCTTTTTTTTCTTGGTGGGTGGAAAATGAGTTCCATTATTTGCCGAACTTGAATCGCTGCTGCCTTTCTGGTGCAAGGCTACAGCCGTCCGGAGCGATGGATAAATCAGCGTCAGGGGAGAAGAGATAAAAACGTCGAAGAGACGCGGATGTAGCCAGGATCTTATATGTAGGCTTATTATGTCTGCTCAAGAAGAACGATTGGACAAGGATTTCAAGGCATCTAGCGATCGATCAACCGGACGGTTGGTTCATCGCTCGTCTAGCGTGCGAAACAGAGGTCCACCTATTAGGCCCAGCTAAAGGCATGCAAGTTGGCACTCAGCATTCTCACCATTTCACCCAACACTATGCAGAGTGACACTCAGCAACAACAAAAAGTTGATCAGGTAACAAAATGATGTGATCATAAGTAGTTCGACATCCCGTTTGCTGAGCACAATATGCCATAATGATGAAGTTAGATTTATGAGTCCACAAACTCCACATGTGGAGTTACCGGGGAACATGTTCTCTGGAAAGGTTTCGCTTTTCATTACATTTTTATGTATGGATTCTTTTTATTTTCTTTTGGAAGCATTTGATTCAACTTGATTACTTTCACAAACCGTTGTAGATGTTTCAGAAGGTGGTCTAATGGTGGAATATGTTAAGATAATCATGTCAGGAGAGCTTGTAGATGGAGATGGCTTTCAGGCTGTTGGATTGGTCCTGAGCAATGTTTTTCTTGGATGATTTCCTTAAGCGCTTCACTGAGGTTTTCTCTTATCTTTTGCGGGTTTGAAAATCGAGGCAGGTTGACATGATTCAAAAATTACAAAGGTCTTATGAGGATCTTATAGAGAATGAAGATGTCTGCTAGCTAGATAGATCAGTTATCTGAGAAATCTGGAAGGTAAGCACAAGACAAGGAATTCACGAACCCTATATACATAAGAAGTTGATCCCCACTATCTTATTTATCTTAACATGCACACATACCACCTCATCAAAGGACCACCACTACATGTATGAGAAATATTTTCCATTATTAGTTGATCTCATGCACATCTTTCACCTCATCACACATGCCACCTCATAAAGGTCCACTCAACATGCATGTAAAAGTTTTCCATTACGTCATGCCACTTATATTTAAGATATTTTCTGAGTACACAATATTGAATACAATATATAATATTTATTTTTAGCTTTAGTTCATATATTATAAATTCAATGATGGAAGCTTCATACAATCAAACCATTGAAATATATTGCAATCGATTCCCACAACAACGCGTAGGGTATTCTCTAGTTTCATAGTACACATACCACTCAACATGTCACCAGACATTCACGGTGATTATTCGTTCAGAAGTATTTAATGTTCTTTAATTAGAAGGAGACATTTCAATTCTACTACCTATTTTCCCACCTGGCGGACTTACAGAAGAATGTGACAATGGTTCGATTTTCTGCCCGAGGTACATGTTAATTACACAATATTCCATCTAAGTGTTTTTAAATTTGTGAAATGCTACGTTTTACTGAAACTTACAAGTAGTGAGATTGAAACACGATGATTACTACATAATCAACAGTTAGTGGCCCGTCGTCTGAATGAGATTAAATTCAGTTGTTGGAAACAAATCTGAAATTTGTGTTATGCTTCCACTTTATTGTTGCACTTCACTATTTATGAAGCATGGTTTTGCAACCTGGAACTTATTTTACTTCATTCAGCTCTTTATGTTGAAGTCCAGAACCTAATCTATAAATCTGTTACTCACGATAATGGATAGGATATCAGGAACCATTTGGAAAACTGCTTTCTAAGTTCTACATAGGACAGAGTATTGAATAGCTATTTGGATATTCAGCTCTTGGTGTAGCTGCCAGCAAATTTGAAAGCAAGAGAAATATGGTAGAACGAGAGTAAAGGCCAAAATTTCGTTAATCAATGAGAAATATTCAGACGTCAATCTTTTTTCTAGGATTTTATCTTTTCTTAGCGGTTCTAGGATTTTAGCTAAGCTCACATTTTCACCCCAAATGGTAGGAGGCTCTATTTCGATTGGACTAAATGTACTACTCCGTCCGATCCATAATAAGTGTCATGACTTTCAATAGTAGAAAAAGAGCCTAATGTGAAGCACATTAGTCACGGTTTGTAACGGAACCGGCACTAATGTTACCATTAGTGCCGGTTCCAACGGCTAGGCGGGCGGTGCTCATTAGTACCGGTTCGTGGCGAACCTTTAGTACCGGTTCATGCCACGAACCGATACTAAAGAGATGGTGGCAGGCTGTTGTCAGGCTGGGACCCCACCAGCACCTTTAGTATCGGTTCATGCCACAAACCGGTACTAGAGTTTTTTAGTTGATGCTTTTTGCAATGGTTTTTTAGTCCAAACTAACCTTAGTTCAAACCTACGGCACATATTTTTGATCGGAGGGAGTATTGTTTAGTATGAGCTACATGGAAGCTGAGGCAGTTTGAAACTTGCTAGTATCTTGAGAGCTTCAAAGGCTAAAACTTAATGTTGGTGTCATGCTTGCGTTTTATATGGTTTTACATGATTAACTAGCTTCGGAGGCTAAAACATTTAACTAGTTAACTCTTCTTAGAAAATTGATTGAGGCCTATAGACTCAAGTACAGAAGAAAAGTGCTTCCATTTTATTGTTGTGCATCACTGTATATGGAGCATGATTTGCGACGAGTTTTTTTACTTTGTTCAGATTTTTATATTAAAATGTTGAACCTAAACTATTAATGTATTATGGACAATTCTGTGTAGGATATTAGTGTCCATCTGCAAAACTGCTTTTAATTGTTGGAAATTCTTTGGGTAAGATGAAAAGCGGTCTGGTCTCTGTATGACGCTCATCCAGGCCATTCAACAGATGCAATGGACGGTGATCATAAAGTCGTACAGTTATCAGGATCAAAATGATTGTATCATATACTCCCTCCATTTTTATATACAAGGCCACAAACTGAGATTACAGGCACCAAGATAAAATTTAATGCATACTTTGCAAGATAGCTTTTCATTTCGTTTATTGGGATCATTAATACACAACATGCATAAGGAAATTGAGTGGAGAAAGTAACTAGTGTCATTTTGACTGCATGCATGTAAGTATTAAACATGTTGTTAATGCGAGGAAATATCATAAATTCTTTCCTCGATTACTGTTGAGTGGCCTTGTATAAATGTAAAAACGTATATTTCATAGTGGCCTTTTATAAGTAAATGGAGGGAGTAGCATAAATATTTAGTTGTGGCGGTTGGAGGTGAATATGTTACTCGTCACACTGTTTTTACAGAAGATTATGCTCTGACTACTAATAATTACTCCATCCGTGTCGAAATAAGTGTCGCTTATTTAGTTACTCGTCATTGTGTACTAAATCGGCGACACTTATTATGGGACAGATGAAACCATCGACACTTATTTTGAAACGGATGGAGTACTTATTAGTAGTCAAAGTGTAATCTGAGGAGTTGATGAAGTTTAGAATCACTAACTATAACAAGGTAGTAGTGTGTTGCCTCCTCTTATGTGTATGTACGCTCGATATCAGACCCAGACCTGGCATGCAGTGACAATGAAACCATATTTCTCAAAATTATATTCATCTCTATTTTAAAAGCTTCGAGCTCTGGCACCTCTGCAAATCCCTACTTCCCTCTGCGAAGGGGCTATCTATTTACTTTTATTGTTGAATCATCATCTTCTTATTAAAAGCACTAGCTGGAGAGCACTATTGTCATTTTTATGCTTCGTTGTTAGTCGATGTTGAGTATGAGTGTGACTGGATCTCTTACATCATGAATTACAATGTCTAGTCAGTGCTTGAACTTCAGGGGTGCTCGGCATTTATGTTTAGTGGTCTCAGAAAGGGCTAGTAAGATACCATCATATCATATTGTATCATGATTGTTTTGAAAAAGTGTTGTGATCCGAGATATCTTATTATTGCTCGCTAGTCAGTTATGTCATTGGTATGAGTAAAGTGAGACCTAAGTGTTACTGCAAATATTGTTAGTCCATAATCTTTGCTGAAAACCTGAACATTAGTTAGACATATTTGCAACAAAAGATCAAAGCGAGTTTGTAAAAGTTCTTATTTGTCACTTTTAGTTTTGTTAACTGAATTGCTTGAGGACAAGCAATGGTTTAAGCTTGGGGGAGTTGATACGTCTCCATCGTATCTACTTTTCAAAACTCTTTTGCCCTTGTTGTGGACTCTAATTTGCATGATTTGAATGGAACTAAGTCGGACTGGCGCTGTTTTCGAGAATTTTCATCATGTTGTATTTGTGCAGAAATCAAAGTTCTCGGGTTGACCTGAAAACTTACGGTGAATTTTGTGGAATATATAAAAATACTGGCAGAAAAATATGCTAGAGGGGGCCACCTAGGAGCCACAAGCTTGAGAACGCCCACCCCAGGCGTGCCTGGTGAGCTTGTGGCCCCTAGACCTCCGGCAACCCTAACTCCAGCTCCATATATACATATTCACGGAGAAAACAATTAGAGAGAAGGATTCATCGCGTTTTGCGATACGGAGCCGCCGCCACCTCCTGTTCTTCATCGGGTGGGCTGATCTGGAGTCCATTACGGGTTCGGAGGGTGGAAATCGACACCGTCATCATCATCAACCTTCCTCCATCAACAATTTCAATATTCTCATAGCCGGGAGTGAGTAATTAGTTCTTAGTCTTGATCGACGGAGATGTTTTGGATTAGATTTATCATGTAATCAAGTTACTTTTGTTAGGACTTGATGCCTAGTATCCACTATGTTCTAAGATTGATGTTGCCATGATTTTGTATGCTTAATGCTTGTCACTAGTGCCCGAGTGACATGATTTCATATCTGAACCTATTATGTTTTCACGAATATATTTGAGTTCTTGATCCTATCTTGCAAGTTATACGCACCTATTATGATCAGCATACCCCAAGGTGACAATAATTGGGATTCTTTCCGATGATTACCATAGTTTGAGGAGTTCATGTATTCACTAAGTAGCGGTCAGCACGTGGCAGTTTCCTATTGGATGTAGATGCCCAGCATGGTTCTAGGCAAAGCTTGTCCTTGGCGTACTGTTTAGGACCCACATGTTAGGTGCTTGTCATCTTGTTGTTTCCTGTTGGCTGGTTTTGCCGAGTGTAAGCTCTCGGCAAAGTGTGCACGTGGTAACCTTTGTTTCCGTCTGCCGTTCGTGAGTTCCTTTATTTTGCCGATGCGTCTTGTTGGACCTTTGGACAAATTTATGTTTACACGAGGTGTCTGCTGTGTGGCCTTTGTCGAGTGCAACTCTCGGCAAAATCTTTGTCGAGGGTTTTTGGCCCTTTGTCGAGTGTTCGTGGCACTCGGCGCATGTGGCATTTCTAGTAATGCATGTAGCATGTTCCTATAGAGTGCTCGGGGCCCAGCCGATGGTCATGTCGGCATGCACATCTGACGGGCATGTCACCAGCTTTGCCTGCCAGACGGCTGCAATGGTGGCCATCTCCTTCTTCTGCTCGGATGAGAGGCTATCTCAGAGGGGCGTGAGGAGGCCATGGCGGGCGTGGTGCGGAGAGGAGAAAGGGACGGAGGAGGATGGTATTGCTATGGCCAGGGCTTGAGTTCATATAGCGGGGAGGACGGCAATGGGCCGCGGCAGTGTGGTTAGTGGAGAGCGGCAAACTGACGAATGGGTGATACGTCTCCATCGTATCTACAATTTTTGATTGTTCCATGCCAATATTATACAACTTTCATATACTTTTCGGCAACTTTTTATACTATTTTTGGGACTAACATATTGATCCGATTGCCGGTGCGATTCGTATCTGTTGCATGTTTTGGTTTCACAGAATATCCATATCGAGCGGAATCCAAAGCGGGATAAAAGCAGACGGAGCTTATTTTTGGAATATTTGGAAAATTCGGAAGAAAAATCCACGCAGCGAGCGGTGCCGAGGTGGCCATGAGGCAGGCGCCCTGACCCTCATGGGCAACCCGTAAAGCGGTTGATGCCCTTCTTGACGCAAGAAAGCTAATTTTGGAAATAAAATCACGACCAAGGTTTCAGTCCAATCAGATTCTGGATCTCCATATATATACGAAATGGTGAAAGGGCAGCGGGAGAGAATGCGAAGCAGAGATGGATCCAATCTCGGAGGGCTCTCGCCCTCCCACACCATGGAGACCATGGACCGGAGGAAACCCTTCTCCCATCTAGGGAGAAGGTCGAGGAAAGAAGAAGAAGGAGGGGCTCTCTCCCCTACGCTCCCGATGGCGCGGAACACCGCCGGGCCATCATCATCACCGTGATCTTCACCAACACCACCGCCATCTTCACCAACATCTCCATCACCTTCCCCCTCTATCTACAGCGGTCCACTCTCCGCAACCCGTTGTACCCTCTACTTGAACATGGTGCTTTATGCTTCATATTATTATCCGATGATGTGTTGCCATCCTATGATGTCTGAGTAGATTTTCGTTATCCTATCAGTGGCTGATGAATTTCTATGATTGATTTAATTTGCTTGTGGTTATGTTGCTCTCCTTTGGTGCCCATCATATGAGCGCACCGTGGATCACACCATAGGGTTAGTTGTATGTTGATAGGACTATGTATTGGAGGGCAAGGGTGTGAAGCTTCAGCCTAGCATAGAAATTGATGCATACGGGATTGAAGGGGACCAATATATCTTAATGCTATGGTTGGGTTTTACCTTAATGAGCGTTAGTAGTTGCGGATGCTTGCTAATAGTTCAATCATAAGTGCATAGAATTCCAAGTCAGGGATGACATGCTAGCAGTGCCCTCTCCCACATGAAACTTGCTATCGGTCTAGTAAACTAGTCAATTGCTTAGGGACAATTTAGCAACTCCTACCACCACTTTTCCACACTCTCTATATTTACTTTATTGTGTCTTCATCTAAACAGCCCCTAGATTTTATTCGTGCTCTTTATATTCTTGCAAACCTATCCAAAAACACCTGCAAAGTACTTCTAGTTTCATACTTGTTCTAGGTAAAAGCGAGCGTTAAGCGTGCGTAGAGTTGTATCGGTGGTCGATATAACTTGAGGGAATATTTGTTCTACCTTTAGCTCCTCGTTGGGTTCGACACTCTTACTTATCGAAAGAGGCTACAATTGATCCCCTATACTTGTGGGTTATCAAGACCTTTTTCTGGCACCGTTGCCGGGGAGACAACCCGGAAGTTTTAGAGAGTCATTTATTTCTATTTAGTGCTTTCATATAGTTTGAAAACAACAAAGATAAAGAGAGGAACCCAAAACTTTTCAAAAGGAAAGTGAAAGTGAGAAAGACAAGTATTGTTGAAGTGGGAGAGCTCCTTGAACTTTGTTCATGCTCACGGTAACTTTGTGAATCTTGATTACAGAAACTTTTCAACAAAAATAATTATCTCCTTGTACAATTCCATTGTATAATAAAAATAATGTGCCAAGGTATGCGTTTAGTAAGTTTAAAATGCTTGGTGGAACTAAAGGTGCAGGACAGAAACTTATTCTGTAGTTCGCGATTTTTAATTTTTTACTGAAACGTCAAATGGTTCTGATTCTTTTTGAACTGTCTTTCTACACAAATTGTTTATTTTTCCTAATTTTGGCAGAATTGTTTAAGTATCAGAAGTATGGTGAATGTTCAGATTGTTACAGACTATTCTGTTTTTGACAGATTCTGTTTTTGATGCATAGTTTGCTTGATTTAAAGAAACTATCAATTTATATCAGTGGATTAAGCCATGGAAAAGGACACAATGCAAAAACAAAATATGAATTGGTTTGGAACAGTACTTAGAGTAGTGATTTGCTTTATTATACTAACGGATCTTACCGAGTTTTCTGTTGAAGTTTTGTGTGGATGAAGTGTTCGATGATCGAGGAGGTCTCGATATGAGAAGTAGGAAGAGAGGCAAGAGCTCAAGCTTGGGGATGCCCAAGGCACCCCAAGTAAATATTCAAGGAGACTCAAGCGTCTAAGCTTGGGGATGCCCCGGAAGGCATCCCCTATTTCTTCAACAAGTATCGGTATGTTTTCGGATTCGTTTACGTTCATGCGATATGTTCAAATCTTGGGCGTCTTTTGCATTTAGTTTTCATTTTTCTTTTATGCACCATGCTGGTATGAGATAGTCCTTGGTTGATTTATAGAATGCTCATTGCACTTCACTTATATCTTTTGAGTATGGCTTTATAGAATGCTTCATGTGCTTCACTTATATCATTTGAAGCTTGGATTGCCTATTTCTCTTTACATAGACAACCACCATTAGTAGAATGCTCTTTTGCTTCACTTATATTTTTTAGAGCGTGGGCATATCTTTTGTAGAAAGAATTAAACTCCCGTGCTTCACTAATATCTATTTAGAGAGATGACGGGAACTGGTCATTCACATGGTTAGTCATAAAATCCTACATAAACTCATAGATCACTGAATATGATATGTTTGATTCCTTGCAATAGTTTTGCGACATAAATATGGTGATATTAGAGTCGTGCTAGTTGAGTAATTGTGAAATTGAGAAATACTTATGTTGAGGTTTGCAAGTCACGTAGCATGCATTATAGTGACCCGTTATGTAGCGAAGTTGCAGCATGAGGTGTTTATTGATTGTCTTCCTTATGAGTGGCGGTCGGGGACGGCGATGGTCTTTTCCTACCAATCTACCCCTAGGAGCATGCTTGGCGTAGTACATTGTTTCGATGACTATTAGATTTTTGCAATAAGTATGTGAGTTCTTTATGACTAATGTTGAGTCCATGGATTATCGCACTCTCACCCTTCCACCATTGCGAGCCTCTTGATTGCCGTGCATTGCCCTTTCTCACCTCGAGAGTTGGTGCAAACTTTGCCGGTGCATCCAAATCCCGTGATACGATACGCTCTATCACACATAAACCTCCTTATATCTTCCTCAAAACAGCCACCATACCTACCTATTATGGCATTTCCATAGCCATTCCGATATATATTGCCATGCAACTTCCATCATCATCATATACATGACTTGAGCATTTATTGTCATATTGCTTTGCATAATCGTAAGATAGCTAGCATGATGTTTTCATGGCTTGTCCGTTTTTTTATGTCATTGCTACGCTAGATCATTGCACATCCCGGTACACCGCCGGAGGTATTCATATAGAGTCATATCTTTGTTCTAGATATCGAGTTGTAATATTGAGGTGTAAGTAAATAAAAGTGTGATGATCATCATTATTAGAGCATTGCCCCAGTGAGGAAAGGATGATGGAGACTATGATTCCCGACAAGTCGGGATGAGACTTCGGACGACAAAAAAAGGAGAGAAAGGCCAAAAAAAGAGAAGGCCAAAAAAAGAAAAAAAGAAAAAAAAGAAAAAAAATAGAGAGAAGGGGCAATGTTACTATCCTTTTACCACACTTGTGCTTCAAAGTAGCACCATGTTCTTCATATAGAGAATCTCTTGAGTTATCACTTTTATATACTAGTGGTAATTTTCATTATAGAACTTGGCTTGTATATTCCAACGATGGGCTTCCTCAAATGCCCTAGGTCTTCATGAGCAAGCAAGTTGGATGCACACCCACTTAGTTTCAGTTTGAGCTTTCATACACTTATAGCTCTAGTGCATCCGTTGCATGGCAATCCCTACTCCTCACATTGACATCAATTGATGGACATCTCCATAGCCCGTTGATTAGCCGTGTCGATGTGAGACTTTCTCCTTTTTGTCTTCTCCACATAACCCCCATCATCATATTCTATTCCAGTTATAATGATATTTCCATGGCTCACGCTCATGTATTGCTTGAAAGTTGTAAAGGTTTGAGAAAAGTCAAAAGTATGAAACAATTGCTTGGCTTGTCATCGGGGTTGTGCATGATGTGAATATTTTGTGTGGTGAAGATGGAGCATAGCCAGACTATATGATTTTGTAGGGATGAGCTTTCTTTGGCTATGTTATTTTAATAAGACATAATTGCTTGGTTGGTATGCTTGAAGTATTATTGTTTTTATGTCAAATGATAGACTATTGCTTTGAATCACTCGTGTCTTAATATTCATGCCACGATTAGATACATGATCAAGATTATGCTAGGTAGCATTCCACATCAAAAATTATCTTTTTTATCATTTACCTACTCGAGAATGAGCAGGAATTAAGCTTGGGGATGCTGATACATCTCCGTCGTATCTATAATTTTTGATTGTTCCATGCCAATATTCTACAACTTCCATATACTTTTTGGCAACTTTTTATACTATTTTTGGGACTAACATATTGATCCAGTGCCTAGTGCTAGTTCCTGTCTGTTGCATGTTTTTGGTTTCGCAGAATATCCATATCAAACAGCATCCAAACGGGATAAAAACGGACGGAGCTTATTTTTGGAATATTTGGAAAATTCCGGAAGAAAAATCCACGCGAGACGGTGCCCGAGGTGGCCACGAGGCAAGGCGCCTGCCCCTGGCGCGCCTGACCCTCGTGGGCCACTCGTAAGCGGTTGATGCCCTTCTTCAGCCGCAAGAAAGCTAATTTTTGGAAAAAATCACGGCGAAGGTTTCAGTCCAATCGAATTCACGGATCTCCATATATATAAGCGGTGAAAGGCGGCGGAGAGAACGCAGAAGCAGAGAGATAGATCCAATCTCGGAGGGCTCTTGCCCTCCCACGCCATGGAGACCATGGACGGAGGAAACCCTTCTCCCATCTAGGGAGAAGGTCAAGGAAGAAGAAGAAGGAGGGGCTCTCCCCTCGCTCCGGTGGCGCCGGAGCGCTGCCGGGGCCATCATCATCACCGCGATCTTCACCAACACCACCGCCATCTTCACCAACATCTCCATCACCTTCCCCCTCTATCTACAGCGGTCCACTCTCCCACAACCCGTTGTACCCTCTACTTGAACATGGTGCTTTATGCTTCATATTATTATCTCGATGATGTGTTGCCATCCTATGATGTACGAGTAGATTTTCGTTATCCTATCGGTGGTTGATGAATTGCTATGATTGATTTAATTTGCTTGTGGTTATGTTGCTGTCCTTTGGTGCCCATCATATGAGCGCGCGCATGGATCACACCATAGGGTTAGTTGTATCTTGATAGGACTATGTATTGGAGGGCAAGAGTGACAGAAGCTTCTGCCTAGCATAGAAATTGATGCATACGGGATTGAAGGGGGACCAATATATCTTAATGCTATGGTTGGGTTTTACCTTAATGAACGTTAGTAGTTGCGGATGCTTGCTAATTGTTCCAATCATAAGTGCATAGAATTCCAAGTCAGGGATGACATGCTAGCAGTGGCCTCCCTGTCAGTGTCAAAACCGGCGGATCTCGGGTAGGGGGTCCCGAACTGTGCGTCTAGGCGGATGGTAACAGGAGACAAGGGACACGATGTTTTTACCCAGGTTCGGGCCGTCTCGATGGAGGTAAAACCCTACTACTGCGTGATTAATATTGATGATATGGGTAGTAGAAGAATAGATCTACCACGAGATCAGAGAGGCTAAAACCTGGAAGCTAGCCTATGGTCCGATTGTTGTTCGTCCTACGGATTAAAACCCTCCGATTTATATAGACACCGGAGAGCGTTAGGGTTACACAGAGTCGGTTACAATGGGAGGAGATCTACATATCCGTATCGCCAAGCTTGCCTTCCACGCCAAGGAAAGTGGCATCCGGACACGGGGCGGAGTCTTCAATCTTGTATCTTCATAGTCCGAGTCCGACCAAAGGTTATAGTCCGGCCATCCGGACACCCCCTAATTCGGGACTCCCTCAGTAGCCCCCGAACCAGGCTTCAATGACGACGAGTCCGGCGCGCAGATTGTCTTCGGCATTGCAAGGCGGGTTCTTCTCCAAATCCTGTGTACCTGTTGAATAATGTCTGGCTTCTCATAAATATTGCGCTCCTTGGCTTCCACACCTAATAATGGCGATCTTCCATGTGTCAAACGAATGCGAGAAGCCAGGGTATTTTTACATTTACCCCCCTAGCTGCGCAAATGATCTGCCTATAAAAGAGATGAGGATCTAGATCCGAATCACACATCCTCCTTCATGAGCATTCATCGGGCGCATCGGCAATCAATTCCATCATGGCGATCAGCGCGGCTCCTCTTCTCGCCTCCCAGCCCTCAGCCCGAAGATTGGGAGAGATGTTCCATCACGCCTGGCCCGAGCTAGTGATCTTCTTGACCAAGGATTCCATCCCTCGGCCTTCATGGTCCCGGTTCGAGCGGACTCGCCACCTATAATGGCGGAAAGCAAGCGGAGGCGTCCAGTCCCTCCAAAGGAGGCGGGTGTGCCTTATCCCTTATTTAATAAGAGGCTCGGATTTCCAATTCATCCGTTCCTCCGGGGCTCCTGAGTTCTCTGACCTCCGGTTGCACTGACCTTCGCCCGGCTTCCATTACGCATATTGCGGGTTTCGTGGCCCTTCTTGCGAGCTGTTTTTGGGCATCGAGGCTCATTTTGCCTTTGTGGAAGAAAGTTACGCCTTGTGCCCCGTTCTCAAGAGGTGTCGATATATCAAGTGGGTGGGCGAACTATGGCGCATTATCGAACCGGATATCTATCTGGAACCCGAAGAAGGCGTCCAAAGGCGGCCTTGAGAATGGTTTTATATAGAAGATGTCCCTTGCGGACCTGTTGGATCGGCCTCCCCGAGTTCAATAATGCTCCTTTGAAGAAGCGCCTAAGCTGGCGTCTACGGAGCCCTCAGAGGGAAAATGACAAGGACGTCCTTTACCTGATGACCGGATAAGGTTGTTAGCTCATTCCGGACTGACCATGATCGGGGTCATGGCCACATGCATTATCGCGAAGTGCAGCTGCTTGAGTATAGAGGCCACCCATGTGGGATTTCAGCGGGGAGGATGATGCCACCCGTTGCGGCCGTAAGGGCGGGATCGGTTGCGATGCGGCGAAGATCTTGTCTGCATTGTACAAGGGAGAAGAGGAGGAATTCCTCCGCGTCAATCCACAGGGCGGATTTTCTATGAACAATCCTCCAAGCTGGGTAAGCGGACACTTCTTTTTGCCCCTCAGATCCATATTCCCGTAGTCAAGTATCTCATTTTGTGATTTCGACGTGGGAACAGCGCCAGGCCGTAAAGGATATAAACAGCCCGCCTCCACAGCCCGAGAATCCGGAACGGTTCCTCAACGTGACCTCCCAAGAGGATCCGGATATATCCGTGGAGCTGATTGATGGGGTATTTCACCAACTGAGCATCGACAATGCCTTGGTCGCCATTACGGCCGATTACCCCGGAATACTTCCAGCCTCACGAGTGGCGAGACCGAAGTCGATGCTTTGAAAACGACCCATCCGTGCTTATTCTTGATCACCGCGTACTAATGGTGTTTTGCAGGGGAAGTCCTTGAGGCTGAAGGCCGAGCCTGCGGTGGCTGGCCAACAAGGGGCAGCAAGGCCCAGCAGGCTGAAAAGAAGTGCGGTCCGGATCGAGGCGTCGGCTGTGATGAGGCGTGCCATCTTATTCCCAGGTTTTATTCTCTCAAGGCGTACTAATGCACGTGCTTTCTTCAGGAAGAAGAGCGCTTGCCGGACTATATCCGGAGAAGTTGCCACTCGCGCCTCCACCGAACAGGCTCCACGGCCGGGTCCGGAAGCGGAGGCGAACATGAGGCGCGCTCCGGAGGCTCCTCCGACAGAGGATGCGGACAAGATGTCCGCCACCAATTCCGGTGGAGAGTTCCATGAACCCACAGGCGTCATTTGGACAGCTCTACGTGGCGCTTGTTTCTCCCAAGAGGCATTGGATGCCTTGGTCAGGAGATGCGTACCTCCGTGCCGCTCAAAATGGTCTAGCGAGCCATGGGCGGTATGTGAAAGACATCTGGTGAGAAAATTTGATGGTTACACATGCGGTAGCCCCAAGACTTGAAATAGTTGGAATAACTGATTTAAGGATCATATGTTATCTGAGGATCTTACAGAAAAGAATACCCAATTGTCCCAGGAGCTGGAAGGGTGCAAAGCCCAACTTGAGGCCACACTAGCCGCGACAGGGGAAGCCAAAGAGACCCCCTCTGTTAATATATGCTTCAAAAGATAAGTATGTTGTGAAGTGCGGCGTGTGTAAATCTGACAATATCATTGCGAGATGGCGCGGAGTGGATCTGGACAAGCAACAACTCTTGCGCCCGGTTAAAGGCCGGCGAGGCGTGCTTACGAGGTGAGGCGGAGAAGAATAATCTCGGGATGCCAACACCCAGCTGGGCGAGGAACTAAAGGATGTTCGTGCCCAGCTATCGGACTCGGTGAAGGAGAATCGGCGGCTTCGGCGGCATTTTTAGTAAGTGCTTGAGCGAACTTTGAAAAAAGGAGTTGGCGAGGAAGTCGACTAACAGAATAATGTTTGTAGGTGTGCTCACAGTGCGTCCTGCGGAGGAAATGCCGGTTCTATGGGTGACCTTCTTCGAGCTCTCTCAAGCTGCACGAGCGAGTTGGCGGTGATAAAACGTGCCAGGCCTTGTGGCCATTTGTCTCCATGCCCAAAGGCCTTGGAGAGCTTGCGAGAGGCTTAAGGGGAGTGCGGCGGCGCTTCCGACTATGGAAGATATCGGCCTGCCGTCAAAGGCGCCCGAGGAGGCCTGGGCCATGGTGAAGGCAGCGGTACCAAGGTTGACCCAAACCACATGGCCGAGGTCGGACATGTGGGGCCGATGGGAAGGAGATCCCCGTGAGCTTAGTATACGGCCAAGTAGAGTTGGCCGCCAAATATTCCCAACAGGACTGTAAACTAGACAGCCTGCTGGATGGCATTGAGGAGGAATATGCCCAGTCAAATTGACTATGTAATGTAAGATGACATGTAAAATGCCTTCTAGCCGGATTGTAGATCGTTTGTCATGGCGGACCTTTTCGCTTCAACCTCGGGACCCGATAGTCCGGAGTGTGTCTGAATACCCTCGTGGTTATGCAAGAACCGGGGCATGCATGGAGACCAGGCGTAGGGGTCATTAGTGCTTTATCAGACAAGTGCCCAACTAGTTATGTTATATTACATGGTTAATAAGAAACATCTTCCAGGGAGAATAATTCCGTTAGGGGTTCCTTTCCCTGGGAGGCATGCCCTAAAGTGCATGTCCGGACTACGAAAAATGCAGAAAAACATCTGGGGGCAGATATATAAATAAATGAAAGATCGTCTTTTAGTTCTCCGACCGGATATTCCCTTAAGAACGCTAGCTTTCGGCTTCACCCAGTCTGAGGTACACATCGGGCTGACCCGGCAGTAACAATCGCAGAGGTGCTCCCTTTACCACCTAAGCCGAACAATCGGGAGCGTGAGGGTAAGCACAGGAGCCGAACAACCCAGCTTGGCCAAAACTTAAGTCATATCGATGCATATAATGGTGAATAAAAGGTACATGCGGAAGTTTGACACATGTGTTGGGCATTAAGCCCGTATAAATAAGCTTACATTAAAGAAGCCCCATGTATAATGGCGTGGATACTTGCGTCAAGTGTGTCACGAACAATGCGTGACGAGCCTTCAAAGGCTGTAAGAGAAAAGGAGGGAGAAGGAGAGAAATATAAGACAACTAATGTGTAAAATATAGACATACGAAGGAGACGAACTCAGAATCCGGCGCTAGGCGTAGAATCTTTGGAGACGGGCTCCGTTCCATGGGTTCGGCTCGAGTCGGTTATCCGACACATCTCGCAGATGGTACGCTCCACCGGTCAGGACTTGGTCGATTATAAAGGGACCTTCCCATTTGGGCTTGAGTTTGTCCTTTTTCTTGTCTGGCAGGCGTAGAACTAGCTCACCAACATTATAAGTTTTGGCACATACTTCTCTGCTTTGATATCTTCGAGCCTCTGTTGATAGAATGCGGAACGGGCTTTTGCCACGTCACGCTCCTCCTCCAAGGCGTCCAAACTGTCCTGCCAATCGAGCTCGGCTTCTCTTTCTTCGTACATGCGCATGCGAGGTGAGTCATGAAATATATCGCAGAGCAGAACTGCCTCTGCGCCGTATACAATAAAGAATGGTGTGATTCCGGTGGTGCGATTCGGCGTGGTCCGCAGCCCCAGTCTGGTCGAGCTCCTCTACCCAGTGCGTGTTAGATTCCTTGAGGGACCGCACTAATCTGGGTTTGATGCCGCTCATGATTAGACCATTTGCTCGCTCGACTTGACTGTTAGTTTGAGGTTGATAGACTGAAGCATAGTCTAGCTTGATGCCAATGTTTTTGCACCAGAGTTTGACCTCGTCGGGCGTGAAGTTCATGCCGTTATCAGTGATGATGCTGTGGGGGACGCCGTAATGGTGTACGACCCCTGATATTAAGTCTATCACCGGTCCGGATTCGGCCTCTTAACAGGCTTGTCCTCTATCCATTTGGTGAATTTATCCACCATGACCAGTAGGTATTTTTGCTTGTGGGTTCCTCCTTTAAGGGGTCCAACCATGTCAAGCCCCCAGACCACGAAGGGCCAGGTGATGGGTATAGTTTGGAGGGTGGTGGGTGGCATGTGGCTTTGATTAGCAAAGAGCTGGCAACCGACGCATCGTTGGACTAAGTCCTGAGCATCTGCCCGGGCCGTCGGCCAATAAAATCCTGTACGGAAGGCCTTGCTTACAAAGGCCCGGGCTGAGGCATGGTGCCCGCCGATTCCGGCATGAATTTCAGCCAGAAGATTCCGCCCTTCCTCTTCGGAGATACACCTTCGAAGGACTCAAGTGGTGCTTTTCTTATAAAGCTCTCCCTCATGGACTTTATAGGCTTTAGATCGCCGCACTATGCAGCGTGCCTCGTTTTGGTCCTCGGGAAGTTCCTGCCTGGTTAGGTTGGCTAGGAATGGTTCCGTCCACAGGGCAATGACTGCCATTATTACATGGGCTGAAGATGTTACTTCGTTGGCAGAGCCACCAATAATGTCAGAATGTTCGGTGTCGGGCAGTGCGGTTGGGTCCGGGCTGTTATTTCCGGATTCCCCCTCCCATAGTACAGATGGCTTGAACAGCCTCTCTAGGAAGATGTTGGGGGGGACGGCATCGCGCCTTGCGCCAATCCGTGCCAACATGTGTGCTGCCTGATTGTTTTCCCGGGCTATATGGTGAAATTCGAGCCCCTCAAACCGAACTGACATTTTTAGGACGGCGTTGCGATAAGCTACCATTTTCGGATCCTTTGCGTCAAAGTCTCCATTTATTTGGGATATTGCGAGGTTCGAATCCCCGCGCACCTCTAGGCATTGAATGCCCATGGAGACTGCCATCCGGAGACCGTGTAGAAGGGCCTCGTATTGACTGCGTTGTTGGAGTCCGTATACATTATCTGGAGTGCGTATTGAGCTGTATCTCCGGTTGGGGACATCGAGCGATGCCAGCCCCCAGACCAGCCAACATTTTGGAGCCGTCGAAGTGCATGATCCAGTTGGAATATGTGGCGTATTCTTTAGGGAGTTGGCTTGATCCATTCAATGACGAAGTCGGACAAAACATGTGACTTAATAGCTCGTCGTGGCTTATAGGTTATGTCGAACGGGAGGAGCTCAATGGCCAATTTGGCAATCCGGCCCGTCGCGACGCGGTTGTTTATAATGTCGTTAAGAGGTACTTCGGAGGCTACTGTTATCGAACACTCTTGAAAGTAGTGTCGCAGCTTCCGTGATGCCATAAACACTGCGTACGCTATCTTGTGATAATGCGGATACGACTTGCATGGAGTGAGGACCTTTGGACACGTAGTAAACTGGTTTTGAAGGGGAACTTGTGTCCGTCCGTTTCTCGTTCGACAATGAGCACCGCTTACAACGATGAGTTGCGCGATGTATAATAGCATTGGTTACGCCCATGTTGGCGCGGCCAGGAACGGGTTTGTTGCCAATATGGCTTTTATTTCTTGAGTCCGGCCGTGGCGGCATCCGTCCACTCGAAGTATTGATGCGCGAAGGAGGCGATAAAGGGTAATGCCTTTTCTCCCAAGCGGGAGATAAAGCGGTTTAGAACCTCCGCATCCAATCAATTTTGTATTTGTTTGAGGTCCTTTGGGATGTCCAATTGTGACAGAGCTTGGATCTTGGCTGGGTTTGCTTCAATTCCTCTCCGGATACAATGAAGCCCAAGAGCTTTCCGGGTGATGCATGCAGCATTTTTCTGGGTTAAGCTTGATGTCATATGTTGGAGGTTGTCGAATGTGATCCTCAAGTCGTCTACTAGTGTTTCGACATGCTTGGTTTTGGCGACCACATCATCTACATATGCCTCCTTTGTTTTGCCGATCTGGTTTTGCGGACATATACGAATCATGCTTGGCGATATATTTGCGCGGCGTTTTTGAGCCCGAAGGGCATTGTATTGAAGCAGAATGGGCCATATGGGGTGATGAATTCCGTTGCGGCTTGGTTTGGCTCTGCCATCTTAATTTGATGGTAGACGGAATATGCATCGAGGAAACACTATGAATCGTGTCCTGCGGTAGCATCGATAATTTAATTCGATGCGGGGAGGAAGGATCCTTTAGGCAAGCCTTGTTGAGGTCCTTGAAATCGGCGCATAAGCGCGAGTTTATCCTTCTTTGGTACCATCACCGGTTTGCTAGCCAGTCCGGATGTTTTATATCTACGATGAATCCGGCCTCCGATGGTTTGGCTAGCTCCTCTCCCATGGCTTGTCTCTTGGGTTCGAAGAAATGCGAAGAGCACCTTGGTAGCTTGAATCCTTTTAGGATGTTTAGGCTGTGCTCGGCCAGCCGGCGTGGGATTCCTGGCATGTCTGAAGGGTGCCAGGCAAAAATGTCCCAATTTTCGCGTAGGAATTCTCGTAGTGAGGCGTCTACATCAGGGTTTAATTGCGTCCCAATGGAGGCCGTTTTTGTAGGGTACGTTGGATGGACTTGGAATTTGACTATTTCGTCCGCCGGTTTAAAGGAGGTGGACTTGGATCTTTTATCGAGTATCACATCATCCCTGTTCACCGTGGAGCGCCTTGCACGATCAGTTCTTGACGCTAGGGCTTCGGATAGTACCTCAAGGGCCAGTGCAGCTTTCTTATTTTTGGCGTGGAGTGCTATGTCCGGGTCACTAGCAAGAGTGATGATTCTGTTGGGCCCGGGCATTTTGAGCTTCATGTACCCGTGATGGGGTATAGCTTGAAAAATTGTGAATGCCTCTCGCCCTAATAGGCGTGGTATCCGCTGCTCAGCAGGGCCACTTGAAGCGTGACCTCCTCGGACCTGTAATTATCCGGCATGCGAACACCACATCCGATTGTGATTTTTCCTGTACAAAGACGCTTCCCGACCGGGGATTATTCCCCTAAAGGTTGTCTTTGCTTCGCTCAATCTTGACTCCAGTCTATTTCCATTTTTCGGAGGGTGTCCTCGTAAATGAGGTTCAATCCGCTTCCACCGTCCATGAGTACCTTGGTAAGGCGAAAGCCATCCACTATTGGACAGAGGACCAATGCGGCTGGTGCTCGGGCTGTTCGGAATTTAGGTTAAATCCGGCATTAAAGGTAATAGCCTTGTCACTCCATGGGTTTATTGTTGCTACTTGGTAGACTTCAGCAAGGCTGCGGAGTGTTCGTTTCCGCATATTATTTGATGCGAAAGTCTTGAATACTGCTAATACCATACTGGTATCCCTGGGCTGGTGCTCGGAAGTTAGGAGCTCTTCGCCACTTTTGGCCACCTGCCGTAGTATCCAACATGATCTAAGGCTATGAGTTGGAGTGGCACCCTCTGTACTATGAATTTTACAGGGTCCATTGAGCCATCCCTCCAGTACGGTTTCATGCCCTATAGAGGGTTTTTGCTTTTTGGTGTTTAACCCAGGTGCCTGGCGATAATGCACCCTTTTATTTGAAGAGGTTGTATTCGGGGCGGATTGTCCCGAATTTGATTTCGGTTTTCCAGGCGCTTTCCATCGCCCAGTACTTTCATACTATGGACGCCAAGTCAGCGAAGCGTGTAATTTCATGAGGACTTACGGCGTTGAGGATTCCCTTGTCCGTGGAATTATTGCAGAGTAACAAAATTGCGTCTTCCTCGCGGGAGTCCTTTATCTTGTTCATGACTAGGAGGAATCTGGCCCAGTAATGGTGTACTGTTTCTGCGGGCTCTTGCCGAATTTGGGATAGATCGCTTATGGTTGGGTGGGCAGGTGGAATTAAACAAGGAGCCCCGTCCAGTTTAAGACTTAGGGGCCAAGAAGTTTCCGGACTTGGAAGCTTGGGTTCTTGGATGTTGTCCAATGAATCTAGCCCGCTGCCTGACTTTAGGTTCAGGGCTTGAGTGACGTCCTCCCCTCCGCGGGAATCCGGCTTGGAGGGATCGGGAATCCAGTCATAGCTAGTCCTTAAGATAGATGAAGGGTTGCCGCATTGTTCCTCTACCACAACGACATGGTGGGTGGCCTGGGGAGAGTTAATCTCTCTTAGATCGGGTTTAGGCCCAATCTGATCGTAGTCTGTAGCGACTCCCAGGGCGGCGATGCGATCCAAGAGCTCGTTTAAGGAAGAGAGCTCCATCGGCTCTAACTCCTCGGTGAGTTCCGAGTTGGCATGAAGATTGCTTTCGATGACCCGAGAAGTCATCGTCGGTAGCGTCCGTCCGAGCGGTCATAAGAAAACCGCCCTAGCCGAAGAGTTTGGCCGATAGACAAAGCTCCTTTAGCAAGTGCCGTCTTTAAAGGCGGGATGAGGCATCCTTCACGATGGCGGCGATGTCGGTGGAAAGCTTGACACCTATGGGATCACAAGAATCCCTACTGCGGTTGCGGTAGCGAATTCGTGAGAAGAGCGGATCAAACAGGTAGCACACGGTACGTTTATCCAGGTTTGGGCCACGAGGATGCGTAAAACCCTACTCCTGCTTTGGTGGATTGTATATCTATGTTCTTGAACTAGCTATGGGGCGTGAGGAGCTCCAAAAATCTGAATCCCTCTCACAGTGCGCCTCGGGCCTCCTTTTATAGGAAAGGGGCTGCCACAGTGGCACACAGGAGGTGGAAACGGTAAAGTAATGCGAGTTTATCCCTCGCATTACATGACAAGGCGCATTTAATGCGCCTTGCTTAGGTGTCCTTACTTTATCGGGGTCGGGGGAGAGTCCCGTCCCGTCCGTCACCGCTTCCACTGGCACTACTACAAAAAGGGCTATAGATGGAATGGCTATTAATGGCGCACCTGTGATGTGGCGCGCCATTAGTATATTCTAATGGCGCACCATGTCTCGGTGCGCCATTAGTAATATATTACTAATGGCGCACCTGGTGTGTGGTGTGCCATTAGTAGTTTGGGAAAAAAATGTAAGAAAATTTTTTGTTACTAATGGCGCACCTTGGGGTGGTGCGCCATTACTAGTTTTAACTAGTAATGGCGCACTTTCCACTGGTGCGCCATTACTAAGTTTTTTAAAAAAAAAATCAAAAAAAATATCATTTTTTTATTATTTTTTTCAAAACTACTAATGGCGCACCGCGGGAGTGGTGCGCCATTAGTAGTTGAACAACTACTAATGGCGCACCACCCCACGGTGCGCCATTAGTAACTTGGCCACCTTCCACCTTCCACGATGCGTCGGTGGAAGGTGGCCAGTATAATGGCGCACCGTGGGAGTAGTGCGCCATTAGTAGTTCAACTACTAATGGCGCACCACTCCCAGTCATTAGTAACAACCACCTCCCACGAATGCACCCCCGTGGATCGCCTTTTCAGTTTTAAAAAAATAAAAGAAAATGATGAAAATGTCAAAAAATAAAAAGAAAATAAGTTTCCCATGTGATATGTGGTCTAGTTGTTGGGAAAATTTGCAAATATGAATTTCGACTTCATTTGCAAAATCTCTAGAAATTTGTAAAAATGGGCATAACTTTTGCATACTAACTCGGATGAAAAAGTTTTTTATATGAAAAATCATCTACTCGAAAAGTTACAACCCCGTTAAACATTTTCAAAATCCCCAAAAACCTAACAGAAAAAAAGTTACGGGCCTTTCAAGATCTAGCGGCAAAAAAATTCAAAAAATTTCAAAAAAAATTGGTTTTGAATTTTTTTTTGATTTTTAAAAAAAAAAATGATACGTAATATGATCGAGAAGTTTGAAATATTTTTCAAAATTTCATCATAGTCATTAACATGAACAAAGTCCTAGACATCAATAAGGTATAACATGATTGATATGCTAGATATATCAACAAGTGCACGTGAAGTGAAAGTGTTCTTTGGGGTTGGATAGAACTACGAAGTTAAGCGTGCTTGAAATTTGGAGTAGTGTGAGGATGGGTGACCTTTCGGGAAGTTTGACCATGGAGTGCGATTTGACCCGAGATTAAGCCATAGTGAACTGAGATTAAGAAAAAATTAAAAAAATTTTAAAAAAGTTTTGAAAAAAATTAAAAAAAAATTTGAAAAAATTTAAAAAAAAATTGAAAAAAAAATGTTACTAATGGCGCACTTCTATATGGTGCGCCATTAGTATACCAGATACTAATGGCGCACCGTGGGCTATACATGGTGCGCCATTAGTATCTCTGCTAATGGCGCAGGTGGTGCGCCATTAGTAAAAATACAAATGGCGTGCTATTAATGGCGCACCACGGATCGCCATTAATAGCCATAATAAATCTTGCCATTAGTAGGGGTTTTTCTAGTAGTGTGGTGTTGACCGTGCCACGGCCAGCGGTGCTCGTGGTGCCATGTGGCGAGCACGCACTGAGGTGGCGCGATGGTGGAGTCTCCATGAAGATCTGCGCCGCCACGCAGGTGCCTGCCCAACTGGTTGGGTCGGCGGCTGCATGCAAACAGCGGTGGAGGCGCTTGAGTGCGGGCCTAATGGTGGCCCCACAGTGTCCTTGGCAAGGGCCTTGCGGGGCCCCGGCAAGGGTCTTGCCGTGGCGCTTGCCGTCATCCCCGGCAAGGCTCTTGACGGGGGCCTTGGGGTCCTCCTTGGCTGGGATCCCGACAAGGATCATCATCTTCTCAAGTGTGTACCTGATCTTGAATGTCTTCACAAAGATCTGCATGCCACCACGGGGATCGTCTCCCGAATCCATACCCCATGGGGTAGTGGACTCAAGGGTGACTCGCTTCGTAGGCGTGGGGTGAGCTGCCTCGGCAAGGGTCTTGTCGGGCTTGCTAGAAGCGCTCCCCGGCAAGGACCTTGCCGAGGGAGTCCGCTTCGCCCCCTTGCTCTTTGTGGTCTTGGTCTTGGCGTCGTTCCGCTCCTCTTCGGCTTCGGCCTTACCTTGGTTTCACCTCCCTCGCCGTGCTTGGTGCGGCAGCGGCCGTGGCTCAGACTGCCCGTGCACAGTCATAGGGGTACAAAGAGTGTACCCCTCTTTTTTGTACACCGACAGGAGCCCCCGGGCCTGGGCCACACATAAGCGCTACGCGTTGTTGGGCCAGGCCAAAGCAATCTTGCAGGCGGTAGGCGGTTTTTACCGTGGTAGGTTTCCTTCGCGCGCTGCGCCTCTCAAGCTCCCTGCGCGCGGCGCGGCGTGGGGAGGCGTGGGCGTGACGTGGGCGGCATGCGCGGGGCTGAGCTCTGCGCGCATGCGTCACGTCGTAATAAAGAGGCAGTGCGCGCCCTCCCGTAAGCGGAGGGAGGCGTGGAGGCGCGGCCTCTTTACTGAATGGGGCCGAGGCAGGGTCTTCAGGGCGTCCACTCCCCACGATCACGGGGTGGGGAGAGGCCGCCTCACCCGTCGCTTCGGTCCAGCACGCCCGCCATGTAGCCCCCATGCGCTTGGGGTGGCGAACGGTGGAGGCGGGAAATCGGGCCGTGGCGGGCTGGAGCAGCGGGCGGTCCCGATCCCTGCGCCTTCCGTGTCTTGATTGGCTGGCCAGGCGGTGAGCCCCACCCGTTCCTTTATAAAAGCAGGAGGGGAGGGACGCGTCCCGCATTCCTTCATCTCCACCTCTCTTCAGCTTCTGCTCCCCTCCCCCCATTCGCCATGGAGAGAGGGAATCCTGGTCCTTCAATGGTGGCAGCGAGAGGTCGCCGCTCGACAGCGCATCCTTCCTTCCCCTGCTCCTGCGGTGGCGGAGCCAGCCGCGAGGGGGAGGGGAAGGGGGCGAGGTCGTGGGCGAGGCCGAGGAGCCCGTGGAAGAGGAGGACGGGACGGCGCGTCGGTCTCGCCTCCGCCAGCAGCTCCTCCTCCCATGGAGGGACATGTTGGGGATGACCCTTGCGAGTTCTTCGTTAGGCTGCGCCGGCCGCCTCGCCGTCGCCTTCGTCTCCTGACCCCATTTGCGAGCGAGATGGAGCTGGACCCGCCTGAGTCACTGCAGCTGCACATGAGGGGCTGTGGGATCAGCGGTACGCGAGTCCGCGTCGACTTCCCAGCCCCTCACGTGATGTATCTTGGTCGAGGGTGGAAGACATTCGCCCATACCCACCATTTGACGGCGGGGCTCACTCTCCATTTCAAGCTGATGGAGGGCGGCCTCCTCTCCGTCAAGGTCTTCGGGTGCTTCGGGACTCGGGCAAGGTGCTGCGTGGAGAGCTCTGCTGATAGCGAAGACTCCTCCTCGGCGGGAGTGGCGAGGAGGACAGCAGCAGCGACGACAAGGGTAGCGGGCGGCAGGATGGCCAGGTCCGACTAGGTGTCGGGCCTCGCTCCGTCTTGACACCGGCGTCCCCATCATCCGTGTCGCCGGCTCCTTGAACTTCTCGGGGTTGCCTCCTTGGGCGGCTGGCGTTGGGAGGCTGCAGAAGAGGAAGAGGGCGGGCGACTAGGCCGTCAAGTCGAAATCTGCAGCACATCGGCGCGTTAAACAGCGTCTTGGCGATCCTGCCGCCTCGTCTTCGAACTCTACTTCCGGCGTCGCCATCGCCATCCAGCCTTTGGACGGCCACCGAGATGTTCTCTTGGTGTCTTCTGCCACCCGTAGCTCGCCTCCTTGACCTACCTCGTGAGGAGAGGGACAAGAAAGGGGTTACGGGCACCTTATCTTTTTCAACTTGTAAGCCTTTGGGCCTTAGCTGAATTTAGAACTTGTAATCCCATTATTCATGTTTTTCATTCCCTATGGACTGTACCTGAATGGAATGTTTTCAATGAAAAAGGGATGTTTGCGGGTCATTTGTTTGCGGGTAGAACCACAACAAGGGCGAATCCTTGATATCTTTAAGATAAACATTTCCTTACCCGGCAACAGGCCTTGCTGTCTTCTCACTTCGCCCAACCTTTCTCACGCGTTCGGCGGAGGCAGGGATGAAGTGGGTTTAAGCCCCTTGTTCCTCCCTTTTGCTGCCGTGACTACAACCAAACCTGGCCCCGAGGCAGGCCCGAGGCCTAGAGTTTTAGGGGAGCACGGTAACGAGGAAGAAGCGAGGTTTCACATACCTCGATCCATAAGGGATGCATGACAAGGGATGAAAAACTTATCTGAAGCTGCAGCCCCCGGCAACTTTGGTTTGCCGTGGGTGAACCTTTGCTCTTGCAGCCCCCGGCAATACTGGCTTGCCGGGGTCTAGATGCTGGTCCGTTCTCCTCCTCTTTTTCATCCTTAAGTGGTCCGGCAAGGATATGTGTGAGTCCTGCGAACCAAAAAAGACGAAAGAACGACAAAGGGGCCTTTTCGACCTCTAAGCTAGGGGTTAGTCGCCGCCAAGCACTATCAACCCTAACCAAGGGCGAGACTCGATCTAGCATGCATGCTATAACTTAGGCGTCGGCGCTTCATTTATTTATGCTCGAGGTATGCGCTGGCTTTGTACAAAGGGTTACATGCATCATCGGCAATGCTTGTACAAAAGGTGGCTTGCCGGGGCCCGGCAAGCCGCCTCTGAGTAAAACTTGCGAAGATGCTCAATGTTCCAGGAATTACTCACGGAGCAGCATCTTGATCTCTAAGCGGACTGCGCCGGGCACTGGCGACTCGTATTACCCGATAAGGGCCTTCCCACTTGGCGTCAACTTGTTGGAATTCTTGGCGATTGAGCAGCGAAGAATAAGGTCGCCTTCCTCAAGGCTCCGGGCATGAACCTTGCGGCTATGGTAGCGGCGCAAGGCTTGCTTTGGTAGCGTCTTTGCTCTCACAGCCGCCCGAAGGCGATCTTCCTCAAGGAAGCGGTCGTCGTCTTGCCGCAGTTACTCTTGCTCAAGCTCATCATAAGTGAGCACTAGAGGTGACCCGTGTATGAGTTCAGTGGGGATAACTGCTTCCGTCCCGTATACCAGGGCAAAGGGTGTCTGGTCGGTGGCTCGATTTGGTGTCGTCCTGATTGACCAAAGAACCGCCGGCAACTCGTCAATCCAGCGCCTTCCGCTCTTTGTGCAGCCTGTCAAAGGTCTTGGTCCTTAAGCCTCGCAACACTTCAGCATTTGCCCTCTCAGCTTGTCCATTGCTTCGTGGGTGAGCAACGGAAGCGAAGCAGACTTTGCTGCCGAGGTCTTGAGTATATTGCATGAAGGTGCGGCTTGTGAACTGTGTGCCGTTTTCGGTGATGACCCTGTTGGGTACACGAAGCGGCACACTATGAAGAACTTGACGGCCGGTGAGCTGTGACCTTCCTCCTTGCCTCCACTTCCGGCCACTTTGTGAACTTGTCGATTACAGCGTACAAGTACTCAAAGCCCCCGACAGCGCGGGGGAAAGGGCTCAGTATGTCGAGCCCCCAGACCGAGGAGGGCCAGGAGAGAGGAATGGTTTGAAGGGCTTGAGCTGGCTGATGATGCTTTCTCGAATGAAACTGACATGCTTCACACCTGGTGATGAGTGTTGTTGCATCCTAGAGGGCGGTAGGCCAGAAGAAACCTTGCCGGAATGCCTTGCCGGCAAGGGCTCTTGACCCGATGTGGGATCCACATATGCCTCCGTGTATCTCTGCCAACAGGTCCAGTCATTCCTCACGAGGGATACACTTCAATTTCACACTGTTCGGTCTCTTCCTGTATAGGACGTCATCGACGAACTGGTACATGGCAGAGCGACGGGCTACTTTTTCCGATTCTTCCTGCTCCTCAGGAAGTTCCCCTGTCTGGAGGAATCGGACGGTATGCTGTGCCCACGCTGGAGCCTGGGGCTCGACGGCAAGGACTAAAGGCATTTCCTCCGCTATAGGAGCGGCTGTCTCGACGGCAAGAGCTTGACGCTCCGCCGGAGCTAGCCGTCCCGTGGCGGGCTCAGTGTCCCCCGGCAACATCCTTGCCGGCGGCTCTGGGGAGCTCGGCGGGAAAGTACTTGCCGGGCCCTCATTTCCTCCTCTTGTTCTGCCCTGTTGATGGATCAACGGATGGCTGAGTTAGCTGAAGCACAAAGGTACCTGGTTCCACAGGTAGCTTGAGGGCAGCGCGCTTCAACAGGTAAAAGGCGATATCGTTCTCTGTTCGAGGAACGTGTTCAGCCTGTATACCGTCAAAACGCTCATCCAGCTTTGTCACTTCATCAACGTAGGCCTTCATCAACGGGCTCTGGTAATCCTTATTGACTTGCTTGACGACAAGCTACGAGTCGCCCCTGACGATGAGCTTTTTGATTCTGAGGTCCGCCGTGATCCTTAGACCGGCGAGCAGCCCTTCGTAATCTGCCGTGTTATTTGTCAACACCTCCCTGGGGAAGTGCATCTGGATAACGTACTTGAGGTGCTCCCGGTGGGGGCGACGAGCAGTACGCCAGCGCCGGCACCTTGCAGGGAGAAAGCCCCATCAAAGTACATAATCCAATTGCAACTTGCCTCCTTGCCGGGAGAAGCGGTCTCTTGGGTTTCTTCGTCAGGTGTTGCGGTCCACTCTGCAATGAACTCCATCAGGACTCGACTCTGAATCGTCGAAGTACTTTCAAACTTTAGGCCAAAGCTGGACAGCTCTAGTGCCCATTCCACAATCCTCCCCGTCGCATCTGGGTTGTGCAATATCCATTTGTAGAGGGAGGCGAGTGGCAACAGTGACCTCGTGTGCCTGGAAGTAGTGACGCAGCTTCCTCGAGGCCATGAGAAGGCCGAAGAGCAGTTTTTGCACACCGGAGTACCTCGACCTAGCCCCCCTGCAAGAGGGAGCTAACGAAGTAGACCGGGCATTGTATCACTTTCTTCTTTGGCGGCACTTCGACCAGCTGTGTCATCTCCGCATTGGTGGCGTCGGGCTCTGTTGCTGCCATTACCTCGTCGTCAAGCCCCCTCTGCGCCACTAGCGCGGTGCTGACCACCTGGTTCGTTGCTGCTAGGTATAGCAGCAACAGCTCCTGGGGCCTGGGCGCAACTAGTGTTGGTGTGGAGGAGAGGTACTTCTTCAAATCTTGCAATGCTGCTTCGGCTTCTGGCGTCCATTCCACCGGTCCCGCCTTTTTCAGAATCTTAAAAAAAAGGGAGGGCGCGCTCGGCAGACTTGGATATGAACCTGCCCATGGCAGCGACACAACCAGCAAGCCGGCGCACATCCTTGATTCGCTTGGGTGCTTCAATCTGCTCTATAGCTTTGATCTTGTGCGGATTGGCCTCTATCCCACGTTGTGACACATAGAACCCGAGGAGCTTGCCGGTCGGGACGCCAAAGACACACTTCTCAGGGTTCAGCTTGAGGTTGATCTTGCGCAGGTTTGCAAATGTCTCCCGCAAATCCGGTATGAGAGTTGCCCTGTCCTTGGTTTTGACCACTATGTCATCCATATAAGCTTCCATATTTCTATGGAGCTCGGATTCAAAACCAATCTGGACCGCCCTTGCAAACATCGAACCAGCACTCTTTAACCCGAAAGGCATCTGTATGAAACAATACGTACCACATGGGGTGATGAATGTTGTTTTCTCTTCGTCTTCCTTTGCCATGAAGACCTGGTGGTAGCCGGAGTAGGCATCGAGGAATGACAACAGATCACATCCAGCTGTGGAGTCAATAATCTGGTCGATGCGCGGCAGCGGAAGGGGTCTTTAGGACAAGCCTTATTGATATCTGTGTAATCAATACACAGCCTCCACTTCCCATTTGCCTTGCGCACCACGACCGGATTGGCCAACCACGTTGGATGGAGCACTCCTCTTACCAGACCCGCTGCCTCCAGTTTCTGGATCTCTTCCGTGATGAACTCTTGTCGTTCCAAATCTTGCTTCCTGATCTTCTACTTGACGGGCCGCGCATGAGGACAGACAGCAAGGTGGTGCTCAATCACCTCCCTGGGAACGCCGGGGATGTCGGAAGCTTGCCATGCAAACACATTGACATTCGCCCGCAGGAAGGTGACGAGCGCGTCTTCCTATTTGTCATCAAGGGTGGAGCTTATGGTAAAAGCTCCTCCCGTGCCGTCCTCATTGACGGAAACCTTCTTGGTTCCCGGCGGTGTGGCCCTGGACTTCTTGCTTCCGCCGGCGGAGCTCTCTGGTACGTCCTCGACGACAGCGCTACACTCCGAAGAGGTGCGCTTGCCGGAGTGCGTGCCCGAGGTCTCACCGGCCTTCTTCTTCTTCCTCCCCCTGGGGTCCCAGCAGCAGGAGCAAGTGCCCCTGCAGCGGCGGCCGCCGCGATTGCTTGCTGGTACAGTTGGTCGGCGCAGATCAGTGCATCTTTCTTGTCGGAGGGGATGGTGATGATCGTCACGGGCCTCGGCATCTTCAGGGTGTTGTATGTGTAGTGTGACGCCGCCATGAACTTGGCCAGCGCTGGGCGGCCAAGGATCCCGTTGTAGGGCAAGGGGATCCTGGCAACATCAAACACAATCTTCTCCGTCCTGAAGTTCACGTCGCTTCCGAAAGTTACGGGCACCGTGACCTTTCCCTTGGGTTGGCTTCTTCTCGGGCTGACCCCTTGAAACGTGCCCGTCTCTTCGAGGTCTCCATCAGGAATCTGCAGCTTCTCGATCACGGCAGGCGAGATCAAGTTCAGACCGGCCCCGCCATCGACTAACATCTTTGTCACCTTGAGGTTGCGTATCGTTGGTGAAACCAACAACGGCAAACACCCGACCGCAGTAGTGCGATCAGGGTGATCCTCAGAGTAAAAAATGATAGGTGTGCTGGACCACTTCAGCGGCCTTTGGGCATCAAGCAGCGGCTCTGCGCTGTAATCTCGCGCCTTTGTTTAAGCGGCGCCGAGAGGTATGCAGCGGCGCCGCCGTCGGCACATGGCCTCTGTAGCTTTCTGAAACTCTTGAGTCGCGGACTCGTCGTCCTCTTCGTGATCGTCATCTTCTGGCTTTCTGTCACGGCCCCGAGCGGGCCTCTCTTGTTGTTTATCCTTGCCGCGACGTCCCGCCTGGCCGTCGCACTTCTTCCCGGATCCCTCAGCACCGTCTTGGCCCTTCTCCTTGTCCTGCCTCTCATATTCAGCCCTGTGCTTCTCAGCGAGGAGCTCAACCTGTCGGCAGTCTTGGAGAGCATTGCCTTTGGTGCGATGGATCTTGCAGTACCGCTTGTCGGAGTTGCCTGGCTTCCCGGTAGCCGCCAAGGCCCGGCTGGCGACACATCCGGCAATTTCCTTGCCGGGGTCATCTGCCTTAGTTTTCTTGGTGGAGCCGGTGTCATCAGACCCCTCGACGGCAAGCACGGCTTTTCCTTTGCGCTTCCTGTTGCGGCGCCGACCTTTCTTCGCCAGGGCGGCGGTGTCCTCATCTGAGGAGTCGGTTTCCACGCCGGCGTCTTCGCCGAGGTACTTCCGTCCCTCTTCAGCCCGGGCACATTTGTCGGCGAGAACATAGAGCTCTGCGACATCCTTCACCTTGTTCATCGCCAGCTCTTCGCGCATCTTGCGGTTACGTACGTTCTGATGGAACGCGCTGATGATGGCGGCGGGGTGAACATCAGGGATATTGTACTGCACCCGGCTGAACCTCTGTATGTACTTGCGGAGACTCTCGCCTCCCTTCTGGGGAATGACGTGCAGATCACTTGCTTGGGCATGAGCTTGGTGACCGCCAGTGAAGGCGCCCAAGAACTCATGGCACAAATCCGACCAGGAGGAAATGGAGTCTACCGGCAAGTGCATCAACCATGACATGGCGTTGGGTTTAAGAGCCAACGGAAAGTAATTCGCAAGCACCTTATCGTCGCGGGCTCCGGCAGTGTTCATCGCGATGGTGTAAATGTTGAGGAACTCAGACGGGTGGGTCTTGCCGCCGTACTTCTCGCCCACGTCAGGTTGGAAAGTGCGGTAAGTGGGCCACTGGAACTGCCGCAGCTCATGGGTAAAAGCTGGGCAGCCTACCTCGTAAGGTAGGCCTCCAGGGCTCTCCGATGTCGGGTGGTCCACAGCGGGCCATGCTCGCCTATCTGACTGGTGGCGTGCTCCGCGCCGACGCTCGATGGTGGTCCGAGCGTCTTCATGTTCCCGATCCCGAAGGACCTGGCGTTGGTCCCGGTGGGTCCGCGGGTCGGACGACGCTATGGAGATCTCGTCGCCCGTAACGTCGCGACGGGCAGGTGTCCGTGGTACCGTGGTCGCGGCGCCGCCAGCTTTCCTGCCGCTGGTACGCGGGACTCCGTCGGAACGTCGACCCGGGGGCTCCGCCAGGCTCAGCTCGTCTTTGTTGGCCACCGCAACAAGGCTTCGGATGGTGGCTCTCCATTCGTCGAGTTTCCCCGTAGTGGGAGGAAAATCGAGGAGCAACTGCGCGCGCGCCAAGGCTTCTGCTGGCGTCGGTGGCAGCGAAACCTGCACGGATCGCGACGCGCTTCGACTTCTGATCGTGTCAGAAGGAGCTCTATCGCGACCGCAAGCCATCTTCACCAGCGCCTCGGCGAGCGGGCTGGTCTTCTACATCCCGGGAGTGGCGCTCATGGCTCTTCCCGCAGCGACGCCCGGGGTCTTCGGTGCGTCCACGCCGTTCGTCGTGGGCCGCTTGAGAGGAGCGCGCCGTTGGCGCCAGTGTGGGAGTCTTGGAAGTCCTTGCGTCGCCCTCAGGCGGCGATGAGCTGGAAGGCCCGCGCCACCCGGAGGGCCCGGCTCCATCCTTGGATTTGGCGGCGCGCGGCTCGTTGCCAGGCGCACGAACATCGCCGCCTCCTAAACTCCGACTGCTGGGACGGTGTTGGTGTTCACGAACAGCGCCCCGGGTCCTTTCAGCGACCGGTCCGCTGCTCGCCCGCGTCGGGGCGGGATGCCCGGCCTCCGACGGGCCAACCGCCACCGTCGTCTTCTTCTTGGGCGCCATGATGATGAAGAAGCGTCGAACTAACTGCTAAAGCCGATTCTCACAACTGCGCGCCCCCTACCTGGCGTGCCAAAGATGTCGGTGGGAAACGACACCTATGGGATCAGAAGAATCCCTACTGCGGTTGCGGGGCGCGAGGGTCATGAGAAGAGCGGATCAAACAGGTAGCACGCGGTTCGTTTATCCAGGTTCGGGCCGCGAGGATGTGTAAAACCCTACTCCTGCTTTGGTGGATTGTATATCTATGTTCTTGAACTAGCTATGGGGCGTGAGGAGCTCCAAAAAGCCGAATCCCTCTCCTGGTCGCCTAGGGCCTCCTTTTATAGGAAAGGGGCTGCCACAGTGGCACACAGGAGGTGGAAAGAATGCGATGTCTGAGTTTATCCCTCGCATTATATGACAAGGCGCATTTAATGCGCCCTGCTTAGGTGTCCTTACTTTATCGGGGTCGGGGGAGAGTCCCGTCCCGTCCGTCGTCGCTTCCTCTGGTGTTGACACGCGCCCTGGCCAGCGGTGCTCATGGTGCCATGTAGGCGAGCACGCATAGCGGGTGGCGCGATGGTGGGTCTCCACGAAGATCTGCACGCCGCCACGCAGGTGCCTGCCCAACTGGTTGGGTCGGCAGCTGCATGCGAACCGCGGTGGAGGCGCGACTGGTGCGGGCCGAATGGTGGCCCCACGGGTGTCCTCGGCAAGGGCCTTGCCGGGGCTCCGACAAGGGTCTTGCCGTGGCGCTTGCCGTCATCCCCGGCAAGGCTCTTCCCGGGGGCCTTGGGGTCCTCCTTGGCTGGGATCCCGCCAAGGATCATCATCTTCTCAAGTGTGTATCTGATCTTGAATGTCTTCACAAAGATCTGCATGCCACCACGTGGATGTCTCCCGAATCCTTGCCCCATGGGGGTAGTGGACTCAAGGGTGACTCGCTCCGTAGGCGTGGGGTGAGCTGCCCCGGCAAGGGTCTTGTCGGGCCTGCTAGAACCGCTCCCCGGCAAAGACCTTGCCGGGGGAGTCCGCTTCCCCCCTTGCTCTTTGTGGTCTTGGTCTTGGCGTCGTTCCGCTCCTCTTCGGCTTCGGCCTTACCTTGGTTTCACCTCCCTCGCCGTGCTTGGTGCGGCAGCGCCCGTGGCTCAGACTGCCCGTGCACAGTCATAGGGGTACAAAGAGTGTACCCCTCTTTTTGTACACCGACACGACGACACAGAGGAACTCTCAATGAAAGCACCTATGTCGGTATCAAAACCGGCGGATCTCGGTAGGGGGTCCTGAACTGTGCGTCTAGGCGGATGGTAACAGGAGACAAGGGACACGATGTTTTTACCCAGGTTCGGGCCCTCTCGATAGAGGTAAAACCCTACTCTTGCTTGATTAATATTGATGATATGGGTAGTACAAGTGTAGATCTACCACGAGATCAGAGAGGCTAAACCCTAGAAGCTAGCCTATGGTATGATTGTTGTTCGTCCTACGGACTAAAACCCTCCGATTTATATAGACGCCGAAGAGGGTTAGGGTTACACAGAGTCGGTTACAATGGGAGGAAATCTACATATCCGTATCGCCAAGCTTGCCTTCCACGTCAAGGAAAGTCCCATCCGGACACGGGACAGACTCTTCAATCTTGTATCTTCATAGTCCAGGAGTCCGGCCAAAGGTTATAGTCCGGCCATCCGGACACCCCCTAATCCGGGACTCCCTCACTCCCCCACATGAAACTTGCTATCGGTCTAGTAAACTAGTCAATTGCTTAGGGACAATTTCGCAACTCCTACCACCACCTTTCCACACTCGCTATATTTACTTTATTGTGTCTTCATCTAAACAGCCCCTAGATTTTATTTACGTGCTCTTTATATTCTTGCAAACCTATCCAAAAACACGTGCAAAATACTTCTAGTTTCATACTTTTTCTAGGTAAAGCGAACGTTAAGCGTGCGTAGAGTTGTATTGGTGGTCGATAGAACTTGAGGGAATATTTGTTCACCTTTAGCTCCTCGTTGGGTTCGACACTCTTACTTATCGAAAGAGGCTACAATTGATCCCCTATACTTGTGGGTTATCAATGGGTGGCGCCGAAGTAGGTTCATCGGCAACCATACATCATTAATGTAGGACGATGGACCATCGAGATGTCATTTGAACGCGTAGCAGTCACGTGCACGAGAAGCAACGCTCTCTCGATCGGCACGCCACCAGTGAGAGGTTGCGTCGGCTAGAGCCGGGCATCAATGTGACACTGCAGCTCTGAAGCGGCCCGGACAGTTTTGGATGTCAGGGAAGCGCACTCGAGGGAGAGTTTTTTGGGTGGTCCAAGGTAATCAGGAGAGGGCGTCGCAGCGGTCTGGACGCCCGCAACCCCCCCCCCCCCCCCTCACTTTGTCACCGGTTTGTAGGAAATAAGCACGTCTGGACCGTCGAGCGAACTCATACAGGCCCACATTGGATTGGACCGTCCGGTCCGGACGTATACAAGCGGTTCGAGGGTCGACATTTGAGATGCCCTAAGGCTATATTCATAGGAAGACAAGAATCTATGAAAATAGGACAGCAGCTAAAATAGGACACTACTGACCATGAAAATAGGACAGCAGCCAAATTTTTGGTCGGAATTTTTTTCACACTTTGAAATATTTTTTCGCATGCGGGAGCGCGCGCTCCCTAGAGCACCAACGGATTTCCTACACATGGTCAGTAGTGTTGTTAATTGGCACACCCATAATATTTGAAGTAATTTTTGTTCTGCTATGACACTAGGTTTCATAACTTTGCCTGTTGCATTTGCCAAAGAAGCACATTAAGAAATATGAGATCAATAGTTTGGTCGCTGAGCCAGCTTCACCATTTCACCCAACACCATGCGGAGTGACACTCAGCAACAAAAAATGTTTTGTAAGGGTGTGCCGTAGGCCCTTTCCCAAAATAAGAAAAATCTAAAGCTCAAGAGATAGATAGATATACACCTAGGTTCAGCCACAAATTGTCCTTTTTGTGTGAAAAAAGTAGGTACCTATTTTTTTTGCTTATAACTGCCATCAATGTTATTGCATCCAGCTGTGGTTCGCCTGTCACTAACAGCAGCAGCAGCAGCGGATAGACTTGGATTAATTACAGGAGATAGATATATAGAAATGCTCATATCCAACATTTTTTTTTTGCGGGGGATATCAACCATTTGGATTCACTTAATTACAGGAGATAGATATATAAAAATGCTCATATCCAACATTTGGGTTCACTTAATTACAGGAGATAGATATATGTAAATGCTCATATCCAACATTTGGATTCACATATCCTCTCGGACATTAAATGCAGGGCCAAGAGCCCAAGATGACTTGTATAAATAGCACTCCAACATCATGTTCTTCTCCTTGCACTTTCATCGCATCCAACAGCTTCATTTAATCGAGCACTTTGTCATGGCGTTCAAGAACGCTCAACTGCTTGCTGCCTTCACCTTGGCCCTGCTCCTCGTGGCCTCCGGTGAGTTAACATGGCTCTGATCGTGGTATTGAAATCCCATATTGTAAATTAGCATCGTTGAAACACTTACTAACATGATCTTTCGGGTGCATGCGTTAATTGTGTGGTCCAGGTGCTCAGAGTGCATGCATCGACATAAACATCCCCGGATGCACCCAGAAGATATGCCAGCTAACCTGCCGCAAAAGGCTCACGGTCTACAAAAGCGCCTATTGTAAGCCACGGGAAGCCAGCGAAGACCGCGGAGGAGACGTTTCCTTGTACAACATGAGAAACGGCAGGTTGTGCGAGTGTTGTCACTAAACCTATAGATCTCAGACCAATTAAATAAAAAATATTCAAAGACACATTTTGGCTTGAACGATACCTCTTTGTCCAGAATTACTTGACGTAGAAATGGATGCATCTAGTTACATCCATTTCTATTAATTTCTGCAACAAGTAATTCTGTAGAGAAAGAGTATGTATAGGGGTGGAAACTGGCTGTGGATAATCCGAAATATCCGATATTCGTATTTGAGAAAATGTTTATTCGTATCCGAAACATCTGTTTCCGAACTAAAACGGAAATGAAAATTACCAAAATCCGGAATTATGTTAAAAAATATATATGATCTAAGATTTTGACACAAATATGGATATTGAAGTGGATATATCCGTATGCATATGCGAATAGTATTACGGGAGGTAATTTTCCAAATTCTAGCCCCAATATGCCAATTATCCAACATAAAAGCCAAATAAGTGGTCAAATTTTACTCTTTGTATGATTAAACTTAGAAATTATTATGCATTACAGCAGTATTTATTCATAAACTTATTTATCATTTACTTATTGTATGTCACAAGTTGATTATTTCATGTCACATAGCTATCGATTAATTTTTTAAGCAATATGTCTCTATTATTTGTATTCGTTCCAAATCGAGTAAACATCCGATATGTATCCATATTTGCATTCGTATCCCATAACATCTGAATTCGCATCCGTATTTGTTTTAAAAATATGAAAATGAAAATGGTAAGAACACTATCTGATCCGTATCTGATCTGTGTGCCCCTCCATTTTTTTGGCCTATAAGTAATAACATGGATAACAAGGGGCCAGTCGTTGGGTATCTTTTGGACTATTGTGCCCATCTGCATGTATGGAGAGAGCAGGAGTGTTTTAGGGTCAGTTTGGTTGGGTAAGAGCATCTTTTTTTTAAATGGGATATATTAATATCAAGCAAATATAAATTACACCTGGCCTCTGCAACAACAAGATGTCTAAAATCATCCAGGATGCACACATCCAAAAACGAAAATGAAAGGATAAGAAAAAGACCCGCTACGGTGATCAATCACCCGTAGTAGCAGCACTATAACCATCACAACACCCGGACTACACATGAGGTTCTCCAAAAGCAACGCCTCCAGGAAGGAAACAAAGAACAAGCGTTGTCGTTGCCCGATGAAAGATCTTAGGTTTTCACCCTGGAGAAAGACCGCGTTCCCAAAATAACACCTTCAATAAGGCCACTGCCAGACACAATCAATAAAGGCCAGAACTTGGGTTTTCACCCTTGAAATTGCTACCCGGTACTCAGAGGAGCACCACCAACAAGGAAGTCCTCCCATGCTGTTGCCCCCACTTGCGGAGGCTACTACTACAAGTGACATACCACCAGGCTCACAGGAACTCATGTCTCATCTAGACGAAAACATATCCCGCAAGCCAAGTATGAACACTGCCTGTGAAGCCAAGTCTTCATCGCATCTCAGACCCCGGATTCGCCACTTGCAGGTCTTTCAATCACGCCATGGCATTCTCTGCACGTGTTGATTCCTTGAAAATCTTGGTGCAGACATGTCCTAAGGTGTCAAAAAAACAGAGCTTTGCGATACCCTGGTGCAACTGATTATGCTGATATTGCGGTACGCACGACCGAAGCCTATCTAATCGAGGTGTACAAAGAGTGCCTTATGAGCCCGTCCATGTTTTCCTTCGAAGGAGAAGTCTGGAACTTGCCGTGGCCAGATTGAAGATCCCAGGTTCTCGATTGCATCAGCTTGTGAGCAACGAGACCGAGCAAGGGAAAACCATCTGACCACGGGAACACCATGACCGTGCGAAAGTTAAGCCGGCTCAATAGCCTCCACCATGCCAGATCTGGGAAGGCGGCGAGCACCTCCGGCGGGCCGCCTAGGCTACGCAAGGGGAGAATATCACATGATACCAACACTTATATGCTCCCATGATACCAATTCAAAAAATTCAAATTTAAGCGTGTCAAAAAATTCCGCAAAAAATCATGGATGTTCTTACCATATGTGTCTACAAGCCCTAAAAAAATCAGATCCAAATTCAAATTGTGCAATGAGAAACAAAAAAGACAAATTCAGCATGAATAGTGTCAATAAAGACAAAACATGAATAGTGTAAGAAAAATACACTGTTCACAACATATTTGTCTTTTTTGTTTCTCAATGTATATATCGAATTTAGATCTGAACTTTTTAGGTCTTGTAGACACATATGTTGAGAACATCTATGATTTTTTTCGGAATTTTTTGACACGTTTAAATTTGAATTTTTCGAATTGGTATCATGGGAGCATATAAGTGTTGGTATCATGTGATATTCTCCCGCTAAGCAAGGTAGACACCGACATCAAGCCTTGCCTTTATCAGCGCATCCCAGTTGGCTGCGACTATGAAGTAGGATGAAAATCCATCACGACCCTCAGATCTGGGTCGAGGCCGTCTCAATGGCGGAGAGCTCCCATGCCAAGGCTAGGCGAGGAACAGCGCCGACCCTCCTTCGCGAGCACCTCCGTCCGAGGCGGCTGACTCCCAGGTACGATGGGAAGTCCATCCAGCGGTGACCTACTCTAGGTAAGAGCATCTACAGCCGGACCTCTCAAATCCGCCTCATACGTCCGGGCGGGCCGCCTGGTCACTGCCCGGTCACAAGTTTTTGACCCAGACCGGCCCCTCAAACTGCCCTCAAACGTCCGCGCTGACTTGCACCCGCATAGCCAGCCCGAATATGGGGCCGGATATGGGGCGCCCTGGGACGTCTGCCACATCGGACCTGACAACCCGACCTCACCCCGAATTGCACCAAATCCCCCCCTGAGCCGTCAGATCCATTTGCTATCTCCTCTCTTCCTCCTCCTCCGCGTCGTTCGGCTCGCAGCTCCCCCGCCGCGCCCGCTCCGCAGCCGTTCCCAGGCTCTCCTCCGCCATGCTTCAACGATCTTCGGTGTTCAGGAGGCTTTGCAATGGGGAATCACCGATGTGCAACTACACCGTCAATGGTCGGGACTACAACATGGGTTAATATCTTGCCTATGGTTTCTATCCTTAGTGTGCGGCGTTTGTGAAGACCATATCCGAGCCGCGTGTCAATAAACAGAGCCAGTTTGCAACAATGCAGGAAGCGACACCTAGGAACGACATGATGAGGGCATTTGGTGTGCTTGAAGCTCGTTGGGGAATTGTGCAAAGCGCTACAATGATGTGGAAATAAGATACTTTGTGGCAGCTGATGACATGTTGTGTTATTCTGCACAATATGATTGTCGAGGATGAGGGCGATGGTGTAGCCCAAACCCATGATTTCGAAGCACCCAGAGAACAAGTTGAAATCCCGGAAGATCAAGATGCGGCTCAGCTTATGAACTTTCTGCAGATGCATCAGAATCTTCAAAATTAGCAGGTGCACACGCAGCTACTCAATGATCTTGTGGAGCACATGTGGATCCATAATGGCAACCAAGGAGGCAACGCTTGAGTTTCGCACTTCAAATAAATTTTATGTAAACGCTATGTATGCTTGATAGTTGATATCAACAACTGATATTTACGTGTGACATTGTGTTGCATGGTCGACATGCGTGTATTTGCATGGATTTGAGAGTCCGGATTTAAGAAATGTGGATGCACGAAAAAAAATATGAGGTGTCCCGTTCCGATGCGCCCGCGGACGTGCCCGGACGCGTCAGCGGCGTTTGAGGGGCCGGATTTGCCAAATCCAGCTTGAAGAATCGGTTCCTCCCAACTTCTCTCCAAATCTAGAAATCACATCGCTTTACAATCCAAACTAGTTGATTCTGAGAGAATCGTCCAAATGAATTACCCTCTTAATTCCTTAATGCATCCGATTAGCTCGTTCTCCCTGCCACTCCTTGATGTGGCGCATCATGTAGACGTTTTAATGTGTGCATGCAATCGATTTGCTTTTGATATCCGCACCAACAGAAGGGAAAAAAATAGGGGCATAACTGGAACCGCTGCTAGCAAATTGGATCACATCCCCGCAAAACAAATGGAATCATGTAGAGTAACACTACCGCAAACTAACAATTTCCTAAAAAATCTTCCATTGACTCACTGTCGGTTGACTCCAAAACCCTGAGCGAAGCTTAATCTCATCGACTACGGTGGCGAATTTAGGACGTAAATGAAGGGTAGATTCGACTTCAAGTATGCAATTTTTTATTTCATTTTTGGTTGTGAAGGTAAGAGAAACATCAATCTTGTCCGGCACCACAAGTTAACCTCATCCAGTGGTCTCACACACCACAAGACAACCGCATCCGGCACCGCCAGGTAACCTCATCCGATGGACTCATACAACCCACGCACAGACGCACTCAACAACATACCACTTCTGCCAGAGCAGCGGCAGCGGACGAGCTCGCGCACTCCTGTTATTTGAACGGGCAGTACAAGTCATAGGATGTGTGCGTCTGATAGTACCGGCTGCCTATGGGAAAAAAACAAATTGTCTATACAGCGTACGTGTCAGCTGCCAACTCTTCTCAGGAGTTGTTCCGGCAGTTCGACACTTTGACTGACTGGGAGAAGCATATGATTTTTACACCCTATACTCCTGGTAAATTGGATTTGGTATCAGGTATGGGAAGAGCCGTCTAAAGGTTGAGTGATCCAAGTGTGTGCAAAAAATTGTGTGCGGCTGCTCGGTATGTCAGTCTGAACTTATGAGGGCAATCTACGGTGTTGGTTTTGTGAAGAAGACAGATGCGATACTTAGTTTTTGTTTTGAGTTATATGTTTCTGTTGTACGCACGGAAAACCTAAGTCCAACACTAGTTCCTGTTGATGTGAATGTCCGGACTCCAGTGTTGATAAGATTGCTGAGATCACACGACAAACGGTTGGTACATAAACGAGCATAGGCTAGCGCACGACCACACTCTCATAGAGATATGTGGCAATGGTAAGAGCTAAGATAGTAAGTGCTACATTAGCGGCGTCAGTGGTGATGTTCTTCATTTGGAGGCAGCTTGTTGTTTGATCTTTTTATTTTTTTGAGACATTCTTTCATCTAAACTGGTCACTTTTACTTGTTGGCAGGCTGCGCCGGTGATGAAGATGGACACCCCCTTGGAGGTGCACGCAAGCAAGGTGTAGAGACGAGCCATGTTTGATCAATTTGAAGAAATGTTGTATGAGGCTGTGCAGAGGAGGTCGTAAAAGGCGTTACCGGCCTCAAAAGCACGACAAATAGTGCAGAGTGGTTTATGAGTTTGGGATGCTATCTCAGGGTGACGAGATAACATGTGAATGTAGAATTCTGAACACAAAGGATTGCTGTGCTGCCATGCGGTTAAGGTATTTTCAGGTTTGGTTTGTCAAAATGGTTTTCAGGTCCTGAAACAATTGTCTGATTGGCATCATTTGCACGGTTCTTCACAGGCACTAGTAGAAAACAGGGCTTTGGTTCAGCCAGGACAAGCCCATTAGTCCCGGTTTAGTCATGAACCGGGACCCATGGGGGCATTCGTCCCGGTTCGTTAGCCCAGGGGGCCGGGCGGGGCCTCGTGGGCATTGTTCCCGGCTTGTGGGGACCCATTTGTCCCGGTTCTAGGCACGAACCGGGACCAATGTGCCTCGCTCCTGGCCCACAACCATTGGTCCCGGTTCCAGCCACGAACCGGGACAAATGAGTTGCCCATATATACCTGTCGCCACAGCAGAGCACTCCACAGTGCTCTGTTTTTTCTGGCCGGCGAGGGGAGGGCATTTGGGTGCTCTAACTCACCTCCTATACACATGAGGTGTTCGATGAAATGTCTGAGCCACACTAGTTAATCTTTCTCCTCTCGAAACTCGACCTCCGAGCTCCATTTTCCCCGAGATTTGTCTAGGTTTAGCGGTTCGTCACGTCCCGTCCCCGTCTTCACCGGCGTCGATCGCCCGCGCCGATCTCGTCGCCGGCACCACCGTGGTGAGGCTCTTGTTCTTATCTTCTTTATGAAACAAAAAAATTGTTACTTCAGATAGATACTTGTCTAATTTTCTTACTTTTATTATTCCTTGTTATTATATAGTGCGATGGTTTTGGTATCCGCCTCCGTCGGCCCTCGTCCTGTCTATGATTCGGATGTGGTATATATTATCTTTTTGTAACTATTTGGTTCATTTATTGTTTATGACAATTATGCCGACCAACGTGACATAGATTTTATTTATCTTGGAGTTGGTTGAACTAGAAATTCCAACCGACCCTATTGTCGAGAGGTTAAATTTAGTTGAAGAAAAAAATAATTACTTGAAGGAAAAAAATTGAGGAGGAGAAGATGATATTGGAGTTGCATGTTGCGGATGTCGTTGATGATCACAATATCAATATGGATGCAATGCGGTTGAAGATTAGAAAGATTAGAAAATATGCCATTCATACCGAGGCTTGGTATCATCATGCAGTTGGATCAATTGTTACCTTGGTTGCGATTATGATCGCATTTGTTGTTGCATTGAAATGTTTTACATAATTTCAGTGTATGGTTTAATTAGATGCTCTGGAGAGCTATATGTTGTTCAATGAGAACTATGTATGTACTTTGGTTTGAATGTGATGTTGAACTTCTATTAATTTGGTCACTTATCTATTCATGAGAGCTATATGTTGCCTTAAATTTCAGGGTCTTATAGCTCAAAATAATCAGTAAATGCTTGAAAAATAACAAATGAAGTCAGAAAGAGTTGAAAATTTATGATGTGGCTTTGAATGGTGTATTTTGAACACAGAAAAACTCTGGAGTTCAAATAAGTTCAAAAAAGTGAAATCCCTTTGTAACAGATGAGTTTCCGTATGAAACCCTGATACTTCGAAAGAGATTGTCCGTTTTATACACAAAGTGCATGCAGTTTTTGCCGTAACCCTCTCTACTTTCTTGCACATGCTATGTGGGTGAAATGACGATACCATGCCAACTTTCAACCTTTTCAGAGTTCATTTGAAATGCTTTTCAATTTCAGGGTCTTATAGCTCAAAATAATCAGTAAATGCATGAAAAATAACAAATGAAGTCAGAAAGAGTTGAAAATTGATGATGTGGCTTTGAATGGTGCATTTTGAGCACAGAAAACTCTGGAGTTCAAATAAGTTCAAAAAAATGAAATCCCTTTGTAACAGACGAGTTTCCGTATGAAACCCTGATACTTCGAAAGAGAGTGTCCGTTTTGTACACGAAGTGCATCCAGTTTTTGTCGTAACCCTCTCTACTTTCTTGCACATTCTATGTGGGTGAAATGATGATACCATGCCAACTTTCAACCTTTTCAGAGTTCATTTGAAATGCTTTTCAATTTCGGGGTCTTATAGCTCAAAATAATCAGTTAATGCATGAAAAATAACAAATGAAGTCAGAAAGAGTTGAAAATTGATGATGTGGCTTTAAATGGAGCATTTTGGACACAGAAAAACTCTGGAGTTCAAATAAGTTCAAAAAAATCAAATCCCTTTGTAAGAGACGAGTTTCCGTATGAAACCCCGATACTTCGAAAGAGATTGTCCGTTTTGTACACGAAGTGCATCCAGTTTTTGCCGTAACCCTCTCTACTTACTTGCACATGCTATGTGGGTGAAATGATGATACCATGCCAACTTTCAACCTTTTCAGAGTTCATTTGAAATGCTTTTCAATTTCAGGGTCTTATAGCTCAAAATAATCAGTAAATGCATGAAAAATAACAAATGAAGTCAGAAAGAGTTGAAAATTGATGATGTCGCTTGGAATGGTGCATTTTGAACACAGAAAAACTATGGAGTTCAAATAAGTTAAGAAAAATGAAATCCCTTTGTAACAGACGAGTTTCCGTTTGAAACCCTGATACTTCGAAAGAGATTGTCGGTTTTGTACACGAAGTGCATCCAGTTTTTGCCGTCACCCTCTCTACTTTCTTGCACATGCTATGTGCGTGAAATGATGATACCATGCCAACTTTCAATCTTTTCAGATTTCAATTGAAATGCTTTTCAATTTCAGGGTCTTATAGCTCAAAATAATCAGTAAATGCATGAAAAATAACAAATGAAGTCAGAAAGGTTTGAAAATTGATGATGTGGCTTTGAATGCTGCATTTTGAACACAGAAAAACTCTGGAGTTCAAATAAGTTCAAAAAAATGAAATCCCTTTGTAACAGACGAGTTTCCGTTTGAAACCCTGATACTTCGAAAGAGATTGTCGGTTTTGTACATGAAGTGCATCCAGTTTTTGCCGTCACCCTCTCTACTTTCTTGCACATGCTATGTGCGTGAAATGATGATACCATGCCAACTTTCAATCTTTTTTCAGATTTCAATTGAAATGTTTTTCAATTTCAGGGTCTTATAGCTCAAAATAATCAGTAAATGCATGAAAAATAACAAAGGAAGTCAGAAAGGGTTGAAAATTGATGATGTGGCATTGAATGGTGCATTTTGAACACAGAAAAACTATGGAGTTCAAATAAGTTCAAAAAATCAAATCAATTTGTAACAGACGAGTTTCCGTATGAAACCCTGATACTTCGAAAGAGATTGTCCGTTTTGTACACGAAGTGCATCCAGTTTTTGCCGTAACCCTCTCTACTTTTTTGCACATGCTATGTCACTACTAGGGAAAAGCCTATACACAGAATTTTAACAGCAGCGCGGCTCAAAAAAGGGCGCTGCTGCTAATTAGTAGTAGCGCGCGTGGGGGAAACTCGCTGCAGATTAGTTTTTAGCAGTAGCGCGGTCGGAGAAAACCGCGCTGCTACAAATATCGGCCGGCGGTGTCCACCTACCTCCATTTAGCAGTAGCGAGGTGCCGCGAACCGCGCTACTGCTACGGATGTAGTAGTAGCGCGCTTTGTCTAAGCTCGTTGCTGCTAAATTTCAAATTGGCACACTTTTTTGTCCCTGTTAGCAGTAGCGCCGTCTACCAAAGCGCGCTGCTGCTAACTCCTTAGAAGCAGCGCGGTTTAGCTCCCGCGCTACTGCTAACCCGCACCAACCCAGCACCTCTTCCCCACCCGTCCCTCCCCTCCCCCTCCTCTCTTCCCTTTCCCCTACCTCCCCCACATGATCCCACTCTCACTCTTCTTCTTCCTCAAGACTCCTCCCCCATTACTCTCTCTCTTCTATCCACCTTTCTCTCTCTTCATTACTCCTACCTAACTACACCACCTCCATTAATGCATCTCCTTTCTCTTTTTCCTTTCCCCTCCACTAGTTGAAGTTGTCTCCTCCCAAATTAGGTAGCTAGGTAGATGTAGGATTTAGTTAAGTGACCTATTTGCCCCCTAACTAGATCTATCTTTGTCAAGAAGAGCTTTGTGCACTTTTGATCTCCCTACTACATCATCTCCACCGCGTGTGCTCGATCTCGAGATAGAGGTGATGAAAATTTCATGCTTTTGCAAAATGGAAATATGTTTATGTGTGTGTGATATGTTTGTGAAAATTGTGTGTGTAGCATGAGTTGACACCAAATTGTGCTTTTGAGTTGCCTATGTTTTGCGAAATGTCGATTTATTTCTGTTTGGTGAATTCGAGCAAACTCTAGATCCATATATGTCATATTTTTAGGGAAGGTCATGCCAAATTTTTGTATGACTTTGATGCATGCATGCATTTTTATAATCAATTTGTTTATTATTACTGTGCAGATTTGACGATGGTCAGTGGAACGATGGTGGATAGGTGGTTGCGGTCAGCAGTGCAGGACATGAAAGAAAATAACCGGACAGAGGTTTTATGTCCGTGTCGAAAATGCAAAGGAATAGTTTGGCTCAACCCCCATGACGATGGTCGTGTCGGGCGCACCTGCTCATGACTGGTTTCATGGATGGCTATACTCGGTGGATAATTGAAGATGAGGATGATGATGTTGAGGATGCCGACAGGCGAGCAATGATGACACAGGGCAAGGCGAAGAGATGATCGATAATGGCGGCGGGAAGAGGCGGACATGGCGGCGGAGAAGGGGCCGGACATGGCGGAGGAGAAGGGGCCGGACATGGCGGCGGAGAGAACGACATGGACTCCACGCAGCAGAGTTCGTCGGTACTAAGTTCAATCGTGCGGGACCCTCATGTTCAAGCATTGCTTCGCAAGGAGGCAATCTTGAGAGAACTGCTTCTAGAGAGGAGGCTAAGCTGGAGCAAGCTGGTGCTAGACTCGAACACTCCATTGTATGATGGTTGCAATCCTGAGGTGACCGGCTTGAGTTTCACGCTCCAACTCCTTAAGGCGAAGGCTAAAAACAAATGGACCAACACTAGCCTCGATGAGCATCTCAAGTACCTAAAGGATGTTCTTCCCGGGTAATCTATGTCCTACTAGTGTTGATGAGGCCAAGAAGATCGTGTGCCCTCTTGATCTGCCACCACGTTAGATACCATGCATGCATCAACGATTGCATAATTTATCGGAAGAACGCAGCGGAAAAAACAAGCCGTCCGGTGTGCAATGCTTCTCGATACAAGAAGGCGGGAAGAAATGTCCCCGAGAAAGTTGTATGGTACTTACCGATCACTCCCGTCTCGAGAGGTATTTTGTAGATCCCAAGGAAGCAAAGCTAATGCTTGCACGCGGAGAGGAAGAAGCCCGGCGATGGAGATGATCCGAAGCTGAGACACGTGAAGGATGGAAGCTAGTGGAGGCGTTGAGCGGCTTCTATCGGTATTTTGAATGTGATGCAAGGAACATCGTGCTCGTGGCGTGTACCGATGGCATGAATCCGTTTGGCAACGAACACAAACCATAGCACATGGCCCGTGTTTGTATGGATGTACAACCTCCCCCTGGTTGTGCATGAAATCAAAATACATTCACATGAGCATGCTTATTCAAGGGCGAAACAACCAGGAAATAATATTAATTTGTATCTGGGCTACTTCAAGAGGAGTTAGACACGTTATGGAAAACACCGGCCAAGACATGGGGCCTTGACAAAGCGAGTATTTCAACATGAGAGCAGCGCTGATCACGACGGTCGCAGGACTATCTCGATTCACGGATATGTGGCGGGCCAGGTGTGCCATGGATATTGCGGATGCAGCGGTGCATGGATGATACTACGTCTCGGCAGCTAACGTCAAGGAAAGATGGCGGGTGCAGGAAAATCGTGTACATGGGGCATCGAAGATGGCTTGAACAGGGCGACCCATGGAGAAACCGTGGAGATCTATTCAATGGTCACGCTGAGCATCGAGGACCTCCACGTAAGCGGGCGGTGCGAAATCGATGAGCTGTTGAAAAAGCGGAAGGAGTGCCCAGCGCCGGGAAAGAGCGATGAGAAAGGCGACGGAGCGGTCTTTGAAGGTATGGAAGGCGAGGTGCGTGTTGCGGGACTTGGAGTCTTGGCACAAACTCGATACACCTCATTGCCTTGATCAAATGCATATCTGTAAGAATGTCCTTGAGAGCTTGCTCGCAACAACGATGAACATGCGGATAAGACCAAGGATGGGCGAAGGCAAGAAAAGACTTGCAAGATTTGAAAATCAGGGAAGATCTGCACATGTCGCCCGTAAAATGTTAGGCGAGGCAGAGAGCGGAGAGGAGGCACGGGAGAAGAAGGGCAAGAAAATAAAGAAAGAGGATTATTGCCCCCTTCTTGCTTCACCTTAATTCAGGCTGAGATCAATCAATTCTTTAAGTGCCTTACCGAGTCAAAGTTAGTTCCGATTCTTGTGGCAAGATAAGCGGATATCTAGACACGGACAAGAAAAGGTTCAGCGGGATGAAGTCTCATGACTGTCATGTGATGATGGCGCAGATACTACCTGTTGCCCTTAGAGGGATAATGGACAAGGGCGTCCGTGACACGCTTATTGGTCTCTGCAACTTTTTCGGCGTCATCTCTCGAAAGTCGATCGATGTGAAGCAGCTCAGAAGGCTACGAGGAAGAGATCGTTGTGATCTTGAATGAGCTTGAGATGTACTTCCGCCCGCGTTCTTTGGCGTGATGGTGCATCTGTGTGTCCATATTGTGGATGACATAATAGACCGGGGCCGTCATTCCTGCACAACATGATGCCGTTTGAGAGGATGAATGGGATCATCAAAGGATTCGTTAAGTAACATGTCCCGTCCGGATGGAAGCATCGTCCGAGGCTATTTGGCACAAGAGTGCATCTCTTTCTGTGAGAATTTTCTATATGGCGCAGACCAGCCGCCTGGTGTTAGTGTTGGTTTGCCCGTTAACAAGCATGATGGGAGGCTCGAAGGAGATGGTCACTGCAACGATCGAAGGGAACTGCACGTGGCATACACAGATCGACGCAGCGACTTTGACAGAGCAAACTTGGTAGTGCTACAACACCTAGACGAGGTAGATCCTTTCGTGGCACTGCACAAAGAAATTATCGCAAAGAAGTATCGTGACCGGGGGGTATGCAGGACGGACGCCGATGTTACTAGAGAGCACAACTCCACTTTCCTGCATTGGTTCAAAGAGCATATTATTGCTAATCCCCGGAGGAGGGCTCTAAGGGACGGATTGCTCATATCGCCTTAGCACATGGCCTCTCGCCCAACCTCGTAACCTATCGGGCATATGATATCAACGGATACACGTTCTACGGAGGCCAAAGATATGGACAGTGATGATCAGAACTTCGGGGTGACGATGGAATGCATGACCGGCAGCGACAACGGCGCAAGCTGAGCGATTTTATGGAAGGGTCGAGGAGATGCAGGAGCTTGACTACTCTGGACTGCTGTCTGACGATCTTCCGTGTCGGATGGGCTAAGAATGTCGAAAGAAAGCCGGATTTTCACCACCATGACTATACCCGGCGCCAAGGCGCTACCGTGAACGCTATCGCAAAAAAGCGAGCCATGGGTACATGCTAATCACGTGACACAATGCTTCTTCATAACTGACCCAGCATAATCCCAGCCGTGTTGTCGTGAGGAGAGGCAAAAGGAACATCATTGCAATGGATGGAGTGCCAGCGAGGAAGACTATGATCAGTCACGGCAACCCAATGAGGAAGATGGCGATGATGATGAAGTATCGTCAAAGAAGAATCAATAATACATTACCTAAGAAAAATCGTACTCCATGGAAAAGGCAAAGTCACAATGAGGGGCTCAATTATTCTTCATCAACGAACAAGAAGGGAAAGAAGCTGACTAAAAAGCGAAAACATCGACCGAGGAAAGCGTATGTTATCGATCAAATGATGTAATATATACATATATATATATATATATATATATATATATATATATATATATATGTTCCTATTTTGTATACACACTTAGCCATTATTATGCATGGGTCCAATGATGTGTAATATATATGTTCCTATTTTGCATACATATTTAACCGTCAAATGATGCAATATATATCGCCCTCCCTTCGTCCACTGCCCTCGGGAAATAAAAGTGGGATAAAATAAAGGAAAATAAAAAGGAAAACTGGCAGTAGCGAAGTTAGTAGTAGCGCATTTAGGTAAAGCGCTGCAGCTAATGAATGTAGTAATGGCGCATTTAGTGTAAGCGCTGCAGCTAAAGTTAGTAGTAATGGCGCATTTAAGCCCAAATCGCTCTTGCTCGTCCATAACCAAAATTCTCACTCGCCCTACTTCATACCGCCATTTCCCCCCAAATCCCCACTCTCTCTTCCCCCGTCGCACCGCCGCGCCCGACCCGGCCCCTGCGCACGCCCCCAACTCCGGCGCCGGTGCTAGCCCCCGACCCCGGCGCTCGCCCCCGACCCAGCCCTCGCCCCGACCACGACCCGGCGCCCGCCCCGACCCGGCCCTGCCCCCGACCCAGCGCCGGCGCCCCGACCACTGGCCCTCGCCCCCGACCCGTCGGCCCTCGCCTGCCTGCACCCTCTGTAAACCCACCCCCCCTCTCTCTGCTAGGGTTTCAAAATTAGCTGAATTTATATGCAAATTTGAACTGGACATGTGCATATGTCATGTTTTGGACATGTCATGTTTGGAAAATGATCCGAGAGTTGCCTATGTTACGCCGGAATGTTGATTCATTTCCGTTCCGGTGAATTTCAGGCGCTCGATATGTCCATTTTTTAGCAAAGGTCATGCCGAAATTTCCCGTGAATAAAGGCATGATTTGTGCTACATAGTTGGCATATCGAGTCTTTGGCACATAGATTTCTTTTTATGTCATTTCTCAATTATTCATACTTTTAGAAATAAATGAGGACACTTAATCATAGGAAACATGTCGAACAACGAAGAAAGCTGGGCCTTGACCAAGATGCAGGCGAGATGGATTATGAGGGTGAACAAGAGTACCTCGACTATTTGACTGCTAAGCAAGGTTTGCAGGTCGGCCTCGATGATGGTATTGGCGCCGACATCGACACCGGCAAGCGCCGACACCGATGGCGGCACAAGACCGTGGGGAAAAGGTACCGGCAGGGAAAGGTACCCGATGCGAAAAGAGGAAGCATAGGAAGCGAGAGGATCGAAAACCAAACAAACTAGGGATTGGGCGACTTGTGATCACAAAGATGGCACATGGCAAGTTTGAGCCGTTAGAGTCGGAAGAACCTCGCAAGTGCTATGGGAACCAAGTAGGATGCATCCTCACGGGAATGCCTGACATCAGCAGCGATGACTTAAGGAGTAAAGAACATTTGACGCAGTTTCTCCTAACGAAGTTGTACAAGAGATTCAAGTTCCCCGACGTGGGAAAGGGGATGATAATGGACCCCTCGCAAACCATGTTCCACAACCAGCCGATCCCCGCTGGGCACTTCAGGGTTAGCTTGACCAGTGTGAAATCGGGGCACGAGGATTTGCCTCCTCCGATTACAACATGTGGGAGGCGGACGGCGAGACCCCGCCCTTGGATTGGAAGCTGCAAGGGTTGGGTGCTGCTATGGCCGAAGAATCTTATTCATCTAGAGCCGGCCGAGAGCACACCAATAACCACACAACAAGCATGTGCGGAGACCACCACCCCGCCTACGCAATTACCAGCTCCTGTAGTGCCGGGTGAGAGCAGCGGACGACATGATGAAGGGGGTGCAATAGTACTGGCTGATGTAATTTCTCCTGTAGAACAGAGAATGGATGATGAGACGGAGGTCGACCCTATGGATTACCTCAATACAAGCAGCGTATGGTGTGACATAGATATGATGAGTCAACCATATGACGAATCGGGCTATCAACTTGCTAATGAGGATATGGATGATATGCCCGGGCAGGGTCGTAGCAGGGATTGCAAAAAGTCTCTCTTCATGAAATCCTCACAGGACACGCCTGAAGATGCCACCTCAACACAGGCTCAACTAGCCGGGCGCGAGGGTCGTACAATACTTAGCCCAGGAACACTGGGGCAGGGGTTAAGGAAGGGTCTGGAAGGTGTGCCCAAGAAAAAGGAGAGGAAGAGATCGGGAAAGGTAACTGCCTCCAAACAAGCCAGAGCACATAGCAGCCAGACGGTGCATTCTTAGGCGTGTACCCGTGAAAGGTGCGGTCATGTTCCACCTCACAGGCGAGCCGATGCTACCCCGAAACCGCTTGAGGCACTATCGAGGATCTCGGAGACTGCGACCATGTCTTTGTCGGTGAGAAAAAACTACTAGCCTCAAAGGATCCAGGATATCGACATCTGGCGGCTCATGTGCACGAGGAAGTGCTACGTCGACACACGGCCAGCGGAGGTGTTCTTCCTGCGGTTTGACCATATCTTTGAGATGTTTCTAACAAAGGCGGCTCGATTTTACTATCGTCCGCCTTTTTTACTTCTATATGAGCTCCGTCATGATGAGTGAAGAAATCTCGCAAATCTGTGTGGCGGATCCGTACTACATGCGCGAGTCTTTCTTGAGTCTCGGCGACTTTGAGCGTGAAACTGCTAGGGAGTACCTCCAAAACTTCATGGTAAAGAATAAGGACCAGAAATTGTCCTCGTGCCTTATCATCCAAAGTAAGTCAGTTCCGGACAACCCTTTCGTACATTTCAATCATTCCTTCTCTCTCATATGGGGAATAATATGAGGTGTCTTTTCCCCGCAGCAACGGGCACGCCGTCCTTATCGTTCTTTATCTGCAAGTCTCCCACACCATGTATTTTGACCGTTCCAGAGACTACGAGAAAAAAGACTACACCCACATAATGAATATTCTAGATGATGCTCTCCAAGGCATCAACTTTAGAGGTGGCCACGTGCAGATCAAGAAACAAAGGAACAAGAAGATGGGTTTTGCGCATAAAACTAACTTTTCCTGCATCCATGTCCCAAAACCAAGCAAGAAGGATGGATTCTACATCGTCCATCTCATGATTCAGTTCAACACATATCACCAAAAGCTTCGCATGAACAGCAGAAATGATGATCATATCCACAAGTGGCTAGAATCTCATGGAGAAGCGGATTTTAAACTTAGAGATGACTTCTTTCGCATCCAAAGCGACATTGCGACAATCATCATGAAAGAAGTAAATGCGATGAGAAGGGGATGTTCCACCACGGCCCTATATCGCGAGCTGACGTCCGAACTCGCATAGGCATGCACCGTCTGACCTTACGCCGTTCAAGAAGCTAGGGTTCATCCTCGATGATATGGAAGGATGGAACTTCTACTGATTTATTTTGCCGATGATGATGATATGTGTCGGTTGAACTTGTATACTTTTTGTAGCGATGAAACTTTGTGATGTCCACGGTCCCTGCCGAACTTGCGTAACGCTACTTTGTTAGTATGCGTACGATGACGTGCGTACCTCTAGTTAATTAATTTGCGTACTGTATGTTGCATCTAGTTGCTAACCCTTTCTTTTTCGGTGTTGCTCTAGTATATTTTGTTGCATATATATGATTGTACATCCTCTTCATGAACATGCATCTCTAATGTAACAGGTACCTAGTTTCTTGATGGCGAGATGGAATTGCTATGTCGTGTACAAAGGGAAGGTTCTGGGGGTGTACAACGAGTGGCATGAGTGTCAGGCGCAAGTGAATGGGTTCACGGGCGCCAGCCATAAAGGCTTCAAAAGCAGACAAGAAGGAGAAGCTAGTTACTTGAGGTTCACGCTAGCGCGAGAGAGGACTCGTAACTGCCACCTCATGTACTGCATAGTTCCGCTCTCACTCATAGTGATAGCTCTTCTTGCGTATACCTTTGTTTAGATGGATGACGTTGTTGTAGTTGCAAGTATTCGAGACTTGCATGTATCGCTATTTTCAAGATGATGACAAGATACCACTGTGTTGGATGATGATTATGATGAGACTATTTGTATGTACATGCTATGATTACATTTGTGGTCTCGTAGGCATTTGTATGTGTATCATGATGACATTTCTATGTGCTAAAGATTCTTCTATAAAGACTGTTCAAATACAAAACAAATATGCCAAAAAAACTACTTAAATTAGCAGTAGCGAGTGTATAAAAGTCAGCAGCAGCACCACGATAGCAGTAGCGCGTCAAGCCAGAGCGCGCTAGAGCTACTAGCAGTAGCGAGCTTCCGCTAAGAGCGCTGCTGCTACACTTGTGTAGCAGTAGCGCTGGTGAGCACGCGCTACTGCTATGTGTTAGTTGTAGCGCCTTATTAGTAGCGCCTCACCCCGCGCTACTGATACACCTAAAACCCGCGCTGCTGCTAGCCTTTTCCCTAGTAGTGTGTGGGTGAAATGATGATACCATGCCAACTTTCAACCTTTTCAGAGTTCATTTGAAATGCTTTTTAATTTCAGGGTCTTATAGCTCCAAATAATCAATAAATGCATGAAAAATAACAAATTAAGTCAGAAAGGGTAGAAAATTGATGATGTGGCTTTGAATGGTGCATTTTGAACACAGAAAAACTATGAAGTTCAAATAAGTTCAAAAAAATGAAATCCGTTTGTAACAGACGAGTTTCTGTATGAAACCCTGATACTTCGAAAGAGATTGTCCATTTTGTACACGAAGTGCATCCTGTTTTTGTCGTAACCCTCTCTACTTTCTTGCACATGCTATGTGGGTCAAATGGTGATACCATGCAAAAAGAAAATTAACTAAAAAACTTCTATAAAACTCTAATAGCAAAAGGAATGAACTAAAAAGCTTTTATAAACCTCTAGTATTTTTTAAAATAAAATTATTAAAATTCATGCCACTTAAATTATCAAAGTCTTTTACATTCAAAACATTGAAAGCATAAAGAAACAAAATAAACTTTAATAAATAAGTAGAAAAAGTAAAATAAATTAAAATTAAAAAAAATAAGTAGAAACAAAATAAAATAAATAAGTAGAAACAAAATAAAATTTAATAAAGTAAAATTAATAAACTTCAATAAAATAAATAAAAATAGCAACAGTAAGTTTTTGTTGTAAGTAGAAACAAAATAAAATAAATATAACAACAATAAAATAAAAAAGTGCCCCCTACTGGGCCACGACGGCCTGAATACGACTAGAAACCCAACCATGGGCCAGGATTCAGGCCCGCAGGAGGCCCAGTAGGCCCACAAGCACATCGTGACAAATTAGGCCCGCAAGCCTGTAGTTGAGAGGAGCTCGAGAGGGTTGGCGCAGCAACACTTATAAACCACTCTCGAGCTCTCTCAGCTAGAGAGGTGGGACTAAAGTTTTGGCCGTGACGCGGGCAGCACAGGGCCTTTGGTCCCGGTTGGTGCCACCAACCGGAACTAAAGGGTGGCATTGGTCCCAGTTCGTAGTACCAACCGGGACCAATGCCTCCCCTTTAGTCCCGGTTGGTGCCACCAACCGGGACCAAAGGCCGCCGCTTCCCGCCTTTTGGGCTGCCGAAAACTGACCTTTGGTCACGGTTGGTGGCACCAACCGGGACTAAAGGGTGCATTGGTACCGGTTGGTGCTACGAACCAGGATCAATGCCCTGGGTATATAAGCAGGACTTGTGAAAATTTTCACTTCTCATCTACGCGATTTATGCCCGACGATGTCAACGACATCGACGGTGCCAGGCTGCCGCCTGCTGCTACCTGTTGAGCACTGCGTTGGATTTCCTTGAAGAGGAGAGGATGATGCAGCAAAGTAGCGTAAGTATTTCCCTCATTTTTTGAGAACCAAGGTATCAATCCAGTAGGAGGCTACGCACAAGTCCCTCATACCTGCACAAAACAGTAGCTCCTCGCAACCAACGCGATTAGGGGTTGTCAATACCTTCACAGTCACTTACGAGAGTGAGATCTGATAGAGAAGATAAAAAATATTTTTTTTAGTATTTTTGGTATAGAGATGCAAAGTAAAAAGTAAAAAGCAAAGTAAAAACAAAGCAAGATTAAAGTGATGGAGATTGATATGATGAGAATAGACCCGGGGGCCATAGGATTCACTAGTGGCTTCTCTCAAGAGCATAAGTATTCTACAGTGGGTGAACAAATTACTGTTGAGCAATTGACAGAATTGAGCATAGTTATGAAAGTATCTAGGTATGATCATGTATATGGGAATCACGTCCGACACAAGTAGACCGACTCCTGCCTGCATCTACTACTATTACTCCACTCATCGACCGCTATCCAGCATGCATCTAGAGTATTAAGTTAAAAACAGAGTAACGCGTTAAGCAAGATGACATGATGTAGAGGATAAATTCATGCAATATGATAAAAACCCCATCTTGTTATCCTCGATGGCAAGAATACAATCGATGCCTTGCTGCCCTTACATCCTTTGGGAAAGGACACATAAGATTGAACCCAAAGCTAAGCACTTCTCCCATTGCAAGAACTACCAATCTAGTTGGCCAAACCAAACGGACAATTCGAAGAGACTTGCAAAGATAACCAATCATACATAAAAGAATTCAGAGGAGATTCAAATATTGTTCATAGATAATCTTGATCATAAACCCACAATTCATCGGTCTCAACACCACAAAAAGAAGATTACATCGAATAGATCTCCACGAGAGAGGGGGAGAACATTGTATTGAGATCCAAAAAGAGAGAAGAAGCCATCTAGCTACTAGCTATGGACCCAAAGGTCTGAAGTAAACTACTCACACTTCATCGGAAGGGCTATGATGATGTAGAAGCCCTCCGTGATGACGGCCCTCTTCCGGCAGAGCTCTGGAACAGGACCCAAGATGGGATCTCGTGGATACAGAAAGTTGCGGCGGTGGAATTACGTTTTTGGCTCCGTATCTGATCGTTTGGGGGTACGTAGGTATATATAGGAGGAAGGAGTACGTCGGTGGAGCAGGGGCCCACGAGGTAGGGGAGCGCCCTAAGGGGCGCCCCACACCCTCGTGACCGCCTCTGTTACTTCTTGGAGTAGGGTCCAAGTCTCCATTGATCACGTTCGGTGAGAAAATCACGTTCCCGAAGGTTTCATTCCGTTTGGACTCCGTTTGATATTCCGTTTCTTCGAAACACTGAAATAGGCAAAAACAACAATTACAGGTTGGGCCTCCGGTTAATAGGTTAGTCCCAAAAATAATATAAAAGTGGAAAATAAAGCCCAATATAGTCCAAAATAGTAGATAAAGTAGCCTGGAGCAGTCAAAAATTATAGATACGTTGGAGACGTATCAGGCATCCCCAAGCTTAATTCCTGCTCGTACTCGAGTAGGTAATAATAAAAAGAGAATTTTTGATGCGGAGTGATACTTGGCATAATTTCAATGCAAATCTTCTTAATTGTGGTATGAATATTGAGATTTGAAAGATTCAAGACAATAGTTCATATTGACATAAAACATAATATTACTTCAAGCATACTAACAAAGCAATCATGTCTTCTCAAAATAACATGCCTAAAGAAAGTTATCCCTACAAAATCATATAGTCTGGCTATGCTCCATCTTCCCCTTTAAAGTATTTAAATCATGCACAACCCGATGACGAGCCAAGAAATTGTTTCATACTTTAACATTTTCAAAACCTTTTCAATCTTCACGCAATACATGAGCGTGAGCCATGGATATAGCACTATATATGGAATAGAATGGTGGTTGTGGAGAAGACAAAAAGAGGGAAGATAGTCTCACATGAACTAGCCGTATCAACGGGCTATGGAGATGCCCATCAATAGATATTAATGTGGGTGAGTAGGGATTGCCATGCAACGGATTCACTAGAGCTATAAGTATATGAAAGCTCAACAAAAGAAACTAAGTGGGTGTGCATCCAACTTGCTTGCTCACGAAGACCTAGGGCATTTGAGGAGGCCCATCATTGTAATATACAAGCCAAGTTTTATAATGAAAAATTCCCACTAGTATATGAAAGTGATAACATAGAAGACTCTCTATCATGAAGATCTTGGTGCTACTTTGAAGCACAAGTGTGGTAAAAGGGTAGTAGCATTGTCCCTTCTCTCTTTTTCTCTCATTTTTTTCTTTTTCTTTTCCCTTTTTTTTATTTGGGCCTTTTCTTTTTTTATGGCCTCTTTTACTTTTTAATTTTTCGTCTGGAGTCTCATCCCGACTTGTGGGGGACTCACAGTCTCCATCATCCTTTCCTCACTTGGGACAATGCTCTAAAAACTGATGATCATCACACTTTTATTTTTCTTACAACTCAACAATTACTTAGAACAAAGTATGACTCTATATGAATGCCTCCGGCAGTGTACCGGGATATGCAATGATTAAAGAGTGACATGTATGAAAGAATTATGAACGGTGGCTTTGCCAGAAATACGATGTCAACTACATGATCATGCTAGCAATATGACAATGATGGAGCGTGTCATAACAAACGGAACGGTGGAAAGTTGCATGGCAATATATCTCGGAATGGCTATGGAAATGCCATGATAGGTAGGTATGGTGGCTGTTTTGAGGAAGATATATGGTGGGTGTATGATACCGGTGAAAAGTGCACGGTATTAGAGAGGCTAGCAATGGTGGAAGGATGGGAAAAGTGCGTATAATACATGGACTCAACATTAGTCATAAAGAACTCATATACTTATTGCAAAAATCTAGAAGTTATCAAAGCAAAGTATTACGCGGATGCTCCTAGGGGGGTAGATTGGTAGGAAAAGACCATCGCTCATCCCCGACCGCCACTCATAAGGAAGACAATCAATAAATAAGTCATGCTCCGAGCTCATCACATAACGGTTCACCATACGTGCATGCTAAGGGAATCACAAACCTTAACACAAGTATTTCTCAAATTCACAACTACTCAACTAGCATGACTCTAATATCACCATCTTCATGTCTCAAAACAATTATGAAGCATCAAACTTTTCTTAGTATTCAACGCACTCAAAAGGAAGTTTCACATATCTTGAATACCAAGCATATTCATATTAAGCAAATTACCATGCTATTTACGACTCTCAAAATGATCTAAGTGAAGCATGAGAGATCAATAGTTTCTTTAAAACAAATCCACCACCGTGCTCTAAGAGATATAAGTGAAGCTCTAGAGCAAAATTATCACGCTCAAAAGATATAAGTGAAGCACTATGAGAAAAACTATCAAGCTCAAAAGATATAAGTGAAGCACATAGAGTATTCTATCAAATTTCAATTCACGTATGGCTCTCTCAAAAGGTGTGTACAGCAAGGATGATTGTGGTAAACTTAGGAAGCAAAGACTCAAATCATACAAGATGCTCCAAGCAAAACACATATCATGTGGTGAATAAAAATATAGCTCCAAGTAAATTACCGATGGAAGTAGACGAAAGAGGGGATGCCTTCCGGGGCATCCCCAAGCTTTGACTTTTGGTGTCCTTGGATTAACTTGGGGGTGCCATGGGCATCCCCAAGCTTAGTCTCTGCCACTCCTTGTTCCATAATCCATCAAAAGAATTTACCCAAAACTTGAAAACTTCACAACACAAAACTCAATAGAAATCTCGTGAGCTCCGTTAGAGAAAGAAAACAAAAGACTACTTCAAGGTACTGTAATGAACTCATTCTTTATTTATATTGGTGTTAAACCTACTGTATTCCAACTTCTCTATGGATTATAAACTAATTTACTAGCCATAGATTCATCAAAATAAGCAAACAACACACGATAAATCGAATCTGTCAAAAATAGAACAGTCTGTAGCAATCTGTAACTAATGCAAACTTATGGAACTACAAACATTCTACCAAAATAGGAAGACCTATAAAATTTGTTTAATGATCAGAAGCAATTGGAATCAGTAATTTATCACGTTCTGGTGACTTTTAACAATTGTTTTCGTGAACATAAAGATTCTGGAAATTACAGCAAGATCAAATAACTATCATCCAAGAAGATCCTATAGGTCTAACTTGGCACAAACACTAATTAAAAGATAGAACCACATCTAACCAGAGGCTAGATTGATATTTTATTCCTAAATAGAAACAAAAAAAACAAAAAAAATTGGGTTGCCTCCCAACAAGCGCTATCGTTTAACGCCCCTAGCTAGGCATACAAGCGAGAATAGATCTAGGTATTGCCATATTTGGTAGGCAATCCATAGGTGGCTCTCATGATAGATTCATATGGTAATTTTATTTTCTTTCTAGGGAAGTGTTCCTTGCCGTTTTTTAATGGAAATTGGAATCTAATATTCCCTTCCTTCATATCAATAATTGCACCAATCGTTCTAAGGAAAGGTCTACCAAGAATAATAGGGCAAGAAGGATTGCAATCTATATCAAGAACGATAAAGTCTACGGGCACATAATTCCTATTTGCAACAATAAGAACATCATTAATTCTTCCCATAGGCTTTTTAATAGTGGAATCCGCAAGATGCAAGTTTAGAGAGCAATCATCAAAGTCACGGAAATCTAGCAAATCACACAAGGTTTTGGGGATAGTGGAGACACTAGCACCCAATTCACACAAAGCATGGTACTCATAATATATAATTTTAATTTTAATACTAGGTTCCCACTCATCATAGAGCTTTCTAGGGATATAGACCTTCAACTCAAGTTTTTCTTCATAAGATTGCATCAAGGCATCAACAATGTGTTCGGTAAAGGCCTTATTTTGACTATAAGCATGAGGAGAATTTAGCATGGATTGCAACAAGGAAATACAATTAATTAAAGAGAAATTTTCATAATTAAATTCCTTGAGATCCAGTATAGTGGGTTTAGCAACATCTAGGTTTTTATTTCTTTCCATCCCACTTTTATCAATTTCATCATCAAGATCTAAATACTCTGAATTTTTGGAACGCCTTCTAGGTAAAGGAAGATCATATTCAGTTTCATCAAGATTCATATTGCAAAACAAAGATTTAATGGGGAACATCAATAACTTTTAGATCTTCATCTTGATTTTCATAGGAATTGGAAGAACACGCTTTAATAAAGGCATCTTTGGAAGCACGCATCCTAGCGGTTCTTTCCTTGCACTCATCAATGGAAATTCTCATGGCTTTGAGAGAATCATTGATATCATGCTTAGGAGGAATAGATCTAAGCTTTAAAGAATCAATTTCAAGAGAAATTCTATCAACGTTCCTAGCCAAATCATCAACTTTAAGCAATTTCTCTTCAAGGAAAGCATTAAAATTCTTTTGTGAATTCATAAACTCTTTAACATTACTCTCAAATTCAGAGGGCATATTATTAAAATTTCCATAAGATTTGTTGTAGTAATTTCCATAATATTAGAGGAATTTCTAGGATAAGGCCTAGGATTAAAATTCCCTCTATACGCGTTGTTACCAAAATTATTCCTACCAACAAAATTCACATCCATTGATTCATTATTATTCTCAATCAAAGTAGACAAAGGCATATCATTAGGATCAGAAGAAACACTCTTAGTAGCAAATAATTTCATAAGTTCATCCATCTTTCCACTCAAAACATTGATTTCTTCTACTGCATGCACTTTTTTATTAGTAGATCTTTCGGTGTGCCATTGAGAATAATTAACCATAATATTATCTAGAAGTTTAGTAGCATCTCCTAAAGTGATTTCCATAAAAGTGCCTCCTGGCGAATCTAAAAGATTTCCAGAAGCAAAATTCAATCCGGCATAAAAATTTTGTATATCATCCACAAGTTCAAACCATGAGTAGGACAATTACGTATCATTGATTTCATTCTCTCCCATGCTTGTGCAACATGTTCATGATCAAGTTGCTTAAAATTCATAATATCGTTCCTAAGAGAGATGATCTTAGCGGGAGGAAAATACTTAGAGATAAAAGCATCTTTGCACTTGTTTCAAGAATCAATACTATTTTTAGGCAAAGACAAAAACCACGCTTTAGCACGATCTCTAAGCGAAAAAGGAAATAGCTTCAATTTAACGACATCATTATCGACATCTTTTTTCTTTTGCACATCACATAAATCAACGAAGCTATTCAGATGAGTAGTGGCATCTTCACTAGGAAGGCCGGCGAATTGATCTTTCATAACAAGATTCAACAAAGCAGTTTTGATTTCACAAGATTCAGAATTGGCAAGAGGAGCAATCGGAGTGATAAGGAAATCATTATTATTGGTATTGGTGAAGTCACACAATTTGGTAGTATCTTGAGCCATCGCGACAAACAAGCAATCCAACACACGAGCAAACAAAAAGGAAGCGAGAAAAGGCAAGCGGGAAGAGAGGAGGAAATTGGGAAAGAGAGGGCGAACAAAGCGGCAAGGGTGAAGTGGGGAGAGGAAAACGAGAGGCAAATGGCAAATAATGTAATGCGGGAGATAGGGATTGTGATGGGTACTTGGTATGTAGACTTTAACGGCGCCAGAAGTGACTTGTTGTTAGGAGTGCAAGTCTTGCCTTGCTCTTGCGTAAGCCTCCCCGGCAACGGCGCCAGAAATTATTCTTGCTACCTCTTGATCACTGCGTTGGATTTCCCTGAAGAGGAGAGGATGATGCAGCAAAGTAGCGTAAGTATTTCCCTTAGTTTTTGAGAACCAGGGTATCAATCCAGTAGGAGGCTACGCACAAGTCCCTCATACCTGCACAAAAAAATAGCTCCTCGCAACCAACGCGATTAGGGGTTGTCAATCCCTTCACGGTCACTTACGAGAGTGAGATCTGACAGAGAAGATAAATAATGTTTTTTTGGTATTTTTGGTATAGAGATGCAAAGTAAAAAGTAAAAAGCAAAGTAAAAACAAAGCAAGATTAAAGTGACGGACATTGATATGATGAGAATAGACCCCGGGGCCATAGGTTTCACTAGTGGCTTCTCTCAAGAGCATAAGTATTCTACGGTGGGTGAACAAATTACTGTTGAGCAATTGACAGAACTGAGCATAGTTATGAAAGTATCTAGGTATGATCATGTATATAGGCATCACGTCCGAGACAAGTAGACCGACTCCTGCCTGCATCTACTACTATTACTCCACTCATCGACCGCTATCCAGCATGCATCTAGAGTATTAAGTTAAAAACAGAGTAACGCCTTAAGCAAGATGACATGATGTAGAGGATAAATTCATGCAATATGATAAAACCCCATCTTGTTATCCTCGATGGCAACAATACAACACGTGCCTTGCTGCCCCTTACATCCTTTGGGAAAGGACACCGCAAGATTGAACCCAAAGCTAAGCACTTCTCCCATTGCAAGAACTACCAATCTAGTTGGCCAAACCAAACGGATAATTCGAAGAGACTTTCAAGATAACCAATCATACATAAAAGAATTCAGAGGAGATTCAAATATTGTTCTTAGATAATCATGATCATAAACCCACAATTCATCGGTCTCAACAAACACAACGCAAAAAGAAGATTACATCGAATAGATCTCCACGAGAGAGGGGGAGAACATTGTATTGAGATCCAAAAAGAGAAGAAGCCATCTAGCTACTAGCTATGGACCCGAAGGTCTGAAGTAAACTACTCACACTTCATCGGAGGGGCTATGATGATGTAGAAGCCCTCCGTGATGACGGCCCTCTTCCGGCGGAGCTCCGGAATAAGCCCCAAGATGGGATCTCGTGGATCTGAGAAAGTTGCGGCGGTGGAATTAGGTTTTGGCTCCGTGTCGATCGTTTGAAGTGCGTAGGTATATATAGGAGGAAGGAGTACGTCGGTGGAGCAATAGAGGGCCCACGAGGTAGGGGGCGCGCCCTAGGGGGGGGCACCCCCACCCTCGTGACCGCCTCTGTTACTTCTTGGAGTAGGGTCCAAGTCTCCTGGATCACGTTCGGTGAGAAAATCACGTTCCCGAAGGTTTCATTCTATTTGTACTCCGTTTGATATTCCGTTTCTTCGAAACACAGAAATAGGCAAAAAACAGCAATTCTGGGCTGGGCCTCCGGTTAATAGGTTAGTCCAAAAATAATATAAAAGTGGAAAATAAAGCCCAATATAGTCCAAAACAGTAGATAAAGTAGCATGGAGCAATAAAAAATTATAGATACGTTGGAGACGTATCACCTGCTACCTCTTGAGCTTGCGTTCGATTTCCCCGAAGAGGAGAGGATAATGCAGCAGAGTAGCGTAAGTATTTCCCTCACTTTTTGAGAACCAAGGTATCAATGCAGTAGGAGGCCACGCGCATGTCCCTTGTACCTACACAAAAACAATAGCTCAACACAACCAACGCGATTAGGGGTTGTCAATCTCTTCACGGTCACTTACGGGAGTGAGATCTGATAGATAATATTTTTGGTATTTTTGATATAAAGATGCAAAGTAAAAATAAAAAGGTAAAGTAAAAGCAAAGCAATAATAAAGTGATGGTAGATTGATATGATGAGAATAGACCCGGGGGCCATAGGTTTCACTAGTGGCTTCTCTCGAGAGCATAAGTATTCTATGGTGGGTGAACAAATTACTGTAGAGCAATTGACAGAATTGAGCATAGTTATGAGAGTATCTAGGTATGATCATGTATATAGGCATCACGTCCTAGACAAGTAGACCGACTCATGCCTGCATCTACTACTATTACTCCACTCATCGACCGCTATCCAGCATGCATCTAGAGTATTAAGTTCAAGAAAACAGAGTAACGCCTTAAGCAAGATGACATGATGTAGAGGGATAGATTCATGCAATATGATAAAACCCCATCTTGTTATCCTCGATGGAAACAATACAATACGTGCCTTGCTGCCCTTCACATCCTTTGGGAAAGGACACGCAAGATTGAACCCAAAGCTAAGCACTTCTCCCATTGCAAGAACTACCAATCTAGTTGGCCAAACCAAAGCGGATAATTCAAGAGACTTGCAAAGATAACCAATCATACATAAAAGAATTCAGAGAAGATTCAAATATTGTTCATAGATAATCTTGATCATAAACCCACAATTCATCGGTCTCAACAAACACACCGCAAAAAGAAGATTGCATCGAATAGATCTCCACGAGAGAGGGGAGAACATTGTATTGAGATCCAAAAAGAGAGAAGAAGCCATCTAGCTACTAGCTATGGACCCGAAGGTCTGAAGTAAACTACTCACACTTCATCGGAGAGGCTATGGTGTTGATGTAGAAGCCCTCCATGGTGGATTCCCCTTCCGGCGGAGCTCCGGAACAGGCCCCAAGATGGGTTCTCGTGGATACAGAAAGTTGTGGCGGTGGAATTAGGTTTTTGGCTCCGTATCTGATCGTTTGGGGGTACGTAGGTATATGTAGGAGGAAGAAGTACGTCGGTGGAGCTCCGAGGGGCCCACGAGGTAGGGGGCGCGCCCTAGGGGGGCGCCCTCCACCTTCATGGCCGCCTCGAGGCTTTCTTGACAGAGGGTCCAAGTCTCCTGGGTCTTATCTCATGAGAAAATCACGTTCCCGAAGGTTTCATTCCGTTTGGACTCCGTTTGATATTCTGTTTCTTCGAAACACTGAAATAGGCAAAAAAACAGCAATTCTGGGCTGGGCCTCCGGTTAATAGGTTAGTCCCAAAAGTAATATAAAATTGGAAAATAAGGCCCAATATAGTCCAAAACAGTAGATAAAGTAGCATGGAGCAATCAAAAATTATAGATACATTGGAGATGTATCAGGCATCCCCAAGCTTAATTCCTGCTCGTCCTCAAGTAGCACTAGTAGAAAAATGACTTTTAGTACCGGTTTGTAAGGACCTTTAGTACCGGTTCTGGAACCGGCATTAAAGGGTGGGCACTAAAGGTCACCCCCCTTTAGTCCCGCGAACCGGGACCAAAGGCCCACCACGTGGCACGAGGCGCGCTGTGGTCTGGGGGACCTTTAGTCCCGGTTGGTGTTAATTTTTTATGATTTTTTTTGAAATAAAGCAAAAACAGCCCGCCTACTGGGCCGGCACGGCCTGCATATGACTAGAAACCCAAACTCTAGTTGGGCCAGGATGCAGGCCCGTACGGCCCAGTAGGCCCCACAGGGCAGAAGACTTGCAATAGGCCCACAAAGGCCTGCTTAGAGAGGAGCTCAACACGGTAGCCGCAACGGGGCTTATAAACCGGTGCGAGCTCCTCTCAACTAGCGAGGTGGGACTAAACATTGTGCACTGCGGGTGGCAGCGTACCACCGGTACTAAAGGGGGGGTCTTTAGTACCGGTTGGAGGCACCAACCCGTACTAAAGGCCACCACCTTTAGTACCGGTTGGAGGCACCAACCCGTACTAAAGGCCACCACCTTTAGTACCGGTTGGTGGCTCCAACCGGTACTAAAGGGCGGGTCTTTAGTACCGGTTGGAGCCACCAACCCGTACTAAAGGCCACCACCTCTTTAGTACCGGTTCGTGGCACGAACCGGTACTAAAGATTCGCCTCGAACCGGTACTAATGAGCGCCGTCCGTCTAGCCGTTGGAACCGGCACTAATGGTCACATTAGTGTCGGCTCAAATACGAACCGGGACTAATGAGTTGAACATTTGACCCTTTTTCTACTAGTGTAGGTAAATGATAAAAAAAAGAATTTTTGATGCGGAGTGATACTTTGGCATAATTTCAATGTAAATCTTCTTAATCATGGTATGAATATTCAGATCCGAAAGATTCAAGACAAAAGTTCATATTGACACAAGAATAATAATACTTCAAGCATACTAATCAAAGTAATCATGTCTTCTCAAAATAACATGGCCAAAGAAAGTTATCCCTACAAAATCATATAGTCTGGCTATGCTCCATCTTCCCCCCACAAAGTATTAAAATCATGCACAACCCAGATGACAAGCCAAGCAATTTTTTCATACTTTAACATTTTCAAAACTTTTTCAATCTTCACGCAATACATGAGCGTGAGCCATGGATATAGCACTATATGTGGAATAGAATGGTGGTTGTGGAGAAGACAAAAGAGGGAAGATAGTCTCACATCAACTAGGCGTATCAGCGGGCTATGGAGATGCCCATCAATAGATATCAATGTGAGTGAGTAGGGATTGCCATGCAACGGATGCACTAGAGCTATAAGTATATGAAAGCTCAACAAAAGAAACTAAGTGGGTGTGCATCCAACTCGCTTGCTCACGAAGACCTAGGGCATTTTGAGGAAGCCCATCATTAGAATATACAAGCCAAGTTCTATAATGAAAAATTCCCACTAGTATATGAAAGTGACAAAATGAGAGACTCTCTATCATGAAGATCTTGGTGCTACTTTGAAGCACAAGTGTGGTAAAAGGATAGTAACATTGTCCCTTCTCTCTTTTTCTCTCATTTTTTTATTTGGGCCTTTTCTCTTTTTGTTATGGCCTCTTTTTTTCTTTTCTTTTTTATTTTTCGTCCGGAGTCTCATCCCGACTTGTGGGGGAATCATAGTCTCCATCATCCTTTCCTCACTTGGGACAATGCTCTAAAAATGATGATCATCACACTTTTATTTACTTACAACTCAACAATTACAACTCGATACTTAGAACAATTATGACTCTATATGAATGCCTCCGGCGGTGTACCGGGATATGCAATGAATCAAGAGTGACATGTATGGAATAATTATGAACGGTGGCTTTGCCACAAATACGATGTCAACTACATGATCATGCTAAGCAATATGACAATGATGGAGCGTGTCATAATAAATGGAACGGTGGAAAGTAGCATGGAAATATATCTCGGAATGGCTATGATAATGCCATGATAGGTCGGTATGGTGGCTGTTTTGAGGAAGGTATATGGTGGGTGTATGATACCGGCGAAAAGTGTGCGGTATTAGAGAGGCTAGCAATGGTGGAAGGATGGGAAAGTGCGTATAATCCATGGACTCAACATTAGTCATAAAGAACTCATATACTTATTGCAAAAATCTAGAAGTTATCAAAGCAAAGTATTACACGCATGCTCCTAGGGGGATAGATTGGTAGGAAAAGAACATCGCTCGTCCCCGACCGCCACTCATAAGGAAGACAATCAATAAATAAATCATGCTCCGACTTCATCACATAACGGTTCACCATACGTGCATGCTACGGGAATCACAAACCTTAACACAAGTATTTCTCAAATTCACAACTACTCAACTAGCATAAATCTAATATCACCATCTTCATATCTCAAAACAATTATCAAGCATCAAACTTTTCTTAGTATTCAACGCACTCAAAAGAAAATTTTACAAATCTTGAATACCAAGCATATTATTATTATTAAGCAAATTAACATGCTATTTAAGACTCCAAAAATAATCTAAGTGAAGCATGAGAGATCAATAGTTTCTATAAAGCAGATCCACCACCGTGCTCTAAAAGATATAAGTGAAGTAGTAGAGCAAAATTATCAAGCTCAAAAGATATAAGTGAAGCACTATGAGTGTGACGTCCGGATAATTAAGTTTCAGTGAACCTCTATTAATGATGCCACGTCACCACGATTACTGTTGCTGATCTTGCATTAGTTCAAAACGATTCAAATTCAAATTTAAGTTAAAGGCAAACCGCAAAAGTTTTCAAACAATAAAACTAAAATGTTCAGGATGTGCCAAATAATTCATAAGTAATTATGTTGGATAAACCACACTTTTATGAAATGTTTAAATACTCTAAAATAATTAAAACAGTAGTTAAAGCAATTAAATAAATGCTTTTTAAATTGTAGAAATATTAAACTGTTTTATTTTGAAGCCAAACTAATTGTGGCAGTATCCTAATTAATAATACTAATTTATGGGCTAAGTTCATAATTTACAAAACTAAAATAAAAGTTATTTAAAAGAAAACATAAACTATAAATAAAAGAAAGAAAATACAAAAGCAAAAGACAAAACAAAACTAAAAGGAAAAAAAAAGGCCCCCTGGCCAACTGGGCCAGACGGCCCAGCTCACCGGCCAGGCCGGCCCAGCCGGCCTCCCCTTAACCCCTACCCCGACCGGAACCCTAGCCAGTCCGCTACTCCACTCCACCCACTCGCCCCCCCTCCTCTCTCCCGATCTGGATCGGGATCCAGGGCCAGCGCCCTTCGGCACGCCCGCCGCCACACGACGCCGCCGGAACCCCTAGCCGGACCACCTCGCCCGGCCTGCTCCTCGTCGGCCGCCGTCCCGTCCTCCTCCTCGCCGGTCCTCCCCAACCTTCCCGAGCCCATCTGTTGTTGCCCTCGCACCCGGTGAGGACCCAGTCCTCCTTCTCCCGTCCCCTCTCGCCGGCGCTTCGCCTGCGCCCGTCTTTGCGTTCGGCCAGCCGAGCCTCGACCACGCCCGGCCACCACCGTCGCCCGCTCGCCCTCCAGCCTCGTGCCGCCCGGCCCGCTCTCCGGCATCGATGCCGCCGTCGCTTCAGGTCCGCCCGTGGCGCCCAGCCCCTGCGCCCATTCTAGCAGCGCCGTCCCTCGCCCGTGGCCACCGGCCTCCCTCGCTGCTCCTCCTCCCCTGAACCCCCACAACCTCGCCCCGGCCTCGCCTCGTCCGCCCCGACGCACCGTCCTGGCCGCCCCCTTTTGCTCGCCGCTGCATGGGCAGCTCCTGCCGGCCCGCGTCGCCGGTGGCGCCCTACTGCTCCCCCGTCGGCGTTTCACCTCCGGTGGCCGCCCTTGCCTCAGTCCTCCTCGCCCGGCGATTTGGGTGAACGCCGGTCCCGGGCGCAACGCCTGACCCGCCCCGTTGCCCGAACCACTTCCGCCTGTGCCTAAGGCCCCCAAGACCATCGACTAGGGCCCCGCCTGAAACGGTTTTAAGGAAAAAAAAGAAAAGAAAAGGAATTAGAAAAAAAAATATTAAGAAAATATATAATAAATAATTAATTAATAATAAAATTAATTAATTAATTAACTAAATAATTAACTTAATTAATCATGTTTAGTTTAGTTAATTAAGATTAATTAACCTAATAAATAGTTACCCTAATTAACTACTGTTAATTAGTTAAACAATCCCTAACAGGTGGGACCCACCTGTCAGGTTGACCTAGTCAACTCTGTTGACTACTGATGTCAGCATGACATCATGCTGATGTCATTAATCTGTTTTTCGAATTAATTAAATAATTAATTAAATTCCAGAAATTAATAAAATCTTTAGAAAATCATATCTTTTAATCCGTAACTCGGATTAAAATATTTTCAACATGAAAGTTGCTCAGAACGACGTGACGAATCCGGATACACAGTCCGTTCGTCCGCCACACACCCCTAACCTATCGAACTCGGAACTTTCCCCCTCCGTCTCCTCTGCCCGAAAACACGAAACACCGGGGATATTTTCCCGGATGTTTCCCCCTTAACCGGTATCACCTCCTACCACGTTAGGGCACGCCTAGCATCGTTACTTGTCTTGTCATGCATCGATATGCATCTGTTTACATGGTATTCATAGTTTCTTCCCCCTATTCTCTCCGTTAGACTTCGTGACAGACGCTGCTGCTGCCCAGTTCGACTACGGAGTTGACGACCCCTCTCTCTTGCCAGAGCAACCAGTCAAGACCCCCCCCCCTTGATCACCAGATATCGCCTATTCTACTCTATACTGCTTGCATTAGAGTGGTGTAGCATTTTACTTCTTTCTGTTATACCTATCCTGATGCATAGCCTGTCCTTGCTACTACTGTTGTTACCTTTACCTGCTATCCTACTTGCTTAGTATAGGATGCTAGTATTTTCATCTGTGGCCCTACATTCTTGTCCGTCTGCTGTGCTATACTATCGGGTCGTGATCACTCGGGAGGTGATCATGGGTATATACTATATACTTTATACATGATACATGTGGAGACTAAAGTCGGGTCGGTGGTGGAGCACCATGAGTGGATCTTTGTGGCGGGCGGCAGGCGAGTTGAGACCGCCTAGGAGAGAGGTGGGCCTGGCCCTGCTCGGGCGTTCGCGGATACTTAACACGCTTAACGAGATCTTGGTATTTGATCCGAGTCAGCTCACGGGCCTATACGCACTAACCAACTACGTGGGAGAGATATGGGCACTTTCGGCGTCGTGGTATCACCGGCACTTCGTGACGTCGGCCGACCGAGCGCGCGCTACCGGATTGCACCGAACGCCACTAGGCTAGGTCTGCCTTCGGCCAGACGTCACATAGCGTGCAGGTGTGCTCGAGGCGATGGGCCCCACCCATGTGCGCTTAGGTTTAGACCGGCGTGCTGACCTCTCTGTTGAGCCTAGGTGGGGCTGCGACGTGTTGATCTTCCGTGGCCGGGCATGACCCAGGAAAGTGTGTCCGGCCAAATGGGATCAAGCGTGTTGGGTTATGTGGTGCACCCCTGCAGGGAAGTTAATCTATTCGAATAGCCGTGATCTTGATATGTGACGACTTGGCGTTGTACCTTGACCTTATGACAACTAGAACCGGATACTTAATAAAACACACCCTTCCAAGTGCCAGATACAACCCGGTGGTCGCTCTCTCTCAGGGTTACGAGGAGGGGATCGCCGGGTAGGATTATTGCTATGCGATGCTACTTGGAGGACTTCAGTCTACTCTCTTCTACTTAGATATCCCCCTCTTATTCTGGCATTCTGCAGTTCAGTCCACCGATATGGCCCTTTACACATATATCCATGCATATGTAGTGTAGCTCCTTGCTTGCGAGTACTTTGGATGAGTACTCACGGTTGCCTTGTTTCCCCTTTTCCCCCTTCCTTTACCCGGTTGCTGCGACCAGACGATGGAGCCCAGGAGCAAAACGCCACCGTCGATGACGACTACTACCCCGGAGGTGCCTACTACTACGTGCAGCCCGGCGGCGGCGACACAAGTAGTTTAGGAGGATCCCGAGCAGGAGGCCTGCGCCTCTTCGATCTGTATCCCAGTTTGTGCTAGCCTTCTTAAGGCAAACTTGTTTAACTTATGTCTGTAGTCAGATATTGTTGCTTCCGCTGACTCGTCTATGATCGAGCACTTGTATTCGAGCCCTCGAGGCCCCTGGCTTGTATTATGATGCTTGTATGACTTATTTATGTTTTAGAGTCGTGTTGTGATATCTTCCCGTGAGTCCCTGATCTTGATCGTACACATTTGCGTGCATGATTAGTGTACGATTGAATCGGGGGCGTCACAATGAGTATTCTAACAAATTCTAATTCATATATGGCTCTCTCAAAAGGTGTGTACAGAAAGGATGATTGTGGCAAACTAGCAAGCAAAGACTCAAACCATACAAGACGCTCCAAGCAAAACACATATCATGTGGTGAATAAGAATATAGCTCCAAGTGAAGTTACCGATGGAAGTAGAAGAAAGGGGGTATGCCTTCCGGGGCATCCCCAAGCTTTGACTTTTTAATGTCCTTGGATTATCTTGGGGGTGCCATGGGCATCCCCAAGCTTAGGCTCTTTCCACTCCTTTTTCCATAATCCATCAAAAAATTTCACCCAAAACTTGAAAACTTCACAACACAAAACTCAACAGAAATCTCGTGAGCTCCGTTAGCGAAAGAAAACAAAAGACCACTTTAAGATACTGTAATGAACTCATTCTTTAATTATATTGGTGTTAAACCTACTGTATTCCAACCTTCTGTGGTTCATAAATTATTTTACTAGCCATAGGTTAATCAAAATAAGCAAACAACACACGATAAACAGAATCTGTCAAAAACAGAACAGTCTGTAGCAATCTGTAACTAACGCAAACTTATGGAAGCCAAAAAATTCAGCCAAAATAGGAAGACCTAGGAAATTTGTTTATTGATCAGCAGCAATTGGAATCAGTATTTTATCAAGTTCTTATGAATTTTAACAATTGTTTTCGTGAACAGAAAGTTTCTTGGAATTACAGCAGAATCAAATAACTATCATCCAAGAAGATCCTATAGGTTTAACTTGGCACAAACACTAATCAAAAGATAAAAACACATCTAAACAGAAAGTAGATGGATTATTTATTCCTAAACAGAAACAAAAACAAAAAACTAAAAAATATAAGCCTCCCAACAAGCGCTATCGTTTAACGCCCCTAGCTAGGCATAAAGGCAAGGATAGATCTAGGTAGTGCCGTAGTAATAAGATAGATCGGTGAAACTCATTTCATACTCCCTACATTCGGCAGAAAGTTTTCTTTGAGGCAAGCAAAAGTAATCAAAAGGGCTAAATTTAATTGGGCAAAAATCCCCAAGATCAATTTTAGGAGGTATAGGTTCCTCTTTCGGCCCTTCGTATTGCACAACCAATTCATCATTATAAGCATTCTTTTGACAGAACCTTGTGAGCCTATACTCAAGAGAGTATCCTTGCTCATTATTTCGAATAGCAAAATCATCATTAAGTTCAGAGATTCTATCAATTAAAATATTGGTAGGCACCTTTTTTCTAATATTTTCATTGAAAGCAACATAGTCAATAGATTGAAAACGCATTGTTTCTTCTTGATCAAAAAGGATAGATTCTATGGGAGGACGGCCAGCATCCACCCTATAATGCGCAAAGATCTCTTTAGCCTCTTTTATTATAAATCTGAATTCATGAGCCAAAAAGATGGTAGCGGCATGCTTAACAGAGGAATGCTCGATATTAGAAAATTCTAGGAAAATCCTTTGTACAGAAGGGTGCATATGCATAAATTGCCTTTCAAGTTCAACGACAAGCATGGCAATGGTGTCCGCAAGACTACTAGTTCTATGAAGAACAGAACTACCCATAGAAGGCAAAGCACCGACACAAGTAAAGAAATATTGAATAACTCCTTTTCCAACAATATTACCACTACCAATTCGAATTTTTTTTGTATGCAAGGTAGGGGGTTCTTCAGCCGGAGCATCCGAATTTTCCATGTTATTATTATTGTCCATATCGGCAATAATTTCCCCAATTTCAGACATAACGACAAGCAAGCAAACTAACACATGAGCAAACAAAGGCAAGCGAGAAAAGGCAAACGGAAAAGAGAGGAGGAGATTGAGAAAGAGAGGGAAAATAAAGCGACAAGGGTAAAGTGGGGAGAGGCAAAGCGAGAGGCAAATGGCAAATAATGTAATGCGGGAGATAGGGAATTGTGATGGGTACTTGGTATGTTGACTTTTGCGTAGACTCCCCGGCAACGGCGCCAGAAATTCTTCTTGCTACCTCTTGAGCTTGCGTTGGATTTCCCCGACGAGGAGAGGATAATGCAGCAGAGTAGCGTAAGTATTTCCCTCACTTTTTGAGAACCAAGGTATCAATCCAGTAGGAGGCCACGAGCAAGTCCCTCGTACCTACACAAAAACAATAGCTCAACGCAACCAATGCGATTAGGGGTTGTCAATCCCTTCACGGTCACTTACGGGAGTGAGATCTGATAGATAATATTTTTGGTATTTTTGATATGAAGATGCAAAGTAAAAATAAAAAGGTAAAGTAAAAGCAAAGCAATAATAAAGTGATGGTAGATTGATATGATGAGAATAGACCCGGGGGCCATAGGTTTTACTAGTGGCTTCTCTTGAGAGCATAAGTATTCTATGGTGGGTGAACAAATTACTGTAGAGTAATTGACAGAATTGAGCATAGTTATGAGAGTATCTAGGTATGATCATGTATATAGGCATCACGTCCTAGACAAGTAGACCGACTCCTGCCTGCATCTACTACTCTTACTCCACTCATCGACCGCTATCCAGCATGCATCTAGAGTATTAAGTTCAAGCAAATGGAGTAACGCCTTAAGCAAGATGACATGATGTAGAGGGATTAATTCATGCAAGATGATAAAAACCCCATCTTGTTATCCTCGATGGCAACAATACAATACGTGCCTTGCTGCCCCTTATACATCCTTTGGGAAAGGACACCGCAAGATTGAACCCAAAGCTAAGCACTTCTCCCATTGCAAGAACTGCCAATCTAGTTGGCCAAACCAAAGCGAATAATTCAAGAGACTTGCAAAGATAACCAATCATACATAAAAGAATTCAGAGAAGATTCAAATATTGTTCCTAGATTATCTTGATCATAAACCCACAATTCTTGATCTCAACAAACACACCGCATAAAAGAAGATTACATCAAATAGATCTCCACGAGAGAGCGGGAGAACATTGTATTGAGATCAAAAAAGAGAGAAGAAGCCATCTAGCTACTAGCTATGGACCCGAAGGTCTGAAGTAAACTACTCACACTTCATCGGAGAGGCTATGGTGTTGATGTAGAAGCCCTCCGTGGTGGATTCCCCTTCTGGCGGAGCTCCGGAACAGGCCCCAAGATGGGATCTCGTGGATACAGAAAGTTGCGGCGGTGGAATTAGGTTTTTGGCTCCATATCTGATATTTTGGGGGTACATAGGTATATATAGGAGGATGAAGTACGTCGGTGGAGCTCCGAGGGGCCCACGAGTGTAACGCCCCGATAATCTTGCGACAGTAATCCACCCTAATGATGCCTTGTCGTCATGCTTTCCTAAGCCAAAATGCCACTTGTTCAAAAATCAAGTCCAATTCAATTCACATTGCAAGTCAATTATTTGCATCTTCAAATGAGCCAGAAAAATAGTTCACAATGTGGCAAATATTCCCTAAGTATTTGTCATGATGAAACCTACCTCTGTTGGATTCCAAAAATGCTCTTGGAAATTATTTGAGTGGTCCAGCAACAATTAAATTGGCCTTTTCAATTTCTAAAAGTGTGTAATCATTTCCAAATGCTCAAAACAATTTTTTGCAACTTCACAATATTGCAAAGTATTTATCGTGGCATGTGGCACATTTTACAAGAGTCATTTGGTGCTCGGAATAATTGCAAAGCAGTAGCTTTTTATTTCGGAAAAGAAAAACTAAAAGAAAATGAAAAGGAGAGAGAGAACAACCCCCCTCCCTGGACTACACCCACAGGCGGCCCTCCGGTGGCCAGCCCACTCCCCCTCCCCGGTCGTCTCCCTCCCCACTGTTCCAACGACCGGGGCGCCTGCGTTCGTCCCCGACCACCTCGCCGCCCCGCGTCGCTACAGGCCCCGGAGGGGATAAGGACGCCGACGCTGCGCCCCCCTCAATCCCCTCTCCCACTCCCCCACTCTCCTGCCCTCTCGTTCTCTCTCTCTCGCCTGCGCTCCCCCCTCCAGATCCGCCTCAGCCGCGCCTCTCGGTCACCGCTCACCGCACTCCACCGCGGCCTCCGGCCGGCCTTCGCCTCGCCGACGTGCCCCCAGGCTCTTCCTCGACCTCCTCATCCTCCTCGTCAAGCCACGCGGACCGGGACGGCCCCGCAGCACCGCCGTGACCTCTTCTTCCTCCTCTGCTTCGACGAACACCGGCGTCGAATTCGGCCACCTCGCGCCTCCCCGAGCACACTGCCACCTCCCTACGGCTCCCGGTGAGCCACCGCGTCTTTCCCCTCTCTCCCTCGAGCTTCTCCGCCGCCGCAGCCGCTGCTCCGCTAGCACCCGCACGCATCGCCACCGACGAGCTCGCCGTCGTGGCCTTCGCCGCTGTAACGCGCGGCTGAGCCTCGCATCGAGCTCCGGGAGCTCGTGCGAGTCCAACGCCACCACTAGCGCGCCTCCCCGTTCCTCCTAGCGCCGTTTCCACGCACGCCCGAAAGCCGCCGCCGCCAAGCTCGACACCGGCGACGTTTCCGGCCTCCCCGGCATAGTCTAGCAGCTCCACTCGACGCGGCTCCCTCCTAGCTTTCGAACGCAAGTCGTGGCACGTGAAATGGTGAACCATAGGCGATTTCCGACCTCGTCGGCGTTCGGCCGCCGCGCACGAGCTCGCCGGAGCTACTCCGGCAGCTCCGCTGAGCTGGCGCCGTGTGGGCCACCCCCGGGCCACCACCTAGGTCACTGACCCGTGGCCCCCAGTGGACCCGCTGACCCCTGTTGACTGGTTTGACCCAGTCAATGTGCTGACTGGGCAGCCCAGTGGCGCTGACATGCGGGCCCCACCGCATAATTATTTTACCTAAAACGTTTTTATAATTAAAATCAATTAGTTAGATAAATGAGGCAGCGGCGGTGGGGTCCAGTAGTTAACTAACCTAATTTTAGTTAGTTTAAACTTCTGTGAGTCCACTGTCTATGACAGGTAGGACCCACTGGTCAGTTTGACCAGTCAGCGGGTCTGTTGACCTGCTGATGTCATGCTGACACTCTGCTGACGTCATAATTCCTTTTCTGTTAATTTAGATAATTCCAGAAAATGGTTTAATCTTTGGAAATTCATAGAAATTAAACCGTAACTCGGATGAAAATGTTTTCTACATGGAAGTTGCTCAGAAAAATCCAAAGAATCCGAATGCGTGGTCCGTTCATCTGTCACATGCCTCTAGCATGTTGAACATGGAACTTTCCCCCTCTTTTCCTCTCTCCAGAATTCGCCTAACACCGGGAATTCATCCTCAGATGTTTATCCCCTCCGTCTGCAACGTGTAGTACCGCGTTAGTTCACCCCCTAGCACCGCGTATTTCCATGTTGCACTTTGTGATGCTATGTTTGCTTTATATTTACTGTTTCTTCTCCCTCTTCTCCCCGGTAGACCCTGAGACCGATGCTGCCCCTGTGATCGACTATGTCGACGATGACACCTCCTTGCCAAAGCAACCAGGCAAACCTCCCCCCCTTTTATCATCCCGATATCGCCCATTCCATTCTCTCATGCTTGCATTAGATTTTTCTACTGTTATTGTTTGCTCCTATTCTGCTGCATAGCCTGTTTATTGTAACCTGATATTGTTACATACCTGCTTATCCTAAACTGCTTAGTATAGGTTGGTTAGAGACCCATCAGTGACCCTCCCCCCACTTGGCTCGACTGCCCCGCTGGATTATCAGAAGACCAGGCCTCGACACCTCACGTCACATCACGCCCCTTCATTGCTCGACTCTGCAGAGTTATCATCGAGTGCCGAGGGTGGAACCTCATACATCACTCATGATGAGATCTCTGTAGAGTAGTTATTCGGTCATGGTCATCGAGGGTGATTTCCTCCTTAACCACTTCCGATACGACTCTGTCGTGCAACCCCTCAAGTGTGAACCTCGAGGGTGATTCCTCTTACGTTCACCTTGATGATTACATCTAGTGGAATTCATCGGGGGTGATTCCTTGGGTTTTCCCCTTGATGTTTGGACACACGGATGCTTGGAATTTCCCACTGTTACTTGGAAAGAGCGGGTCGACCCTGAGGGGTACCCGCGCGAGCTTAATTGCGAGTGATGTGGAGACGGGTTGACCTGGAGGGTGCCCGCGAGATAAATACGAGGCGTGGCCGGGCATTCCTAGCCCTTGCCGCAAGTCCTCGAGGCAGGCAACGGGTCACATCTTTCGCGAGTCTCTGCTTGTTACCGCGTTCCTAATCCACTACGATTTGGATATTTGATCCGAGGGCCTCGGCCCGAGAGCACTAACCATCACGTGGGCATAGTATGGGCGTTACGCCTTGTATGCATCAGCGAAGCTTAATAGGCGTCGGCCGGCGAGCGGTCTTGGCGGGTTGGACTGCGTAAGCGCCTGCCTTGTAGAAGGAGGTAGCTAGGTCTGCTCACCGGCCGCCCACGCAACGTGCAGGAGTTACCGGGGAGCTGGCCCATGACCCCTTGGGGCATAGGTTTAGTTCGACGTGCTCGCCTCTCTATTAAGCCTAGGTCGGGTTGCGGCGTACTGTTTGGCCGAGGCCGGGCATGACCCAGGAAAGTGTGTCCGGCCGGAGTTAATCGAGCGTGGTGTGTAAGTTGGTGCACCCCTGCAGGGAAGAAAACATCTATCGATAGCATGTCCTACGGTAACGAACACTTGGAGTTGTATCCCGATCGATACAACTAGAACTGGATACTTGTGATGAAAATTGGATGGTGATGAGAAATGGATTGTGATGATAACTGGATAGTATGGCTCTGGGATTTCTTTCTCGCGGGGAGTCGAGAAAGGATCTCTGGCCGAGGTTGATAACACCACTGCTACTTTACCTTATGCTACTCTACTCCCTCCTGTTTGCTGCAAGATGGTGGTTTCCAGAAGATGCTAGTCTTCGATAGGACTAGGCCTTCTCTCTATTCTGGCATTTCTGCAGCCCAGACCACATATACAGCCTTCCTTTGATAATGTTGCATATTTAGTGTAGATCCTTGCTTGCGAGTACTTTGGATGAGTACTCACGGTTGCATTGCTTTCCCTTTTCCCCTTTCTCCTTCTTTCCGGTTGATGCAACCAGATGTCGGAGCGCAGGAGCCAGATGCCACCGCCGATGCCTACTACTACGTGGAGACCACCGACGACCAGGAGTAGTTAGGAGGCTCCCAGGCAGGAGGCCTTGCCTTTTCGATCGTTGTTGCTTTTGTGCTAGCCTTCTTAAAGCAAACTTGTCTAACTTATGTATGTACTCAGATATTGTTGCTTCAATGACTCTTGTGTATCTGAGCTTATGTATTCGAGCCTTCGAGGCCCCGTGCTTGTAATATAAAGCTTGTATTATTTTTAATTTGTGTCTAGAGTTGTGTTGTGGTATCTTCCCGTGAGTCCTTGATCTTGATCGTACACATTTGCGTGTATGATTAGTGTATGATTGAATCGAGGGCGTCACAAGTTGGTATCAGAGTCGACTGCCTGTAGGTAGCCCCCTTTCCTGCTCCTTGGCCGAAGTTGAGTCTAGGAACCAAAAATCTTTTTACTAACTTGGTTGTGTGGCTTACGGGCCCACGTCGCCAGTCGGGTGGTATTAGGATCTTTTATTCCTCATCTATACTCTCGGACTCTGGTCTCTCGTCTATTCGGGTTAAACATTTTACCAACTCTGACATTAGGTTCTCGTACACACTTCCTCCCGGTGAGCCCTGACATTATCGATGATTACTTGCTTAGCCGGAAGATTCTGCAGATACTTCTCGTTGTTTCTCGAGACACTATGCCAACTGCCTTGCAGTTCCTGACCACCGATAATCCCCGTGAATAACATCCTTGCCGCTTGTACCTTCATCTCCAGTTACTCCTGTTATTACCAGATACCCCTAGTACTCTCCGTTGTTCCGAGAATCCTTTGTGCCTTTTACTTTGCAGCTTCTTTTTGCACTGCGGATAATTCACTTAACCTGGGTTCGTTCATCCCCAAATGTTCATATGCCTTCCTAAATACCTGAAAAATCTAATCTCATCTTTCAAATCCTCTGCAGCCTATTGCTCTTGATTCTCCTTGCCAGCTTGCATTAGGATTAATTCCATATGTCTAGCAATATTCTTTAAAATTCTTGGTGATTGTCATTCTGTTCCTATGGATTCAGCGTGTGTGTGAATACTCGCAATCATCAATTAATCCTTGGAAAATTTCTTTCCGACTCAGACATCCTTCCAGATATGAGCTGGTCCTCGCCCAATCCAGATTTGATCGGGTGCACCTCTAAGTCTATTCAACTTACCCACCTTTTGATCAGAGCCTCTGCTTCTGATTCTTCGTCTTGAAATCATAATTCCTTTGTACCCAAGCATCGAATCATTCAGATGTTTCTATAAGCCGATGCCTTTGCATCCCCTTCTTCATCTGATTGATTACCAATCCTCACATCAACTCTGTCGTGAATCGCCAGATCCATTGCTGGGTTGTTATCAGACAGTTTCTGTCACGATCGGTTTTTCAATAAAAATATTTATTGAGCAACCGATCTATGATGTCCAATATGAGGAAAATCCTCCATACCGGTAGACAAAACTTGGATACAATAAGCCAGTAGCATTACAATATTACAGGGTCGGACTGAAGGTGCCCAACCAATTTTTACAAACACGCCAATAATTATACATGATGGCGGATATGACACACTGGTGTGGGGTGGAAATTACTACTGACTCAAGATATGAGTGGTTGGTGGAATAACACAGTGGGGTGGTTAATAAGACCACTGCACTGGCGGCTCATCGAGCGTCGAGCTGAGGCTCGATGAATTTATTTGGGGTAGCAGAAGCGGATATATCACAATGACTATTCCAGGGTCGCCGCGAGACTGGTAAGGATTCCTCTAGGCGTCGGACTCGCTATCGAACTCTTCATCCATGAGATCGCCTTCGTCAGCATCTGGCCAAATCAACAAGCCAGGTGAGTACTTTTAAAGTACTCGCAAGACAGTTCGGACAAATGATATAACAAATGAATGCATGAATGCGAAAAAATTAATTCTAAAAATGCTCAATTTAATCAGTATAGCAAAGTAAATAAGAAGGGAACCGGCGGTAGTCCGCTCGAAAACCCAAAGAAGATAAACTCAAAACCGATCGGGTGTCTGAAGCGACGCCTCGAAGGGTGAATAAATAAGTAAAACATGCCACAGTCAGGCGTCTAAGCGACACCTCATAAAGGGCTTATATTGAAAATAAATACGTGCGTGCCGCAGTCGGACGTCGGAGCGACATCACAGAAAGGGCTTATAATGAAAGTAAATAATAACAATGCCGCAGTCGGACGTCTGAGCGACATCACAGAAAGGGCTTATATAAAAATAGATAACAACATTGCCGCAGTCGGACGTCTGAGCGACACCGCAGAAAGGGCTTATAATGAAAATGAATAATAACAATGCCGCAGTCGGACGTCTGAGCGACATCGCAGAAAGGGCTTATAATGAAAATAAATAATAACAATGCAGCGATCGGATGTCTGGCGACATCGCGAAAAGGGCTTATAATGAAAATGAATAATAACAATGCCGCGATCGGACGTCTGGCGACATCGCAGAAAGGGCTTATAATGAAAATAAATAATAACAATGCATGATCGGACGTCTGGCGACATCGCGAAAAGGGCTTATAATTCATTATTCATAGCTGACAAGATATAGTGCTCACGGAAAATATTCATCACAAGACAATAAGCGGGTTAGTCCATTCACGGGGAATAAATTTTTAGTACTCAAATGGCTCTCGGGAATTTACATCACCGAGGCCGACACTTGACAAGATGAGATGAACACGGTACTTGGATATGAATAAGATGAATTCAAGAATTTTGACTCTGCGAGTTTGTACCAAAATTGTCCACATCCAGCGGATTTCCGTAGTCACGAAGGACTAGTTCCGTTCTGGTATTTGGAAGAAACACAACTAGCTAGTACACACCCATCATACCACACGTTGCCGGGAATTACCCTAGACAGCGTTTAAGAAAAACTTTGAGACGGGAGATCACAATCTCGAATAGCATGGGATCAAATTTATATCTGGCAGCTCTAAGGGGTGCCCCCTCTCGGTCCCAACGGAAACACCCATGCCCCTGACGGATGAAAGGCTTTAATCCAGGGCCATGGAACCTTCATCCGGCCTCTCGATTTGGTGTGTACCAGGAAGTGGTTTGCAACTTACTAAGCTGTATCCCTTGCGGAAAGCAGGTGGTAATCTGAAAAAGGGAAGACGGACGGGAATCTGACTGATTTATGTTGACACTGGGTCAATGATATGGCATAAGCCTGGCATGCTACAACACTGCCATCTTACCCATACTCATGCCAACTCATGGCCATGCAACAAGTTTCCAACAACTCATGGAATTTACCGAGCTCATTTGTCTCAACTCTTACGAGATAAACTATTATCGAAATGCTCATGAACGTGCCATGATACAAAATAATGCAAACATGCCCAGACACTCATCATATCAAAAGTTCAAACATTGCTTGCCTGGTTCGGAGTAGTCGGGGTCTAGCTCGGCGAAGTTCGCGGTTCCGTCACCTCTTTGGTATCTACGGTACACAAAATACTGCAGCTAACGTAAATACCGTGGGGTACAGAAATTTGATCCAAATATTTTTCAAATAAATATGATAAAAACTAGACAAAAATCTGAAGAGGACAGAAAAGAATCACTCAAAACTTCCTTTACATTAAAAAGTTATAAGGGTTTTGGTCCAAGGACCCATCTGTAATGAAACAGAAAACTTCCAGGGGGCTTTGCAGAAAAGTCCAGAAAACGGTTCGTTTAAAAGAAACGACTGAGAGGCTGACAGGCGGGCTCCACCTGTCGGGTTTAAAAATTTAAAAAGAGGGAAACAGGGCGCGACGGCGCCCGAGAGGTGCGGTGGTCGCCGGCGGCGATCCACGGCGAGGCAGAGTGATCGGACGGCACCTTCGTGATCTGCACGTCCTTCCGCGTCTGTGGGAGGTGGAAGTGGTCGTCGACGAGTACCATGTCGACGATGACGCTTGCTCTAGCGGACGGCGATTCGGGTGGTCGTGGACCTCGTCGGAGAGAGCTGTGAAGATCAAATAGGAGTGGGGGTTAGACTCTTAGTTGCCTGAGAGGGTTGCTGACGAGGTTAGGGCGCGGGAGACGACCTCACCGGAGTGGATCGAGGTGGAGGCCGAGGCGGAACGAGGTGGCCGGAGTCGGGGAAGAAGAGCCCCTCGAGGCCCTTCCAGGGGCTTGGCGAGGTCTGGAGAGGTGGTGGAGGTGTGCGGGGGCGAGAGCGCGCTCGGGGGTGCTATATATAGCCGGCCCGAGGCGGTTGCCGAGGGACGGGGTTCTCCGGCGAGGTGATTCTGGCGCTGTGGCTGCACGGTCGGCTTAGGAGTTTGAGCATCGACCAGACGAAGAACTGGTGCCATCCCCATGTCCAACTCAGCAAGGTTGGCGAGCTTACGGCCTGTCCTCGACGGAACGGCCACACGGCCCGTCGGCGGCAGAGAACGCGCTCTGCGCGTGCCAGGCCACGGCGACGGTGCTGCATGCGTGTGCTGGCAAGGAAACGGCCACGCGGAGCTACCAGGGGGTTTGGGCGGCGCCGAACGGCGTTATGCCGCCGTTCTGCTCCCTGTCGGCCGCTACGGTGGTTCGGCCGCCGCAAGACACGCCGGCATAGGCGGGCCAGGGTGCAACCGATGCCAGGAACGCGCCAAGCACGCGTGTGAGGCTCCGTACAAGCAAGCTAGGCCGTGAGCAATGTGCCAAGTGCACTGTGGGCATGTGACTGAAACTCTGACGGAGATCGACACTGAACTCTAAATTTAACTGAAGATGAACAGAAATAGTGCATGCAAGGTGTTCGACAGAATGATTTAGGCATGTAGGGATTTTTCCTAGAGCTGGTTTTTGGTGGAGGGGCCTCTCATTGCATCTAGAGGCTGCCTGAATTTTTGTGGAATTTTTGGAGCAGAGAAGATATGAATTTCACCAAATTTGACAAATCTGGCCCAAACTTGCAGAGACTAGAATTTGAAATATTTGAACAGGAGAGGAGTGGATCTTGATTGATCTAGGTTGTGGGTACCAAGGACTATCCAGGGGAGTTGGTTTGAGGTCAAAACTCAAATGCATTTAGGTACTTGCTTTGCAAATCACCTAGGCTCAAAATAATAGACATAAAAGATTTGGGAGGAGAAATAATTGAAATAAAATTCAGAAAATGGTTGAGCTTGTTGAGACAGAATGTATGGATTGCCCAAAGTGGAAGGTGAGATTTTATGGAAGATTTTTACCATGTGGTGTATGGAAAAATCATGAGGGGTTTCAAATATTGGAAAGGATGCAGAACTCCTAGAGTTTCTTTTTGAAAGAAAAATAAACTCCAAAGATTCTTCTTGAAGTTTTGAGAAGAGGGCAATCAGAAGGAAATTTTTAAGAACCAAACACCAGAGTTGAAGGAGATGCAAAAATAAAATATTTGCTAAAGGGAAAAAGCTTTTGAGAGAGATTTTTGGAAGGTTTTAAAATACCTCATTCAAATCCAACAATTTTTTTGAAGAAACCTAAAGAATATTTTGGAGTGTCACAACACCTACCCCCTTAGGAAAAATATCGTCCCCGAGATTCCAGCTGATCCTCAAATAATTGTGGGTGCTCCGTGCGAAGGAAATCCTCTCTTTCCCAAGTGGCTTCACTTTCGGTGTGGTTGCTCCACTGAACTTTGAAGAACTTGTTGGTTTTCTGTCGGGTTCTCCTTTCAGACTCTTCCCAGATTTTTATCGAATGCTCCCGATACGTAAGGTCTGGCTGCACGTCAATGTTTTTATGGGGTACTTGTTTCTCTGGGTTGCTTACGCACTTCCTCAATTGGGAGACGTGCAATACGTCGTGGATGTCGGATAATTCTTGAGTAAGTCTAGCTGGTAGGCCACCGTGCCTCTTCGTGCTACTATCTTGAGAATGGTCCGATGAATCTTGGTGCTAGCTTCCCTTTAATCTTGAATCGGTGCAGGCCTCTCATAGGGGATACTCGTAGGTACACAAATTCTCCGGGTTCAAAATTGACTCCACGATGCTTCTGATCGTAATAACACTTTTGTCGACTTTGGGCTGTCTTGAGTCGGTCCTTAATCACCTTGACCTTATCTTGACCTCTTTGAGCAGGTGCAGGCGAAGATATGACTGTCTCCGGTTTCCGACCAATTTAGTAAGTACGACATCTTCGCCCGTCTGAGCTTCAAATGGTGCCATTTACAGGCTGGGTGATAGCTGTTGTTATATGCGAATTCTGCGTATGGTAAGCTCTCTTCCCAAGCTGGTGCCATAGGTGAGGACACATGCTCTCGGCATATCTTCTAGAATCTGGTTTACTCGCTCGGTCTGCCCATCATGCAGGGGATGGTATGCGGTCTTGAATGCCAGCTGAGTTCCAGAGCTTGTTGTAAGTGATCCCAAAATCGGGAGGCAATTGAGTGCCTCTGTCCGAGATTATTTTCTTTGGGACTCCATGTAAACAAGCGATACGGGAAAGGTAGAGCCTAGCAAGCTTCGAGTGGTGTGTGTTGTCTTCACGGGATGAAGTGTGCTACTTTAGTCGATCTATCGGTGATGACCCATATGGCATCATGTCCGTGTCGTGACCGAGGTAGTCCAACAATAAAATCCATTCCAATCTCGTCCCATTTCCACTCAGGTATCTTATTTGGTTGCAATAGCCCGGCCAGTTTCTGGTGCTCGGCCTTGATGCGTTGACAGGAGTCACAACATGCAATAAACGTGGCTATGTCTCTTTTTATACCATGCCACCAAAATGTTTCCTGAAGATCTTTGTACATTTTTGTTCCTCCAGGATGGATTGAATATGGAGCGGTGTGGCCTTTAGCCAGGATTTGTTGTTTAAGGTCATGGATATTCGGTATGCAAAGCCTATTCCCGTACCACAATATTCCTTGCTCATCAATAAAGAATTCTGAGGCCTTGCCCAACTTCATCTTCCGTTTTATGCCCTCAATGCTGGGGTGCCCACGTTGAGCCTCTTTAACCTTCTCTAATAGGGTAGGTTGTAATTCTAAGTTCGACACACTGCCTTCGATGACTACCATCAGATTGAGTTTAGCAAATTCCTGCTGGAATTCAGGTCTCAAGTTTGGCATCTTTGTCGTTGTCCGGACTGGGGTTCCGACTCAGAGCATCTGCTACAACATTTGCTTTGCCTGGGTGGTAGTGGATTCCAACATCATAATCCTTTACTAATTCCAACCAGCATCGCTGCCGTAAATTCAGTTCTGGTTGTGTGAAAATATACTTGAGGCTTTTGTGGTCCGTGTATGTTTCACAACGATTACCAAGTAAGAAGTGCTCCATTCCTTGAGTGCATGAATGACTGCTGCTAATTCCAGGTCATGAGTAGGATAATTTTCCTCATGCTTGCGAAGCTGTCTGGAAACATATGCGACAACCTTGCCCTCTTGCATTAATATGCACCCGAGGCCCTTTCGAGATGCGTCACAGAATACCTCAAATTTTTTGTGTATATCTAGCACAATTAGTACGGGTGCTGTCGTCAGTTTCCTCTTTAGTTCTTGGAAACTTTTCTCGCAAGCTTCCGACCATTCAAACTTCCTGTCTTTCTTCAGTAGTTGCGTCATTGGCTTTGCTATGGTGGAGAATCCTTCAATAAATCTCCGGTAGTATCCTGCCATTCCCAAGAAACTTCGTACATCCGTCACGCTGGCTGGTGGCTTCCAGCCAAGTACGGCCTTAACCTTTTCCGGGTCTACGGTGATACCTTCTTGGGTCAGTACGTGGCCCAGAAAACCTACTTGCTTTAGCCAAAATTCACACTTGCTGAATTTAGCGTACAATTGATGTTTCCTGAGTTCTCCTAGTACAATTCGGAGATGTTCAGCGTGCTCTTCTGGTGTTTTGGAGTATACCAGAATATCATCGATAAATACCACAACAAACTTATCCATAAACTTCATGAATACTTTGTTTAGGAGGTGAACAAAATATGCGGGGGCGTTTGTTAGTCCGAATGGCATTACGGTGAACTCATACAATCCGTATCTGGAGCTGAAAGCTGTCTTGGGAATATCTTGGTTCGCACTTTCAGTTGGTGGTATCCCGATCTCAAATCAATCTTTGAGAACACCTTGGCCTGAGCGAGTTGATCAAATAAATCATTTATTCGTGGCATCGGATATTTGTTCTTGATTGTGACCATGTTTAGTGCTCGATAGTCTATGCACAATCTCAGCGTTCCATCCTTCTTTTTGTCAAACAAAATTGGTGAACCCCAAGGTGAGGAACTGGCTCGTATGTACCCTTTTTCCAATAATTCCTTTATTTGCTTCTTCAGTTCTACCAATTCTGATGGTGCCACTCTATATGGTTTCTTGTATATGGGAGCGGTTCCGGGTGCTAGCTCAATGCTGAATTCTATCTCTCGATCTGGTGGCATACCTGGTAGCTCTTCGGGAATACATCTGGAAATTCACACACTACTGGAACCTTGCTCAATTCAGAAATATCCACCTTATTCAATCCCGGTTGCCGGGATATTTTTCTTTCCTTGGCTGAAACTTTTATGGTCTTCCCGTGGTGATGGGTGAGAATTACGGTCCTGTTGAAGCAGTCAATAAAACCTTTGTTGGTGGTTAACCAATCCATCCCTAAGATGACATCCAGTCCTTTATTTTCCAACACGATAAGATTTGCGTGAAACTTTAACCCTTCAAACTCGATAACCACACCACGGCAATAATTACGGGTAACTTGCTTAATTCCGAGGACTTGGCGATCATAGATTTTCCCAAAGGGAAGCATCGCAAAATTATTTTGCAAACCAAAACTTTTCAAAGCGAATGAGTGAGAAGCTCGAGAATCAAACAAAACCATGGCAGGTATTGTGTTGACAGGGAGCGTGCGAGTACGTTATCTGGGGCATTTTGTGCTTCCTCTTTGGTCACGTGGTTCAGATGACCCTTCTTGTGGTTGTTATTCGGGTTGAAATTGTTGCGCTTTGGCGCCGAATTATTGCTTCCGTTGTTCGGCTTTGGGGTCGAGTTCCTTGGCTTGGGGCACTGCTTGGCATAGTGCCCTTCTTCTCCTAAGCGTAACAGGTAACGCTTTTGGCGGTATGTGAACTCCTTGTCCCTTGCATGTAATTTTTTGATTGGGCGTGAGACGCTTGTCGTGGGTTTGGGTGTCCAGTTTTTCTGAACATCTGTCTTGCTGCGGTGGTTGCGGGCGTGATTAGTCTGGTCCCTCTTCCGCTTGCAGAAATCTTCTAAGCTGTGTCTCTCATTTTCCAAGGTAATGGCCTTATCCACCAGCGTCTTAAAATCTCGAAAGGTGTGTATGACCAATTGGCATTTAAGCGCGGGTGTCAGACCGTCTAGGAATTTCTCCATCTTTTTGTTTTCTGACATACGCTCCTCGTTGGCGTAGCAAGACAGCAGGGTAAACTGACTGTTGTATTCTGACACTGTCATTGTTCTTTGCTTGAGGTCATCAAATTCTCTCTTTTTGATCTTCATAAGACTCTTAGGAATATGTGCCCCACGAAAACCTTCTTTAAATTCCTCCCATGTTATATTATTTTCGTTGGGGTGCATGTGTTGGAAATTTTCCCACCACGATGCAGCTGCTCCAGTGAGATAGTGCGGAGCATAAAGCACTTTCTCAAGATCTGAACACTGGGCAATAATTAACTTCCTCTCCATGTCTCGAAGCCACTCCTCGGCTTCAAGAGGTTTGTCAGTGTGAGAAAATGTTTGGGGACGTGTCTTACAGCTCGAGATAATTTTGATTGCTGCTGATACTGTCCACGGTGATTTCCCATATTGATGACTTGGTTCAGTATTTCCTGATGTTGCTGCTGACTTTGTTCATAAAGACGACATATTTGGGAAAGTGTCGTTTCATTGTCCTGTTGACTTGTCTGCCCCTGTGTGAAATTGTTGCCTGGGGGTGTGCCATAATTTTCCTCTGTCGGAGTTGGCATGGAGCCGTCCAAGGACGAGACATAGTTTACTCTGGGGATATATTTTGAAACACTCATAAGAAAAGAAATCGAGCCGCAAAAATTAATAAATTTAAGAAGATGGAAAAAGGTCGCAAATGTTCCAAGATTTTTCAAGAGAAAATACGTTTGCGCACGGAGGAGGACTGTTCATTACATATCTTACAAGCAAGCAGTAATTATACAATACATCACTCAGGATATGTGTACATAATCCTGACATGTTATTTAGTCTAGTGCACTCCTCCAGATCCTGCATGATGCGCAAACAAGCTACTTCTCACAGCCTATTTACATATAAACATATCGTACAAGCCGGTACATCGCATGGCGGCTAAGCGTACTTAGTCGAAGATGGTAAGGATTTCCCTTGGCCTACCAAGGGTGAGGCGTAGAGAGGCTGGGGACTCAACCTCCTCTTCGGAGATAGGCTCAGGGCGTGAGGCGCTGCACCGAGTTGGTGGAGCAGGTGCCTGTGTGGGACAACTCGAACCTGAGCGGGCACGAGGGGTGGTGCAGGACGAACCGGAGTAGGCGCAATGACATGGTTGAACTCCTCCGTGGTAGGCAGGCGACGAGTAGCAGTGCGAGCAGTTGGAGCAAACGATGCTGATGACGAGACGAATGTCAGTGGCGGTGCGGCGCGCAGGAGCTCCCTCCTGTTGGCGGCACAGCCGTGGACTGAGTCCATGCGGGAAGCTACAAAGTCGTCCACCAGGTTGTCGAAGGCTGCCTCCAAAGCCCGGAGATACTTGATAAGCATCTCAAAAGCTTCGTCCCGTTCTCCTCTGGGGCAAGAGAACGCGTAGTGGCAGGTATATGGCACGTGACATGGCAGGAAGCGGTAGCGACGAGTCTTCATCGAAGGAAGGATATCCCTGAGACGAGCTATCGCCTCACGGGCTGCCATCTGCAGTGCATGCTTCTCTGTGGGCATGGCTCTCCCCACGAACCGGTAACGCTCAACTCGCCCTCTCTTGAATTCCACCGCGGCTTGGTGCATGGTTAGACGGTCATTGACCTTGTGCTGAGCGAGAGAGAAGACTGGGCGCACATCAGGCCCCACCGCGACTTGGACGATGAAGGAGAGAAGCTTGACGAACCCATCGGGCATGTTGGCGAACATCTGCGACTCGCAGTCGTTGCCAGCCATCTACAAAAGTAGGCAAAAATCCTGAGTAGTCAAATCATAAATTTATGCCGGTATCGTAAATTGACTACATTTGTGAAAATAATAAATAGCTCTATTATGCTAATAACCCGATTAGCGATCGCACCTAGTGGCTTCCCTCTGATCAGCACTGGCTCTGGTACCAAGCTTGTCACGACCGGTTTTTCATTGAGCAACCGACCTATGAAGTCCAATATGAGGAAAATCCTCCATATCGGTAGACAAAACTTGGATACAATAAGCCAGTAGCATTACAATATTACAGGGTCGGACTGAAGGTGCCCAACCAATTATTACAAACACGCCAGTAATTATACATGATGGTGGATATGACACAATGGTGTGGGGTGGAAATTACTACTGACTCAAGATATGAGTGATTGGTGGAATAACACAGTGGGGTGGTTAATAAGATTACTGCACAGGCGGCTCATCGAGCGTCGAGGTGAGGCTCGATGAATTTATTTAGGGTAGCGGAAGCGGATATATTACAATGACTAATCCAGGGGTCGCACGAGACTGCAGGATTCCTCTAGGCGTCGGACTCGCTATCGAACTCTTCATCCATGAGATCGCCTTCGTCAGCATCTGGCCAAATCAACAAGCCAGGTGAGTACTTTGAAAGTACTCGCAAGATAGTTCGGACAAATGATATAACAAATGAATGCATGAATGCGACATAATTAATTCTAACAATGCTCAATTTAATCAGTATAGCAAAGTAAATAAGAAGGGAACCGGCGGTAGTCCGCTCGAAAACCCAAAGAAGATAAACTCAAAACCGATCGGGTGTCTGAAGCGACGCCTCGAAGGGTGAATAAATAAGTAAAACATGGCACAGTCGGGCGTCTAAGCGACACCTATAAAGGGCTTATATTGAAAATAAATACGTGTGTGCCGCAGTCGGACGTCGGAGCGACATCACAGAAAGGGCTTATAATGAAAGTAAATAATAACAATGCTGCAGTCGGATGTCTGAGCGACATCACAGAAAGGGCTTATATAAAAATAGATAACAACATTGCCAGTCGGACGTCTGAGCGACATCGCAGAAAGGGCTTATAATGAAAATGAATAATAACAATGCCGCAGTCGGACGTTTGAGCGACATCGCAGAAAGGGCTTATAAAGAAAATAAATAATAACAATGCATGATCGGACGTCTGAGCGACATCGCAGAAAGGGCTATAAATGAAAATGAATATTAACAATGCCGCAGTCGGACGTCTGAGCGATATCGCAGAAAGGGCTTATAATGAAAATAAATAATAACAATGCCGCAGTCGGACGTCTGAGCGACATCACAGAAAGGGCTTATTATTCATTATTCATAGCTGACAAGATATAGTGCTCACGGAAAATATTCATCACAAGACAATAAGCGGGTTAGTCCATTCACGGGGAATAAATTTTTAGTACTCAAATGGCTCTCAGGAATTTCTGTCACCGAGACTGACACTTGACAAGATGAGATGAACACGGTACTCGGATATGAATAAGATGAATTCAAGAATTTTGACTCTGCAGAGTTTGTACCAAAATTGTCCACATCCAACGGATTTCCGTAGTCACGAAGGACTAGTTCCGTTCTGGTATTTCGGAAGAAACACAACTAGCTAGTACACACCCATCATACCACACGTTGCCAGGAATCACCCTAGACAGCGTTTAAGAAAAACTTTGAGACGGGGAGATCACAATCTCGAATAGCATGGGATCAAATTTATATACGCACGCTCTAAGGGGTGCCCCCCTCTCGGTCCCAACCGGAAACACCCATGCCCCCTGACCGGATGAAAGGCTTTAATCCAGGGCCATGGAACCTTCATCCCGGCCTCTCGATTTGGTGTGTACCAGGAAGTGGTTTGCAACTTACTAAGCCGTATCCCTTGCGGGAAACAGGTGGTAGTACCAAAGGGAAGACGGACGGGAATCTGGTGATTTATGTTGACCTTTGGGTCAACGATATGGCATAAGCCTGGCATGCTACAACACTGCCATCTTACCCATACTCATGCCAACTCATGGCCATGCAACAAGTTTCCAACAACTCATGGAATTTACCGAGCTCATTTGTCTCAACTCTTACGAGATAAACTATCACCGAAATGCTCATGAACGTGCCATGATACAAAATAATGCAAACATGCCCAGACACTCATCATATCAAAATTTCAAACATTGCTTGCCTGGTTCGGAGTAGTCGGGGTCTAGCTCGGCGAAGTTCGCGGTTCCTTCACCTCCTTCGGTATCTACGGTACACAAAATACACGCGCTAACGTAAATACCGTGGGGTACAGAAAGTTGATCCAAATATTTCTCAAATAAACATGGTAAAAAACTAGACAAAAATATGAAGAGGACAGAAAAAGAATCACTGAAAAATTCCTTTCTGTTAAAAAGTTATAAGGGTTTTTGTCCAAGGACCCATCTGTAATGAAACATAAAACTTCCAGGGGGCTTTGCAGAAAAGTCCAGAAAACGGTTCGTTTAAAAGAAACGACTGAGAGGCTGACAGGCGGTCTCCACCTGTTGGGTTTAAAAATTTAAAAAGAGGGAAACAGGGCGCGACGGTGCCCGAGAGTTGCGGTGGTCGCCGGCGGCGATCCACGGCGAGGTAGAGTGATCGGACGGTACCTTCGTGATCAGCACGTCCTTCCGTGTCTGTGGGAGGTGGAAGTGGTCGTCGGCGAGTACCACATCGACGGCGACGCTTGCTCCGGTAGACGGCGATTCGGGTGGTCGTGGACCTCGTCGGAGAGAGCTGTGAAGATCAAATTGGAGTGGGGTTAGACTCTTAGTTGCCTGAGAGGGTTCTTGTGAGGTTAGGGCGCGGAGATGACCTCACGAGTGGATCGAGGTGGAGGCCGAGGCGGAACGAGGTGGCGGAGTCGGGAAGAAGAGCCTCGAGGCCCTTCCGGGGCTTGGCGAGGTCTGGAGAGGTGGTGGAGGTGTGCGGGCGAGAGCGCTCGGGGTGCTATATATAGCCGGCCCGAGGCGGTTGCCGAGCACGGGTTCTCCGGCGAGGTGATTACTGGCGTGGTGGCTGCACGGTCGGCTTAGGAGTTTGAGCATCGACTAGGCGAAGAACGGGTGCCATCCCGTGTCCAACTCAGCAAGGTGGGCGAGGTTATGGCCTGTCCTCGGAACGGCCGCCTGACCCGTCGGCGGCGGAAAACGCGCTCTGCGCATGCCGAACCACGGCGATGGTGCTGCATGCGTGTGCTTTGGCAAGGAAGCGGCCACGCGGAGCTACCGGGGGTTTTGGCGGCGCCCGAGCGGCGTTATGCCGCTGTTACGCTCCACTGTCGGCCGCTCACGGTGGTTCGCCGCAGAAGACACGCCGCGCAGGCGGGCCAGGGTGCCACCGACGCCAGGAACGCGCCAAGCACGCGTGTGAGGCTCCGGACAAGCAAGCTAGGCCGTGAGCAACGTGCCAAGTGCACTGTGGGCATGTGACTGAAACTCTGACGGAGATCGACATTGAACTCTGAATTTAACTGAAGATGAACAGAAATAGTGCATGCAAGGTGTTCGACAGAATGATTTAGGCATGTAGGGATTTTTCCTAGAGCTGGTTTTTGGTGGAGGGGCCTCTCATTGCAGCTTGAGGCTGCCTGAATTTTTGTGGAATTTTTGGAGCAAAGAAGATATGAATTTCACCAAATTTGACAAATCTGGTCCAAACTTGCAGAGACTAGAATTTGAAATATTTGAACAGGGGAGGAGCAGATCTTGATTGATCTAGGTTGTGGGTACCAAGGACTATCTAGGGGAGTTGGTTTGAGGTCAAAACTCAAATGCATTTAGGTACTTGCTTTGCAAATCACCTAGGCTCAAAATAATAGACAGAAAAGATTTGGGAGGAGAAATAATTGAAATAAAATTCAGAAAATGGTTGAGCTTGTTGAGACAGAATGTTTGGATTGCCCAAAGTGGAAGGAGAGATTTTAGGGACGATTTTTACCATGTGGTGTATGGAAAAATCATGAGGGGTTTCAAATATTGGAAAGGATGCAGAACTCCTAGAGTTTCTTTTTGAAAGAAAAATAAACTCCAAAGATTCTTCTTGAAGTTTTGAGAAGAGGGCAATCAGAAGGAAATTTTTAAGAACCAAACACCAGAGTTGAAGGAGATGCAAAAATAAAATATTTGCTAAAGGGAAAAAGCTTTTGAGAGAGATTTTTGGAAGGGTTTAGAACACCTCATTCAAATCCAACAATTTTTTTTGAAGAAACCAAAAGAATATTTTGGAGTGTCACAGTTTCCTTCATATTCAAAATTTTGTGCGCCCTTCCCCTGATACATATTGCCTTTGGTAAATTGTATTTCTCTGCTTTGTCAACCATGCTCTGCTTCCGATCTTGAGTTAATTACCTCTAAACTTTTTGCAAAGGTTCCTAAGATGCCCCGACGGGTGAACTAATGCTTTCCCCAATTTGTTTGAACCCGGAAATTTCTATGGGTCATACTCTACTGGTGTTACGCCAGATAAAAAATTTCTACACTACAGCTTCATCTAAAGCGAGAAGTAAATGAGAGGTTATGCATTGGAGAAGTGGGAGTCGACCTTGAACTTTATGTTCATGCCCATAAACACGATGTAGATCTTATCATAGAAGCTTCTCTTATAATCAAATGTTCCCTTGGTATAAGCTCATCTTGCATCTTTAAATTGGATTTTTGCAATCGTGGTTCCAACCATATTTCTCCTTTCTTCCATTTCCTGGACAAGTTAAAATACTTGTCTTCTGCAGATCTTTTCATTTATCCAACCTCTATTTTGATCTACCTCGAGTATTGCCCCCTGTTATCTCGAGGATATTGTGTCATTGCACTACCTCTTGTGAATTCTCATGGGAATGATACTCCATCACATCATTCCTATCCTGATTGGCTCTATCATTATCGAGCAAATTTTAACTGTGCTACCCGGTCCTTCTTCCCGGAGCAACTTCCGATGACGAGCTAAGCTTACGTCGATCTTCTTAATCTTAACATTTCACCTCAAACAACAAGCTTGATTTCGAGCTTGTGTCGTATCCGTGGTTCCAATAACCTTTCGCTGCATCATTCCTTTTGCTTGATGTCGTCACTGTTCGATGGCCTCTTCATAGTACCTCGACAAAATCTGTCGTGATCCCCATCAATATACTGACCTGTTTCAGGATATCAACCGAATTCATGATGAGAAATACCATCCTCGCCCCTCGATGATTGTGTTATCATCGACAACGTCCTTGACTTCCTGCCAACACAGACCTGATTGTGTTTGGTTATACCTTACGTTCCTTGCTATTCCCGAAACTGTTCTTTGTGTTTTCCTCTTGATCTTCAGACCAGCCCTTACTTGAAACACCAAATTATTGCTACCTTGAAGCATGACCGCGATAATCCGAATAACAATAAGAACATTGAAAGTGCAATGCTAAATGTTCCTTGATCAATTATCCAAACACCATTGTATGGGTAGTATCATGATTATTCCCTCGCCCCCTTTATCTAAATGCTTTTGAACTTGCTGTCATATAATGTATATCTTGCTCCGCTTCCCCTTGGGAAGGATATACTCCCAATTCTTGTGTGTAAACACATTTTCCTTTCCAGTGTTCTGATTAATCTATTGATCGCCTTTTCCTTTCCGTTGGTTTTTTTAAACCTACTTGTGATCTATATGATCTAAGCAGTATTAGTTCCCTGCTTATGAAAACACCTCGGCGTACAATTTGTCAGTAAGACCTTGTTACTATTGCTGTTGACATTCCCGTAACCACCGATGGACGAGAACTTTGCCTATTGGTCCGCCTCGTTCAACGAGTAGGAAAATGGTTCTCTTCGTCCCTCGCCCTTGGTACCAACGTTGTTGGCAACATAACTGACAGTCTATCATCTGGCATGCCTTGCTATCGGCCCCCTTTCTACTTTTAACCCACATGGTGGGCCCATAACCCACAGTTCCACAGGATCGGAACCTGACTCTCCTGTATATCTTTGATTCTGAAATATGCTTGCATTTGGCTTCGTATCATTTCACGAGCCTCCTTTCGAGAGATGATCTATTCCCGGTGCTCTGAACCCCCCCTTCTCACACTCTTTTCAGGTATCGATCGTTTGTCCACTCGCTTGAAACTTCCTATTGTACCCTCATATTTTGCTCTCGATGTTTTCTTAAGTTTCAAATCGAGAGGTACATCTGCCTCTTTCCTTGAATTGTTCACCAGATAATTAACCCTATAAGGGTCAGTTCTCCCGAAGTTACTCTTTACTTCCGCACTTAAATCTCGGGACGAGATTTCTTGTAGTGGAGGAGATTTGTAACGCCCCGAGAATCTTGCTACAGTAATCCCCCCCTAATGATGCCTTGTCGTCATGCTTTCCTAAGCCAAAATGCCACTTGTTCAAAAATCAAGTCCAATTCAATTCAAATTGCAAGTCAATTATTTGCATCTTCAAATGAGCCAGAAAAATAGTTCACAATGTGGCAAATATTCCCTAAGTATTTGTCATGATGAAACCTACCTCTGTTGGATTCCAAAAATGCTCCTGGAAATTATTTGAGTGGTCCAGCAACAATTAAATAGGCCTTTTCAATTTCTAAAAGTGTGTAATCATTTCCAAATGCTCAAAACAATTTTTTGCAACTTCACAATATTGCAAAGTATTTATTGTGGGATGTGGCACATTTTACAAGAGTCATTTGGTGCTCGGAATAATTGCAAAGCAGTAGCTTTTGATTTCGAAAATAAAAACTAAAAGAAAAGGAAAAGGGAGAGAGAGAGCAACCCCCCTCCCTGGACTACACCCACCTGGGCCGGCCCACTCCAGCTGGCCAGCCCACTCCCCCTCCCCGGTCGTCTCCCTCCCCACTGTTCCAACGACCGGGGCGCCCGCGTTCGTCCCCGACCACCTCGCCGCCCCGCATCGCTCTGAGCCCGGAGGAGATAAGGGCCTTGACGCCGCGCCCCTCAATCCCTCTCCCTCCCCACTCTCCTGCCCTCTCGTTCTCTCTTTCTCGCCTGCGCTCCCCCTCCAGATCCGCCTCGGCCGCGCCTCTCGGTCACTGCTCACCGCACTCCACCGCGGCCACCGGCCGGCTTCGCCTCGCCGACGTGCCCCCAGGCTATGCCTCGACCTCCTCATCCTCCTCGTCAAGCCACGCGGACCGGGGCGGCCTCGCAGCACTGCCGCGACCTCTTCTTCCTCCTCTGGCCCGTGAGCAGCTGGCGTGGTCGGCCACCTCGCGCCTCCCGTGAGCACACTGCCACCTCCCTCGGCTCCCGGTGAGCCACCGCGTCTTCCCTCCCTCCCTCGATCTTCTCCGCCGCCCGCAGCCGCTGCTCCTTCTAGCACCGCCACGCGCCACCGACGAAGGCTCGCCGTCGTGGCCTTCGCCCGTAGCAGCTGAGCCTCACTGTCGAGCTCCGGGAGCTCGTGCGAGTCCAACGCCACCACTAGCGCGCCTCCCCGTTCCTCCTAGCGCCGTTTCCACGCACGCCCGAAAGCCGCCGCCGCCAAGCTCGACACCGGCGACGTTTCCGGCCTCCCCGGCATAGTCTAGCAGCTCCACTCGACGCGGCTCCCTCCTAGCTTTCGAACACAAGTCGTGGCACGTGAAATGGTGAACCGTAGGCGATTTCCGACCTCGTCGACATTCGGCCCGCCAGCCGCAGCTTCGCGGAGCTACTCGGCAGCTCCATTGGTGGCGCCGTGTGGCCACCAGGGCCACCACCTAGGTCACTGACCCGTGGCCCCAGTGGACCCTCTGACCCTGTTGACTGGTTTGACCCAGTCAATGTGCTGACTGGGCAGCCCAGTGGCGCTGACATGCGGGCCCCACCGCATAATTATTTTACCTAAAATGTTTTTATAATTAAAATCAATTAGTTAGATAAATGAGGCACTGACAGGTGGGGTCCAGTAGTTAACTAACCTAATTTTAGTTAGTTTAAACTTCTGTGAGTCCACTGTCTATGACAGGTAGGACCCACTGGTCAGTTTGACCAGTCAGCGGGTCTGTTGACCTGCTGATGTCATGCTGACACTCTGCTGACATCATAATGCCTTTTCTGTTAATTTAGATAATTCCAGAAAATGGTTTAATCTTTGGAAATTCATAGAAATTAAACCGTAACTCGGATGAAAATGTTTTCTACATGGAAGTTGCTCAGAAAAATCCAAAGAATCCCAATACACGGTCCGTTCATCTGTCACATGCCTCTAGCATGTTGAACATGGAACTTTCCCCCTCTTTTCCTCTCTCCGGAATCCGCCTAACGCCGGAAATTCATCCTCAGATGTTTATCCCCTCCGTCTGCAACGTGTAGTACCGCGTTAGTTCACCCCCTAGCACATCGTATTGCCATGTTACACTTTGTGATGCTATGTTTGCTTTATATTTACTGTTTCTTCTCCATCTTCTCCCCGGTAGACCCTGAGACCGATGCTGCCCCTGTGATCGACTACGTCGACGACGAACCCTCCTTGCCAGAGCAACCAGGCAAGCCCCCCCTTTGATCATCCCGATATCGCCCATTCCATTCTCTCATGCTTGCATTAGATTTTGCTACTGTTATTGTTTGCTCCTATTCTGCTGCATAGCCTATTTATTGTAACCTGCTATTGTTACCTACCTGCTTATCCTAAACTGCTTAGTATAGGTTGGTTAGAGACCCATCAGTGACCCTCCCCCCACTTGACTCGACTGCCCCGCTGGATTATCAGAAGACCCGGTCAACGGGATCGAAGACCAGGCCCCGACACCTCACGTCACATCACGCCCCTTCATTGCTCGACTCTGCAGAGTTATCATCGAGTGCCGAGGGTGGAACCTCATACATCACTCATGATGAGATCTCTGTAGAGTAGTTATTCGGTCGTGGTCATCGAGGGTGATTTCCTCCTTAACCACTTCCGATACGACTTTGCCGTGCAACCCCTCAAGTGTGAACCTCGAGGGTGATTCCTCTTACGTTCACCTTGATGATTACATCTAGTGGAATTCATCGGGGGTGATTCCTCGGGTTTTCCCCTTGATGTTTGGACACACGGATACTTGGACTTTACCATTGTTACTTGGAAAGACGGGTCGACCCTGAGGGGTACCTGCGCGAGCTTAATTGCGAGTGATGTGGAGACAGGTTGACCTGGAGGGTGCCCGCGAGATAAATACGAGGCGTGGCCGGGCATTCCTAGCCCTTGCTGCAAGTCCTAGAGACGGGGCAACGGGGTCACATCTTTCGTGAGTCTCTGCTTGTTACCGTGCGTTCCTAATCCACTACGATTTGGATATTTGATCCAAGGGACCTCTGGCCTGATAGCACTAACCATCACGTGGGCATAGTATGGGTGTTCTGCATCGTATGCATCAGCCGAAACTTAATAGACGTCAGCAACTGAGCGGCGCACGCCGGGTTGGACTGCGTAAGTGCCTGCCTTGTTGAAGGAGGTAGCTAGGTCTGCTCACTGGCCGCCCACACAACGTGCAGGAGTTCCCGGGGAGATGGCCCATGACCCCTGGGGGCATAGGTTTAGTCCGGCGTGCTGGCCTCTCTATTAAGCCTAGGTCGGTTTGCGGCGTACTGTTTGGCCGAGGCCGGGCATGACCCAGGAAAGTGTGTCCAGCCGGAGTTAATCGAGCGTGGTGGGTAAGTTGGTGCACCCCTGCAGGGAAGAAAACATCTATCGATAGCCTGTCCTACGGTAACGGACACTTGGAGTTGTATCCCGATCGATACAACTAGAACTGGATACTTGTGATGAAAATTGGATGGTGATGAGAAATGGATTGTGATGATAACTGGATAGTATGGCTCTGGTATTTCTTTCTCGCGGGGAGTCGAGAAAGGATCTCTGGCCGAGGTTGATAACACCACTGCTACTTTACTTTATGCTACTCTACTCCCTCCTGTTTGCTGCAAGATGGTGGTTTCCAGAAGATGCTAGTCTTCGATAGGACTAGGCCTTCTCTCTATTCTGGCATTTCTGTAGCCCAGACCACATATACAGCCTTCCTTTGATAATGTTGCATATGTAGTGTAGATCCTTGCTTGCGAGTACTTTGGATGAGTACTCATGGTTGCATTGCTTCCCCTTTTTCCCTTTCTCCTTTCCGGTTGATGCAACCAGATGTCGGAGCCCAGGAGCCAGATGCCACCGCCGATGCCTACTACTACGTGGAGACCACCGACGACCAGGAGTAGTTAGGAGGCTCCCAGGAAGGAGGCCTTGCCTTTTCGATCGTTGTTGCTTTTGTGCTAGCCTTCTTAAGGCAAACTTGTCTAACTTATGTCTGTACTCAGATATTGTTGCTTCCGCTGACTCTTGTGTATCTGAGCTTATGTATTCGAGCCTTCGAGGCCCCTGGCTTGTAATATAAAGCTTGTATTATTTTTAATTTGTGTCTAGAGTTGTGTTGTGGTATCTTCCCATGAGTCCTTGATCTTGATCGTACACATTTGCGTGTATGATTAGTGTACGATTGAATCGAGGGCGTCACAACGAGGTAGGGGGCGCGCCCTAGGGGGAGGGCGCCCTCCACCCTCGTGGCCGCCTCGAGGCTTTCTTTACGGAGGGTCCAAGTCTCCTGGGTCTTATCTGATGAGAAAATCACGTTCCCGAAGGTTTCATTCCGTTTGGACTTCGTTTGACATTCCGTTTCTTCGAAACACTGAAATAGGCCAAAAAAACAGCAATTCCGGGCTGGGCCTCCGGTTAATAGGTTAGTCCCAAAAGTAATATAAAAGTGGAAAATAAAGCCCAATATAGTCAAAAACAGTAGATAAAGTAGCATGGAGCAATAAAAAATTATAGATACGTTGGAGACGTAAAAAAACACCACCCCCGTCCGCCGTCTCCGTCATCGCCGTCGCCCCTGCCCCGCCCTCGCTGCACCCTGCCCCGACCTCGACGCTCCCTACCCCGACATCGACGCGCCCTGCCCCGACCACGCCGTCGCGCACGCCAAGCACCCTGCCCCGACCTCGGCGCCGCTTGCCTGCAGTGCGAGCCCGCGCTGTTCCCCCTTCTCTCCCCCTCCCCCCCCACCCCGCGCCCCAACGCCGTCGTGCGCCTGCCCCAACTTTGCCACACCTGCACCCGCCGCGCCAGGCGCGTCGCCCTCCCGGCGTCGGCAGCAAAGCCCCCTTTTCATATGCAAAAGTTAGGATTTTTGGTGATATTATTGTAGAATATGATGATGATGTTGTAGAATATGCAAATGTTTATGTTCATATTCAAAAAAATTCATTTTGTTCATAGAATTTTTATGTTTTTTGTTCATAGAATTTTTATTGTAATTTTGTTCATATGATTTTTTATTGTAATTCTGTTCATAGGATTTTTTTTCTGTTGTAATTTTGTTCATAGAATTTTTATTGTTTTTTTTTGTTGTAATTTTGTTCATATAGTTTTAGGATGAAAAAGAAGAAGAAGAAATAAAAATTCTATGAAGAAAAAGAAGAAGAAGAAATAAAAAGGGAGGAGGAGAAGTTTCGTTTAGTTTTAGGATTATTTTAGTTTATGTTTAGTTTAGTAAGAAGGAAAAGAAAAAGATGAAGAAGAGGAGGAAATAAATAAGAAGAGGAAAAAGGAAAAAAAAAGAGGAGAGGAAGAAAGGAATAGCGGAGAAGAATAAAAAATAGAAAATATTCTATTTTTTCCTTCTTATCCTCTATTCCTTTCTTCTTCTCCTCTTTTTCTTCTTCTTTTTTTCTTCTTCTTCCTTTTCTTATTTCTTATTGGGTATGTCATTGTCGATATAACCCCCTCTCGGCCGTGATAACTTATACCACGGGAGCACCCCCCCTGGCCCTCTCGCTCGACCAAAACTCTCGAGGACACCCAAACCCTAGAAAAAAACGATGTCGGTCACCTACCCCCTCCCGCCGCGCCCCTACTTGACAAACAGTCTCGAGGCCACCCAAATTTACCAAGTTAAAAGAGCATTGTCGTCGAGGCCACCCCAAACCCTTAAAGCATTGTCGAGGCCTGAGGTGTCTAAAGAAGACCCTGAGGTGTCTTATGTCTCCGATATGCAGAAAGATGATCTTTGGACCGCGCTGAAGGAAAATTTCACCCTACCGCCAGAGGATGATCCGGAGAAGATAGTTAAAGAGCAATTGATCAAGTCTCATGCTCTTAAGAAGGTGGCAGAACTATTCAGGAGGTGGAAGAATGAGTTGAAAAAATTTGTCGACAAAGAAGAGACACCAGAATTCATCGGCCGGTATGAGAAGATCAAAGATCACTGGCCCGCATTTGTGGCCCACAAGACATCGGACAAGAGTAAGAAGATGTCAGTGACAAACAAGAAGAATGCTGCGAAGAAGAAGCTTCACCATCACATGGGGTTAGGTGGCTACCTCAAAGCCTGGCCATTGTGGCCAGACCGTTGTCGGACTTGGTACTTCGGGGTTGGCGGAACCTTGGACCCTGTATCAGAGAAGTGTGTTTGGACGGACGAGCAAATGAGAATACCAGTCACGAAGCTTTAGGATTATATCAATGCAGCCCAGCAAGGGACGTTCGTTCTAGACAGAGAGAACGGCGAGCTCACAATGGCCCTCGGGAATCCTGAGCACCCTGGACGGACACGAGGCACGCCAGGCTCCGTTCCGTGGAAGGCTGGGTTTTCGGATGCGGGCGGTTACAAATGCCAAGAGAGGAGGAAGAAAGTGGAGCATACCCAACTACAGGCGCTGCACGCAAGGGTACTAGAGATAGAGGAACGAGAAGCAAATCGCAGTAAACGACCTGCCGAAGCTTCCCTCGAAGCTACCCCGCCATCTCAGCGGAGAAGCAGCGTGGCTTCCACCGAGCTGCTTCAGCAGGAGCCTGTCTTCATGGCTCCTGCTAGCTACCCCGTGGATTCTATCACGGAGTCTCAACATTGCCACCTTATGACGCAATGGATGAAATTCAAAGTCAAGGCGGCTGTTGGCTCTGTTTTACCTACTGAACCTGGCGCAACCTACCACTGCTGGCCGATTCCAGAAGGATGTGCTAGGGTGATGGTGGATCAAATAACGGACGAATTTGAGGACCTCGAGCTTGACCACCCTACCGGTGAAGGGAAGACTCGGCTGGGTTCTTCTCTGAAGACTCTATTCCTATGGCGGAAGGAGCTCATCAACCTGCCGAACTGGACGCCTTCGCCTCCTCGTCCTCCTCCTTCGGTGAGTCAGGGCACTCCGCCTCCTCCTACGGCAAGTGATCAGGGCACTTAGCCTCCTTCTCCAGCGCGTGGCAGCACTCTGCCTCCTTCTCCGCCTGCGCCGACGCGCCCGAGCAGCTAGCCTCCTCCTTCTTCGCCTCGTCAGCAAGGGCGTAAGAGACCCGCCGCCGCCCCGGCTGCTCCGGAGCGTCGTAGTCCTTTTCCTCCGCCTCTAAAGAAAGGAAAGAAGACAGCCGTAGCCGCTCCGTCTGCTCCGGCTTCTAGCAGTACAGCCAGAGGCGGGAGGCAATACTGATTCGGTCCTTCTCTGAAGACTCCAGCGAAGTTACCATACGAGAGGACCGAGGAGGAAAATGCGAAGATCTTGCGGACCGAAATGAAGGACTTCTTTGAAGGGGTGAAAGCAAAGAAACATCCACCTCCGGAGGAGAAAATAGATCTGGTGAAAGCAAAGCACACTATCAATGCCCTGAGGAAACCACCAAAGTCTCCACCGCAAACCAACTATGAGCGCATTACTCAAAAGGTATATCTCGAAGCGGAGCGGTCAGGAAGTATTGTCAGTGATCGAAGGTTAGCATAACAACGAGCTGGGAAAAAATTGCCTAGCTCGGTGAACAAGCAGACCAATCGTGCCCCCCGCTCAAGGTGTCTAGCAATATCGTCGCTAATGATCCGAGGATGGTGCCCGATTATAGCAATCTTGGAGATTACCTTCCCGACGATGTACATTATGATTTCTTGGAGGTGGACGAACACAAATACCATTACGGGAAGCCTCTCGTCAAAGATGAAAAATCTCTAACAACGATGATGCGAAGATTCCATGATTGGTACATGAAAACCTGCAGAGAGTCTGGGGGACGAATACTTTGTATCTGAGAGTTAAAGAGGAGCACGACCTTGTTGGAATTGATGTGTTGTCTGTTCTATTTGAGGAGTTCTTTCAGTTTTTCAATCAAAAGGCCCTCGATAAATTAACGGTCACTTGCTACTGTCTGTAAGTACTACTTGTGTCATTAAGTCTCTATACATAGCTCAGCTCTTTCATTGCATGTATTTATAATTATCCTCACTATATTATGCAGATTGAAGATCGTCGAGTACAGAAACGCAGAAATGTAAGATATTGGGTTCATTAACCCAAATCACATAGATGAATTTTAGGTTAAAAAGAGCGCCAAAGATGCCGAGGCCAACTTGCCCAAATCATTGATAATAAATCAAAATAAAGATAAAATACTCTTTCCTTACAACTTCAAGTGAGTGTTACTGCCTTGTGCATATTCGGTTTCCCTCATTACTCGAGCGAGGTTATAGTAATGTAATTGATGAGTTATGCATGCGTGCGCAGCTTCCACTATATTCTCCTGGAGATTAAGCTTGAACAGGGACTAGTAACCGTCTTAGACTCGAGACGAAAAGATCCGGAGACCTATGCGGGCATGACTAAAATTCTCAACAAGTAAGTTCAATCGATCATTATCACACCATATCGGCAACTTTTTGTTTATTTCATGATATCTCAAGTAATAATTATTTTGTTTGTCTTGCAGGGTTTGGAAAAAGTTCACCACAGAAGCTCCCGGACTGCTGAAGGAGCTGCGATATACATATCCGAAAGTAAGTGCTACTAGCTAGCTAATTCTGCGCATCTCCCATTGATTCTAGCTACTTTCATCAATGCCATTTATAATGCTTCATTATCAGTTTGATTAACCTCTATTTCTCGTAAAGTGCTTGTGGCAGGAACAAGGGAATGATTACTTTGGATACTACGTGTGCGAGTTCATCTACAACGCGACGTGCAAAGATAAGCGGGGTACTCTAAAAGACAATATGAAGTGTGTAAGCAATAATATTCACAATTTCATTTTATTACACCATCATTTCTGTTGAGTTTCATTCATATATATGTATTAACCCCCTTCTTCAAATTAGACGTGGCAGATGCGGAATGAACTCCAACCACAAGATCGCATGAAAGCAATTCAAGAGGAATTGGCGGGATTCTTTCTTGACCACGTCATCAATAAAGCCGGAGAATATCATGTTGATGTTGAGTTCATATATAATTAGGGGAGATTATATTGTAAGAGATCTTAATATTGTATATATGTAGCTAGTAGCGTCGGATAGATATACGAAAACATGTTGTTCGCACAATCTCTTAGAGAAGGAGAGGTCGATATCACTTCTATCGGTATGCATGACGAACTTATGTACTTAATGCTTTCCTTCATTTGCTTACTAGCTAGCGTGTCGAGGGCCTCTCTATACGTATAGTACGTAGCGTCGACCAAGCACGGAGATAAGAGAGGACACTTCGCTCTATTAATTAATTAGCTACCTAACACAATATATGAAACACCTTAATTAATCATACAAAACCCCCAACCCCCCCCCCCCTTCAGAAAAGAAAAACAAAAACCCTAGCCCCTGAACAGCTGACGCGTGGATGCCTATTGGTCCCGGTTGGTGCCACCAACCGGGACTAAAAGACCTCCTGCCTGGGCTCGCAACACCGGCCACTTGGAGGCCCATCTGTCCCGGTTCGTGTAAGAACCGGGACTAAAGGCCTAGGGCTTTAGTAACGACCCTTTAGTCCCGGTTCAAAAACCGGGAAAAATGGGCTTTAAGAACCGGGAAAATAGGCCCTTTTTCAACTAGTGAGGTGCTCGACTTCCCGGGCTACGGAAAAATCCCTCGGAAGCACATCGTGAAATGCTGGACAAGGAATACTAGGATACTGGCATTTGTTTCTCTTTCTTTCTTGGAATACTAGGATATCCTGCCGGACCACCTTGCGCACCTTTCAGAAAGACAATATGGCGAACAACTCTACTACGTACCGGCATTTAAACCTGTGAGCACACGCGTTTGAGGTTGTTCATCTCGGTGACAACACGTAGGCGCATTTAAAAGGCAATGGAACTCCTGAAGCGGGACTGTATGGAAATGCGCAAAATGGGGCGGTGGCTGGCGAAGCAAACAGGCTAGTTGCCTGAGCCATGGTGGTGATATGAGTGGTATTTTCTTTATTGTGTGCCATCCTGAGTGTATTACAGCTAATTCAGTTTTCATCAGCCGATTCTGCAGTGTACTGTGATAGATGAGTAAATGAGTACGTGTGCATTGGTTAGCTGATTTTTCCATCAACGAGACATTCAGAGTTGTACTTTGACAAGTGAACAGTAGAGTGTGCATTAGTTTGTTGATTTTTCATCAACACATTAGAAGTGTGCTGTGACTGATGAATAATAGAGTAATTATCAGAATAAAGCCCCGTCTCCAAAGGACAAGACAGTGATGCGCCTTTTTATCTTCTGAAAAGGAGGTTAAACCTCCGGCCTCTGCATCAATTGATGCATACTGATACGTCTCCAACGTATCTATAATTTTTGATTGCTCCATGCTACTTTATCTATTGTTTTGGACTATAATGGGCTTTATTTTCCACTTTTATATTATTTTTGGGACTAACCTATTAACCGGAGGCCCAGCCCGATTGCTGTTTTTGCCTATTTCAAGATTTCAAGAAATGTAATATCAAACGGAGTCGAAACGGAATGAAACCTTCGGGAACGTGATCTTCTCACCGAACGTGATCCAGGAGACTAGGACCCTACTCCAAGAAGCACCAGAGGCGGTCACGAGGGTGGAGGGCGCCCCCCCCCCCCCTTGGGCGCGCCCCTACCTCGTGGGCCCCCTGACGCTCCACCGACATACTCCTTCCTCCTATATATACCTACGTACCCCCAATAGACTAGACACGGAGCCAAAAACCTAATTCCACCGATGTACCTTCCTGTATCCATGAGATCCCATCTTGGGGCCTATTCCGGATCTCCGCCGGAGGGGGCATCTACCACGGAGGGCTTCTACATCAACACCATAGCCCCTCCGATGAAGTGTGAGTAGTTTACTTCAGACCTTCGAGTCCATAGCTAGTAGCTAGATGGCTTCTTCTCTCTTTTTGGATCTCAATACAATGTTCTCCCTCTCTCTCAGGGAGATCTATTCGCTGTAATCTTCTTTTTGCAGTGTGTTTGTTGAGACCGATGAATTGTTGGTTTATGATCCAGCTTATCTATGAATAATATTTGATTCTTCTCTGAATTCTTTCATGTATGATTGAGTTATCTTTGCAAGTCTCTTCGAATTATCCATTTGGTTTGGCCAACTAGATTAGTAGTTCTTGCAATGGGAGAAGTGCATGGCTTTGGGTTCAATCTTGCGGTGTCCTTACCCAAGGATGTGAAAGGGTTGCAAGGCACGTATTGTATTGATGCCATCGAGGATAACAAGATGGGGTATTTATCATATTGCATGAATTTATTCATCTACATCATGTCATCTTGCTTAAGGCGTTACTCTGTTTTAACTTAATACTCTAGATGCATGCTGGATAGCGGTCGATGAGTGGAGTAATAGTAGTAGATGCAGAATCGTTTCGATCTACTTGTCTCGGACGTGATGCCTATATACATGATCATACCTAGATAACCTCATAACTATGCTCAATTCTATCAATTGCTCAACAGTAATTTGTTCACCCACCGTAGAATACTTATGCTCTTGAGAGAAGCCACTAGTGAAACATATGGCCCCCGGGCTATTCTCATCATATCAATCACTATCACTTTATTTACTTGCTTTGCTTTTACTTTTTACTTTGCATCGTTATACCAAAAATACCAAAAATATTATCTCTATCAGATCTCACTCTCGTAAGTGACTGTGAAGGGATTGACAACCCCTAATCGCGTTGGTTGCGAGTAGCTATCGTTTTGTGCAGGTACGAGGGACTTGCGTGTGACCTCCTACTGGATTGATACCTTGGTTCTCAAAAACTGAGGGAAATACTTACGCTACTATGTTGCGTCATCCTCTCCTCTTGAGCAAAACCAATGCAAGCTCAAGGACGTAGCAAGAAGGATTTCTGGCGCCCGTTGGGAGGCTTACGCAAAAGTCAACTTACCAAGTACCCAACACAATCCCTATCTCTCGCATTACATTATTTGCCATTTGCCTCTCGTTTTCCTCTCCCCCACTTCACCCTTGCTGTTTTATTTGCCCTCTCTTTCCCAATCTCCTCCTCTTTTTCCCTTTGCCTTTTGTTTGCTCGTGTGTTAGTTTGCTTGTTTGGCGCGATGGCTCAAGATGCTACCAAATTGTGTGACTTCACCAATACCAATAATAATGATTTCCTTAGCACTCTGATTTCTCCTCTTGCCAATACTGAATCTTGTGAAATCAATACTGCTTTGTTGAATCTTGTTATGAAAGATCAATTCTCGGGCCTTCCTAGTGAAGATGCCGCTACTCATCTGAATAGCTTCGTTGATTTATGTGATATGCAAAAGAAAAAAGATGTCGATAATGATGTCGTTATATTGAAGCTATTTCCTTTTTCTCTTAGAGATCGTGCTAAAGCGTGGTTTTCATCTTTTCCTAAAAACAGTATTGATTCTTGGAACAAGTGCAAAGATGCTTTTATCTCTAAGTATTTTCCTCCCGCTAAGATTATCTCTCTTAGAAACGATATTATGAATTTCAAGCAACTTGATCATGAACATGTTGCACAAGCTTGGGAGAGAATGAAATTAATGCTACGTAATTGTCCTACTCATGGTTTGAACTTGTGGATGATTGTACAAAATTTTCATGCTGGATTGAATTTTGCTTCTAGAAATCTTTTAGATTCGGCCGCGGGAGGCACTTTTATGGAAATCACTTTAGGAGATGCTACTAAACTCCTAGATAATATTATGGTTAATTATTCTCAATGGCATACCGAAAGATCTACTAATAAAAGGTGCATGCTATAGAAGAAATCAATGTTTTGAGTGAAAAGATGGATGAACTTAGGAATTTATTTGCTAAGAGTGTTTCTTATGATCCCAATAATATGCCTTTATCTACTTTGCTTGAGAATAATAATGAATCTATGGATGTGAATTTTATTGGTAGGAATAGTTTTGGTAACAACGCGTATAGAGGGAATTTTAATCCTAGGCCTTATCCTAGTAATCCTTCTAATAATTATGGAAATTCCTACAACAACTCTTATGGAAATTTTAATAAGATGCCCTCTGAATTTGAGAGTAGTTTTAAAGAGTTTATGAATTCACAAAAGAATTTCAATGCTTTGCTTGAAGAGAAATTGCTTAAAGTTGATGATTTGGCTAGGAACGTTGATAGAATTTCTCTTGAGGTTGATTCTTTAAAGCTTAGATCTATTCCTCCTAAGCATGATATCAATGAGTCTCTCAAAGCTATGAGAATTTCCTTTGATGAGTGCAAAGAAAGAACCGCTAGGATGCGTGCTATAAAAGATACCTTTATTAAAGCGTGTTCTTCTAATTCCTATGAAAATCAAGATGAAGATCTAAAAGTTATTGATGAGTCCCCTATTAAACCTTTGTTTTTCAATATGAATCTTGATGAAACTGAATATGATCTTCCTTTACCTAGAAGGCGTTCCAAGAATTCGGAGTTTTTAGATCTTGATGATGAAATTGATAAAAGTGGGATTGAAAGAAATAAAAATCAAGATATTGCTAAACCCACTATTTTGGATCTCAAGGAATTTAATTATGAAAATTGCTCCTTAATTGATTGTATTTCCTTGTTGCAATCTGTGTTAAATTCTCCTCATGCTTATAGTCAAAATAAGGCCTTTATCGAACACATTGTTGATGCCTTAATGCAATCTTATGAAGAAAAGCTTGAGATGAAAGTTTCTATCCCTAGAAAACTCCATGATGAGTGGGAACCTACTATAAAAATTAAAATTAAAAATTATGAGTTTCATGCTTTGTGTGTTTTGGGTGCTAGTGTCTCTACTATCCCCAAAGCTTTGTGTGATCTGCGAGATTTCCGTGACTTTGATGATTGCTCTCTAAACTTGCATCTTGCGGATTCCACTATTAAAAAACCTAAGGGAAGAATTAATGATGTTCTTATTGTTGCAAATAGGAGTTATGTGCCCGTATATTTTATCATTCTTTATATATATTGCAATCCTTCATGTCCTATTATTCTTGGTAGACCTTTCCTTAGAACGATTGGTGCAATTATTGATATGAAGGAAGGAAACATTAGATTCCAATTTCCCTCAAATAAGGGCATGGAACACTTTCCTAGAAAGAAAATAAAATTACCATATGAATCTATCATGAGATCCACTTATGGATTGCCTACCAAAGATGGCAATACCTAGATCTATCCTTGCTTTTATGCCTAGCTAGGGGCGTTAAACGATAGCGCTTGTTGGGAGGCAACCCAATTTTATTTTGTGTTTTTGTTTTTGGTTCTGTTTAGGAATAAATAATCCATCTAGATTCTGTTTAGATGTGGTTTTATCTTTTAATTAGTGTTTGTGCCAAGTTAAACCTATTGGATCTTCTTGGGAGATAGTTATTTGATCTTGCTGTAATTTCCAGAATCTTTGCACTCAGTGCCCGAATTGTTAAAAATCACAAGAACGTGATAAAATAGTGATTTCAATTGCTGCGGATCAATAAAAAAATTTCCCAGGTCTTCTAATTTTGGTATAATTTTTTTGGGTTCCAGAAGTTTGCGTTAGTTACAGATTACTACAGACTGTTCTGTTTTTGACAGATTCTGTTTTGCGTGTGTTGTTTGCTTATTTTGATGAATCTATGGCTAGTAAAATAGTTTATGATCCATAGAGAAGTTGGAATACAGTAGGTTTAACACCAAAATAAATAATTAATGAGTTCATTACAGTACCTTAAAGTAGTCTTTTGTTTTCTTTCTCTAACGGAGCTCACGAGATTTCTATTGAGTTTTGTGTTGTGAAGTTTTCAAGTTTTGGGTAAATTCTTTTGATGGATTATGGAAAAAGGAGTGGCAAGAGCCTAAGCTTGGGGATGCCCATGGCACCCCAAGATAATCCAAGGACACCAAAAGTCAAAGCTTGGGGATGCCCCGGAAGGCATCCCCTCTTTCGTCTACTTCCATCGGTAATTTACTTGGAGCTATATTTTTATTCACCAACATATGAGATATGTTTTCTTGTTAGTTTACTTGGAGCTATGTTTACTTGGAGTGTCTTGTATTATTTGCGTCTTTTCTTGTTAGTTTACCACAATCAACCTTTCTATACACACCTTTTGAGAGAGCCATACATGAATTGGAATTTGTTAGAATACTCTATGTGCTTCACTTATATCTTTTAAGCTTGATAGTTTGCTCATAGTGCTTCACTTATATCTTTTGAGCTTGATAGTTTGCTCATAGTGCTTCACTTAGATCTTTTAGAGAACGGTGGTGGATTTGTTTTAAAGAAACTTGATATCTCATGCTTCACTTAGATTATTTTGAGAGTCGTTAATAGCATGGTAATTTTCTTAATGTTAATATACTTGGTATTCAAGATATGTGATACTTTCTTTTGAGTGCGTTGAATACTAAGATAAGTTTGATGCTTGATAATTGTTTTGAGATATGAAGATGGTGATATCAGAGTCATGCTAGTTGAGTAGTTGTTAATTCAAAGAATACATGTGTTGAAGTTTGTGATTCTCGTAGCATGCATGTATGGTGAACCGTTATGTGATGAACTCGGAGCATGATTTATTTATTGATTATCTTCCTTATGAATGGCGGTCGGGGATGAGCGATGGTCTTTTCCTACCGATCTATCCCCCTAGGAGCATGCGCGTAATACTTTGCTTTGATAACTTCTAGATTTTTGCAATAAGTATATGAGTTCTTTATGACTAATGTTGAGTCCATGGATTATACGCATTTTTTCCCATCCTTCCACTATTGCTAGCCTCTCTAATACCGCGCACCTTTCGCCGATATCATACACCCATAAACCTTCCTCAAAACAGCCACCATACCTACCTATTATGGCATTTCCATAGCCATTCCGAGATATATTGCCATGCAACTTTCCACCGTTCCGTTTATTATGACACGCTCCATCAATGTCATATTGCTAGCATGATCATGTAGTTGACATCGTATTTGTGGCAAAGCCACCGTTCATAATTCTTTCATACATGTCACTCATGTTTCATTGCATATCCCGTACATCACGGAGGCATTCATATAGAGTCATATTTTGTTCTAAGTATCGAGTTGTAATTGTTGAGTTGTAAGAAATATAAAAGTGTGATGATCATCATTATTAGAGCATTGTCCCGGTGAGGAAAGGATGATGGAGACTATGATTCTCCCACAAGTCGGGATGAGACTCAGGACGAAAAAAAAGAGGCCAAAAAAAAGAGAAAAGGCCCAAATATAAAAATGATAGAAAAAGAGAGAAGGGACAATGTTACTATCCTTATACCACACTTGTGCTTCAAAGTAGCACCATGATCTTCATGATAGAGAGTCTCTCGTTTTGTCACTTTCATTTACTAGTGGGAATTTTTCATTATAGAACTTGGCTTGTATATTCCAATGATGGGCTTCCTCAAAATGCCCTAGGTCTTCGTGAGCAAGCGAGTTGGATGCACACCCACTTAGTTTCTTTAGTTGAGCTTTCATATACTTATAGCTCTAGTGCATCCGTTGCATGGCAATCCCTACTCACTCACATTGATATCTATTGATGGGCATCTCCATAGCCCGTTGATACGCCTAGTTGATGTGAGACTATCTTCCCTCTTTTGTCTTCTCCACAACCACCATTCTATTCCACATATAGTGCTATATCCATGGCTCACGCTCATGTATTGCGTGAAGATTGAAAAAGTTTTGAAAATGTTAAAGTATGAAAAAATTGCTTGGCTTGTCATCGGGGTTGTGCATGATTTAAATACTTTGTGGGGGGAAGATGGAGCATAGCCATACTATATGATTTTGTAGGGATAACTTTCTTTGGCCATGTTATTTTGAGAAGACATGATTACTTTGATTAGTATGCTTGAAGTATTATTATTCTTGTGTCAATATGAACTTTTGTCTTGAATCTTTCAGATCTGAATATTCATACCATATTTAAGAAGATTTACATTGAAATTATGCCAAAGTATCACTCCGCATCAAAAATTCTCTTTTTATCATTTACCTACTCGAGAACGAGTAGGAATTAAGCTTGGGGATGCCTGATACGTCTCCAGCGTATCTATAATTTTTTATTGCTCCATGCTACTTTATCTATTGTTTTGGACTATAATGGGCTTTATTTTCCTCTTTTATATTATTTTTGGGACTAACCTATTAACCGGAGGCCCAGCCCAGAATTGCTGTTTTTTGCCTATTTCAGTATTTCGAAGAAACAGAATATCAAACGGAGTCCAAACAGAATGAAACCTTCGGGAACGTGATCTTCTCACCGAACGTGATCCAGGAGACTTGGACCCTACTCCAAGAAGCACTAGAGGCGGTCACGAGGGTGGAGGGCGCGCCGTCCCCCCTGGGCGCGCCCCCTACCTCGTGGGCCCCCTGACGCTCCACCGATGTACTCCTTCGTCCTATATATACCTACGTACCCCTAATAGACCAGACACGGAGCCAAAAACCTAATTCCACCGCCGTACCTTCCTGTATCCACGAGATCCCATCTTGGGGCCTGTTTCGGAGCTCCGCCGGAGGGGGCATCTACCACGGAGAGCTTCTATATCAACACCATAGCCCCTCCGATGAAGTGTGAGTAGTTTACTTTAGACCTTTGCTAGTAGCTAGATGGCTTCTTCTCTCTTCTTGGATCTCAATACAATGTTCTCCCTCTCTCTCAGGGAGATCTATTCGATGTAATCTTCTTTTTGCGGTGTGTTTGTTGAGACCGATGAATTGTGGGTTTATGATCCAGCTTATCTATGAATAATATTTGATTCTTCTCTGAATTCTTTTATGTACGATTGAGTTATCTTTGCAAGTGTCTTCGAATATTCCGCTTGGTTTGGCCAACTAGATTGGTAGTTCTTGGAATGGGAGAAGTGCATGGCTTTGGGTTCAATCTTGCGGTGTCCTTACCCAGTGACAGAAAGGGTTGCAAGGCACGTATTGTATTGTTTCCATCGAGGATAACAAGATGGGGTATTTATCATATTGCATGAATATATTCCTCTACATCATGTCATCTTGCTTAAGGCGTTACTCTGTTTTAACTTAATACTCTAGATGCATGCTGGATAGCGGTCAATGAGTGGAGTAATAGTAGTAGATGCAGAATCGTTTCGATCTACTTGTCTCGGACGTGATGGCTATATACATGATCATACCTAGATAACCTCATAACTATGCTCAATTCTATCAATTGCTCAACAGTAATTTGTTCACCCACCGTAGAATACTTATGCTCTTGAGAGAAGCCACTAGTGAAACCTATGGCCCCGGGGTCTATTCTCATCATATCAATCACTATCACTTTATTTACTTGCTTTGCTTTTACTTTTTACTTTGCATCTTTATACCAAAAATACCAAAATATTATCTCTATCAGATCTCACTCTCGTAAGTGATCGTGAAGGGATTGACAACCCCTAATCGCGTTGGTTGCGAGTAGCTATCATTTTGTGCAGGTACGAGGGACTTGGCGTGACCTCCTACTGGATTGATACCTTGGTTCTCAAAACTGAGGGAAATACTTACGCCATCGTGGTGCATCATCCTCTCCTCTTCGGGGGAAACCAACGCAAGCTCGAGACGTAGCACATATAGCCATCTTTATTAATTATTCCACAAAAGTCTCACAAGAACATAGATCAAACCACCGAAAGCCACCACTCACACCTACAAACTCGATAACGTGAAGTGCTCTCACTCCCCATATCTACAACCGGTGTCGTCGCCACCGCCCTGTGCTCGCACGTCCAGACGCGAAGACTCTGAAAGATCGGTCGTGCGTGACACCTGCCAACCAGGCATGACTCAGTGTAGCACTTGTCAGCCAGGCATGACTTGACAGCTCCATCGAATCTCTGTGCCTGACGAAGCCACTCCACCTCCTGCCTTTGTCTTCCAGCGCTGCTCCACAAACGATGCTCCCAAGAGAGAAACAACACTTTAGTACCGCCATTGTCCGATCTGAAAGACTAGATCCTATGGTTTCCCTTGAAGCAGCACGAGTGGGTCGACAACAGTTACACGACGATGTCTTCATCAAGGTAACGGCGCAAAACGCCGTCATCGCCCGCCAACAGCTCGGTTTTCACCGTCAACTATGTCTCCCCGACTCGTAGCCGGGACTAGATGATGAATCTCGAGATCCGATCACCAAGCCGCAAGCCGGCCACCTCTGACGGAAGAGATGACCGCCACCGCCGGCTGCACCGGTCAGAATAGATCTAACTAGAGGTGCCGCCGACGCGATCAACATGCCTTGCACGCCGCCGCCGCCGATCCAAAGGCAGATGGCGCGCCGCCGCCGCCCGAACAGGGCAGGCAGCCGCGCCAGCAGCCCATGCCACCTCTGACGCCCCCATGCCACAGCCATCGCCGTCGCCAACACTGCCACCACAACCGCCATTAGGACGGCAGCCGGCCGTCACACCGACATAGTCCAGATTGGCGCCGCCGCAGTCCAGATCGGGGTCACACCCACGAGCCAGGGCGCCCCGCGTCACCCAATGACCCGCGAGAGGGAGGAGTGCCTCCGCCGCCGCCGTTGCACGCACAGGCTACGCCCGGCGCCAACCACCGGCGGCGATGGAGGGGAGTGAGAGGAAGGAGCTGTGACCTGACGCCTAGGGTTGGAGCCCCTCGGTTGCCCGCGCGGTGGCGACGGAGGGGAGGGGCGCTGAACGAGTTAACTGTTTCTCAGACAGTGATGTGCCTGCCTTAGCACGCACGGTATTCCTTGTGGGTTGTCGATTCAAGTGCCACGGGTATGAAATGGCTGCATTTATGTGTGTGCTCGAGCGGGAGAAGCATCGCGCTATTAGAATCTCGAATTCAACATTTTGAATGTTGCGCGTGTCTATTTAGAGCTGCCGAGGTGAACATGCCACATAGTTGTGCTTCGTGTGAGAGATACCCCCTTGCCGGTGGTAAATGACGGACATATCTGACGGTGGCACTATGCGTGGACCATGCCATCCCCTTAGACGGGCTTCATACGACAAAACCAGCAGTGTAATGCCTGCCATGGCCTTTATCCAGATGCAAATGGCCGCATGGAGATTCCGTGAGCACGCGAGCTCGTCCACTCCTTGTCCTTGGCATTTTTGCAACTTCTGCACTCTACATTCATAGTACTAGACAGCAGTTTACCACCCCATCTTAACAATAAGGAGGCCAAATTGTCGAGTGCTGGCTGAATGTAAAAGTGTGTAGATGTTTTTGAAGTGAAACGGCGATCCCAGATATTTGCAAGGAAAATGACCAGTGGGAACTGGGTAGTTCTGCAGCAGTTATTGAAGGTTGGCATCACATCAAGCAATGTGTACAAAGACGCTCTTATGTACATTAGCCTTGAGTCTGGAAGGAGAGCCTTGAGATACATTTGACAGTCTTCGTGAAATGAGGAAATTGCATCCCAAGTTCCCCATTAACGAGGATCCTAGAGGATGCCGACGACCGGATCGGCGAAATGATGTCAGACCAGCGTTGATCGAAACCTAGCCTAGACATGAACTCTAGCACTAGTAGGGTAACTCCACGGAGACACTATCGTAAGCCCCAAAGAATGTGAGCAGCAAGGCATGTTCCATTTTCTTACGCAGCAATGATACGTCCATTTTGCATCATGCTTTTATATCGATATTTATTGCATTATGGGCTGTTACTACATGATATGTCACAATACTTATGCCTATTCTCTCTTATTTTACAAGGTTTACATAAGGAGGGAAAATGCCGGCAGCTGGAATTCTGGGCTGGAAAAGGAGAAAATATTACAGACCTATTCTGCACAACTCCAAAAGTCCTGAAACTCCACGAAAGTCATTTTTGGAAATAATAAAAAATATTGAGCGGAAGAAGTACACCAGAGGGGACCCACCAGCCACGAGGGTGGGGCGCGCCTACCCCCTGTATGCGTGCTCCCTGCCTTGTGGGCCCCCTGTTGGCTCTCCAATGGCCATCTTCTGCTATATGAGGTCTTTCGTCAAGGGAAAAATCATAAGCAACCTTTCAGGACGAGACTCCGGCGCCACGAGGCGGAACCTTGGCAGAAGCAATCTAGGGTTCCGGCAGAGCTGTTCTGCCGGGGACACTTCCCTCCCGGAGCGGGAAATCATCGCCATCGTCATCACCAACGCTCCTCTCATCGGGAGAGGGCAATCTCCATCAACATCTTCACCAGTACCATCTCCTCTCAAAACCCTAGTTCATCTCTTGTATCCAATTCTTGTCTCCAAGTCCGGATTGGTACTAGTAGGTTGCTAGTAGTGTTGATTACTCCTTGTAGTTGATGCTAGTTGGTTTATTTGGTGGAAGATCATATGTTCAGATCCTATATGCATATTAATACCCCTCTGATTATGAACATGAGTATGCTTTGTGAGTAGTTACGTTTGTTCCTGAGGACATGGGAGAAGTCTTGCTATTAGTAGTCATGTGAATTTGGTATTCGTTCGATATTTTGATGAGATGTATGTTGTCTAGCCTCTAGTGGTGTTATGTGAACGTCGACTACATAACACTTCAACATTATTTGGGCCTAGAGGAAGGCATTTGGAAGTAATAAGTAGATGATGGGTTGCTAGGGTGACAGAAGCTTAAACCCTAGTTTATGTGTTACTTCGTAAGGGGGCTAATTTGGATCCACATGTTTCATGCTATGGTTAGGTTTACCTTAATACTTTTGTTGTAGTTGCGGATGCTTGCAATAGAGGTTAATCATAAGTGGGATGCTTGTTCAAGTAAGAACATCACCCAAGCACCGGTCCACCCACATATCAAATTATCAAAGTACCGAATGTGAATCATATGAACGTGATGAAAACTAGCTTGACGATAATTCCCATGTGTCCTCGGGAGCGCTTTTCTCCATATAAGAGTTTGTCCAGGCTTGTCCTTTGCTACAAAAAGGATTGGGCCACCTTGCTGCACTTTATTTACTTTTGTTACTTGTTGCTCGTTACAAATTATCCTATCACAAAACTATCATTACCACTTACACTACAAAAAAAGACACATCCGTGACATTTTGGGCGAGCAATTTTTTTTTGTTCTGTCATACATATGACACTTCTATGACGATAATTGTGACAAAACCCGTATCATCATAGATGTGGTGGGCTCCTACTTCTATGACAAAAATCATGATGTAAAATGGGCTTTTCGTCACAGGCGGGCTGGAGACGCAGCTGCATGACATTCTTTTGCCGTCCATGACGGGAAAACCGTGGTAGAAGCGAGGGGAGGAAAATTTCGTGGAGTTCCGTGTTACGGTGGGAGGTCGGGGCCGAAAGCGATGCGCTGCCTTCTCGTGACACGCAAGCGCTGCTGCGTAGGTGTTGGCTCTAATCAACCCGAAGCGAGGCGTTGGGCTCTAATCGAACCCGAAAGCGACAGTAACCGCAGTTATGCTATCAAACCCGAGCGATCGACCGATGGCTGTTAACTGAACCCGATCAAGCGATTCCTTTGCTACTGCTGCTAACTGAAGCCGATCGATGTTGCCTCTGGATGAACAGTGAGCGTTGCGGGGGGGGGGGGGCGGTTGGATGAAAAGTTACCGGTGGGGGTGGATGAACAGGACCCCGTGGTGTTGCCTCTGGATGAACAGGACCCCGATCGATCGAGCCGGTTGGGGCTGGATGAACAGGACCCCGTGGAGGGCTGGATGAACAGGACCACCCCGTGGAGGGCTGGATGAACAGTAGACGGTGGAGGGGTGCCCGTGGAGGGGTGGTTGAACAGGACCCCGTGGTGTGGAGGGCTGGATGAACAGTAGACGGTGGAGGGGTGGTTGAACAGTAGCCGGTGGAGTAACGCGCGGTGGAGGCTGGATGAACAGGAGCCCGTGGAGGCTGGAGGAGGTCGACGGTGGAGATGAACAGAGCTCGTGGAGGCTGGAGGGGTCGACGATGGAGATGAACAGTATCCCGTGGAGTCCTGCTTGCGGCACGCCACCCCTCCCAATGAACAGGACCCCCGTTTCGACCGTCGTGCTCCAACACAAGTCCGTTTCCTCCGTTTTGCGGTACGCCACACCCCTCCCGATCAACAGGACCCCCGTTTCGACCGTAGGAGGTCCGTTTCCTCCGTTTTGGGGTACGCCAGACCCCTCCCGATCAACAGGATCCCGTTTCATATGTGGCCGGTCGAACACAAGGCCGTTTCCTCCGTTCTGCGGTACGCCAGGCCTCGTTTCCGTCGCCTGTTCCGTCCAAGCCCTCCCGATGAACACGACGCATTCCGTTGCCTCCCCATGAACACGACGCATTCCATTGCCTCCCCATGAACATGACGACGACGTTGTTTCTCCGTTCCGACCCAGCCATGTACACGAGGCCTGGCCGTACGTATGCACGAGTAGGCGTTCGAGACCCTACCCGTATGTACGTACGTGGCCGTATTTTCTTTCTTGCACCCTGGCCGATGTACGTACGTGTACATGCTTCGTGCGCGCCTCTACTACGACACGTACGTGCCTCTAATACGACACATGCGCGCCTCTACATCCACCAGTATATATGTACGTACACGTTCGCGACTAGAATGACAACGCTACGTACGCTTCGACCGGGTGGGTCCCGACTGTCAGGCACTTCCTTGCATGTGAAGATGTAGCTGGTGGGTCCCAACAGTCAGGGGCAAAAATTTTTTTCACGAAATACAGTGGCCCGTCCGGTGGGTCCCAGCTATTAGGTGGAGGAAATATTATTTTCCACGTAATAAGGAGGCACTTCCTTGTTGCGGCCATGGACCCAGCTGTAAGCCTCTCCACGTACAGTCCACGTCCGATGGAAGTCGTTCCTTGACCATGTTGACCACGCCGCGCCGAGAGCACCAGGGCGGTGGATGACGGCGAGGCCAAGGAAGGGGACGACACGGAGGCAGGGAAGACTCGGCAGTTATTTCCCACGCGGAGGTGAGTACGACTGTACGAGGGTTTACTGGTTCGTCTGCCGTCGCCGGAGAATTACTGCAGGTGTGGGTGAGTAGAGGGATGGCTAGGCCAGCGATGGGAGTACGGTCGGGCGGTGAGGCCTGCGCGGCAGCACAGCCGGCCGCGAGGAGGAGGGAGCAGGCAGTCCCGCCGGCGCTTGTTTGAGCGGCTGGAGCAGGAAGAGTAGAGATTGAAGAAGAAAGACGGCCGTTGGATGGACATCCAACAGTCAGTGCTTGTGCGTCAACCTTTTTCTTAGGAAAGCCTCAAATCTGTGGAAAACAGCAAACAACCCATCTTCCATTATTTCTAATAATTTACAGCCCATTTGCTACTTATTAAGTTTTTTTTGGAGCCCATATTCTTTTTGTTAGCATTACAGCCCATATTGTGGCAACGGCTAAAAAATTATACGAAATTTTGCATATTTTGGTGTGGTCCGAACTGTTTTTAATATGAAATTTCGACTCGCAATCAAACTGATTTTAAAAATAAATGTATATCAATATAAAATCCAACAAATTCTCCACGCATAAAAATTAATGTAATGTAAAATCTTGAAATAAAAAAAGATATTTGAAACTAATTACCGGTTTGATGTGTTTTAAAAATATACAACCCATAACTCATTACTGATGGGCCATATTCTTGGCCAGCCCAACAGGCCTGACAAAGATTTGCAGCCCAACAGGCCTGACAAAGCGACTTACTTGGCAAATCACAAAAAAACTGGGTTGTGGCCTGACAAAGCAACAGGCCTCTCATTGTACAGTACTCTTCCGATGGAAGTCATTCCTTGACCACGTTGACCACGCCGCGCGGAGAGCACCACGGCGGTGGACGACGGCGAGGCTTGGGAAGTGGACGACGTGGAGCCGGTGAAGACGCGACAGTGGATGCCCACGCGTAGAGTAGTACGAGGGTTCACTGGTTCGTTGCGGTGTGAGGCTGTCGTCGCCGTAGAATAACAGGGGGTGTGGGTGGGTAGAGGGATGGCCTGGCCAGCGGTGGGAGTAGTAGGGGGTGGTGAGGCCTTCGCCACATCGCAGCCGGCCACGGGAGGCAGGAGCACGAGGCACGAACGGCGCTGGTTTGGGCGGCTAGAGCAAGAAGATCAGAGGTTGAAGAAGCACTACAGCCGTTGGATGGACATCGTACGGTCACTGGAGCTAGAATCATGCATATTGACTAAGTTGACAAAGCCCTCCGTCCCCGTCAACTTAGTAAGCCCACAAGTCAGCCTGCCACTATACTGCGTCCCAGCTAACAGGGGTGTATTCATTTTTTTTGTGCGTAATAAGGAGGCACTTCCTTGCGTGCGAAGATATAGCTGGTGGGTCCGAGCTGTCAGCGGCGGTAACATTTTTTCGCGAAATACAGAGGCCCTTTCGGTGGGTCCCTGATGTCAGGTGGAGGAATCATTATTTTGCGCGTAATAAGGAGGCATTTCGGCCGTGGACCCAGCTGTCGGCCTCTCCACGTACAGTCCACTTCAGATGCATGTCGGTTGTTGACCACGTTGACCAGGCCGCGCCGAGAGCACCAGGGCGGTGGACGACGGCGAGGCCTAGGAAGGGAACGACACGGAGGCAGGGAAGACTCGGCAGTTGTTTCCCACGCGGAGGGGAGTACGACTGTACGAGGGTTTACTGGTTCGTCTGCCCTCGCCGGAGAATAACAACAGGTGTGGGTGAGTAGAGGGATGGCTAGGCCAGCGATGGGAGTACAGTGGGGCGGTGAGGCCTGCGCGGCAGCAGAGCCGACAGCAGGGAGGAGGGAGCAGACAGTCCCTGGCCACTGCTTGAGCGGGCTGAAAGAGCAGAGATTGAAGAAGCACAATGGCCGTTGGATGGCAATCCAACAGTCACTGCTTGTGCGTCAACCTTTTTATTAGGAAAGCCTCAAATCTGTGGGAAACAGCATACAACCCATCTGCCATTATTTCTAATAATTTACAGCTCATTTTCTAATTATTAAGGTTTTTTTGGAGCCCATATTATTTTTGTTAGCATTACAGCCCATATTGTGGCCACGGTTAAAAAATTATATGAAATTTTGCATATTTCAAAAGGTCCGAACTGTTTTTAATCCAGAAATTTTGAATCACATTCAAACTGATTTTAAAAATAAATGTATATCAATATAAAATCCAACAAATTCTCCACGTATAAAAAATAATGTAATTTAAAATCTCGAAAAGAAAAAAAGATATTTGAAACTAATTGCCTGTTTGATGTTATTTAAAGAATGTACAACCCATTTCTCATTACTGACGGGCCATTTTCTCGGCCAACCGAATGAAAGCTCTCCTCGTCTTGAAAGATTTGCAGCCCAACAGGCCTGACAAAGCGACTTACTTGACAAATCACAAAAAAACTGGGTTGTGGCCGTGGACCCAGCTGTCAGCCTCTCCACGTACAGTACTCTTCCGATGGAATGTCGTTGACCACGTTGACCACGCCGCGCCGAGAGCACCAAGGCGATGGACGACGGCGAGGCCTAGAAAGGGGACGACGCGGAGCCGGGGAAGACGCGGCAATGGATGCCCATGCGGAGAGGAGTACGAGGGTTCACTGGTTCGGCTGCGGTGTGAGGCTGCCGTCGCCGCAGGGCCTGGCTAGCGGTGGGAGTAGTAGGTGGCGATGAGGCCTCATCGGCAGCACAGTCGGCCACTGGAGGCAGGAGCAGGCGGTCTCCCCGGCGCTGGTTTGGGCGGCTGGTGCAAGAAGAGCAGCAATTGAAGAAGCAGCAGGACCGTTCGATTCAAATCCAACGGTTACTGCTGCTAGAATCGTTTGTTGACTAAGTTGACAAGCCCTGCGTACGCGTCAACTTAGTAGGCCCACAGGTCAGCCTCCCAACCGGTGCGCCCAGATGTCGATTGGGAGGAATCATTTTTTCGCGTAATAAGGAGGCAGTTGATTGCGTGCGGCCAGCCGGAGGGAGTAGGGTGGGCGGGGAAGCTGCACGGCATCACAAAGTGAGGGAGCAGTGCAGTCCACGGCGCTAGTTTAGGCGGCTGGAGCAGGAAGATCAGAGATTGAAGAAGCACGTCGGCCGTTGGATGGACATCCGACACTAACTGCTGCTAGAATCGTGTGTTCACCGACAAAGCCTTGCTTAAACAAGTCAGCCTCGAAATCTGTGGCGTGTACAGCCCATTTGCTATTATTTTTATAATTTTTATTCAACCAACAGACGAAATATACTACTGATTGTACATTGAAAACAGCAGTAGCAGCAACCAGGGCTGGGGTGCAATGTATAAAGAAGCAGGCCAGAAGAGTGAAGACGCAGCTCTCTCTTCCAAACCAAACATCAGCCATCATTACAAAAGGGCTACCAAAAAAGAACAAGTGTATGCATAAAACTAAATAAAGATCCTACTACACCAAGTGTACGCATCTAACTAACTGGCTCAGTTAGACGTTACTATTTATTAAGTTGCAGTGGAGTCGCAGATGGAGAGGAGTGGGAAACTTCACTGGTTCGGGTGCGAGGCGCACAGCCACGGTGCCGCCCACGGGAGACAGGAGCAAGAACAGAGGTTGAAGAAGGAGCACGGCTGTTGGATTAACATCTAACGGTCCAGCTGCTAGAATCATTTGATTATTAAGTTGACAAAGCCGTGCGTACACGTCCGCTTAGTAGGCCCACAAGTCAGTCACCAAATCTGACGGGTCCCACCTGTCAACGGGATGAATAATTTTATTCGCAAAACAAGGAGGCACTTCCTTCCGTGCGAAGATACAGCCGGTTGGTCCCAGCTGTCAGGTGGAGGAAACATTTTTTTTCAGCTTAATAAGGAGGAACTTTCCTTGCGTGCGACCATGGACCTCGTGGGTCCCAGCAGTCAGGCTCTTCACGTAAAGTCCTCTTCCGATGACTCTCGTTTGTTGACCACGCCGCACCGAACGCAGCGAGGCGGTGGACGATGGCGAGGCCCCGGACGGGAACGACTCGGAGATGGGAAAATGCGGCAGTGGAGTTGCAGATTGAGAGGAGGAGAAGGGTTATAACTGGTTCTGTTGCGGCGTGGGGCTGTAGTCTGTGGAGAATAACAGAGGTGTCGAGGGGTGGAGGGATAGCCTGGCTGGCGGTGAGGTAGCGCTTCGCAGCGATGCGTGCTAAGCAGAACCGCTAGCCGCCGGAGGCCGGACCAGGCGGTCCCGGCGACGCTGGAGGAAGAAGACGAGAGATTGAAGGTGCATGCCGGCCATTGGATATAAATCCAATGGCTGTGGATGACACAATCATTTGTTGACCAAGTTGACAACGCCCTGCGTAGGCTTCGACCTATTGGCCCACATGTCAGCCTGCAAAAATGTGGCATATATTTAACCCATGTTTTCTAGAATGTACAGTCCATTTGCTGCGCTGGGTGAACAAATAATTTCGCGTCAATTAGGCCCATTTATATTTTCTAAGAAATCCCAGCCCATTTGCACTTCCTTTAAATACACATATTAGGTGGGCTCGTTATATAATGTTATGTTAGATGGAGCAATTGATATCAAAGAATAAACCAGAGAGGCACATTTTTTATTTCTTTCTTCACTGACAGGTAGGCCCGCATAGATAGATAGATAAAGAACACGAGCTGATGAGGCGCATGCGGGCTGTTTGACTGGTCAACCAGACAAATACGGAGCTATACGCTGAGCCAGTGACCGTATAATGACCATGTCTCGTATACAATGATCAAAGTGAGCTATCAAGACAAGTTCGATGGCCGCTAATGCATTTTACTCGGTAATAAATGACCAGGATTGAAGGGGAATCCAAATTTGCTTCGTCTTCTGTCCTTGAGCTCTTGACAAACCAATGCACTATACGGTTGTCCGGCCACTCCACCCCAGAGCTCTCACCAAGCGTCGTTCATGCCACCGCGCCGCACACTAACCGGTAAGGCAGCGATGGCATCCCGCCGCCGAAGTTCCTCATGACCCACGACCGCACACAAAATGGTAGGGAAGCGATGGCATCCCGCTGTGTCGAAGTTCATCGCCGCCACGACCTCACAACTATGTGGGAGGAATTTGAAGATGCCAAGGCCGAATGGGCGGTGGAGCAAGAGGCGGCCAAAGCCGCACAGAGGGAGCGGAAAAGTCAGAAAGCACTCAAGAAAAGAGAGGCCCGCCGCCGTAAGAAAGAGAAGGATGCACGCGCTGCTACAGAGAGGTCGGCGGAGATCCAAGCACGGTGGGGTGTCGCCGACAAAGCCGGGAAGGAGGACGATGGCGTCTGGCCAGCATGTGAGAAGTAGTAGTACTAGTAGTTAGTGTGTGTGTCTGTGTCTGAGTACGAGCATGTACCAATACTACTAGTTACTACTGTAGTTTTTAGAGCAAATTACCAGTACATTAGCCTAGACTAAATGGAAAAATTCCTATCCTAAGCTTCAAATGGCATCTCTTTCTCTATAGGAATTGAGATGCATGTCAATTCACTTCCTATGATTTTCATATTCCTATCCTATGAACGAAAGGAGGCCTCTGTTGGAGTAACTACATCAGCTAGCGCATCACTGGTATAGTAGTTTTCTTCAAGAAGAGGAATTCAACGAAGTCATGATGGTTCCTTCGTCCAAGCAACTTCAAAGTGGGAAGTGGGCCTGTGATTTGACAGCTCATTAGTCATTGTTACTGCGGCGCGACGACCTGGGTGACTCCCTTGGAGTTCTGCGTGCATGGCAAGTGGACTAGGATGGTCGACGTCCCACATGTTGGCGAATGGAAGTATTCTTTCCGATATCGAGGAGCAAGGAAACCGTGTGGTATAGTATCACTGTTGATTGGTTCGCAAAAAAAATAGTATCACCGCCGATTTATAATTATTTTTTATTTCTGATGAATGCTAGCGTTTCAACTCTTACGACGAAGGGTGCCAAACACGGCATGTGCTGGATGTCCCACACGTCAGCAAAAGGAGTGGGACATGAACAAAGTGGTAGAGCCCAGCGTAAGAAAAAACAGCGTGGTAGAGCGTCTCCACTTCTTCCACTTCTGGGTCGGAGACCACACCTAGTAGTACTTAGTGGTATGAACGATACAAAGTGCGACCTGGAGACAAAGAGACGTCTAGTTGGAAGGTCTCGGGGCATACACGTAAACAAATATAAAAGTTAATATGTGCCTCCAACTAATATAGTAGTAGTAGAGTACTTAGGCACGTACTCCATAACATCACCGTGCATTGCACGCATAACATTTAGTGGTAGTACGTAGTAAGAGACAAATGCCGCCCAAGAGTTCCCTTCTCAACCTACTTTTGGGTGTTTGGTAGAGTGTATGGAGAGTGCATGAGTCCACACTATTTTAGCACAAATACACTAGAAGCATGCATGAAGAGAGCATGCATGAAGAGGGGTGTTGAGTTGAGCATGCATGAAGAGGGAACAACTATGCTGAGACGAGAACGCAACCAAACACACCCTATATGCCACGCATGTTCATACCATTTGTGCCTTTCTACTTCACTTACTGTGCTACATTACTCAGGTTCGTACGTCCACTCCTGGGTACATGTTTGTCTCGTAGTTCCAGTCCCACGTGTTCTTCATATAGATGGAACGATCCTTGCATAACACGTGCACCTTGATGCTAGATGTCTCGCGTGTTGGCAAAAGGATGAACAAAGCTCACCTAAAAAATAGAGTGGAAGAACATAGATTCCAGACGACCAAGAAGGAGCAAGGAACCTCGTGGGGGAGCGTCTGCACTCATAATATTTAATACTATTCAGCGATATAAAATTAACCAATTATCTCCACAGTGGACTGGAAGAGTACGAAACACGGCAGCCCAGTGTAGTACAGTATCATACTAGTACATGGCTAACCCACGCTATCACCATATTTCTTGGCTTCCGTGCGACACCTATCTCTAGTAATCCAGCAACCTGTATCGCTTCTCCCTCCTTGTCTCTATCAAAGTGCGGCGGGCTGGCGTTTCTGCTGTCTATTGAGGTCGGTTAACTATCACATGTTAGCGACATGCCAAGAGCATTCTAAAAAAATTCCTTTCATGTTCCGTTTTCAAAAAGAAAAAAATCTTTTCACGTACAAATTTGCCTGTATGCTTTGAGAAACTTGCATGTCCTATACTGCTCCTGTTTGATACTCTAACTTAGCTAGAGGTTAGACTAACTCATGACTAGCCCTGAACTAACTGTAGCCAAAGAGGTGTTTGGGTGACAGGGTTAGATTGACAATAAATGCACTTCATGGAAAGAGAAAAGTGATTTTTCAGTGGTCCCAATGAGAACTATCTCAAGTTAGGCTGGTCACATTGGGCAAGAACATAAGCTAGTAACTTACACACGTCCCTAGACTATGTTACTACCTCCATAGTGGGTAGGAACATCTATGTAGTGTCATGCAACGATGTATTTATTAGGTTATAGACTCATTGTTTCTTGGAGTGTGTGATGTTCCGGTAACTTAGCTAGTAGTTACCACAAGCACCTCTCTCTTCATTAAATATGTGCCACATAAGCAAAGTTGTATTGAAGTGTGTGATGTTACTCCTAAGTTCCTCCCCATTAGCACCTCTTGGGTGGGATACTTTTTTTGGTGGGTTCGGTGCAACTTGCTCCAATTTAAACCCTCATGCTTGGATAGTTTAGGGCTATTTGAGCCCCAACTAGCTCAAACTAACTCTAACCCATGGATCCAAAGAGGGCCTATGGCCAGTCTCGACGCGGAGCAGTCGCGTGCACCGCGAAGCAGCGCTCTCTCGGCCGTCACGCCACTTCAAAGCCGGCGCCAGTGAGAGGTCACCTCCGCTCTGGCCGGGCGTTAATGCGGCACTGACGCTCCAGGGCGACGCTGACCGTTTCACGCGGGAAGCGCGCGCTGGCAAGGGAGTATAGGTTTTGAACCGTTTCAGGTGTAGTACTGGTAGTTTGCAAAACTACTCAGTTATTGCACTCAGTTTCCTAAGAAATTGTGGTAAAAAATGTTACTCCACAGCCTGCTTCCCTTCTCCTTCCTCTTCCACTGCCCGCGCATGTCCACGGGAAGCGACCGGTCAACCCTTATATAGGAGTGCTAGCACAAAAAGATGCATGCATGACCACTAAAATTTCCATATTAAAGCGCCATTCGGCGGAGTATGGCGTATGTTGTTACCTTCGGCCGCCCATGGCTACCGGGCGACGGCGACCAGAGAAGAGGCGGCGGGAGGGGAATGAATGCAGCTACTGTTTGGGTTCTCCTTCCGGCTTAAATAAATGCGCAGCATCATGTGTACCCGCGGGTGCACAAATTGTAACATACGTGACTGCTTAAGTGGGTGTCACGTAACTGGTGTGTGTGTGAGAGAGATTCTGCGAGAGACAGAGTGCATGTGTGCGACTCTACTCTTCGGACATGTACTCAACCTTTTGCATCGGGATATAAGTATAATGGTATTTACTTTAGCTAGTGATTTATGTGGCCATGTTAACGTGGTTGTGTCAAAAAAATGTCACTTCCTGCTCGTGATTTATGCGTTATATAATTACAAGCAAGATTCTCGTGCATTGCATGTAACATCAATATGCATTTTTTACGTAACACCTGTTGTGATTGACCCATGCAGGAGTAATCCCATGTGTAAAACTTATGATATCTCGAGAATTTTATCGAAAACTGGTATCTCGAGAATGTCATCGAAAAAATGAAAGATGAGAGATAAGGCGAGGAGGAGGAGCGTGGTGGTGACTGGTGGTCGGAATGGGCGTAGGCATGGGGATGGATTTACGCCCAGCGGCAGCCGCCACCATGCATGCTAGATTGTTCCAGAGACTTATTCCTTTTTTAATTGCTGAGCAATGAGGTTGCGGGAGAAAATGATGTGGAGAGAGGTGCAGGTATCTTTTGTAAAATTATCATAGTTTGCTTTCTATCCTCAGATATAGATCATACGGTCTCAGACATAAGATGGCAGTCACACCATCACCACCAACTCGTTTTTTATAAGGGTACAGATGATAAGTTTGCTGACTACTAAAGTAAAGTGGAATTTGTCCATGTTATGCAAGTAAATAAAGGTGATTGTTTATCATACGGGTAAGGTTGGATGAAGGGTGGTAGGAACAAATGCTCCGCCTAGAGCATGTGTGTGTGAGATGGAGTCTTAGTGTGTGTGTGGGTGTGTGTGTGTTTGTGTGTGTGTGTTTGTGTGTGTTTGTGTGAGATTGAGAGGGAGAGAGATGGAGTCTTAGTGTGTGTGTGTGTTGGGGGGGTGGGCGTGCGTGCTTGCGTGTGTGTGTGTTTGTGTGTGTGTGAGAGAGAGAGATGGAGTCTTAGTGTGTGTGTGTTGGGGGGGTGCGTGCGTGTGTGTGTGTGTGTGTGTGTGTGTGTGTGTGTGTGTGTGTGTCGCGGGGTCCTCTGTGGCGGATGTAATTTAAGTGTGCATGGCTTTCATCATAGAGAGGTGATGTGTATGGCAGAGGCCATGATTGATGGGGTGCGAGAGAGACAATTCCGTGAGAGGGAAGAGAAGGTGTGTGTGGCGTGAGAGGAGTCGACTTGAGAGAACATGTTTGTTCGAGAGACATAGAGGACGACTACTATATATCGATGGTGCATGTAGGCGGGAATTAGACTAAGGGATGGTCTTATTGGTTTCGGGGATATAGGGGAAGAGTGAGAGGCGGGGGGTGGGGGAGGGGGGGTAGCTAGAAGGAGATTGTTAAGTGTGAGTGTGTGTTTTACCCATCCCGGCGGAAGTTATGTGCACAAAAGAGGAGCACGATTCGATGTGGCATTAGGATTGAGGGTAATTAACTACGTATGGAGACATAAAGACCTTGAACGTGCATGTGTGAGAGGTATACATGTATATGTGGGATGTGTGTGTGTGCGCGCACGCATGATCAAGATAAAAGAAAGAAGACATAAGTCATTAGATCAACGACATGGGAGAGACAGATCGGTATGACAATATGCATGCATGTGAGAATGCATGGAAGAAGTCCCGACAATTGAGCATGTGTTTTTGTCTTTAAGAGATAGTGGCGTGGGCTGGAGCATGCATCTATGGCGAGCAGAGGGAGTGAGGCGCAACGATTGTGCAAAAGAGACCAACCTATAAATGCATATGTATGGAGAGACATATATAGTGTGGGTGATAGGAAGCAAGACTCCGTGCGAGAAAGAAATGTTGACGGGGAAACTACAGATAGATACAGAGATGGAGATGCTAGCTAGAGGGACATCCTCTAGTTTGGGTGTTGGAGATGACCGTCGGGTGGTTCAAAGGGTGAAGTTATATATGTGTGTGAGAGGGCACTTGACTACATGTAGAGAGAAACATATGTAGTGTGCGTGATAGGAATCAAGAGTGAGGGCGAGAAAGAAGGTTGATGGAGAAACAGATAAATAGAAAGATAAAGATGCTAGCAAGTGTGCGTTAGAGATAGGAGTCGAGTGGATCAGATGGCTGGGTTATGTGTGTGGGTGTGAGAGAGATAGAGAGAGGGTGCGTGGGAGTCACATACAAACAAATATCAGAGAGAAATGAGATCCAGAGAGACGGAGTTTTGTGTCTGCGAGAGAGAAAGATATTTCACAATGAGAGTGATAGCTAGAGAGACATATGAGGGAACGCAAGATATCTCTCGGGAGAGAGGGTGTGTGTGAGCGACATACAAGAGAACAATGGAGAAATATGAGACCCTGGGAGACAGAGTTTGTGTTTGTGTGTGAGAAAGAGATATTGAAGAGGAAGAGTCGAGGTTCTCATATCTAAGGAGCGAAAGACATCTCAGTATGAGGGTTGTGTGAGTGGCACACATGGGAATAGTAGAGAGAAATGAGACCCCGGAGACAAAGTTTTGTGTTTGTGTGAGAGAAAGAGATTCCACATGGAGAATCATAGTTAGAGACACATAGCAGGGAGCGAGATATACTTAGAGAGAGATAGAGTGATGAAGGTCGAGGGAGAGAGTACCGTCAGTGTGTTACGAAGATAAAAGATCATTGTCGACATACAGGTAGCACGAGAGATACCTGAGAGACGATGAATGCGTATAGGTCCAGAGAGATAGTCCTATATAAGCATGAGTGATAGCTATATGAGACGAATATCTGGATTAAAGGGGATTCAAATATTTAAAATGGAGATCACGACATCGATAATATCATAACGCAAATTGGTGTATCAAACATGCATATTCATTTGAATTTGGGCACATGTGTAATGTTATATAGTTTATCAATATTGGTGATCCATAGATTCTTCAATTACAAACAATGCATGGTTTATATGCAATTAATGTCTAAACGGGATTACACTATATGTTGTTTGTGTGAAACACATTATACATGTTAGAGAAGTAAAAAAACCCGCATGAAACACACATTAATTCGAGACAGTTAGCGAGGAATGCATACATTGGATTTCAACATAAAGTGGTTTCAAATATTTGAAAATCCAAATTGATGGATACAACCTTATGAATATGAGATCATGCCATTTGTAAACCATATTTATATATAAATGGTGTTGTGCTTTTGAAAGTATATATAAAAAAATGATGTATATAGAATGTAATTCCAATTGAAAGTGGATCCCGCCCGAAAAAAATAGAATACAAAAGGGATTCGAATTGAATTGGCACGGTAAACATGCACTCTGCAAAATTTGAACGAAGCGGGGAAATCGTAGTAACACTTGAAACCAAAATCTCTGAGATGGAAATCACTACTGACTATCCCTGTCACGCAAAGCCTATATGCTGGATTTATATAGGTTTCGATAGGTGTAGGTTTGTAATTTCACCCATACTTGAAGTAACCGCCTCTGATCCGGATTCATACAGGTCTTGCGCCAAAACACAGTGTGTCCTCGGCCAAAATCGACTCCCTCCCCGATTCATATTCATACACTGTGGGCGCCAAAAACAAACTCTCGTCGGCAAATATTCGGTGTATGCGAGCTTACCGTCCTATCCCCAACTGACTAGTGTTGCTATGATGTAGTAGAAATTTGAAACGGGGGCTAAGTTTGTAAATTTCGTCGCATTTGAAAAAAGCGCGCCCTGAATACATGGTTCCCCCTTCCTCTCCACCTCCCTTTTCCCCATTCGTACTCCGTGGGCGCCAAAACACCCTCTCCACCCCACCCTCCTCCGTTCGCCGCCGTCTGCCACCCCATCCCTGCCGTCCTCCCCCACCATGCCGGAGCTGATACCCCGAGGCCGCCGTCCATTACAAGAGATCGACCTCTCTCATCCACGCCTTCGGACCGGGATCCTTGCATCCCATCCTCTCGCTTCATCCCCGCCGTCGTCCACTTTGCCGGCGCTCCTATGACCATCTCGTCACTGCGCTCGCCGCCACCGTCTACCCTCCTAGATCTGCTTCCACACTGGCGACAGCCATCGCTACCGCAGCACCGTCAAATTCTCGGCAGCTGCGTACACGGCGCCGCACCAGAGGCGGTGCTCTTTCGTATCTGCTCAACTTATTTATCACAGCAAGAAAATAGATCGCCACTGCTTTACTCTGATTTCTTGTCTTGGTTGCGAAGTTGCCTTTGTCCGGTTTGCACCTTCAGATCTGCCATGGCACGCTCAACACCATCCTTGCAATGCTTATGGTTTTCCCCTTTTATATTCCACTAGTTAAATCACAGTAGACTAAATTTAAAAATTGGGTCAGTCGATTTTTTAGAGCTCGCCGGAGTTCGCCGGTGCGATCGAAGGGGCTCGGGTGGGGACGGTGGTTGTGGGGGGCGGTGGTGGGGCCTCGTCGAACGAAGAAAACTTGACGCGGGTGGGGGCGGTGGTGGGGCCTCGTCGAACGAAGAAAACTCGACGCGGGTGGGGGCAGGGGTGGGGGTGGCGGAGGAACACAGGCGGTGGGGCCGGTGGTTCGGCCGGCGGCCCGTGCGGTGTTCTGTATGGGAAGCACAGTATGTTCCTTGTCAGGAAGGGGAGCAGGGACATCTGCAGTCAACAACTGATAGAGCTGGCCTGTACGTGATCGATAGGCTTTCAATTACTAGCGGCAATACAACACCGTAATTTCCAGCCAGTTCTCCTTTCCGATTTATATATCCTGGTTATGGTGTACCCCTGTTATGTACACTATGATCGGCCTAGTTGTTGTGTGCTCTTGTTATCATGGTTTGGCAATAAACTCTCTATACAGTATATTATGAACCTATCATCTGCCAGCTATCCTTACTTCTAGAGCCTATTTTTTTGTGTACTTGTGCCATATTATATAAATGCACGCACCATATTACAGCACACATGAGCTCTCTCATCAGCATCCAGTGATAGCACACACGTGTTTACAGGGGCGCCCCTATATTAGAATATCATCTGCATTACAAAGATAATCTCACAACTATTTATGTTTTCATGGTTCTCAGATATTATACGCAATTACAGTAAATATCAGAATCCGCACATCAGAAGAATATTGTGGAACACTGCAATGACTTACAAAATTGGCAGCAAGGCATTGAGTGCCATTCTGGAAGCAATGAAACTCGTACGCTCCCCACCTGTTGATTCTTGTTCAGAATATCATCCTAATGACTATTCTAACCTCGAGGAGTCAAAGGCAGATGGCCTGTCCTATTCACCCATCAAGGTGCATGTTCTAATTTGGCAAGGTTTTATTGATCGCGCATATCTTGCATATGTTGTCTTGCATTTCTTCTACTTTGTTGCACCGCCATATGATTAGTTTACTCATCATATATGTCGAGATGCCATGCCCATCCATTATCAATACATATTCCATCTGTCATCATACCATGTTTTTCCACTCAAATGCTGTTCTTGTGCATCAGACATCAAAAACGAAGAGGGTGATTGCCGAACCTGAAGGAGCACCAAGAAAGTCCTTGAAAAAGCGTGGTGGTGCCGGAGAAATTAGACAGCACCCACTTATATTGGCTGTACAACCGGTGACACAAAACGTAGGACCGACTCCGAGACTGTACCCATACTTCACTGGCCACGCCACTAGCCCCACCACACAGGACCTGGACTCCAGCAAAAGGTATACCGATTTCATTTGCCATAGCACGAGCTGTACCACAGAAAAATCTCACTCCAGCAAAAAGTACAGCAAGTCCACCAGTCGAAGACCTATCCCAACTGCAGAGACGGCCAATTCCTGCAGATTGGAACCCCATTCCATTTATTCCCAGTTTAAAAGACAATGCTTTCAATGTTGTTAGGGACTACGTGCATATATTCCCATCATGGGAAGATTATTGTGAAGACAAACACCATTTTCACATCTTCCTGTCCAACTTACGTGTAAGTGCTATTATTCATGGTTATATTTTTCCTGTTTTCTGCTGATTGAACACATCAATGATTTACATTACATTGTTGTCATGACGAGCAAAGCTTGCTTGTGCTTTTCAAGGAAGCATTGCAGCAGTATCGGTGTTACCTAAGGAAATCACACTCTGATGGCAAGTCTATAAACGAATTTCCGGTGAAGTCTCCTGTGCTAAATTTAGAAGACATTGAATGGAAAAACCTTCTTATGCACTGGTCTCGTTCCCAGGATGAGGTATTGTCTATGAAATCACATGACAATTTGAACTTCTACTTTTCCGCATGTGCCTTACGGATCTTTTTTGCAGGAAATCTGCTCGAAGAAGAATTCCGGTTTGACAAGAACGACAGGATATCGCAAATATGCTACCCGCTGCTTCGCTCTTGTTAGTACATGTTGTCCTGTATCACTGTACTTGCATACATACCTGGTTCATTATGTGACAGCAGTATGCATGATAGCTTGCTTATCAATTGTTCGCTCCAAATTATCTGATCTGTATGAATGGTTACATTAGTGTAGAATATATCCAATGCCAAGGTTTTTTAGCTCTGCATTGTTCTTGTAAATACATGCTGTCCTTTATCAGTGTACTTATAATGACAGGTAGTTGTTCACGTACCATCACTCTGCAGCTTATTTTCCTTTGCCCTCCATTTTGTACACATCAGATCTATATTTACTCTTACCATAAGGTTGGTCTTGAAGAAGTTTAGGCATGCATTGCTCTTGGCTGTATCTTTTGCCTGTATCACTGCACTTATATTTATAGCTACTTGGTTATGTAGCATCACTCTTCATCTTATCTTAAATATTCTCCATTTTTTCGTATATTATCACATCTATATTTACTCTTAACAAAATGTAGAATAAAGGCAATGCTTTTGAAGAAGATTATGTGGTAAACTTCTTGAATTGCCACCCCCCCCCCCCAATCAGCATGGACATGGCCTTTATAGGGCCTGTCTTCACCAATAATATAAGTTTGTCCATCTCAAGCCTTCAAACTTTGTTGTATATATTTGGTTAGGCATGACTGCAACAGCTGTTTATTTTTGGTGTTTGCATCAAATTGCTTGTTTAAAGTTTATTATATGTAGTTCATAAACAAAAGTTTGCCCTTTCTCAATTTAAGTTTTCAGTTATACAACCAAGTTCCTTCTTCATACCATGTAAATTAAACTATACAGAGCAAGTGATCTTCTTTTGCACTGCATGTATGCTTCTGTTCTTCATCTGTAATCCAGTGGTGTGGTGAACCTATCCACTATAGCACAATGTCATATTCTGCAATGTCTTAACTGTGAACAATGTCATATCATTCTACTATTATTTAAACCGTCTCTTTATTTTGCCAATCTGAAATGGTATAAATTGACAGCACACTAACCATTGATACTTATGAGTTCTTGATCTGTAATCCGATTGGTGTCGTGAAGCTGCCAACTCCTTCACAATGTCATTTCCTGCCATGTCTTGACCTGAACAATACCATATTGTGTTAATGCAAATTTAAACTGTGTCACTTTAGAAATGTGATGAATTGTCAGCACTGATACTTTTATGTGCAAAACCTGTCATTTGTGTGCTTGTTTATCTTTCAGAGTGAGGAAGATATAAGTGTTGAACAAGCGCAGTCTCATCATCTTGCTCAGCTGCTTGCGCTGCAGCTCCCCAGTAGGGCTAACCTTTCTTGAACTCTATTGATGCCCAGTGGATGTAATATGCCGTAATTTCTTTATTGTATAGTATAGGTTTTTTCTTATTCATGATGCTATAGTTATTTTACTATATATATATCATGTCTTCGCAGTAAACCGGCCAAACCGTAAAATTACGGTACATAATCGGGTCATGCAATCACGATGTAGGTTGGGCACTGAAAGCGTGTCGATCGACTTCCGGCCGGCAGCCCGAAATGAACCCCGGCCCATGATTGTGCGAATCAAATCACGGGCTTTTAACAGGCCGAAAAATTGTCTCGGTCTTGTTTGGCCCAATCAGATATCGGCTGTGAGCAGGCCGGATGCAAACCGGGCTGTAGTTAGGCCCAACTATATGACGGGCTTTTAACAGGCTGAAATTAATATGGGGCCGAAATGTTAAACGGGCCCTTAACAGGCCAAAACTAATATCAGGCCGAATTACTAAGTGGGCCTTTAGCAAGTGGGCCCAAAAGTTTAGTGTCCAGTTGACGGGCCGAATCTGATATGGGCCATAATTAGGCCCAAAACCTCTTAAAGGGTCGGACCTGATCTGGGCTGTAATTTGGCCCAGAACATGGTAGGCTTCTAACGGGCCTGATCTCATACGGGCCACTATTAGGCCCGGAGCATGGCAGGCCATTAATAGACCGGATCAAATATGGGCCGGCAATTGGCCCAAAACATGGCAGCCAGTTAACGGGCCGGCCTACTAGGGTCCTCAAAATCTTGTGGGCCTATAGCTGGGCCGGCCCATTAATGTCGGTGAAATCTCGTGGGCCTTTTGCTGGGCCGGCCCATTATGATCCGCAAGAATTTTGTAGGCCTTTACCTCGGCCGGTCTATTATGGCACACAAAAATCTTGTGGGCCTTTACCTGGGCCGGCCCATTATGGCCCGTGAAATCTTGTGGGCCTTTAGCTGGGCCAGCCCATTATGGTCCGCAAAATCTCGTGGGCCTTTAGCTGGGCCGGCCCATTATGGTCCACAAAATCTTGTCGGCCTTTAGTTGGGCCGGCCCATTTAAACTTGTTGGGCCGTGCCACGTGTCGACGTATCATAGGCGCTATACATCCCGGTGAGTGGATGACATCATCCCGACGATGAGCCGACACATGTTTCCTCTAGCCAATGATGATTTTACACGTGGAAAATCCCCATTGGTCGGGGCTGTTAACGGGTTATCGGATCCAAAACTCGACCCGATAGCTTAACGGCGTTCCGTTACGGTGGATGCCACGTGTCGGTCACCCTTGACGAAAGCACTTCTGTGACGCGCGATTTATCGTCATGGAAGTGGACACTTCCGTGATGATAATTTTGGTAATGTCATGGAACACTTCTACGACAGCGCAGGTATGACTATCTTGATTCTGTCATAAATTTGTCATGGATGTACATGCATGACAAAAAAAGCGACCTACTGTGACAAACACGTATCATCACGGAAGTGTATTTTTTTGTAGTGTTATTTCTGTACTTGCAGAGAATACCTTGCTGGAAACCGCATATCATTTCCTTCTGCTCCTCGTTGGTTTCGACACTCTTACTTATCGAAAGGACTATGATAGATCCCCTAAACTTGTGGGTCATCAAGACTCTTTTCTGGCGCCGTTGCCGGGGAGTGAAGCGCCTTTGGTAGGTGGAATTTGTTTAGGAAAAATTTTATATAGTGTGCTGAAATTTACTTTCACTTGTTACTATGGAAAGTAATCCTCTAAAGGGCCTGTTCAGGGTATCTTCACCCCGACCAGTAGAGCAAAGAATTGATCCTCAACCTATTGAACCTACTGAAAATGAAAATGTTCCCTTTGAAGTTCCTTCGGGTATGTTTGAAAAACTGCTAGATAATCCTTTTGTAGGAGATGGAACAAAGCATCCTGATGAGCACCTAATATATGTGGATGAAGTTTGTGGATTATTTAAGCTTGCAGGTATACCCGATGATGTTGTTAAGAAGAAGGTCTTCCCTTTATCTTTGAAGGGAGATGCATCGACATGGTATAGGCTATGTGATGACACGGGATCATGGAACTATAAACGAATGAAATTGGAATTTCATCAGAAGTATTATCATATGCATCTTGTTCATCGTGATCGCAATTATATATATAATTTTTGGCCTCATGAAGGAGAAAGCATCGCTCAAGCTTGGGGAGGCTTAAATCAATGTTATATTCATGCCCCAATCATGAGCTCTCAAGAGAAATAATTCTTCAAAAATTTATGCTCGGCTTTCTCGCGATAATCAATCCATGCTCGATACTTCTTGTCTTTGGCTCTTTTATGATGAAGACTATTGAATTCAGATGGAATTTATTGGATAGAGTTAAAAGCAACTCTAAAGGTTGGGATTTCGATGAAGGTAAGGAGTCGGGTATGACACCTGAGTTTGATTGTGTTAACTCTTTTATGGATACCGATGTTTTCCGTAAATTTAGCACTAAATATGGACTTGACTCTGAGATAGTAGATTATTTCTGTGAATCTTTTGCTATTTATGTTGATCTCCCCAAGGAGAAGTGGTTTAAATATCATCCTCCCATAGAAGTAAAAGTAGCTGCACCTACTAAAGTGGAAGAAAAGACTGTCACTTATAATGATCCTATTGTTCCTACTTCTTATGTTGAGAAACCACCTTTCCCTGCTAGAATAAAGGATCATGCTAAAGCTTCAACTGTGGTTCGTAAAAGCAATATTAGAACTTATACACCTCCTGAGCAAATTAAAGTTGAACCTAATATTGCTATTGTTAAAGATCTCTTGGCTGATAATATTGATGGGCATGTTATTCATTTATGCGGTGAAACTGCTAGAATTGCCAAACCTTGTGCTAAAGATAAACATAAACCTGTGGTAGGCGTGCCTGTTATTTCTATTAAAATAGGAGATCATTGTTATCATGGCTTGTGTGATATGGGTGCTAGTGTTAGTGCAATACCTTATGACTTATACAAATAAATTGTGCATGATATTGCACCTGCTGATATAGAAGATATTGTTGTCACCATAAAACTTGCCAATAGAGATACTATTTCAGCAATGGGAATTGTTAGAGATGTTGAAGTCTTGTGTGGGAAAACTAAATATCCCGCTGATTTTCTTGTTCTTGGTTCCCCACAAGATAGCTTTTGTCCCATTATTTTTTGTAGACCCTTCTTGAACACCGTTAATGCTAAGGTAGACTACGAAAAGAATGTTGTTACTATTGGCTTGGGTGATATGATTCATGAGTTTAATTTCTCTAAATTTAGTAGACAACACCGTGAAGAAGAATTACCTAGTAAGGATGAAATTATTGGTCATGCTTCTATTGCCGTACCTCCTAGTGATCCTTTAGAACAACATTTGCTAGACCATGAAAATGATATGTTTATGAATGAAAGAAGGAAATAGATGAAGTATTCTTTAAACAGGAACCTATTCTGAAACACAATTTGCCAGTTGAAATCTTAGGGGATCCTCCTCCACCCAAGGGTGATCCCGTGTTTGAGCTTAAACCATTGCCAGATACTCATTTATATGCTTATCTTGATGAGGAAAAGATATATCCTGTTATTATTAGTGCTAACCTTTCAGAGCATGAAGAAGAAAGATTATTGAAAACTCTGAAGAAGCACCGTGCTGCTATTGGGTATACTCTTGATGATCTTAAGGGAATTAGTCCCACTCTATGTCAACATAAAATAAATTTAGAAGAAGATGCCAAACCAATTCGTGATCATCAACGAAGGCTGAATCCTAAGATGAAGGAAGTGGTAAGAAAAGAAATACTAAAGCTCCTTGAGGCAGGTATAATTTATCCCGTTGCTGATAGTCAGTGGGTAAGTCCTGTCCATTGTGTCCCTAAGAAGGGAGGTATTACTGTTGTTCCAAATGATAAAGATGAATTGATTCCGCAAAGAATTATTACAGGTTATAGGATGGTAATTGATTTCCGCACATTAAATAAAGCTACTAAGAAAGATCATTACCCCTTACCTTTTATCGATCAAATGCTAGAAAGATTATGCAAACATACACACTATTGCTTTCTAGATGGTTATTCTGGTTTCTCTCAATACCTGTGTTAGCTAATGATCAATCAAAGACTACTTTTACTTGCCCTTTTGGTACTTTTGCTTATAGACGTATGCCTTTTGGTTTATGTAATGCACATGCTACCTTTCAAAGATGCATGATGGCTATATTCTCTGACTTCTGTGAAAAGATTTGTGAGGTCTTCATGGACGAATTTTCCGTCTATGGATCCTCTTTTGATGATTGCTTGAGCAACCTTGATCGAGTTTTGCAGAGATGTGAAGAAACTAATCTTGTCTTGAATTGGGAGAAGTGCCACTTTATGGTTAATGCAGTTATTGTCTTGGGGCATAAAGTTTCTGAAAGAGGTATTGAAGTTGATAAGGCCAAGGTTGATGCTATTGAAAGGATGCCATGTCCCAAGGACATCAAAGGTATAAGAAGTTTCCTTGGTCACGATGGATTTTATAGGAGGTTCATTAAGGACTTCTGCACCTATTGTAAAAAGGTATAAGAAGTTTTCACCATTAATTACAAAAATATATACCATTTGTCCTTGATGATGATTGTGTAGAAGAATCTATTATCTATCTATTATATAATTAAGACAAGAGAAAAATAAGCCATCACGTTCATCCACATATATTAAATTATCTTAGCCATTAAATTTAGAGATTAACGGCTAGGATTTACAGGTGTAAACGTTACATACAAATATTGTGTATATTCCTTTTTGGAACATAGGAAGTCTGTCACGTAGAATTTTTTTTAGAGCCCATGTACATGTATTCCGATGGGAAGGTGCAAGGCAAGATCACGTATGAGACAAGGACACCAATAAGAGGAGGAGACCGATCAGTAATTTACGTAAAACATTGTCATATACAATCTGACACGTGCAAGACAACTCCTACGACCGGATAGCAAAAGAAAACAGAAAAAAAAATAAAAGAAACCGACTGGAACCTGCAGGTGTCCGTATCATGTAAGAGCCAAACAAACCAACCTTAGCCAATGGTTCACGTAAAAAAAAGCTTAGCCAATGGTTTTGGTTGGCTTTGGCACAATTACCAGGCACAGCGAGAAAGCAAATAAATTAATTGATATGTTCGGCCACTTCAGTAATTGGACTGGCTATTGTGTACGGCCAGTACTACATGCAATGGAATGAAACATACACTTGGCCATTTGATTGTACGGGCGCATACATGCATTAGTCACACAAGTGTGGTTATAATGCTCACGTACATCACATTGATGTAGTAGGTAAATTGAGTCAGACGTACAAGCACTTTATTGGTCTTTATTTTTTGTACTTCAATGTATAAAAGTATAAGAAATTAGATGTACTCTTGAGTCAGTGACTTTTTTGATTCATAGTGTTTGTGGCACGTTAATTCTTCATGACTATAATATAAGTTGATTACACTGCTTAAGAAATAACTATAGAGATTTCAAAATCCTATTGGGTTAGCGAGTTTTGTGTTTTCCTTCTAATGAGAATACTCACATAGGATTCGCAAAAAAGAGAATACTCACATAGAGTGAACACATATACGTACAAACAATAATTGCCCTAGGAGAGGAAAAAAGTAAGGCATGCCAATAATGGTGTAATGTCTTTATTAGACACATACAAGTGTAAAACGAGGCTATGCATCATCTGATCACATGTGTATGTGTCTATTCAAAGAAATATATAAAGTCCAATCCTTAAAAAATGAAGCCCTATACAGCTAGGACACGTACATCTGGTCACCTATCTATACATGGAAATAGCAAGTCTAAAAATAGAGCCTGATTCTCATTTACAGTGTCAAGCACATATAAGGTGCCGGCCCGGATTGATTACCAATGAAACCTAACTGACCGGAAAAGAATATACACATCTAAAATAAGTGAGCCAGAGAGGCATCCATATTTCTGTATTGGCTCAGTGAGCTAGACTAATATAAAAGACCAAGACACAGTACACAACTCACTAATGCGCTGGTAGGAAATAAATAGTCAATATATGCAGTTACTGAAAAATAATCAATATATGTGTGGACGTCTGGAGGTTGAAAACTCAAGAATACATGCATGCACTTCTTTCAGGTTGAAAACTCAAGAATATACGCCATGTCCGATGGTCGAACCAAAGGAAACGCATGACACAATGATGCATCCAATATGGTCGCACGACGCTCGATGATTAATTAATTTATCTTTCATATCAAAAAACAAACAAATGAAATCTATTATATAATTAAGACAAGAGAAAAATAAGCCATCACGTTCATCCACATATATTAAATTATCTTAGCCATTAAATTTAGAGATTAACGGCTAGGATTTACAGGTGTAAACGTTACGTACAAATATTGTGTATATTCCTTTTTGGAACATAGGAAGTTTGTCACGTAGAATTTTTTTTAGAGCCCATGTACATGTATTCCGATGGGAAGGTGCAAGGCAAGATCACGTATGAGACAAGGAGACCAATAAGAGGAGGAGACCGATCAGTAATTTACGTAAAACATTGTCATATACAATCTGACACGTGCAAGACAACTCCTACGACCGGGTAGCAAAAGAAAACAAAAAAATAAAAGAAACCGACTGGAACCTGCAGGTGTTCGTATCATGTAAGAGCCAAACAAACCAACCTTAGCCAATGGTTCACGTAAAAAAAAGCTTAGCCAATGGTTTTGGTTGGCTTTGGCACAATTACCAGGCACAGCGAGAAAGCAAATAAATTAATTGATATGTTCGGCCACTTCAGTAATTGGACTGGCTATTGTGTACGGCCAGTACTACATGCAATGGAATGAAACATACACTTGGCCATTTGATTGTACGGGCGCATACGTGCATTAGTCACACAAGTGTGGTTATAATGCTCACGTACATCACATTGATGTAGTAGGTAAATTGAGTCAGACGTACAAGCACTTTATTGGTCTTTATTTTTTGTACTTCAATGTATAAAAGTATAAGAAATTAGATGTACTCTTGAGTCAGTGACTTTTTTTGATTCATAGTGTTTGTGGCACGTTAATTCTTCATGACTATAATATAAGTTGATTACACTGCTTAAGAAATAACTATAGAGATTTCAAAATCCTATTGGGTTAGCGAGTTTTGTGTTTTCCTTCTAATGAGAATACTCACATAGGATTCACAAAAAAAAAAAGAATACTCACATAGAGTGAACACATATACGTACAAACAATAATTGCCCTAGGATAGGAAAAAAAGTAAGGCAATCCAAAAAAGGTGTAATTTCTTTATTAGACACATACAAGAGTAAAACGAGGCAAATAAACATCTGATCACATGTGTATGTTTCTATTAAAAGAAATATATAAAGTCCAATCCTTTAAAAAATGAAGCCCTGTACAGCTAGGACACGTACATCTGGTCACCTATCTATACATGGAAATAGCAAGTCTAAAAATAGAGCCTGATTCTCATTTACAGTGTCAAGCACATATAAGGTGTCGGCCCGGATTGATTACCAATGAAACCTAACTGACCAGAAAAGAATATACACATCTAAAATAAGTGAGCCAGAGAGGCATCCATATTTCTGTACTGGCTCAGTGAGCTAGACTAATATAAAAGACCAAGACACAGTACACAACTCACTAATGCGCTGGTAGGAAATAAATAGTCAATATATGCAGTTACTGAAAAATAATCAATATATGTGTGGACGTCTGAGGTTGAAAACTCAAGAATACATGCATGCACTTCTTTCAGGTTGAAAACTCAAGAATATACGCCATGTCCGATGGTCGAACCAAAGGAAACGCATGACACAATGATGCATCCAATATGGTCGCATACGCCGATGATTAATTAATTTATCTTTCATATCAAAAAACAAACAAATGAAATTTTATGACAAAGAAGAAGGGCCAAGATATGAAATTATTGAAATCTCTATGCTGCAAGGTTTGTCAAGTCAGTTACATGGTTGATGAGTTGTGGCAAGATTGCAGGGTGACAATATAGTAGAAAAGATTGCACGAAACCATTGGTTACAACAACTTACATCTATAAACAAGTGAGACTATGTGTTGTAAACATTATAAGGAGAAGCAATATTTCAAAGTTAAAATATCCATTTACCATGTTTATAATAAGCGTATAAGTACTTGGACAAAATAGCTCCTACAATGCGCAAGATCATGCCAGGCTGACAGAGATCACTATGCATGCATACTCTGCAAGGTATCTGCATACATTAGTAGTTGATGAATCAGTGAAGAATGATTGAAAACTCAAGAATATACGCCATGTACAATGGTCGAACCAAAGGAAAGGCATGACACAATGATGCATCCAATATGGTCCCTAACGCTCAAAGACTGATTTATTTATCTTTCATATTAGAAAACAAACAAATGAAATTTTATGACAAAGAAGAAGGGCCAAGATATAAAATTACTGAAACCTGTACGCTGCAAGGTTTGTCACAAGTCAGTTACATGGTTGATGAGTTGTGGCAAGATTGCAAGATACAATATACTTGAAAATATTCTACGGAACCATCGATTACAACAACTTACATCTATAAACAAGTGAGGCTAGGGGTTGTAAACATTATAAGGAAAAGAAATATTTCAAAATTAAAATATCCATTTACCATGTTTCATAATAAGCGTATAAGTACTAGGACAAAATAGCTCCCATAATGCGCAAGATCATGCCAGTTGACAGAGATCTCTATGCATGCATACTCCACTAGGTCTCTGCATACATTAGAAGTTGATCAATCACTGAAGAATCATGCATCAGCAACAAGGTCTCAAGTTATCAACATCCATCAACCATTAATTACATAAGAGTACTAGAAAAAAAAATCTAGACAAGAATCCATATGCGTCAAGGACTCGACAATGCAAAAAATATATATAGTGCAACATTAATAATGCATTATACATATTTATTCAATTATCCTCCTTAGAAAATAAAAGTGTTTACTGCTTTGGACCAACCTTACTAAAATATGTGTATGCCTATTTTTTTTCTAAAGTCAATATGTAAAGTTTAAGCAATTCGATTGAAGTGAATATTCATATCTAAGATACCAAATGAATCACTATGAAAATATATTTCTTGACCATCTATATCAGTATTGTTTTGTTTTGCAAATATTTTCTTTAAACTTGGTTGAACGAAGGAAAGTTTTACTTAGAAAAAATAATAGGACATACATTATGGGATGAAGGGAACACATATGTAATAAAAGAGAAACCAACATTTCCTAGGCCATCTCCTTCTCTTGAAAATTTGCACTCCGACCTCCCAACATGAGGTATACTAATAAACCAAATATTTTGAGTGGTAAAATTTTATTTCTTTAAGTGCCCATGTTTTTAGGTTTTCAATTTCGAGGACCGAAGAAAATTAAGGAACTTTTGTTATAATATACACAAATAATTACATTTTCTTGGATGGAATATCCACTAAAATAAATTAATAAGAGAAAGGTGGCCATGCACAAAAACATATTGAGGCATCAGGTATGCCACAACATTAAATGAAAAAGGCAACTGCAATAGGTCAACTGACAAATATATGTGAGGAAAGGGTCGCCAAAAGTTATGTAGGTGCAACAAATAGTTCATAATTACGCCCTCTATCACATATTAATTGTCACTCAAACGGATATGTCTAGCACTGAATTGTGTTCAGATACATTTGTTTCAGTGGCAATTAATATGGGACGTAGGGAGTATAATTTAAATATGCACGATAATATTATTAGAAGATAGACACTAATACATGATGGTGGCAAATAAAGAACTGAAAGAATATCATAGGATTTCAATGTTGAAATGAAGAACTTGATGTCATCCTTCATTGGCCTTCACTCACAAAGGGATTTAACCACCACCCTATCAAACTTTATGCTTTTTAATGTATCACAATATTTTCAATATTGGGAATGCAATACCGATGGCGATGCAGTTGTGAAGTTAAATCAATACAATTAGTTGTGGGTCTTAATTACTCACACTACAAACAATGTCAAACACTGCAATATGTAGCCATCTAGCCGCGCAAATGCGCGGGTCACACTTCTAGTTTTATGACAAAGAAGAAGGGCCAAGATATGAAATTATTGAAATCTCTATGCTGCAAGGTTTGTCAAGTCAGTTACATGGTTGATGAGTTGTGGCAAGATTGCAGGGTGACAATATAGTAGAAAAGATTGTACGAAACCATTGGTTACAACAACTTACATCTATAAACAAGTGAGACTATGTGTTGTAAACATTATAAGGAGAAGCAATATTTCAAAGTTAAAATATCCATTTACCATGTTTCATAATAAGCGTATAAGTACTTGGACAAAATAGCTCCTCGCAATGCGCAAGATCATGCCAGGCTGACAGAGATCACTATGCATGCATACTCTGCAAGGTATCTGCATACATTAGTAGTTGATCAATCAGTGAAGAATGATTGAAAACTCAAGAATATACGCCATGTACAATGGTCGAACCAAAGGAAAGGCATGACACAATGATGCATCCAATATGGTCCCTAACGCTCAAAGACTGATTTATTTATCTTTCATATTAGAAAACAAACAAATGAAATTTTATGACAAAGAAGAAGGGCCAAGATATAAAATTACTGAAACCTGTACGCTGCAAGGTTTGTCACAAGTCGATTACATGGTTGATGAGTTGTGGCAAGATTGCAAGATACAATATACTTGAAAATATTCTACGGAACCATCGATTACAACAACTTACATCTATAAACAAGTGAGGCTAGGGGTTGTAAACATTATAAGGAAAAGAAATATTTCAAAATTAAAATATCCATTTACCATGTTTCATAATAAGCATATAAGTACTAGGACAAAATAGCTCCCTCAAGAATGCGCAAGATCATGCCAGTCTGACAGATATCTCTATGCATGCATACTCCACTAGGTCTCTACATACATTAGAAGTTGATCAATCACTGAAGAATCATGCATCAGCAACAAGGTCTCAAGTTATCAACATCCATCAACCATTAATTACATAAGAGTACTAGAAAAAAAAATCTAGACAAGAATCCATATGCGTCAAGGACTCGACAATGCAAAAAATATATATAGTGCAACATTAATAATGCATTATACATATTTATTCAATTATCCTCCTTAGAAAATAAAAGTGTTTACTGCTTTGGACCAACCTTACTAAAATATGTGTATGCCTATTTTTTTTCTAAAGTCAATATGTAAAGTTTAAGCAATTCGATTGAAGTGAATATTCATATCTAAGATACCAAATGAATCACTATGAAAATATATTTCTTGACCATCTATATCAGTATTGTTTTGTTTTGCAAATATTTTCTTTAAACTTGGTTGAACGAAGGAAAGTTTTACTTAGAAAAAAATAATAGGACATACATTATGGGATGAAGGGAACACATATGTAATAAAAGAGAAACCAACATTTCCTAGGCCATCTCCTTCTCTTGAAAATTTGCACTCCGACCTCCCAACACGAGGTATACTAATAAACCAAATATTTTGATTGGTAAAATTTTATTTCTTTAAGTGCCCATGTTTTTAGGTTTTCAATTTCGAGGACCAAGAAAATTAAGGAACTTTTGTTATAATATACACAAATAATTACATTTTCTTGGATGGAATATCCACTAAAATAAATTAATAAGAGAAAGGTGGCCATGCACAAAAACATATTGAGGCATCAGGTATGCCACAACATTAAATGAAAAAGGCAACTGCAATAGGTCAGCTGACAAATATATGTGAGGAAAGGGTCGCCAAAAGTTATGTAGGTGCAACAAATAGTTCATAATTACGCCCTCTATCACATATTAATTGTCACTCAAACGGATATGTCTAGCACTGAATTGTGTTCAGATACATTTGTTTCAGTGGCAATTAATATGGGATGTAGGGAGTATAATTTAAAAATATGCACGATAATATTATTAGAAGATAGACACTAATACATGGTGGTGGCAAATAAAGAACTGAAAGAATATCATAGGATTTCAATGTTGAAATGAAGAACTTGATGTCATCCTTCATTGGCCTTCACTCACAAAGGGATTTAACCACCACCCTATCAAACTTTATGCTTTTTAATGTATCACAATATTTTCAATATTGGGAATGCAATACCGATGGCGATGCAGTTGTGAAGTTAAATCAATACAATTAGTTGTGGGTCTTAATTACTCACACTACAAACAATGTCAAACACTGCAATATGTAGCCATCTAGCCGCGCAAATGCGCGGGTCACACTTCTAGTTTGAAATACTTAAGAAAGCATTGATCTCTGCACCTATTGTTTAGCCACCTGATTGGAATTTACCCTTTGAAATTATGTGTGATGCTAGTGACCATGCTGTAGGTGTTGTTCTAGGGAAAAGAGTTGATAAGAAATTAAATGTTATGCATTATGCTAGTAAGACTCTAGACAATGCTCAAAGACATTATGCTACTACTGAAAAGGAATTCTTAGCATTTGTATTTGCTTGTGATAAGTTCAGACCTTATATTGTTGATTCTAAAGTAACTATTCACACTGATCATGCTGCTATTAAATATCTTATGGAAAATAAAGATGCTAAACCTAGACTTATTAGATGGGTTCTCTTGCTACAAGAATTTGATTTGCATATTGTTGATAGAAAATGAGCTGAGAACCCCGTTGCCGACAACTTGTCTAGGTTAGAAAATGTTCTTGATGACCCACTACCTATTGATGATAGCTTTCTTGATGAGCAATTAAATGTCATAAGTACTTCTCGTAGTACTCCTTGGTATGCTGATTATGCTAATTACATCGTCGCTAAATTTATACCACCTAGTTTCACATACCAGTAAAAGAAAAAGTTTTTCTATGATTTAAGACATTACTTTTGGGATGACCCACATCTTTATAAAGAAGGAGTAGATGGTGTTATTAGACGTTGTGTACCTGAGCATGAACAGGAACAGATCCTACGGAAGTGTCACTCCGAAGCTTATGGAGGACACCACGCTGGAGATAGAACTGCACATAAGGTAATGCAATCTAGTTTTTATTGGCCTACTCTCTTCAAGGATGCCCGTAAGTTCGTCTTATCTTGTGATGAATGTCAAAGAATTGGTAATATTAGTAGACGTCAAGAAATGCCTATGAATTATTCACTTGTTATTGAACAATTTGATGTTTGGGGCTTTGATTATATGGGACATTTTCCTGCCTCTAATGGATATACACATATTTTAGTTGCTGTTGATTACGTTACTAAGTGGGTAGAAGCTATTCCAACTAGTAGTGCTGATCATAACACTTCTATTAAAATGCTTAAAGAAGTTATTTTTCCGAGGTTTGGAGTCCCTAGATATTTAATGACTGATGGTGGTTCATGATACGTCTCCAACGTATCTATAATTTTTCATTTCTCCATACTACTTTATCTACTGTTTTGGACTATATTGGGCTTCATTTTCCACTTTTATATTACTTTTGGGACTAACCTATTAACCAGAGGCCTAGTCCAGAATTGCTATTTTTTGCCTATTTTAGTGTTTCGAAGAAACGGAATATCAAACGGAGTCCAAACATAATGAAACCTTCGGGAACGTGATTTTCTCATAAGATAAGACCCAGGAAACTTGGACCCTCCGTCAAGAAAGCCTCACGGCGGCCACGATGGTGGAGGGCGCCCCCCCTAGGGCGCGCCCCCAACCTCGTGGGCCCCTCGGAGCTCCACCGACATACTTCTTCCTCCTATATATACCTACGTGCCCCCAAACGATAAGATACAGAGCCAAAAACCTAACACCACCGCTGCAACTTTCTGTATCCACGAGATCCCATCTTGGGGCCTGTTCCGGAGCTCCGCCGGAAGGGGAATCCACCATGGAGGGCTTCTACATCAACACCATAGCCTCTCCGATGAAGTGTGAGTAGTTTACTTCAGACCGCCGGGTCCATAGCTAGTAGCTAGATGGCTTCTTCTCTCTTTTTGGATCTCAATACAATGTTCTCCCCCTCTCTCGTGGAGATCTATTCGATGTAATCTTCTTTTTGCGGTGTGTTTGTTGTGACCGATGAATTGTGGGTTTATGATCAAGATTATCTATGAACAATATTTGAATCTTCTCTGAATTCTTTTATGTATGATTGGTTATCTTTGCAAGTCTCTTCGAATTATCCGTTTGGTTAGGCCAACTAGATTGGTAGTTCTTGCAATGGGAGAAGTGCTTAGCTTTGGGTTCAATCTTGCAGTGTCCTTTCCCAAAGGATGTATGGGCAGCAAGGCACGTATTGTATTGTTGCCATCGAGGATAACAAGATGGGGTTTTTATCATATTGCATGAATCTATCCCTCTATATCATGTCATCTTGCTTAAGGCGTTACTCTGTTTTCTTGAACTTAATACTCTAGATGCATGCTGGATAGTGGTCGATGAGTGGAGTAATAGTAGTAGATGCAGGCAGGAGTCGGTCTACTTGTCTCGGACGTGATTCCTATATACATGATCATACCTAGATACTCTCATAACTATGCTCAATTCTGTCAATTGCTCAACAGTAATTTGTTCACCCACCGTAGAATACTTATGCTCTCGAGAGAAGCCACTAGTGAAATCTATGGCCCCCGGGTCTATTCTCATCATATCAATCTTCCATCACTTTATTATTGCTTTGCTTTTACTTTACCTTTTTATTTTTACTTTGCATCTTTATATCAAAAATACCAAAAATATTATCTATCAGATCTCACTACCATAAGTGACCGTGAAGGGATTGACAACCCCTAATCACCTTGGTTTCGTTGAGCTATTGTTTTTGTGTAGGTACGAGGGACTTGCGGGTGGCTTCCTACTGCATTGATACCTTGGTTCTCAAAAACTGAGGGAAATACGTACGCTACTCTGCTGCATTATCCTCTCCTCTTCGGGGAAATCCAACGCAAGCTCAAGAGGAATCAAGAAGAATTTCAGGCGCCGTTGCCGGGGAGTCTACGCAAAAGTCAAATACCAAGTACCCATCACAATCCCTATCTCCCGCATTACATTATTTGCCATTTGCCTCTCGTTTTCCTCTCTGCCACTTCACCCTTGCCGTTTTATTCGCCCTCTTTCTCCGTTTTCTTTTTTCTCGCCAGATCTATTGTTTGCTTGTGTTACCATGTGCCTTCTATTTGCTTGCATCTTTGCTTGCTAAAAATCTATTGATATGGATCCACTTAAAGTGTTCTACTTGGATCATCTTCGATCCTTATGCGCTCGTGCGGAAACCCTAACTAGCCTAGTTGATGGGAAATCTTTAGATGAGCATGCTCATTTTGTGCGTCACCGTTTGACTGAAAAAGGGAAACTCTTATGGAGTTAAATAAACAGATTGCTGTGTTATGCTTGGAATCTTTGTGAAATTTGTGATTTTACTTGTTGCTCTAAGAACCCTAAAAAACACCTTCCCTACCTATGTGAGTTTAATGATAATGAAATCTTATCTTCCTATGCAAAGGGTGTCTATAGTTACTATGATATCGAACAAATTGAAGAATTTGTTGCGTTTAAGGGTGCTTATGAAGTTGCTTCTTTGATTGAAAAGTATGATATTATTCTCTACGAATCTGAAAATTTTGACATACTTAAATATTGCTATGAAAACTATGCTCATAATGTATGTGTCAAAGAATTTATTGAGAGAATAACCGTTGCCCGGAAGAAAATAATGATATGCATGAATCTATAGATAATGATGATTCCAATGATTTGATTGAAATATCCCTTGATGAACATGATGCTTGCTATTCTTGTGGCCATGATGCCAATATTTATGAAGATGAATTTGCTATAGTTCCTTATGTTAAAAATGAGATTGTTGCTATTGCACCCATGCTTGATAGTTCCCTCAATGAAAATCATGATTTCAATGATTTGACTACAAATTCTCTTGATGAAAATTGTGCTAATAATATGCAAAACCCTAAGCTTGGGGATGCTAGTTTTGCTATGTCTACTACTTGTTGCAATGATCATGATTGTGAGCGTCATTAAAATTCTTAATGCCTAGCTAAAAAGGCTTTAAAGAAAAGCGCTTGTTGGGAGACAACCCAATATTTTTCCTTGCTGCTTAGTAGTCAATAATCCATCTACTTTCTGTTTAAATGTGGTTTTATCTTTTAATTAGTGTTTGTGCCAAGTTAAACCTATAGGATCTTCTTGGATGATAGTTATTTGATTCTGCTGTAATTTCCAGAAACTTTCTGTTCACGAAAACAATTATTAAAAATCATCAGAACGTGATAAAATACTGATTCTAATTGCTGCTTATCAATAAACAAATTTCCTAGGTCCTCCTATTTTGTCTGAAGTTTTGGAGTTCCAGAAGTTTGCATTAGTTACAGATTTCTACAGACTGTTCTGTTTTTGGCAGATTCTGTTTATCGTGTGTTGTTTGCATATTTTGATGAATTTATGGCTAGTAAAATAATTTATGAACCATAGAGAAGTTGCAATACAGTAGGTTTAACACCAATATAATTAAAGAATGAGTTCATTACAGTACCTTAAAGTGGTCCTTTGTTTTCTTTCGCTAACGGAGCTCACGAGATTTGTGCTGAGTTTTGTGTTGTGAAGTTTTCAAGTTTTGCGTGAAATCTTTTGATGGATTATGGAACAAGGAGTGGCAAGAGCCTAATCTTGGGGATGCCCACGGCACCCCCAAGATAATCCAAGGACACCAAAAATTCAAAGCTTGGGGATGCCCCGGAAGGCATCCCCTCTTTCTTCTACTTCCATCGCTGTAGAGTCAAATAAAAAAACCTTACTTGGAGCTATATTTTTATTCACCACATGATATGTGTTTTGCTTGGAGCGTCTTGTATGATTTGAGTCTTTGTTTTCTAGTTTGCCACAATCATCCTTGCTGTACACACCTTTTGAGAGAGCCATACATGAATTGGAATTTGTTAGAATACTCATAGTGCTTCGATTATATCTTTTGAGTTTGATAGTTATGCTCATAGTGCTTCACTTATATCTTTTGAGCTTGATAATTTTGCTCTAGTGCTTCACTTATATCTTTTAGAGCACGGTAGTGGATTTGTTTTATAGAACCTATTGATCTCTCATGCTTCACATAGATTATTTTGAGAGTCTTAAATAGCATGGTAATTTGCTTAATAATAATATGCTTGGTATTCAAGATTTGTAAAACTTTATTTTGAGTGCGTTTAATACTAAGAAAAGTTTGATGCTTGATAATTGTTTTGAGATATGAAGATGGTGATATTAGAGTCATGCTAGTTGAGTAGTTGTGAATTTGAGAAATACTTGTGTTAAGGTTTGTGATTCCCGTAGCATGCACGTATGGTGAACCGTTATGTGATGAAGCCGGAGCATGATTTATTTATTGATTGTCTTCCTTATGAGTGGCGGTTGGGGTCGAGCGATGGTCTTTTCCTACAAATCTATCCCCCTAGGAGCATGCGCATAATACTTTGCTTTGGTAACTTCTAGATTTTTGCAATAAGTATATGAGTTCTTTATGACTAATGTTGAGTCCATGGATTATACGCACTTTCCCATCCTTCCACCATTGCTAGCCTCTCTAATACCGCGCACTTTTCGCCGGTATCATACACCCACCATATACCTTCCTCAAAACAGCCACCATACCTACCTATCATGGCATTTTCATAGCCATTCCAAGATATATTGCCATGCAACTTTCCACCGTCCCGTTTATTATGACACGCTCCATCATTGTCATATTGCTTAGCATGATCATGTAGTTGACATCATATTTGTGGCAAAGCTACCGTTCATAATTCTTTCATACATGTCACTCTTGATTCATTGCATATCCTGGTACACCGCCGGAGGCATTCATACAGAGTTATAATTGTTCTAAGTATCGAGTTGTAATTGTTGAGTTGTAAGTAAATAAAAGTGTGATGATCATCATTTTTAGAGCATTGTCCCAAGTGAGGGAAGGATGATGGAGACTATGATTCCCCCACAAGTCGGGATGAGACTCCTGACGAAAAAAAGAGGCCCTAAAAAAGAGAAAAGGCCCAAATAAAAAAAATGAGAAAAAGAGAGAAGGGACAATGTTACTATCCTTTTACCACACTTGTGCTTCAAAGTAGCACCAAGATCTTCATGATAGAGAGTCTCTCATTTTGTCACTTTCATATACTAGTGGGAATTTTTCATTATAGAACTTGGCTTCTATATTCCAAAGTGATGGGCTTCCTCAAATGCCCTAGGTCTTCATGAGCAAGCGAGTTGGATGCACACCCACTTAGTTTCTTTTGTTGAGCTTTCATATACTTATAGCTCTAGTGCATCCGTTGCATGGCAATCCCTAACTCACATTGATATCTATTGATGGGCATCTCCATAGCCCGTTGATACGCCTAGTTGATGTGAGACTATCTTCCCTCTTTTTGTCTTCTCCACAACCACCATTCTATTCCACATATAGTGCTATATCCATGGCTCACGCTCATGTATTGCGTGAAGAATGAAAAAGTTTTGAGAATGTCATAAGTATGAAACAATTGCTTGGCTTGTCATCGGGGTTGTGCATGATTTAAATATTTGTGTGGGGAAGATGGAGCATAGCCAGACTATATGATTTTGTAGGGATAACTTTCTTGGGCCATGTTATTTTGAGAAGACATGATTGCTTAGTTAGTATGCTTGAAGTATTATTATTTTTATCTCAATATGGACTTTTGTCTTGAATCTTTCGAATCCGAATATTCATACCACAATTAAGAAGAATTACATTGAAATTATGCCAAGTATCACTCCGCATCAAAAATTCTCTTTTTATCATTTACCTACTCGAGGACGAGCAGGAATTAAGCTTGGGGATGCCTGATACGTCTCCAACGTATCTATAATTTTTTATTGCTACATGCTAATTTATCTACTGTTTTGGACTATATTGGGCTTTATTTTCAACTTTTATATTACTTTTGGAACTAACCTATTAACTAGAGGCCCAGCCCAGAATTGCAGTTTTTTTGCCTATTTCAATGTTTCGAAGAAACGGAATATCAAACGGAGTCCAAACGGAATGAAACCTCCGGGAACGTGATTTTCTCATCAGATAAGACCCAGGAGACTTGGACCCTCCATCAAGAAAGCCTCGAGGCGGCCACGAGGGTGGAGGCCGCGCCCCCCCCTAGGGCGCGCCACCCTACCTCGTGGGCCCCTCGGAGCTCCACCGACGTACTTCTTCCTCCTATATATACCTACGTGCACCCAAACGATCAGATACGGAGCCAAAAACCTAATTCCACCGCCGCAACTTTCTGTATCCACGAGATCCCATCTTGGGGCCTGTTCCGGAGCTCCGCCGGAAGGGGAATCCACCACGGAGGGCTTCTAGATCAACACCATAGCCTCTCTGATGAACTGTGAGTAGTTTACTTCAGACCTCGGGTCCATAGCTAGTAGCTAGATGGCTTCTTCTCTCTTTTTGGATCTCAATACAATGTTCTCCCCCTCTCTCGTGGAGATCTATTCGACGTAATCTTCTTTTTGCGGTGTGTTTGTTGTGACCGATGAATTGTGGGTTTATGATCAAGATTATCTATGAACAATATTTGAATCTTCTCTGAATTCTTTTATGTATGATTGGTTATCTTTGCAAGTCTCTTCAATTATTCGCTTGGTTTGGCCAACTAGATTGGTAGTTCTTGCAATGGGAGAAGTGCTTAGCTTTGGGTTCAATCTTGCGGTGTACTTTCCCAAAGGATGTAAGAGGCAGCAAGGCACGTATTGTATTGTTGCCATCGAGGATAACAAGATGGGGTTTTTATCATATTGCATGAATCTATCCCTCTAGATCATGTCATCTTGCTTAAGGCGTTACTCTGTTTTCTTGAACTTAATACTCTAGATGCATGCGGGATAGCGGTCGATGAGTGGAATAATAGTAGTAGATGCAGGCAGGAGTCGGTCTACTTGTCTCGGACGTGATGCCTATGTACACGATCATACCTAGATACTCTCATAACTATGCTTAATTCTGTCAATTGCTCAACAGTAATTTGTTCACCCACCGTAGAATACTTATGCTCTCGAGAGAAGCCACTAGTGAAACTTATGGCCCCCGGGTCTATTCTCATCATATAAATCTTCCATCACTTTATTATTGCTTTGCTTTTACTTTACCTTTTTATTTTTACTTTGCATCTTTATAGCAAAAATACCAAAAATATTATCTATCAGATCTCACTCCCGTAAGTGACCGTGAAGGGATTGACAACCCCTAATCGCGTTGGTTGCGTTGAGCTATTGTTTTTGTGTATGTACGAGGGGCTTGCGTGTGGCCTCCTACTGGATTGATACCTTGGTTCTCAAAAACTGAGGGAAATACTTACGCTACTGTCGGAGTAAATGACCACGGGTAGCCCAGCCGGCTCCCCCTGGCTCTTCAGAAAAATTATAGGTCGATCGAGCCTTCAAGCACCCAAGGCCTGGGGCCGCCTTCCCCTAGCCGGCTGCCTCTCCGGCCGGCTGCAAGAAGGCAGCCCGGCCCTAAAAACCCTCATGAAGAAACCCACGAGAAGGGCCGGCTCCAAGAAGCCGGCCACAAGAGGGTCGGCTCCGAGAAGCCAGCCACAAAAGGGTCGGCTCCAAGAAGTCGGCCACGAGAAGGCTGACTCCAAGAAGCTGGTCCCCAGCAAGCGGCCAAGACCGTGCCCTCTAATCTGCACCCACATAACGGTGATGAGACGGGGCGTGGCCACGGTGAAACCTGCCACCCCCGAATCTCGGAGCATGCAGGGCCACAGTGCGCTGTACGGGGCAGCCATCACCCGCCTGGCACGTCACTGTTGCCATGTTGACTGTGACGTCACCCACGACGAGCCGTCAGTACGACCCGTGGGTGGCGGTCCCCATCAAATAGAGAGGCGCCCGAAGGCGGCCAGGCCTCCCCCAGCCGGCCTAGGGTGTGGCCGGCTCCCGATAGCCGGCTGGCTCCCTCCCTCGAGGAGGGCGCCCCATTAAGGAGACAAGATGAGGTAAGGCTACAGTAATATGCCGCTAGGTGGCGGCACTGTGGCCATGCTTACCTCGACCCAGCCCTCGTCACCAGAGGCGGGGCAACAGTAACCAGCCCCCGACAAGGCCCCAAGCGGTGGGACCGGCCTGTCGACCAAAAGGCCGGCAGCCGGCAGGACCCACCAGTCGGCGGGCCCCAGCGGCCGGCGGAGAAGCCGGCGAGCGTAGACACTGACGGCTAGGGCCCGCGCCCAGCCGGATTACCATTGTACCCCTGGGGGTAGGCCTATATAAACCCCCCAGGGAACCCATGCAAAGGGAGAGCTCTGAGAGTTTTTAGACACCACATCGAGGGGAGAATAGAGCTAGCCTTACCCTTCTTCTTTTCGCCAAACAGCTCAAGGAGCCTCTTGTAGCTACTTGTTGACCTAGTAACCATGCGGAGACCCCGCAGAGCAGCAGTAGGGGTGTTATCTCCACGGAGAGCCCCGAAGCTGGGTAAGATCCGCCGGCGTGCATGTCTTCGCCTTATCCCGCTTCCGTGCACCGCGATGTTCTATTGGCTCCCACAATGATAAGCCACCCGTTGGCATATGTCGCACCAATCACCCGACATTTGGCGCCCACCGTGGGGCCAGGTGCACCGTCGACCGGAGACCTGCTCTGGACGGGAACCCTCTTCCTTCCCCACGAGCGTAGCCAGCCTGGCACGCCCGATGGCGCTTTCCCAAACACGCTGCAAGGCGTCGTCGACGCCTGCGCAGCAAGCTGCCTCGCCGATCTTCTTGGCGAGGCTCGCATCTCCGATGAGCCCGCATCCGACGCGGGCACAAGCTGCCCCGAGAGCCACCTCGTCAGCCTCCTCGACCAACTCCACATCGCCAGCGAGCCTGCTGTGGACTTGGAGTCGGTTGGCTCCACCGACCCGATGCTTATCGATTCTGACACGGCATCGCTTGACGCCTTCCCCACCAACATAGTGATCATCGACGACCCTCTTCCTCGAGCCGACAGCTGCGGCAGCGCCATCACCGAGGTGTTGGTCATCGGCCATGGCGCCGCCTCTGGTGAGAATGCCCACGACGCCCTACAAACGGCGCTGCACGATCTGTCCGCCCCCATCCCGGCCGACACCGACGCCGAGGCACTGAAGGCACGTCCCCTCGCCCTCATTGCGGAGGGCTAGAAGTTAGCCTCCATGAGACGCCTCATCGAGGCTCACCAGCGCGAAGTCGACCGTGCCGCCTTCGGCACGCCGCCTCCTGACGGGCCGAGCCGTGTTGGCATCATCAAGAAACGCGGCGCGGCTATCGCCGACATGCTGGGAGCTGACCGCCCAGTCTATGACACGCCTCTCGAGAACCTACACGCCGCCCAGGCGGCCGTAGACGAGCCGACGAGCTCCCCTACATGACTAGATGCATCCAGCAGCTTATCAACGCAGCCACAGAGCGGCATGAAGCCGGCGTCCGTGCTGAAAGTCCTCCCCCACGCCAAGAGCACGGTGCGACGTCATGGACGCCGACTGCGGGCAACACCCACGCAAGGAAAGAAAAGGAGACGGCTGCCAGCCACAGCCAGACTCGAATCTCCATCGAGCGTGACGCAGAAGGCCGCCCTCGAGCCGTGGAGCGGCGAGGCGATCCGCCTCCCCCTCCGCCTCGTGGAGAGAGATATCCCACCCCGCCGCCTGTCACGCATCCGACTCTCAGCGGCCGACTGGGTCAACGCGAAGGAGTCGGTGAGAATGACGCTCGCCACCAGATCGACCGCCTAGCGCGATCCCTGGCCCTGGAAGAAGAAGATGATGTCGGCCCGCCTTGCTTTGGCCCCCGCATCCACGACGAGCCCTTCCCCAAAGGGTTCTCGCTCCCAAGAGACACGCCCAAGTACAACGGCTCCGTGAAGCCGGAAGACTGGTTGATCGACTACTCCACTGCAGTCAGCATAGCAAACGGCAACAGGCGTGTTGCCGTAAAGTATGTCCCCCTCATGCTCCAAGGCACAAGGCGCACTGCTCAATGACCTCATGCCCTACAGCGTCAACAGCTGGCTGGACTTCACAGAAGCCTTCATCCGCAACTTTAACAGCACTTACAAACAGGCTCCCAAGCCCCGACAGCTCTCCTTGTATGTCCAAGGACCCAATGAGTCAAGTCACGACTACCTCACGCGGTGGGCCGAGCTCCGCAATTCCTGCGAAGGGGTGCACGAGGTTCAAGCCATAGAGTACTTCACCGCCGGGTGCCGAGAAGGCACCCTCCTCAAGCACAAACTCCTCTGCGACGAGCCGACTACCCTCGACGAGCTACTAGTCATAGCCGACAAGTACGGGACGGCCGATTCTTCGATGAAGACCGAGCTTCGAGTAGACGCCTCCGGGAAGGTGCTCACTCCAAATCCCAAGACGCCGGCTGGAGACTCCAGTCGACGACCGTACCAGAACGACCACAAGCGGAAGGCCCCTGAGCCACCTCCCACCAGTCGGCAGGTGGCCACAACAAGACAACAACCCGGCGGCGGCCGCGCCAAGAAGCAGAAGGTCGGCAGGCCGGCTTGGCAGCCGGCTTTCTCCTACGAGCAAGCACTTGATGCCCCTGTAAGTTCCACAGTGGTGCAAAGCCGTCCAACCAAACGACCCGGAAGTGCCACTGGCTCACAAGAATCTCCAAGGGCGAGGGGCTAGTGCCACCTCCGCCTGCTGGTCAGCCGCCGGCCCCACAACAGCCGGCCGCTCAACCAGCAATGGAGTTGTCCAACACGAAGTTCCCGATGAGCATGCCGCCTACGTTGTCTTCACAAGCCAGCCCGAAGACCGGCGTAGCCGGCGCCGACAGCACCAAGAAGTCAATGCAGTTGCCTCCAACAACCCCGAGTTCATGCACTGGTCAGAAAGGCCTATCAGCTGGAGCCGGGCCGATCACCCAGAGGTGATGCCGTCACCCGACTCTTACGCATTGGTTTTGGACGCCACCCTCGCAACAGAAAGGCGAGCCGCCCGTTTCTCCCGCGTGCTGGTAGACGGCGGGAGCAGTATCAACATATTGTACCGTGACACCATGGAGAAGCTGAGCATCAAGACGAAGCCGCTCATGCCTAGTCGGACTGTGTTCCATGGCATTGTACCCAGCCTGTCCTGCTCCCCAATCAGCAAGATCAAGATAGATGTCCTCTTTGGGGACCAGGATCATTTCCGCCGAGAGGAAGTGTGGTTTGAGGTAGTGGATCTAGAGAGCCCTTACCATGCATTACTTCGCCGACCCGCTTTGGCCAAATTCATGGCTGTACCCCACTACGCCTACCTCAAGATGAAGATACCGAGTTCCAAGGGCATTATACCATAGCCGACGACTACAACAAATCCTCCGAGTGTGCAGCAGCTAGCAGCCAGCTGGCGGAGTCCTCGTGATTGCCGAAGAGAAGAAAATGCTGGATCGGGTCGTGGCCATGGCCAGCAAGCAGCCGGCCCTGTCCCCTGACCCCAAGGAGTTTGATGCCCAAGGTTCTTTTCAGCCGGCCAAAGAAACAAATAATATACCTCTGGACCCGGAGCACCCAGAAAGGTTTGCCACCATTGGGGCAAATCTGGACAGCAAATAGGAAGGCGAGCTCACCGATTTCCTCCTTGAGAATCAGGACATCTTCGCATGGTCCCCCAAGGACATGCCAGGTGTTCCGAAGGAATTCGCCGAGCACAAGCTACACGTCCGAGGAGGTGCGAAACCAGTCAAGCAGCCCCTCCGCCGACTGTCGGAAGAAAAGAGAAGGATTGTAGGAGAAGAGATAGCCCGTCTTCTGGCAGTCGGCTTCATTATGGAAGTTTTCTTTCCAGAGTGGCTTGCCAACCCGGTCCTCGTGCTGAAGAAGAATAACAAGTGGCGCATGTGTATAGACTACACCAGCCTCAACAAAGCCTGCCCAAAAGATCCCTTCGCCCTGCCAAGAATTGATCAAGTGATAGACACCACAGCCGGATGCGAAGCTGTTGTGTTTCCTAGACGCTTACTCAGGCTACCACCAGATAAAGTTGGATCCAAATGACCGCTCAAGACCGCCTTCATCACACCATTCGAGCCTTCATTACTGACTATGACATTCGGCTTGAGAAATGCTTGGTGCCGTTTTCAGCGTTGCATGCGTAGTGCCTCCTCAAGCAGCTCGGCAGAAATGCCAACGTCTATGTAGACGATATTGTGGTAAAGACGGAGAAGCGCGGCACCTTGCTGGACGACCTCAAAGAAACATATGAACATCTGCGCAGATTTCAGATCAATCTCAACCCGAGAAATGCGTGTTCGGAGTACCAGCCGGCCAGCTCCTAGGCTTCCTGGTCTCCGAACGCGGTATCGAATGCAACCCAATGAAGATCAAGGCCATAGAGAGAATGGAGATTCCCACCAAGCTATGAGACGTCCAAAAGTTTACCGGGTGCCTGGCCTCCCTGAACCGCTTCATCAGCCGGCTCGGAGAGAAAGCTCTCCCCCTCTACCGACTCATGAAGAAGTCCACTCACTTAGAGTGGAACGACCAAGCGGACCAAGCTTTCCATGAGCTGAAGAAGATGCTAGCCACGCCACCTGTTTTGGCGGCACCGACTGAGAAAGAGCCCATGCTCCTTTACATTGCCGCTACTAGCCGGGTGGTCAGCACCGTCATCGTGGTCCAGCGCCCAGAAGAAGGCCGAGCTCAGCTAGTCCAAAGGCCGGTGTACTATTTAAGCGAAGTGTTGTCCGCCTCGAAACAGAACTACCCACACTACCAGAAGATGTGCTACGGTGTGTACTTCACCGCCAAGAAGCTCAAGCCCTACTTCCAAGAGCACCCCATCACGGTCGTATGCACTGCCCCGCTCGCCGAGATCATAGGCAGCCGGGATGCACCCGGCTGGGTGGCAAAATGGGCCATTGAGCTGGCTCCTTACACGATCTTCTACCAGCCTCGCACCGCCATCAAGTCCCAAGCATTGGCCGACTTCCTCATCGACTGGGCCGAAACCCAATACTTGCCGTCAGCCCCCGACTCCACTCATTGGCGGATGCACTTCGATGGGTCCAAGATGCGCACTGGCTTGGGAGCCGGCATCATCCTTACCTCTCCCAAGGGCGACAAGCTCAAGTACACATTGCAAATTCATTTTGCCGCCTCCAACAATGTGGCCGAGTACGAGGCGCTCATACACGGGCTCCGGCTAGCCAAAGAACTCAGCATTCGCCGGATCCTGTGCTATGGCGACTCGGATTTGATGGTCCAGCAATCATCCGGCGACTAGGACGCCAAGGACGCAAACATGGCGAGCTACCGCTTCCTCGTTCAGCAAATCAGTGGATACTTTGAAGGATGCGAGTTCCTCCACGTGCCACTGGCCGACAACGAGAAAGCTGATGCCCTGGCATGAATAGGCTCCACCCAGCAAGCTATACCAGCCGGCGTCTCTCTCCAATGCCTCCTCAAGCCGTCTATCAAGCCATCTCCAGAATCTGACTCCATCTTTGTGCCGCCTGACCCCGACGCAGTCAGATCCGACTTGGGGAACCGAGCAGGCAGCTCGGGAACTTCGGCAGGTGGCTCGGGACTTCAAAGAAGCGGCTCGGGATCGCCACAGCCGTATTCGCCGAGGACTTCGTAACCTGCCCGGGGACTACTGCAGTCGGCCTGGGGACTGCATCGACACAATAGGCGGTGGCCGACTCCAACACTTCACCACCCAACCCACCCACCCTGGTCTCAGTAGCCGTTTTGGCAATAGAAGAAGTCACAGCTCCGTCATGGGCCCAACCCATCCTCAACTTCTTAGTAAACAGAGAGTTGCCGACTGACGAGATCTCGGCAAGGCAAATTCAGCGCCGAGCCGGAGCATACACAATAGTAAACCGAGAGCTTGTAAGGCGCAGCGTCACTGGAGTCTTCCAGCACTGCGTCAAGCCAGAGAAGGGCATAGCAATCCTCAAGGACATCCACCAAGGTGAATGCGGCCACCACGCGGCCTCAAGATCACTCTTCGCCAAAGCTTTCCGCCATGGATTCTTCTGGCCGACTGCTTTGGATGACGCCAAGGAACTAGTCAAATACTGCAAAGGTTGCCAATTCTTCAGCTCCAAGCAACACCTGTCGGCTTCTGCACTCAAGACCATCCCCCTCACCTGGCCTTTTGCCGTCTGGGGGCTGGACATGGTGGGCCCACTCAAGACGGCACGCGGCAGCATGACACATCTGCTCGTTGTTGTGGACAAATTTACCAAGTGGATTGAAGCAAAGCCGATCAAGAAGCTGAATGGGCCGACGGCCGTGACATTCATCGCAGATATTACAACTCGGTATGGCATACCACACAACATCATCACCGACAACGGCACAAATTTTGCCAAGGGAGCACTGGCACGTTCTGCGCAACACAGGCATCCGATCGACCTAGCATCCGTTGCCCACCCGCGGTCAGACGGCCAAGTCGAAGCGAGCAAACGGCCTCATCCTCTCGGCATCAAGCCCCGATCGGTCGTAAGCCACTAGAGCGTTCGGCCGGCTGTTGGCTCGACGAGCTGTCGGCCGTCCTCTGGAGTCTACGCACTACCCCGAACAAGTCAACTGGCTTCACCCATTTCTTCCTTGTATATGGTGCCGAGGCTGTCATCCCAACTGACATCGAATTCGACTCACCTTGGGTCACCATGTACACGGAGACAGAGGCCAAGGAAGCACGAGAAGACGGCGTCGACCTGCTGGAAGAAGGCCGGCTGTTAGCCCTCAGCCGGTCTGCCATCTACCAGTAGGGTCTATGCCGCTACCACATCCGGAAGGTCAAGCCAAGATCCTTCCAAGAGGGTGATCTTGTGCTCCGGCTGATCCAGTGAACAGCCGGCCAGCACAAGCTCTCGGCCCCTTGGGAAGGCCCCTTCGTCATCAGCAGAGCTTTAGGCAATGACTCCTACTACCTGATCGACGCACAGAAGCCGAGGGCACGCAAGAGAGACGATTCCGGCAAGGAGTCGGAACGACCACGGAACGCCAATCTTCTCCGAAGATTTTACAGTTAAAAAGCAGTATGTATCACGCTACCTTTTGTACTAAGTACGAGACAAAGGGTCCCCCGACGAGCACTCGGGGACTACCCTCCTTTATCTAATGAATGTCGAGTATCACGCCTATGATTGTATTGCTACACTTATTTTTTCGTCCGGCACCAGGTCTGACCAGTCGGCACGGGGACTGGCCGCCTTGAGCTATATATAAGTTCTACCTGCAGTCACACAAGTAGTGTGCCGGCTCCCATGCCCTCTCTTGCCGAAAGTCGCAGCTCGAAGAACCGACTGTCCTGCTGGCAAGAGCCAAAGGCAAGAAAGGGTGCCCACACGAAAAACGGCTAAGGACTAACGAACTTATATAGCTCAAGCCGGCATCTCACCCCGCCAACCGGCTGCCAGAGCAGCCGGCTGGCCGGCTTCCCGTTCACCTCGCTACAATCTAAGTAAGCTCGAGTACTTGTCTTCCCAAAAAAACAGCCAAGCCCTTATCCAGTCACAGACTGCAGAGCAGCTGTCCGGCTGGGAAGGCGGCGGCCAAGGGAAGACGGCAAAGGAAACAGCCAAAAGATGAAAAGCAAACATGAGCGGAGGCCAAATACATGCATAATTATATTTACACAAAAGACCTTAGAAAGGCCAGCAGTCAACATAGTTTGAATACACCCCCAGTGGGTGGAACTGCGCAAATTTAATAAAAGTTGTTCAAAAGAGTAACAATCAGGAGAACAAGGACGGCGGGTCGTGCCCGAGGAACGATGGGCGAAGTCGGGCAGGTTGGTGGAGACAGTAGTGCCGGAGGAGGTGGCCGGTGGCGAAGTCTCGGCTTGATCTTCTCCTCTCGCGGGCGTGCGTTTGCACGCGCGCCTGGTTCTTGGAGGCACGATCAGCCGAGGCTGGCTGGTCGCTTCACCGCCTGGCTCAACGTCTTCGCCATCCTCCCCCTCCTCCTCTTCGCCCTCATCGCTGGAAGTGATCTCCTCCGCCGAGTCCTCACCTTCCGCCGGGTTCATCCCGAACCACTCCTCCGGCTGGGCGACGCCATCATCATTTACCTCCGAGGCAAAGACACTGGTGTCAATGTACTCGGCGATCGCCGAGGCGCCACGGACAATAGCCGCCGCACCGCCTCCATCTCCCGTCGGCCTCCCCGCCGCCACGTGCTCAGCTGGTCCAAGTTCAGCCCAAGATACCAAGCCGGACGAACTCCAACGCCCGCCCAAAGACTGCATCGAAAGCCACGACGCCTTCCATTCCTCGAAGCGGCCGATCAGAATCCTCCAGCCGTGGGCAATCCGACTTAAAAGGGAATCTGCCTTGTGCCGGGACAGAGGGCGGCCAGCACTTGCGCCCCGGCGCGCTGAAGACGGCGGAGCATCCGGTGCGCCGGCTGCAGGCGGGCTTGAATCGCCAAAAGCTGCTCCTCAAGTGACCGGCTGGCGCCCGGCGCGATCTCGACTCCCGCCCGCCGACGTGCATCGCGGTAGGCCTCGATGGCTTGGGTAGCGGCGACAGAGTAACCAGGAAAGTAATCTGCATGAAGAAGAAAGCGGTGGCACAAAGTCAAAAGACGAACCAAACGAAGGGGGGCGAGCAAAGGGATGAGGAAAAGGGCGGCCTACCATCAATCAAGTCCTCAACCCGGCTGTAGCCTTGCCTCAGCGCCTGCCTCGCCTCAGCCCAGCTCGCCGCTTCAGTCTCATATTCGGCTTTAAGGGCGGCCTCGCTGTCCTGCGCCGCCTTCAGGGCCGCCTTGTGGCTCTCCTCCTGGTCGGCCAGTTTTTTTGCCAGGCGGTCACGCTCTTGGGCCAGGGCGTCGCACTCAGCCTCCTTGACCATAAGGGCAGACTGGCCCCACCTAGCTGCCCCTCAAGTCGGCATTGGCCCCTGCAGATATGAAGAAGGAAAAGGCAATAAGAAAGAAGTCGTCGGGAAAGATCCGACCCGACTGCTCAGCAGTCGGCTTGAATCTCGGGGACTACACCCAGTGGGTGCGCTGATGCACCCCCACATGAGACAAAAAATGAAGCACTTACTCCGGCTCTCAGTCAGATCAGTGGTCCTCTGATTCAGCTCCTGGGCCTAGGAGTTGAAGGCGGTTGCACGGAGGTTGTGATACTCCTGCAGACAAGATAAAGATGCAAGTAAGAACAAGACAACAATCAAAGCCTGCCGAGAAGTTCCAAGCCGCCTGCTCAGCAGCCGGCTCGGAACTCGGGGACTACACCCAGTGGGTGCGCTGACGCGCCCCCACGGAAGAAATCAAGAGCAATAAACAAAAAGCAGGAAGACTCACCCGGATGACCATCCGCGTCGTGAGAAATTCTTGGGTATACTGCCTCAGCGCGGCGGCCTGGGCCTGAAGCCGGTTCCGCACATCCTGCGCCGCCGCGTTCAGCACGGCCATCCCACCACTCAGCGTCCACCCAGACGAGCTGTCGCAGCCGCCTGTGTCATGGGCCGACGAACTGGTGCTCAGAGGCGCTTGGCGGCTCCGGCGCCGAAGTCGCCTTCTCCGCGCGACGGCGAGACGGCGACAGGACCACAAGGTCCGCCCGCACAGACGGCTCCCTCCTGCCGGCTGTTCAGGCGGCACGCCAGGCCGGCCGCCTTGGCCCGCTCCAGTCGGCGGTGACAGTGCCGCCTCCTCCAGGACGACTACATCGCCCTCCCTCTCCATCACCGGCCGGTCACGACCGGCTTCCTCCGACGGGGGCACTGGGATGTTGGGAGCCGCGTGCGCAGGGGGATGACGAGCTGCGGAGGCTGGTTCCGCAGGATCTCCGCTTCCCTCTCCGTGGCTGCGGCCTCCGCCCGGGCCTTGGCGGCCGCGTCGGCTTCCGCCTCCGCCGACTTCTCCCTCATCTCCCGGGCCGCCCTCTGCTCCGCCGCCTCCCGCTCCTCCCGTGCCTCCCACGTTCCGCTCCGTCACCTCGAGGAGGTCGGCGCGGGGATCCACTCGGCGGGAGCTTGAAGACCCTCCTGTGCCTCCAACTATGGAGGCAACAGGACCCGCCAAGGGAAAGCGGTGCCTGTTTGATGAATCAAGAAGAAGGTTTAGAAGAATATCAATCAAAGAAGAAAAAGAAAGGCATGAGAAAAATATCACTTACACCGAAATCGCCTGTGGCTGCTTCACCACCTTGCGGAAGCGAGCTGCCTTCGCGGCCGCCTCATCCCGCTTGGTCGCCGCCGCGGTACCCTGGGCTTCTTTGGCCGGCTGCCAAAGTGAGTCGGTCATGGCGCTTCAAGGCCGCCACACGAGCGGCCGGCGCGCAGATGGGCCCAGCGCCTTGTTGATCGGGCGTCGGTGGCGGCGTGGGGACGACTTAATTGCTGCCACCCGGCCAGTCCTCAAAGGAGGCCCCGAGCCCGGCGCCGCCTACCTCGCCGCCTCCCCCTACGACGTCGTTTTCCATGGCGGCCGCCCCCAGGTCCGGGTCGTCGGGGTCGTCCTCCGTGCGGTCGGGGACGAACCGGCGCTCCACCCCCGCGGCTCCCGTCGCCGGTGGAAGAAGAGGGTTCTGCTGAAAACGAGCCGATTGGTCAGGAGTCGGCCAGTATGAACCCGGAAACAAAAGAAAAAAAGAAAAAAATAAGAGGAACTAACCGGAGGTGGAGGATTGGCGCGACAATACGGCTACTTGCCATACCGCCACTCCTAGGTGAGCTTGCGATTGGAGACATAATTCACCATATATGATACCTCGCCAGAGGCATCTCCCGGTGCTTAGCCGCATGGGTCGGCGGCCGCCATCCGACAGATCATATGATGTCGGCTCGGAGTGGGAGCACCCGCGCCCACAAAGGCGGCCACCAGGTCGGCCCCGGTCAGGCCCTCCGACTGGATCATCACCCGGAGCTGCGTAACGGCAAGCAGCTACCGGAGTCAACGTCCTGGCGTGGTAGGACCACGAGGGCTGCCTCCCAGCCGGCGGGCCGGCTACATAAGCCGGCAGGTTGACGAAGTCGCCTTGCGCGGCGGTTCTCAACGTAGAAGTAGGACTTCTACCAGAGCTTCACCGACTGGATCAGCGGGATAGCCGGGAACAGGTTGTTGTCGCTCATTCTCCGCGTGGCGATGAAGGCGCCACATGGAGCTGGCACGCCCGCGACGACGGTCCCTAACTTGCTCAAAGAATTCCCCAGAGCTCGAGGGTGGGGAGCACGCCAAGGAAACCTCGCACAGGTGACGAAGGCCGGCAGCAGCATCACGGGCGTTAGGGAGTGAGGTGATGCGGCCGAGGTGATAAAACTCGAGGAACGAGCGGAAGAACCCGCCACCGGGCAGACCGACGCCGCAAGCAAAGGCGAGCAGAAAATCACCCGCCGTCCTCCTCCGCACCGCAAAATCTCCGCCATGAGATTTAACTCAAGACGAGGTCCGCGCCCGGCAGCCGCCGCATCTTGCGGAGGAACTCGATATGGTCGTCGTGGACGTTGGAACCATCCCAACAGTTGGACATATCCATGGGGACGGTGTGGCGACAAGAAAAGTGCGGCGGCGGAGAGCGTGTGCCCCTACTACGGCAAGCCAAGAAGGTTGGCGGAAGCGCGGTGGCGGCGAGAAGTAGTGGCGACGGAGAGGAGGAAGAAGAAAAAGGAAGGGGCGGAGCGAGGGCGAGCGTGCGAAGGCTCGCCGCCCCTCCTCCCCACTTATAGCCTCGCGCGGGCGGCCGAGGAGGCGAGGCATGGGGGGACGTGGGATTAACTGCGCCCAGTCCCCCACGTCCCGCGATTACTGCGCCTTAACGGCGTGTGCTAACCGCCGACAGAAGACGTGCGGTCCATCCGGGCCGCAAAAGATCCGCGCATAGGCCGAGGCCTGGTAGTGGCGGGCCTCGGACTATGGCGACGTCCCGTCGCGCGTATGGGCTGGCAGGCCCGTCCAGGCCATAGGGTGCCATGTGGCGTGCAGGCGGCGAGCGGTCAGCTCGCAGCCTGACTCGCGCGCCACCTGGTTCCCGCCTTCAAGCTTCGAAACTTTTAGAAGACGGCGCACCTAATCCAAGCCGGCTCCCGGCTGCCGGCTCCTCAAGATAGGAAGCTGATTGAGCTACTCGTCTTCTTTCAACCTTGGAGCCCAACAAGCTTCGGGGACTACTGTCGGAGTAAATGACCACGGGTAGCCCAGCCGGCTCCCCCTGGCTCTTCAGAAAAATTATAGGTCGATCGAGCCTTCAAGCATCCAAGGGCTGGGGCCGCCTTCCCCTAGCCAGATGCCTCTCCGGCCGGCTGCAAGAAGGCGGCCCGGCCCTAAAAACCCTCATGAAGAAACCCGCGAGAAGGACCGGCTCCAAGAAGCCGGCCACAAAAGGGCCGGCTCCGAGAAGCCGGCCACAAAAGGGCCGGCTCCAAGAAGCCGGTTGTCGGTGTCAAAGCCGGCGGATCTCGGGTAGGGTGTCCCGAACTATGCGTCTAGGCGGATGGTAACAGGAGACAAGGGACACGATGTTTTTACCCAGGTTCGGGCCCTCTTGATGGTGGTAAAACCCTACTCCTGCTTGATTAATATTGATGATATGGGTAGTACACGAGTAGATCTACCACGAGATCGTAGAGGCTAAACCCTAGAAGCTAGCCTATGGTATGATTGTTGTTTGTCCCACGGACTAAAAACCCTCCGGTTTATATAGGCAACCAAGAGGGTTAGGGTTACATAGAGTCGGGTTACAATGGTAGGAGATCTACATATCCAGACGCCAAGCTTGCCTTCCACGCCAAGGAAAGTCCCATCCGGACACGGGACGAAGTCTTCAATCTTGTATCTTCATAGTCCAGAGTCCGCCAAAGGTGATAGTTCGCTACCCGGACACCCCTAATCCAGGACTCGCCAAGAGCTCCCTCGAACCAGGCTTCAATGTCGACGAGTCCGGCGCGCATATTGTCTTCGGCATTGCAATGCGGGTTCCTCCTCCAAATAAAGGATTTTGAACACCAGGATAGTGTCCGGCTCTGCAAAACAAGTTCCACATACCACCGTAGAGAGAATAACCTTTGCACAAATCTGCTGACGTATTCTGCAGCGTGACATCACACCACGGCCAGGCCTTTATTTGAATTGTTTTTACTGTCCCACCTCAGCGCGTTTAGCGAGGCGGTTTCTCGCACGCCTTGTCAAAGCGGAGATCGTGCCCCTTATTCCGGGATTCTCATCAATACGGGCGTATAACCCAACCGCTACCACAAGATGCCTCCTCTATCAAGGTGAGTCCCGAACGGTCACGGGAGGGCTCTTGGTATTCAACCTCCTTATAAGGAGACCAAGGCCCCGCTCTTTCTTTAAATCTCCATCGATCCGCCCTCGCCTCGAGTTCCAACACCCAAAGCTCCAGATTCGGCGCTGGATCACCGACGATGTCCGGCTCCGACCTGCAAGGCTGGTGGATGCCTTCCTCTGTCACGGAAGAAGACGTGCTAAAGCTGAGAGACGCCAAATATCTAACCAGCGAAATTTCGCATAGGTTACCTGCCCAAGGGCAGGTTATTCCCACCCCTGAGCCTGGTGAGAGCATGGTGTTCATGTCCCACTTCCTTCGGGGATTAGGCTTCCCGACGGACCCCTTCGTGAGGGGGCTCATGTTTTATTATGCGCTAGAATTTCATGACTGGATCCGGAGTCCATCCTCCACATCTCATCGTTTATCCTCATATAAAGCCTTCCTCCGCATTACCCCTCACTTCAATTGTGGCTCAAGACCTTCAAAGTGGAGCCAAGATGATCAAGGGGTAGCATGCAGAGTGCGGAGGGGTTATTATAAGCAAGAATGCTGACGCTCCATGGCCCGAGGGCTCTTTTCAAGGGGAGCTTAGTCTATGGCAGCGAGAGTGGTTTTTATGTCACAGCTCCCAGGGGCACCAAATGGGTGGCGCCACCTGCCTTTCGCTCTGGTCCTCCGCCGCGGGTGGCGTCATGGGTCAACAAAGGGCTTGACTGGGGGCCGTCCAAGGACGTGCCCTTGTTGCAGGGCCGTATTCGAGACCTCCTAGAGAGGGAGATCAATCTGGTCGTAGTGGCGCAGGTCATGCTGATCCATCGCATCCTGCCCTGCAAACGCCGCCCCTCCGCCTGTGGGAGTTCAATCCGAGGGATCACGAAGCTCTCCAACATTTTATGGGCACAACACCGTGGAGATGTACCAACTGCTCTTCGGATCACAGGAATGTGTCCGGACTTGACCGAGGATGCATGTCTGAGCTGCAATCGCCCGAATACTCAAGTAAGTAGTCATGTACCCGGACACACTATCTGTACATTTATCATAAACTTTCCCTTGAAAGAACTGTCTCTTGAACAGGAGTGGATAGCGAAAGCAAAACTGATAAGGTGTCCGACCCCTCCCTGAGACCACGCCGGATCCTGTATTGACCAAGATGCTGAAGGCTGCGCCTTTGGAAGAAGGCGAAGGGGGGAACAGGGAAACTACTGCCTCCGCGAAGGAGGTTATCAAGAAAGGGGGGATCAAAAATCCCTCCATCCAAGGGGAGAAGAGGACCGCTTCTGAAGATCCGGAGACCAAGGCCTCAAAACGGGGGAAGAAATCTTTGCCAGAGGGTCCCGCGCCGGGAGATGCCCCGGCCGCACTATTTACCCAAAGAGATCAGCCCTCCAACGAGCCGTAAGTAGAGAGGGGAATTTTACAATACATCCCTGTTTCATTTCTGAGGATAACCGAAACTTTTAGCTTGTAGCTCGGATCTCAGCCCTTCTCAGCAGAGCTCATCTTCGGGGGATCTTTGTCCAGAGATGCTGGAGAGCGAAACGCCTCCGCCTGCCGTAATGTCATGCGAGGCGGGCGACCCTAAGGTGTCATCACGGAGGGTTTCTCCGAATCCGCGGGACCGAAGGTGGTCGTGTGTCCTCGAAGCCCTCCGTGTCCGCCTTCAAAAGGCCATCGGACGAGTCCGGCACCAACTGGTGTACGGTCGGAGGAGTTGAAGGACCTTCTCGGGCGAGCGTCAATCTCAGAAGATCACCATGCGTTAATGGGCGCGGTGATTGAAAGGATTTCATCCGCCGAGAGCGGATTGCATGAAGCCGTTAGAGGTTTACTGACGGGGTTTGAGGTACGCGAAATGATGTACCTTCTGACAGTTTTGCATATAGAATGCGCCTCAGAGCAGATAGTAGTTTCGAGACTCGGTGCGTTGTCAAAAGTGACAGCGCGCCGAGGATCGTAATCTTAGATATAATATGCCGCCTTTCCCATGTAGGTGGCGGATCATCCGGTGGCCAGCCAGATTGATGAATTTGCCGAACTGAAGCGGCAACTTGACGTGGCGGATGCAGACATCGCGCTTGTCAATAAGCGGCTTGACGAGTCACAAGGTATGCAGCTTCTCCGCGGACACCTGGTAAGGGAGCTTAATGTTCGTGCCTTACACCATTTATGCTTGATGCAGACGGTGCTGCTTCAGTGGAGAGCCTTCGGGCGGAGCTCGCCCGAGCCAAGGAACAGGCCAGAAAAAGTAATGCGGCTACCTTAAAGGCGGCCGAAGTGCTAAAAGCCGAACAGGCTGCTCACTGCCGAAGCAAGAAGGAAATGGCCGAGATGGCCGTAAAGTTGAAGAATGCTACCGACCGCTGCGAGCTGCTCGAAAAAGAAGGTCAAGCGGAGCAAGAGGGCCTGAAAAAGGCCACCACTGAAGCCAAGCATGCGCGCTCGCAATGAGAGCTATGAAGGAGGAGCTACGTCAGCCGGAGATATCGCGTCAAAAGCCCTTTTCATCATGGAGGAAATTCACGGATCCTAAATATGCTCAGTTGGACCGGCTGTGGGGTGCGGAGGATGCTTATCTGAACTTGGCGGCGAGCGCCGCGGACGCGGTTGAACACTTCCAAGGCCAAAAGGATTGTCAAAAGGAAGAGCTATTTTGGTCGCAGTTCCGTGATCTGGAGCGTCCACTTCCCTTAGCCGATCGCTTGACCGAATGGGCGGAGCTGAAAAGGTTGTCCGGACTTGCCATGAAGGATGTCGTGACTCATTTGTGGTCGAAAAGGCCCGAGCAGAGGAGTTATTTTGGCTTGGTGCAGCAGTTCCTTGGTGCGGTGCCGCATATCGATGCAATGAGGCGGTCAGCATGCAGAGAGGGTGCACGGATGGCTCTTGCCCGTGTCAAGACATACTGGGCGGAGATGAAGGCCACCGATGTTGCATCCTCCAATTCAGACGGAAGTCGAAAATTGCCGAGCACTATTTTGAGGAAGTCCTGCAGGCGCTGCTTAATAGAGACGCAGTGCTCGAAGGATATTATGTTCTAATGACATGTATGATTTGTGAAAAAATGTTTCAATAGAATATAAGAGCTTTTTATACTTGTGCGTTCAAGTATTAAAATATCTCATGTGCGGCCGTTAATGTATATGTGTATATAACCTGAAAGATGGCAGTCTTCGGCTTCAGCCCCCACGCACATAATGCGGGGGTGTTTGCAAAAAGGCGCATTTTCACACTTAATCCAACGTCTTGGTCCTGTAAAGGAGGTGATAGCGTAGCACACTAGGCAACCGGACTATAATGCTTTATGACTTTCACTTAGCCATAGGAGTTCGATGGTGGGGCTACTATATAGCCCCTAGGGGCACCGCGCTCTCCCGAGTTCGGGGCGCGTATGTGCCTGACCGGGAAATGGTCCTTCGTTAATGCGGAGGAATTGTAAACATTCCGGTAGGTCATCGAGTGGTTGACCAGTCTCACGCTATATCATGACAGCCGGCTTTTCGGCTTTCATCGAGGTGCTCACCAGCCGAACTGGGCACAACCCAAAGAGGTTCTCCGGTGCCGTTAGCCGATAGAACGGAACGTAAGGCAGCAAAACATGTGAGCCGCAAACCCAACATTTGACCAAAGACATGATTCGGAGCTGATGCATATAAGGCCTAACTCGAGACGCTGAACACTCCCTAAGGTATTCGGTCTTTGTGAAAACGGGCCGAACAACGCCCTTGATAACAAGCCCCTGGTGTGCAGGTACGCGCAAAATTCTGACGGGGCCGATGCCAAAACGCCAGCCTCTTCCTCAGTTATAGCAAGAAACCGGGGAGATGTGTATCAACAAGAGACAGTGAAAAAGGTTTACGCAGGGTCTTAATCTGAAAAGAATCCGTGCAACGGGTCCCTACTGCATGCCTCCCGCAGGTCTCCTTGTGCCGTATCCTAGACGGGTGTAGCACGGTGTTCATCTGTAAAAGAGAGGAACTTAGTTCAAAAAGATCATGCGAAAATGTACTTTATAGTAAATAAACAGAGTAAGATTCAAAAAATGAATAAAATAGAGATTTGTTGTCTCTTGTTGTACATGCATGGAGCCCCTTGTACGGGGGTATGTGGCTAGTAAGCCGTTATGTGTTTACGCCGGACTCGCTTAGCCGTGTCCGGGGTCCGAATTACATGTTCAAGTGCTTTGGTTAGCAGAGCCGGATTAGTGTGTGACTGTCAAGACAGTCTCACGTCCTTCCGTGCACTTGATTTTCCTTTTAATGAGATGATACCACGTGGACCGGCATTTTAAGTGTAAGAGATGCATAATGCGGTATTATGCGTTAAAGCGGGCGTAAAGCTTCACGCCCCAATAGTGCTTGATAGTTGCTTTAAATGGGGCGATGTGGAAGGTTAACTTTTCGGCGGAAGTTGTTGGATGAGCCGAACACAACTTCTAGCAGTAGGGAGCCCGCATAATGGGCATATGGGCCTGCATTACCCCTTGAAAGGAAGTGTTGCTATGGCGAATTTTGGTTGGGTCTATCCCCATTTTATGGATTGTGTCCTCGATATAGCAGGTTTAAATCGCTGCCGTCATTCAAGAGGGACTTGTGTAAATTGGAGTCCGCCGATTATAGGATCTAATATCAAGGCAGTCCATCCTGCTCCGGATACTTCCTAATAATCTCGATGGTCGAAGGTAATTGGTTTTGACAACCAGGGCGAGACTCATTTGGGTTAGGCCATGCGGCGTATTTCTATGGGCGCCGCTCTGTTTTTTCCCTTTGTCACTTGAAGTGAGTTTACTGTTTTGACTTCTTGTGGGAAATTCCTTTGTTTTCCGGTGCTCGCTTGTGGGGTTCTTCATCGCCCTCGCTTGGTGTGTCGAGCCCCTTGTGTTCAGCGTTGAGTTTGCTTGACTGCTTGAAGACTCAACAATCTGTGGGTATGGTTTGCGTGCTTCCCGGAGTACTGTGGATTTGGCATATCTTGTCCAAGATTTTGTTTAAGTTGGATAGCTCGTCACCGTTATCCTTAAAGGGCAGTTTTTATGATTCGACGAGAGCTTTTGAATCCGGGCGTTGACTGTCGTGCTCTTCGGCTGTTTCCTTGGTCCGGTGCTGGTCCTTGCTGCGTCGTGGTTTCCCATTTCCATCCCTCGACTTCGGATGTACTTGGGTCATTGGTACTGCATCTTGCCAGCCAACTATCCTCTCCCGCGCAAAAGCGGGTCATGAGGCTTGTTAATGCGGCCATTGTTCTCGGCTTTTCTTGGCCAAGGTGTCTAGCGAGCCATTCGTCTCGGACGTTGTGTTTGAAAGCTGCTAAGGCTTCGGCGTCCGGACAGTCGACTATTTGGTTCTTTTTGGTGAGGAACCTGTTCCAGAATTTGCGGGCTGACTCTCTGGGTTGTTGAGTTATGTGACTGAAATCGTCTGCATCCGGAGGGCGGACATAAGTCCCTTGAAAATTTGCCCGAAAAGCATCCTCGAGCTCCTCCCAACTTCCAATGGATTTTTTGGGGAGGCTTTTAAGCCAATGCCGAGCTGGCCCTTTGAGCTTGAGGGGTAAGTATTTTATGGCGTGGAGGTCGTCTCCTCTAGCCATGTGTATGTGGAGGATGTAGTCCTCAATCCAGACTCCAGAGTCTGATGTTCCATCGTATGCCTCTATGTTTACGGGCTTGAATCCCGCCGAAATTATAATCCATCACCTCATCGGTGAAACATAGGGGGTGTGCGGCACCCCTATATTTGGGTGTGCCGTGATGTTCTGATATTTGGTGTGTTGCATTGGTTACTAGAGCTTGCTTTCTTGGCCCATAGATAGACCTGACTGGGCCGGCCTTTTGATGCGAGTCCTTGCGCGGATCGCGTGCCGGCTTGTGTGCGGCGCCGTTTGCCGCTCTATGTTTGCCATGTGGTCATCTATCCGACCGGGCGGACTCTTTGTTCTTTGATTGCGGGGGCTCTACGGCCTCCTCATTGAATTCGGTAGAAGTTTTCGCTCCGTAGATCTTTTGTTTGGCGATCGTCAGCCGTATTTGTCCGGGGTGTTGAGTACTTTGCTCCATCTGATTCTGAGTGCTTCTTCCGCTGTTTTGAGCTTCCGCTTCGCTTTTTCAGGCTACGCAGCGGGCGATGAGCCTTTGTGGAGGTTCTTCGCCCGACAACTTGTCCGGGCGTGAGGTCGTCCGGACTGTTCTCTTCGCCGGGGACGGGTTGTTTATCCAAGTTGTCCTTTTCGGACGGTTGCTCGATAGCATGTTCGTCGTCTGCTAGTTCGTCCTGCTCTATGGCTGGATCTGCATGACTGTTGTCTTTGTCGAGGCGGGACTTTGAGCGGCGCTTACGCCGCCGTTTTGACTGCTTTTCGAGGGAATTATCCTTCGTAGCGTCCCATTGTTCCTCGTCGTCACTTCCCTTAGGCGTGTCCACCATGTATACGTCGTGAGATGAGGCGGTTGTCTAGTACCCTATAGGTGCTGGTCCATTATTATCTCCTACATCGTCGTCCATACTGTCGATGTCTTCAGAGTTGAAATCGAGCACGTCGTTTAAACTTTCAACAGTGGCTACGAAGTGGGTGGTGGGTGGGCGTTGAATTTCTTCGTCGTCCGCATCCCAACCTTCCTGACCATAGTACGGCCGGGGCTCTCCTGATAAAGAGAGAGACTTTAGTGAATTCAGGATGTCGCCAAAGGGCGAAAAGTGCCGAAGATGTCCGCGGCAGTGAACTCCATGACCGCGCCCAATCGGATTCGATTGGCAGGGCGCTGCAAGGTTCGGAGTCCGTAGAGGAGTCCGCACCTTTGGAGTCACGTATACGCAGCGACAGGGATGATATTCGCTCAATCGCCAGAGTGATCGCAGCCCCGAGGCGGTGTCCAGCCACTCGCCCTCGATCGGGCGGTCGGCTCAATTAGGGGTCGGCGACACCGTGCAGCCTCCGTGGTACTGCTCGCGGCAGTAGCTAAATCGCGCCCATCGAGACAAAGGCGGGCGCGCTTGGCTATGGCTCAATCCGAAGATCGAGTCTCCGCGGCGCCGGTCATGTAGTTCAAACTCCCAAATCTGACTCGACGGCCAGGGGCGAAGCTTAATCTGCTCCAGATGGCCAAGTGAATTGGCCCGCAGCAAAGCCGCCAATACGTAAGATCTGTCTGGGGAGAAAAGTCTCACCGGGCCATCGGGCCTAAAGATGACGACACGTAGGAACTCTCAATGAAAGCACCAATGTCGGTGTCAAAACCGCGGATCTCGGTAGGGTGTCCCGAACTGTGCGCCTAGGCGGATGGTAACAGGAGATAAGGGACACGATGTTTTTACCTGTGTTCAGGCCCTCTCGATGGAGGTAAAACCCTACTCCCGCTTGATTAATATTGATGATATGGGTAGTACAAGAGTAGATCTACCACGAGATCAGAGAGGCTAAACCCTAGAAGCTAGCCTATGGTATGATTGTTGTTCGTCCTACGGACTAAAACCCTCCGGTTTATATAGGCACCGAAGAGGGTTAGGGTTACATAGAGTCGGTTACAATGGTAGGAGATCTACATATCCGTATCTCCAAGCTTGCCTTCCACGCCAAGGAAAGTCCCATACGGACACGGACTAAGTCTTCAATCTTGTATCTTCATAGTCCAGAGTCCGCCAAAGGTGATAGTTCGCCACCCAGACACCTCCTAATCCAGACTCCTCGCCGTTACGAGAAGGCCGACTCCAAGAAGCCGCCTCAAAGAAGCTGCCAAGGCCATGCCCTCGTAATCTGCACCCACATAACGGCGATGAGATCGGGCGTGGCCACAAAGTGAAACCTACCACCCCGAATCTCGAGCATGCAGGCCACAGCAGGTAATCAGACGGGCAGCCATCACCCGCCCGGCGCCAAGATCGTTGCTATGTTGATCGTGACATCACCCACGACGAGCCGCCAAGACGACCTGTGGGTGGCGGGCCCCATCAACTAGAGAGGCGTCCGGCGGCCAGGCCTCCCCACCGGCTGGGTGTGGCCGGCCCCGATAGCCGGCTGGCTCCCTCCCTCGAGGAGGGCGCCCCATTAAGGAGACAAGACGAGGTAAGGCTACAGTAATATGCCGCCAGGAGGCGGCACTGTGGCCATGCTTACCTCGACCCATCCCTCGTCACCAGAGGCGGGGCAACAGTAACGAGCCCCCGACAAGGCCCCAAACGGTGGGACCGGCCTGTCGACCAAAGGCCGGCAGCCGGCAGGACCCACCAATGGCCGGCTGCCAGCGGTCAAGCTGGAGAAGCCGGTGAGCGAGATACACCACGGCTAGGGCCCGCGCCTATCCGGATTATTATTATATTTCTGGGTAGGCCTATATAAACCCCCCAGGGCACTCATGCAAAGGGAGAGCTCTGAGAGTTTTTAGACACCACATCGAGGGGAGAAGAGAGCTATCCTTGCCCTTCTTCTTCTTGTTGATCTAGTAACCATGCGGAGACCCCGCAGAGCAGCAGTAGGGGTGTTATCTCCACGGAGAGCCCCGGAGCTGGGTAAGATCCGCCGGCGTGCATGTCTTCGCCTTATCACATTTTCGTGCACCGCGATGTTCTATTGGCTCCCACAATGATAAGCCACCCGCTGGCATATGTCGCACCAACCACCCGACAGCCTACTCGCTGCATTATCCTCTCCTCTTCGGGAAATCCAACGTAAGCTCAAGAGGTAGCAGTTCACACTTTATTCATGGTGCTTTCCAAAAATGCTTGCTAAATATGATGTTAATCATAGAATTGCATCTCCTTATCACCCGCAGTCCAGTGGTCAAGTAGAATTGAGTAATAGAGAACTCAAATTAATTTTCCAAAAGACTGTCAACAGGTCTAGAAGAATTGGTCCAAGAAACTTGATGATGCATTATGGGCCTATAGAACAGCACATAAAAATCCTACGGGTATGTCTCCATATAAAATGGTTTACGGAAAAGCATGCCACTTACCTCTCGAACTAGAACATAAGGCATATTGGGCTATTAAAGAGCTCAACTATGATTTCAAACTTGCCGGTGAGAAGAGGTTATTTGATATTAGCTCACTTGATGAATGGAGAACCCAAGCTTATGAAAATGCCAAGTTGCTTAAAGAAAAGGTTAATAGATGGCATGACAAGAGGATACAAAAGCGTGAGTTTAATGTAGGTGATTATGTATTGCTATACAACTCTCGTTTAAGATTTTTTGCAGGAAAACTTCTCTCTAAATGGGAAGGCCCCTATGTTATCGAGGAGGTCTATCGCCCGTGCCATCAAAATCAACAACTTCAAGGCACAACCAAGGTGGTAAACGGTCAAAGAATCAAACATTATATCTCGTAATCCTATAAATGTTGAAACCAATGTTATTGAAATCGTGACCCCTGGAGGAATACATAAGGGACACTTTCCGGAACATTTCAGACTCTGAAAAGGAATAGGTATGTGGTACGGTAAGTATACCGACTCCAAAATAGTTTTTAAGGCAATATTTCTCCATTTTGGAATATTTAGAAAAATAAAAAAATAAGTAGCAGTCCGAAGGACACGAGGGCCCCACGAGGGTGGAGGGCGTGCCCTAACCCCCCGCCGCCCCTACCTCGTGGCACCTCGTGTGCCTTCCGGACTCCGCTTTCTTGCACGACACGATTTTGGTCGGTAAAAATTCATTATACATTCTCCGAAGGGTTTGAACTCAGATCACGCAAATATCCTCTCGCTTTTGTTTCGAGCTGCCGCCGCAGATTAGAGCAAGATGTCTTCTCAAGAATCACCGGGAGAGCCGGTGTCTCATCCGCATCGGAACTAGGGCAAATAAATGACGACGCCGACCACTTTGGGCCAGCAACGGAGGAAGAGATGGAGGCCGACTTGATGAGGGTAGATGTCATGGAGGGTCAAGAAGTCACTTCGCTTTCGAGCTGGGTTCACGCTGGGGGAACCACAGAGCTCAGCTATTCCAAACCGTTATCCCTTCCAATGTTAGATTTATTTCTTATGAAAATATGAAGAGGAGTGTCACTTGTTCTCCCAAGAGCTATGCAACACCCTTTGGGTGCAAGGAGCCTTAGCAGTTACAGTGAAAGCTTTGTAAGGAAATAATGGACCTCAAGCAGCAAGTCAATAAGCTCGAGGAGGAGAATCAGATCCCGAGGGGCATCATCGCCAAAAAATATTTCACCAACAACAAAGAAGGAGGCATAATCACATGGGTATGGGCACTCCCTTGGCAACCCGCCAAGCTTGGGGAGGTGCCCTGCATCGTATCACAACCACATCTCCTATCTTTACCATTTTTCTTAGTTCGATCCTATTAGTAGTATCTTGATATAGTAGAATAAAGTTTATGGCATGATCTAGTTTTGAGTTTTGCTTTATGATCCCTCTATGTAATCGAGTCCGTGAGCTATATAATAAAGATTAGTGTTGAGTCAAGGACTTGATTGTTTTGCCGTGATCTCGAGTGAATAAAAGAAAGAGAAAAGAATAAAAAGAAACAAAGAGATCATATTGATCTTATCGAGAGTAATGACTTCACATAGAAAGAGTATGATGATTAAAAGTTGTTGGGAGTTGGCAAACAGAGCTTTGGACAACGTTGAAAATAATAGGAAGTAATAAGGAAAGAGAGGTTTCACATATAAATATATTATCATGGACATCTTTTATGATTGGGAGCACTCATTAAAATATGGCATGCTAAAGAGTTGACGTTGGACAAGGAAAACAACGAATGGGTTATGTTTTCTTATATCTGAGATAAAGTATATTGTCATGGATCATCCAACATGTTGAGCTTGCCTTTCCCCTCATGTTAGCTAAATTCTCAAAGACCAAGTAGAGATACTACTTGTGCTTCCAAAAACCTTAAACCAGTTTTGCCATGAGAGTCCACCATATCTACCTATGGATTGAGTAAGATCCTTCAAGTAAGTTGTCATCGGTGCAAGCAATAAAAATTGCTCTCTAAATATGTATGATTTATTGGTGTGGAGGAAATAAGCTTTATACGATCTTGTGATGTGAAAGAAATAAAAGCGAAGGACTGCATAATAAAGGTTCATATCACAAGTGGCAATATAAAGTGACGTTCTTTCGCATTAAGATTTTGTGCATCCAACCATAAAAGCGCATGGCAACCTCTCGCTTCTCCTCGCCAAGGGCCTATCTTTACTATTATCCTCTACCTTATGCAAGAGTCACGGTGATCTTCACCTTTCCTTTTACATTTTATCCTTTGGCAAGCACAGTGTGTTGGAAAGATCCCGATAGATATATCTAATTGGATGTAGGGGAGCATGAGTTATTATTGTTGACATTACCCTTGAGGTAAAAGGTTGGGAGGCGAAAGTATAAGCCCCTCGCCTTTCTTCTCGTGGTCCGCTAAAACTCCATAACCACAAGTATCGCGTGAGTGTTAGCAATTATGAAAGACAAAATGATAGTTGAGTATGTGGACTTGCTAAAAAGCTCTAACATAGACTCTTTCTCGATGTTATGATAAATTGCAATTGCTTCAAAGGATCGAGATTATATTTTGTTAGTTCCATATAATGTTTATGATTAGTACTTTTGCATTGTGAATAGATTATTACTTGAGCATAAGAAATCATATGACAATATCCATATATGTTACTGTTATGAAAATAATCATGATGCCTTCATGTCCGTATTTTATTTTATCGACACCTCTACCTCTAAACATGGGGACATATTTATCGTTATCGGCTTCCGCTTGAGGACAAGCGAGGTCTAAGCTTGGGGAGTTGACACGCCCATTTTGCATCATGCTTTTATATCGATATTTATTGCATTATGGGTTGTTACTACACGTTATGTCACAATACTTATGCCTATTCTCTCTTATTTTACAAGGTTTACATAAGGAGGAGAATGCCGGCACTGGAATTCAATGGAACAGGAGCAAATATTAGAGCCCTATTCTGCACAACTCCAACAGTCATGAAACTCCACGAAAGTCATTTTCGAAAATAATCAACAATATTGAGCGGAAGAAGTACACCCGAGGGGGGCCCACCTGGCCACGAGGGTGGGGGGCGCCTACCCCCTGTATGCCGCCTCACCTCGTGGGCCCCCTGCTGGCTCTCCGATGGCCATCTTCTCGCTATATGAGATCTTTCATCAAGGGAAAAATCATAAGCAACCTTTCGACGAGACTCACGCCACGAGGCGGAACTCTTGGCGAACCAATCTAGGGCTTCGCAAAGTCATATGTCGGGGACACTTCCTCCCGTGAGGGGGAAATCATCGCCATCGTCATCACCAACACTCCTCTCATCTGGAGAGGGCAATCTCCATCAACATCTTCACCAACACCATCTCCTCTCAAAACCCTAGTTCATCTCTTGTATCCAATTCTTGTCTCCAAGTCCGAGATAGGTACTAGTAGGTTGCTTGTAGTGTTGATTACTCCTTGTAGTTGATGCTAGTTGGTTTATTTGGTGGAAGATCATATGTTCAGATCCTATATGCATATTAATACCCCTCTGATTATGAACATAAGTATGTTTTTGAGTAGTTACGTTTGTTCCTGAGGACATGGGAGAAGTCTTGCTATTAGTAGTCATGTGAATTTGGTATTCGTTCGATATTTTGATGAGATGTATGTTGTCTAGCCTCTAGTGGTGTTATGTGAACGCCGATCACATAACACTTCACCATTATTTGGGCTTAGAGGAAGGCATTGGTAAGTAATAAGTAGATGATGGGTTGCTAGGGTGATGTAAGCTTAAACCCTAATTTATGCTGCTACTTTGTAAGGGGCTGATTGGGATCCACATGTTTCATGCTATGGTTAGGTTTACCTTAATACTTTTGTTGTAGTTATGGTGCTTGCAATAGAGGTTAATCATAAGTGGGATGCTTGTTCAAGTAAGAACAGCACCCAAGCACCGGTCCACCCACATATCAAATTATCAAAGTACCAAACGTGAATCATATGAACGTGATGAAAACTAGCTTGACGATAATTCCCATGTGTCCTCGGGAGCGCTTTTTTCCATATAAGAGTTTGTCCAGGCTTGTCCTTTACTACAAAAAGGATTGGGCCACCTTGCTGCACTTTATTTACTTTTGTTACTCGTTGCTCGTTACAAATTATCCTATCACAGAACTATCTGTTACCACTTATTTCAAGATTTTGCAGAGAATACCTTGCTGGAAACCGCTTATCATTTCCTTCCGCTTCCTCGCTGGGTTCTGACACTTTACTTATCGAAAGGACTACGATAGATCCTCTAAGCTTGTGGGTCATCAAGCAACCACACAAAATTCGACATAGAAGAAATTGTCTTGGATCGAGCGATTCTTGATGAAAGAACTTTGCGAGGAAGGAAAGATGTGATGCTCTACATCTCTCGATGCCCCAGCCTTGAGCCCTCTTCCTCGCTGTTCAATGGTTCTGTCCAGAGCGCCACCCTTCAAAGCAGACGTGATCCTCGCTTCTCCACTGGCCTGCACTATGAGCCATTGCCCTACGCCATTCATGACTCGCCCTTCGGAGCACTCAATGACAACTTGGTTTTGAAGCTCATGTCTTGGATAAATTTTAAGTGGACTTTGTGCCTATATTTTGACAGGAGATTGTCATTTTATCTCTGAATATTGTAATTTTTCTGAATATTTGTGTCTGGATATGTGCTGGACGAAATGGCCGTGGCTGAATACGCTTCTCGCACGGAAGTTATGCACGGATATTGTTTCTCGTATTGATGTTTTGGGTGTTGTCTGATTGAGTGTACTGCATAGAGGCGATTCTGTAATCATTGCTTGGTTATTTCCTTTAATTAGCAGGGGCAATGGGAAAGAATATCATAGCTCTTTTAAGAGTATGATGAATCATGTCTTTACAAGAGAATTTATTGAGCTTCTTCTTTATCTTCTTATTTTTGTATGTAGAAGCTTTGTCTTCAGATTTTGTTTCTTTATTTTTATAACCGAGGAAAAGAGCTTATAGTTAAGTGCTTTCAAGTTTCAAGTAAGTTTTATATCCAGAAAAGATAAAGTATTTAGGCTACTTCTTTGTCTTCAGATTTTTGTATGTAGAAGTTGTCTTCAGGATTTTGCATTCTATTTATAACAGAGTAGTCTTTATCAAAAAAAAATAACAGAGTAGTGCATTCAAATGGAAGTTTTATTCAGGATTTTTTATTTTTTTTCCTTCTACACACTCACGAAAGCTTTGTATTCAGATTTGTGGCGTCACATTCACAGATTTGTGCCTTCTACAGATTCACCATGCATACAAAGCTGCATATCAATACTTTGTCTTCCCCGCAGATTCTTGCCTAGTATATATTCACAATGCATACACAACTTTGTATTCAGATACAATTGTAGACAATTTGACTAGATTCTGTGCAGGAAAGCTGCATATCAAAATGACACATTCAGTACAACTGCATGTTTTGTTCACATACATCGGAACATTCAGGTTCAAAGAAAGTCGCTTCAGTACAAGTGAGTGTTCACAAACATCATAAAATTCAGGTTCAGAGAAACTTTGACGTCGCATCGGGCAGCTTCGGCAGGCCGAGCGGAGCTTCGTGCGGTGCTCCCGCGGCCGCTTTTGAGAGGACCGCTGGTTGTGGCAGCCTCTCCAAAGGCTGGCCATTGCAGGCTACTGTGGCAGTCGCCTGCAAAGCAGGGCCATGGGGTCGACCGCTCCACCTTCGGTCAGAAAGCATGTCATGGGCGGCGGAAGGTGAGGGCTCCCAGCCGGGCGGAGGGCACGCCTCTATCGCCAGCAGATCAAGACGAAGCAATCAGAGCCGAACCATCAATGGCTTTTTCCGATCATGGCATGGGTAAGGAAGAATGATCATGATGCTCTCATGTTCAGATTTTATTTGATCGAAACCTCTATCTCTAAACACGTAAGCATATTTATCGTTATCGGCTTCCGCTTGAGGACAAGCGAGGTCTAAGCTTGGGGGAGTTGATACGTCCATTTTGCATCATGCTTTTATATCGATATTTATTGCATTATGGGCTGTTATTACACATTATGTCACAATACTTATGCCTATTCTCTCTTATCTTAAAAGGTTTACATGAAGAGGGAGAATGCCGGCAGCTGGAATTCTAGGCTGGAAAATGAGCAAATATTAGAGAACTATTCTACACAACTCCAAAAGTCCGGAAACTCCAGGGAAGTTATTTTTTGAATTAATAAAAAAATACTGAGTGAAGAAAGTACCAGAGGGGGGCCACCCCACCATTACGAGGGTGAGGGGCGTGCCCCCCTACCCCCCTGGGCGTGCCCCTTCCTGGTGGGCCACCTGGCAGGCCTCCTGTGCCCATCTTTGGCTATATGGTGTCTTTTACCCTGGAAAAAATCAGAAGGAAGCTTTCGAGACGAAACACCGCCGCCACGAGGCGGAACTCTTGGCGGAACTAATCTAGGGCTCCCATGAGCTGTTCGCCTGGGGAAACATCCTTCGAGGGGGAAATCATCACCATCGATCCTCTCATCGAGGGGGTCAATCTCCATCAACATCTTCACCAACACCATCTCCTCAAACCCTAGTTCATCTCTTGTATCCAATCTTTGTCTCAAAACCTCGATTGGTACCGTGAGGTTGCTAGTAGTGTTGATTACTCCTTGTAGTTGATGCTAGTTGGTTATTCGTGGAAGATCATATGTTCAGATCCTTTATGCATATTAATACCCCTCTGATTATGACCATGAATATGATTTGTGAGTAGTTACGCTTGTTCCGGAGGACATGAGAGAAGTCTTGCTATAAGTAGTCATGTGAATTTGGTATCCGCTTGATATTTTGATGAGATGTATGTTGTCTTTCCTGTAGTGGTGTTATGTGAACGTCGACTACATGACACTTCACCATTGTTTGGGCCTAGAGGAAGGCATTGGAAAGTAATAAGTAGATGATTGCTTGCTAGAGTGACATAAGCTTAAACCTTAGTTTATGCGTTGCTTGGTAAGGGGCTGATTTGGATCCATATGTTTCATGCCATGGTTAGGTTTACCTTAATACTTCTTTTGTAGTTGCAGATGCTTGCAATAGGGGTTAATCATAAGTGGGATGCTTGTCCAAGGAAGGACAGCACCCACGCACCGGTCCACCCACATATCAAATTCTCAAAGTACCGAACGCGAATCATATGAGCGTGATGAAAACTAGCTTGACGATAATTCCCATGTGTCCTCGGGAGCGTTTTCCTTCATATAAGAGTTTGTCCAGGCTTGTCCTTTTCTACAAAAAGGATTGGGGCACCTTGCTGCACTTTATTTACTCTTGTTATTTTCTACCCATATAAATTACCTTATCACAAAACTATCTGTTACCGATAATTTCAATGCTTCAAGAGAATACCTTACTGAAAACCGCTTGTCATTTTCTTCTGCTTCCTTGTTGGGTTCGATACCTTACTTATCGAAGGACTACGATAGATCCCCTATACTTGTGGGTCATCGTAACTCACCCCGAATTGCACCAAATCCTCGAGCTGCCGAATCCATTTACTCTCCCTCTCTTCCTCCTCCGCTGCTTTCGCTCGCAGCCTCTGGCCGCTACTTCGGGCCCGCAGCCGCTCCTGTGCTCTCCGCCGCCATGCTTCACCAATCTTCGTTGTTCAGGAGGCTTTATGATGGGGAATCACCACAGTAACTACACCGCTTTGTCAACGGTCGGGACTACAACATGGGTTAATATCTTGCCAATGGTATCTATCCTCAGGCGGCGCTTGTGAAGACCATATCCGAGCCAAGGCTGTCAATAAACAGAGCCAGTTCGCAATAATGCAGGAAGCGGCGCCTAGCAAGGACGTGACGAGGCATTTGGTGTGAAGCTCATTGGGGAATTGTGCGGAGCGCTACAATGATGTGGGAATCAGAAACTTTGTGGCAGCTGACATGTTGTGTTATTCTGCACAATATGATTGTCGAGGATAAGGGTGATGGTGTAGCCCAAACCCATGATTTCGAAGCACCCGGAGAACAAGTTGAAATCCTGGAAGATCAAGATGCGGCTTAGCTTATGAACTTTCTGCAGATGTATCAGAATCTTCGAAATTAGCAGGTGCACACCCAGCTACTCAATGATCTTGTGGAGCACATGTGGGTCCACAATGGCAATCAAGGAGGCAATGCTTGAGTTTGGCACTTCAAATAAATTTTATGTAAACGCTATATATGCTTGATAGTTGATATCAACACTGCTATTTACGTGCGACATTGTGTTGCATGGTCGACGTATGCTTATTTGCATGGATTTGATAGTCCGGGTTTAAGATATATGGATGCATGAAAGAAAATATGAGGTGGCCTGCTCGATGCGCCAATGACGCTGCCAACGGCGCTTGAGGGGCCGTGATTTGCCAAATCCAGCTTGAAGAATCGGTTCCTCCCAGCTTCTCTCCAAATCTACAAATCACATCGCTTACAATCCAAACTAGTTGATTATGAGAGAATCGTCCAAATGAATTACCCTCTTAATTGCTTAATGCAACCTATTAGCTCGTTCTCCCTGCCACTCCCTGATGTGACGCATCATGTAGACGTTTTAATGTGTGCATGCAACCGATTTGCTTTTGATATCCGCACCAACAGAAGGGGAAAAATAGGGGCATAACTGGAACCACTGCTAGCAAATTGGATCACATCCCCGCAAAACAAATGGAATCATGTAGAGTAGCGGCGACAGTGGGGATGTTCTGCAGTTGGAGGCAGCGTGCTGTTTGATCTTTTATTTTTTGAGACATTATTTCATCTAAACTGCTCACTTTTTACTTGTTGGCAGGCTGCCGGTGATGAAGATGGACACCCCCTTGGAGGTGCACGCAAGCAAGGCGTAGAGACGAGCCATGTTTGATCAATTTGAAGAAATGTTGTATGAGGCTGTGCAGAGGAGGTTGTAAAAGGCGTTACCGGCCTCAAAAGCATGACAAATAGTGCAGAGTGGTTCATGAGGTTGGGATGCTATCTCAGGGTGACGAGATAACATGTGAATATGGGAATACTGAACACAGAGGAATGCTGTGCTGCCATGCGGTTAAGGTATTTTCAGGTTTGGTTTGTCAAAATGGTTTTGAGGTCTTGAAACAATTGTCTGATTGGCATCATTTGCACGGTTCTTCACATGTGCTCGACTTCCTGGGCTACTGAGAAATCCTCGGAAGCACATTCTGAAATGCTGGACAAGGAATACTAGGATATCCTGCCGGACCACCTTGTGCACCTTCACAAAGACAGTATGGCGAACAACACTACTACGTACCAGCATTCAAATCTGTGAGCACACGCGTTTGAGGCTGTTCGTCTCAGTGACGACACAGAGGCGTACGAAAAGGCAATGGAACTACTGAAGTGGGACTGTATGGCAATGCGCAGAATGGGGCGCTGGCTGGCGAAGCAAACAGGCTAGTTGCCTGAGCCATGATGGTGAAATGAGTGGTATTTTCTTTATTGTGTGCCATCCTGAGTGTATTACAGTTAATTCAGTTTTCATCAGCAGATTCTGCAGTGTACTGTGAGAGACGAGTAAATGAGTGCCTGTGCATTGGTTAGTTGATTTTTCCATCAACGAGACGTTCAGAGTTGTACTTTGGCGTACGGATGAGCAGCAGAGCGTGCATTAGTTTGTTGATTTTTCATCAACACATTCAGAAGTGTGATGTGACTGATGAATAATAGAGTAATTATCACCATGGACAGAATAAAGGACAAGGCAGTGATGCGCCTGCCTTAGCACGCACCGTATTCCTTGTGGGTTGTCGAGTAGTACCACGAGTATGAAATGGCTGCGTCTATGCGTCTGCTCGAGCGGGAGAAGCCTCGCTCTGTTAGAATCTCGAATTCAACATTTTGAATGTTGGGCGCGTCTATTTAGAGCTGCCGAGGTGAACATGCCACATAACTGTGCGGTGGTGAATGACGGACATATCTGACGGACCGGTCTAACGGTGGCACTGTGCGTGGACCATGCCATGCCCTTAGAGCATCTACAGCTGGATTTGGGAAATCCGCCCCATTAAACACCCGCTGTCACGAACACTGACTAGGCACTTAAAAAAATGCAATTCACATCCGGACATCTCAATTACCAAATCTCAAATCCATATAAACTCATGCAACTACGCCGACGACACGCATCGTCCGCTACTCCATTACACTACACTAAACATTGCCATCGGACTACCAAAATTTGACCTGTTTGACTATGGTGGAGTTCATCTACGGGCTGCCCATGCCCTACCCGGGCGCCTTTGTTGTCCTTCTCGCGAAATACCGGTCGAAGACGCACATGGATCGAGCCAGACTGCTCGCTGTCGGAGTTGTCAGCCGCCGCTGTCCTCCTTCTCCTCCTTCGGTGGCAGTCCGCCATGGCACGGACCGCCCGATTCTACTCTAGGGCGAGGGCGCCTGTTCCTCCGCTGCCGCTTTCTTCACAATGCGGGCGCCAGATGGCTTCCTCCTCTGCGTCAGCCGCCGCCGCCGCTTTCACTGGCCGCCATTTTCGCCATGATATGGGCCTCGGCGTTTTTATCCTTCCTTCCCATGGCGGGCCGCCTGCTCCCCGATGGGACTCATAGTCTGCCCGACCAATGATGGGGAAGGAGAGGTGTTCCGCTGCCAAGACCGTGAGGATCCAGCACCAGAGGACCCGAAGCGCCCGTGAGCCGACGCTTAGGGTGTCGCGCGGACGGATACGCTCGTCGACCGGTGCTGTCCTCCCGCGAATGGTGGAGTGCAATGCAAATTGTCATTGCCTCCTCCAACCCACACGGAATGACACCCCAGTCGATGGATCTGGATTGGTCGCAGTCTGATTCGCTGTCTGCCATGACGGAATAGGTCGGAAACCACCAAAGGTGAGCTCGGGTGACGGAGGGGAGTTGAGTGAAGTGGTTAGGGTTTGCTCCGGCGAGCGGATGGGAACGAATATAAGTGTGGTCGGTGGGCCAGTACGGGCCGGGTACGATGTGGCGGGCGTGCCCGGTCGCCCCCATATCTGCCCCATATTTGGGCTGGATATGGTGGTGCCGGTCAGGCCAGGCGTTTGAGGCCGGTTTGATGCGTCCGTCTGGGTCAGAAAAATATGATCGGGCAATGACCGGGCGGTCCACTCGGACGTATGAAACGGGTTTAAGAGGTCTGGCTATAGATGCTCTTAGACGGCTTCATACGACAAAACCAGCAGTGTAAGGACTGCCACGGCCTTTATCCAGATGCAAATGGCCGGATGGAGATCCCTTGAGCATGCGAGCTCGTCCACTCCTTGGCATTTTTGCAACTTCTGCACTCTACATTCATAGTAGTAGACAACAGTTTACCACCCCATCTTAACAATCAGGAGGCCAACTTGTCGCGGGTGGGTTGAATGTCAAAGCGTGTAAATTTTTTTGTAATGCAATGGCAATCCTGGATAATGGCAAGGAAAATGACCAGTGGAACTGGGTAGTGCTGCAGCAGTTATTGAAGGTCAGCATCACGTCAAGCAATGTATGCAAAGCTGCTTTTATGTACATTAGCCTTGAGTCTGGAAGCATAGCCTTAGATACGCTTGACAGTCTTGGTGAAAAGAGGAAATTGCAGCCCAAGCTCCCCATTAACCACGACCCTAGAGGATGCCGAGGAACGGCTCAGCGAAATGATGTCACACCGGCGTTGATCGAAACCTAGCCTGGACATGAACTGTAGCAGGTAACTCCGGGAGACAGTATCAAAAGCCCCAGAAATGTGAGCAGCAAGGCATGTTCCTTGTTCTTAGGGCATCTCCAGTCACTTCAGAAGGCCTCCGCAGGCGATTTTTTTCGCTACCGGCGCCAAAAACGCCCAGCCACGCCCAGAGCCCGATTACGCTTGGGCTGAAAACAGCGCCGGGCGGACTCCAGCCCAACCCGTCATACTGGGCGACGGGCGCCGGGCTAACTGTTTATGCGCGAAGACGCTGGCCAGCTGCCAGCGACTCGGGCGCCTGCCTTCCCCTAACGGCTCGGTTCGCTGGAATCAATGGCAAGGCTGCGCCGGTCAGCCTTGCCATTGATTCCTCACGGGCGGCGCTTCACGGGACGGCGCGCCGACACCTCCCCTCCCTCGCACGCGTACACATGGGCGCGGCCCGGCTATAAAGGCCGGCGGCCTCCACTCGCCTGCCCACACCAGCCCCCGCCGCTGTCCAGCCCTCCTCTCCATGCCTCTCCCGAGCGCCGCCAGCCCTCCTCTACCTTCTCCCGAGCCTGCCCAGCCCCGCCGCCATGGCGTAACGCTTCGAGACTTCGCGCGGCTAACGGTTGCCGCTGCTCGCTTCCGCGAACAGGAGTCCTGGCTCGCTTTCAGCGAATATCCCGGCGCAGACGGACATGCGCTACAGCTAACGGGTGGAGGCTTAGCGCCGGGAGTGCCCATTCCCCGCTGTTCAACGCTGCGGGCGGGCCGAGGTATTTCGCCGAGGAGGTCGAGATCGCGCGCTGCCCTCACCGACGCCTAACGCCCTCCCCAAGACGCTGCCGACAACCACGCTGCCTGGCGGCGATTTCCAGCTGCCGCCAGAGCAGCGCTTATGCCCACCAACGGCGCGCCCGGTGGTCGGGCGGCCGCAGAATAGCGAGGGGCGCCACCTGTGGGCGCCTCGCCGCACACTCGAGGGCGGTTTCACGCACTCGAGGGCGGTAACGACTACCGCTGGCGCACTTCAGCGAGGGTGGCCCGCGCTGCCGGGCCATGGGCGCCAAGGAGGTTCGGGCGCTCTCTTCTTCCTCCTCATCGCGCTTCTTCCCATTCCTTCGCCTCCGGCGCTGCTCGGCGCCAAGGCCGGGCGGCGGAGACGCCGCCGCCGGGCGACTCGCAGTGCCGGCATCGCTATCAACGAGGGCGGCCGCGCTTCGCCCTCGCCGGCTCTCCGCTTCGCTGCCAAAGACGGAGCTGGGATGGCGCCGGGCGCCGTGAACGCGTGTTCGACGACGGCGACGCTGCCTCGAATGGGCGCGCCAGACTCCATTGCGCTGGAGAAGGCGCCGAGAAGGAGAAGGAGCGCCAGTGCCGCTTCACGCCGCTCGAGGAGCGCCGACGCTGCCGCGAGGAAGGCGGGTCGCCGTTTATGCGACAGCGACGACGACGACGACGCCGCCGCCGTTCGCCATAAGGCGACGCTGGCAGGGTCCAGCAGGGCACCTGCTATTAAGGAGGAGAAGGCCGACGACGATTTATGGCGGCGTGCACTTCAGCCACTTTCTTTTACTTTAGATTAGGTTAATGTAAATGTTTGGACGAATTTCGCCGAAACTTGCCATGGTTGGCCGAAATATAACTAGTTTTTATCTTAACTTCGCCGAACGGTTTTTTGTTTTAAATACGCTGTCAGCGGCCTCTGGGGCCGACGGTTGGGACCGACTCGCCTGTGGTTACTTTTATGCTGCTCACCCTCAGGCGGCGCTTTTAGACGCCTGGGGCCAACGGCTGGAGATGCCTCTTATGCAGCAACTACACAACATTTCTGACATAGAAGAAATTGTCTTGGATCGAGCGATTCTTGATGAAAGAACTTTGCAAGGAAAGATGTGATGCCTCTACATTTCCGATGCCCCCAACCTTGAGCCCTCTTCCTCGCTGCTCAATGGCTCCGGTCCAGGACCGCCACCCTTCAGTAGACGTGATCCTCGCCTCCACTGGCCCAGACCATGAGCCATTGCCCCACGCCAGTCGTGACTCGCTTCTTCGGAGCACTCAATGACAACTTGGTGTTGAAGCTCATTTGTTGGATAAATTTTAAGTGGACTTTGTGCCTATGTTTTGACAGGAGATTATCATTTTATCTCTGAATATTGTAGTTTTTCTGAATATTTATGTCTGGATATGTGTTGACGAAATGGCCGTGGCTGAATACGTTTCTCAGACAGATATTATGCACGGATATTGTTTCTAAGGGCTGATGTTTTTGGGTGTTGTCTGACTGAGTGTACTGCAATGATAACAACATGTTGTAATCATTGCTTGGTTATTTCCTTGAATTAGCAGGGGCAATGGGAAAGAATATCATATCTCTTTTAAGAGTATGATGAATCATGTCTTTACAAAAGAATGTATTTAGCTTCTTCTTTGTCTTCATATTTTTGTATGTAGAACCTTTGTCTTCAGATTTTTTTCTTCCTTTTTATAACAGAGGAAAAGAGCTTATAGTTAAGTGCTTTCAAGTTTCAAGTAAGTTTTGTATCCAGAAAAGATAAAGTATTTAGCTAATTTTGTCTTCAGATTTTTGTATGTAGAAGTTGTCTTCAGGATTTTGCATTCTATTTATAACAGAGTAGTCTTTATCAAAAAAAATATAACAGAGTAGTGCATTCAAATGTAAGTTTTGTATACACGATATTTTTTTGCCTTCTACACACTCACGGAAGCTTTGTATTCACATTTCTGGCGTCACATTCACAGATTTGTGCCTTCTACAGATTCACCATGTATACAAAGCTGCATATCAATACTTTGTCTTCCCGACAGATTCTTGCCTAGTATATATTCACAATGCATACACAACTTTGTATCCAGATACAATTGTACACAATTTGACTAGATTTGGTGCAACAAAGCTGCATGGATGTGGGTCAAAGTTCTCGTCCTTGTCTTTCTGCTCCCACCTTGCTCCTGCGACCTGCTGTTCTCGCTGGCGACTGTCGCTGGCCCCCATCCCTCCCAGCGAGCGTCCCCCTCTCCTCCTCCTCCCCGCTGCTGCCGCCGGCGCTCGTTGCAGGCCTGGCCCGGGCGACGCTGGCGGGCGGCGTCTTCGCCCTTCCTCCCGGGTACTCCGACGCTGGACGGGCGACTCCGGCAGTGCACTCAGCGGGCGGGCGGGTCTCAACAAGGCGGTGGAGATCCCGGCGCTGGCAGGGGCGAAGTTCTGGTGGCGGCGCTGCTATTGGCGACGAGGCAGGGCGGTGACGCTGGTTGGCGGCGCTACCGCCTGCCCAGATCTGGCCCTTCAGGCCCCATCTGGCTGGGGCGGGCCGGTGTCGGGCGTGGCGTCTGCGGGGCTCTCGGGCGACGGTGGCGAGGTGTCTGACTGGTGGCGGGCGCCGCTTCGCTGCGGGCGGCAGCAGCGCTGGTTAGGGCTTTGCGGTCCCGCTTATGGGCCCAGCCAGGCCCGGTGGCCTGGTTTTGCTCGCTGCGGCGTCCGGTCGGCAATCCGCTGCTGCGGGAGGCAGAGGCCTCCGCGCGCTGGCGGAGGCAGTTTCTCCCGCTCGCCCGGCGCTTCCGCCCGCGCCATCTAAGCGCATCTTGCCTCTGCTCGCTTTGTCCTCGTGGTGGTGTTTGCAGCAGGACGGGCGTGATGGGTCCAAGACCGTGGTGGCGCTGCGTACGGGCGGGTGGCAAGATGGTGGTTTGGCTCTGTTCTAGTGGGTGCCAGGCATGGGGGTGCGGGAGAAATCCCTGCCGGTTCTTCCGGCTCCGACGTAGTGACGCCGGTGGGTGCCGCCATTACTTGAAGGGCGCCGGTGCTACCCATCTCCCTTCCCTTTCCGCATGCCGGGGAAACGCTTAGACTTGTCCGGACAGCAGCGCTGCTACGCCGCATTCCTTCTTGGAGGTGTTGTTTGGTACGCGGAGGTCCGGTGCCATGGCGAGTGGTGGGATGTAGATGGAGGGCGCATCAGTGGCGGACTATTCATGCTTGTCGAGCTGCTATTGTTGGCATTTTGATCTTCTTCTTTTTTCCTTTGGGCTTGATGTGCCGTTCGCCTAGGCAGTTACCTTGTGATTGATGTTCGTGCTTTATAATATAAAGCGAGGGAAAACCCTATTTCGTAACAAAGCTGCATGTCAAAATGACACATTCAGTACAACTGCATGTTCACATACATCGGAACATTCAGGTTCAGAGAAAGTCGCTTCAGTACAAGTGAATGTTCACAAACATCATAAAATTCAGGTTCAGAGAAACTTTGACATCGCATCGGGCAGCTTCGGCCGCCGAGCGGAGATTCTGTGCGGTGCTCCTGTGCGACCGCCTTTGAGAGGACCGCTGGTTGTGGCAGCTTCTCCAATGCTCGCCATTGCAGGCTACTTCTGTGGCGGTCGCTTCCACAGCAGGGCCATGGGGGACAACTGCTCCACCTTCGGTCGTTGCAGCACGTCGTGGGCGGCGGAAGGTGAGGGCTCCCAGCCGGCGGAGGGCACGTCTCTATCACTCAGCAGATCGAAGACGTAGCAATCAGAGCCGGACCATCAATGGCTTTTCGGATCATGGCCTGGGTAAGGAAGAGGAGCGTCATCTATAAAATTGCGTTGAAGTGCCTGGTTTGGATCCTTCCTTCAATATATGTCGTTCCTCATTGATCTGCTGGCCAAAACTAGAAGTTTTTATATTTCACTAAATGGGTGTTTTCCCGGATACTTCGCCAAGGACCCCACCTCCGATCTGTGCCGCTCCTCGTCGATCCAATGGACAACACTAAAAGTTTCTCTATTTTCATTGACTGAGTATTTTCACCAGAAACATCACCTTGATAATAACAAAATTATGAGCAGTATTGTTATTTTCCATGCTATGAATAACAGAATAAGCATTGGAAACTTTTCTGTGTTTTGGTCCTAATAACACCACAAAAGTACTACAAGTTTTCATTATATTCAGATTTTCTATCTAATAATGCTAGCCTGTGCACTTGCACACATTGTATAGTGCCAAGAGATCGCAAATTCAAAACATGGCGGTTTGTGTGGTCATGTGACGAAGTATACTTCGGAGGATAGTGGCACTAAGAATTTGCATCTCATCATTTTGAAGATTGGATTATAGCTCCTTTATTCTTTTCCTTTATTATGAAGTATGTTCCTAAAAGTTCAACTATGTTCTAAAAACTTATACATCTTCACGATTATTACGGAAATTGATAATAAGAGACTTTATTGAAGCAGTGTTGTTATTTTTGCATGCTATGAATAGGAAAATATTGGAAAATTTTACATGTTTTGGTAATAATATCCCAAAAGTGCTACAAGTTTTCACTATATTATTCAATTTTGTATATAATGCTCACCCTTGCACCTGCACATACTGATACCTAGTGAATTCAATATGGTACTGAGCCAACAGATCTTAAGTTCAAGACTCGACCAATCTTTACCTAATAATAAAGGATGGAGGCTTTCATAGTTCTCCATACATCTTTATACCCCTAATAATAATACACAAAGATTGATTTGCTGAGATTAATTTTCCAATTCATGTACAATACCCATCTTGTACCAAATCTATTTTAGTCCACCTACGATACCAATAGAAAACCAATTGCACGGCCGGGCGGGTGCCGAACTCTAAAATGGGCCCTATTGAAGCAGCAAAGTATTATAATAATAATGTATAGATGAACCGTGTTTCTTTTTAATCGAGAATCATATTCATTCAATGCTTTGCATAGTCATTTTTTATATTGAGTTAAATCCTCTATTCTTTGTTTTTTTGCTTGCGCTTTTGCTCACTTGATTTATGTTCTCTCGGTGAAAACATGAATTAGATCTTGGAACACTAAACATTTAGTGTACATACAGAAGATATAAAGAGTAATATTAATTACAAGGTAATGGAAATCAAAAGGCTAAACTCAAAAGATGATCTTGTACCAACTCTATTTTTAGTCCACTTACAATACCAATAGAAAACCAATTGCATGACCGGCAGGCAAAATCGGAGGCCCTGTGCCAAACTCTAAAATGGGCCCTATTGAAGCAGCAAAGCATTATAATAATAATGTATAGATGAAAGGTGTGGCTTTTAATCGAGAATAATATTCATTCAATGCTTTGCATAGTGATTTTTGACATTGAGTTAAATCCTCTATTCTTTGGCTTTGCTTGCGCTTTTGGTCACTCGATTTATGTTCTCTCGATGAAACATGAAATAGATCTTGGAACACTGAACATCTAGTGTACATGCAGAAGATAAAAAGATTAATATTAACTACAAGGTAATTGAAATCAAAAGGCTTAGACTCAAAAGATGATCTTGTACCAACTCTATTTTAGTCCACCTAGGATACCAATAGAAACCAATTGCACGGTCAGGCGGGCAAAATCGAGGCCCCGCGCCAAACTCTAAAATGGGCCCTATTGAAGCAGCAAAGTATTATAGTAATAATGTATAGATGAACCGTGTTGCTTTTTAATCAAGAATCATATTCATTCAATGCTTTGCATAGTCCTTTTGAGATTGAGTTAAACCTCTATTCTTTGTTTTTGCTTATGCTGCTTGGTCACTCGATTTATGTTCTCTCGATGAAAACATGAAATAGATCTTGGAACACTGAACATCTAGTGTACATACAGAAGGTAAAACGAGTAATATTAAGTTCAAGCTAATGGAAATCAAAAGGAGAAACTTAAAAGATGGAAAGGATAAAATTAGTTGAACTCATGGTCAAAGCCATTGGTCCTTTTTTCCTTGGCTGATGGAAAATTAGTTCCATTATTTGCCGAACTTGAACTGCTCATGCCTTTCTGGTGCTCGGATGCAGCCGTCCGGAGCGAAGGATAAATCAGCTGTCAGGGGAAGAGATAAAACGTCAAGAGATGCGGATGTAGCCTGGATCTGATATGTAGGCTTATTACGCCTGCTCAACAAGAACGTAATGGACAAGGATTTCAAGGCATCTAGCGATTGATCAACCAGGCGATTGGTTCATCGCCGTCTCCCATGAAAGCAAAACTGTAGGCACACCTCGTGGCCCACCTATTAGGCCCAGCTGAAAGCACGGAAGTTGGCACTCAGTATTTTCACCATTTCACCCAACACCATGTGGAGGACACTCAGCAACAACAAAAGTTGATCAGGCAACAAAATGATGTGATCTTAAGTAGTTCGACATCCCGCTTGCTGAGCCCAATATGCCATAATGATGAAGTTAGATTTGGGAACATGTTCTCTGGAAAGGTTTCACTTTTCATTACATTTTTATGTATGGAGCCTTTTTATTTTCTTTTTGGAAGCATTTGATTCAACTTGATTACTTTCACAAACCGTGGTAGATGTTTCAGAAGGTGGTCTAATGGTGGAATATGTTAAGATAATCACATCAGGAGAGCTTGTAGATGGAGATAGCTTTCAGGCTGTTGGATTGGTCCTGAGCAATGTTTTTCTTGGATGATTTCCTTAAGCGCTTCACTGAGGTTTTCTCTTATCTTTTACGGGTTTAAAAATCGAGGCAGGTTGACACGATTAAAAAATTACAAAGGTCTTATAAGGATCTTATAGAGAATGAAGATGCCTGCTAGCTAGATAGATCAGTTATCTGAGAAATCTGGAAGGTAAGCACAAGACAAGGAATTCACTTAATCCTATGTACATAAGAAGTTGATCCCCACTATCCTATTTATCTCAACATGCACACATGCCACCTCATCAAAGGCCCACCACAACATGTATGAGAAAATAGTTTCCATTATTAGTTGATCTCATGCACATCTTTCACCTCGTCACACATGCCACCTCATCAAAGGTCCACTCAATATGCATGAAAAAGTTTTCCATTACGTTATGTCACTTATATTCAAAATATTTTCTGTGTACACAATATTAAATACAATATATAATATTTTTTTAGCTTTAGTTCATATATTATTAATTCAATGATGGAAGCTTCATACAATCAAAGTTGATCCCCACTATCCTATTTATCTCAACATGCACACATGCCACCTCATCAAATGCCCACCACTGAAAGATGTATGAGAAAATATTTTCCATTATTAGTTGATCTCATGCACATCTTTCACCTCTCATCACACATGCCACCTCATCAAAGGTCCACTCAACATGCATGAAAAGTTATCCATTACGTTATGTCACTTATATTCAAAATATTTTCTTACACAATATTAAATACAATATATAATATTTATTTTTAGCTTTAGTTCATATATTATTAATTCAATGATGGAAGCTTCATACAATCAAATATTTGAAATATGTTCCAATCGATTCCTACAACAACGCTGCTGGGTATTCTCTAGTTTCATAATACACATACCACCATAGGCGGAGATGCACCCTGTGCAGCGGCGTGGGGTGTGTCCCATCTCCTTCGTGGCCTGGCTCAATTGGCCTAGGGCGAAGGTAACGAGGCCCATCTGCTTCATTCACATGGCGCCTCGCTACATCGCTTTGATGGGCCGGCCCGCAATGGGAAAGGCAGCAAACAGAAATCACCAAAATAAAATAAATCACGTGGCTGCTTCAGGAATCGAACTTACATCGTTAGCGAAGGCAATGCTTATTCTATCTTAGTTGTCCACCACACCAATTGGGCACCTGTGATTTTCATTGCGCTAACACTATGTGAATTAGTATGGCCATGCTATTTATTTATCATTTATTTTATTTTACTTCCATAAAATCGTAAATTTAAAGACATTCATCGATATTTAGACATAAAGTTCACAAACTTCAAAAAACTTCATCGATTATGAGAAATAGTTCATCGATTTTGAGAAATAGTTCACAAACAGGCCAATGGGTTCATCTATTATGAGAAATAGTTCACAAACCGGCCAATAGTTCACAAACAGACATTCATCGATTATGAGAAATACTGATAATGATTTACTGTAATGCACTGTTAGATAAAGATGGAATATGGCAGCGTAGTCCAATTTTGACTTATTTGAATGGGTTCGCTTTTATCCAATAGGAGCATGTCTTCTATACAGTACTTCCTATGTTAGTCATTCTTCCAAGTTTATTTAGAGAGGTAGTAGAAACATGCCAATGGGTCATTACAACCGATCCAGCTAATCTACTAGCTCCAAATCTTTATGGTACTGATCTATATGTATGCAATATGCTGCATATTGTCCTTTGATTTGTCTTACTTTAATAATTGACCCATCATGGAACAAATGTTACCACTTAATATTATGTTTAGTTTCTTATTAGTTATGCAACATAGATTCACTTTTGCATGCCTTAAAACTAGAGTTTTTTAGGGGTAGTTTTTAGCTTTTAAGTTTCTTACCTGGGGCGTCAGCCAATCTTGGCTCCGCCACTGCATACCACTGAACATGTCACCGGACATTCACGGTGATTATTTGCTCAGAAGTATTTAATGTTCTTTAATTAGAAAGAATTACATGAACGCTGATAAAAGGACAATAAAATTGCAACTATACAAGCTGTTACCTCTTCAAGTAAGAACAATAAATTGCTCTTCTTTCATGAATTTTGTTGTCCATACTGAAGTTTCGATTTTGACTTTCCAAGGGGCACTTTTATTTGTCAACCTCTCAATTCATCAAGAGCTATTGCTGCTTCACGCTCTACAATTTTTAGTGTATTTGACAGTTTTGCTGAAGCACAAAAAAGTTGACCTACATCTTCACATTGGCAGAAAAATGTTGATCCTGATCTATGTGTCGGCAATGAGCTAGGACTTGAGAAAAAACATACGATTAACAGGTAATGAGAAATGCTCTTATGCACATGTTTTGGTAGGTTATACATCATATATCGGTTCCTGTTCTGAATTATAGTTGCCCCCTTCGAGAGAGGGATTGCAGCACCCGATTGAGCTCCAGTGCTATTTATATTTAAACATTCTAAAAATTCGTGTTTTTGACGTTTCAAAAAAATGTATTTTTTTTTCAGAGATACATATACACATTCCGAATACCGTGGCAAGTTTTGGTAGAAATCTTGTTTTGTTTTGGGCTATAGAAAAAAATCAGACAGTATATAGGAGAAAGGAGGTCTATTTCTGTCATAAATTTCTCTTTTTGTACTTCCCAAAATGCAAAGTATTTCTTTTTCAGTTTTTACCATGCCTTATGAATATGTATATGTATTCACGTATTTGATTTAAGATTTTTTTAGCAATGAAAGTGTGTTTTTCAAAAATTTCAAATACCAAGAGCCATGGAGCCGGTAGCTGCAGGCACTTTTCGTGCCCCCTTCTTCCTTTTTGTGTGTGTTAATGCAGGTTGTCACGGCTCTATCACTTTGAAGGAAAGTGGCGATAGCCGCTTTTTAGCATCAAGACAGACACAAGCTACATATACACGCCAAGATACACCCACCCTATGAACGGCACACGTGCACACCCTACCCTTATGAGCACCTCCAGAAGACTGAGCCGGTATATCATCTTGAAATTTATGAAGTCACCATAGGCGCCTTTCGTCACGACGGAAACGCCTCCTCCCACCGAAAAGCGATCGCCGAAATCCTGAAATAAATCCAGGAATAATGCGAGCACCAGGATTTAAACCCTGATGGGTTGGGGATACCACTATCCACTCCAACCATCTCAACCACATGTTGGTTCACGCGATAGCCGTTTTAAGGTGTTGGTAATGGTGGTGATGTTGTACAAGCATAAGTAGCAGGGTTTGATGGAGAGACATTTCAATTCTACTATCTATTTTCCCACCCAGCGGACTTACAGAAGAATGTGACAATGGTCTCGATTTTCCGCCGGGATACATGTTAATTACACAATATTCCATCTAATTGTTTTTAAATTTGTAAAATGCTACGTTTTACTGAAACTTACAAGTAGCGAGATTGAAACGCTGATGATTACTACATAATCAACAGTTAGTGGCCCGTCGTCTGAATGAGATGAAATTGAGTTGTTGGAAACAAATCTGAAATTGGTATTATGCTTCCACTTTATTGTTGTGGTTCGCTATTTATGAAGCATGGTTTGCAACCTGGAACTTATTTTTACTTCATTCAGCTATTTATGTTGAAGTCCAGAATCTAATCTATAAATCTGTTACTCACGATTATGGATTGATATCAGGAGCCATTTGGAAAACTGCTTTCTAAGTTCTACATAGGACAGTTTATTGAATAGCTATTTGGATATTCAGCTCTTGGTGTAGCTGGCAGTAAATTTGAAAGCAAAAGAAATATGGTAGAAGGAGAGTAAAGGCCAAAATTTCGGTAATCAATGAGAAATATTCAGACGTCAATCTTTTTTCTAGGATTTTAGCTTTTTTAGCGGTTCTAGGATTTTAGCTAAGCTCACATTTTCACCCCAAATGGTATGAGGCTCTATTTTGATTTGATTAAATGTTATTCGTCCGATCCATAATAAGTGTCGTAAACTTTGAATTAAGGTTGAACTAACCTTAGTTCAAACGTAAGACACATATTTTTGATCGGAGGGAGTATTGTTTAGTATGAGCTATATGGAAGATGAGGCAGTTTGAAACTTGCTAGTATCTTGAGAGCTTTAGAGGCTAAAACTTAATGTGGGTGTCATGCTTATGTTTTATATGGTTTTTACCTTATTAA